>OY728153.1:412533306-415033306 GCA_963277665.1 Viscum album | reverse complement strand
ACATGTATAATTTTGTCTGATAGAGAATCTTTCACTGACACCTAAAACAAAATAGTGGAATTTCCTCCACCAAAAACTTCAATTCCAAAGTTCATCATATAAAAAACCAAAGGATCTCGTGCCAAACGTAGCATAGTAAATGAAGAATTTCTTTTTAGACTCAAGGAAGTATCCACTTAATCAAAGTTCCACTAATGGTAATGGATTGTTCAATCATAATACATGATTAATTCCACCCATATACTATGAATAGTGATCAATTAATTGTCAATGAATATATAATTCACACTTGTATGGTCAATATATATTTCACATTTTACCTCATACAAATGATACCTCCAAATTTTTAAAGAAAAAAACAACACCAGGTAATTACAAATCATGTGTGGGAGAATTTAACTCATGATGTTTCAACTGACGAAAATCATAAAAAATTACCTGATCATTTGGAATAAAATCACAACCATGTCCTTTCAACGAAGCATCACTATAGATAACAAACTCACCATTTCTGGATGGTAGTTCCAAAACTAGAGCATTCACTAATCTTCTTTAGAATTCCTAAAAACAATAATCACATTATTTTTTCCAAATGAACAAAACACGTTTATGAGATAACATAGTCATTGCAATAGATAACCTTGGAATATTTTCAAAAAACCTCTGGTAATAACCTAGAAAACTAAGAAAACATTGAATATCAGTTATATTTGTGTGTCATGGCCATTATTCGACAACTATTGTTTTAGCAAGATCAACACTTATACCATTTTTTGAGAGAATGTGACCAATGAAAGAAGTTTGATGTAACCAAAACCCACACATTCTGAATTTCCCATATAGTTTCTTTTCATTTAAGGATTGAAAGACAAACCTTAAATGACTTTCATACTCCTCTTTACATTTAGAATAAACAAAAATATCACCAATGAACACAAACCCAATCTTATCCAAGAACTCATGGAAAATTTTATTCATATGAGAAATGAATACATCAGGTGAATTGGTTAACTAAAAATGTATAAGTACAAATTCATAATGGAAATATCCAGTATCAAACACAATCTTCAGAATGTATGATTCCTTTAATTTCATCTGATGTTGTCCCGACCTCAAATCAGTGTTCAAAAAATACATAACTCCTTAGAGCTGATCAATAAAATCATCGATATGTGGAAAATGTTACTTGTTCTTAATAGTGATGTTATTCAATGCTCTATAATAAACACAAAGACTCATTGAACCATCATTCTTTTTAAAAAACTAGATAGGAGCACCCCATGGTGATGTGCTAGGTCGAATGAAACCATTATCTAATAACTCCTATAATTATTTCATTAACTCTAAAAGTTAAATTTGATCCATTCGATAAAGGGGTTTTAATATTGGATTAACATCACGAACTATGTCAACAATAAATTTAACTTCCTGATCAGGTATAATACTAGGAAACTCATTAGAAAAAAATCAAAGTACTCATTTACCACTAGTACATCATTAATCTAAAAAGTTATTTTTTCAACAATATGTGCAAGGTAACATTCATTCCTATATTTTACTAGTTTCTCAACATCCTAATACATTATCAAAAGTAAAGGTTCCTTATTGTACATTATGTGAAAATAATTATACAAATAAACCTCTTTAGCTTTACATTCAATATTAGCATGATAAATGGAAATCCAATTTTCACGCAAAATAACATCAAACTCTACTAGAAGAAAAACAATAATTTTTGTAGGTAGATTCTTTCCACACAAAAGGACATTAAGGTTCTTATAATTTCTTTTTGTCTCAAAATTTCCTCCAACTTTTTTTACAATAAGTTAAAAATTCTTATATTAAGGTGTAATTTCCAATTTACTATAAATCTTCTCAAAAATGATAGAGTTTGTTGAACCTAAATCATACAACCCATTTTCATAATTGAAATAGACAAACATTGTACTAGATACAACTTCATTTGATGGCCTAACATATGCTGAAGTAGATTCAATGGATTTCACCACCCATTCTATTTGTAGTCCATCTGCTTTCCCTAAGTTGTGTAATTCGTTGGACACTCATTTGTATAATGACCCATTTCATTTCACTTAAAACATTTTACTGATTGTAAATCATATTTTTTAATAGCATTAACCACATCAATTTTAGTTTTACTGCGAGCCTTATGTCCCATTTTACCACATCGGTAGCACTTACGAGAATTCAAAAGAAATTCACCAGAATGTTTTTACCACAATTTTTACAAACTGTAAACATAAGTTTCTTACCATCACAATTTTTTGAAGAGTTATTCCCTATTGTATGCCACCTCAACCTATTATTATATTATTTCTCAAAGAACACATGATCATCGGAAAACTACATTTCCATCTTCTTTGTACATTGAATATGTTTTTCATAAATTTTTCCCTCATGAGAAGATAAATCCCTTCGATACTTTATCATCAATACTAAGTACAAATGGATGATTTAACTATCAAGATCTCATATAAAATTTGGAGAATACATTTCCAAACGAGTGAATTTTTCGTCATAAGAAACAACTGAGTCATCCTCTTGCCTCAATTGCAGGAATTGGTTTTCCATCACAAGATGAACCAACTTAAGAAAATATTTCTCAAGAAACATACCTTTGAATTCATCCCAATCAATAGCATAAACCTTCTCACTATAAACAATATTTTCCACCATCGACCACCACTGATCATCTTCAACTTCAAAATAGTAAATATCGAGACTAACCTGATGTTCTGATCATCCGATGACATCAAAAACCATCTCCATTTATTTAATCCACCCTTGATCTAGCACAGGGCCAGATGATCCTATGAATGATGGGGGATGTTGCCTCGTTAAATACTCCACTAGTGACATATTCATCTGTGGTAGTTCTGGCTGATCTCGTGCATGGATACCACCAACCATTATACCCTGAGTCAGATGTGCAATCACTGCAACAAACAGTTCAGTTTCGATTTCAACCATCTCATGTTGTTGATTTGGAAGGTTGTATTCTTCTTGATGTCATCCCATAATATCTTCCATGTTTCCTCTTCGTAAAACCATTATGAACTCATAAAAATCTTACACGAAGAAACATCGTAATTTGTAAAAGCTATATCATTTAAATATTATCATAAATTAATTTAGGAACCTTAATTTATCAATATTATAACTCATAATGTTTTCTAAACTGACCTATTAAACCAACTATAAGGAACAACCATTAAACAATACATAATAATTAATTAAATGAATAATTCACATTGATTTTTTTTTTCAAGTTTAGAGTTTTAGAAAATTAGGCAAAACTATTACATTACATCTCAAAAATTACAATGCAGACACTTCAACTCAATTTCTATTTTTTCACAAAATAAAAACTCTTAAATAATAGAGTCATGTCTAGTTCTATGTTTTAGACATCATGGATTTTCATTAATCACATCCATGACCCTATTCATCTTTACGTCCTCTGAAAAATAGTTCAAAGCATGGGATAGGGACAAAAAGCACAATAGGGGTTATAAAACAAATAAAGAAAAAATTAGTTCATAAATACATAAAAAACATAATATATTTAACATACCACATGAAATCATAAGATTTATGAATAACACATATAAATAATAAATTATAAAGTTATCATGTGCCATCCTTATCATACTTATATTGTAGTTATCGTAGCTATGTAGGGAGTTACATTTGGAATACACATCATAGTATATTCAATAAATATCTTATGAGAAACATTCATGTTTACCTCCATCACATAACCAAATGTATTTGAGAGCTATCTTGGAGTCACCCACCGTTGGTTTATCACAGAACAACCCGTATACATAAACAATTCCAAAGAACCAAACATATTCCTAACAAATAAAACATACATAAATGGAATATATAATCATCACATTTCAATAAAATCATATCATTTAAATATATTGACATAATCAATACATTAACAAAACCATTTTCAATACCAAAAAACATAAAAATTGTATATGATATTTATTTATCTTTTAAAAACATTACATCTTGTTAAGGAATCCAATGATCAAATAATACTCGCAGTGGCAGAAAGGTAATTATCACCGCTTACATGAAAAAAATTCTCTTTTATTGTTTTTTAGTAATACAATTCCTCGGAAAATATTCCCTTTGAATGAAATGAGAATTCAAAAGTGTTTATACAGTTTAAAAATGAATGTCATGTATAGAACAGAATATCCCTCAATCAAAGGTGATGGAGACGAAGTCCCTTACCTCATGTCCTACTTGACTCTATAATTATTTAATCTCTTGAATAATAAACTAATGATGATTTATACTTTCTTAAGAACCTTTTTGAATTATATTATTCCTTTTATATTAGTTATTACCTTTCTATAAGAATTAGTTAATTATTCGAGTTTAAATCGAACATTTTGACATTGTTCAGAACATAAGTAAAAAATGAACTTCTTATAATTATAGGTTGTCCATGTGGTCATAATTACCTTATATACAGAATGATATTCATGAATTAGATATCATATATAACTTATATATCTAGTATATATTTTTATTTATAATATTACATAACATTTAGAATTATGAAATGAAATGCACCGTTCAATAGATGGTAATCCGTACGTACGCATGAATGTTGATTACATTTCCATTTCATATTTAATGAAATGTAAACAAAATAATACATAGGTATATTATAATTCCAGTATAATATCATTTATATATATATTTTCATTAACTCCATCCTTCATACATTCCACGTATGGAATGAACGAGTCATATCACTTTGAGGGGGCGGTAGTCTCCACTACCACAAATGAAATTATCACGTTTACCCATAATCGAAACAATAAATGAATGTTATAAATAAAAAATATATATAGGTTAGAAACAATATAAATATAATATATATCACATATAAATACATTTCCATATTAATGGCCACTATAAGAGGTTGTATAAGATAATTTAACAATCATCGTTTCGTGAGGTGTTAGTTCGTCATCCTCAGAAACTGTATGTTCATTACCAATTAGATAGAGGGTTGTGTAAGTGTATTTAGAATAATTCTCATATAAACAACATAGTATTTTGAGGGTACTGGTTTAGTTATAATGGAATGGAATAAAAATTGGTAATGGTGATGGAGAAGTTAAATAAAACGATATAACTTAAGAGAAGACGTTACCATTAAATTGGCTATCTCCCTTTAGTTTGAACCAAAAGCTTTACATGAAGTGCCTTCTGCCTATGGTAAGGATTATAGGAGTAATATATTTATGTATGTGACTTATTTGGTTAGAGTATGGATGATCCAAGGGTCTTGATAAGTTTGAGTAATGGGTTCGAAATCTGGGTTTTGTATAAGGGGGGAGTAGGGGCTATATAGGAATGTGTGAAAATATTATATTACTATATAATGATAATCGGTTTCAAAACATCCAAAAATAATTAAATAAGAAGATATATTGTGTAATGTTTTAAATAAAATCATAAAATAATAATTGGATAGATTTTGGATATTTGTTTGATCTTTCTAATCTTATTTATTTAAATCATTCATTAATGGGGTAAATACTGCATCATTATTTTATCATAAATTATTCTATTTATTTGATAAATAAAAATTATAAAAAAAAATTTATGTAATAAATATTTTTATATGGAAAAAACATATTTATAGTTGAATAAATAACGTATATAACCTCATGTAATAAAGGATTTACTAAAAGATATATGTTTGTGAAAATTTTCACATTACATTAAATTAATTATTATAAACTGTTATTATCACTCACATGTGGCTCCATGGTGTTCCAAAATAGAACCATGTATGCCCATGGTCAGAAATGTATCAATAAATAGTATTATAGACACATGTTAGGATAATTTATGATTTTTAAAATATTATATTATGGCCCTTATTTACCTGATTTACCCTTTAACCACGGTAAATAAAGTATTTACTAAAATAAATATTCATAATGTCTACAAATAATATTTACTTATTTACACAATTTGGACCTCCCAATTCTATATATGAAATGATTTTTTCAAAATTACAAACATATATGTTGAAGAAATTAATATAAAATTAATTCCAGAAGTGAAAACAAAAATCATGTTTTTCAGAAATAATAACTATCAAATGATTGTCACTTGTTTTTGCCCAATTTCAAAGTGAAATTACTTAAATTGGAAAAAAGGGATTTAATGGTAAAAATATTATCTAATTAAACTTTAAAACCATTTAAAAAGATAATATTACCATGTAAATAAATAATATTAAAAGGACATTTTGAATAAAAATACATTATTTTTCACTATTCGTCAAAAAATGAAATTTATCAGAAAAATACCAAATATTACCCAAATTAAATTTTGATTTTCCTATTATACTGAAGAATTTTATTTGGTAATATAGAACATAGAAAAGTGACCAAAATTAGATTTAAATAGGGTTTTCCATCAAATGGTGGTAAATCGACCTTTTAAAGCATATTAGAGTATTTATGATTAAAATTAGATTCATTTTTATTATAAGCCTCAAAAAATTATTGGATAAATGTAAAACTAATTAACAAACATATATTTTCATAATATAGTTAGTTTTGTCCATTCCTGCGAATAAAATGGCTGGGAATTAACTACCATTGAACATTATATTATATTATTATTTTTCATTATGACCCAACGTTCTGTGAAACCTATGATTCAATGAAACCCACTATTGCGTATTAGTTACATTATCGAACATAGCATCCCATTTAAAATAATATTAATATTAAATTAAAAAATATTAATAAATTTGAAAATATATTATTTTTTTATTAACCTGGGATGTTACTGTCTACTCATTCATATATGTCAATTCAAATAATAAACCATTCAGATTAAACATAGGTGGATGTTTACCCCAATATATGCTTCAAAATATTTATATCTCCAATGAATTATCCAAGAACATTCATGTATTCCACTATAAAAATCACCCTTTAAAATAATGGATCAAAATATTCAGTTGGGTTCATTCTACAATATTCATACATGTTCTACAAAACCTACATCTTTTCATCTTTGACCTTTGAATATCTTTTGTTGATATTAAACATATTTTCACTCATAGCATGTGATGTTTACTACACATCACCTTTATATTAATTTAATGTGATAGGGATCCACCTAAATCATTTTTCCATTTTACATCGACACTCAATTATCTTTTTTTATCATATGATAATGAAGCACTATTGAAATCATTTGAAATTAAATGAATTTATTTAGTGAATAAATCTATTCCTAATTATTGAAAGTAGGGTTGCATCCAAATTTTCCCTAGCTAAAAATTGCCTCTATAAAATATCGTAATTCCATTGTGATTGACTAGATCCATTTTATTTGTTGAGAGAGAATCATTGACTTGTACCATTTTTCTCTGATACTGATTGTTATACCATTAGATCAAATTACATAACAGGGGTCTGAATCAAGGTATGAATTATTAAAACTAATTCCCCTTTGGATTTTGTTTCATTGTTATACAAAACAATCATATCTCTTTCTCATATAGAAATATATGAATAGAAATTAAATCAACAATAGGACACATTGACTTTTACATGGTTCTCCCTCACTAGGATACATCCAAGGATATTACAATGATGATATGCTAATGTACCAAATCCAATAAATACCACTATCAATTACAATTTTGGGGCTAGATATTCTATACCCAAGATCACATCGCTTATATGTTTTTGGGACTACTCAATGTATTCCAAATTGTTACTCTACATGTACCTTTCTCCAGGTCACTACTGATGGGAGAAACCTCCATATTCTTCTTCCTTCATTCAAATATCTTATAAGGGATCCACTAATAGTTTATGGACTCATAGGTCTCATTATTATCATGAATTCATGAACCGTCAACTATTGGTAGATACATTTTAAATTTTCATTTTTCACCCATTGTTTTAATTCAATTTTATGTGTAATTTTAGGTTATCAGAAATTACATTCATGAAATATTTTAGTGCTTTTGTAATCTTCCTTGAGTCTTCTATAAACCTCCTTTCCGATTCCATGAAATATTTTGAGGGTATGCTTCACATATTTCTTCTTCTGTGAACTATCTCTCATCATCATACCACCTCTTATTCGGAGGACCATCTCTCCTCCATGTATTGGGTCTTCATACTCTTCTTATTTCTTCCCTTGAGGTCTTTCACCTGAAAAAACCTTCAACAGAATTGGTTCTACATGATCCACTTCACCCTTCGGTGTATTCTACTTTTTGAACCACATTCATTCATAACCAAATTCCCAGATAACATGATTTTTCATTATAAAAAATTGATATCCTTGATGATGGGATTTGGACTCCTTATATTGGAAAATGGATATGAAAAATACCCTAATCCAGGATTTTCACAATCTTCAATGTGATGCAACATTCACCTCATACCACTTCACCCATAAACTATCATTCCATACGCATCCCGCATACCTCCACTCTTCCTACACTACAACCAAAATAAGTATCATGTTTTAACCAATGATTATGTTTATGGAATTTCAAATACCCACATTGTTTCAATGATAAAAAAACATCCCACATACCACATGACTTATAGGTACCACACTCCTTCTCATGAACTTCTTTCAATCCACAAACCACTCATCATATGTGGAATTATTCCCATACATGGTCCAAAAATTGTGCTTCGTGGCCCAAACATCCTCTACGCACCATACTTAATGGTCTGTGAAAATTTCTATTAATTACCGAGAAATGACATGACATCATACCATTTACGTATTTATACACATGAAGTTCTATAGAATATGATCTACCATCTTTAACTTGTTGGGATTCAAATTTATTTTTCATTTCTAGCTCACATGATGAAACATTTTCGTACTTATTATAAACAACATTAGTGTATTTTAACACATTATTATGTATTATTGATGAGAAATATCTTTTCATGTGTCTGAATCCCCTACACATGAAATAGTGACCATCAAATGATAACCTGGGTGATTGAGCTCGGTATGATATACTCTACTAGTTCTTATCCATTCAGTTCATCCATTATATGATAGAAAATTTTTTAGGTATCCCATATTTCATCAGCAATAGCATCTTATGCGGGGTGCATTCTCCTCTGAAAACACTACAACACCGAGTATCCCTTGGGTTCCCTAAATCTTCTTGATTCTTCTTTATAACCAAATCAATTTTCAATCTTCGAGTGGATTCATGTGGTTTGACCTCAACCAAAAATTATTTCTATTTTTTTTCGAGACCCATAAAATCATGACCATTTTTATTTGAATGATGCTTCACTTTTTCTAGGAGAATATGATCAAATTATATCATATTTATTATATGTATGATCTTAATTCCCAATGGAATACCATTAGTCTACATTTTTTGCTTATTTTTAAAACATCTTCAATGACTGACAATTATCTATTCATGTTCTTTGGTACATTTGATTTGATATTTTCTAGTTCCAATCAAAATATTCATCTCTATTTTCTACTCTACAATTTTATGTTTGTAATCAACCAACTTTTCTATGAATTCTAGAATTGAAGAATTTTTTTTTCAATTTCTTCATAAATATTAGATTTCTCTTATTCATGATATTTTATATAGGTTAAGGAATCATGTACCACTTTGTTATCTTTATTTGTTTTGGATCCCCAAAAGTATTTCTATTCAAGGGTAGTTTCTAATTCGACCTAAATATCAAATCATCCATCTTATTATCGTTAATCATTGTAACATTCTTCTTTTTTAAGGAATTTTTGAAAATTTACACCAATGATTATTCTTCATGATCATTGCAGTCCAATGACTCCTATGTGTCAAATTATAATGAATATTAATCTTCCATTAATAGAATGTTGTTATTTTTTAAGCCATTTCTCTCATTATATCTCATAACGTTAACACTGTCTGAATACTTATTTTAGGGAATTTGGGAATTCTCTTCATTGTCATCAAAAGTATTCTTAAGAAATTTTTTTGAAAAAATCTGCAACTTTTCACATCCAATTCAAGAAAATGAATGTTTACCTATGAAATTCTATTTTCCACTTTGCATATTTGATGATAAAAAATGAAATGACATCATCAAAATTGGTTTCCTCATGACTATCGTCAACAGAAATATTCATTATGGACTTGAATACCACTTATTTTTACTTACCCATTTATACTTCATATTAATCATTATTTCTCATTTAATATGAAAATATTGTACGATGAAATATATCCAGTGGTATCTTATTTAGATCAAGGTTATCCAGTTCTAAAACATTCATATTTAACTAAGTATGATGTTTCATAAACATATGTTTCATAATATTTATACCTTTAATGATTTATTCAAAAACATTCATGTATTCCAATATAACATTAACCTTTTCAAATAATGAATCAAAAAATTCATTTGGTTAATTCTTAGATAATCACAATTGTTCCAAAAATCCTTCATCATTGCCTCTCTGACCATTTGATCTCCTTATTATAAATTCAATAGATTTTCCATAACAGCATGTGATTGTTTACACGAATCAACTTTGTATAAATTTTATTTGATCGGTATCCCCCAAAATTATTGATACATTTTAGATCAGTATCCAATTATCTTCTTTCAGGTACAGATAAAGAAACACTATTGATATTATCTGATATTCCATGCATAGATACTATGAATACATCAATTCCTAATGATATAATCTTGTGTTGTATCTGATTCTTCAATATTTTAAAATTGTTTACATTGAAGATCATAATTCCTTTATGATTAACCAGTTATATTTATTATACATAAAGTGAATCACTAAATTTAGTAATTTATCTTTGATACCAATTGTTTGGTAACCTAGATTAAATACCATGGGGGTTAATTGGGGTACAATAGATTAAAAATACCTCCCTAGCGGATATTGTTTTGTCATTAAAAATATCACTTCTCTCATTATCTCATATAAATATATCAACAAAATTAAATCATGCACAAGACATTATGATTATTACATAGATCAACCTCATTGGGCTATGTCAAAGGAAAATTCAATGACGATGTGATGATGTACCAAATCCACAAATGATCACTTTCAATTACATGGTTCAGGATAGATTTTTTATCCTAGGCACACTAACCTTACATGGTTTAGTGTATTCTCACTCTATTCATATGGCTCACACCCAATATATCTTCCTATTGTTCACTACTAGTGGGAAGGATCACACATTTCCTCTTCCTTTATTTATATATATTTTAAGGGATCCACTTATAGTGTTTGGATATCCAGGTCCCTTAATTTTCATAAATTCATGAATCCTCAAATGTATATAGATGTTATTCATTTTCCATTGGGTACCACATCTTCCTCCTCTGTGTACATAATATTTCTCCTCCACGTACTACATCATATTCAGGATATTGTTCCCTAGAAAATCATTCATCGGAATTACTTTTCCTTGAACCACTTCACCTGTCACGATATTCTCAATTGTAAACCGCTTTCAGACATAGAAATATTCTCGGGGTGAAATACGATTTTTATGAAAAACAATATTCTTGATTATAGGATGACCACTCGTTATATAGGATAATAGATACGAAAAACATGTTAATTTGAGATTTAATAAATCCTCAACGTGATACATCCATCATAATGTACCTCTTCTCAAGCAAACCATTCATCTCAATTTGGCACACATACCACCACTCTTTCTACACAACAGCCAAAATCACCATCACTTCTTTCCAATAAAACCCTTAAAAGCTTCTCAAATATCCAAATATTTTCCATGAATCACCATCATTCTTGTGTACTAAAATACTCCTCCATAATTAATTCCTTCACATAAAAATCCTTCACTCCACGAACAATTCTTGCTACACATATATTTTATTGTACGCGGTCCATGTACCGTGCTTCGTGGACTATATACCGTACGCAAAAAAATTCATCGTGGTCCTTGAACAGTGCTATAATTTTCCAGAATAATTTATTTTACAAAATCAAATTCCCAATTTTGAGGTGTAAAAAAGTGTAATACAATAGGAAACTACGCCACCTTAAAAATATTCTTCCATAAAACACCAACCATACTCATTCGCTATCATCTGGCTGTTTCAACAAACACAATCACACCCAAAACATACCAAGAAGTCCCTATGAGGAATTTCATCTAACAGTTACATTATATATTTTTTGAAAAAAGTGATATCTTCAGAATTATTAATATATGAGAATAAATATATAATGTTTATAATTTTTCATAATTATATAAGTCCGCTAAATTTCAAGCAAAATTCCTAAAGAATGTTTTTTTGTTTAGTATAAAAATAAGGTAAATGATATATGAAATTGTAAAAACAATATAATTTAAATAATTACTGTATACCATGAGTTTTTAATATTTATATAAAATTTTAGTGATGGGTTAAAGGATAATATTCTAAATATCCTATTTAATTCATGAATTTTATGTCAAGTGAAATGAAATATGTCAAATTTTACATTATTGATATTTTATAATAATAATAATTTATTAAATAATTTAAAAATAAAAAAAATATTTAAATAAGATGATTTTGATATTAAATGGTATTTATGTTCATAACTTGTCCATTTGTGGGCCAAATATTTCTTTATTAGTGATAATTATGACCATTAATATTGTAAAAATAATTCGGTAGTTAATTTTAAAATTAACTAGTACTCGCCTGTGCGTATGTACGAAATGTTGAAATAATGGTTATTATTTGTAAAGAGAATTTTGTTAGTAAAATTAAGCCACCAATAGTAATATTTTATATTTTTTAATCTCAATGTATTATAGCAAATTCATGGAATAGGAGTAGATAAATTATGGACACAACAAAAATTTACTTGAAAAAATTAAGGATATATAGAAAGTAACTTCTAAATATTGAGGGTGGTTTCACATCATTTTCCAATGAATTTAAGTCTTACTTGATGGCCATAGTGGGTCAAAACATGTGCTCCATTTCACTACACGTTATCACAAGGTTCAGCAAATTGGTATGGAGAACATGCTCTATAGAAATAGTAATGAATGTAATTTAATATGAAGTGAAAGACAAATATATTATAGAAGGGGATGTAAGAAAATATGAATTGGGAAGAGGAATAAGTTAAATACAGGATGGAAAAATCTATTATTCATTTGCACCAAAATTTATGAAGTTGCTAATGTAGAAGTTCTCCAACTAAATGAAGATACAATGTTTGCAAGATCAAAGTGTTGTGATAATAAGTCTAAAAGCTTAATCATTGTCTAGAGAATGAACTCTACAGATGAAAAATAATTATATAGATTAATAAATAGTAATGAATATTGAAATATAAAAATTTAATCTAGCAATGAAACAAAACAATAGTAAAAAACATGACAGTTCTAGACATGAATAGTATAAAGAACATAAGATAGCAATATGTTTTGACCAATTTCTTTAGTGGACAGTGTCATAAATTTTTAAAAATTGAATCATTACAAAGGTGGTGTTTTTGTAATGTATACAAATAAGAAATGGAAATTAAACTAGGTAGAAAAAATGGTGGTTTTGTATAATATGCAGATTTTAAAAAAAAGTGGAAGAAATGTGGAAATACTTAGTACATGATTTCAGAATAAAATAAAACAATTATAAGATCATATTACGTAATTTAAATAGAAACATGATTAGGAAATTGGATCAATTACCAAATTTTTTGTGACATTAGATATTTGGTAGGGAAAGGTAAAAAAGTGTTCTGTATATATTTTCATGTATGCTAAAGCGTTTTTGTATGTAATATTTGAACATTTCAAACTCATAAACAACTCATATGGAAATTTTTGCATATTGCAGTGTCATATTGATGGATATAAAATATTGTAGTGCAGTGAATAATATTACATTTTGCAATGTAAAAAAAATATTACCTTAAAAAGGTTTTTTGATTATTTTTCGTACAGGTTTCTGAAAATGCATATCAAAGTACAATTTTGAACATAAATACATAGCAATGAATAGATAAAGATGTAATTTTATGTAAATGTGTGTACCTGATAAAAATGATAAATCATTATAAACCTGCTGGGAATATACTATACCAAACATATGATGAATGTAGAAAAGGCATTCAGAATGGGGAAAAACGGAAATCCAAAATCAAATACTACAACAGAGAGGTTGTTTTAGTACCTATAATTTCAAGAGTGAAAAAATTAAATATTAGAAACCATTGAATAAATAACAGACAAGTATATTAATTTTCTATTAACCAAAACAACTATTACAAACATATGTTACTGTAAGCATTTTGTACATCCTAATAGATTTACAAAATAGTTGGAAGAAAAACTGAAACATGATCTAAATAAACGACCAAACTGTGCACATAGAAGAGCCAAACTGCGCATATATATGAACCAAACTGTTCATAGAGAACCAAACTGCACATGATTAAGACTTTGAAATGTGTAGATATTAAACTGTGCATATAGAACCAAACTGTGCATATAGAACCAAAACCCAACTGTAAAGACCCTTAAAATTCAAGGGAAATTTTTTCTTAATTTTCTTTGGAATTTTACAAGAGCGCG
Organism: Viscum album; assembly: GCA_963277665.1. Classification (NCBI taxonomy): domain Eukaryota; kingdom Viridiplantae; phylum Streptophyta; class Magnoliopsida; order Santalales; family Viscaceae; genus Viscum; species Viscum album. The sequence continues at coordinate 415,018,644 of OY728153.1, read as the reverse complement.
GTTTCAGACGGCACCTGATTCTGAGGCCCGGAGTGCCCGGAATCAATTTCCGAAGTTTGGCTCGGGTACGTTCAGTGAACGAACGAGCGGGAATTTCTAACTTTTGATCCGGTGCTCGGAATTGAAATCCGAGGGCACAGATGAACTCGCAGCGCCGATTTTCGCTTAAAGAGACCTTTTCGGGAGTTGCGTTTATTTCGGGTTGAGAGTTAGTTTTGGGAGATTAGAATAAGTTAAATAAAAATATGTAAACACAATTTTTATTTAAACTTAATAGTTAACTTCTCTCAAAGGAAGTTAGGTGTGGGACCCACACCCACTTAACCTCCCTTGAGAGGATTAAGTGTGGTGGGGCCCACACGAAACCTATCTTTACATCTTCCCTCAAAATCCCTTAACCCTTCTTTAATTAACATGACAATTTGTTAATTAATGTGGAGTTATCTCTTCTTTGAATTTCAAACTTTTGAAATTCTAGTGTGTTGTTGTGTTAATAAAATAAGATAGAGTCTTATTTTATTTTGGGTTTAGTTTTGTCTCCTTGAGAGAGTTGGGAAGGTTCTTCTTGTTTCTTCATCTTCTTCAACCTTGACGAAGAACGCTCAAGTTCCGACGAAGAACGCCGCTCCGCTCTTCTTCGTCTTCCGTGTCAACGAGAGAGAACACCGCTTCTTCCTCGGACAACCTTCGTCGGCGTACAAGGATTCGCCAACGACGTATCACATAGGACGCACCTCTTCGTCATCGAATTTGACGAACGACGACCGCGACGCCTGACCTCCGCGACGTTATCTTCCGCAGAACATTGTCAAATCTTCGAACCTTATACCCGAGGTAGGGGTTGTTGATTTGTTTAATTATTTTATCCTTGTTCGTGGTTCATGCTTGATTTACGTAAGGATTTTTTATATAAGTGTTATTGTTTAACGTGAGGGGGCCGGACCGCATGAACACGGCCGAACCCCCTCCTCCGTTCTTGGTGTTTAAACAAAGCGGGTGGAAATAAGGTGGCGTGGTGCCGTCACACCACGTGGTTAATCGTGCGTTTATTTTACGCAACGCCGTCGCGCGCGCACCATGGAAGAAACATCTTGAACGCGACGTCGTCGCGCCGCGTTGAAAGAAATCAAGGCACGGCTGAGGGGCGCGGTGCCGTCGCACCGCGCCGGATGACGAACACCGTGGCCGGTTCCGGGCCGCGGCGGAAAGAGAAGACCGTCGGCCGCGCCACCGGCGTCGGAAGCCGAAGAGGGGACCAGATTTTCCGGTCCCGCTGGAGAAAACCGGCCGGCCAGCTGGCCGGCCGGATGGCATTAAACCGGGGGAAATTAATCCCCCGGCCGGCTCACAAAACCCCCCTCTTTATGAGGGGGGGCAGTTACCTTGAGGGGGGGGGGGGGCAGGCGGCTCCCCCGGATCCTCTTCAAAGCGGGCACCCAGGAGGGGGGCCGTTGTTTGACAAAACGGTGTGGCTATGCCGCGCCGCCATTTGAAGAAGCGGGGGATTGATCCCCCGCGTGCAGCCTCCATGCGGTGCCAGGGCGCCGCGGCCGCCGCGCCGCCGCGCCGCCGGCCGGCCGGCCGGCTGGGCCGGGTCGGGTCGGGTCGACCCGGTTCGGGCCGACCCAGGGGGGGTCGGGCCGGGTCGCCCTGGACCCGGACCCCCCGTTTCGAATCTTTTTCGGTCTGTTGGCCATATCATGTGCCACGGACCTCCGATCGACGAACCGTCTGCGGCAACACAATCCTTGGATTGAGATGTTCCATTCGGTATATCGCACTCAAGGTTTCGGACTACTTTGAGTTCAGCCGGGTTGGTTCATTCACGAAACCAACCGGGCCTTCGGAGCGGAAACGCTCATATCTTGAGCTACGGACGTCCGATTGACGTGCCGTCAGTTTTTTTGTGTTCCTCATAGTGAGACGGTTCTTTTGGCATTCTCCTCCCGAGGTTTGGATGCAGGTGGAGTACAGTTGGGTTGGTTTTGCCTTAAAAACCAACCGGGCCTCAGGGACGAAAATGCCAATAACTCTCAGACCGGGCGTCCGATCAACGCGCCGTCTGATGCGTTGATTTCCTGTTGACGATACAGAACTTTTGGATACATCAACTCTGGACTTTGTCACAGTTGATGTATCAGCCTCTCGGCTTGTGGAGCGGATCCTCCGAACGAGCTTGCTGTGTGCGGGAACCCTAGTGCTGGCTGCGACTGTTGCTGTGACTGCTACTGCTACTGCTACTGTTACTGCGACGATGACAGTACAGAGATCCTGTGTGGATTCGACGGCGACGACTACTGCACTCAGCGATCCTACGTGGATCAGTGCTACAGATCCTGTGTGGGCCCGATCCTGTGTGGGTCCAATCATGTGTAGGTCACTGCAGGGGTTAATACCTATCGATACTTCATGGGTCTGACGACTTAGATGGTTCATTGATCATCTTCAACGTCATCCGAAGAAGTATACCTATGTGAGCTGAATCTTCTGTTTTACTCGATAGTGGTGGTGCGCTTGGTTGTAGCGGCAGACCCGCGATACTGGAGAGGAGCGTACGGAGTACGGAGACCGTGTAGCCGGCTGAGACCTAAAGACTGCTCGACCGACTCGACTTGGAGTGAGTCGACTAGCCCAGTGGACGGAGCGCCTAGTATTTGGCGGCAGACCCACGGCGGACGGAGCGCCTGGTAGTTGGCAGCAGACCCGCGGTACTCGACTGGAGGAGTACCTCTGTAGGCTATTTGGGTGAGCGCCCGGTATTTGGCAGCAGACCCTCAGCGGACGGAGCGCCCGGTAGTTGGCGGCAAACCCGCTGTACTCGACAGGAGGAGTACCTCAGCAGTCTTAGGTTAGTGAGCAGTATCTCAGAGTCATGACAGGAAACTGTACACTTCAGAGATGGGGCTCTTCAGTAGTTACGTTTTTGATAATGAAAAATCCTGTGTGAGCTGAATCTGTTGCTTTCCTGTGTGGATTGTGTTGTGAAATCCTGTGTGGATTACGTTTTGCTTTCCTGTGTGGAATATGTTTACTTTCCTGTGTGGACTGAGTTGTACTTGGGCTCGGAGGTTGGAGCGTATTTGAATTTCATGACTTAGGTATATGTATGGGCATATACCTAAGCAGAGTGGGTTGTTACTTCGTGATTGTACCTTTCTTCGTGGTTTACCCTTTGTGGATTTGAGAGACCTTCAGGGGTCTCGGGGTCCCTACTGAGTAGCTTATACTCACCCCTGCACGAGATTTGCCCGCACTACGTTGTGTTGGTTGCAGACGACGGACTGCGTTGACCTTAGCTAAGGCTTGCAGAGCGGGACGGTACCTAGAGGTGGACCACTGGGCGGAACGTGCTCGGAGCGGACGGCGGGACCCGTGGAGCAGAGGACCTATCTGTACCCACCCATCAGGTGGGATTTCCAGTGGACAGCTCGGTGTAGCGGCTTTTACCTTTCAGTTGCTGTTTTCCCTTTCGAGTTGTACTTTACTTTCAGTTTGGGTTTATATACTGGCCCATTTACTTTTCCGCACTATCAGTTGTACTCTGCTTTTGTTTAGTGTTTACTTTTTGCTGGCTTACTCTGTGGTGTTTGTTTACTTTACAAAGGCAAAGCCTTCCCTTTTTATCGGGATTTACGCCTCGGTGCTAGTCGCCAGCCCCTGGCCTATGGAAGGCGGGCTTGGGGTAGTCACGACACGGACCCCGAGGGCGGGTCGTGACACCAACTCTGCATATAGAACCAAACTGTGAATATAGAAGAACCAAACTAGGCATATAGAAGAAACTTGCGCCAAACGAATGACCAAACTGTGCATTATAGAACAAAACTGGGCATTACCGAACCAAACTAGCCATATAGAATAACCAAACTATGCATATAGAACCAAACTGGGCATGATTAAGTCTTACAAATGTGCAGATATTAACCTGTTCATATAGAACAAAACTGTGCATATAGAACCAAAACCAAACTATGAATATAGAACCAAACTGTGCATATAGAAGATCAGAACTGGGCATATAGAAGAATCATGCTCGAAATGAATGACCAAAATGGGCATTATAGAACAAAACATGGAAATATAGAACCGAACTGTGCATATAGAACCAAACATGGCAAGTTTATGACTTTGAAATGTGCAGATATTATGTTGTGCATATAGAACCAAACTGTGCATATAGAACCAAAACCAAACTGTGCATTTTGAACCAAAATGTTCATATAGAAGAACCAAAACGTGCCTATAGAAGAATGATTCTCTAAATGAATGACCTAGCTGGGAATTATGTATGTACTGTATGATAAAATTATAAAAGACGAATGATTTATTTGAAAACAAGAAATGCCCATGGTTTTATTGTATCCTCAATGACACGGTATATAGTAATCTTTTAAAAATACTGAATGAGTATCAGAAAGTATTTCAAATGAATGGTCTGTATGGTCTCAAATGTAACACATCGTACAAAAATTATTAATTATGAATAGAATAATGAGATTCATTAGCTCACTAAAGATGTATGTTTACCTTCTGTTTCCAGTAGGAGATTTCAGTCTATTTTTTCGGTTTTCCTGTTTATATATTCCTTCGTCATGGTCTATATATCATTAGTTTGACATATTGAACGCACTCTATCTGGAGACGTCTAGAAATTATCTTCCACACCATCCTCAATATCAAAACATCGGGAATGATTTTTCTACATAGCAGATTTTTAAGAACAATTTTAACCTATAATGTACATAGGGTGAAATCATTGAAATTCAGAGTAGAGTTTAAACAGTATATTGTTTCTTATCAGCACACAGATGTAATTTGAAATAAATGAATGATTTTTAATTATTTATAAATCAGAATACTTTACATTAACATCATTAATTTTTATAGTAATGGACATCATTTAGTATTAAGGAAGGATAACATATTTATACCCGATTAGAACACGTGTTCAAGGGTGCATTATCTAATCCTTTGTAAATGTTTTTAGTACCAGGAGTAGTTCAAAAAGATTGAAGGTCCTATGAGTAAATGTGAAATGGAATGTATCTGTAAAATGATATCCATATTCAGAAATACATCATACAAAAATTGACAGACAGTTACCTACATATAATGAATGAAACTGCATTCTGTAGAAGACCCACTACATTGATCTTCCTGTATATTATTGAAGAAAAACGTAAAGTATTCTGAGTTTTTGTTTTTAGAGATAATGTGATAAAAATAGAGACATACATATTTATGTTCTAAGACATTGGAAAAAAGTTGGATGAAGTTGTCATTATCATTAATATAAACCACTTTGTAACTATTTTTCTCATATGGATGATGATGATTCTAAATTTTTTACTATGTCACCTCAATTGATAATAAAAATTTCATGGCTTTGGAGTAGTTCAATTCCTAAGAGAAACCAAACTCGTCATCGTCCTAATAAAAAAAGCCAATGACACTGTTAATTAAAATATTTATTTTTTTATAATGATATGATGTAAGAACTTGGACATACCTGTATCAACGCCACTCTTAGTTGCACAGCTATTTTGTGTATGTATTGCATGACTTGTTTCTCAAATAACAGAACTGACAAATAATCTGTATTGTCCGTAACCAGCAGCTGAACTCGAAACCTATTGCAATTGTTATTATGACTACACGTTAAGACTCATTTGGACCATGCAGGTGAAACTAGAGTATAGGGTAATGATAAAAATAAATATAGGCAAAATTGAATAAAATATCACCACGGAGTAATGCTAACAGGTGAGGAGTTGCAGGACGTAGAGAAAATGATTCCATCTATAATATGCACTTTCTTCATGCTCGAATGGCATGATTCATAGAACCAGTTGTGGGTACTTTGAATTTTTTGAACTGTATCCGCAATTAATCTCCTTGTAGCCTGAAGTATATTCATTACATGTAAATATATAATTTATTACAGGATATTATTGAACAGTTAATAATTTTTCATTATCACAATTGAAAAATAAGGGTATATTGACGACCTGTTGAAATCTTTTGACATCTAATATGGATTTCTTGTTATTCTAATATAGTATATATGTTGTTTGGTTGGGAGTTTTGGGTGATGTAGTATGTAATAGTGATTCTATTATCACACCAAGCCTAATAAAATCAGAACAACATTAAAGTAAGTAAATAGTTACAACTTCATGGTAGTACATTTATGACATTAATATATGTAAATTATTGTACTACTCAAGTAATGGATGTTAAAATGATACCTGCTTCAAAAGTTTTCAACTACATGATGGTTTTTGTTGTAAATAATCATTGTTATATTCATAGTTGTTGTGACAAGAAAAGATGATGAAATCAGTTTCAAGTCAGCATTATATAAATCTATGTTCAAGCGACATATTGAAAACACATAGTATAAAGATTGAAATTAATAAGTGTATATAGAGAGCATACATGTCAATTTCTTTACTCGAACGAGATCTAATATCAAAATGGAAGTGGGGTATGTGTTGTTTTTAATGTAACACGACATTTCAAATGAAAAATTACCCCATAAGCTACAAGTAACCTTCAACCCTCTTCATGAAAACGAAGTGACAGAATGAGTAAATGTAGCATGTTAGAGTAATATAATGGAATTAATCAAAATACAAAAGGACCGGTAATCTTGTAAAATAATCTACATCTTGTGGTTGTAAGTGTCCATTCATTGCATTGGATGTGAGTAACGTAGAACTCGAATTAGTTCTAAATAAATGTATAGAGATACTGAGTTTTTTTATGAAAAACATATGTCTGAATTAATAAACATTGTACAAATTAATTTAACAGAATTTGGTAAATGGAACTATAAATATGTTGTATTAAACAAATGTACCTATTAGATGTTATTTTGGGTGTTTTTTGTTAATGGTGTCATTGAATGAAGTAAATTGAAAACTAAAAATAAGTAGTTATACTTCACAAGGATGAACATACGTCGTGGATGTGAACATGATTTGACAGGGGTGTCTAGTTCTGACTTAACTCCCTTGGTTTGAACCTATTTGTATGTTTTGTACAATATTGTAAAGTCCCTCAACCAACAGTTATTGGAACATAGAGATAAGATGACGATTCTTATTGGTACATTGAATCTTGGTTCCCTGCATAGAGTACGTTAAAATTTGGGCTAATGAGGAAATGATACAGATTACATGGAATGATGAAAGTATATATATCTACACACACACACACACACACACATATATATATATATATGTTTCGAGTGTAGATGAGGAGTGAAAATCATCTATAATTATTTTTAGTAAAAAAATCACCTGAATGTCTTATAGTATGAGATAAATAACAACATCTTCATTGGAGTATTTAGAATATCAATTGAACAACATGTTCAAGAAACAAACTTGTATTCGCAATGTTTCATCATTGTGTGGGATAATCTCATTCAGCACAGTTATTGATCATGACATATTTGTGACTCTACATTATCATGCAGTGTTCAAATAAAACATATTTATATGGTAAATAAACCAAGAAAGTAAACATATTGATTTTACAGAGCATAACAAAGTATATACTTATCGTTGTAGATGTTACATAAGACATATTATGGAATATTTCCTCGTATAATATATTTTCTGTGTAATTTGTGGAATCATTAGTGTTACCGCCTACTACATTTTTCAATCCAATAGACGATGTGACCCTAGACACTGCAACATATAATTTACCATGAGAGAATACTATTTTTTGATGATAAAGTCCAACTGAAGATAATGATTGACCCTGACTTTTATTAATAGTCATCGCATAAGAAACTGTCAAAGGAAATTGTCTTCTTTGTAGTTTGAATGGCCATCTACCATCACAGTGAGTCATAGTTAATCTTGGAAGGAACGCAGAATATCCCGAATGACATCCAGTTATAACTTTGGCCCCAATAACATGCTCACCCAAGTGTTTTACTGCCATATGGGTTCCATTACACAAACCAAAAGATTGGTCGACATTTTTTAGTAAAATAATTGGAACACTGACTTGTAGTGTAATTTTTTGGGCAGGTAACCCAGAGACACTTATACCATTCAACATGTCAGATGTGTAAATATTATCTGGTATGCCTGTATTATAACATTCATTGAAAAAAGATTCTGAGATGATGTAATCATTGTTTTCAGAGCCATTGGGGGTCAACATATATTCATTTACTTCTTTTATGACATCATGGGTCAGAGCTAAAATTGCACGGTCTTTCAGATAGTTTTGGTCTCCATGTTTTATACAGAATCCCAGGAATGTATTGTTGATGACTGCATCCATGCCATTATCACTCTCAGTAAGAAGAAATGATGACAGTATTTGAATTAGTTCTTCACCGTCGTTAGGCTCTCCAATTCGACCTTCACCAATATCCAATGACCATTTAGAAAAGTCATGTAACACAGTCGCATCATGACTGTTAGTAGTACAATTAAATCTCATTCTTTTTGTAAGAGATAACACCCAACAATGTTTTCAAAGATATGATGACATAACACTTTCTTAGACAATGTCATTTCTGTTTCCCCCAGGTATAATAGGTATTTTTTTCCTGATATCCCCTCCCAAGACAACTGTCAAACCACCAAACGGAAAATTATAAGCATTCTCGTTTTTGATATTCATAATTTCCCTATGAGTTTTGTCTAAATCCTCGAAACAAAACATATGAAATGTAGATGCCTCATCCCAAATGATAATATTAGTCAATTGAAAAAGTTACGCTACGTCACTCCCTTGCTGAATATTACAAACTGATTGTTCCGTAATGGAGATTGGAATATGTAATTTACAATGTGTTGTTCATCCACCTGGAAGTTGTATTGAAGCTATTACACTCGATTCAACTGCAAGTAAAATCATGCCCTGAGCTCGCAGCAACGATGTTAGTACTCTCTAGATGAAGGTTTTACCGGTCCCTCCATAACCATGAAAGAAGATAAACGCACCCTAATTGCTAGATAGGTAAGAGATAATGATAGAAATAACCTATTTCTGTTCATCTGTAAGCATACCATGTAAATTGTTCTACTCTTGTAAAAGTGATTCATTATTGTCATTTAATTCTTCTACAACCAAACGTTTTGGAGTGGCATCAAAATATGAATCTGGATGTGGAATAGGTGGATATAACTGAAGTTCCCTTCCATTGCTCTGTAAAATTAGTTCTATCTTTCTCAAACCATACGTATGTATCTTTCGATTTTTGAGTGTCCAATTTAAAATGTTATGTAATATTGTTAAATAGAAATATTAAATATCGTTAATGAAGAAATTATAACAGTTTATTATAAATTAAACATAAGCAGTTAAAGTGGAAGCTGAAATACATAGAGAGAATTATTATACATTTTGAACAGAATTGTTGTACATTTTCAATAAAGTATTATTGTATTTTTATTTGAACAGAATTGGTGTACATCCTGATGTAATGAATTATATTAAATATAAATGATGTAACTTGAGAGATAGATGTAATATTATTACAAGTACAATGTAGTCATAAGTGATATGTGTTTAACTATTGTATGAATATGCAAAATACCTTTTACAGATTGTAATATTTAAATCCTTATAGTGCGGAATAAACAAATATCTGAAGAAATATGCTGATTTATTAAGAAGGATTACAAAACTAAATATACAAAGTAATTTATTATTTAAATGTGAAAAAAATTTTGTTTGCAGTTAGTATTGTAATTACCACAGTGGAAGGGATTATGTGTACTGCAATATTGTAAGTACACATACAGAGTAAGTTGTAGCAAATGTAAAGAAAAGTATATAGTTTATTTTACAGATACAACATCAGTGTTTATTTATTACAGTGTTATAAATAGAAACAAGAAGTAATAATAATACATTAGCAATATTGTAAGTACACATACAGAGTAAGATGTAGTAGATGTAATGTGAAGTTTATAGTTTATTGTACAAATATGTTTGATGAATTTTGTTTTTTAATTTCTTCAAAAATATTAGGCTTATCTTATTCATGCTATTTTATATAGATTTGGGCATCATGAACCACTTTGTTATCATTATTTATTTTGGCTCTCCAAATATATTTCTATTCAAGGGTAGTTTCTAATTCAACCTTAATATCGAATCGTCCTTCTTCTTCTAATTATTCATTTTAACGTTATTCTTTTGTTAAAGAATTTATGAAAATTTCCACCAAATATTATTATTCACAATAATTGTAGTCCATTGACTCTTATTCCTCAAATTATAATTAATATTCATCTTCCTTTGAGAGCATATTGTTATTTTTGATGAATTTTCTCTCATTACATGTCATAACATTCACACTGTCTGAATACATATTTTAGGGAATTTCATAATTCTCTTCATTTTCATAAAAATTATTCTTAGAACCCTTCAAGAAATATCCAGAACCATGCTCCATGAGTATGACCTAGCTGTTTCTTTTTGGGCTGAAGCTTTCAATACAGCTTGTTATATTATCAATAGAGTTTTGATCAGACCTGTTATTAAGAAGACCCCTTATGAGTTGTGGAACCATTGGAATCCTAAGGTTAAATACTTCAGAGTTTTTGGTTGTAATGACTTCATTCTTAATAACAATGATAATCTTGACAAGTTTGAATCCAAGAGTGACGAAGGAATTTTCCTAGGTTACTCTATTTCTATTAAAGCCTATTGAGTTTTCCATAAGGGAACCAAATGTGTGGAGGAATCTATTCACATCAAATTTGATGAAACTAATCCACATGAAACTAAGAACTCTCTTGAAAATCTTAAAGATGATCTCTCTGTTTTGAACCTTAATGATAAAGACAATGGACCTATAGTTAAAACATCATGTTCTTGAAATATTCCAGAACCTGCTTTTGTTGACTCCCAACTTATTGATGAACCTGAAATCTCTAGCCCTACCTTTTCTAGACCAACTATGATTCTATAGAACCATCCATTATATGTTGTTGTAGGTATTCTAGATAGAGGAACACAGAATAGACCTTCTCTATGAAATCAGGTTGAACATGAAGCCTTTCTTTCACAATTAGAACCTAAAAATATCAATAATTCTATAAATGATGAATTTTGGGTAATGACTATGCAAGAATAACTAAATCAGTTTGAAGTAAATAAAGTCAGGGAATTTGTAGAAAGTCCTAAGGACACTTTAACCATACGGACAAAGTGGGTGTTTAGAAACAAAGTTGATGAATCTGGAAATATCATTAGAAACAAAGCTAGACTAGTTGCACCAGGTTACAATCAAGAAGAAGGAATTGACTATAAGGAAACCATTGCACATGTAGCTAGATTAAAGGAAATTAGGATATTACTTGCCTTTGCATCACATCTGAATTTCAAATTATATCAAATGGATGTGAAAAGTGCTTTTCTAAATGGTTTTATTGTTGAAGATGTTTTTTAGAACAACCACCTGGTTTTTCAAATCCTCACTTTCAAAATCATGTTTTTAAACTTTCTAAACCTTTATATGGTTTAAAACAAGATCCATGAGCTTGGTATGAAAGACATACAAATATTCTTACTTCAAAAGGATTTATTAAAGGAATTGTTGATCCCACACTTTTTATAAAAATAATTTCAAAAGATGTTATAATAGTAAAAATCTATTTTGATGATATTATTTTTGGATCTTCTAAAAAAAATTTATGTACTGATTTTTAAAAGGTTATGCAAAATGAGTTTGAAATGAGCATAATGGGAGAGATTAAGTACTTTCTTGGATTTAAAATCTTTCAAACTAAAGATTTTATTATTTTGAATCAGAGTAAATATACTAAGTATTTATTAAAACGTTTTAGTTGGATAGTATTAAGGGAAGCGATCCACCTATGAGTACCACCTGTAAATTGGATATTGATGAAACTGGGAAACTAGTGGATCAAACTAATTATAGTGGTATGATTGGGAGTTTACTCTATCTTAATTCTAGCCGACCAGATATTATGTTTAGTGTATGTATGTGTGGTAGATTTCAAGCTAACCCTAAAGATTCACACTTACTTACTGTTAATAGTATTTTTCAAATATCATAAATATACTGCCAATTTGGGACTGTTTTACCCAAAAGAACAATCATTTGATTTAATAAGTTATTCAGATGTTGACTTTGCTGGATGCAAGTTAGATAGAAGGAGCACATCTGGACCATGTAATTTACATGGAAAGCCCCTAGTATCATGGTGTAGTATGAAACAGAACTCAGTTGCATTGTCTACTACTGAAGCATATTATATAGATTCTAGTAGTTTCTATGCACAGATTCTGTGGATGAAGCACACTTTATTGGACTATGGATTTTATTTTAAACATGTTTCAATTAACTGTGATAACACTAGTGAAATAAACATATCAAATAACCCTCTGTCAAACTCTAGAACCAAACACATTGATGTTAGAAACCACTTTCTAAGAGATCATTATCAAAGAGGTGATATAACTCTTGATTTTATAGGAACTGAACTTCAATTAGATGATATATTCACTAAGAATTTAAGTTCAGAATGATTAAGTTTCATTAGACACGAATTAGGAATGATAAATTACTCATAAAACTGTTAAATAAACCTCCCTGTTAGGCAAACCCCACTGTTAGATAAACCTCACTGTTAGATAATCCTCACTGTTAGATAAACCTTGCTGTTAGAAAACCCTCACTGTTAGATAAACCTCACTGTTAGAAAAACCACACTGTTAGATAAACCTCACCGTTAGATAAACCTCACTATTAGATAAACCTCACCGTTAGATAAATCTCACTGTTAGATAAACCTCACTGTTAGATAAACCTCGCCTTTAGATAAACCTCACTGTTAGATGAACCTCACCATTAGGATAAACCTCACCGTTAGGATAAACCTCACTGTTAGGCTAAACCTCACCGTCAGACCTCACCATTTGGACACCTCACCGGTACATCTCTCGCACTGTTTTAAATTTTTGTATTAAGGCCGATACTTTTAATTTATTTTTAGTATTAGATTTACTTTATACGTGAATCCTAAATGATATTAAACCCGACTCTAGAAATCACTCAATCACCGCAAACCCGTCTGTTCGAATCCCTCATACCTATACCTCTCAAGCTTGAAAAACCCTAAGGTTCAGAATCTGAAATGGCCCATGTGAAGGGACCCTTAGTGGATGAAGGGAGTGATGCACCGCAAGCTAAGAAGCATAAAGTAAACAATGATGGTGAAAGTGAAAGCAGTAGAGATGATGTTCGAAGGAATCCCATGAATCCACATTTATCGAAGCGAGAAATTGTAGTGGAAAAGGAATTATCTGTGGAATGGATGTTGGAAAGAATGTCCTTGATTATGAATGTTTTATAAGAACAAGGATGGCTCAAATGCTTCATGAACAATAATGGACCGTATTATCCAGCACTGGTAAAAGAGTTTTATGAGTTTTTCTGTTTTGAGACATCAGAAGAGGATAATAGGATGAATTCCTTTGTGAATGGTCAAATATTTTAATTTTCATTAGTTGAATGGGCTGAGAACCATCAAGTTCCTCATAGTGGTGATCATTGATTTTATTCAAAATCCATACCTACTTCTAGTGACTTTTTCGAATATGAGGATGCCTTGATGGAATTGACAGGAAATGGAACTCCTCAAAAGGTAATTGTTGCATAGATGGTAGGGGAGGATAAACTACTTTTCACGTTCATTCAGCATGTGATTAGTCCAAGGAGAGGGGATTTTGCTACCCTCAGATTTCAGGATATTTATTTGTTGTATCTATTAATGCATGGAGTAAAGGTAAATTTACGCAGACTGCTAATGATTCAGATTGAGGAGATGACTAGACCGAAGTCTAAGTCCAATTCACTTTTCTCTTCTAAGTTGATTTATATTATGTTGAAGGAAAAGGAGGTAGCTAGACCTCAAGATGAAACTTTTGTGGTTAATGATAACATTTTCCTCACTAGGACTGTTTGTAAGTTTATGAATGTCAGTTGGAACCCTTGGAATAAATCATGGGTTAATGATGATGGAAAAATCTATGAAAAGTACACTCCTGTGGACCATCCTTCTAGACTAACGGATGTCAGGGATCCTGGTCTTGCACCAGATGAGCCATAACTAGTTTATAGTGATAATGAAGCTGAAGCTGAGGAGGAAGAGACATAAGTTGAGGAAGGAGGAGACCCTGATATACCTCCTAGTCCCAAGCCCCAAAATATTTCCTATGGAGCAGCTAGACCTCCAAAAGAACTACCAAAGAGAGAAACTATTCTGAAGGACAATGCCACTAAGACTACAGAAGAAGAAGAAAAATCATATCAGATTTTTGTCAAAGACACCCCTGATGAGGACAAGGAAACTGAGTCAGATCAGATTGCTCATGAAGAGAAGGAGGATACTGGTGAAGCAAATTATGGGGAAAATGAAGAAGAATAGCTCAGTTTGAGCCCTCTGATAGATAGTACAGTCAAGACATTGCCTGATCAGGAAGAATAACTAGCATATGTTGATGAGAGAGTCTTTGAGCCATCAGAGGAAATGGCTTTTGAATATGCTGCAGTTGTAGAGGACGTTATAGAATCACCTCGATCAGAATAGTTGGAGGAGATTCCATAGGTCAATGCTCTAAGTGAGGGGGAGCATCTTGGTTCAGTATCAGTGTTGTATGACATTGAAGGTCGGACATCAGATCCAGGATATATGGTTCTTGGACTTAGTTATGAAGATTCCGATGAGGAAGACTAACCCCAAAGAGAATCATTTATCCTACCTATTGTGGCTGAATATTTGGAAACAAAGGAGGACCTTGAGTCCTTAAAGGATAAAATGATAGAAACACTGAGAGAATCAGTGGAAGATTTGAAGAAAAGCCTGGTTGGAGAGATGAGGAGTGTGGAGAAAAACCTGCAGCTATATATGGGATGTGCAATTTCTAGTCCAATGAATGGAATTATGGATGATGTTAATGTATGCCATACTCAAATTGAATGTTGGACATGAGCTGTGGTTTCACTAAGACAATCTATTGCTTCGTTGACAGACATGAACAGCTCTCAAACCCAAGTGCATAATAATATAAGATATATCAAAGAAGTATTCAAGCAGTTTGTGGATGTCTTTGAGGATTTTAAGAAATCAGTCAAAGAAAATTTGAACAGACAAGATGAACTTGTTCTGGAGGTAGTTAGCAATCTGACAAAATCGTTCAAGGAAACAATAGCTTTCTCAGTTAAACCGCTTCATTCATCCATCTCCACTGTGAACCTTGACCAAATCAGAACTGTTATCCAGGAAGAGTTGGCTAAGGCCAGTACCACCGGTTCCTCACATACTCAGATCCTTCTTACCACTTGGTATGTTAGTAGTTTTTTTCATGATCACCTATGGGAAGCTACTGCTTCTCAAGAGGAAATTAAGAATTAGGTGGATTATTACTTTGAAACGGTGTATATCGAGAATAAAAGGAACAATCATTTCAAGCTTTTGATGGAGAATGTGAAGTTTCCTCCAGTGACTCATGCTTTCAAATAACAGGTTAGTAAGCTCAGTGAGCTCACTCCTGCCTTGGAAAAAATCATTGAAAATCGAGATGATTTTGTGTAAGCAATGGAGAGAGGAGGCAGAATTATTATGGATTTCAGCAACCTGTTGCTACCATTCTTGCATGTGGATGCCATAACTGTGATTGTACCACCTTCTCTTCATTCCTCTGCCTCTAGGAGTACACCTCAGTAGACTCCAGTTCAGGCTATTTGAAGCTTGACTCCTATGATCCCAAAGAAAAGCACATATTTCAGAGCCGATACAGTTTCAGTGGATTACCCTCCAGTTGTTCTTTTAGCTATTCCTAATCCATCTACTCAATATGAACCTCCACCATCTTCTGATCCTAAGGGAAAGACTCCTATTCAAGAGGATGATTGAGTGATTCTGGATGTTTTTGATGGGATTCACTTGTATTTTCTTATTTAATACTGACTTTATTAGTTTTTACCTTTTGTGATTTAATGGAAAGTTACTCTTACATTCTCTACTTTTCTATGAAATCTGTTTTCTTTTTGTATATACAATTCGCTGATTCTACCCTTCTTTTTGTTAATCACAAAGCGGGAGAAAAAGAAACAAATGAGAACTGGGAGTGCAATTGAAAGGGGGAGAAAAATGAAAACATTGTTTAGAAGATTTTTTTTTTAAAATATTCCTCTGACAATATTTTAATTTTATTAATACTTTGGCATAAGTTGTTATTATCAAAAAGGGGGAGATTGTTGAACCCTCTGGGGGAATTACTTGAACTTATATTTTGATAATACCAATTATGCTCAATTATATTTTGATAATCCCAATTATGCTCAATTATAGTTTGATAGTTCATATATTAATTAATGATAAATTACTTAATTCAGTATTTCTGTACACCATTCACATATTCATATATTACAATATTTATATTATCATCAGATAATTTTGTTAATGAATAAATATATATTCTAACATAACCCATTCTGCCAATAGAATGCATAAACAGGCATGTAGTCACCGTTACAGAACAAGCCTACCAATACAGACAAGTCACCGTTATAGAACAAGCCTATCGATACAGACAAGACACCACTATGCAAATCTACCGATACGTGAAGGTCACTGATACATCAAGTCCACCGGTACAACAAGTCTACCGATATGTAAAAGTTACTGATACCGACAAGTCACCGTTACAGAAAAAGCCTACTGATACAGACATGTCACCAGTATGAAAATCTACTGATACGTGAAGGTCACCGAGACATCAAGTCCACCGGTACCACAAGTCTACCAATAAGTAAAAGTCACTGATACATACAAGTCGCCTTTGTGCAAGCCTACCAGTACATGAAGGCTACCATTACACAAAAGGTCACTGGTACATTAAGTCTACCATTACCCATCAAGTCTACCGACAGACATGAAGCTTACCGATATAAAGGCTACCGTTATATAAGAGGTTATTGATACACAAGGCTACTGATACACAAGGCTACCGATACACAAGTGTACCGATACACACGGCTACCGATACGCAAGGCTACCAATACACAAGGTTACTGATACACAAGGCTACTGATATCCAAAGCTACTGTTCCAGAGAATCCGACGCAGCCTTAATTTCGTTATCTTTTTTTAATCTAACCAATGGTCATATCAGGTATATATTAATGCTCTGTAATTTATTTAACAAAGGTTGTTGGATGTCAGGGAACCATACCTCGTACCTACAAAAAGAAATCATTTCATTTTCCGGAGCTCGTTCTATAAATACAAGAAGTCCCTATTGCTGCAAAATATACATGTGAAAGACACGAGGAATATACAAGGAATATACAGAAGTTATAAAAGTGACATACACAATAATAACTCATACAGATATACATGCACATCCAAGAAGACACAGAAGATCATTCACACTCCCGCTTACTCAAGAAGAGCTGTGTACATTCACAAGAATGTTGAATAACTTCATCGACTACATTTTCACTATCTCTGAACCTGGACGCCAAGCAGAAGACACTTTGTTTTTCAAACAAAAAACTAGAAGAGGACTCAGATCCACTTCGGATCAATTCGAAGGAGTCCCGAGCAACACTTCAATCACTAGAGCCATTCTAAACTCTATATCTTGCATAGTGATTTATTATTTACATTACGAGCAGTGTGTATCATGAGTTTTAATTCATACACACACAGTCTCCTAAACCTTAACTGGAGGATCTATAAATCCCCATTAAAACTCCTTAGATCTTCTATTTCCCATTGTGGATAGTGGTAGAAGTCGTGTGTGACCTGGACAGCCGTATTTTCTGTTGTTTTTGTTTCCCCTGAAGAACTGTGGTAGATGACTTTGACTTGGACAGTTGTAAATGGTTGTGAACCCCGATACAGTGTGTGAATCAAATTTATATAAATCATTGAGAGGACTAAGTCTCGGCTTTAGACTGAACCTTTTGGTTATATCTGCTGTGCTTTATTTAGGTTCATTTAAAACCTTTATTCCGCTGCTATGTGCTTTAAAACTTAAATTGTTTTTCAAAGTTACTCTTAAAATTATATTAGCAAGTGTTTTCATTATTTCCAAATCATTAGGTTAGTTTCAAAATCTAAACTTGTCTTCTAATTAGATTAATTGGGAATTAATCAATCCCTTGAGAACCTAACTGAAACATTGCATTAGTTCAAATTCCCTACAATTCAATAAGTATTTTAAATTTAGGGATTTTTGTAAGGTATTTATAAACAGAAATTTTTATTTGAACTCAATTAACCCCCCCTCTTGAGTGTCCACTCCGACCAACAGAAATATTTTTTGGGATGAATAAAATTTATTTTTTGATGACTTAATTTAATAATTTTGACATAGACATTATGTGTAAATCATTATTTACTATTGAAGTTGTTTAGGTAATTTGATATGTATAGTTATATGTTGAAATTTTCTAAGTGGAACCATTTTTGTTATTATATAAAATTGTATTGTTAAATATCTTATTTATATGGTTATTCATTTACAGAACTATAATTTTCTAACCTTTTTTTGTTTTTGTTGATTCATAAATATTGTGGAAAATCCTAATATACATTTTTTTCACATACATGTCAATATAATTGCTTTGGGTATAAAACATGGTCATCTAAATCAATCATAGTTTCAAGAAATTGATAATATTGAAGTAGAAATTGATAAATGGATGAAAATATGCATCTTAATTATGTATATTTCCTTATGATATTATAATATATAGTAAATTAATTACTAATATATATGTAAATTAATTTATGAAAAAAAATTCTATATAACTTTAAATTTCGAGGAACTGATGGTGTTTTAAAGCCTCATGAACTCAACATTTATTGGTAGTTATCTTTCTCTTAATAAGGGTTATATCAATATCTATTAGTCATTTGGAGTTAGTTTTCACATCCATATACACAATATTACTTGACACTAATATTATGCTATTTGGAAACATAAATTTATACATTCATACATCCCTTTCAATCCTTTTAGTGGGATATTTTATTAATCCTTTTTTATGATATAAATTTTAGAAAAATTATTTATTCCAATATCAAACATTTCAATACCGAGAACATTTTAAAATACAATGATTTTAATTATTAATATGAAAAATATAACAAACTATGAAGTCATACAATATTTCTCTTTTATAAAATATCATTTCATTGATAACTTGAGTAACACGCAAAGCCTATATTAGATGAACCACGATACCGTATTATAATATTTTTATTTAATGTGATAATTACAAAATAGATATTTAGTTGGTGGAAATTAATATGATTAACAACATTATGAAATATATATAAATTTCATACTATATATAAACGTATTGATATATTTATCTTAATAACCACTCAATTTTTATTAATTTTGTTCTATGCTATAGAGGTATATCTTCCTCAAAATAGATTTTTTTTATTAATAGAAAATATTATATATATATTTTTTTATATTTTACAAATTATATTTTATTAAAATAAAAACATTTCAGTAACTAAAATACTAAAATTATGGATGGGATAATTGATTTTATTTTTATTAAAAAATTATTTCTCATTGAGTACTAAAAATTAGAAATTTCATTGAAAATTTATTTTTTAAAAAATATAAAAAACACAATTTTATTTTTAAATGGTTTCAATTTAATATTATTTATATTATATTATTTATATTCTGGTTATGTTTATTATAATCTTTTTTATTCTTGACCATGGTATATGAACATTTATATACATAAAATTCATTTATTAAAAAACAATTTCTATTACGTTTTAGGAATTTTTTTTTAAAATTAATATATGTTACTTAATAGAATTGGTTTGAATGATTTGAATTTTTGTTTTGTTTTATGTGAGTAAATTATTTCTAGGAACGAAAATTAAAATTATTTTAATGATGTTAAATTTTTTTCTAATAAAAAGAATTACAGTTTTTATGAAATGCACTATCTTTTAATATATCATGAAAAACAAAACATGAAATATGATTTTTGGAAAAAAATTAAATTAGTCATTCATTATAAAATAATATATATTGTAATATATCATTAACATAAAAAATTATAAAATATAATTTAATACATGTTAAATATGAAAATCATTTTCAGATCTGACACAGAGTTTGAGAAACATGGAAAAAGTAAAATTTAGTATCCTAAATATAATATTTTGTATAGAATAAGTCCATGGTATACATTTAAAAAAAAATTATGCGGTATATATGTATTTCATCAACATGAAAAAATTAAAATTATATAAAAGTTAGTATCTACAAATGTTTGTGCAAGTCATACGCATGGATAGAAAAGTCAAAATGATGTAATAAATATGTTGTCCAGACATAGATAAAAGATAAAATAAACTTTTAATTAATATTAATAGATATGCTTAGAATTATAAAAATACTTCCATGAAGGTTATTTATTTATAATTTTTATGTATTAACTAAATACCTTAAATTCCTTCCCAACTCTGAATAAATATTTATTTAATGATTTCAAAAATAATAAAAATACTATAAAAATAACTGATCTAATATAATTTGAAAAGATTATTGTATTGCGATAACATTTTTAGATCTATATGAAATTTTAGAAATGTTTTAAAAAAAAATAATTTTAAATAAAGCTTTATCTAGATTCATTTTATATCATATTAAATTAATACTATGAAAATTGAAATTATTAAAAATTTATCAATATAATAATTTATCAACTTATTTAGAAATCATAAAAATAAATAAATAAATTTTTATTTTTAATTAATGGAAAAAATTCCTTAAATTTCCATTTTTTTGAAAAATTTTACCATATAGGTTACTATTACATCCTTTAATATAGATTATGTTGTTAAAATTGATAAAATTAAAATTGGTTTGTAAAGGATTCTTAAAAATTATATGGTTTAAAATTGACATGAAATCTTGTATAAATTTTATTGGTTGACTGTATTACAACCCTATAAAACGTTCCATCATTTTTAACGTATTTACAACACATTGATCCACCATTTATGAATAAAACCTTCCATTTTCACTTTTTTATGTGGCCACATTCTAGATAAATTGGTATTATAGAAGGTTATCGGCATTTATGTTTATTGGACATCGAAATTAGACATTTTAAAAAATATATAATCACAAGAATTGATCACATTATTTCTTATACTTATTTAACTACATTAAATGTGTAGTATTATTATAAAGTACAATATTAAATATAGTCAACATTCCTAAATGTTATTATATTTATTAAAACATCATTATAACCCCTCTATCACATCAAATGAAAAGAGAACGTATCTCTAGTGCATAAATTTGACTTACCATCCCCACGTAGATATACATTTAATTTTCCATCACCATCATTTATAGATGGGTATTATGATGTGTCGAATATTTTTATGTAATATTAATTAAACTATTATAATTACTCGAGGATAATATAATTTATACATTCATACCATCAAATGAATTGTAAAATGATTATATTTTTTTGTGTAAGTGTGGAATATCAACACCATGAAGCTATGAAATTTGTTTACAAATATATTTGAATAAGATGAAAATTAAGATTAATTTCATTATTATTTATGTATATATTACATAGAAATTATCCCACAAAATTTAATTATTTGTTTCTTATAATTATATTTATCTATTATAAAATGAAAATAGCATTCATGCATACATACAGAATACCATCTCTAGGAATGATGTAATTTAATTCTCTATCTCAAATTTTTTTAAATTAATCAAAATAATATTAAGACTAATATTCATTATATATATATATATAATATTTAACATTATTGAGATTATTATTCAATGATAAAAAATTATATGAACTACAGAATTGAAATACTCATCATAGATAAAAAAAATTTCACCTAAAAATAATATTTTAAGAAGGAATTATTGAAAATATGAGGTAATGAAAGGATGTTAAGGGATCATATAGAATATTTAAATTATTAAAAAGACCATTTTATAAGTGTATCATGTATTTAAAATTATTATATAAGAGGTAAAAGTTCTTCCTAATCAAGATCAACTCTATGTTAGATATTGTTTTCTTACTTCTATTTTTTGAGACACATTTCAATTTTCATACATAATAACGTTATGTGATGCATATACTAAACAAGAATATATTTTATGAGTCTTATAATATAAATTATATTATATAAATATCCATATATGGTTTTTTCAATAATTGGGGTTAAAAATAAAATTTTACAAATGCTTTTTGGGGGTTTACCCAAAATTCTCATTATTTAGTGGGATTTTTATCAATAAATTATAATGATGAAATATTATGATATACTGAAAAGGAAGCATAGAATTTGATTGTATCCTGCTTATTTAATTAGAATCAATATTTTCTATTTTATTTTCTATATCTTATGTACTCAAGATTAATAAAAAATGTATTCATGTAAAATCCTCTATGTTATTTTATTCTATAAAAAACCTTTTTCATTCCATATACATGTTTTCTAAAAATTATTTTAATATTTATCTTCTTACTAGTTTACAATAATTTTTTATGTTCATTTTTTCCGATTTTTTATTTTTTACAAAAAAAATATTGATAGAAATATTTTTTTCATTTCAGAAAAATATTTTTGGGGATTTCTAGAAAAATTATGTATTGGTTTTATAATATGTATGTAATGAATAATTTACAAACCATCATAACTTATTTTTTAGTTGAATAATATTTTTTAAATTTATATTTCAAAATTGAAATTTTATATTTTCATTTATATTTTCAAAATTTTTTATCTCTTTTCAAAATTGATATCTTATGTTCATCATTAATTTTTCAATAAAATTTAAATAGTATATCTATTTATAATGTAAAAAAACATTTATTAACATATACTTTATCAGGGATATGATCCAAAGATACAATCCATTTTTTTTCTCTATATGGTTTATGAATTTGATGGTACAATATTTATGAATCCCATATCTTTTCAATGGAAAATGTTTTAATGATATGAAGAAATGTTTTTGAAACCAATTTCAGTTCCATTTGAAATGAAATAATGAAACGTTTAAAACCCCATTATCATTTCTTGGATTTTAAAAAGATGAATTATTTAGAATATTAGGACACAAATTGATATAATATATATTATATAATCGTGTACCCTATATGTCCCTCTAATTCATTGGGAATATATTAATATTTCATGTTATAAACAATACATGAATGGAGTGTAAACCAAGTTCAGTAAGAGATTATATAAACAACGATAGTATTGGTACTGGAAGTTTACTATTATGATGGTTTGGGGAGTGATCCATTTCCACTATGAGATCAATGAAATTTAATCATAAATTATATGGAAATGATTTTTACATGCATATATGGAAGCTACAAATTAATTTCTAATATTGATATCTTTGTAAATATTCTTTGAATACATTAGAATTCATGAATTATGAACTAAAATTAGTTCGTCAATGAAATAATATTATGATATTTGATAAGTAGGGTATGGATTTCCAACATTAAAATATTGTTCTTATACACATTTTATCATGATATTCTTATGTGATTGTTGATATATCCCTTGTTTACCATTACTGAGCATATATCATCATACATTTATTATCATTCCAATCAATATGTTAGAATGAAATGTATTATGTATGATATCTACATGAATAGTTCTATTTATGAACAATATGTGGGAGATTATGTATATATTTTAAGCAACATTGGTTTTTTTCATGATTTTAATGAAACTATTTCTTAAAATATCTATAATTTCTCAAAATTTTATATATTGAATATTCATATATTAATATCTCATATATATAAATATGTTTATGAAAAGTCTGATTAATTATACCATCCCATGCGATCCACTACCTACATGATGTCTAGACACATTCAAGGTTATGTGGTCCCTATCCATAAGATTATGATAACGATGAATGCTTTATCACTTTTATAGAATAGAATATGGAAATTCACATTCTATATGTGTGAGCTCGATCAACATAGAGGAATATTTATCCTAAAATAATTTCAATTCTCACTTAAGAAATACAAAATTCCATACTATTCAAACTAGTTATATATATAGGGAACAATCTCTTAAAGAATAATTCATGTCTTGATTATTAATATGTCAGTATATGTAGTGATGTCTTGGTCATGTATTTCTATTCCTATAGACAATATTTTATGATATATAATTCCACTCTTCCAAGCGTATGAGATGTAATTTTTATATTAATAATCATTTTCATGATATATGTGTGTTTTAATTCATGTTATCATTGGATTAATCGGGAAACTCAATTTACATAATCTTGGGACTATCCATAATGTAAATGAAAAATATCCTCTCCCCATGGTACAATATAACCTATTCAGGGTATTATTTCTATATGAAATATGTTTTTCATGATTCCTAATATCATAGGATATTTTTTTACACCCATATCCCCAAATCATGGGTCAAAGAAAATTTCCAAGAGTAAAAGTAAAATGTGTCCTCTTTAAAATATGAGTTTGATCTTTGGGTATACCATAACATATTAATAAATAAATATTTTGTGATTCCCTCTCTAATAGGATATTAAGTGATTACTAGGTATATTATGTTGGGAACAACCATTGTATTTCATCTATATCCACTTTTACAGCTTTATAGATTATATCTAAATCAATCCACCTAATTTAGTCACAATACTATGAGATGGCCCCATCAGTGAATGTCTCACCCAATACGATAGAGGTTCACCTTCATGATAAATTTGATAGTCATATATCATACAAATAGAAGTTATTTGGGGACTCTCCCTTCGAGGAGTAATATACA
Organism: Viscum album; assembly: GCA_963277665.1. NCBI lineage: Eukaryota > Viridiplantae > Streptophyta > Magnoliopsida > Santalales > Viscaceae > Viscum > Viscum album. The sequence continues at coordinate 414,993,745 of OY728153.1, read as the reverse complement.
TCTCTCCTATGAATATAAGTATGATATGTGTAGGGGACCCTTAACATTCCAATACATTGAATGTCTTTGTTTATATCACTGTAGGATATATTGTGACACTAGAATTCATTACCCTATTAAAATACACAACCTTATCAAGTAAACATGTCATATACACTTATACAAGATATATATATATATATATATATCAAATGATTTATTATGAAATGGTTCACCTTGAATTAAATATAATTTTTTTAATAATTATAATGTTTTATAAGGTAATTTTCTCATTATATGTGTAAAATATAAATATGTAATAAATGTACATGAGCCATATCTATGAACAGGGGGTAAGATCAAATGGATATATACATATAATCATGTGAAAGAATTAAAAACCATCTATCATATGAATTCATCGAACCAATTAAGGGTGACTCTATGTATACATTTATGAATTGTAATCAATTTCACCAAATTTACATCATATAAATCTAAACTATAGTATAATTATATCCTAGAAGAATGATGTGAAAATTTATCATAAATAAGACATTTTAATATTATTTTTATATAATAGAAAATTACTTCCTTAGAACACGATGTTAATCTTAATGGGATACAGTCTTCTCTTATGACATTAAATAGCACAACAATTAGTTCATGGCCACAAGATGTTAAACTATATGGTAGTAATATCCTCATTGGACAACATTAAATGGTTCATAACATTATCCATTATCCATATTTATTTAATACCATAAGATATTTCTTATTTCAACTAATTAATTGGGGTTTTTGTCATCATTCTATGAATATGAAACCATAAATCAAACTTCGGCTCTTGCGCAACTTGGAATTCATCAAAAATTACATGGTACATCGAAAAAAGATAATATCGATCTTCATTCCCATGATATTTTTGAATCAAAAATTTGTTACATAGATAATTCAACTAGTGGAAACATGGTATTATGTGAAACACACTATGATCCTTATTCACCCTGAAAGGATTAAATTGAAACTCAAAACTGCTGTCTATTTTGTAAATATACAATAAATTATTGTATCATTCTACAATTCATGTTCTAAAAAAATCTAATCCATTATTATACCCATCAAAAAAATCTAATATAATTGTTGTTTTTGTTATCTAAACATTTATAACCCTAAAAAGGTATATTTTGTAACACTCTAATGGTACCAGGTTGACATTCCATGACCATAAATTTGGTTTAGATTCATAACATATATAAAACCATAAACTCTATCCACTTATTTTTCTAAAAAAATGTCAATAAACTACAATTGAACGAGACAAAACACTCACCATATTGTGAAACAATAATGGGATGTTAGAGGAAAAATAAATTATCCATTTTCTAAAATAATTTTCTCCATATATTAGGAAAGTTATATAGTGATAATTTAAAATGAAAAAACTGAAAAGGAATATATTACTGCCCTAAAATAATTTATCCATCATCTTTATAAGAACCAAGTCTTAAAATAACTTATAAAAATTAATTGTTTAATCCTCTCACCATGGTAACATTTTTAGTACACAAATATATTGTATTTACTTTTCTCATACACCTTTGGAATATTATATATTCCATAAGACAACATGGTGTCTTTGAAGGCTGAGTTTATATACTCTATTTCATTAACTATGTATAAATGTTTTATAATCCCATAAAATTTAGTCTTTGACAATTGTTCACCTTATTAGTGCCATGGATATAGTGTATAATTAATCCAAAGGGACCATTCTAGGATTTTATCGTGAAAAAGATAAATATTCAGATCATCTGCGTAGGGGATAATTTTTTCGAGTAAAAGTCCACCTGAAGCTATTCACCTATTTTACTGTCTGTGTGTGGTATCAATTTTCACCATTAATAATGGTAAAATTATTCCCACAATTATCATATTTTTATTAATAAAAATACTCATATATCATATATATCAAATTCTATATCCCAACTATTCATGTAGATTCCACATCCTCATTCTAACATTTCCATATATCATATGAGATTTCATATCTGGAATCTAGTTTTTTAATTGTTGAAACATTATGCTGAACTAATATAGTGACCCTTAACCACATTATTTATATGATCATGTGTCATAGAAATGAATTAAAACCCTCATATAAATTGTTTTATATAAATTTCCCCATGACTATCAAACCCCATATTCGATTGAGTTTTCTATATATCCCGTTTCACTAGAAAAGTTTTTTATTATTAAAAATATACCATATCCCCAATAAAGGAGAATGTACCCTTTTGATTTTCCATTCACATGGTAAATCTACATAAAAACCCATGACCAATCAACTAAATGTGTCTCTTCTAGGAAAAACATACCTATAATCCCAATGAGACCTATAAACATCACAATAGAACATATCACCTTCATCTGTTTTTAGATTATACATGGTATTTTTTCTATCTCATAATAATTAGTAAAAACCCAATTTTTCATGATTCAAAATCCAAATTCCATACATCCATTTGGAATAAACATTTCTCCAAGGATTCATAGGTTTCAAATCATTCATGTATTGTCATCCTTTATATCCTTTGGTAGGGGTTATGGGTTAAATAACATTTTATGAATAATCATTATTTAAAATATTCTATAAGGTTGTTTGGTATCAGAACCCTTCAATAATATTAATCCCCTATAATTTTTTAAATATCATCTATAAAGTTATGAATATAATGTTCAATGCTATATGATAATAAATTATTGTAAAATAATGTCCAAGCTACTTGCTCATAAACTAAAACAAAAGGTAGATTCACATATATTAATTTAAAGTAAATTTAAATACTACCTAATATATATGAACATAGATTATTGTAAATCAAGGTCAGAGATGTAAAAGCCAAGAAAACATGAAAAAGATATTCTAATAAATACCACCCTAAAACATAAGAAAAATAATTTATGAGAAAAACAACCCCAATATAAACAACATGGTACAATCTATAAAAACATAAAATAAAGGAAAAATATGTATGAGTTATAAAAATGAAAAATATCAAAAACTAATCTAGGATAATACATCCCAACAATATTTCATAATCGTTTATAATTTATATTATCATAAAATTTAGTGTTCTCAAATAATTGATGTTCGACCATAAACATATCATTGTTGGTCCATCTTATAAGATCATAAAAATAATTTAACATTGATAAAAACACATTCATGGTTAAAATCATGAAAATAGAACTTCTAGAAAATATCATGTATATAGTTACTAAAAATTCATTATTAATGATATAGGAATCATTTAGAAGATGAAAAAATAAAAGTCAGAAAACTTGTTTGGATAAAAACACATAAATTGTGGAATTAGTAAAATTTGATTCTATGACCACTAAGCCTCTACCTACATTTATTATATAATAGATAGGTTAAAAAATAAGAGGCAAAAATAATTTATGGACTATTATTTATCCCTAGAAAAAATATTTATTTGATCAGAAGGTCAATTGACCGTGGAGAAAATATAGTGCATCTTTATGCATCATTTCACATATGAACGATTCTAGAAATATCATTTCATAAAACTACATAATAAATGGTATATCATGCATGAAATTAAAACTTTTAGTGTCCCCAAATTTGTTTTAGTGGAAATATAGTATGAGGACTAGACTAGAAGAATATCCCCACAAAATCATGAGTTACTGCACAAGATTTTGTCATAAATTGAATATGTATTCTCTCATATATATGATGTAGATATTCAAAATATCTGACAACATATTGATATTTATTAATTAATATATTACTCTATTAATTTAATTGTTCTATATATGTGTAATTTCCCTTAATTTTGTCAAGAGATATATAAATTTCAATGGGGTAAATATTTGAAAAATGGGTACCTTATCTACAATGCAAAAAAATCCATTTTTTTCCTGGAATTTGTGAATTATTAAATTCATGTTATTATTGTAATATGCTGAGATTATACTTATAGAAAACACCATACATCAAATTGAGTATCTATTTTTATGTTCTATATGATTTCAACTTTGGAATAACATTCAATCAAGGTCAAGAATCTCTTCTCGATAATACCCAAAAAAGGATCAATCCATATACATTCCATGGTAAACCCTATTATAGGTTTTGGTATCAATGATAATTACATATTCACATTCAATGAAAAGTGATCAATATTTACCATATAATCAAGTTAATTTCATTAAAAAGGATTCTTATTATACGGGTGGGATTTCATTGAACCCCCAAAATGTGTATTATATACTTTTCAATCAAGGATATGAGAAGTTCAATTCCAATTAAATTAAAATTATTATCTTTCATTATAAATTATAATATTTTTATTTTATTTTTCTAGAGAATATTTGATTGGGATTATTTTTTAATTTAATATATTATTGTCCCGTCTTGGAACATTTTTCATATATTTTTATTCTATGAAATTTACGAATATGTTAAATGATGTACCATATGTGGCTATTAAAACCACCATATCAACTAATGAACATGTGGGAGTCACCTCAACTATTTTTATTATCCAATATTAATTAATATAATTTCAACATGATGGAAAAGTTACACCAATAATCATGATATTAAATTCATTTTCGTGTGAATATCATACAACTAGGATCTCGGGTAGACGACAACAGGGTGTGGAATGGCCCATGAGGGGAAGGTTTTCGAATGTTTTTATGGTGAAAATATTGGTTCCATCTTTATTGATTATTGATCAAAACAAAATTATTTAGATGCACTAAAACAATTGTGGTGTGACTCAAGGTGTGTTTTACTATTAAATTTTCATTATGTTATAAGGATATAATAAATTCATATGATCGCTTGACTATGAATAATTAGATCAAGCCACAATTTCATCTTCAACCTCACTAACCTGACCCAAATTTATTTCGGATATTATAGGTCCTAAAGTCTTTCATTATAAAAATCATCAGTACTCAGGAGAAGAAAGAAATATTTTCTCGACCATCTGAATGAATTCATTAGTATTCAATCTCACATTCATGGGGATATTCTATGGAATTACTGATCCATTTCATGAAGTTCATCAATCATGTTAATGATGATGAATCACACGATCATCTATATAAAAAGCCAAAAATATTTTTTGAAGTTTTAAATCAACCACATAATCTATTTATGGAACCATATATACATCATCACATATTCATGTGATAAATAGTATTACATCCCATCATGTGATGATTTCATCATTTGCATCGTACAATCAGTTAATTCCTTCAATGATTGTTAATAATTTTTCAGCCAAGGAATCTCATGAATAATGAGATACATTTCGGAAATAAAGACAATATTACATAAAGGGTATCCAGTGTGAGAGAATCTTATCACAAATTTCCTCGACACAATGATAGGATCATTTGTCATGCTAACCAAATATTAAAATCCATAACAGAATCATGTATACAACATGTGACAATAATCATGTGAATATATCCCTGTTTAGGGATCATTAAAAGTCATTGATATCATATTATTATGAAAATAAATGATAGTTTCAGATTTTCATAGATACTCCACCAATAGCCTCATGTTGGAACATGTTTCACCTTTACTATGACAATAAGAAGCATATGAGGATTCATTTTTATATATAATTCCCTACCTCCTCAAGAAAACATTATGGTGAATCATCATTGATTGGGAGTGAATCATATATATAAGGATAATGAAAATGGATAAATCCTTCAGATCAATACTAGAGGTATTTTAAATACCCTATCATGTAATCCCTTATATGATAGCATGATATATTAAAATACATAAAACTAACTAATGTGAACCTTTAGTCCCATGACTCTTTTATTCATCTACAGTAATACATCCTTTATATTAAATTATGCTTTGACATGATCGTATGATTATGTGTCCTCATCCATGTAACCCAGATCTCATAACCCCCTTTGTTGATCATATCCCATTTGTACATACTACATCCATGAATAAAGATAAGAAACGATATTACCTGAAATATATTTTATCTTGTACAATAATTATCTCTTGGATAATCACACTAGACATTTAACCAAAACAATTTTTCTCCACATGGCTTCATATGGGAACATGTTGACATGAGACCGTTTCTTGGGAAACACTTGTCATTATTAACATCAATCATTGACATGTCACCCTTTACATGGGGAAAATCATTGGACATATCATCCAATATATGAAATCAAAACTAGAATATGTAATCATTAATATGAAGATAATATTTGGGCATGTCATAATTAACATATGTGAAATACTTTGACTTGTCTACATTGAAAAAATAAAATTATTTCAAATTTCATCCTTAAACTATTATCAACCATGAACTTATCAACCATAACATGCATACATACCTTTTATATGTTTGTGTTATCATGTGAAATACATTATAAAAGACTTTTTTTATAATTTAATGCAATGTGGAGGTGTTTATCTTATCATTTTAAATATTATAGAGATATCAAAATTGATCGTGTGGCGTACCTTTATCATGACATCCATGCCATGATAAATATAATATATACTTCTACATCGATAGGAAAGAACCCATTGACACATTCCTTGATACTTTCCATTGTTATATTGTGTAATCACATTAGAATTTCAATGTGATAGACCAACAGTCCATTGTACATGTCATCAATGTCATGCATAAAACTCGAGCATTTAACCCAATGTTATTAACTCACATACGATCACATGATCCCTTTAAGGTCTTATAATTACATTACCCTTACTTTGTCATCTGATCCCCTAAAAGATAGAGATGAGTAGCGGGAATTCCTGTCATCAAATGACCTAAAAATAGAAAATTTTCAATATATTGATATACAATAAACATTTCATGTTCATGTATATTATTTTATTAGAGGATAAAGAAAAAATTTTCAATATGTTTATCCAACATTATCTAAAACACTCAATATTCTTCACAATTTTAGCTCATGAGAAAAAATTATCTTATGAGTCGAATATATTTCCCAACCTATCTGAAAATGAGAAGTGGATTAATAAATGAGAAAACTAGTTATAGAAATCACTAAAGATTAAATATAGTATCATATTCCATGATATCTTCTATTGAATTTATCATTTATTAGGAGTTCATACAAAAATTATTTTTCTAGGTTAATCCTACTTGGTATAAATCCCAAATAAACTAAAATATTTTAAAAACCATGAGGAAATAATCCTAATTATTATTAATTACCTTTCCTCACCCATCAATGCGTTAAGAAAAATCTGATAAACAAGAACTCAAATTCCTATATAAAATTATATATATATAATTCCTTCATAAATACTAAGATACATATCAAGATTATTCTTGTGATCCATTTCTAGTGGTAATATTCACCACATAGGAGATAACACCCTCGTATAAATATGATGTCATTCTATGTGTGTATGTTTATCATGAAATATAAAATAATTTAATACAGTGTTTTTATATTGCAGTAAACATTATGAAGGATAAAAACTATTCTCTCATATTGTAATATTCTCCATGAAACTAGTGGCCACACCCCTCCTAGGGAAACCATGGTGTGTAATACCTGTGCAAAAATATCTCTTGTCTAGGGATCCCCCATAGCTCAATGGCCTAATAATATCTCTATCAACTATATAGAGATAATCCATAATGATTCATATCAAGGAGACCTTTGTGTGAAATCCCTATACAAACATTCGGGACACCCCCCTGTATAGACCTTGTTGTCACACAATTAATCCAATATTATATCATCTCTTGTCTCCCAAAATGATAATAAATCCCATGTTATTATATATTGTTGAAAATAAAATTTGAATCATGATTATAATTTACCAAATATTGACCACCATTAATATGTTGGATTGAATGCATCATCTCTTATTTAAGAGTGTTTAATTTTTAAATAAGTAGATGATGGAATACTTATATATATGCATCCTTAGAAAAAAAAAATTTTGTCCCACATTTTATAACACAAACCCCGTATACAAACCATGGGGGTTTTGATTACAACTCTTATATGACATGTAGAAAAACATTTGGTGGTTCCGTTATAATTTGAAATAATACAACACCTCCCTGGATAATGATAATGTTCCACAGTGAAAATATGTGGCTATAAACCACATCATCATAAATATAGAATAGAATAATTTATAAATTGTGATGCAGAGTATTTCTCTCATAAATACATAATTCAAGTCATGTAATTATCTTGGTGGTAACATTCCACATAATAGGATGTGGGAGGGATTCATGAACATATATCAACTATATATGATAATATCATAGTAAGAAATAATCCCCATTTGTTATGATGATCCATAACTCCAATCCTCTCATACAATAATAATTAATCTATGTTGTTGGTACAAAATCCTATGGAAAATATACCATTGGAAATAAAAAACACATCCCCCTAAAAATCATGAATCCAATAGAAGTTTAAATTTGTGAAAAAAAGTGATCCAGATGATAATTATTATGAAAAACTTGTAAATCACCCAAAATGATGTTTTGATACCTTATTTACTATGAAAATATTATTTTGATGTCATTATTAACCCAAAAGAAGAAAAATAATACATATAATCATAAAATTACGAATAAAATATTATTTGTTAATTTGAAATTAAAATTATACAATAAAGAAGATATGGGTGGCTATAAAAGTGAATTATGAATGGATGTGTTAAAGGATGTAAAGTGAGAGATGAAATTATGGGGAAATTATCATGAGCTATAATTTTTGAGTATCCTTTTATATAAAAATAATTTTTTATGATGACTAATTTGAATTAATGATTGATGAAATACTTTTAAAGAAGTTCAATTATTGTGGTTGTGATGTGTAGAATTGACTTTGTTGATATTTTTTGTGATTAAATACTCTTTTACATATAAAGATATAATATTAATGAAGAATTGTTTTGTTCATATTTCATAAATATGAGATTATTCATATTATTTTATTATTTTTTGCGAAAAAGTCATAATTTTATACTTTATGGACATTAAATTTGGATGATAATGACAATGACAATAAAAAGAAAATTATTATACATCTTTAAAGAGTAATATTATTTTATAGGGGTAAAAGTTTTAATTTTATGGATAAATTTATTTGTTCCATGTGATATTCTATCTAGATGGATTTAAGGATATTCACTACAACATATATTCCAATAGACTACATCAGTGAATTGTGTAAAAATGTATGATATCACATCTTTCTATGAATGTAGCCATTTTTTGAATCATGATCATTACAAATAATTTTAATAAGTTTATGTAACATTGTTTTTTAAAGGTATAATTGAAAAAAGATGGACGAATTTAAAAAATTTAGTATATAAAAGAAATAATTAAAATTTATCTTCGTTATACTCCATATAATTAGTAATAAGGATTAATTATTGATAAACCATAAAATATTTTTTAACGAATTTTCAACCCGTATTAGTCAGTATTTCATGTTCATTGCATTATATATATGTAATTTAAAAACAAATATCATTTGGATTCTCATACCATTTATATTAGTATCAGATTTCCTTACCATTTCGTAAATTGATGAATATAAACTAATTCTAAAACAACCATATGTTATTCTATTGTGAACAAACTGAAGTATTGTATTCTAACTAATTATACTTGAATTTATAATTTTTTGTATATATTTAACTATTTTGAGGGTGATTTTGATTATCTTAGGCTATGGTCTAACTATTATATCATTTATAGGAACCCATAAAATATTACTCTATAAAATGGAATAATTGAACCATTGTTATCAATTTCATGAGAACTTCAAATAATTTTTTTGAAGGGTTGTGTATCTCTAAATTAAATATAATATATGATTTATATAAAAATAATTATTTAAATGATATATATCCATTATTTATATGATATTTTACTTTGAAAATAATTCGATTTTAAATATCTATAAAATAATAATCAATTTTATTTCTAAATTCCTTACTCTTTGATATGAATCATTAAAACATCTTTATTATTATTTTTTACTTGTATCGTTATCCAAAAACATATAATAATATTTACATGCATATTGTGATCATATGTTATTAATCTATAAAAATATACCCTACTAATAACTATGTAAATTACTTATTTTTCATATATTCTTTGATTATGTGATAGAAAAACATGAAAATCGTCATTTATTATTATAATAATTAATTATGTGATTCACAAATATACACCATTATATATATTTTTTATGACTTTTTTATTATATTATGTAAATTCATTTGACTAGAAATAGTATGGATTAGGGAAATTACATATCCCTTATATTGAATTTATAGAAATGTGTGAAAAATAATATAGGTTGATTGAATCAAACAATAACTAAAAGGAATATATCTTTAACCAATCCATTAATTTTATATTTAAAATACATAAAATATTCAATGAAATCAGTATGGTTTATAAAATTATGTATTCATTATTATATTTTCTGTAATTGAAACACCATGATTTTGTATAAATTATTTTAAAAAAATTCCTTTTATAGCATCAATTATACACAGCACTATGTTAGATTTCATTATATTATACACAGGGATCGACAATAGTTATTGTTACAGGCATGAATGTGTTTTAGTAAACAAATATATATGATTAAAATTAATTTTTAAAAAATCAACTAACCATTGTAATAGAATTTATGAATATGATTAACCAAATTATAAAAATATCTAGTTTTTAAAAATCATTTATCTATATAATAGAAATAAAATATAAATATTTAAATGAAAAATTTTCTTTTGAATAACTATATACCCTTAAGGAATTTTTGTCACACTTTTCAAACATAATTAAAAAAAATTTCCTCCTCCTTTAGAAAAATAATTTTAACAATTAAAAATGTTTTTTTAAAATCATCTTATCAAAATTATCTTATGGTAATTTTTTTCCTATCTTTCAATTTTTGATGAATACATTAAAATACTGAATTATAATTTATAAATGAAAGTTTGTTTAAATAATTTATAATTTTAGATAACAGTTTAAATTTGTTTTTTATTTATATTTATTCAATTTTATATCAATTAACTAAATTTAGGCCATTGAAATAATTTTAATGTTGAATTTAAATTTAAAAGAATTGTACATTTTTAAAAAATTTCTCTTTAAAAACCTTCTTTCTCGTATCATGTGTGGGAATAATTTTAATTTTAATTTATCCTTTATATTAATGGAATTTGGGAATGTTTATTCAATTTTTTGATTCATATTAATTTATATTATCAAAAAATTTATTCAATTGGTTTTACCAAAATTAATATTTAATGCATTAAAAATTAATTTTCCCAATTAAGTTAAAAATGGTGTTTTCATGGGTTAATCTAAAATGAAAGGGTAAAAATGACCTATAAGCGTCACTAGAAACTATGTTATAGATATATATTGAAAAAACCCCAGTTTTGGGTTTGTAACCATTTCATTACGTTTTTTTGTAGAAAATGTATTTTTTTGAATGTTGGGAAAGATTGGAGAACTTATTATGAGTTGTTGGAGATAAAGGGAAGGCACACATGATGCACATGGTTTTTACAAACTGTGTGGAAACCTAGTATAAAATGTTTTTCTTGTGAAATAGTGGACAGATGCATTGGAACAATGTGCACACACATAGGGATACTGTGCAAGGTGGTCTTTCATGTTTCATCCCATGAAGTATCAAATGCATTATTTGTCCATGATTTGTCTAACAGTGCAGACAAACCATGCACTTGATTAAAGTAAGATCCTAAAGAATTAGATCTCACATGTTTTCCATCTAAACCAGTTTTTTTCCATGCAGCGCTAACATGAATTTTATCTTCCTTTAAGGTTGTATAACCTCCCAATATGTTTTTGGGACAATCTGGATCCTCCTTATCATTTTCAAACCCGATTCAATCGGTAAGGATCAGTTTTCACTGATATTGTCACTTTTTCATAGATCTAATTTTCATATTCCATTGGTTTATCAAATATATGAATTTTATGTGTATATATGAGAATTTTTATCCAAAATATAATGATATTTACTCTGTATAGTGATATGATAAGAGATCTAAGATGGTTTCATTTATAATCGTCCTTGTTTTCTTGAGCGTACATCGTCTGTTTTCATGATTTTTCAATATGATTGAGGTAGGTGGATTCAAAATTGAATCCATATAGTATAACTTATTGGTATAAGTTAAAATCTATTTTTTTATATTTATAGTGAATTTTATTTTGGACAATGGTTTAAAATCCTCTTTAGTGATAGATTGATAAATTGTGGATGTCTAAAAAATTTGATGTTTTCAAAAATGTGATTTTGATTCTTTCTTTCAACATGTGGAATTTCAAATGTATTTTTTATGTAATTGTGTTACATTGATTTTATTATTTTTTTTAAAAATTTCTATTTGTATAAAATTAAATTTTCATTAATGGGCTTTTATTATGATTTTCAATAAAAGAACGGTTTTTGTGAATTGGTTGAAAACACATCAGTCTGGCATGGGTTGTGGTGTGTGTTCATATGAATATGGATGGATAGGTGTTAAATACCCCTATAAAATTGTTGGGATGTATATGGTCATGATTATACCCATCAATGTGTTCCACATAGTGAAGGCTTAGTTGAAGTATAACTCTCTTATCACGTTTATAGTGATTTTTAGGTGGCATGCATGGTTGGTTTTATGGTGAATTGGAATGGAATGTTTATGCCGAAATGATATTGAATTTTTTTTAAATGACCATTTGGATGTTCTTGTAAAAATTTGACTTTTTAGAAAATTCCATTAACTGGAAATTTTTTACATTTGGTTTCAAATGGTTTTGGTAAATGTTTTTATTTAGGTATAAAGAATTTTTAGGAAATTGATTTATGTAAAAAAATTATATAAAAGTTTCTAAACATTTCATACTAGTAGAATGAGTAAGGATTTACTTGGAGAAAGCCTACTCTGTTTTATAATCACCCCTTCTTTGGAAAATTGGTTCTTTTGGAGATGTTATCTTCTGAGATATGGGAAAAGGTAAAGTGTCACATGTCTTTAGAACCACTATGATATACATGGGTTGTTTGGTTATTGGAGCATGGTGTATTATGGGTTTCTTGGAGTACTATGTGGTTGTCTTCAACTATCTACTTCAATAGTTTCTTTTTCATCCAATTTAGTACACATTGGTGTTGTTTTGAAAATGATATAATGGTTGATATGGCTTGTATTTATCCTGAATCATATAATGGTTGTTTTGTTAATGGTTTTTTCATAACGGTTAAATCATCCCCCAAATTCTTTTAAATCTCTTTGGAAATTACTTCCAACCTCTTTTGTCTTGGCGATGTCGCTTAAGGACTATTAACAATTCATTGTATTATAAATCCAATAAGAATAAGTAGTTCATTACAAATGGTATCATCTTGTTCAATCCAAAATATTCTTTGAGATAAGTGGTATCACAATGTTCCTTCTCCCTAGGGAATATGTTGTCCTCGGTTTTCTTGATCTTTGTGTTGAAATTAATACATATCTATTCCTTATGTTGTGATCAATTAAATGAGTAGGATTGGTGGGAATTGATTGGTATTTAATTAAAACATGTATCTATACTGTTTATGTTGAACTTGATGTTACCAATTATTTAAGAACATTTGTGTTTTGGAAGCGCTTATAGAATTCAGAAATATCAATGTCATGTGTTTAACCAATAAGTTGAGAAGAACATGCATTATAAGAATGAATTCCTACTAGGATTACATATTTCATTTTGGAGTAATGATTAATGTTTTCTGAAAATTCACTGATTTTAGAAAATCATGATATTATTATGAAATTAATGACTTTGAGAAATGGATAGTTGATATGTTTTGAAAATGGAATGACTTTAAAATATAAATTGGAAATTTTAAAAAATCGATGCTTTGGAATGAAATGTTGTGATAGTTATTGTGATAGAATTTTAAATGTTAATATGTCAGTAATAAGGGAGTGAGGCATACTCGGTTTGTTGTTTTTCTAGAAAATTACACCCTGTAGGTATCAAATAAACCAACCCGAAGACGCTAGGGAGATTGTGGTTGCACTAGAACCATTAGTGAACCAAGAGCTGCTTCAGAGTATCATTCAAATAGTTCAAGTTGTGGATACGTGGAACCAAACGAATGATCCATATCATGTGGATCATTCCATCTAGAACATAAAGCGGAATGTATAAATATTCTCATGTAATTATAAACCCAAAAATTTAAAGGTGTGGATGAACATGATTAATCATATCTTTTATTTCATCAGCACACCATGAGGGATGAAATTCCAAATGGAGACTTATATGCTCCAATATTTTTCATGTCACTATTGGGATCTAGAATTTCATGATAAACAAGATCAAGTCCATACATGGGAGGATTATGAGGAATTTTTTATAAAAAATTACATCCTAAAAATTTCAGGATTTAAGAAAATAGACTTCTTTCACCTAATGTAGGAAAACCTCTCTATATGGAATATGCAGATATATTCCTTAATTTGGTGATCTTTGCAAAATAAATTATGGTGAGTGTGGCCTTGAAAGCACGCATTTTCAAATCAGGACGGAGACACCATATTCAATTGAATATTGTGGTGATTTGTTTTACAGATTGTAAAGAGATAGTTAATAGAGTGATAGTTGCTGACCATGATATGTCAAGATACGAGGGAGGAGGAAGTATCATGCTACCTACGATAAATATTTGGAAGTTGAATGCTGTGAGAAACTGAGAGGGAATTTGAATCATACTGTTGGATCATTAAATCTTCCCCCATAACCATAGAGTAAATTCAACTGCTTCCAATGTGGTTATGTAAACCACATTAAGCGATAACGTAGTGTACAATTTAGAGCTTTCCATAATTGATATAATATGGGTCATCATTAGTGTTATTGTCACAATTATATAAGTTCAGGTTCTTGAGACACATATTAGGTTTCTCAATAATTGTATGCTTCAATATGATGAGGTCATTAAAATTAGACTCATCCACATAGAATAGATAGTCATGGTGATTCTGAGAGAACCATGACTCCTCAACAAGGGAAATCTCAGTAGGTAAAATATGAGTAGAGTGAAGTGACGAAGAAATTATATTGAGATAGTATGATGTTTGTATATGATCATGTTTTAAAATCTATAGTGATATGTATAATTATTTTGAATTCTAACCAGAAACAAGTTCTATTTGATTCTACTGAATATCATTCCATCATTTCTTCTTGTACAATTGATTTTCTAGGTTTAAAATATGAGATGATGCCTTACTTTTTATAACATAGATCTCCTCTATGTGAAAGAGAATTTAGATCCATTGTGTGTAGAGCATGTTCTATAAACATTGATAGATCTGTGCTAAAATGGGACTTCTTAGTATTGGAGATAGATTCGTATTTTTTAATCGTAGGTATATATTGGTTCACAACGTTCAAGTCTCACATAGAATGTTTTTACAGAATTGTTGGTATCAAAACTAAGGAAAACATAAAATTTATCTTCAGAGGAAGAAGGATTTTATAGTCTAGGGAAACAATACTATTGGAACCTGTAGTGGATAAAATATCTTGTTTATTGGTGGAGTTTACATTGAAATCTATGGAATATATTGAGTATATCAGTTTTCGAGTAGTTGTGGATTAATTTCTGGATGTGTTGCCCAAAAATTTATCTAGGTTACCACTTATAAGGTATGATTAGAATACGAATGATATCCTTCTTGGGACCAATATAATTTACCTTGCATATTATAGGATGGAACCAAGATAGATAAACGAATTGAATGTGCAATTGGGGGATTTGGAATTAAAATTTCTCAATCGGACAAGAACATATCCATGAGTAGCACATGTTATGTTCATGAGGAATGAATATTTAACTCTTCTGTTGTGTATTGATTATTTTTTTCTTAACAAAGTTATGATAATGAATTGTTATCCACTTCCACACATTGATGATATATTTTATCAATTTAGTGGAGCTCAATAGTTCCAAAAATATTACTTGTGATCAATAAATTATCAATTGTGAGTTCAAATGGAAATATTATGAAGATAAATTTTAGAAGAATATAATGTCACTATGACTATTTTTTCATGAATTTTGATATTATGAATGAAAAAAAGTCATTATGGAATTGATGATTCAGATATGTCAGCAATATTAGGATTATTTTGTTGTTGTGTTTTTAGAAGACATATTAGTGTATTCAAGGTATATGGCAGGGCATGAGCAACACCTGGCGAAAAATTTGGTAATCATTATAGATAATAATTTGTATTCTAGACTATCAATGTATAATTTTTTAATATAATAGGTACTCTTCCATGGACATGTAATTTATGAAAATTTTGTTTATATAGATCTAAACAATATTGAAGCTGATATCTCTCTACAACCACAGGGGAATGTATTTTATATATGAATGTTTCATGGTCTAGCTGGTTATTACTAACACTTTTTTAATTAATTCTCATGAATAGACTCACCAATGAAATTTTGACAAAAACAATTAATGCACCATTCCAATGGACTGAAGAATGTGATATGTCATTTGAAGAGCTAAATGTTCTTATTACAATATCTCTTATCATAATGGTACCTGAATCATGATAGGGGTATGAGGGGTACTATGATGCTTCTGAATCTTGGTTGGGATGTTTTCTCATGCAATAATACCATGTGGTTTCTTATGGTTGAAGGAAGTTGAGAGTTCATGGAAAAACTACTCAACACAAGACTTGGAGTTAGCTATAGTCATTCATGATATGAGGACTTGAAATCATTATATATTTGGTGAGAAATTTACGGGTTTCTCGGACTAAAAAATCTTGAAACATAGTTAATCACAATAAGACATGAATATGAGACACTGGATATAGATGGGTTTTTTAAATATGTTTTAATTTGAAAAAATGTATACATCATGAAAAGATAATTCATTTGTTGTTGTGTTAATAAGAATGTCTTGTGTGTAGATGGAAAAAGAAGTTTTAGATGAATGTAAGTTGATATCTGTTCTAGATGAAATTTATGTAAAATTTAAAGACCAAGGTGGTGTTACATTCTTCATTTCTGTCTCAATGGTTTCTAATTTCGTAAATATGGCCAAATAATCCCAAGCATTTGATGAAAAATTCAATGTTATGAGTTTAAAACTCAATAGTGGGGAGACTATTGAGGGATGTAAACTTGATGGGAATTCAGTTTCATGATTTAGAAAATATATGGTTGTACCTATGTCTCGTCATGCGGAAAAATATTCATACCAACTGCCATTTAATACGGAATATACATCCGAGTGTACAGAAGATGTATAAGGTGTTGAAATCGATGTTTTTGTTGAAGGTTATGCAATATAAAGTGGATGAGTTTGATTTATATATCATAACATGTTAAAAATATAAGGCATAACATCATCAATTAGTGCATATGATGTATTATTAACCAATCCAAGAGTGGAAATGTAAGTAGTTAGAAATGGATTTTGGTACAAGCCTCCCATTAATGTTTTTGAGAAACAATGTCATATGGGTGATGGTGGATCAGTTTACCAGGTTATCCCATTTTAGTCCAATTTTTTAATATCATACCATGGACGTTGTATCCAAATATATATCCATGGAATGATAAAAAGTGATGGAGTACCAATTTTGATAGTCTTAGATAGAGAATTGATGTTTGCATCTCGTTTTTTTGCAATCCTTATAATAATCTCTTGGGACCCAGAACACTTTTAGTAAGACATATCAACCTCAGACAGATGGGAAATATGAATGGGTGAAACATATGTTGTAAGACATTCTATATTCATGTGTAATCGTTTTTGGTAGTTAAGGGTAAGTTCATATACCCTTATTGGATTTCTCATATAATAACAGTTATTGGGATCGATATATATAGATTCATTTAAAGCATTTTAAGGTATTACTTGTTATTCCTAATATGTTGGGTGGTAACATATGAGACATAATTAGTTGGACCGAGCCTTTTCCAGGTGATTATATAAATGATTTGGTGGATTGTAAATAGTATAGAGATGTATCAGACGCATCAGAATATTGTATGAAGAATATTGTCGATGACCATTGTGGTTCGCAGGGAGTGATCATGTGTTGTTGATGAACTCTCAAATGCTTCGAAATAGTCATTTTGGGAAGATGAGAATGATATCACCAATATATATTATCCCTTATGAGATACTTGAATGAGTTGTAGAAGTAAAATATAAATTTAAATTTCAACCACTATTCAACTCATTCATAATGATTTCTCCGTATCTCTGCGGAAAACGTATCAGCCTCATCCTTAATATGTGACCAGATGTGATCATGATTACATAGAGATGGATTATTTGTTGGTACACATCCTGGATAGAATAGTGTATTTGAAATTGAATGTATTTTGTTGGAAAAAAAATCATTCAATCATGGGTTTTATGGAAACTTGGTAAGATTTTGGATGAGAATTCAGACAATAAGAAGTAAATAAAAGCGAAATGGCTGAAACTCATTCAGGACAGTGATGGTTTTCCAAATTACAAGGACAAGAATTTCAATGGTAGAGAGAATTTAGTAAACCCAATTTCAAGTATGTAACCCTTTATTTTTATTTTTATAGATATAAATTATAGAGTTGAATTTTGGGAGTGTTTCATAAACTTTTTATGTGTTTTGGGGTCAATGTGAAGGCACACCGGCTGCACATGGTTTTTCCAAACCATGTTGAAACCTAGAAAAAAATAGTAATATTTTGAAATATTGAACATAAGTTTTGGGACAGTGTCTACACAGTTAGGGATACTATGTGTGGTGTCTATCCAAGTGACATCCCAGGTAGTATCTATGTCATAGTTAGTTCACAATTTGTCGAACTATGTGGACTGGAAATGCATGTGTTGAAAATGATATCCTAAAAAGTGGATCTCATTCATTTTTCATAAAAACAAATGATTTTTCCTTTATGTATCCCTAACACATGATTTCTATTTCTTGATGGTTGAAAATCCACTCTAAATTGTTTTAAAGTCTATCTGAAGCCCTCTTTTGGTGTTTTCTTGCCTGATTCCAGCATTCAATATTTCATTTCAGCATTCATGTTACATTTTCATATATCTACATTGATATACATCTCCACTACTCTTGGTTTCACATATTTATTCCAGTTATGGGTAGATATGTAATTTGTATTCCAAATATTAGTATATTTTTTCTTGATCATTGAAAGAGAATATATATAATGAAATTTTGGGAGAATTTACTTGGTTTTCATGAGCATTGTTCTTCAATTTTGGTTTTCGTCAAAATAGTTTATGTGGTTGGTTTCACACTAAAATCCACCATATAGAACTAATTTTTATTCATTCAAATTTTTATTTTTGTATTAAATTGATTATCAATTGGATATTTGATAATGGTTGGAAACAATATTTCGTGGAGTTTGAAAAAAAATGGTAATTTGGGAAATTTTGTGTTCTAGAAAATGTGCTTTCGTTTCTTGATTTTAAAATGGGGTTTTTCTCGAATTGTGGTACATAGATTTTGTTAATATTTCTAATAAAAGGATTGTTTTTACTGAAATGAAAAGGTTTGTTTTGAATTGGTTTACATTTTGTTTTTCTATGAAAGAACTTGTTTATTGAATAGGTTGAAATCACTTGGATTTGGCATGGGTTTGGAAAGTGTTGTGGTGTGTGTTCATATGAATTGGGATGGATAAGGGTGTGAAGGACCCGATAAAATTATTGGGAATGATATGTGCATGAAGTATCCATTTAAATTTGGTCAACTATGTGAAGTCCTAGTGGAAGGATAACCCACCACTCACGAGTATATGGAGTTTTAGTTTGTATGCAATGTTGCATCTGTAGTGAAGTGGAATTGAATGTTTATAAAAAATTTATATTGGTAAATTATATTAAATAATTTTTTGATTGTTATTATAAAAACATGTTTTTCTAGAATATTGGCTTAACTACACTTATTAACATTTGGTATTAAATTTATTTGAAAATTCATTATATTTTTCTACAAACACTTTTTATGGAATTGTTTTATATAACCTTTTTTTACATAAATGTTTCTAACCCTTCAATCATTGTGGCGTGAGTAGGGAAGTTGCTAGGGTAGTCCTACTCTATTTTATACTCATCCATAATTTGGAAATTTTTTCCTTTTGAAAATTCTATCCTCTAAGACATGGGAAGAGGTAAAGTGTCACATAACGTTTACACTACTTCATGAAACATAGGTTGTTGGTGATTGGAGCATAAATCTAGTGGAACCTAGTGTCTTGTGGTTGTATTAGAGTATCTTGTGGTTGTATTATTATATTTAATTTGATATTTTCTTTTAGTTAGACTTTAGTACACTTCGGTGTGACTTTTTATAAATATGATGGTTTTGTGTTCTTTTTTTCTCATGTATCATATAATGGTTATTTTTTAATGTTTTATTTATTAGAGGGTAAATATTCACCCACATTAATTTGAAACACTTATGTATTTATTTCCAATGTTTGGAGTCTTTTGGATAATACATAAGGCCTACTAATTGTTCATGATATTGTCAACCTAATGAGAATAAATGGGTCATTACATTAATATATCAAGAAATGTATATGTTTTTATTATGGCCCATTTTGATCCCTTTTAATATATGAAACACATGGGAAATGTGAATTAGTTTACAAAATACAATTTGTGTCATATACCAATCTTATATAAGGTCGCCCACCCTCATATATTCATCAAACAAAAAAATGTTTTAGATCAATCGAAAACATTGAAAAAACTTCAAAAATTATCAAAAATAATATTTTAAGCTAATTTTTGCACATAAATACATCATAGGAAAGATTTTAGTGTAGTTCTAAGTAGGATACCCAATGAAGAGGTAACATTCATGAATTAATTTTTTTTATTTGTTCATATATACCTTTAAATTATTATTATACCAGGATTATTTAATAACATGATATCATCGATATACTGATATGTTTTATTTTTTTTGGTAATTACCTAATATTATCTCCACTTAAATCAAACAGGTTTTGAAATCGTTTTTTTGTCTAAGGATGACTACCACCTCACAAAACGACGTCATTTTATTTTCAATTCCCACATCTCATTTATTGTTTTTATGTTGGATATACTTTTTTAATATGATCCTTATTGTATTATTATTATCATTAAATTATTATATCACACAAACATTGAAACTCTCCATTTTATTAGAATACTATATTGTCTCTAGTGTGTATAGTGGGCTACATCATTACGAAGTGACTTGATTCATTATTGCATTAAATTGATTGTATTAATGATTGTTTAGTTCAAATATGTGATTAATGTGACATAAAATAACACTTTAATTATAATATATGACTTTTTTAATTTCTATCCAACAACAACATGGAAATAGTGTTCATGCATATGTATGACCAACTACCTCCCTAAATAGTGTATTAAATGTTACATCACTAAAATTACTGAATTAGATGAAATAAATATATATAGAATAAATAATTTATTTATATCCTCGAGAAAATTATGAATAAGAAAAATATTTTATCAAATTTTATGTTAAAAAATGAATCAAGACATATCCTAAAAACCAAGCAGTTATTTCCCGAAACGTATCATTAAATTGGAATAGATAAAAAATTGGTAAAAAATTTCACCAAAAATATATATATGGTATTATATATATATATATATATTGATATTCAATATATGTATAATAGAAATATATTTTTAATACATGATCTTTGAACATTTGTGATAGAATTCAATTATAATGGCAATATTTTCTTGTCTCAATATTATTTTTTCTATGTGACATATCCCTTATTCAACACATGTTTATTTTATGTGGTTTATATATTTTTCATAAATTTAATTTTTATATATTATTCTTCATAATATTATTTTTCACATATATTTTATAGGAAATCTCATTCATGAAAATTATAGTCTAGAAGATACTAATATTTTCAGTAATTCTTGCCTCAATTTTCCTTTATTGAGATATATGTTATTTTATGAACCAATATTCTTATTTTAGGGTTGTATATAACCCCTTTGACATGTATTATCAATAATTTATTTATAATAACTAAATTTTAATTTTTTTATTTGATCCTTTCATTGGTCTTATAGGTCATGGTTACCAATGTGGTTTAGATTTTATGTTCCAATACCATCGATAAGTAGGAGTGTTTATAATTATGTCTCCTATATTGATATATCATTATAATACTCTAAATAATTGAAAATAATTTTTTAATCATGTATATATAAAATTATTGTATCTATTTTCCGCTTTTTTTTTTCTTCAAGTAATTTTGATAATTCTTTCCAGAAAATTATATATTATTTCCATCTTCAGTTAGAAATATGTTTTCCTCAAAAAGCATGTTTCTAAAACAAATAAAATTTTAAATTATATCCAAATTATATTTCAAATAATTATTTACACATTTTACTTATATTTCTTAAAAATTCATTTAATATTCATATAATTTTCTAAATGATTTTCATTTTTCTTTTATAGAAAATGGGAAAGAAACATTTAATTCAACATGTATAACATAAATGAAAATTTGAGATTTTGTGAACAATAATTTATTCGAATATTTAATTTACATTTGTTCAATGTTATTTTAAAAGAAAATGATTTTAATATTTTATTTATATTGAAAAAATATTATTTCAATGTAGAAGGGATATTATCCACATAAAATGCTTTAAATGTTCGATTAAAATAATTTTACAAAAAATATATTGTCTATTGATGTAAAAAATTTCATATGGTGGATATGAAACAAGAAAAAATTAATATAATTTCATTTAGAGGTTTATTTTTTCATGATATGATATTTATGAATCTATTTTATCATTCTTGGATTATACCATGAAGAAATTGTAATAACGAAAATTATTTACATTGGTTATGCTATGATGAAATGATTATTAATCATGTTGATTTTAAATAGGATATTATATAATGAATTGATTATTAAACCAATTTAACTCTTGGGATATGATGTGATGAAATATTATGTTCCCGTTGCATCACAATTTTTTTATTATGTAATGGGTGGGACATATATGTCCCTTCAATTAATTGGGTAATTATTTTCATCTCAGGGTATAGAAATCACGGGAACTAGAAGTGAAATTGGTTTAGTATGAGAATTTGTTTTTACTATGATGGTCTTGGGAATGATCCATGATCAATTTGATGGTTTGGGTAGTGAACCCATTCCATTCGTATAGCCTTTTAAGTGAGCCTTGAATAATATGAAAATGTTTTTAAATTATTATGTATATTCCAAAATTACATCACTTATACCAATGTTATAATATCACGGATCAAGATAATTTATTCTCATAGGATTCATATTATATAAAATGATAATATATATTACATCTATTAATAATATGGTAATTGTTATTCGAGTTATATTTTTAAAATATTATTCTCTGGTCCTCATACTATAATTATTAGGTTTTAATTAAATATCTACCTTCATTACCCTTAATAGGCATATAAGTTAACACATTGATAGATTTATTCCCATGTTATGGTGAAATGTATTTATTATTATATGAACAAAAGGGGTTTAGCTATGAATAAAATAGGGGGAGATTATATAGCTCACTTATAGACTAGATTTAATGTTTCTATGTCTCAATGGAAATAAACCTTTAGCCTGAACAGCCTGAAGACCTTATTTTTAATTCATTTTTTATAACCCCCCAACCATATTTGGTGTATTGTTTTTAATCCCACTACCATATCTGGTCCTCATAGTATATTTGGTGTATTGTTTCAGCAGCTTGTATACATGTAATTTGGTTCCATTATCATTGAATATAATGTGAGGAAACCCAAATTGATGAATGATGATATATCTCAAAAATTAAATAACCAAACATGCCTAAACATCCTTTTATAGAGTGGATTTTGTCCGCATAGGGATGAAATTTATTGTGGAATGAATGAAACAAAACATCCGAGCTATTTTTGGTAGATATGTTCAAATGGCATCGAGTCCCTAAACCAAAAAAAGACAAGAGTACATTGTAATGTGGAGGGGATCTGGTGGTCGATGCACAAAATTTTCATGGAAATGACAAGTGTGGAACCTATTAGCGATCTCGATGTAGTAATGGACCGTGATGGGTATCAAATCTCCCTGAATGAAATAGTGTTAAACTATATCAAATCCATATCATTAGAGGGTTTACTCGAGACTGGGACCACATTGGTGGGTGAACTGAATTGCACGGTGGTAGAATTTCCTATATTTCACTCTGTCTGATAGAAGACATCCATGTTAGAGA
Source organism: Viscum album (assembly GCA_963277665.1). Lineage (NCBI taxonomy): Eukaryota > Viridiplantae > Streptophyta > Magnoliopsida > Santalales > Viscaceae > Viscum > Viscum album. Next base: position 414,969,309 of record OY728153.1, on the reverse strand, counting down.
TACTCAATGAAAGGAGTTCTCTAATCAGAGGATTTTTTATCTTCATGGGGAATGGGAAGACCTGATGTGTAATCACCATGGGTAAGATGATTTACCTTCTGGATGTCAATGTCTTCTAAACTAAATAGGGTTATTTCCCTTTTATGTTCAACATGAATAAAATGACCTCCCTATACATTCTATGTGAGAGAAGAAAATTGATTGGACAAGGTATCTAATTGACCATTCTATTATCGGGGAACATGAGTCACCTCTAGCTGGAAGGGGAAATGTGCTAACAAATTTAACAGAAGATTGATTAGAGGTATATGCTTTTTTTTTCTGACAATAAAATCACAGTTGAACTATTTTTTGAATAACCCGGTGTCCCTCTTCTCATGAATGTAGGGAAATCATTATAAAGGGCCATATCGAGGCCAATTATTAGATCACGATACTCTGCCTTATTGTTGGAGCATACCTCTAATTGAAAAAATGAATATGGAAGATCAACATGGGTAGGTATGATGATGAAAATCCCTTGGCACACCATATTGGTCCTGGAAACTCTAATATTTATACCGATAGTACATCGGCAGGCACCATCAATGTGCATCTACCAATATGGATTGGCATGATCCACTAAAAGAATTGGATAATTATGAAAATCAGTATCATTGGACTACTCTATTGGGGACAAATGAGAAAAAGGTAATTTTCTAGTCTTTTGACCCTTAATAACTTTTTGCAGATTGAATCTAACATCGATCTATTGATGAATTACCACCCAGTGCACTATCCATCCTATCAACATCAGACTATTCAGAATGTAGCTGAGTGGATCCACTCAGAAAACCATATATATCTCATGATACCTAATATAATTCCACAACATATGCACATCTAAAACAAGAACAAGGTATATCATATTTATAGAATCTTACATAGACTCTACATCGAGGAGAATACTACTAATATAGTAAAAACAATTATCAATCCCTTCAATGTTTTTTGACTGAGATGGGAACCATGGGATCATTCTAGTGTAGTCACATAAATTTACATTGGATTTCTGAATATGGATATCAACCAAATCATAGGTCGTAGAAGGTACTTCTTGATCTACTCAAAAGTGTATTGGCTCTCTTCATCCCATTGGTAAACGTAAAAATTATTTAGTATTTTAGAATATTCATTAAGCTTTCTAGCCATATTCTCAATGAATCGGCGTATATAGGATAATTATCCTTGGAATACCTGGAGCTCTCGATGGTTACATAGAGGGAAAATCTACCTAATAACTATGTTCTTCTATGGGATGATCTCAAAGTCTCTAAATTCGAAAAAAATAGAGGAACTTCCCAATGGTCACCCCAAAAACACATTTCAAGGGGTTCATAATCAAATTCCAAAAACATGTGAGGATTAACAATTTCTAAAGATCTATTAGATTTTCCTAAAAATGGTGGGAAATGACCACCAAATTGTCATATAGCAGTCCACTTACGTCCCGAGAATTGTTTTTCATATGTGATTCATAACATGCTGGTACGTAGGTCCTAGATTATTCGGGCTGAAAGGAATCATTCCATAGAAGATTGTACAATGTGTCTCTCTATATAATGTGGATCCCAATCTTTTGGGTCCCAATTAGATCTAATTATAATCCGAATAGTTATCTATAAAGGAAATTTCATGGAACCTGTTAGTTGAATCAATCAATAGCTTGTTCAGAGAAAGGGGAAAATCATCATTTAGATAGTGTCAGCTGAGATCCTATAAATTAATACATACTCTGATCTATATATTATTATTTATGATAAGGAAAATAATATACAACAATATGGGATATTGAACTTCATTGATAAAGTGATATTGAATGATCTTATTAGCTTCATCCACAACCATGACACCATGAGATGGGTGTATATTCATAGGAGGTTATTAGAACCCATGATGGTTCACTGGGAGAAAAAAATGGTGTATAGAGACCTGAGTGTGCAACCTTCGAACCTCACCATAACGTTAGGAGAACACATAAAGGTGTTTCTTCAAAAGGTCAACATATTATTATTGTTCCTCTATGGGCATATCTTGAATGAGAATTATCGACCTATAATCTGTCTTAATAACGATATTTACCTATACCAACCCATAAAATGTTGTACATATTCCCTATTAAAATGTGGGAGGTTCATCTTCCAAATCATCTTCATCGTCTGAGGTGGGAGGATCATCGACATGGGGCATTTCTTATGAGTTAACTGACCCTAGAGGAACATCAATAGCCGATTGAGAGGTAGTGGAATATTTATCATGAGACTCATGTACTATTGAAACCATGGATACAATGAATTTGCATATAATTCAATCAGAACTATGACCAATGGAATAACTCTTAATAATGTTAAAGACATTCTTAATGGTCAATATGTGTTGACTTATCCTATATCGGTGAATCAAAAAAGTATGTCATATTGTCATATCCATAGGGAGAACATAAAAATAACATATAGGGGTGAGAGTTTTTGAAACCACTCTATCATTCCATGTTTAAGAGTGCGATGTAGTATTCCAATGCACCAGGTATCTAGGAATTCTTCCTCCACTCATCTCATACATGAAGAAACAATGTCCCATGTCTATTGTGGTAGCCTCCAATCAATGAATCAGAGGGGTGAAAACATCATTCAAATACATCCAGGGGTTGGCCACAATAGAAGTGTGCTAAACCTCATTTGTTTGAACCAATTTTCCTATGATAATGTAAATGTCATCATACAAATATTGGGCTTCACAAGAGGAAAAAGGATACACGTAACATTGGAACCCATCTAGTAGACCATTTTGGGAGTACATAAAGCATTGGTGTTATGATGAGAGAACCACTGTAAGAAAATAGGCCAAATTTATATAGATCAGTGCATTGTAAGTTGTATCACTTGATACAAATAGGAATATTGGGTTTGAAATAATGCCACAAAACTATTTCTTCAATAGGATCATGACACATGGAATCTTCTTTATATAGTCATAACCATGAATCTTCTGGTTATAGGGGCTCAGATCTACATCATGGAATCCTAAAATTAGTATTATTGATTAGGATGAGATTTTTCATGGAACATATTCCTACAAGAGAACATCATATTTACATTCCATTAAACATGCTAGTGATTTACATAGGATTAATAGTCCCATGAATGGAGAAACCATCATCTTCACCTAAGAATGAAATTATGGATTTCAATTCTTCTCATTTGAATTCCATAGCATGAAAGGCTTCTGCAACTTCCACCTCTATTTAAAATGGGAAGGAGATCTCCAAGGACTATGAGTGGGATTCATTAATCTCTTCTGATAGGTGGAGATCCATTATAATCGAAATCATTGTATGGATATTAGAATTATGTTTAAGCAAATCGTACTTCCCTGATGAGTGCACACTTTAGTCTAAAGGAGGTTTATATTTGGCAGGATACATGACTGGCCTAGTCGGTCAAACATGATGATGTTAGTTAGTTATGAGGGTACCACAGTGATAATTTGTTGAACCACATAGAGTCACTATTATTTTACATTCATATGGATGAGCGTTATAATGGGGATGATCATGGAACAATTTAATAAACTCATCCTATTTAAGTAGATGATACGGTGGTGGCTATGAATATGATGATATGTGCTGAGTGTTCAATTCATACTGCTCTATGTGTTGATCCTACTATCTAGTCATTGTAGAATGAACAACATGGCATGAAACAATGACCTTATCATTTTGACGATTTACATGGGTACGAACTCATTAGGGATAATGTCTTCTTTGAGGATTAAGGGGAACTTCTCAATACTCATAATCTTTGGGAATCACATTTTGGTTCACCAACGCTATGGTATTAACATAAGAATACTCTCTATCATCATTTGTGGAATATTACTATACATGTTATATTCGATGAGAAATCCCCACCTCTATATAGATGTAATTACTAAGAGTGCAAGAACATTTCGCACTAGTGGGTGAATATTCTTTCCCATACGTCGTTAACAACTAATATTATGAGATGAATAAGGTTCCAATGTAGATATAGAGGTCATAGTTGTAGAAGAATCAACTATTTTATGAGTCTGTATCAAATTATAATGAACATGTATGATACAATGGGCATGAGAAACTACCTTGCAAGCCAAAAACATTTCATAATTATATTACCGATAGTTGGAGAAATACTGCCACTCATCTTCATTATGAGGTGGAAGGATCATTGAGTGGTATTGAATGATCTTATTTTGATGCATATATTCTTGAGAAAATATTAGAGGAATGATTAAATTTCTACTATATTTGGATCTTTGAAATATGTTGTAAAATTATAATATTTATGATTCTATAATAATATTATTTATGTAAAATTATATTATTATACATAATTACTTCTCAATATTGATGTTATATGATATGTTTCATAATTAAAATAATAGAGGTTCGGTATAAATTTAGAATTTTGGAAAACACATGGTTCATGGAAAAATAATCCTCAATATGTTCTTGATGTTGTGATAATGATGATTGGTATGGATAAATTAAATTGAAAAATAATTAAAAACATTGAAATGATTATATAGTGATTTATCATTGTCTTTTTAAAAGATATCTATTTTAGAGAATGTTTAAGATCATCATGGGAATGGGTTTTAGAGGATAATGTATTACTTCCACATAGTAAGAATCATGTTCTAAAAAATGGATTAGAAATGGATCATATCACAAAAATGAATTAGAATGCATTTATAAAACAGACACTTATATTTAAATATATTAATATATTGTGAAGGAATTCATCATGTACATTAAAAACATTCTAGAAAAAAAACATTTTTCCTATTAACATTATTTTTTATGATATCAATGTCCTTTATTTTAAACTTTTGTTTAATTAGGAATTTCAATCAATAACCATATCTGGAAGAATTGTATTCTCGTGATCAATTTTATCTATTATTATCACATACATAACTTATTTTTAATGTATTTTTCATTTAATTTCCATTATGTATTTGTTTTGGGGGTTTCCAATGCATTTTGGTGGAAGTGGTGCATTTTCAAAATTTTGGCCAATCCATGAGACCATTTCCAAATTTAAAAATAAAATATTTTTTATTTTATAACTACTTCAATTTTCAACATTTCTAATCCATTGAAATTCATAAATGGTCTAAATTAACCTAGTAACACCACCATTTCGGTATGGTCCCTTTAACAATCCATTAGAATGGTGGATTTAGTTTTTTATTTAAGGAATTGGGCCTTCTTGGAAGCCCATATACAATTTTTAAAAAAATTAATCAATAAAACATTAAATTTTAATTATGTTTCCGAGTTTCTAACTGTCACCCAAGTCTACTAAACCCATCCTCCCAAAAATTATCTTTCACCCCACTTTTGAGTTTGTATGCATCACGAATTATAGTAGAACTTTATATTTTTTCTCAAATCATCCAGATTTGAATAGGTAAATTATTTCCATCATAACTCATTGAATTCTTACTCTATTTCCCCCAATCTAGTTCCAATATGACCTTATAATCCTTATTCAAACCTAATTACATTTTTAATGTTTTTTAGGTCATATAATAGGGTTTGAGGTCGATTTCTTCAATATCCATCAACTAAGTGGGTCTCCTTCATTATTTTTTCAATTTCCTTAGGGTTTCATACGATTTACTTAGGGTTTCCTCTTTTATAAATTATGTTCCTAATGTCTAAAATCTAGGTTTTTGAAAATAGTTTTTGATTCTGGATATCATGGTATATTCCTTTGGTTTTATGCTCGATAAAAGTCACATGTCATGCGGCGGTGGTGCGGTTTGATTTTCGCACAAAGATTCAAGGGTTTTCAATATTTTGGAAAGTTATTCCAATGTGTATGAAATATTTGTGACCTAGATGCAATTTTTATGATATTTAAATGATTATTATAGTTTACTATTTCTTAAAAAATATTTTTAGTGGTGTTTGTAATGCAAGTGAGTTTAAGTGCAAATTTTAGGTGAAAATTGGGGGGTTTCATGTAAATATTTTATTGGTTAATTTAGAGATGCCCTATAATTACCTAGTTTCTTTTATTGATCTGTATTAGGGATGAAAACATGTTTTGATTATTAATCCACTTTAGTTTTTTTGTGGAAGGTTTTTTTAAATGGTGATTGTGAAGGCAATAGACTTTAAGTGCCATGATTGTGTGAAAATGGTGGGTTTTAAAAGATATAAATTTTTGGTTATTATGGGGTGGCCCCATTATTGAATTTTTTCTTTCATTGTATTGTATGGAACTTCAATTTTAATTGGTTACTTACAAGTGTGAACATAGTGTGAAAAGTGGATATTTCAAAGAGTTGTGGGTGCAAAACAATTTGAGATTTTGAGAAGCTATTCGATTGAAAAAAAAATCGTGGTGTGCTTTAAGTGTTATAAAATGTGTATAGATGTTTTATTGTTTTTAAGGAACCTGTAGTGGGGTTTTTATATTCAATTTAATGTGTTTTCCTTTCTAAAATTGTTTGATAACAAAAGGGGATGCCCGAGTACTTAGGTGAGCAGATATGTACAACTACGGCTATTGAACTAGATGAGTTTTGTCCCTTATTAACTAAGAAAACTGATAACAAAAAATATAAATAAACTATATGGATGATGATTGGGGACCACTAGGTAATGGGTATGTTCTATACTAGTGGATTCTTTATGGGAAAGGATTTGGACTTGGATACATTACACCAAGGAATGAGGTACATAGGGCCCGATACTATCTAGTTGCCTAGGGCTATTCCCAATTTTGGTGGTCATCATATTTGTTGTATTTACACTTTTATTTGTGGGTTTTTGGATGTAATTTAATGTATCCCAAATTTAATATCTATTTGTGTTTACATTCTTAATTTTTTATTTTAAAAACAAGTTTAAATTGAATGATCCATTTCATCGAATTTTTTACCACTTCTCATTACATATTAAAATTTACTGCTTATTCATCTTATATTGAATTATATTTTGAATATTTGGGTGGTATTCTATTTGTAATTTGATCACACTTTATTTACACCCCTTGGGTGTAAGTGTTAATGACCCCTAATTTCAATGGAAATTTTTATCTTGAATACATGTAAATTTTATGAGTCCACAGTTTCTGACGGTGATTGATTTTGAGGCCCGGTGTGCCTGAAAATAGTATCTGATGTTTTGATTAGGTACGTTCAATAAAAGTATGAGAGGGATTTGATATCTTTTAAATAGGTACTCGGAATTGAAATCTGAGGGCACCATTGAACTCGCAGTGTCGGTAATTGCTTAGTGAGGCCATCGATGTAGTGGAATTTTAACAAGACTAGAAGTTTTTTTATGGGGTTTTAAATTAAATAAAATAAAAATAAAGGTGTTATTTTATTTATATTTATGGTGGTTTAATCCTCCAAGGAGATGTTGGATGTGGGTACCACCCGCGCATAACCTCCCTTGGGAGGATATTATTTTGGTGGGACCCAAACAAGCTTAAACCCCCATGTAACTCTCTTATGTGGAGGAAGGCTTTTGAACATCCCTCAATAAACTTCCAACCCCACATTATTAATTAATTGATCTCCTTCGATTAATTAATTGAGACCCATTTGAATTCCTTTGAATTATTTTTCCAATAATAAAATAATGGGTTGGAATAACCCATTATTTTGGTTGGCGATACTTTTTTGTGGAGCTTTGGGGAAATTCTTGGAAGAGCTTAATCCTTCCAATGAAGAACTACCAAAGAACAACGAACTTCTCCTTCGATATTCGACCAATAAAAAATAGAAGGAGTCTCCCGCGAATAACATCGACGATTCTTCATCCCCGTACGCTCCTCGACGTCAACGAATCTACGTCGGCTCTTTTCTGATGACTTCGTCAATGACCAACGGCAAGAAAGGTAGGGGATTTATGTTGTTTATATACCTGTCCTTAGTTGTTGGATTTATGGTTTTGAAAAAAAAAATGATATCACCGTAACATGAAGTGTTCTGACCGCACAAACACGGTCTGACCCTCCCCTTTGTTTGTTCCCATTTGATCACGATGGAGGTGGACCGGAAATGGAGTCGGCAGCACAAGGCCGCTGGGTCTCCATAAGGGCATGACACCGTCATGACGCACAGAGAAAGCTATCCACATCCATGCGGGCCATGGAAGTGCCGAAGGGAAGAGTTTCTATCACACTGCGCTGGAGATGAACCACTGCCAGGAGGGCTGCTGTGGATGAAGAGGCGCGGCGTCAGAGCACTGTGTAGTGGAGCCGAAGGCCGCGGCCAGGACGGGCCGTGACGGTTGTGTCGCGGCACCGTCACACCGTGTTGAGGGAATCATAATTGAAGAACTATCACCCTGCGATGGAGGAGCAGTGGGAGGTGGTCGGGATGGCCGCCGTGGAGCCGGAAAAACGGGACCACCCGGGTCCCTTGGCTCTTGAACCGGTGCAATGCGCCGGTTCCATTCGACAAATCGGGGGGTGACACCCCCTCTTATGCATGGCCAGTTGGGCCTCCACGGGCCAGGCCTCCATTAGGCTGGACCGCCTTTGGGATAGGATGCACCTTCGGGCCAGGCCGGCTCTTCGGTTCATGCCGACCACTCAGGACGGACCGACCACTCAGGACGGGCCTACCCCTCAACCCGATCCACTTCTTTTACACCTTTTAGCCCACATATTGGGCTATAGGTGCCCGATTGACGAACTGCCTTCGGTGATAGAAGGAATGGAGCGAGAAGATTCATTCGGAATACTCAACTTGATGTTTGGATGAAATTGGGGTATGGCTGGGTTGGATTGAATATAAAACCCAACCGGGACACTAGAACGAATATCCCAATAACTCACAGATTGGTCGTCTGATTGACGCATCATCTGTCATGTTGGGTTCCTTATCACGAGATGAAACTATGAGATACATCAACTCAAAATTTCATGGTATTTGATGTATTAACACCTGGATCGAGGAGAGGACCCTCCTGTAATAGAGCTTGTTGTGTTCAAGAACCCTAGGGCTTGCAGCGACTGAGATGATATGATCCTACGTGGACCTACTACTGGTACATGATCCTCTTTGGGTTCGACAGTGACGATAATGTACCGGGATCCTTTGTGGGTCCAACAACGAAGATTCTGTATCGGGATCCTCTGTGGGTTTGACAATAATGTCTTATGTACCGGAATCCTCCATGGGTTCAACATCGTCGATACTGTTGCAGGATCCTTTGTTGGTTCGACAGAAGAGATGATTCAGAGGCTACATCTAATCATCTATACAACTCTTCATGAGTTTTATACCTATGTGAGATGAGTCTTGCATTTTAGTTGTTATCATTGAGATGATTGACTTTACATCCATTGAGGAATGGGTTGTGCTTGGGATCAGGTGTTGGTGTCATACTGTGATTGGTAACTTAGTTATATGTATGGTCATATACCTATGTTGAAAAGACCCGTAAAATTCAAGGAAATTTATTCTTAATTTTATTTGGAATTTTACAAGAACGAAGTTTCTGATGGCACGTCATTCCGAGGCCATGTGTGCCTGGAATCATTTTCCGAAGTTTGGCTTGGGTACATTCAGTGAACGAACGAGCGGATTTTTCTATCTTTTGATCCAGTGCTCGGAATCAAATTCTGAGGCCACTTAAATCTACTTAAGCTGAGTTGAAGCGGATAAGGTGGAACCCAAAATATCCTACCCTCTTGGTAGGATATTTGAGAGGTGGGTCCTGCACGAGCCCCACCGTTTCTTTTCCTCTAAGTAACGCACCCGCGAAAACCCTTTTTATGAAAGTCAACTGACACGTTTTCTAAATTATTAACGCCCCTATTAATTGGGTGGTTAGTTCGTTGCAATTCATTCTATGAATTAATTTGATTGTTACTTATATTTTTTTCATTTGTTGGCATGTAATGAAATAAGAACAACACATGGCTTCATGAGGATTGTTTGTTGAGAGGATTTGGAGAATCTGTACCTTCATCCTCCTCGTGAAGAACGCGAAAAACGCAAAGAATGCCAGACCCCCGGAGATCGACGGCGTGACGCCGACGATCCGTCCCCGCGACAATCTTCGATTGACATCTTGAGGTAGGGGATTGTGGTCCTTTTATTTCTTGTGGATTATAACATCAACATGGGTTTAATTGTTATAATTAAATATGTATGTTCTTGATCCTCAGAGTTTTAATACGCGACGCCGAGTACCGCGCGACAACGATTCCCTTCCGCGACGCGACGATCCTTTTCTTCCGCGACGGTCAATTCCACGACGAACTCGCGTCCGACAACGACATTGAGGTATGGTTGGTTTTGAAAATGATAATAAACAAGTTTTTTTTCCTCCTAGGCAAGAACTCGGACCAGCCAATGAACAAGTTGGTCCACAGATTATTATTGCGGGTCGAGGTTATTTAATTGATGGAAATTATGGTGTTGTTTCAAATAGATAACACGGTGGGTGCAGACCAACGAACAAGTCTGAACCCAAAACCCTTTGTTCTTGGTGTGCGGAACGGCGGACGACGAAAAAACAGGCCACTGGGAAGATTTTTGGATTCCGCAGTGAAGAACGAGACCTGGGATGAGCTACGGCGCAGGTGGAAATAAAATCGGACCACCGGAGAAACTCCGGTGGCCCGCGGATCCTTCACGTGGGGGTAACGCGCCCCCGCCCTCGGTTTCCCTCGCTCGGCCGCTCGGCCGGGCCGTGCCGAGCCGACCCGCCGGGTCAGGTCGCACCCAGGCTGGTCCGGGCCACCCTGGCTGGGCCGAGCCACGCCGGCCGGGTCGAACCTAGACACGGTTCGGGTCGACCCAGTTCGAGCCGACCCAGGGGGGGTTGGGCCGGGTCGGTCCGGGCCCAGACCCCCCGTTTTCAGACCTTTTCGGTCATTTGCTCATAACTTGAGCTTCGGGCCTCCGAACGACTTGCCGTCAATGGTCGTGCGATCCTTGGATCGAGACGGTCGTTTCGGTATATCAAACTCAAGGTTTTGGAATACTTTGTGTTGAGCTGGGTTGGTTCGTACACGAAACCAACCGGGCCCTCAGAGAGGAAACACTCATATCTTGAGCTTCAGACGTCCGATTGACATGCCGTCGACTTTGTTGAAATCCTCTATGTGAGACGGATATTTTGGATCACTCCGCCCGAGGTTTGGACGTAGTTGGAGTACGGTCGGGATGGTTTTGACTTAAAATCAACCGGGCCCCTGTAACGAAAAAGCCAATAACTCTCAGACCGGGCGTCCGATTGATGCACCATCTGCGACGTTGAGTTCCTGTTGACGATACAGAACTTTTGTGTATATCAAATATGGACTATGTATCAGTTGATGTATCAGCCTCTCACCTTGTGGAGCAGACCCTCCCGAACGATCTTGCTGTGTACGGGAACCCTAGTGATGGCTGCGACTGCGACGACGACGACTGTGCAGTGATCCTCAGTGGATTCGACGACGACTACAGCACTCAGCGATCCTTTGTGGGTCAGTGCTACAGATCTTGTGTGGGTCCGATCATGTGTGGGTCAGCACTCAGCGGTCATGTGTGGGCCAGTGCCTACAGATCCTGTTTGGGTCTGATCCTGTGTCGGTCTTTGCGGGGGTTAGTTACCTATTGATCATGTGTGGGTCAGATCATTTGTGGGTTATTGCGGGGGTTAGTTACCTATCGATCCTATGTGGGTCAGATCCTTTGTGGGTCATTGAGGGGGTTAGTACCTATCGATCCTTTGTGGGTCCAACGACTTATATGAATCAGTGGAAATATCTGGTTATCTTTATCGTCATATGAAGAAGTATTCCTGTGTGAGCTAAATCCTGTTTTTCTTTCCTATGTGGATTGTATTGTGCTATCCTATATGGATTTACATTTTTCTTTCCTCTGTGGACTGGGTTGTACTTGGGCTTAGATGTTGGAGCCGAACGAGAATTGATGACTTAGGTATATGTATGGTCATATACCTAAGGAGTGTCAGATGTTACTCTGTGATTGTATCTTTCCTTTGTGGATTATCCTTTGTGGATTCTGGGAGACCATCGGGGGTCTCAGAATCCCTACTGAGTAGCTTATACTCACCCCTGCATGGGCTATGCCCGCACTACGTTGTGTTGGTTACAGAAGACAGACAATGCTGATCAGGGTGGAGGCTTGCAGAGCAGGACGATACCTGGAGGTGGACCACTGGGCGAGACGTACTCAGAGCAGACAGATGGACCCGAGGAGCTGTGGAGGCTATCTGTACTCACCCTTTAGGTTGGACTTCCAGTGGACGGCTCGACGTTGCGTCTTTACTTTTCAGTTGTTGTTTTCCTTTTCGAGTTGTACCTTACTTTCAGTTTGGGTTTATATTCTGGCCCATTTACTTTTCTGTAATTACTGTTGTACCAGTTTTTACTTAGTGTTTACTTCTTACTGTTTGCTCTGTGGTGTTTGTTCTTTACATTACAAAGGCAATGCCTTCCCTTTTTCCGGGATTTACACCTTGGTTCTAGTCGCCAACCCCTGGCCTATGGAAGGTGGGCTTGGGGTAGTCACGTCACGGGCCCCGAGTACGGTTTGTGACAAATTGGTATCAGAGGAGTTCGGTTCTACCGCAGAACTTGGGGCTCTGATCTTTTTTCTACATGAAGCAATATTGTTTAGTGTATTGGGTGTGGTTATCAGTCCAGGGAGTCCAGTGTTGGTGCGGCGGCCGACGTATCCGTACACCAGGACCCTGACTTCTGTTTTCCGACTTAATACAGGAAAACATAGATTGCCTGTGTGTTTCAAGTTTTCTTTGTGATTACTTTGTTTCATCTCACCAGGTATACTATTCTGACCGTGGTTCATCTGTTTCCTTTTAAGGATGGCCCCACGACGGCAGCCATCTAGGGTTCCGAGAGTTGAGCGAGACGACAGCCCGCCGAGCGACGAGGCCTCGGTGCAGGGCCCTTTGACAGTAGAGGCACCGTTTGTACCTCTACCCGCTGAGCCACCGATGCTTCCAGCCCCAGCCACTAACAATGCGCATCTCCTTAGTGCATTGCATGAGTTCCAGTGCCAGTGGCCACCCATGTTCCGTAGGGTGACGGACCCCCAGGCAGCCGAGGACTGGATGGAGGCAGTGGTACGAGTTTATCGGTTAGTGAGGACACCAGCAGACCTCATGCTGATCCTCCCGGCGAACCTACTGTACGCAGCAGCGTGCCGATGGTGGAGCTTGATGCTACAGGTGCACGATGAGGCATATCTTCTATGGATGAACTTTGAGAGCCTCTTCCGCTCGGATTTCGTCCCGACCACCCTCCGTGCGGTGCACATCCAGGAGCTTCTTCAGCTGCAGCATGGTAGCTTGACGGTCGCCCAGTACTCGTCGAGATTTACCGATCTCTCACGCTACTCAATCGACATGGTACCAGACCCATTCTTCCATGCCCGGACCTTTGAGCATGGATTGAGACATGTGATCAGGGCATCACTAATCTCCCTCACCATTCCAACTCAGGAAGTAGTACTGGAGCGAGCCCTTTTGATCGAGAGATTTCTTGCTGAGTCTACACCAGCAGCGAGACCTACCATGGGGCGGCACGTAGAAGTGTCATCTGTAGCAGGCAGTCGACGGATGACTCAGGGGTCCATGAAGACCAGAACCTCACACAGACGACCTCAGGACACTGGGTCAGTAGTGTGGGGCACACAACGTGGAACCAGTCTTTCGAGAGGCTTCTACGCATGCGGCGACCAGGGCCACATGGATCGTGACTGCCCGACCCACCATGCCGAGGAGCAGCAACTGGTCGAGGGGCCACCCAGGCAGAGGCAGATGGTCGACTGTGGTGGTCCGCAGGGAGGAGGTGTACGAGGCAGAGGAGCTGGCTGAGCAGTAGGTGGTGGGCGACACTTTGAGGCTCTACCACCACCACCACCAGGAGGTCCACCCCGACCACAGGGAGCTGGCGGGCTGAGACAAGCACATCTCCAGGCAGTGGAGGCCTACGACCACGGCGTGCCCGATATGATTCAAGGTACTATTTGTGTCTATTCTACCCTTTCTGCAGTTCTTATAGACACAAGATTGAGTTACTCTTTCATAGACGATGCCCTTGTTCGGAGCTCGGAGATTCTGACTGAGCCATTGGCTCAATCCTTACGGCTAGAGACTCCTACGGGAGCAGACTCGACGATTACGCACTTCTGATGGTAGAGTGAGCTTACTCTAGGAGGCGAGAGCTTCTGCTGGGATCTTCTTGTAGCGTCTTCGAGGCCTTACGACGTCATCTTTGGCATGTATTGGTTATCTACAGTACATGCACAGATTGACTGTATTAGGCACAAGGTGCGATGTGTATGCACCGACGAGAGCAGGTTCACCTTCACCGGCGAGAAGGGAGCCTTTGCAGCACATGATGAACTTCCGCAGAGGAGAGGACATCCTATCACTCATCAGTTGGCTACCCTCATCCTAGGAGTAGTTGACATGCAGAGTCCTAGTTTTCCTGCAGTGGTGGATCAGTATGCGGAAGCCTTTCCCGACGACGTTCCAGGACTACCACATCGCAGAGAGGTAGAATTTTATAGTGACCTGTACCTCGAGACAACCCCAATATCGACTCCAGCGTATCGGATGTCACACGATGAGCTTCGAGACCTACGGGTACAGTTGGAGGATATGCAGGGCAAGGGATTCATCTGACCCAGTGTTCAACCTTGACTTCGCCGATATTGTTCGCCAAGAAGGTGGACGGAAGCTTACGACAGTGTGTCGACTATCGTCACCTAAACCAGGTGACGGTGAGGAACTAGTATCCACTACTGAGGATTGATAACCTTTTCGATCAGCTCAAGAGAGAACGGTGGTTCTTGAAGATAGACCACGGGTCAGGCTATCATCTGCTCAGAGTTATGGACGAGGATGTACAGAAGATGACCTTCAGATGTCGGTATGGCCACTATGAGTTATTGGTTTTACCATTCGGCGTAACCAATGCTCCAGCAATGTTCATGGGCCTCATGAACAGGATCTTTCAGCCATACCTCGATCTATTTGTCATGGTCTTCATTGATGACATTTTGATATACTCGACCACTGAGGAGGATCACGCCTACCACTTGCGTGTTGTACTAGACACACTCCGAGAGCACCAGTTTTATGGAAAGATCTCGAAGTGTCTGTTCTAGATATGTGAGGTCCACTTCTTGGGACACGTCATCTCTAAGGGGGGAGTTGCAGCGGATCCTGCGAAGATCGAGGCAGTGCTAGCTTGGGAGCCACCCAGGAGCGTGACAGAGGTGCGGAGATTCTTGGGGCTAGCCGGATACTATCAGAGATTTGTTCCAGACTTCTCCAGAGTTGTGGCACCACTCTCAGCATTGACGAAGAAGTGGAAACCCTTTGTGTGGTCAGACAGATGTCAGCAGAGCTTTCAGGAGCTGAGACAGAGATTGACCAGCGCACCTATCTTGAGTTTCCCTGAGGAGGGAGTAGGGTACGTAGTCTACGGAGATATATCAGGGACCAGACTCTGATGTGTCCTGATGAAGGAGCGGGCCGTGATCACCTATGGATCACGTCAGTTGAGGCCGCATGAGCAGAACTACAATACCCATGACCTGGAGGTAGCAGTAGTGGTCTTCGCTCTGAAGAAATGGAGACACTATCTGATGGGAGAGTGCTTTACAGTCGTTTCTGACCATCAGAGTCTCAGGTACATCTTTTATCAGAAGGACCTGAACCTGAGACAGCGGCGATGGCTCTAGTTCCTCCTGGACTATGACTTTGAGATAGTCTATTCTCCTGGGAAGGGGAACGTGGTAGCCGATGCTCTCAGCAGAAGGACAGGAATTCAGCTACTCAGGGAGGCGACAGAGCAGCTAGCCGCTTTGTGGATATCCTTTGTAGATAGAGATGGAGAAGCCTTCCTTAAGTCTCTCATAGTCACCCCTCCACTACTACAGCAGGTCAGAGAGGCACAGCGTGGGGACGCTGACTGTGAGACGCGGCGTGCACAAATATCCTCAGGACATGCACCTGATGGTTTCTCCTTTGGAGCAGAGAATGACATCCTTTTCAGAGGACATTCCTTGTTACCAGTTTCTTTATGGGAGGAATTACTGAGAGAGTTTCACGTTTCTCCCTTAGCGGTACATCCTGGAGTAGCGAAGATGTACCGGGACCTTAGACGAAAGCACTGGTTGCCAGGCATGAGGAAGGCTTTGGTGAAGTTCGTTTCTCGATGCCTCACCTGCCAGTAGGTGAAGGCAAGGCATCAGGTACCCGCAGGCTTGGTACAACCCTTGGAGGTTCCGGAGTGGATGTGGGACGACATATCTATGGAATTATTGACTGGACTTCCACGCACTTCCAGAGGTCACGACTCCATCTGTGTGATTGTCGACCGACTCACCAAGTTGGCTCACTTCTTACCCATCAGAGAGAAAGACTTTGTGGAGAGCGTGGGACGTCTCTATGTTAAGGAGATTGTATGGCTTCACGGTGTGACATCATCTATCGTCTCTGATCGAGATGCTCGCTTCACTTCCTGGCTTTGGAAATGGTTGCAGGAGGCGTTCGGGACGCATCTACGTCTGAGCACCGCCTTTCACCCTCAGATGGTTGGTCAGACAGAGAGAACCATTCATACTCTCGAGGACATGCTCCGCGCATGTGTCCTGAACTTTGTTCATAGCTGGGAGGACCACCTACCCTTGGTGGAGTTTGTGTACAACAATAGCTACCACTCCACCATCGAGATGGCACCATACGAGGAGTTGTACGGCCGAGCTTGTAGATCTCTTTTGTGCTGGATAGACCCTAGGGAGTCAGCACTTCTGGGACCAGAGATGGTCCGGTCCATGAAAGAGAAGGTCCAGGTCATCCAGGAGCGGATGAGGACAGCTCAGAGCTGGCAGGAGTCTTATGCTGACAAGAGGTGGAGGCCACTAGAGTTCAAGGATAGAGACTATGTCTTCTTGTGTGTCTCACCTCGACATGGATTACTGAGATTTGGGCGAGGTGGCAAGTTTTCTCCATGCTTCATCAGACCATTCCAGGTCCTCAGCAGGATTGGCGGGGTGGCTTATCACCTGGCTCTACCACCTCAGTTGCACCGGGTGCACAACGTCTTCCACGTATCCTAGCTGAGGAGATACGTGCACGACCCGACGCACATCATTGACCATGGGGATCTAGACGTTGATGAT
Organism: Viscum album; assembly: GCA_963277665.1. Taxonomy (NCBI): domain Eukaryota; kingdom Viridiplantae; phylum Streptophyta; class Magnoliopsida; order Santalales; family Viscaceae; genus Viscum; species Viscum album. The sequence continues at coordinate 414,952,080 of OY728153.1, read as the reverse complement.
GGGGAGACTTTTGAGGAGGTCCCAGTGGAGATTGAGGATCGACATGAGCGGGTCCTGCGTGGGCGGTCGATTCCTCTTGTGCGCATCAGATTGCAGCATGGAAACCTCCAGGAGAGCACGTGGGAGCCGGAGGCTCAGATGTGTGCTCAGTACCCACATTTGTTTCCCTAGTTTATGATGTATCTTTACGGGGACGTAAAAGCCTGAGGTGGTAGTGATGTAATGTCCCGTAAAATTCAAGGAAATTTTTTCTTAATTTTCTTTGGAATATTAGAAGAACTCATTTTCTGATGGAACGTGATTTCGAGGGCCCATGTGCTTAGAATAATTTTCCAACATTTTGCTCACGTATGTTCAGTGAACGAACGAGCGGGTTTTTCTAAATGTTGAACCGGTGCTCGGAATCAAATTATGAGGGCACCGATTGAATCGCAGCGCCGATATTTGCGTAGAAACGCCTCTTCCGGTGTTGTGTTTTCTCAGGTGTGGTTTTTAATATTTTGGGGTTCAGTTAAGAAATAAAATAAAGTGGTGCGACAACTTTATTTTTATTTCACTTAAATCCACTTAAAATCCACTTAAATCTACTTATGCTGAGTTGAAGCTGATAAGGTTGAACCCAAAATATACTACCTTCTTGGTAGGATATTTGAGAGGTGGGGCACGCACGAGCCGCACTGTTTCTTTTCCCCTAAGTAACACACCAGCGAAAACCATTTTTCATGAAAGTCAACTGACTCGTTTTCTAAATTCATAACGCCCCTATTAATTGGGTGGTTAGTTCCTTGCAATTAATTCTATGAATTACTTTTTTCGTTACTTATCTTTTTTTTTGGCATGTAATGAAATAAGACCAACACATGTCTTCTTGAGGATGTTTTGCTGAGAGGATTTGGAGAATCTGTACCTTCATCCTCCTCATGAAGAACGCGAAGAACGTGAAGAACGCCAGACTCCCAGAGATCGACGACGTGACGCCAATGAACCATCCCCGCGACAATCTTCAATCGGCATCTTGAGGTAGGGGATTACGGTCCTTTTATTTCTTGTGGATTATAACATCAACAATGGATTAATAGTTATAAATAAATCTATATGTTCTTTATCCTCGGAGTTTGTCTACGCGACGCTGAGTACCACACGACAGCAATGCCCTTCCGCGACGTGACGATCCTTTCCTTTCGCGGCGGTCAATTCTGTGATGAACTCGCGTCCGACAACGACGTTGAGGTAGGGGTCATTTTGAAAATGATAATACCAATGTTTGTTTTCCACCAAGGAAAAAGCGCGGACCAACCAATTAACAAGTTGGTCTGTGGATTATTATTGTGGGTTGAGGTTATTTAATTGCTGGAAATTATGGTGTTGTTTCAAACCGCTAACGTGGTCGGTGCGGACCAACGAACAAGTCCGAACCCACCGACATTTGTTCTTGGTGTGCGGAATGGTGGACGACGACAAAATGGGCCACATAGATTATTTATTGATTCCAAAGAGAAGAACGGGACCCGGGATGAGCTACGGCGCAGGCAGAAATGAAATTGGACCACCGGAGCAACTCCAGTGGCCCGCAGACTCCACCGGCGGCTGAAGCCGCAGCGGCGGGGTGTGGTTCCATGACCGCGAGGAACCGAAGGTAGGGACGTGGCCGGTTTCCGCATCCGTTGGTGAGAGGCGTCCCCAACCGGGGCCGCGGATCCTTCATGCGGCGGTAGCGCGCCCCTGCCCACGGTTTCCCTCGCTCGGCCGCTCGGTCGGGCCGAGCCGAGCCGACCCGCCGGGCCGGGTCACACCCAGGCCGGGCCATGCCACCCTTGCCGGGCCGGGCCACGCTGGCGTGGTCGGACCCGGACCCGGGTCTGGTTGACCCGGTTCGGGGCAACCCAGGGGTGGTTGGGTCGGGTCGGTCTGGGCCCAGACCCCCAGTTTTCGGACCTTTTTGGTATTTTGCTCATAACATGAGCTTCGGGCCTCCAAACGACACGTCGTCAGCGGCAATGCGATCCTTGGATCGAGAAGGTCGTTTTAGTATATGACACTCATGGTTTCGGAATACTTTGGGGTCAGTCGAGTTGGTTCGTACACGAAAGCAATCGAGCCCTCGGAGCGGAAACGCTCATATCTTGTGCTTCGGACGTCCTATTGACGTGCTGTCGACTTTGTTGAAATCCACTAAGTGAGACGGATCTTTTGGCTCACTCCTCCCAAGGTTTGGACCTAGGTGGAGTACGGTCGGGCTGGTTTTGACTTAAAAACCAACAGGGTCCCTCAGACGAAAAATCCAATAACTCTCAGACCGGGCGTCCGATTGATGCACCTTCTGCGACGTTGAGTTCCTATTGACGATACACGACTTTTGGATACATCAACTCTGGACTATGTGTCAGTTGATGTATCAGCCTCTCAGCTCGTGGAGCGGACACTCCCGAACGAGCATGTTGTGTGCGAGAAACCTAGTGCTGGTTGCGACTGTGACAACGACAACTGTGCAGAGATACTTAGTGTATTTGACGATGACTAAAACACTCAGAAATCCTTTGTGGGTCAGTGCTACAGATCATGTATGGGTCCGATCCTGTGTGTGTCAGCGCTCAGCGGTCCTGTGCGGGCCAGTGCCTATAGATCCTATGTGGTCTGATCCTGTGTGGGTCTTTCCGGGGGTTAGTTACCTATCGATCCTGTGTGGGTCAGATCCTTTGTGGGTCATTGCGGGGATAACTTACCTATCGATCCTATGTGGGTCAGATCCTTTGTGGGTTATTGCGGGGGTTAGTACCTATCGATCCTTTGTGGGTCCTACAGCTTAGATGAATCAGTGGAAATATCTGGTCATCTTTATCGTCATATAAAGAATTATTCCTTTGTGAGCTGAATCCTTTTTTGATTTCCTATGTGGATTGTATTGTGCTATCCTGTGTGGATTTAAGTTTTTCTTTCCTGTGTTGACTGGGTTGTACTTGGGCTCGGATGTTGGTTCCGAATGAGAATTGATGACTTAGGTATATGTAAGGGCTTATACCTAAGCAGTGTCAGATGTTACTTCGTGATTGTATCATTCATTTTTGGATTATCCTTTGTGGATTCTGGGAGACCGTCGGGGGTCTCGGGGTCCCTACTGAGTAGCATATAATCACACATGCACGGGCTATGCCCGCACTACGTTTTGTTGTTTGTAGACGAAGGACAGCGCTGATCAGGGTGGAGGCTTGTGGAGCAGGACGGTACCTGGAGGTGGACCACTGGGCGAGACGTACTCGGAGCGGACAGATGGACCCGAGGAGCTGTGGAGGTTATCTATTCTCACCCTTTAGGTGGGACTTCCAGTGGACGGCTCGACGTTGCGGCTTTACTTTTCAGTTGTTGTTTTCCCTTTCGAGTTGTACTTTACTTTCACTTTGGGTTTGTATACTGGCCCACTTACTTTTTTCAATTACTGTTGTACCAGTGTTTACATTGTGTTTACTTCTGCCTGCTTCCTCTGTGGTGTTTGTGGTTTACTTTTCAAAGGCAATGCCGTCCCTTTTTCCAGGATTTACGCCTTGGTGCTAGACGCCAGCCCCTGGCCTATGGAAGGCGGGCTTGGGGTAGTCACGGCATGGGCCTCGAGGATGGGTCGTAACATAAGTAGCGATGGTTGATACTTTGGGATTGTATCTTACTACTTTGGTGTATCCTAGGTGGATTATGGGTGACCTTCTGGGGTCTCGGGGTTCCCTACTGAGTATTGTTATACTCACCCCTACATGGGAATATCCCTCCCCTTGTTGTGTTCTATGTAGACGACAGTCAACAATGATCGAGGTTGAGGGTGACGGATGGGAGGCTGCTCAGAGCTGGACTAGACATGAAGTACCTCATCGACGAGTTGATAGAGATATTTACCTACCCTTCTGGTAGGATTCCTGGGTAGATTATCGAAGAGTTGTGATTCCCTTTTTATATGTACATGTACTTGTTCTTCAGTTGGGTTTTTATACTGGCCCACTTACATTCAGCACATATTTATTTTCTATATTAGTACATGTTGGTTCTACTTCTTCTATTCAGACTGTGTGTGTTACAAGATTAAATGAAATTCCATCCCTTTTATTGTTTATTCACCTTTGGTGCTAGTCTCCAGCCCCAGGCCTATAGAAGGTGGGTTTGGGGTAGTCACGGCATGGGCTCTGAGGACGGGTCATGACAAATTGGTATCAAAGGAGTCGGTTCTACTACATAACATGGACTATGATTCTTTTAATATTAATAGTGTTATATGATTTGGGTGTGGTTATCAGTATAGTGAAACCAGTGATGGTGTGGCGGCCGACGTATCCATACACTAGGACTCTGACTTCGATTTTCCGACACAGTGCATGAAAACAATGATCGCATCTGTGTTTCCCTTTGAAAAGTTTTCATCGTGATTACATTGTTTCAGCTCAATAGTTATATTGTTTTATATATGGAGAACCAGTTTCTTTTCTAGATGTCCCCATATAGGCATCAAACTAGGATTCTGTGTTTCGTATGAGATGGTAGCCCACAGATTGATGAGACCTTGGTGCAGGGCCCCATCACAGCAGAGGTACCAGCGGTACCACTACCCTCTGGTCCACTAATTCCAACAGCTCCACTATCATAGAGTGCACGACATCTGAGTGCATTGATTGAGTTTTAGTTCTAGAGATCGGCTAGGTTCAGGGGATAGAATGATCCACATGTAGTTGAGGATGGGTTGGAGGCCGTTGTGAGAGTTTTCATATTTTTAGGGACACCACCCGACCTCATGGTGATCATTTCTGCGAGTCTCCTGCATGTAGAAATAGGTAGATGGTGGAGTCTTATGCTCTAGGTTCATGATGAGACATCACTAATCTAGGTAGACTTCGAGAGTCTCTTCCGATTAGAGTTTTTTCCAGCTACCCTTCGTGCGGTGCAGATTCATGAGTTACTGTATTTAGAGGAGGGTTGCATGATAGTAGCTCAATACTCAGTGAGGTTCACTGACCTCTCATTCTACTACATGGATATTGTACGAGACCCATTCTTCAGGGCCCGGACCATTGAGCAGGGACTCAAGCATGAGATCTGGTCTTCGACGATCTCCCTTTATTTTCTGGCGGAGTAGTCACCAGCAGAGAGACCCACCACTGGGGACACGTAGTAGAGTCTTCTCCAGCCGGTAGAAGAAAAATTTGGTACAGGTCCAAGAAGACGAGGCCATCAGGTGGGTGAGACCAGTATACATTTTCGGTTGTACGGGGCACATGAGATAGAGCCTAACATACAAGGAGTAGGCAGTGATATGCATGCGGCAGGAAGGGTCACATGGCTCGTGACTGCCCGACCCGCCATGCGGATGAGAAGTATATAGTAGAGGGACCTATCAGGCAGAGTTTGAGGTTCGACCATGGTGGTCCTCCAAGAGCATGTAGACATGGCAGAGGAGCTGGTCGAGCTGTAGGTGGTGGACGAAATTTCAAGGCCCTACCACCACCAACACCAAGAGGTCCACCCTGACCACAGGGAGCTGGAAGACACGGGTGGGATCAACTCCAGGAAGTCGAGGGCTACAACCACAACACACCTGAGTTGATTTGAGGTACTATCTGTGTCTACTCCAACTTTGATGTAGTTCTTACAGAAACAAGTGTGAGTAATTCTTTTATTTATGCTTCACTCGTTCGGAACATGGAGAATCCGACCGAGCTGTTGTCTCGATCCTTATAGCTAGAGACTCCTATGGGAGAAGAAATGTCGATTACACACTAGTACCAGCAGTGTGAGATTATTCTAGGAGGCGAGACCTTCAGCTAGGATCTCCTTATAGCGGCGTAGAGGCCTTACGATGTCATCTTGGGTATGGAATGGTTATCCATAGTTCATGCATAGATTGACTGTATTAGGAGTTATGTGTGGTGTGTCTGTGAGGATGGGATGAGGATTACATTCACCGATGAGAAGGGATCCAACACAGCGTTGGATGGACTTACCCAGAGGAGGGGGCAGCTGATCACACATCAATTGGCTACCCTCATTTTCGAGCAGTTGATGTGTAGAGTCCGAGTTTTCCTGTTGTGGTGGATCAGTACATGGATATTTTCCCTGACGATGTACCAGGTCTTCCTCCTCATAGAGAGGTGGACTTCTACACAGACTTATACCTCGGGACGACAACAATATCTACACCAGCATATCGTATTTCTCCCACTATGCTTCGTGAGATGCAGGTACAACTGGAGGACTTGTAGGGGAAAGGATTTATCTAACCTAGTGTTTCACCCTTGGCATCTCCGATTTTGTTCTCCATGAAGGTGGATGGGAGCTTGCGTCTTAGTGTTGATTATCGGCACCTGAATCAGGTTACTGTGAAGAAAAAGTACCCACTCTCGTGGATTGACTACCTCTTTGGATAGATCAAGGGAGAACTGTGGTTCTCGAAGATAGACCTCATATCAGGCTATCACCAGCTCAGAGTTCTATATGAGGATGTGCAGAAGACAACCTTTAGGTGTCAGTACAGCCATTACAAGTTCTTGGTTATGTCCATAGACATAAACAACGCTCCAGCAGTGTTCATGGGACAAATGAACATGATATTTCATCTATACCATGATCACTTTGTCGTAGTATTCATTGATGAAATTCAGATCTACTCAGCTACCGAGGAGGAGCATGCCTACCATTTACGGGTAGTACTGGAGACTCTCTGAGAGCACCAGCATTATGGTAAGCTCTAGAAGTGATAGTTCTAGATTTGAGAGGTATGCTTTCTTCGACATGTCATCTCAGAGGCTGGACTAGCAGTGGATCCAGTAATGATTGGGGTAATACTTTCTTGGGAGCCACCCTTGAGTGTGATAGATGTACGGAGTTTTCTGGGACTAGTTGTGTACTATAAGAGGTTTGTGCCAAAATTCTCCAGAGTTGCAGCATCACTATCATCACTTATGAAGAAGGGGAACCCTTCATGTGGACAAATAGATTTCATTAGATATTTTAGGAGTTGAGGCAGAGGTTGGGTAGTGCTCCTATCGTGAGGCTACCGGTGGAGGGCATTGGGTACATAGTTTACTACGACGGATCAGGGACCAGACTTGGGTGTATCCAGATGCTGGAGTGAGCAGTGATCACATATGGTTCTCAATAGTTGAGAAAACATAAGAAAAACTACACTACCCATGACCTAGAGTTAGCAGAAGTGGTCTTTGCCAAGAAGATGCAGAGACACTATCATATGGGTGAATTCTTTACAGTCTACTCTAACCAGAAGAGTCTCAGGTATATCTTCTCTCATAAGTACCTGAACCTAAGACAACGGTGATGGATTGAGTTCTTCCATGACTATGACTATGATGTAGTCAATGATCCTGGGATGTGGAATCTTGTAGATGATGCTCTCAATAGAAGATCAGACATTCAGCTGCTAGGAGATGCTACGGAGCAGCTGGCCGTGTTTTATATATCATTTGTGGATAGAGATGGAGCAGACATTATTCAGTATGTCACAGTCACTCCTCCAATTCTTTAACAAGTCGTCTGAGGAATAACATGGGGACGTTGATTGTGGGATGTGACGTTCTCAGATATCCATAGGGCATGCACCTGATTGATATTCTGAAGGAGAGGAGCACATCATTCTCTTTAGAGGACGTACTATGGTACCAGTTTCAATTCAGTAGGAAGTGTTGAGGGAGTTCCACACATCCCCTCTGTCGGTACATCCATGGGTGGCGAAGATGTACCAGGACCTATGACATAGCATTGGTGGCTAGGTATTAAGACGACAGTATCAAAGTTTGTCTAACGATTCCTCACTTATCAGCAAGTGAATGCGGAGCACCAAGAACCCGTACGCTTTGTTCAGCCCATAGAAATCCTAGAGTGGAAGTGGGACGGTATATCCATGGATTTCATGAAGGGACTTCCACGTACATCCAGTATTCATGATTCTATATGACTGATCATTGACTGACTCACCATATCGGCCCATTTCATACCGATTAGAGAGTAGGGATCAGTTGAGATCATATGACGCCTCTATGTGCTGAAGATAATGCCTTTTCATAGAGTACCTTCTTCTAACATCTTTGATCATGACACACTATTTACTTCCTAGATATGGACGTGTTTATAGGAGTCTTTCGAGACACTGATATTTCTGAGCACCTCCTTCCATCCTCAGACTGATGGTCATACCGAGCGGACCATCGAGACCCTCTGAGGACATGCTTCGTGCTTGTGTCATTGACTTCTATCACAGTTGGGAGGACTACTTACCTATGGTGGAGTTCAAATACAACAACAGCTACCATTCCACCTTTCGGATGGCACCTTTCTAGGAACTTTACATCTCACCTTATAGGTCGCCTCTATGCGGGACTGACCTAGTGGAGTCAGCACTTGTAGGGCCAGAGATGGTGCAGGCTATGATGGAGAACGTGAAAATGATCAATGAGCAGATGAAGTCTGCACAGAGCAGGCATAAGTCCTATACTGATAAGAGATAGAGACCACTAGAGTTCAAGGATGGGGACCACGTCTTTCTATAGGTCTCACATCGATGAGGTCTACAGAGATTTGGCTGTGGTAGCAATTATCTTCACGATTCATCACACCTTTCTAGGTCATCAGTAGAGTATGTGAGGTGGCATATCACCGAGCTATTCCAAATCAGTTGCATCGGGTACAGAAAATCTTCCGCATCTATGAGCCAAGCATATACGTGCACGACCTGTCCCACATCATCGACCATGGGGAGCTAGGAATCGATGACAGGGAGTCTTTCACGGAGGTTCTAGTAAAGATTGAGGATCGAAAGGAGACGGTCCTACATGGATGGTCGATACCTCTATTTCATGTTCTCTGGCAGCACATGAACCTACAGGAGAGCACATGGGAGCGGGAGGTTCAGATATGTACTCATTCCCCCAATTTGTTTCCGTATTGTGATTTTTAGCATACGGGGATGTACGGACAGGAGGTGTGGAGATTGTAATGACCCGGAATTTTTGTGGAACATTTTTTCTCATAAATACATGGAAATTTTATGAGTCCGCATTTTCTGATGATGCTTGATTTTGAGGCCAGGTGTTCCCTAAATAAATTTCTAAAGCTTTTTTCGGGTACATTCAGTAAACGTATGAGTGGGATTTTATATCTGTTGAATCGGTGCTCATAATTGAAATCTAATGGCACAGTTGAACTTGTAGTGTCGGTAATTTCTTAGTGAGACAATCTCCAAAGTTGTGTTTTAAATATAATGTATGTTATTTTATGGGATTTGTAATTATATTAAATAAAAATAATAGTGTTACTTTATTTTTAGTTTTGGTGGTTTAATCCTCCAAGGGGAGGTTGGAGGTGGGGCCCACCCGTTCATAACCTCCATTGTGAGGATATTATTTAGGTGGATCCCATATGTGCCTAAACCCCCATGTAACTCTCTTAAGTGGAGGAAGGATTTTGAACATCCCTCATTATAGTGACAACCCCACATTATTAATTTATTGAGCTCCATTAATTAATTAATTAAAACCCATTTGAATTACTTTGAATTCTTTTTCCAACAATAAAATAATGGGTTGGCATAACCCATTATTTTGGTTGGCGATTATTTTTTGTGGAGCTTTGGAGAACTCCTGGAAGTGCTTAATCCTTCAAACTAAGAACCACCTAAGAACGATGAACTTATCTTTCGATCATCAACCAAGCCAAAAGAGAAGGAGTCGCCCAAGAAAAATGCCTCTAATGCTTCATCCCCAGATGCTCCCCGATGTCAACGAATCGACGTTTTACCTTTTCCCGCAACATCGGCAAAGACCAACGGCAAGCAAGGTAGTGGATTTGTGTTGTTTTTATACTCACCTTCGATGTTGAATTTATGGTTTGGAAACCAAATGATATCCCGTAACAATGAGGGTTCAGATCGCATGAACACGGTCTGACCCTCCCCATTGTTTGTTTTCATTTGCTGATGATTGATGTGGATCTTTAAAGGAGTCAGCGGTGCAAGGCAGCTGGGTCTCCATAAGGACGCATCACCGCCATGCTGCGCAGAGAAAACAAGCCTTAGCCAGGGGACCGCGGCAGTGCCGGAGGGGAGTGGGGCCGTCACACCACCCCGGAGAGGAACCGCGGCCATGAGGGTCGTGGAGGATGAAGAGGTGCGGGTCTTCGCGCCACGTGGTGGAGCTGAAGGTCGTGGCTAGGTCGAGCTATGGTGGTTGCAGTGTAGCACCGTCGTACCACGCGGAGGGAAGCAGAACTGCGGCGCTGTCATGTTGCGGTGAAGGTGCAATGGCGGTAGGCCGTGCCGACCGCCACGGAGCAGGACAAGAGGGACCAATCGGGTCCCGCGGTTCCTAAATCGGAATAATTTTCAGGTTCCATTCATCAAACATGGGGGGGGGCACCCCACTTCCCATGCATGGCCAGCTGGGCTGCCCTTCGGTAGGGCCACCACGGGCTGGGATGCACTTCGGTCGGGCCGCCATGGGACGGGCCGCGTCTTCTGGCCGGGCCGCCTCCACGATTTGGGGCGACCATTCGGGTTGGGCCTACCACTCGGGTCGGGCCTCTTCCTCGGACCGGGTCAGGCTTGGTCAGTCCAACTGGGTCAGACCAGACCCAGACTCGCTATGGTTGTTTACACCTTTTATCCCACATCATGGGCTACGTGTGTCCGATTGACGAACCGCCTACGGTGAAAGAATACATGGTGTGAGGCAATTCTTTATGAGTACTACACTTCAGGTTTGGATTCAGTTGGTGTACATACGGGTTGGTTTGAACCTAAAAACCTACCAGGCCCCTAGAATGGAAATTCCAATAACTCACAGACCGGGCGTCCGATTGACGCGTCGTCTGTCGTGTTGTGTTCCATATAATTAGACGGAACTACATGATACATCAAATCAATACATCATGTTATTTGATGTATCTAAACTTGGACTAGGGCATAGACCCTCTCGAAATCGAGTGTGTTGTGTGAAAGAACCCAGGGCTAATTGTGACTGAGATGATAGGATCATACGTTGACCTACTACTGTACCAGGATCCTTCGTGGGTTTGACAGTGACGATACTGTACCAGGATCCTTCATGGGTTCAACAGCGATGATACTTTACCAGGATCCTCTGTGGGTTCGACAACGATGACTTCTATACCGGGATCCTCCGTGGGTTCGACAGTGATGACTTCTGTACCAGGATCCCCCATGGGTTCGACAGCGCTGATACTGTTCAAGGATCCTATGTGGGTTCGACAGAGGAGATGATATTGAGGCTACATCTAATCATCTCTAACCCTCTCCATGAGTTGTATACATGTGTGAGATGAGTCTTGTCTTTCATATATTATTATTGAGATGATTGACTTTACTTATTTTATGGAATGGGTTGTTCTTGGGATCGAGTGTTGGAGCTGGACTGTGATTGGAAACTTTGTTAAATGTATGGGGAAATACCTAATTATGGATGGTTGACACTTTTTGATTGTATCGTACTACAGTGGTTTATCCTTTGTGGATTCTGGGAGACCTTCAGGGTTCATTGGGTTCCCTACTGAGTATTGTTATACTCACCCATGCACGGGATTCGCCCGCACCTTGTTGTGTTCTATGCAGACGATGGTCAGCGGTGATCGAGGCTGAGGGTAACGGACGAGATGCTGCTCGAAGCTGGAGTAGACGAGATGTACAATAGGAATTAGTTTATCGAGATATATACATACCATACTAGTAGGATTCCCAGGAGGACAATCCATGAGTTTTATTTGCTTTTTTACTTGTACTTGTACTTGTCATTCAGTTGGGTTTCTAAGTTGGCCCACCTATTTTCAGCACATCTGTCTTTTCTATATATGTACATGATGCTTCTACTGCATGTGTTCAGATTGTGTGTGTTACATGTTTAAGGGAAATAACTTCCCTTTTATCAGGAATTCACCTTTGGTGCTAGTCTCAAGCCCCTGGCCTATGGAAGGTGAGTTTGGGTTAGTCACGACAAGGGCCCCGAGGACGGGTCATGAAAAATTGGTATCATATGAGTCGGTTCTACCGCATAACATGTACTCTGATTCTTTTTACATGAATAGTGTTTTCCCTTTTGGGTGTGGTTATGAGTTTAGGGAAACCTTTGTTGGAGTGGCGGTCGACCTATCCATACGCTAGGACTATGACTTCTGAATTCCGACTCAGGGCACGAAAACACTGATTGCGTGTGTGTTTCCCTTTGAAAAATTTTTATCGTGATTACATTGTGTCAGATCACAAGGTATATTGTTTTGACCATGGCACACCTGTTTCTTCTTAGTATGTCCCAACATAGGCAACTAGCTAGGGTTCTGAGTTTTGTATGAGATGGTAGCCCACCGAGCGATGAGGTCTAGGTGCAAGGCCCCATCATAGTGGAGGTACCAGCGGTACCACTACCCACTAGGCCACCGATACCACCAGCTCCAGTAGTGGAGAGTGCACGCTGGCTAATTGCATTACATGAGTTCATGTGCCAGAGGCTGCCTAGGTTCAGGGGAGAGATGGATCCATAGGCAGCTGAGAATTGGTAGGAGAATGTTGTGAGAGTTTTCAGATTGGTAGGGACACAAGCTCACCTTATGGTGATCATTTTTGCGAGTATCCTCCATGTAGATGCAGGAAGATGGTGGATTATGATGCTCCAGGTGCATGAAAAGGCATCACTACTTGGGGTAGACTTCGATAGTCTCATCTGGTCAGAGTTTCATCATGCCACCCTTAGTGTGGTACAGATTCAAGAGTAACTACATTTACAGCAGGGTAGCATGACGGTAGCTCAGTACTCAGCGAGGTTCACTGTCCTCTCACGCTACACCACAGATATGGTACGGGACCCGTTTGTTAGGTCCCGGACCTTCGAGCAGGGAATCAGGCATGAGATCAGGGCTTCAATAATCTCCCTCACCACCCTGACACAGGCGGGGTTCCAGAGTGAGCCCTTCTAGTGGAGATATTTTTTTGTTGATTAGCCACTAGTAGTAAGACCCACCACTGGGAGACATGTAGCGGAGTCTTCTACAGCTGCTAGTAGATAGATGTCGTAGATGTCCAAGAGAACCATGATATCAGGTGGGTGGACCAAAGATACAGGTTCGGTTGTGCGGGGTACACGAGATAGAGCCAGCCATACGAGGAGCAAGCAGTGCTATGCATGCGGCGGGCAGGGTCCCATGGCTCATGACTACCTGAACTGCGATGCAGATGAGCAGAAAACAGTATAGGGACCTCCCAGGCAGAGTCCAAGGTTCGACTTTGGTGGTATGCTGGGAGCAGGAAGACATGGTAGAGGAGCTGGCTGAGCCGCAGGCCGTGGATGGCTTTTCGAGGCCCTAACACCACATCCACTAGGAGGTCCACCCCCAACCACAGGGGCTAGAAGACAGGGGCGTGATCATCTCCAGGCAGTCGATTCAAATGACCATGACACACCTAATATGATTCTAGGTACTATCTGTGACTACTCCACCCTTGATGCAGTTCGTATAGACACAAGGTGAGTCATTCTTTTATTGTTGCCTCCAACGTTTGGAGCTCAAAGATTCTGACAGAGTCATTGGCTCGATCCTTATGGATATTGATTCTTACTATATATGAATAGATGATTACACACTGGTTCTGGTAGTGTCAGATTACTCAAGGAGGAGAGAGTTTTAGCCTGTATCTCCTCATAGTGGCGTCGAGGCCTTACGATGTCATCATGGGTATAGACTAGTTATCCACTGTTCATGCTTAGATTGACTGTATTAGACGGAAAGTGTGGTGTGTTTGTGAGGATGGGATGCGGATTACCTTCACTGGCAATAAGGAATCCTTCGAAACATAGGATGGACTTATCCAGAGGAGGGGGAAGCCGATCACACATCAGTTGGCTAACCTCATTTTCGGAGCAGTTGATGTGTTGAGTCCAATTTTTCCTATTATGGTGGATTAGTACATTGATTTTTTCCCTAAATAAGTACCAAGAGTACATCCTTGCAGGGTGGTGGACTTCTACATTGATCTATACCCCGGGAAGACACCGATATCTACACTAGCATATCGGATGGATCCCGCCACGCTTTGTGAGCTGCGAGTATATATGGAGGACATGTAGGGGAAAGGATCTATCCAACACCGTGTTTAACCCAGGGCATCCCTAATTTTGTTCGACAAGAGGTCATATTTGATCTTGCATCTGTGAGTTGATTTTCGGCACATGAATCAGGTGACTGTGAAGAACAACTACCCACTCCTGAGGATTGGCGACCTCTTTGATCAGCTCACGGGAGAACGATGGTTCTCGAAGATAGACCTCAGATCATTCTATCACCAGCACCGAGTTCGAGATGAGCATGTGTAGAAGACAGACATTAGGGGTCAGTACGACCATTACGAGTTCCGGGTCATGCCCTTCGGTGTAACAAATGATTCAGTAGTGTTCATGGGACTCATGAACATGATCTTTCAGCCATACCATGATGGTATTGTGTTATTCTTCATCGATGACATCCTGATATACTCATCTACCAAGGAGGAGAATGTCTACCATTTGCGGGTAGTACTGGACACACTCTGAGATAACTGACTTTATGGTAAGCTCTCGACGTTCCAGTTCTGGATCCGAGAGGTACACATTCTGGGACATGTCATCTCAGAGGCTTGAGTTGCATTGGATCTAGCGATGATCGAGGTAGTACTTCCTTGTTAGACACCCAAGAGTGTGATGGAGGTAAGGAGTTTTCTGGGAATGGATGTGTTGTATATGAGATTTGTGACAGATTTATCCATAGTTGTATCACCGCTATCAGCATTGACGAAGAAGGGGAAACCCTTGATGTGGTTAGTGAGATATCAGATGATCTTTCAGGAGCTGAGGCATAGGTTAAATAGTGTTCTCATCTTGTTGTTACTAGAGGAGGGCGTTGGGTGCATAGTTTACTACGACACATCAGGGACCGGGATCGAGTGTGTCTTGATGCAGTAGAGAGCAGTGATTGCATATGGTTCTCGGCAGTTGTGACATCATGAGCATAACTACACTACCCATGACCTAGAGTTATCAGCAGTGGTCTTCGCCTTGATGATGTGGTGATACTATCGTATGGGAGAATGATTTATATTCTACTCTAACCACGTGATTCTCAGGTATATATTCTCTTAGAAGGACATGAACCTAAGACAGAGATGATGGCTTGGGTTCCTCCAGGACTATGACATCGAGATTGTCCATGTTCCTAGGAAGGGGAATGTTGTAGCCGATGCTCTCAGTAGAAGATCAAGCATTCAGCTGCTAGTTGAGGCGACAGAGAAGATGGCCATATTGCAGATATCCCTTGTGGATAGAGATGGATCATCATTTCTACAGTCTCTCACAGTCACTCATCCACTTATTCAGAGATTCAGGAAGGCACATCATGTGGATGATGACTATGCGACGCGACGTGTTCAGATATCCATAGGGAAGGAACCTGATGGATTTTTAAAATTGGGGAGCACTTCATTCTCTTCAGAGGAAGTACTATTGTACCAGTTGCACATCAGGAGGAAGTGTTTAGGGTGTTCCACATTTCCCCTATAGTGGTAAATATGTGGGTAGCAAAGATGTACTATGACCTACGAAGACAACATTAGTGGCCAAGTATGATGAAGGTGGTAGAGAGGTTTTTCTCTTGATGCCTCACTTGTCAGCAAGTGAAGGCAGAGCACCAGGTACCCATTGGCTTGGTTCAACCCTTATAAATCCCAGAGTGGAATTGGGAATGGATATCTATGGATTTCATGACGGGACATCCACGTATATCCTGGAGTCATGATTCGATATAGGTGATCATTGACCGGCACACCAGGTCGTCCCATTTCCTACCGATCAGATAAAAGGGATCAGTTGAGAGTTTGGGATGCCTCTATGTGCAGGAGAGAGTGTGTTTTCATGGAGTACCTACTTCTAATGTCTCTAACCGTGACACACAGTTTACTTCGAAGCTATAAAAGGGGTTGCAGGAGGTTTTTGGGACGCAGCTACGTCTGAGCACCTCCTTCTATCCTCAGAATAATGTTCAGACCGAGAGGACCATCTAGATCCTCGAGGACATGCTTCGTGCTTGTTTCCTTGACTTCGGTCGTAGTTGGGAGGACCACTTACCTATAATGTAGATCACCTACAACAACAACTACCACTCCACCTTCATGATGGCACATTTCAAGGCACCTTACGGCCGACCTTGTAGGTCACCTCTATGATGGACTGGCCAGGGGGAGTCAGAACTTGTAGGACCAGAGATGGTCCAGGCTATGACAGAGAAGGTGAAAATCCTCCAGGAGCGGATGAACACTGCACAAATCACGTAGAAGTCCTATGCTGATAGTATACAGAGACCACTAGAGTTCGAGGATGGTGACCACGTCTTTCTACGGGTCTCACATGAATGAGGTCTACAGAGATTTGGCCAAGACGGAATGTTATCTGCACGATTCATCAGACCATTCCAGGTCCTTAGCAGAGTAGGCAAGGTGGCTTATCATCTAGCTCTTCCACCTCAATTGCACTAGGTGCACGACATCATCCATATATCTTAGCTAAGGCGATACGTTTACAACCCATCCCACATAATTGACCACATGGAGCTGGACAACGATGATGGCGTGACATTCACGGAGGGTTCAGTAGAGATTGAGATCGACAAGAACATGTCTTATGTGGACGGTTGATACCTCTAGTTCACTTTCACTAGTAGAACGAGAACCTCCAGGAGATCAAATGGGAGTGGTAATCTCAGATACATGCTCAGTACCCCCATTTGTTTACTTATTGTGAGTTGTAGCTTACGGGGATGTAAACCCCTGAGGTGGGAATATTGTAAAGACCCGGAATTTCCATGGAAATTTTTTTGTAAAAACATTGATATTTTACTAGTCCGCAGTATCTGACAGAGCTTGATTCCGCGGCTCGGTGTTCCCGGAATCAATTATTCATGGTTTTTTACGTACGTTCAGCAAACGTACATGTGAGATTTTATATCTTTTGAATAGGTGCTCAGAATTGAAATCTGAGGGCACCGTTGAACTCATATCATCGGTAATTGATTAGTGAGGCCATCACCGCAATTACGTTTTAAATAAAATCGATATTAGTTTATGTGGTTTTTAATTAAATTAAATAAAAATTAAGGTGTTACTTTATTTTAATTTGTGGCGGTTTAATCCTCCAAGGGGAGGTTGGAGGTGGGGCCCACCCGCGCATAACCTCCCTTGGGAGGATATCATTTATGTGGGGCCCACATGGGTTTAAACCCCCATCTACCTCTCTTAAGTGGAGGAAGGCTTATGATATTTCATTATTAAAGTGCCAACCCCCAATTATTAATTAATTGATCTCCTTCAATTATTTAATTAAGACCCATATGAATTCCTTTGAAATCTTTTTCCAACAATAATATAATGGGTTTGCACAACCCATTATTTTGGTTGGTGATTCTTTTTGGTGGAGCTTTGGAGAACTCATGGAAGACCATAAATCTTCCAATGAAGAACCACCGAAGAATGACGAACTTCTCCTTCGATCATCGACCAATCCAACAGTGAAGGAGTCACCCGCGAAGAACGCTGACGACGCTTCATCCCCAGATACTCCTCGACGTCAATGAATCGATGTCCTCCTTTTTCCCAAAACATTGTAAACCTCCAACGAAAAGAAAGGAGGGGGATTTGTTTTTTTTTATACATGTACTTCATGGTTAAATTTATTTTTTTAAAACCAAATTATTTCACCATAACAAGGAGGGTTCAGACTAGACGAACACGGTCGGACCCTACCCTTTGTTTGTTCTCATTTGATGATGATAGAGATGGACCACAAAAGGAGCCAGCGGTGCAAGGCCACTGGGTCGCCACAAGGGCGTGACACCGCCAAGCCGTGCAGAGAAAACGAGCCACGTCCAGGTGGGGCGCGACGATGCCGGAGAGGCGCAGTTCCATCACACTACACCGGAGAGGAACCGCGGCCAGGAGGGCCACGAAAAATTAAGAGGCGTGGATCCAACACGCCGAGCGGTGGAGCCAAAGACCGAGGCTAGGTCGGGCCGCGACGGTGGCGGCATGTCGCCATTGTGCCACACGGAGGGTAGTAGAACCGCTGCGCCATCGCGCCGCGGCGGAGGTGCAGTGGAGGCTGGCTAGGGCGGCCGCCATGGAGCTGGACTAGCAAGACCACCCTGGTCCCACGGCTCTTGAACCGACACAATGTTCCGGTTCTGTTCGACAAACCCAGGGGGGTAGTGGGGTGGCCCGCGACACCCCCTACCACACGTGGGAAACCGAGCCGCCCTTCGGCCGAGCCGCCACAGGCCGAGCCTCCACAGGCCGGGCCTCCCTCGGGCTGGGTCGCGCCTTCGGGTCGGGACCCCTCCTCGATTCGGGCCGGACTGACCACTCAGGCCTGGAATCCCACTCGGGCTATCCACTTCCTCGAACAGGGTCAGGTCAGGTCTGTCCGACTAGGTCGGACCGTACCCAGACCCGCAATGGCCGTTTACACCTTTTAGCCCGCATCTAGGGCTATGGGTATCCGATTGATGAACTGCCTTCGGCGATAGAAGGATTGTACTAAGAAAATTCGGTTGTCATACTACACTTGATGTTTAGATGCAATTGGTGTATGGATGGGTTGGTTTTAGCCTAAAAACCAACCGGGCCCCTGGAATAGAAATGCCAATAACTCAAAGACCGAGCGTCTGATTGGCGTGCCGTCTGTCGCGTCGGGTTCCTTATAATGAGACAGAACTACAGGATACATAAATTCAAGAATTTTTGGTAGTTGATATATCAACACATGGATCGATGAGTGGAATCTCCCGGGATCGATCGTGCTGTGTGCGGGAACCCTATGTATGATTGCGATTGAGATGATAGGATTCTACGTGGACCTACTACTGAACTAGGATCCTTTGTGGGTTCGACATCGACGATACTGTACCAGGATCCTTTATAGGTTCGACAGTGATGAATTCTGTACAGCGATCATCCATGAGTTTGACAGGGATGACTTCTGTTCAAGGATCCTCTGTGGGTTCGACAACACAGATACTGTTCCAGGGTCCTACATGGGTTCGACATAGGAGATGATTCAGAGGCTACATCAAATCACCACTATCCCTCTTTATGAGTTATATACCAATGTGAGCTGATTTGTGTCTTACATTTGTTATCATTGAGATGATTGGCTTTACTTCCTTTATGTAATGGGTTGTGCTTGGGCTCGAGTGTTGGATCCAGACATTGATTGGTCACTTAGGTATATATATGGGCATATACCTAAGTTGGGATGATTAATACATCGTGATTGTATATTACTACTGTGGATTATCCTTAGTGGATTCTAGGAGACCTTCGGGGGTCTCATGGTTCCCTACTGAGTATTGTTTAACTCCTTCTTGCACGGGCTTCACCCGCACCTTGTTGTGTTTTTTGCAGAGGATGGTCAGCAGTGATGAATGCTGAGGGAGACGGATGAGAGGCTACTCAGAGTTGGACTAGACGGGACATACCTCAAGAACGAGTTCATCGATATCTGTACCTACCCTTTAGGTAGGATTCTCGGGCAGACAATCCAGGATTTGTTTTTTTCCTTTTTACTTGTACTTATACTTGTTCTTAAGTAGGGTTTGTGTATTGGACCACATAGTTTCATCACATATTTCATTTCAATATTAGTACATTCTTCTTCTACTGCTTTTGTTCAGATTGTGTGCGTTAATGGTTTAAAGGAAAAGCCTTCACTTTTATCAAGAATTCTCTTTTGGTGCTATTTTCCAGCCCATGGCATAGAGATGGATGGATTGGGGTAGTCACGGCATGGGACCTTAGGATGGGTCATGACATAAGTATACTTGCTTACATTTGAATCATGTAAAGTAAAAGCCTCAGGTAAAGGCGGTTCGGGTCGTTAGACCTCTCCTGTGGTGTAGTGGTGTGGAGATGGCCTAGCGGTGATGACCCATTTTCATTTGGAGTCATTGTGGTTTTATTGTTATCATATTTATTTATATTTAGACCACTTGTACTATATGAAAATCCAAGTATTCAGATCTAGTTTTGTTAAAACTTGTTTGGCCGGAAAATATAAAATTCTTATTATTGATTTTCTTTCAGGATTAATTATTTAATACTGAATTAAATCATTCCCAAACATTATTCATTGATACCCGAGAACTTGATCTAGATTCTAGGGATAAGTAAGGATGTTCAAGACTTTTCATGGGATGAATTAGATTCTAGTATTACATTTAACCATATCCGGTTTGTGAAAAAATGGAATCAAAGGGGGGAATGTTTTTGGGACATATTTCTTTTTTGGGATGAGTCGGGATTGACAAGAGCTTGGACCATCAGGGATCAGGGTTCTGGGTGAGATTATGGTTACTGGACTTCACCCCTCGTCGGAGACCGTGAGTCACCATGGGAGGTATATTTTGTTTGATTGACTTCGCTTCTAGGTGAGACGTGTGGGCTGCAGACCACATGTGGACATCGGGTGGGGCTGGAGTAGTTGTTTCTTTTTTTTGATGTAATGTGTTTATATTGTTTATATTTTGTTTATTTTTTAAAAATTTCCAAAATTTTTGTATTGATTTTCATTTTTATGAATGTTGGATTTTGTAGTAACATGCCTCCCTGGTAAGCTCCCATGCGCCAACGAGAGGAAGCAAGAGAGAGTTCTCCCACTCCTATTGATCATAGGCTAGTCAAGGAAGTAGTCTGAGATATCTAGGCCCTAGGAAAAGTACCATCTCTAGTTCCAACTCCTGTTAGAGAGGATCATACCAATCATAGAAATGACAAGGCCCTGGAGTTCCTGAAAAATAATCATCCCACCTTCTGAGGCCGCATAGAACCCCAAGAAGAAGAGTAATGGATATAGAATATTGATCACATGTACGAGTTCCTGTATACACCAAAGGAAATTATGGTGAAATTTGCTTACTTTTTGATGGAGGGTCCCAGCCACATGTGGTGGGAATTGGTACATCTAACTGGGAATAATGAATATATGCGATGTGTCGATATCAACGCTCTCTTCAATGAGAAGTACATCCCCAAGGACTTTTCATATTCCAAGTCCTGAGAGTTCATAGACCATTTTTAGGGGAATCAATTTGTGAGGGAGTACACCAACTTTTTTCTTTAGTTGGTTCATTATGATCTAGAAATCGTCTCTAATGAGAAAGTGAATACCCATAGGTTTGATAAAGGCTTGCAACCAATGATATACTACTACGTGTTCTTGTTTAAGCTGAGTTCATATGTTGAGGTCGTTGATAAAGAGTATATGGTGGCGATTTTTTGTAAATGATCAATGGTTTTTTCTGGATCAATTTTAGTATTGGAAAGTGGAATCTCCTCACAGAGGAAAAGAAAGTGGGAGAAATATGTAAAGAAATGAGGTGGCAGTTCAGGACACTCTTCCAGGCAGTTTTCATCTACATATTATAATGTGAGGTCAGTCAAGTGACACAATTGTTGGATGTCATAGCACATATGAATATCATGCCAAATTATCCCAAATAATTGTTATGAGTGCAGAGTTATGGGACATTTTCAGCGCTTATGTGGGGTGGCACGTCCACTCCTGAGTGGGGAAGTGTCAGTTTCTTCACGAGGAGTGCTAGCATAGCTTGAGTTATCAAGGACTCGGGTATCTTGATTTTGTGGTCATGGTGGTAGATATGGGTCATATTTTAGGAGGTTATAGTTTAGGGTACAAGCACAGACTAGTGGTCATCCTCATGCAGAGAACAGAAATCTCTATGCAGTGGATTTGGCACCAGCAAGATTAGAGGCTGGACTATCGATAGTTCGAGGTACCGTTTGGATAAAATATTCTATACCATCTTATAATTTTGATATGGGTGACTTTTTATCATTCATTTATGCCTGTTTTTTAGAAGCACTTAATTTACGAACTGATTTTTTTCAATTTGGGACGATGTTGGTGACGCCGATGGGAGTGAAGAAGGAGCATGGTATTAGGTACCTATCATGTGCGCTCTTTATGTCATGGATTAAGATGGAGTGGGAAATATTGGTATTAGATATGTAACTGGTTTACATAATACATGGAATTGATTTTATAGAAAACTTTTATTCACACAGTTATTGCTACAGTTGGTGAGTGAGTTTCATGGCACTATATGGGAGTCATCAGGTTTTTTGTGGAGAATGGGATCCCCGGTCGGGTCATGCATGGCCTCCACTCCTATAGATGGGATGTCTTATCGTTCAGTTATGGTCGCTCATGATAGAGGATTATGGTCTTTCCCTTGAAGGTGAAATAACTAATGTGGTGATCTAGTTTCCATAGGTATTCCCAGATGATTTTTTTTGGTTTTCCCCTGCAGCGGGATGTGGAGTTATCGATTTAACTAGTGTCAGGAACATAGCTGATATCCCTTCCCTCTTATAGCAAGGCATGCACTGAGCTGATGGAATTAAATATATAGCTAGTGTACATATAATACATAGGATTCATTTTACTGAGCATCTCGGATTGTGTTTCTCTTATGTTGTTCTTGAATAAGGCTGACGAATCCCTCCAGTTATTCATTGACAACTGGAAGCTAGATAAGGTATCAATTAACAAAAAATACCATTTTTCTAGAATATATGATTTTTTCTATCAATTTAAGGGGGAAAACTGGTTCTCGAAAATAGACATTCATTCAGGATATCATCAACTCAGGGTGAAGGAGGCAGATATCCCAAAGACATCCTTCCTATGTAGGTACAACCACATTGAGTATTTGGTAATGCCTTTCGGATTGTCCAATACTCCCACAATTTTTATGGAACTCATGAATAGGGTGTTCCATTGGTATCTCTATTAATTCATTGTGGTTCTCATGTATGACATTTTTATATACTATATCTTTTTTTAGGAACAAAAACATCACTTGAGGATCGTTTTGGGAACTTTGAGGGATCACCACTTCTATGAACTGTTTTAAAAGTAAGCTTTCCTGATCAAGGAATTGAAATTTATGCTGAACATGATTTCCGAGTATGGTGTTTCAGTGGACCCAAAAAAGATTAGTGTGGTTATGTATTAGGATCAACCAACGAATGTTTTTGAGATCATGAGTTTCCATGGAATGGCTAGTTACAAAAAGCGATTCATTGAAAATTTATCTTGGTTTTCTCTATGGATGACCCCACTCAACTGGAAAGGGTTGAATTTTGTATGTGGCCAAGAATGTTAGTAATCCTTTGAGGAGCTGAAGTGGTTGTTGAATACCACCCGACGTGGTGATTCATCATTAGGTCGGGAAGGGGTAGTGGTCCATTGCGACACTTCAGGTATGAGAGTTGGGTGCGTGCTTATGCAGGATGATCACATGGTGGCGTCTGGATCTTGAAATCTCCAACCAAACAAGATGAATTACCTTCCCCACAACATCATGTTAGATATGTTTATACATTCATTGAAGACCTAGAATCACTAACTCGTTGGGGAGAATTTTTGGTCACTGTGATCATAAAATCATGGCCAATATCTTCTCATAGAAGGACCTCAACTTGATGTAGCGTCATTAGATCATGTACGTGAAGGTGTTCTCTTTGAAATTGTCTATAAAACAGGTTAGTGTAATGTGGTGGACAACGCCTTGCGAAGAAGTGTTATAATGAAGGATTTTTGGATATCCAGATATGAGTGGACCTTGATCGGGCACTTTTCTCAAAATCATTTAGATACTGTCGAGCATAGTGGAGGTGCGTTCATGTAAATATTTTAGTTGAATACTTCTCTTTTAGAGTTGATTCAGTTGGAACATCCTATTGATGAGTTTTTTATGCTATTCAAGCAGTTTCTTCATGGTGGGGTGACTTCCTCTGGTTTTTTATCATCTCTCGAAGGAATCTTGTGCATTATGGACTGTTCAGTAGTGTTAGTATCTCTAGGGAAGGTGGTGATGGAGGATAGCCACAAGTCTTAGTGGGGTTTCCATATGGGTTCCATGAATATGTATTATGATTACATTAAACATACATGGTGGTGAGGTATGCGACGGTACAAAGTGGTAATTGTGTCGATATGCTACACATGTCAACAAGTTAAAGTAGCGCATTAAAGGCCCTCTGATTTTCTCCATCGATTACACATTCCCACATAGAAGTGGGATGAGGACTCCATGGACATCATTATTGGATTTCCTCATACTCCTTGGGGAATAAATTGCATTTTGGTGGTGATTGATCATATGACCAAATAAGACCACCTCATTCCTATCAAAGTTAAAAATAATGTGGATGAGTTGGGCCATTTGTATATTCAAAGGTTTGTGAGACTCCCTAGAATGCAATCATCAGTTGTCTCAGATAGAGACCCCAAATTCACATATTGATTTTTTGAAGGCCCTATGATGGCCTTGGGGTCTCATATTAATATGAGAACGACATACCAACCTCATAGGGATTGTCAGACAGTGCGAGCGAATAAGATTCTGGAGAAAATGCTTCATTCATGTGTCTTAGACTTTAGAGGTTCCTTGGATATCCCTAATAGTTTTTATGAGTTTTCATATAATAATAGTTACCAATAATTGATTATAATGGGTCTTTTGGAGGTGGTCTAAGGTATACCGTATCACTCCCCCTTTGTTGGGTTGAGGTATGTGAGACCTCACTACTCGGGCTGAGTCTGGTGCACGAGTCATATGAGAAGGTCATGTTGATTAGAGAGTGGTTATTGATAGCTCAGTGTCGACATAAATCTTATGATGACCATAGGAATCAGGACCTAGAGTTTTCTGTGGGTGATAGGGTATTCATGAATGTGGCCCCTCTTTTGGGCCATCGTCGATTGGGAAAGCAAGGGAAGCAGATTCCACAATATGTTGGAAATATTGATATTATCGAGTGTATTTTCAAGCTGGAATATAGGTTGGAACTATCCTTATATTTTTCATCCATCCATGATGTCATCCATGTGCCCCACTTGAAGAAATACAACCCAGATCCATCCCATGTACTGAATTGGGAGAATTGGATATAGAGCCTAATTTATATGTTGTTGAGCGGCTGATGAGAAAAATTTAATTACATGAAAAGGTGATTTAGGGAATGTCTATTCCATTGGTTCGGGTTCTTTGGAATCATGGGAATGATACACATTTGACAAGGTAGAGGAAGTCAAGGGTTGAGGAAGAGTACCCATTCCTGTTTTCTGATCACGCTTCAGGTTGACCTTACGGGATGGGAATTTTTCATGGCGGGGATAATTATCACAAAAACAACTTATTTTAAAGGTATTATTCATTTAATTTCTATTCTAGAATTTATTTGGAGGTTTCCCATGAATTTTGGTGGAAGTGGCGTGTTTTCAATATTTGGGCCAAATTGGGAGACCATTTCCAGATTTAAAAATAATTTTTTATAAATACATCAATGCTCAACATTTTTCATCCATTCCAATTCCTAAATGTCCTTCCCTGAATGATTAACACCACCATTTTAATTTTTCCCCTTTAAGAATACATAATACTTGTGGATTTGAGTTTTTATTTAAGGAATATGTCCAGCATAGAAGCCCATTAAATGTTTTTTAAAAAAAATTGTTTATTTAATAAAATATTATATTTTTATTTTTTTTGGTGATTATTTGTGTCACCCAAAACCATTGAACTTAGTCACATTCCCATTGTCATTCACCCCTCTTTGGAGCTTGTATGCGCTGTGATGTAGGGAAAAACATCGTAGGGTTTTTCATATCGTCCAGCATTGAATAGGTAACTTCGTTCCTTTATAACTCCTTAATTTTTTTCTCTTTTCACAAATTATCATTCCTAAATAACCACATAATTATTATTAGAACATCAATTTCATTTTTTGACTGTATAAAATTTGAGATAATAGAGTATTTGGGTTGATTACTTTAATATCCCTCAAGTAAGTTGGTCCCTTTAATTTTTCTTTCAATTTTCATAAGGATTAATTAAATTTGATTAGGTTTTTTTCCCTTATCCTTGAGTTTCCTATTGTCCAGATACTATATTTTTCACCCTAGGGTTTGATTTTGGATTTATTGGTCTATTCATTTGGTTTTAGGATTTTTATAATTCCCTTGTGGTGTGGCGGTGGTGCGGTATGATTTTCGCACAAAGATTCAAGGGTTTTCATTATTTTGGTACGTGATTCCATTGTGTATGAAAAATATGTGACCTAGATGAAGTTTTTATCATATTTTAAAGGCTATTAAATTTTATTATTTCTTACAAAATTGGATTTTGTGGTCTTTGTAATGCAAGTGATTATTAAGTGCCAATTTAAGGTGAAATTGGGTACTGTGTGATATAAATAATTTAATAGTTCATTTTGGGATTCCATAAAATTACATAGTAGATTTTATTGAACTATATTATGTATTAAAATAATATTTGTTTTATTTAAACTCTTTTTTTTCATGATAATGTTTGTTTAAATGGTGTTTGCGAAGCCAATGCACTTTAAGTTCCATGTCTATGTGAAAATGGGGTTTTTTAAAAGATATGACATCATGGATCTTATGTGGATATTCCATTATAGAAGTGTTGGTTTAATTTAATGTTATTGAACTGAAATAAGTTTTTTGGTGACATATAAATGTGCACATAGTGTGAAAATTGGATATTTCAATGTTTTTTTGGTGCAAAACAATGTGAAAATTTCAAAAGTTGTTCTATTGAAAATCAAAAATTTTTATGGTGTGTTCTAAGTGGTGAAAAATGGGTATAGATAATTTATTATTTTTATGAGTCCATTAGTGGTGTTTTAATATGAAAATAAAGGTTTTTTTCTTTAGGATATTGTTTGAGAAAAAAAAGGGAAGCTGAGTTACCTAAGTGGGTGGATATATACTACGAATTCTTGTGAACCAGATGTGTTTTTCCCTATTTCATTGGGGAAAAGGAAAAAACAAATCCAAATAAACAATGTGGATGATGTCTGGGGATGAATAGGTTATTGGTTTGTTCTATACTACTGGATCATTTCGGGGAAAATATTGTGACTTGTATAATTTACATCTATGTACGAGGTACATAGGGTCTGATTCTATCTAGTTCCCTAGGGGTGTTCCCAATTTTGGTGCTCATTTTATTTTTGGTATTTACCAATGTATTAAGGTGTGTTTAGATGTAATTTAAAGTATCTCACATGTCATACTTAATTGTTTTAACATTATAAAATTTTTATTTTAAAATCTATTTTCAATTAAAAGTTCCATTTCATGGAATTTATCACAACTTTTCTTTATATATTAAAACTACATGATTTTTAACATTGTATTTAATACTCATATGAATAATTTGGTCGTATCCCATTGGTATTATGATCACATAATATGTTCACCCCTTAGTTGTAATTATACATGGTTATGTTTGACTCAGGTAAAGGAAAAGCCTCGGGAGAACGCACTTCAGGTTGTTAGACCCCTCATGCGGTGCAATGTTGGGGAGATGGCCCAAGGGTGATGAACCCTTGTCCTATGGAGTCTTTGTGCATGTATTGCTACTGTATTTATTTTTATTTGGACCTCTTGTACTATATTTAAATCCATGTATTCAGATCATGTTTTGTTAAAAATTGTTTGTCATGGAAATTTCAGATTCATATTATTGATTGAGTTTAATGTTTTATGCATTCATACTCGGGTAAATTGTACCCATACCTAATTAATTGAATCCCAAACACTTTTGTCGGACCATAGGGATAGGGAAAGAAGTTAAACACTTTTCATGGGTAGGTTTTCTTTTCAGTATTAGTGGAGACCAAATCTTGTTCATGAGAATCACTCTTTACTATAACATGATAGTTATTTTTTTTTTACATGTGTATCTTTTCAATAATGTACTCTTTTTATAAACATAGTTTTGTGGTGGAATTAACATTTCCCTTTCAATATTTTTAGGGATATTTTTCATTCTCACAATTTATGATGTGTTTTTAAAAAAAAATTGTTTCAAATTATAAAACCCCAGATTATCGATATCAATATTAAATTTTGAGGAATCCTACTAATGAAGGTGGGGGGAATGTAACACCCCAATATTATAAATTAAGATCATTATATTAAATAGATGTTTTGTAATGATCCACTGTTAGAAAAAGAAATATAATTAAACAATAAATAAAGATAAATTAAATTTTTTAAGTAAATATTTTCTTATATCTTGTTGTTAATTAAACAATGTGTTAGCTTAGATTACACTCAACAACGACATTGTTTGATAGTTAGCATTACATGTATGATCATGTGTTACTGAACAACAATATATTTTTAAAATATTTTTATTTAAAATAATAAGATAAAACTATACAATTAAATTAATGGTTTTTAATATGATTACATAACTTATGGATATAAATGTCTAATTTATTGGTTAAAAAATACATAGAAATAAAAATAAGAAATAATAGTATATAAGCAGAATGTTTTTATGAAGAAATATTTTTATTTTGAAATAAATTGTATATTATCAAATTACATTATTTTATATTAGTGAGTTACAATTATGTAATATATACGATATATTCAATAAAATAATTTGTTATATTCATACAATATATTATATAATACTTATATAAATACAAACAAAATATTATTCATAAAAATTTAATATTTTTATAAATGTAGTTTTAACACATTTTAATAGATCACCTATGTTAAAAATATATTATCTAATTTTTAAAATTATATATGTAAAAATAAACAAAAAATTTTAAATAATAATTTCATGTTTTTTTGGGTTCACTTATGGAAATTTTCTATTAATATTTGGTTTTTCATGAATAGTGTAAAATAATGAAATTTTATTGAATATTGTTTTTTCATGTAATTTATTTTTATAGTTAAATGATAATATATATTATTATCATTGTAAAATTATATTCAAAATAAATCAATTAATATAGTTTATTTCATTGGAATCCATTAGATAATAAAAATGGATAAACATATTATCATGATTTTTGAGCATTTCTACATTAAAATCACGCTTTCTTAACCTCTGTTGGATATTAAGTTTAAATTAATTTCTACAGATAATATTATTTGAATTTTTGAAAAATGGAATCAATATTAAGTATCATAATAATTTATAATTTATTGTATGGTCAACTTAGATTTGTTCCAAAAATATAAATGAATGCATTTAAAATTAATTAATGAAATTAGATTAAAATATAGATTAACAATGGAAAAACATTAAACATAAAGGTTAGAATGAAATATAAACATTTAAAAAACAAATTTCTGGGAAATATTCTGACCATAATATAGCTTCTATTAAATTTCACACTGTATTTCAGAATCTTTATGTAAAGGAGACCTCTCAATATTGTAAACCATTCTATATTTACTAGAATTCCCCTCATCCTCCACTATAACAAGGCACTCGCCCATTCATATTATTGACACCATTAAATCCATATTTAAAATAATAACTATTCCCAAATAATATCCAAAATCTCCCCCTCATCATATAATACTTTATTAGGAATTAATCAAACAAATTATGTATTATTGTAAAAAAACGATTTACCTGAATAAGAGGTATAATTCATCAAGGATCACTATTGTTTCTATTACTTCAATAAACCATAAGTTATTTCAATATAATTGATATATAATAACTTAATTATCTTCAATATAATTATATTTTTATGATAAGTGTTTTACCAACAATGTTACACACAATTATTAGTCATGTTTGTGGAGAACTACCTCATTGTGAACATATGTCACTATTTCCTCTATTAGCACATTTCATGGTTGAAATAATGAGGTATTAATAGTTTATATATGTATATATAATATTTATGATGACTTTATTCATCTATAATTCATATTAAACTAATTCTTGTGTGCATTACAATTTTTTGGAATTTGATAACTTCATTTGTAGACGTTTTGACTACATCCTTCCCAAAGCGATGTCATTTTTTCAAAATATAATTTGAATTTATTATGGTTGGTTTTAAAATATATATATATATAATATATGACATAAATATGAAAATTTAATTAAAGAATATATATATATATATATTTCTCTTACTTTATAAATACAAAATTGAAATAGAAGTATAATTCAAACGTACATATGGAATACCATCTCCATGAATGGTGCATTTCATTTCATAACTAAAAATAATATAATGTTTAATAAATTAATATATAAGGAATATAACCATGTTATTTACATAAATTTTTTCAATTTTTTATATGATTAAATTATTATATTATTAATATGAAAATATTTAAGAAATCAAAACATACTCGAAAATAAGGCAATCAACTTCAAAAATAGTATAAATAATGAAATTTTGTTAACAATTAGGTAATAAGATAATAAAAAAATAAATATATGATATTATAAGTATGAATATGGTTATTTTATAAGTTAAAAAACGTTACTAAAACCATCATATTTTATTTTTATGGATTTTCAACCAAAAGGAAACCGAAGGTAATGGATTTCGTCACAATTTACATAAAAATATAGAGTTATTTGTTTTTATAAACCAACTAACATTAAATTGGTGTATATACATCCCCATTTTAATTTAATATTTTGACTTGATCATACATCATGTTCTTTTATGATACAATTTTAACTATCTCATATGAGCGGGACAAACATAAATATTACCATATGGAATTAGTTATCCTTCTAATGCTACTTTATTTTGTGGTTGTTTACATTCTCTAGAAATAATCAATTCCTTAGGATCATTTTTCATTTAAATTAAATTTATAATAAATATCTCTATTATCAAGAAATAGATATCATTATTTCATTAACATTATACCATATTAATTATTAGAAATTAATATGAATGTTATTTGATTATTTTAGAATATAATGATAAATCATTATTCAGTAGTAAATATCAAAATGTGAAAACGTAAAATGTTAACAAATAAAAAAAGTATTAAATATATGTGGAATTATTTGGACATGAAATATAAAGGTTGAGGAATTTTTAATGTGTTCCCCTTGAGTAATTGGTAGTCTCATGGGATGAAATCAGTTTGTGATAAACCCTTTGAGTTTGTTTCTAAGGAGAATATATGGGTTTATATGCATAGATTTAAATTGTATTGAGAGTAAGCCTTTAAATTAACGGTATCATGTTCCTAGGAATCCAAAAATATTATATTTAAAGATTTCCTTTATTTTAGTTATTAATGTTAACTATGGTATTTAATCTATGGATTTATAAAGGGTTGAATTTCAATCTCCATTTACAGAATAAATGGCATGCGTTTTAGTTATCTATCCATATATATATATATGAAATGTGTGATCATATATTTAAATTTATTATAATATTATTCTCATTTATTATTTGTTACTTCAATTTTACATACCTTTATTGATAATTTGATCTCACACTTATTTTCAGTCCTTTCCCCAAGATATAAATAATTAATCATTAATGGGCTTTCAAGTATGCAGTTCATTTCAATTTTATTTCAAATCATGTTCTATTTTATATTTTCCATTGTAATATGTATATCATATATGTAATATGGTATTCCAAAACGTCTCAAGTGATCTTCACTTTACGATTTATTTACCTATATTCATGAAGATGTAATAATGTAAGGAATAGACTCTGGGTTTCTACGTTCGAGGCATTACACTAGGTGTTTATAATTCCACATTAACAAGTAATATTATGAAATTATTTATCCTTGTGAAATTTTTATGTATCATTTAATTTGATCTATTCAAAGATATTTTGATTCAATATTACCAATGTGGTATGAGTTTTATGATATAATTCCATCGTTTATCATGATTGTTTATGATTAAGTCTCCAATGTTGATGTATAAGGATATAGTTATAAACATTCTCATGTTATTTCATCCCCTATATTAATTAATAATATGTTCATGTATTATAATCATTTTACCACTCTTTTGTACATAAAATGGTTGATATTATTTTTATGAAAATCACAAGCAATTTCACTATTCGGTCAGATATGTTTTTTCTTTAAAACCCTTGTTCTATAAAAATGCTTTAAAAAAATATTATTATCTAAATAAAATATAACTTACATTTTACAGATTTTTTATTTTTTAAAATATTTTTGAATGTAATATTCAGGCCATTTTCATTTTTTTTGATTTTATATAATAAAAATAAAAAAATGCAAGTTTTGATGCACATGACAAGAATGAAAATTTCCAACTTCATGAAAATTAATTTATTTTAGTCATACATTATATTTTTTAATCAAACTTTTCAAATAAAATTATTTTCAATTTTATTTATGTTTTGATTATTTTTAATATTTGGAAATTATATCATCCCCAAGAATTTTTTTTAAATGATTCATCACAATCATTTTCAATATATGGCTTAATATATCAATGATATATATACCTTAATGGGGATAATATAAAAGGAAACCATTATTTTTTTATTTGAATGTTTTAATTGAAATTTTATTTTAAAAATTAATTTTTATTTAGGAAACCAATTTCTCTTATGAGGGTTATTCCACGAGGAATGTCATTTGAAACATAGATCTTGTTACAGATTATTATATGATGAAATGATTATGAAACCATTCTCATTTAAATGTTATATTTAATTTTTATATGTTTATGATAACCAATTCATTGATGGGATATGATATGATGAATTATTACGATATTTGGGAACGAAAAATTATTTTTTTCATTATCTGATGTTTGGGACATATATCTAACTCAAATGAATTGGGTATAGATTTATATCTCATGAGATATATATGATAAGAACAAGGAGTTAAGTAGATTTATTAATGGAATTTTTCTACTGTGATGGTCTTGGAGAAAAACAGAACTACTATGATGGTTTGTAGAGTGAACACATTCTTGTTTTATAGCCTTATAATTGAGCCATGGAATATATGGAAATTCCTTTCATTACTTATGTGTATTTCCAAAATCTATTTATTATACGAATATTATACTATTAGGAATCATGATCATGGATTATCTTATGATTTGTATATTATTAACATCCAATGTATATTACATTATTCATGATTATGATCTTTGATATGTAGGGAATGGTTTTAAAATTTTATTCACATTTCATCATATCATTATGATCATTTTATATGTACACATTTCTTTATTTAGACTTACTGAGTAGCTAATATCACAATTTATTATGTTTCAATTACCAAGGTTATGAAGGTATATTTCAAGTATAATATATATAATAGGTATGCTAGTTATGAGTAATGTAGTGGGAGACATTTGTTCTCAATTATTAACTAATGTTTATGTTTACATGATTGAAATGGAAATAAATAAACTATTTTTGTCCTATGTAGTATGTATTTGTAATGTAATGAGTATTAATAAAAAATTGATTTAATATCTATGTATGATATTATTTTTTATCTATAGGTATCATTTGTTATGGATCAATTTTGTCACATTAACCATATCATGTTACATATAACATATAGATTATTCTATGATAAATTCATGATACGTTAACCCATTACTATGAATTTGAGATATAATATCCATAACATCATGGATGAGAATTCTTGTTTATGTTTTGGTGTTAAAATATTTTTATTTTAATTAAATGATTCCAATGTGGAAGGGGAGCATTACGGGTGTTCTGAGGGCTCATGAATCAAAAGAATAGAATACCAGGCCAACCTATAAAAGGGTCCAAAATATGTTAACATTGTAAAGGGGGAAGTCTAAAATGTGATATTATGGAAAGTGGCATATTCCACAGTTCATCCTTGGTTTTTAAAATATATGGATATCCCCATGTAACTGTGAGACCCAAATTCCCTTAGATAGGGGCTAGTTCATGATTTGTGAATGGTTTGGTAATCCTTTTGGCCAAAATATGTGTCCCTCTAAATGATGAAGAAATTTAAAAATTGAAACTTCATGATTTTATTCTTCTTTTAATTTTTTATTACCATTTACTCCATTCCAACCATAGTGATGAATCCTACCATCACAATATTCCATGATGTGATTTTTCTTCTATAATATGATAATTGGGGCATCTTTGGTCGTAGATTTAATCTACATCAATGTCGAATCCCTCTTTATATTATCTTTTAGGATTTGGGTTTTCATCATTTTATTATATCAGTCTTAATCTCAAAATAAATTTTTTTATTGTGATATGTTGGTTTATACATAAAAGGGGTTTTTAATTAGGATATATGTCATTTATTACCAGTGAATTTGTCAACAGATTCATTATAGCTTGTCTACAAGTTATACCCCAGAGTAATTGTGATGATTTATCATGTTTGGTTTCATTCCTTGTTATCCCTTGTCGTTCTTTGGATTAATTTAGTGAGAATTGATACGGTGGGTTTTGAAATGATTAATTGAAACATTACATTATTCCCATGGGATGTGTTGTGGTTGAATAATGTGTTCAAGGTCCACCCATGGGGCTCAACAATATTCAAAAACCTAGTGATTGGTAATGTCAAGTGTGGAATTGTTATGTGATATAATTAATCCCGTTTGTAACATGCTACTATGTTTAGTTTGGTTGTAAGGGGAATATCGATAGTGTCCAAAGATACAATAATGGTTTATGGGTTTGTTTGGATTGACCTAATGATGGGTTAAATGGAATTAATTTTAGATTGTTTCCAATGGATTATGAATTGTGTTGATTAAATAGACTAGGATGGGGAATATAAATTTCTTTAAATGATATATGGATAATATCACAAATGTATTATGTTTTTTAAGTGGAATGCATATGGGTGGTTAAAACACGAGAAGTGATGAACAAATTATGTGATGGATGAATGTTCTAAATGGGATATTATATGGAAATAAGTGGATATTCATAATATTCTAGGCATATGAAATGTGAATTTGGATAAATGAAAATTTAATGTAACTCGAAATGTGTTTAATGGGTTCATACATAATATGTATTCTGATATTCACTATTGTGGATTATGTTTTATATTTTTAATGGTATTTTTTTTTGATATGGAATGTGTGGTTAATGGAAATATATATATGTATGTGTACAAGGATTTTTAGTTTTACTTATTTAATGAGGTTATATACCCAATGTTTGAGTTGGAATGAGGATCCAAACTCCACCCAATAATAGATGGGTTTAGGATGGGGATAGAGCACTATTACCAAATATTATTCATTCCATATGGACTAAGTCTTTGAGGTGTGGGTAATGTTTTATTTTGATGAGATTATCCCTCGTGATATAGAAACATTAATTATTCATGTATGTATAGGGATGAATTTCATAAACCCCTATGTGACTAATGTCAATTCCTAACCCATGTAAAACATGTTGTTAATGAAATATTTTATGAAGATGATTCATTTAATCAATTTGGTACGAAGGCTTTAATTGGATATAGTAAATATCATTAATGAATATAACATGAGTTTTTCTTTGTGTAATATAATTTATTTATTATTTTAATAAACTATATATTAGAGTTTATATTTTTAGACACCATTGGTGGTTTCCTACTAGGATATAGTCATACACTACTCAGGTGTCATTGGGTAATAGTGAATAATTCATTCTTGCACATCAGGATAAATGAAGAAACCCCATGATTGGGAGTTTAGTCAGTCATGGGTTGTGCATGGATTAGGTTCCAAACATGGATTCTGGATAATTTTGTGGATTCTCATGTTTCACAAATTTTGTGTTTCTTTCACTTGGTACTATTTAGCATGAAATTTCAAATTACACATTTGATATAGTTTGGAATATGGTTAGGAAGTGGTTGGTTTTACCTGATTTTATTTTGATTTTATTTTTTCCACTTTTCATTTGTTATATACCGCAGAATAATCTTTTTTTTGAAGGTATAATATCCCAATGTGATTTATTGGACCCACAAAACTAGTTAGAAACCTCTCACAAATGAGGAGGCGTGTTTGGGGTCATGTGAAGATGTTGAGTCAATAAGGTTTTCCTTATGACTTTTCCATTCCTTCTTGTTTTGAAAATCACAAACATCTTATCTTAAGGAAAAATGATTTCTTAAGGAAAATAGCTTTTATAAGAAAAATTATCCTTATCATATTTTCATCCATATTTTTTTTTAAGTATAAGTTTCAGATTCATTTTCTCGGAATCATTGAAACTTTGATATAAAGCATTCTGTTT
The DNA here is from genome assembly GCA_963277665.1 of Viscum album. Classification (NCBI taxonomy): domain Eukaryota; kingdom Viridiplantae; phylum Streptophyta; class Magnoliopsida; order Santalales; family Viscaceae; genus Viscum; species Viscum album. The sequence continues at coordinate 414,915,890 of OY728153.1, read as the reverse complement.
TAGGGTTCGGATTCTGGACAAGAACTATAAGGAAGTTTCATTCCGAATTCCGGATATGAACTCTAACTAAGTTCTATTCTAGATTCAGGATACGAATTCTGAAGAAGAATTCTCATTACGAATTCTAATGAAGAAATCTCATTCTGAATTCTCATTACGAATTCCAACGAAGAATTCCCATTACGAATTCTAAGGAAGAATTCTCATTACGAATTCTGAAGAAGGATTCTCATTACGAATTCTAATGAAGAAATTCCATTCCGAATTCTCATTACGAATTCTGAAGAAGAATTCTCATTACGAATTCTAATGAAGAAATCTCATTCTGAATTCTCATTACAAATTCCAATGAAGAATTCCCATTACGAATTCTAATGAATAAATATCATTCCGAATTCTCATTACGAATTCCAATGAATAATTCCCATTACGAATTCTAATGAAGAAATCTCATTCTGAATTCCCATTAAGAATTCTGATGAATAATTCTCATTACGAATTCTGATGACAAATTCTCATTACGAATTCTGATGATGAATTCTCATTACGATTTCTGATGACGAATTCCTATTCCGAATTCTCATTCCGAATTCACCTAAATAACAGAATCTGATTATCATTGTTTTATACACTCTGAATTTATTCACTCCGAACTTTCACTCCAAAGTTTTCATTCCGAACCTTTTTGTTAGAGTTTAAAACGATGTCGTACATTCTGTTACACTTGTTTTGTTATAAAACGATGTCGTCTGTTTTGTTATAAACTAACCGTTGTCTAAGTGACACGTGTACAGGTCCCTCCGATCTTTAAGGAAAATATGACCGTTGGAGAAGGAACCGACCTTACCTATAAATAGGAGATCATTTGAAAGAGCTCGTAGCTGTTGGACAGCAGATGGATGAACAATTTGGACTGTGTGCATACATGCTGTTGAAGTGATTTCTAGAGAGAGAGAGACTCTTATTAACTATCAAAGCTTCGTGCGACTCCGAATGTTGGTGATTACATTCGAGGGATTCCAGGGATAGGAAGACAGAGGTGCCGACTACCTTAAAGTTCGAGGGCTTCCTTGCTGAGGAGGACAGAGGTTGCCAACTACCTTGAAGTTGAGGGATTGCGGGGATAGCAAGACAGAGACTCCGATCTTCGTATCGAGGGCTTACCCTGGTGTGGGTAAGACAGAATTGCTTGAAAGTATAAATCAAGGGACCTTTATCCAAGGTTGTTGGATACCCTTCTCTTTGGGTTAAAAGACTATTATCTTGTTACTAGTAGTTTTACTACTTGTTTTTATTCCGCTGAAATTTGTATCTTAAGGAAAGTATAACTTTCTTATACTTCCTTACTTACTCTGATTCATTTAGATTCTATACGCTTTAAGGTAGAATCTCATATTGTAACTTTTGTTAAGTTTCAAATTCCGGAATCATATTTCCGGAACCTACTATTGGAATCACTTTCCAAGTTTAGTTCGGTGTTAGAGGTGTTGAGAATTTACTTAAGTTTAACTTTGTTAAACTTAGCCCTTTCCTTTTCTTAAGGAAACTTTAGTTATTCATAACTAACATTAAAGGTTCCAAAGAAATTTTTAAAGTATTCAATTCACCCACCCTCTTTTATATTGAGCATATCATATTATATTTCGATCCTATAATTGGTATCAGAGGTTGGAAACCTCTTACTCTATACCATTCTTACATTTGGTATCAGAGCAGGTTACTGAAATACTTGTACTCACATACAAGTTTTTCTTGCTCACTTTTCTATTCTGAACTTTGTCATTCCGAATTTATCCATTCCGAACTTTTCTCATTCCGAACATTGTGATTACAATTCTATGCTACTAACAAGTTTGTGTGCAAAGTTATTTCTAGTATGGCAGGAATTAATGTTGGATCTATTGACAATATGAATCCTACAAGACCACCTATATTTGATGGTAATGACTATGAATACTGGAGATATCGTATGAAGACATTTGTTATCAATACTGGAGTAGACAACTTTGTCATGCTTACTGGTTATTATAAAATTCCTGACAAGGAAGTCAGAACCTTTACTAACCAGTAAAAGAAAGAATATCAACTCAACTATAAGGTACGCAATACTTTATTATGTTCAATGACCAGAAATATATATAGCCAAATTTCTTCTTGGGAAGCAGCTAATTGTATATGGAAGAAGTTATAGGTTACACACTTTGGGACATCTAAGGTGATTGAGACTAGAAGAGCTATGCTTAGAGCTGAATATCATGGATTCAATTTTCCTTATGGAGAACCTATCTGTAAAGTTCAACAAAGGTTTATGACTATTGTCAACAGTTTGCAATCTATGGGAGAGAAAGGTTTAGATGATGAAGCTCTTGTGGACAAGATAATTGACATTATGCCCAATGAGTGGGAATCCAAGAGAACAGCTATATATGAGAATAGGAAGGTCACTCAAATTACTCTTGATGAATTATTTGGAACTCTTCTACAACATGAAACAAGAATGAAGAGAGATGCTGACAACATCAAGAAGAAGAATGGAAATGGTACTGTTGCTTTTACTACAACTTCGAATCAGATGAAAGCTAAGACTCCTGAGAGAGTAACCAGATCCAAGTCTAAGAAAGTTATTTTTCAATCCGAATCTAGTGAGAGTGAAGTCTCAGAAAATGAATTAGCCAATCTTTCTCGAAGGATGAACAAGATAGTTGGACAGAGAAACTTTCAATCCAAGTATAAGAAGAAGGATAGGAAAGATAAGAAAAATGGAGAAGTTACTTGTTATGAATGCAAAAGAGATGGACATATTAGACCAGATTTCCCTATGCTCAAAAAGAAAGAAAGGAAGGAAAGACATTCAGAATGAAACAGAAAGAAGTATTATAAAGCCAAAGCTAAGAAAGTTCTGAAAGCTAATGACACTTGGAGTGCCAGTGGAGGTGACTCTTCAGATAAATCTTCTGATTATGAATCTTCAGGAAAGAAGAATCTTGGTCTTATAGCCACATTACCTATTGATAATCATTGTCTTATGTCTAAGGTACGAAATGCTGAATCATTGACCAATGTTTCTTCAAATACTAATGATAGTAAGTATTATAACTCATCTGATGAAGAATCATCTTCTGATGAGGAAAATACTTTACCTACTTATGAAGAAGTCTATAGGTTTCCTGAACTTCTTGAGATTGAGAATTCCAAACTCAATAAGAAACTTGATAAGGCAAACTCTAGGAATTCTATTCTTACTAAAGAGATAACAGATCTTTCTAAAGATCATGATAAGAAAAATGCTGATTTTGAAAGTATTTCAAAAAATATTGAGGAAGTAAGTTCTGAGAAGAATAAACTTTCTAAAGAATTAGAAAATGTAATTTCTAATAAAAATATTTTCGAGCCTAACTCTAGTTCTAAAACTAATGATTTTGAGGATAAAAACTTGGTTGTAAAACTCAAGTCCGAAATTTTTTCCTTAAAGAAGTGTTTATCAAACTTTACCCATGATAAGGAAAATTTTGATAAAATGTATTCTCAAATACGACCTTTAAGAAATAAATCCGGATTTGGTTATACCCATGCAAAACCAGTTTTCAGTAACAATTATTTTGTTCCTCAAAGTGCCCCATTTTGTACTAAGTGTCAATGTGGTGGTCACTGGGCAAAGAATTGTTCCTTGAATAAAACCCAATCTCTAGGATTCCACAAAGCCTACTTTTCTAAGAAAATGTGGATACCTAAAATTGTATTGTCTGGAAATCTCGGATCCAAACAAGTTTGGATTCCGAAAATCTAAATTTGTTCTTAATTTAAGGAAAATAAAGAAAGTTCCAGCAACAATATATGGTACATGGATAGTAGATGTTCCCGGCACATGACTGGTAACAAATGTTTTTTCGAAAAGATTATCAAAACTAAAGGAGATATTATTCTTCAGTTTATCGGAATGCAAGATCAACTTCCTGATATTTTCACAAAATCTTTGCCTTCTGATAGATATGAATATATTAAACAGAAGTTAGGAATGATAATCGTAAGGTAATCTTCCTTAATTAACTTTCTGTTGAAAAAGTATCCTTTAAATAATAAACTCATTTTTATAGGGGGAGTACATTTGATTGTTTGGTTAACAAAGTTTTTCAAAATTTGTTTTCAAACTTTTCGGAACGAAACTTTCCGGAATGGAACTTCCGGAACTACAATTTTCAAGAATGGATATTTTCGCACAGAATACTCCTGGAATAGAAGTATTCATATTGAAAATTTCCGGAATGGAAAATTTCGTACTGGTACTTTCATAACCAGATTTTCGTACCAAGTTTTTTTTCCATTTACTTTGTCGTATTGAGTTTTTCATAATTAGTTTTTCGTATTGAGTTTTTCGTAGTCATCTTTATATTACCCATTACGAATAACTTTCCTAAGCTAATCTGAAAGGTATGATTTCCTTACTGAAGTTTTCGTAATCATATTTTACTTGCTGGCATTTTCTTGTATTATGTTTTCGGATTATAGATTTCTTAATTCTTTGTTTTAATAAAACCTCAAAAAGATCGGATTCATTCTTTCAACCATCAGATCTGATCGCAGCTCATTCTAACCGTTAGATCAACCGTGGAAGGTGAACCGTCATCCCATTGCCTATATAAAGGGGACCATAATTTCTTGTCCCACATCGGTTTCAATCTTTCGCGTGCTGAAGCTCTGCCTCTCTGATTTATGGCGATTCCGAATTTCAGTCTTCTCCGTTCCGAACTTCCCAGAGAACTTCTGATCCGAATGTCTGCAGAGTTAGCTTCTCAAGAAATGTCTTCAACCAAGCCTATTTCTCAGTGGTTAGTATACAGGGAAAGGTTACTCCATCCGACTTTCTTCAGCAACTACGATTCTGTCATCTCAAAGAACATCAAGTTGAATGGCTGGGAGGATGTTGCGGTATCTAAAACCGGGAATCAAGATGAATTATATTCTGATTTACTTGTTGAATTTTTTGAATCAGTTTCTTTCTTTAAGGAAGATGATAGAGAGAAGTTTTCTTTCAAATCGTATGGCAAGACATATAAGCTTTCTTACACCAAGGCTGCAAGCTTGGTATGGTTATCTTATGAAGGTGAAGATGAGTTTATTTCTCACGTATTACCGGATTCCAAGGAAAGCTTCAACAAAGAGAAAGCCTTAGATACTCTCGGACTGGCTGATGATAAGTTTCCGAAAATTGCAAGTCTATCTACAAACTTCCGGATTCTGGAATTATGGGTGCAAGGACTTATCGTACCGAGAAAAGGAGATAAAGACAGCTTGAAGAAGAGTGAGATCTATATCTTAGATTTCCTAATAAATCTATGGAATTTTAACTTGATGAAGCATATTCTTCTTAATATTGAAAATTTGAAGAAGGGGAATCTGAGAACTCAGATCGTAATGTACCCAGCAATATTATCAAAGCTCATAGTTCGGTGCCTTGAATCCTTCAAGGTAGATTGCAGTTCTAAACCAAGGGTGTGTAAAATCTTGTTGGTAAGTGATGATACTCTGAAAAGAATGGATGTAGTCTTTGACAAGAATAATGGAATGTTTATTCATCTACCTGCTCCAGAAGAAGTGGCTCCGAAAACGGCTGATCTGGAATCCTCTAAGCCGGTAAGGAAGAGAAAGCTGAAACAAGTGGAAGTACAAGCAGAAAATCCTAAGTCTAAGGAATCCCACTCCGCACCTCCAAAGCCTAAGAAGAAGAAAGCCTATCCTGATGAGGTTGTTACAAAGTGGAGAGCTGATAAAGAAACAAGGAAGGAAGGGGATCCACAGTTCGGATTGAACCCTGCGGAGGCTAAAGCTTTGAAGGAGAAAACGAATGATGAGCTTGAGAAACAAGCTAAGGAAAAGATGCTTAAGAAGAAAATGTCAGAAGCTGAGGCAGTGCAAGCGTTGTTGAAGTTCAATGAAATGGTTTCAGCAACAATTCCAGTTCTAAGATCTTTCTCTCTGGAATCTCTACCAGAGACTCCAGGAAGAAATCTTGTTGCTCCGGAAGAGGCTGTTACTACTAATACCGAGGAAGTAGAGCAAGTGGAACAACTTGAAGAAGCTGCTGAAGGAAGTGGTGAGACAGGAGATGTGCTAAAACAAGTAGATGAGTACAAGGGAACTACTTCAGAACACTTATCACTCCAGACTTCAGAAGCTCAATCTTCAAAGCTAGTTACTCCTGAATTGGAAGAATAGAAAGGGGACGAAGAAGTTGCCTATCATGGAGAAGAAGAACAACTTTTACATGATATTGCTCAGATAGGAAACGTAGAGGTTGGTGTTCAAGAAGTTGCTGATGAGGAAGATATTGTCGTTCAAGTTTCTGACAGTGAGAAGAGAACTCCGGAACATGATTCTATTCCGGAAAAAGACAAGGGAAAGAAATTCTTGCTGATACCCCGAGCTCAGAAGTAAGGAAGAGAAAGGAAGTTGGTAGCTCTTCAAAGAGAAAGCTTCAACTTGTTGAGGAAGAAAACTCTCCGAGCAAGATTTCAGATTCGGATTCATCCTCTCTGGGGAATGATTTTGTTGTTCAATATTTGAAAAAGTTGGTAGGAACCATTCCGACCTTTTCTAGTATTGACTCAAGTTGCCAGATGCTCCAACATGCGTTGAATCAGAAAACCGACTCTGTATCTATGGTTATGGATAAGTGCGTTGAGATTTAAGCTCAGTTCAAAACATTCTTTGTTGGTTACGAATCTCATAAAAGATCTTGCAAGAGGATGACAAGCTGGTCGAAGAAAAATGTGGAAGAGATGAGGTTGCTTGATGAATTTCAAGAAAATGTTAAAGATGCCTTTGAGACCGAGGACAATAAGATTAACGAGCTGACTTCCTCGTTTGAAGAAAAGCTGACTGAAGAAAAGAACTTCTGGATCCAAGAAGTCAGGGATCTGAATGGGAAGCTCAATTCTGTTTCTCAGAATTGGAAATTTGAAAGGGATCATCAGATCGATTTTGAAGTATGGATGAAGGCTCAGGAAGAAAAGATCCAAGCTCAGGAAGAAAAACTGAAGGCTCAGGAAGAAAAAATTGAAGCTCAGTCCGCAAGAATAGTCGCCTTAGAGAAGAAAACAGAAGAAGATCATAATGACTTAAAGAAGATCAAGATGATTCTTAAGGGGCTCATGTCGAAGGAGAAAGATCCGAAATAACCCAATCCGATCTTTTTGTTGTAATTCTTTTGTTGCTGACATTTCAAATCTAATGATAATTGTGCTTGTTGTTTCTATTGTTGTCATTACTAATCTTTCAGGTACATCGTTATTTTTTTCCATTCCCTCCAATTCTTTTTGAAAATCACAAAGGGGGAGAAGGAACAGATCCTTAAGAAAAAGAGGAATTCTAATAAGAGTTTGTTTAAGGGGGAGTTAGTCGTATTCATCTATATCCTTAAAACACGGGAGATAAGCATTAATATGTTTCTTTCTTCTTAGAATTTTTGTTTTTCGTAAAGATGTTTGTGCTTTCCAAAAAGGGGGATATTGTTGAGTCAATAAGGTTTTCCTTATGACTTTTCCATTCCTTCTTGTTTTGAAAATCACAAACATCTTATCTTAAGGAAAAATGCATTCTTAAGGAAAATCGCTTTTATAAGAAAAATTATCCTTATCATATTTTGATCCATATTTTTCGTAAGTATAAGTTTCGGATTCATTTTCTCGGAATCGTTGAAACTTTGATATAAAGCATTCTGTTTTAGGGTTTGGATTCTGGACAAGTACTATAAGGAAGTTTCATTCCGAATTCCGGATATGAACTCTGACTAAGTTCTATTCCAGATCCAGGATACGAATTCTGAAGAAGAATTCTCATTACGAATTCTAATGAAGAAATCTCATTCTGAATTCTCATTATGAATTCCAATGAATAATTCCCATTATGAATTCTAATGAAGAATTCTCATTACGAATTCTGAAGAAGGATTCTCATTACGAATTCTAATGAAGAAATTCCATTCTGAATTCTCATTACGAATTCCGAAGAAGAATTCTCATTACGAATTCTAATGAAGAAATCTCATTCCGAATTCTCATTACAAATTCCAATGAAGAATTCCCATTACGAATTCTAATGAAGAAATCTCATTCCGAATTCTCATTACGAATTCCAATGAAGAATTCCCATTACGAATTCTAATGAAGAAACCTCATTCCAAATTCCCATTATGAATTCTGATGAAGAATTCTCATTAATAATTCTGATGACAAAATCTCATTACGAATTCTGATGATGAATTCTCATTACGATTTCTGATGACGAATTCCTATTCCGAATTCTCATTCCGAATTCACCTAAATAACAGAATCTGATTATCATTGTTTTATACACTCTGAATTTATTCACTCCAAACATTCACTCCGAAGTTTTCATTCCGAACCTTTTTGTTAGAGTTTAAAACGATGTCGTACATTCTGTTACACTTGTTTTGTTATAAAACGATGTCGTCTGCTTTGTTATAAACTAACCGTTGTCTAAGTGACACGTGTACAGGTCCCTCCGATCTTTAAGGAAAATATGACCGTTGGAGAAGGAACTGACCTTACCTATAAATAGGAGCTCATTTGAAAGAGCTCGTAGCTGTTGGACAACAGATGGATGAACAATTTGGACTTTGTGCATACATGCTGTTGAAGTGATTTCTAGAGAGAGAGACTCTTATTAACTCTCAAAGCTTCGTGCGACTCCGAATGTTGGTGATTACATTCGAGGGCTTCCGGGGATAGGAAGACAGAGGTGCCGACTACCTTAAAGTTCGAGGGCTTCCTTGCTGAGGAGGACAGAGGTTGCCAACTACCTTGAGTTGAGGGCTTGCGGGGATAGCAAGACATAGACTCCGATCTTCGTATCGAGGGCTTACCCTGGTGTGGGTAAGACAGACTTTCTTGAAAGTATAAATCAAGGGACCTTTATCCAAGGTTGTTGGATACCCTTCTCTTTGGGTTAAAAGACTATTATCTTGTTACTAGTAGTTTTACTACTTGTTTTTATTCCGCTGAAATTTGTATCTTAAGGAAAGTATAAATTTCTTATACTTCCTTACTTACTCTGATTCATTTAGATTCTATACTCTTTAAGGTAGAATCTCATATTGTAACTTTTGTTAAGTTTCAAATTCCGGAATCATATTTCCGGAACCTACTATTGGAATCACTTTCCAAGTTTAGTTCGGTGTTACATGTGTTGTGAATTTACTTAAGTTTAACATTGTTAAACTTAGACCTTTCTTTTTCTTAAAGAAACTTTAGTTATTCATAACTAACTTTAAAGGTTCCAAAGGAATTTTTAAAGTATACAATTCACCCCCCTCTTGTATATTGAGCATCTCATATTATATTTCGATCCAACAGAAGTCTCAGTTCAGGGCACCAATTTAGTGACTCCTGGTTCAGGGACGTCACGTGAGACTAAAACTTTTATAATTATCTATTATTAATTAGAATATATAAAATAAAAATATAGATAATATTTTAAGGATTTAATAATGATTGATTAGTGATGTAATTAATAATTATGTTATGTTTGATGCACTATATTTTTTAATATAAATTTAATTCTTAGGTATATATTTGGACTCATGAGGATAATAAAATATTTTCCATGTATTTATTATATTATGAATTTTATTTAGTAGTAATATAGATAAATTTAAAATAGATGAATAGATTCCTATTGGTTATTTCCATAGTCATCAAATGTTAAACAAGGGCTATTGGGTTAAGAAAATGATTTGTAGATAATTATAATATTATAATAAATATATATGAAATTTCACATTATCATCTTGTATGGGGTGATATTTAAAAAAAATTCATCAAGATATATTTACTATATCAATACATGAAGTATATACTATTATTTATAGTTTATAATCTATAAAGAATATATATTATTATTTCATTTTTTATAAAATGATGCTGATAAGAATAAATTGACATAATTTATACAAACATGTCTTTTGTATAGATTACACATATGAAAAAATTAATAAAGTTATAGTTTGAACAAACAAAATTAACTATAGAAGTTGTTCGGTTTATTTTAGAAAAAAATACTATTTCCAACATAGTATAACTCATTAGTCTATATCATGGCATAAATACTAGGGATTAATTCTTGAGGGGTCATCTTTATTCATTTTTTGGGACCATTAACACATTATAAGTGTAATAGTTGATTAATGACATGAAAGGTATATTTCAATAATTTGGATACCTATAATAGGGGAAATTATAATTTAATTATATAATTTACTAATATATTTTGATAAATAGTTGTTCTTGATTCAATATAGTAATGATTAAGAGGTAGAAAACATTGATTAGGTTAATTTTAATGAAAACCCCTGAAAAGGTAACTCATTAATGGGTCATGATCTATGAAATTTAATAAATTTGAATCGGTTAAAAAATGGTAACGAAATAGGGGATGCATATTAATGAAATTAAAAATGATTAATGATGTCTATTTTAGAGATAATTTTATTAACAAAATGTGTATCAAATTGATTATTTAATGGTTTAAGATCATATTAATGAATTCTATAACATTCAAAAAAAAGTTTATATTAATATAAGAGATTTATTTTCAGTTCTAAAAAACTTGTGTCTGAATTTGAAAAATTATTTCATTTTTAATGAAATAATTAAGAATAGTAGTATTTGAATCATCAAAATATTGTACATATAAAAGGGGTAAGAATGTGATATTGTTTTCTATCAGATTTATAAATTAAGGGATGATTTATCTTATGTTATGATTAAAGGGAATAATAATCTACAATATGTATGGATAGAGTTGCCATCAATTTCAGGAATCCAATGAAAATATAAAAGTAATAAATATTTAATGATTCAAAAAACATGAATTGTCTATTTTTATTATAATTTCACCAAAAATTAATGAAATATGATGTATGAAATTACGAGGGTACATGTTAATCATTTTATATGTAATACAGCTGATGTCATACTCTATTTATTCTTTTTAAATGTACATTGATAATATAAATAGAGTTTTGAAATATATTATACAATTCAATTAGATTTTAGGCTTTTATTCATTTTATATTTTTAAGGTATATTAAAATTACAGAAGGAATATTATGGAAAATAATGAATTTAGATCAAATAGTATGAGTTTAACTGAACTAAACATAATTCAGGTTATTTAAATTATAATTTGTAGTTGTATCATAGTTTTAAATATATTTATATATATATTATTATAATTTATTTAATATTGGTAGGTCCTTGTACATTTTGTAATTGTGTAATTTTGATATGAGTATATTATATGTAATGTTCATTTTATACAACATGGAATCATATTATCATAAACATATATTTCATTCATGGTCACTGAAAAATCCATACAACCTTTAGTGAAATCCATTTTCCATATTCATGTTATCTTACTTGAATTATAATATAAAAAGTCATTACAAAGATATTTCATATACAAATATATTATAATATATATAACTCACAATTATCATTATTAGATTTGTTCCAAATAAAATTTAATGTGTTACTGTAGTTATTTATGAAATGCCTATTTATTTAACATATCACTAGACATATAATGTCTCTAGTGGAAATATACTTTTATATAAAAGAAATATATAATAAAATTTCCCCTAATAAATTTAGTTTCCTTTGGTTTGATTAATAACCCACAGTATTAATAATTCTAATGATTTACCACTATGAATAAATACTAAAACTATTTATAACCATTTTTTATTTTAAAAAATAATTAATTCATTTCAGTTCATATTTTAGAAGTTTGTATTCCTAAAAATATTCACTTGAGGAGATTTATCCATGAGATTAGGATGGATGTCCCTTGTCTTATGTATAAATGATATGATATAAATACTTTCTTAACCTATCACTTTTTATTTTTTATATTCCTTAATTGTCTCATAATTTCACCTTTGAATTTTCCTTTGATCTCCATTCAAGCATTATAATTTTCCTCAATTCGTTTGATTTGTTTTACATTCACATCTCAATGATATTCTATTTTTTTATTATTATTTTAATTCAAGTGATCTATTTTTAAGATTTTAACTTTTTGTTCATCAATAATCTCAATTTCTACATTCGATAAAGTGGAGACTGAATATTACCCTCATTGGTGGTGTATAGACATCGATGCGTTGTGGTTTGAGACAATATTTGTAGTGGGGTAGGCACGAAATACATCATAAGGTTTTTAGTTTCCCTAAAAATTATTGTGTTAATATAAATATCCGACATATAGTAATCCATATATCACATCCCCCATTCTATGATCTAATATTTTTTAAATCTTTTAGGTTCTCTATTAGTTTCAACCCTAAATATTTTGATATTCTCTATTCCTATTTTCTTTCATTGTCTATGTATTTCCAAAAACCCTATGAACCCATAATTTCTATGTTATGTGAAGTTGGAAATTTTAACCCAATATTTGATTACCATGGTCCATAAAAAAAGAGAATTTAGATTTTACCTAGTAACACATAGTGGAAAGATAAGGTTGTATCTCAAGGGGACTATTTTGAATAATACATTATATCTTTTATACTTATTAATATTATTAATAAATTTATAATTTATAGAAAATGTATGATTTAAGGGGGTTTTTTTGTGATGGTGGACAAAAATAATCAGAAAACATTTAAAATAGAAATTTTATATTGAAATATTTGGATTCATGGTTTTTAAAAATTGGATTATTCATTATTCCATTAAACTATTTAAAATAATTATTTACCTCATATCACTATATATGAGTTATAGTTCCTTTCATAAATTATAATTAAATGTTCAGCCATGATATCTCTTTGAAACACCATATCTCCTATTCTCAAATAGGAATGAATGTGAATCACATCACGATTGAGTATGTGTAACCCTTCTAAACTGAGCTTTACTATATTCCATTTCATCTATTGACCACAACTAATAATATAATATATATAAGGTAAAATGTGGTATAAGAGGGAATGATTATCCAGTAGATATGATAATGAAATTATGAGATATGTCATTGAAAAATTGATAATGACTATATATATACATTGAAATAAAACTACACCATTATGAAAGAATTTAAACATTACTGCAACAAATAACATTTGTTTTTGAACCAATTAAAAATCGATTTTGATATCTCTATAGGTTTGTTACATGCCATTGTGATTATTAATGTTACCTGATGGAAGAATAAAATAGAAAATTATATAGATGTAAACGAGTTTTATTAAAAATTATTTGATTGAAATTAGAGAAAAAAGGAAAACGATTGAAAACTACTTTGTTTTCATCCTATCTACCAAAAATATACAATAGAATGTATGTGAGTTTTAAATATGTCTTAATAGTGAAATTAAATTTTCATATTGATTATTATACATAATTAGTCCCTAATTGTTTTCTCAATTTTAGATTATCTAAAATATTCATTGATTGTAAGTCTTATATTGAATTATCAATCATGATATTTATTTCACAACTCTCCAAAAAGGATAAAAATTTGTGGTCCAATAAAGAGAGGAAACTATAATTTTAACACTAATATAAATAGAGATTATGTTTTTATGTCTATTTTCAACTGCAGAACAAGATAAATATCTTAAGATAAAACATTGAAAAAAATTTCTATGTGATAATCAATACAATTCTATTTGAAATACAAGGTTATTATTCTATGTGAACCTTTGTAATTGGGAATATTTAATAGTTTATTTGATATAGGTAAATGTGTTTTATGTTTGTCTAATGTGTCTCAAAATTAATTATGTATAATATCATAGTTTTAGGTTGTTTAAAAATTGATAATGTTCTGTGTACAAATGGGTGATATAATATATCAGTTCCTAATAGTACCACTAATATTTAGATTGAGACATAAGATTAATATAGGGTTAACATACTATAATTGAGGAAGTTATGAGTTATATTATTATTATTCAAGTTTTGTATGTTAATATATAAGGTTTATCATAGTTTCTAATGTGAAATGTAATGTCATTAAAAGTGTATAATGAGATATAATAATGTTTCAATGTCACACCATGAAATGCAATAATGACTCAAAATTTATTGTTCTTATGAAATTGTTAATAGATAAATATTTATGGGTATCTCTGATATAATAATTCATACATAAGTGAGTATATAGAATAATATATTAAAAATGTATTATAATAATTTATTCATTATTTTCCTATACATATGTATAAGTTTCTATGATGTCTCAAATGATACATAAAATAATTTACGCTAATATGAATGGGTAAATTGGTATTCCAAATAGAAATAAAAATATAATAAGAATCTAATTTAATTGTATGATTGAGTTTTGAGATGATTTTTAATGGAAATTAGACATCTATGGAATATTTATCTACTAAAAGATGGATGAATTTTTATATGGGTATAGTAAAAAATGTAACAAGGTTTGATTATTTTTTAATTATCTTCACAAGGAAAATATCCAAAAGATAAGGAATTTAATCTTAATTAAATATGGGTCTGAAGGAGAACTAAATGAAAAACATTATAATATATTATCATGATTATTCATAAAATTCAAATGGAATACCTGAAATAATTTTCAATAATCCAAACGAGAACTCTTATACTGAAATATTTTAAATAGTAGTAAATGGGGATTAATGATCCCAAAATTTATAAAATTTATGGAGAGGGAACATTGATATCACAAATGATACAAGCCTACCTAAAGGAGACATAAGAGAATCCCCCATTGGAGAAACAACATTCTCCTACAGAAGAGGTTGAACAAGAAGGTTCTTGGAAACAATCCAATAGGAAATGGGGAATCCATTCTAGATGTTGTGGATGGGGGCGCGAAAGGGAAGACTGACTCACTAAAAAATATGAGTACAAATTTGATGTTCCTGACTTGGATGACTTATACATTAAAACTATTAATCAAAAAGAAATAAATTGGAATATCGACACCCCAGGGTTCATTGAAGTGGATGAGGAAGATAAATAGATTGGGGGATATCTATGATATAAAGAGCATATAATTATTGAAACATTAAGAAAAAACATGCTAATTATTTATGAGGACATTACTTACTCACGTGAACAAAGATTCCAACTTCCATGTTCTATAATTCATTATATTTTATGTAAATGACCTAGACCCAATATTTTAAAAAGGGAAAAAAATAATTAATGAGGACACTATGATAAAGAATGATGAGCATAATCCACTTTTAGTTTTCATATGAATTGAGGTAAAATTATTCATGTACTGATGAAAAAATATTTTTCTTGATGAGGATGAAGAAATATTTTCTTTCCACTCTATAATGAAGGTGTTTATCATTATAAAGTTTGAGAAGTATGTAGATTTGAATTAAAAAATACAATTAATTATTTAACTAACAGAATACCATATTGATGAATAATATGTTACACTCTGATGGTGAGGAAAAAACATGTACACTAAAGTTTCTTTTATATAAAGAATAATGATAAACATAGAATACTATAGGGATGTAGTATAATAATAGTCAATATTTTAATTTTTTGAAACAAAATGTGGCTAGTGATGATAATTTCATAAAGGGTAAAGAATTATAACATTAATACCATTGTACATTTTGATTTAATGATGATACCTTCCCTCTCATGGTAATAAATTTAATTAATTAGTGATAATATATTGTTCTTAGACTGAACCCAATCACCAAATGGTGTAGATAACCACATTAGGATCAAATAATATAGAATATACCAGGTTCAATTTTCTTCTTTACATTAAATTTATTTATTGGTGAACCTTAGAATAATATTGAGTGGATAGAGTATATTAAAAGTTATAAAATTCTATTTCAATGAATAAATTATAAAAATAGTATCACAGATTCACCCGTCTTCTTAATTGTAAATAGCATGATAATTAGAAAATTCATTTGGTATTAGATAGAATCATGTTTTCATCTTTGTGATCCAATTTTTCATTAAGTTGGAGAGTGATAGATGGAATTAAATCAATATTAGAGGTGATCTAACATTAAATTTAATATATTATCATGGCTGGAAGAATACGATGATTATTATTCATATCCCTCTAGGACTATAACTAATGGATTTTTCCACAATTGGTTTTACATCAAATAAGTGACATTATAAGATGAAATTTTTTAAATAAAAATAATGTAACGATTTATTGAATATAAAAGAATGCAATCCATTTATCTTTTTTGGACAAAATTTATACCAATCTAATTAGAATTATAATTAAAGGAAAATCTAGAAAAATAAGGAAAATGTTTTTGAATGGAATTTTTATACATAAGATATGATGAAAATATAAAGTCTAATGATTGAATATATTATAATGGTTGATGAATAAATTCTTTATAAACTATAAATATGGTTGAATGATATTATGAGTAACATAAAGCGATTTTAGGACACACTAATGGACATAACCAATATAAAGAAACTAATGATTAATTTTAAAAATACAACTAATGAAAATTATTTTAGTTTTGAAATGAAATGATGAATTTTAACATTATGAGTTTCTTATTACACTTTTTAATAATGATATGATAAATTAAATGGGGTTAAAAAATAAGAAAAATAATCATATAGAATTAAAATAACTTACATGATTAAAATCATATAATTAATATAAAAGTACTCTATTTTAAATGATTATTATGATGATGAAATAAATGAACATTATAAGGGGATAATTTATCTTATTTCTACGAAAATATTTAAAAAATAAGCTAATTATAAAGGTGAACACCCAATAATTTTTTTTGGTGAGATGAAGTTGTGAATTTAATAATTTATTATGTAGATGATAAAATTAATAATAATTTAGATTCTGAGATGAAATAAATGGAATAAAAATTATAATTTTAAGATGTTCAAAAGAAGGAAAAAATTGTTTTGAGATATTAAAAATGTTTTCAATCGTGAAAATAAAAAATATATGTTTGAATGGATTGGAAAAATAATCCATTTTATGTAGTCAATATTAAACTGATTTTCATGAATAGTTTTAGAACATTACAGATCTTGTAAAAAAGAATAAATAAACATAATTAGTAACGAAGATTTTGAATAAAACATTAGTTTGAATATGTTTATTTATTTTAATGAATAAATTATTTAATGAGACACAATATATAAGATAGATAAAAACCATTTATTGATGTTTATGTCATTCTAACCCAAATAGAAGATAAATTTGATAACTAGGAGAAAGAATACTTTAATGAAATCAATTATAACAAGAATAAAATTGATGAACAGTAAAAATTGTTGAATTATTTAAAAGATAAATACAGTATAATGGAAACTTTATTAAAAAATTGAATAACAATTGTTACATAAATTTTAAAATACTCTATATAATTATAGAATACTGAAAAGGAGATGAATGTACCTAGAATGTCACCGAAAATTAATATGAATTGTTAAACAGAATATAATGTAGAATTATAACATATGATTCAAATGATTATTAATTATTTTTTCTTAATAGGATTCATATAAGTAAAAAAAATATATATAATGATGAAAAATCATAATAAGACTAAATCAATGTCAATTTATGTTGGAGACATGTCATGATAGGAAATGTTCCCATGGAAAAGTCAAAATTAGGTTCAGAATGTATCTAGAATGAATTAGAAGATTCATTGACGAATTAATCATTTATATAGAAGAAAAATATGTGGAGGATATTGTGAAGGATCTAGTTTCCATGTTCCTAAATATTATTAGTACATACAAAATAATTTAATTCACTAGAAAAAAAATTTTGAAGTCATGGGGATATATCCAAAGAAGATGAAACATAGTCCTGAGAAGAAGGAAGTTACAAAAAAAACTCCACTGATAATTAAAAAAATTGTTCTTATTTAAAAACAGAATATATAATTGATTTATTGAAAAAGGTTATCATGATAAATAATTTATTAAAACAATTTGAGTACAAACTCATTAGGATACTAACAAATTGAATACTCATAAAAGATAAAATAACTAGGGGTCACTTTTTCCTCGGCTATATCATATTGAATAAGATGAATGAAATTAATTCATACATGATAGTTTTTATCCTTATTTAATGAAAATAATTTCAATATATAGTGAAAAAAAATTAATATCATTATGAAGAAGAAGTAACCTTTTTTAATGGAAGTTCCACAAAGATTGGTGTAATTTGTATAGTTCTGTTAGAAGTTGAAAATATAAAATATATGTAACACCGGAGAATTTTATGAGAAATATTATGTTTTTATGTTATATAAATCATCAAAGGAATCTTTCATTACACACAACACTAGCTTGGTTTGCTTTACATGCAAACACGGCCTTCCTCGATAGCTTGCGTCGTACGCAATACCGAGTTTCATTAAACAACGATATGCTATTAAAATATTATTAAAACTAGACGTTATGAATATTAATAACCACTTTTTTAAATTTTATTAATTTTATTTTTCAAAATGGAATTCATTTTTGGATTCGGAATATCAAAATTAGCCTAGGGTGAAATTTTGGTATTTTTCTGAAAACATTCAATTTTTTGATGAATATTAAAAACACTATGTTACTATTTAAAAACCGACTTTTTATTCAAATAACTTTTTATTTTATTTAAATTTATTTTAGGTAAAAATTTATACATAATACCTATATAAGTTCAATGTAATTCATTGGAGTAATTTTATAACAATTTTAGATATATAAAAATTTTATTGAACTTTTCACCATCTTTTACCCACCTCGTAGTAGAAATTGCAAATTTACATAAAACATAATTTTACCGCTTCTATGAGTGGAATTTCAAAAATACAGGAGACACGGTTGATGTCAGTATGTAAAATGTGGTTCAATGAGATGAAAAAAAATTCGGTGAATAGTAACTTTTTACTTTTATTTTCCACAGTTAAAAGTGAATAGAGAAATTAAGGGTAAAAATGATATTATTATTATCCTAACACATGTCTTAATTCTATTTTATAAGTTAAATTCGATCAAAAACAACCTTAGGAATAAAATATGACCATTTAGGCCCACTTTGATTAGATTAGGACATTTCTTGTTAATTTATTTAAAGAAAGGTTAAAGTAGTTAAAATCAATGTTTAATAAGTATATAATTTTTAATATAGGGTTATACATAAGATAAATTCGACTATAAATATTCATTAAAAAGATAAAACTATTTACTTCATAATGATATTTTATTTGTAATTTTTATACTTTAAATATGTTAATTTATTTATGACACAAAGATGATGCAATAATTATCTTATTAATGAAATATTGTCATAATTGATGTTATAAATACCCAAATAAATGTAATTTGAGACTTTTAATGAATTAAACTAATTTTATAAGTTAATATGACATGTTATTGTTGATTTAATTAACTTTTTTTGAACTAATCATTCTTTTATGATTTTCACAAAAATCAATTACTAAATAGTGTCAAAATTGACATAAAAAGTTTTTAAAACAAATATTATATTATTAATTGTTATTTTATTCCTAAAAATCTAATGTTCGTCCAAATGACTTATATAAGGTTATGTAAATCAATAATGAACAACTTGGGGTTCTTTTGGCTTGTTATAGTATGTTTATTAACCTTATAGTATAAGAACACAAGAAGACACGGTAAAGGTAAAATTATTTAACTTAATGTTATATCTAAATTATAAGGATAAAATAGGAACCTAAACTTGTATAAATTATATTGGATGAGAGGATTTAGACCCATCCCCACATTAACTTCTAAATAAATCAATTTGGAGCTATTTAATACCGAATTTGGATTTATAATAAAATAATATATTTACTTATTCCAAAGGTACCCCTCTCCTCCCTTATAAAAGGGCACCTTCTCCCTCTCTTCCTCACACCACTTTGGGCCTTCAATCTCGGCCAAAACAAACCAATTTCTCCTCTAAACTTCCCTAGAAACATCCTAGAGGTTCTGGTATTCTTCAAAAGCCAATTTTAGTGCCCTAAGAGGATGTTTCAAAAGGCGTGTCGAAAGAAGAGGTAATATCCGTTACCGATTCATTCAACTTTATTTCTTCTTCTACTTTTTCTTATTTTGTTGTTTTATTGTGAAGTAATAACATCAGTATAACCCATATAATGATATGTTATTTTAAGTATGAAACAACCCTATTTCACCATCTACCCATCCTATAGAAAACGAAATCACTGTGCATGCGTACGTACGGAATACCGTCTCCACGTCGTGGTGTAATCTATTTTCCACCACCACCATACATGTATGGGTATAATGGTGTAAATAATAACTATATATGATTATTGTAAATTGATATTGAATCTCAAATATTATACATACACTCCTATACAATTACACGATCATGAGAATGATATCATCGCTCGTGCGTACGTACGGATTACCGTCTCCACGACGCGATGAGATTCATTCTCCATGTTAACCATTCATGAATGATTATAAAGTATATATAATAAGTAATCATGAAATATAATACATAATAATGATAATGTATTTATGTGTATATATATGTATGTCATCTACTTAATTCCATTCAACTCAATAAGGAAACGAAAACAGCGTTCATGCGTACGTACGGTCTACCGTCTCCATGAATGATGTATTTCGTTCAATTTACTGATCTATTATATATATGTAAATTATGAATATAAATTATATATAAATCATGTTTTATATTCTGGAATTATGTAATCATGACCTAAGTAATCATATGAATAATTACAAGTCAAAACACGGCCGACAAATGAAACGATTTTACACAGAACGATCTTTAACATGGAATTTACAGAAGAACGGGTAATATAAAGTCATAAGTGAACCATATATGATATCATAACAATGATTATGATTATGAAATAAGTCAATGACCTTATTTAAATCATTATTCAGGATGTTCGAACACTTACGAAGCAAATCGGACCTAAGGTAAGGGAGAATATCACAATCTCATTTTTATCTGAGATTGTTTATACTTTGGTATTTACTGGGGTGTATTTTATCATCCACATCCATGTTTCCTCAATATGTAATATTTATATCCTTCTACAATAGTTTATATCCAATCTTACCCTTCATTGAGTTTTTAGAAAAATATATGAAAGGAATCTTTTTTCATTTTTCGTACGAGGTACTTTTTGTATTTTTCGAAAAAAGTACGAGAAGAATGTTTTTTTAACATATACCGCATGAATGGATATTTAAAACATTATTTCCAAGAATCTTCCTTTACATGTTTCTTGTTTATTTTTAATCAAATTCTTTTAGTTTAAAATTGTATGACATTTTATGAAAGGAAAAATGTTTTTGAAGTAGAAATGATATTTTCCTCAAGAATAGAGTTCAAGAGTTTTATAAAAATTATTTTCCATCTAAGAAAAACATAGGGTTCTGTTTCTATCCCTATTATTACATGGATTTGATAATGTTGTGATGGAAATATTTTTATGATTTCCTTTATCTGATATGAATTGTTTTATGATGTCACAGTGTTTAAGATTCACATTTCTATTACATGGGTTATGCTATGATGTATTGTCTATGATTTTTGGCACACATAAGAATGGTATCATTATGAGATGTGTGGGACCTATATCTCCCTCCAATTCATTGGGTAATGATTTTATATCTCAGGAGATAGACATGGCTGGAATGGCAGGTTAAACCGGTTCAGTAAAACAGGACTAAAATAAGGAGTGAACTTGGTTCAGAAATGGACTTTGTCCACAAAGATAGTCGTTGCAATGAGTCTTGACTAATAAGAAATGATTCTCTATGATTATGTGTGTAAGACACAAAGTTTCATGTTTTATGTTATGATTATTTGTATTACATTTCACTACTATGATTTATCCCATGTTATGAAATTATGATCTCTTTTGCAGGTTAAGATTTCCAAAAGTTATGTTCTTATGTATATGATGTGATTGATATGACTTTTGTTTACCCTTATTGAGAATTTGAGGTCACCCTTTTGTATGTTTTATTTACCCTGGTCAGGAAGAAGGTTATTAAGTAGGATATGCCAAAAGGGACTCTAGATATGATGAAATAAATGTGAGGCAAAGTAGATGCTTTATGAACTAGTTGTTTATGTTTCCCAGTTTCTAAAGATACTATACCTATACGGTCCTTTCCTAGTGGAGAAAGGTTTGTGATCTACAGTGATGCATCCAAGAAGGGATTGGGGTGTGTTCTTATGAAAAATGATATGGTGATAGCTTATGCCTCATGACAGTTGAAAATACATGAGTAAAATTACCCAACTCATGATTTGGAATTAGCTGATGTAATCTTTGCATTAATGATTTGGAGGCATTATCTTTATGGAGAAAGGTGTGACATTTATACTGATCATAAAAGTTTAAAGTATATTTTCACACAAAAGGAGCTGAATATGCACCAAAGAAGATGGTTGGAGCTGATTAAGGATTACGACTGCTCAATTCATCACCACCCTGGGAAAGAAAACAAGGTGGCAGATGAATTACGTCAACAAGACCATGCTAGCTTATCCATGATGAGGATCATAAAAGATTGAATTTTTATGGATTTACAAAGGATGGATCTGGGAATTATAATGTAAGGGGGAAAATCTTATCATTCTCAAATGAATGTTCAACCATCTATACATGTGAAGAATAAAGAGGCACATAAAAAAGATGTCGAGTTATAATAGAATGTGAGAAATGTTCTGGAATTCAACCTTGATTGTGATGGGATAATAAAGTTAATGAATAGGGTTTGTGTTCCTCCCATCCCCGAAATAATGAAGGAGCTGCTGGATGAGGCTCATAGTTCTTCATTCTCTATTCATCCCGGAAGCACAAAGATATATAGGGACCTGAAAGAGTACTTCTAGTGGGATGGCATGAAAAGAGTTGTTGCTGAATATGTCTCTCGATGCTTGGTTTGTCAGCAAGTTAAATCATAGAGACAGAAGTCTAAGGGGATGTTACAACCATTACCCATACCTGAATAGAAATGCGAAAACCTAAATGTGGACAGTGTCACAGGACTTCCTAAGACATCCAAAGGCAATAATGTTATCTGGGTCATAGTTGATTGTCTTACAAATTCTGCATAGTTCATTGCTATTAGAGAGGATTTCTCTCTAGATCAGCTTGCCAGGATATATATAAAGGAAGTGGTAAGATTTCATGGAGTACCACTTTCTATTATATCTGATCGGGATCCAAGATTTACCTCGATGTTCTGGCGAAGTCTTCAACATACTCTGGATACAGAGTTGAGTTTCAGCACTACTTTTCATCCTCAGACAGATGGTCAGTCTGAGAGAAAAATTCAAAATCTAGAAGATATGTTTAGAGATTGCTCTATGGATTTCAAAGGTGGTTGGTATCAACACCTAACTTTGGTGGAATTTTCTTATAATAATATCTTTCACTCCAGTATTCAGATGGCTTCTTATGAAGCTCTTTATGGAAAGGAATGCAGGACTCCAAATTGTTGGGATGAAGTTGGGGAAAGAAAGCTATTAGGACCTGATCTTGTTGATGAGATGGTAGAAAAGATCAGATCTATTCAACAACACATAAGAGAAGCTCAGATTCGACAGAAAAGTTATGCTGACAACCGAAGAAAAGACTTAGAGTTTTAAGTGGGTGATAAAGTGTTCTTACGAATATCTCCCTGGAAGAGGGTCATGAGATTTGGAAAGAAGGGAAAGCTGAGCCATAGGTATATCGGTCATTTCGAAATACTGGATCGTGTTGGGAAGTTAGCTTACCGATTGGCACTTCCACTGAATCTCTCTCAAGATAATTATGTGTTCCATGTATCTCTCCGGAGAAAGTACATACATGATCCCTCACATGTACTCAGCTTAGAAGTTGTACCGCTGGAACAAGATCTTTCTTATGAAGAACAACCGATAGAGATTCTGGATCGTAGTGAAAAAGTCCTACGTAAAAAGACCACTTTCTTGGTGAAAGTTTTATGGAGGAACAAACAATTAGAATAAGATACATTGGAGCTTGAGGATATGATGAGGGAGAGGTATCCTCATCTGTTTATTATAAAGTGATGAATTTCGAGGGTGAAATTCATTTTAAGGGGGGTTGAATGTAACACCCGAGACTTTTATGAGAATTATTTTTGTTTTTATGTTATATAAATAATCAAAGTAATCTTTCATTACACACAACACTAGCTTGGCTTGATTTACACACAAACGCGGCCTTCCTCGATAGCTTGCATCGTACGCAATACCGAGTTTTTCTAAACAACGATATGCTATTAAAATATTATTAAAACTAGTCGTTATGAATAGTAATAACCACTTTTTGAAATTTTATAAATTTTATTTTTCAAAAATTACTTCATTTTTTGATTCGGAATATCAAAATTAGACTAGGGTGAAATTTTGGTATTTTTCTGAAATGTTTCAGTTTTTGATGAATAGTAAAAACACTGGGTTACTATTTAAAAACCGAATTTTTATTTAAATAATTTTTTATTTTATTTAAATTTATTTTAGGTAAAAATTAATACATAATACCTATATAAGTTCAATGTAATTCATTGGAGTAATTTTATAATAATTTTAGTTATATAAAAATTTTATTGAACTTTTCACGGTCTTTTACCCACCTCCTAGGTGCATTTGAAAATTTACATAAAACTTAATTTTACCACTTCTGTGAGTGGGATTTCAAAAATCTGAGAGACATGGTAGATGTCAGTAAGTAAAATGTGGTTCAATGAGAAGAAAATAATTTTTGTTGTATAGTAACTTTTTTACATTTATTTACCACGATAAAAAGTAAATAGGGTAATTAAGGGTAAAAATGATATTATTATTATCCTAAAACATGTCCTAATTCTATTGGATAAGTGAAAATAGCCGAAAAACAACCTTAGGAATAAAATATGACCATTTAGGCCCACTTGGATTACATTAGGACATTTATTATTAATTTATTTAACGAAGGGTTAAAATAGTTAAAATCAAAGTTTAATAAGTAAATAATTTTTAATATAGGGTTATACATAAGATAAATTCGACTATAAATATTCATTATAAAGCTAAAGAGATTTCATACATAATGATATTTTATTTTTAATTCTTAGACTTTAAATATTTTAATTTAGTTATGACACAAAGATGATGTAGTGATTATATTATTAATGAAATATTGACATAATTGATGTTATAAATACCCAAATAAATGTAATTTGAGACTTTTTATGAATTCCAATAATTTTATAGGTCAATATGACATTTTATTTTTGATTTAATTAACATTTTTCGAACTAATAATTCTGTTATGATTTTCACAAAAATCAATTTCTAAATAGTGTCAAAATTGACATAAAATAGTTTTTAAAACAAATATTATATTATTAATTGTTATTTTATTCTTAAATCTCTACGGTTCAGAAACATGACTTAGATAAGGTTATATATATTATTAATAAACAACTTTGGGTTCTTTTGGCTTGTTATATTAAGTTTATTAACATTATAGTATAAAAACACAAGAAGAAACGGTAAAAGTAAAATTATTTAACATAATGTTAATCAAAATGATAATGTTATAATAGGAGACTAAACTTGACTAAATTCTATTGGATGAGAGGATTTAGACCCATCCTTACCTTATCTTCCAAATAAATCAATTTTGAGCTATTTAAAACCGAATTTGGCTTTATAATAAAATAATATTTTTAGTTATTCAAAAGATGCCCCTCTCCTCCCTTATAAAAGGGAACCTCCTCCCTTTCTTCCTCACACCACATTGAGCATTCAAGATAGGAAAACCCCTGAAACTTTATCCTCTCCACTTCCCTAGAAACATCCTAGAGGTTCTGGTCTTCTTCAAAGACCAATTTTAGTGCCCTAAGAGGAGGTTTCAAAAGGCGTGTCAAAAGAAGAGGTAATATCCGTTACCGATTCTTTCAACTTTATTTCTTCTTCTACTTATTCTTATTTATTTGTTTCATAATGAAGTAATAAAATAAGTATCACCTATATACTGATATGTTATTATATGTATTAAACAACCCTATTTCACCATCTATCCATCCTACGGAAAATGAAATCACCACGCATGCGTACGTACGGAATACCGTCTCCACGCCGTGGTGTAATCTATTTTCCACCACCACCTTACATGGATGGGTATAATGGTGTACATAATAACTATATCTGATTATTGTAAAGTGATATTGATTCTGAAATATTATACATACACTCCAAAACAATTCCATTATCATGAGAACGATATCATCGCTCGTGCGTACATGCAGACTACAGTCATCACGACGTGATGAGATTCATTCTCCATGTTAACCATTCATGAATGATTATAAAGTATATATAATAAGTAATCATAAAAAATATGAAATAATAATGATACTGGATTTATGTTTATATATATATATATATTTCATCTACTTAATTCCATTCAACTCAATAAGGAAATGAAAACAGCGTTCATGCGTACGTATGGCCTACCGTCTCCATGAACGGTGTATTTTGTTCCATTTACTGATCTATTATATATATGTAAACTATAAATATATATCATATATAAATCATGTTTTATATTCTATAATTATGTAATCATGACCTAAGTAATCATATGAATAATTACAAGTCAAAACACGGACAACAAATGAAACGATTTTACCCAAAATGCTCTTTAACATGGAATTTAAAAAAGAACGGGTAATATAATGTCATAAGTGAACCATATATGATATCATAACAATGAGTATGATTCTGGAATAATTCAATGACATTATTTAAATCATTATACAGGAGGTTCGGACACTTACGAAGTAAATCAGACCTAAGGTAAGGGAAAATATCACAATCCCATTTTTATCTGAGATTGTTTATACTTTGGTATTTAATGGGGTGTATTTGATCATCCACATCCATGTTTCCTCAATATATAATATTTATATCCTTCTAAAATAGTTTATTTCATAATTTACCCTTCAGTGGGTTTTTAGTAAATGATATGAAAGGAATCTTTTGTCATTTTTCGTACGAGGTACTTTTTGACTTTTCTGACAAAAGTACGAGAAGAATGTTTTTTTAACTTATACGGCATGAATGGATTTTTAAAACATATTTTCCAAGAATATTCCTTTACATGTTTCAATATTATTTTTAATAAACTTCTTTTAGTTTAAAATTTTATGACATGTTAAGAAAGGAAAAATGTTTTTGAAGTAGAAATGATATTTTCCTCAAGAATGGAGTTCAAGAGTTTTATCAAAATTATTTTCCATCTAAGAAAATATAGGGTGATGTTTATATCCCTATTATTACATGGATTTTATTATGTTGTGAAGGAAATATTTTTATGAATTCCTTTATCTGATATGAATTGTTTTATGATGTCACGATGTTTAAGATTCCCATTTTTATTACATGGGTTATGCTATGATGTATGGTTTATGATTTTGTGGCACACATAAGAATGGTATCATTATGAGATGGGTGGGACCTATATCTTCCTCTAATGCATTGGGTAAAGATTTTATATGTCATGATATAGTCATGGCTGGAATGGCAGGATAAACCGGTTCAGTAAAATAGCACTGAATCGAGGAGTGAACTCGGTTCAAAAATGGACTTTGTCCACTAAGATAGTCTTGGAAATGAGTCTTGACTAATAAGAAATGATTCTCTATGATTATGTGTGTATGCCACAAAGTTTCATTTTTTAATATAGGATTATTGGTATTACATTTCACTACTATGATTTATCCCATGTTATGAAATTATGATCTCTTTTGCAGGTTAAGGTTTCCAAAAGATATGTTCTTATTTATTTGATGTGATTGATATGTCTTTTGTTTACAATTACTGAGCATTTGAGCTCACCTTTTTGTATGTTTTATTTCCCCAAGTCAGGAAGAAGGTTATTAAGTAGAATATGCCAAAAGGGACTCTAGATATGATGAAATAAATGGGAGGCAAAGTAGATGCTTTATGAACCTGTTGTTTATGTTTCCCAGTTTCTAAAGACATTATACCTATACGGTTCTTTCCTTGTTTTGTTGTATGTTGTAATAAATATGCTTCAATTTTGATGTATTAACCATGTATGTAAAGTAATGGTTGTTATAATATAAATATATATTGTTTTTTAGGGAATTAAACAAAAAAATTTGAGTATAAGAAATCATTTTGATGATATTAATGAAGTTAATTTTATTGAAAATTCATGTCTAATACAAATACTAAAATATGGATGAATTTTAAATAATGTTAAGATAACATGTAGTGACATATTCCAAATTTTTGATCGAATAAATTCATGAAATCTATATGTAATATTATATAATAACCATTAAATTAATGGCATGGACACCATGGATAAAAGGTTTTGAGACAAATATCGAAGGGAGGTGTGGTGATAAATCTAAGGTAACCATATAAGTGATGATATTTCAATTTTGGAACATATAAAAAGGGGAATATGGTAATGAAAAACAAAAAATCAAGGTATAAAAATCCACTATGAAATATTAATTAATTATTTTATATTTATGTGCGATAATTTTATATCAGTAAAATAACTTTGATCTTTATTTTATTACATTCATATATTATTTCACTTAAATGAATAATTTTATATTTAAGATACAAAAATCAGATGTCGTTGTGAAATTCAAAAACAATAAATGATATATTGAAGAATGATCAAGGGGATCATATCATGATGTTAAGAACTTATAATCAGTGGGATTTAATTAAAAATTATTTTCAATAATATATTTCTAAAAAATGATATTAAAAAGAAATATATATCTATATATATTTCCTAGTATAATTGGGTTCTATAAAGGATTAATCAATACATGGTTGAAATGAGTCGATCTAATCATACTAAATTTAATTCATAAAAATTAATATATTGAGAATATAAAATTACATATGTTCATATTAATAATTTCTTATTGTGAAGACCAAGATATATTATTTCTTATTAAGCGATTTAGTATATGATAAGGAATCCTAAAGTGAACTACATCAGTGTTTTAAAATTATCATGAATAATGAAGTTAAAAAATAAAATTTTTGTATTATTTGCGAAAATATAGAGGAATGTGTTTTTTTATTAAGATATTTAATAAATGTTTAAAAAAGTGATCGAATTAGAGGATCACATGATGGTTAAAAATTAGTAAATTCCTTTTTAATCCAAACTATTGATTTTGTTAAATTTTTCATAAATATAGTTTAGTTATTTCCATAAAATGATCAATGGTGATAATTTAATTAAACTAGATAGTGATGATATTTTAAATAAATCCAATTAGTGAAGGTAAAAGTTCTATTGCAATTTATAGAGTATATAATTTTAGTATAAAGAGGCATATGAAACCTAAAAATATAGTTTAAAAACATAATTCAGTAGTTCAAATAAAAATATGGTTGAGGATTAATAATTAAAGGACCCCTATTGCTCATGTTAATCCATAATCAGTTATTAAAGTTATTGATTAAAAAGAAAGTATTGATGAATTTAATGAATATCATCATCATATTGAATGAAATTATATTTGTTATATTTTTCTAAATGAAAATGGAAAATTTTAATTATAACAATGTCATTTTATCTAAAGAATATAACAAAAAATAAAATTATTCTATAAATAAAGTAGGACCAATTTTAAAATGGTAAATAAAATTTTTAGAAGTTTATTTTGAAAAAAAATCATTATAGTTACAAGACCTGAATCCTTTATAGTATTATTCAGTATATTATCTCATTAAATATAAAAAAATTATCAAATGGAGGAGAATTATTATTTATTAATTAGAGAACAATTGTAATGAAATCGAATCTAGTAACCTTTATTTGGTGTTTACATTATTAATATTGTTCATGATTTAGGGGATCTCTGTGGAAAAGATTGATTAGTTTATCATTTTTGGATAACAATATACAAACATGATTCCATTTTAAAATAGACATATAAGACATTATTTAAATAAGAATTCTCACAACCTTGATGTTATTCAAAATATCATTATTTATATCTTAGAGAAATAAGTACAATTAAAGGGTGAGATCAGATACTATATATGTTTAATATACATTTGATAACTTTATGTGTAAATAAGTCATTATCAATATGGAAGAGAAAATAATTCTGACACATTATATTAAGTGAACAAATTGGGTTCAAGATCATCTATTAATGATATCCCTATATAAATTTCACAGATAATGGAATCTTAATTATCATTAATGGAAATGTGTTTTTAGGTACATTCATGATCCCACCATCATTGAATAAGATAATATATCATGATTATTACCATTAAATCCATAGTTAATATAGTATTAAAAAATTGGTATATGGAGACAAGATTGCATATTATTTATCCTCCCTAATGTTTTATCTCATGAGTCTTATTGAGGGACCAAGGGGATATCAATAACCATTCCCCACTAGTCATTTATACATCCAATGTGTTTCTCATGTATTTATCAATGAAATATATTTTTATTAATAGTTTAATAAAAAACAATAATTATCTATATTGAATAAATATTACATAATAATTACCCATTCAATGGAATGAATATCATAATTAACAACCTTCAATTTATACCATGAATAAAAATGGTATATAGTTGATACCAAATCATTATGGTGGATGTGTTGAAATAAAATACAGGATATGTATATATGTACATTAAGGTAAAACAATTTCCAGTGAAAGTATAATGGTTATTAGGGATTTTTATCTTGTGAAAATTAATGAAAACAAAACCATGTTGACATAAAGGAATAAAGAAGAACATCAAATAGTCACCAATTAAGTATATTTGTATAAAAAATCCATTGTGAATTATAAAATAAAATATTTGGAAAACATTATAAATAAAAACCTAATAACATTTTGAAATAAGGAAAATGTAAAACATTTTTTAAAAAATAAAACCATTCTTTCATGGAAATAATTCAATTTTACATTAATAAAATATTCAATAAAATATTCAAGTATATTTATGACAAATATTTCCAAAACATTTACCAAATAATATTTAAAAGAAAGATCCATTTTAAAGAACAATTTTTAATATAGGGAAATTAGTTTTATGTGGAAAATGATAAAAGAAACAATCTTTCACACTATTGGTAGTAATTCAAAATTACATTTTATGTTAAAAGTTAAGACATTTCCTATTAAATTTTAATTAAAAAAATAAAATGTGGTTGAAAATTATTTCAAATAATGATTAGAGTTTAAAGAATAATACTTTTATAACATTTCATATGTCCTTCTCATGGAATAAATTGGGTTTTACTGAAATAATTAAATATGTTATTTATTAAAAGAACATCCCATACATTTTTCTCTATCATTGATTAATCATCCAAAAAGATAAAAAATGTAAAAATATTAAACCCAAAAAATAACCAATGGCTAAATAATAATTTTTTTTAATATATTAAGATAATTTAATTTTTTTAAAGTGAATATAAATTAAAATAATATTGAAATAAAATTTTATTGGAACAAAAATCCATTAATATTATTCTATTCTTTATCATACATGTTTGATCCTCCTTTATAATCAATTTAAATTAATTAATTTTTTCTAGGAAACCTTATAATTTATATTACTTTTTTAACACCTATTTATAGTAGTTTTAAATCATTTTATTTAATATTTCATACCTACAATTAACATTTAATGTTGTTCGATCAATATTTATAAAAATTACAAGGGTATACTATTCAGTGAAAACTACTTATAAAATATTTCCACTCTATATTGAATTTAAAAAAAATGAATGAAATTTTTATCTTTCATAAATAATTATATAATCATCCTTCCATTGTGGTAATAGAAATGAATAACATCACATCTTGGAGGTGGTAGTACACATTTATAAAAAAGTGATGGTATCATCTTCAAGTAGATTTAACTATAAGAATATAATTGATATTTTTAATTTAGAGAAGCAAAATTATCTTAGTAAAATTATATATATTCATTAATTCAATAGTTATTACTTCACATGAAATGATGTTTTGAAAATAGAATTACACTTTTACGTCGATATGGTAGGCCATACATTCAAACAGGCGAGGTTTTTTGTTTTCCATTAAAGGGAATGAAGATATAAATTATATTTAACTATAACATAAAATCATATTAGTATAGTGGTTAATTTATTTAACAATGTTGTGAAATATATTGAAGTTATATAGTTTGTTTAAATAAAAAAGATAATGAAAAGATGG
Organism: Viscum album; assembly: GCA_963277665.1. Taxonomy (NCBI): domain Eukaryota; kingdom Viridiplantae; phylum Streptophyta; class Magnoliopsida; order Santalales; family Viscaceae; genus Viscum; species Viscum album. The sequence goes on along the minus strand of OY728153.1, from coordinate 414,883,559 downwards.
TAAAAATATAGAAAACATCTTTTGGTAACCTCAATTGGATAACACAATAAGACAACTTAAAGAGGGGTTGTCACACCTAGTCTTCACGCTACAACATGTTTCTAGTTTTTATGTTTTATCGTATAATTTTATTTGATTCAAATGATTTTTCTATTTTTTATTTATATATATATGTAGTGTGGGCCGAGCCCAACGGGGGGTTTTTCACTATTGCACTGATAATTGAGTGTTTTGTCATTGACAACATTTAGTGCGTCGATGTCAAAGCCGGGCAGCCTCGCCTAGGCCGCCACGCTGCCTCACCAGGTTCTCCGCTCACCTGCCGAATTTTCAGGAAATTAAATGTATGAATTAATAATGAATAAATTTAAATGAGTGATAAAATTAAAAAATTTAAAACAAATTAGACGATATCACTAATAATGATTGTATTATTATTTGAGGATAATATTAATTATTATTGAGTATTTTTATTATGTATATTAGGGATGACAAATATGTTTTTTTATCACGCTTGTTTATATTTTTATTATTAATATTAATATTAATATTAATATTATTGTTATTATTATTATTATTTGATTTTGTTTTATAATTATCAATGTTTTTTTATTTCACTATTTTTTTTGGGTTTCTCTATCCCCCTGATCTTTTTTGCGCTGCACCCACAGGCTCTCCCCGACTGGTGCGCAGAAGTCGCGGCCTCCTTCCCCCTTGCGTGCCACCTCCCTCGCCGAGCTCCCTCTCTTCTCCTTCGTTTCCCCCATTGATGTTGCCCGGATGCGTCGCACCCCACACCATCCCTCCGACTCACCTCCCCCCCGAGCTTCCCCCTTCCCGTCGCGCAGCTCACCCACTGATGTGCACTGAAGACTGCCGTTGGCTCCCCCTTTGAGCAGACGTTTCACCGACTTCTCCCTCCGGACAAGCCAGAAGACCCACGCCTCCCTCCTCTTCTGGTGCTGCGAACTGCCGCCCCCTTCTCTGGCAATCACTATGCTGCTGTGCGGCGACCTCCCCTCACCACCATCAACACCCTTGCAGCGAAAACCGGTCGGTGAAAGGCCCTCTACCAGTGTGGCCCTATTCTGGAGAGACTACCCGGCACATCCCCCCAGATGTCCGTGGAATTGCTCGGCGCCCCCCCCCCCCTCTTGCTGGATGGCGCGACTCTAGATCCCCCACTGGTGTGTCTCTCTTCTTCGACGCACTCCGCACACCCCTTTGAATTATTCCATCCCCATATTTGTTTGAGTCTTGTTATTTCTGTATCTTTTTTCAGCGGTCAGGATGTCTATTACAAGGTTTATTTTATTTAGGGTCCAAATTTAATGTATTACACTCACTCTTTTAGGCTTGCTGTGCGGTCGAGGTGCGAATAGGGTTTCACGAATTTTATTTTCAGAATCCTCTTGGTTTGAGGTAGGTGGTAACACTCATAATTATTATATGAAGAATTTATATGCGTGTTTAATTAATTCAGAATATTATTTAGTTATTTTCTAGGTTGCGAAGTGGTCTTCTTTTATTCTCTTTAGATCTCATATGCATTGATTTTTTATTAATGTGTTTTTGTGATATTAGAGTGATTTTCAGGAAACCCATGTCAAGCTGGTTTAGTGTTTTATAAATTGTTAAATTTTAATTAAATGATATTTGTGTTTCAAATCATGTTTTGATAATATTATGTCGTGTGTTGGGTTCTAAAGTGACATTTTAAATAAAAACAAATTTATCGTTAGTGAAAACATTATTGCACTGTTTGTTAGCACTTGTGTAAAACTAGTCAAATAGTTTCTTTTTAATTGGTGCAAGTGGTGTGGATTGAACTCTTGATGTGGCATTCTGTGTGTTTGGTTATATAGATGGTTTGGTTGGTTTTTTTGTATATTCATGTTCTTCTCTTAAAAAATTTTTTATTAAAAAAATCTTAAATGTTTTATTAAATAGTTATTAAGGATGAAAGTCATTATAATTGGTAGTGTATGAAATGCAGATTGAGTTTTGGATCATTTTAGTGTGTGTATTATTTCAAATAGATTTTGTGTGTGCGAATGGTGTTTATTGGTGTGCATGATGTATTTCTTGGTTTTAGTGTATGATTATGACATGTGGCATGAACTTTGATTTGCATGAGCACAAACGGGAAGCCTGAGTACTAGGTGTGTAGACTAGACTAGTGTGCTAGTGATACAGGAGTCGCCTCGGCCCAGTTTCATTGAGCATGATTGACTCTTACAATACTAACTAAACATTGTATGAGGACTCTAGACCACTATGGTAGGAGGTGATTCCCAACCAGTGGCTCGTGCATGGGAATGTATGATATGGTTCCCCGAGACGTGAGATTCTAGGGTCCCATTTCTCGCTAGTATCTTTAGGGCCTCTCTCATTTATTGTGCTCTTCTTTTTCTTTCTACTCACCGTCGGTACACTGTGTGATGTAGGGGTTACCATGAAAAGTGTCTGTGCGTGTGTATGTGTGTGCCTGCATATATGTGTGCATGTGTGTGTGTGTGTAAGTTAATTGAAGTTGTTTTACTTATAGGGAAGTTTCCCCTTAAAATAATTTTCATTAAAGATCATTAAGCACTTACTTATTTTTTTATTCTGTAAAATTGCATATGTATTTTTCTTTTAATAATTATGTGTTGAAACTTTTATTGGTGGAATCCTACTGGGATTTTAGCTCACACCATACATACACCCTTGGGTGTATGTAGATTCTATTTCTTTTGCCTTCCAGGTTGTGACATCGTGCTCAATGACAGTGGTTTAGGTTGCAGTTGGTCTTTTCATGCAGAGTGGTGTTGATGTGGACTCTCTTCTTCTGGGAGGTTTTGAGTAATAGTTTTAGTTTCCTCGGTCGTCTTTTCTTTTTAGTTTTTGGTTCGAGTTGTAGACTTTAATAATGTTCATAGTTTAAATACATGTTTGGTTGTCTTTTTCCAGTTTCAGTTTATTTGTCTGGCTAGATGTTTTTATTTCTTTTATTTTGGGTAAAATCATTCCCACTTGTATCTTACGATACCCGAGCACTTGTGCCAGCCCATGGGGATCAGGAACGCCCTTCGGGTTAGTCGCGGACCGGGTCTGGTGCCGGGTCGGATGGCGGCCCGGCCTGGTTCCTGACAAAATTATATGAGAGGAGGTTTCCTCTCTTGGGTCATTTTCTATTGAGATAGAGTCAGAGTGGACCAAAATTAAGGTTGTCTAAACTCGATGTTCTAGCTACTAGTAATGTGCATGGCCATCACACCTCATGGCGGGACTCGAGTTACCAAAGTATGTTGAGGTTTGTCTATGTTTTTGGTCCTTGAGGATAATCTTGTCTAAGGGAAATGAAAAGGGGTAAAGCCAGTGGTCCTAGTGAGCTCATAGGGTCTGGAAAGCCATGTGGAGCTAGGGACGCTGCCCTAAAATACCCTATGTGGCGGTGGCATGACTGGAATATGGCTGCCAGCCATACATTCCCTCCACCCACTGACACAAGTTTTCTCTTACATCGTTTCTCGTCTCTTTGTATTTGATTTGTGGAAATCTGGTTTTTACGTAAAAATGTTTTGGACTTGGAAAATGTTTTCAAATGAAGTGCTTTAAAAATGAAATGGTGTGTGAGGTTTGAAAAGTGTGGGTTTGATGTTTTGGTTTTGAAAAAAGGAATGGTTTGTTTTTTATCCATGGTGCTCTCATGGGAAACCACATGCACGAGTGTATATGAAAAGGGAAATGGTTAACGGCATAAGCAGATGAGTGCGTGGATAGACATGAGGTGGGTGTCGGTGTGGCACGAGAACATGCTTGTGCGAGGCTCATGGGACGCCATTGGTTTTTGTGAAACCCTGTGAGTTTGGTTATTTTAAAAATGTTTTGTTAAAGGAAATTTTTTTGGTGTTTTCATAAACAGTGTTTGTGTGCCGTGTCCTTGTGTTTGGAAATGTTGGAGGTGAGGTGTTTTGAGCCAAGGATCCATTTTGAATGATTTGTGTCCCGATTTTGATTTCTTATTTCCATGTTGTTATGAAAGCATGTAGTTAATTAATTATTTTGGAAAGTACATCGGGAAGCCTTTGCAATGGTTCCCCCAGCACGTTTGGTGTTTGCTTGTGGTATGTCTTCACCATCGGACCTGTTTGATTGGGACCACAATTCTCCTTCTTGGCTAGTGTACACCCCAATTAAGAGTTAATGTGTGAATGACGTGAGGCCACCGGTAAATCTCCAATGGCCAACCCTCTAGTTGATTAAATTAAGGACTCTACCTTTTTTGTGACAGTTCTATGTCAATATTTTTTTCTTTTCGGTGAGTGGATCCTCTCACAGTGGGATGAAAAACGTAGGGGGATTTGAAGGTAGTTTTTTTCTTTTTAGTGTCTGACTCGTCGGGTATGAAGTTTGACACTGTCGTGTTTGAAGGTTCCCTTGGAAATGGTGAAATTAATTCCAATGGGGAAGGGTGAAGGCGGTTCAGAATTAACATTGTTGACCTGAGTCATGAAGGGATTTGTAGTATTTTTTTTCATCGGTTGAAGGGGTATGTTCGGTGACGTCTTGTAGTGTGAGTTCTGTTTTATTGTCAAGGGTGTGGTTTGACCTCATTAATTTGAATGTTGTGTTTGGAAATGGTGAAGGAGATTCTAGTTGGGAAAGGTGGAACCATCCTATAGTGGTCGGTGCTAGACACTATTCTAAATGTCTTTTGGTTCATTATTTTTTTCGTTAAAGAAAGGGTCTACGTTAGGCTACTAGTTTGGCAAACCTAGTCTTATGAGGATGTTGTGTTCGTTTGCAGGAATCACATGTTGTTCAAGATGCGGTTTAAAGTCTTTCTCAGCTTAATGTTTCCCCCAACAACAATGATCGTTCTCGGTGACGATTTGTGGTGTCATGTTCTCATTTAGTGTAACAAGGTGTGGTGCACATGTACCATCTAAGCTCTCGTTCGAGTGAATGTTTAGTCTGATAGTAACTGGATGTCATGGTGTGTTGTGTTTGGTGGTGTTTCCTCGGGTGCAGTATCATTGTGTGTGAAACCAAAAAGAGAAGCTCTATTCAGGAGACGTCCATGCCTGACTGCGAGGCAGATGGTGCTTCAAACATCAGAGCTCCAGCCATAGTCCCCGGAGTTAAGCTGGTGCATGGTCAGGAACCCAGAGAGGGTATGAGACCCCAACTTTATTTCTATCATCGGTGATAAAAGTATAGGCAGAGGCAGTTTAAATTTTTTCTATGGTTGTGCTGCTATGAATGAACCGTCTGGTTGCGTATGGTTTTCGTGACCATGTGGAGGCGTGTTTGTCTCATTGACTTAAAGTCTTGGGGGTTGCGTCCCATGTGATGAAATCACTTTGAGTGGTCCTTGAGAGTCTATTTGGGAAAAATCTATCCCAAAATTTTATAATGCTCATCCTGGGATGTGGATGTGTTGGTCGGGTCTTAGGACGTGGTTTTGACGCCCGGGTGGTTGGGCCCCTCCCTCCCAGCCCCTTTTGGTAGGGTGTTTGGTCACCATTGAGATTTTTTCTAAAGTTTTGTATCTGTCATTAGTTCCATTGGCGGGGAGACCCACATTGGGTCTCGGACGAATGTCGTTAGAATGAATTTGTGTTGGACTTTTCATTAATGGCGGGGAATCCTCTCGAACCCCTCCGTGTCGGTTTTCAAGTCTCTTTTTGAGCATCAGTGAGTTCCTAATGGTGGGGAGCCCCTCGGTCCACCCCATGTTGATCTTTTGTTTCTATTTTTAAATATGGCTTGGAGATAAGTTATAAGAGTGTTCGTTGGACGTGGTTTAACCTTTTCAGTTGATTCCAACCAATTGGTGGGGTTTTCGTTTAATAATGTTTGAGTTGTTTTGTCTTCAGAGGTTGGTTTCCACGGGTGTGAGAGTCAGTTTCCTTGATCAGTCTACTTGAGGCGTTCTAGCTTTTCGGGGCGGGCGACACATATCAGAAAGTCTTTATATGAGTTTCTCAAAGTTTTCTTTATGTCACTTTCTCTGAGCACGATACATTTACCTCTCTTTTCTCTGTGTTTATATGGATTCCCATTAAACCTTAAGGGAGTGTGGTTTACTTCTTTGGGGTTTGGCTCTAGTTGTGGCTTTTTGAAGACGAAAAGCCTTATGTTGGGGAGAATTTTCACACTCGGTCTTCGCACTGCGGCATGTTTCTAATTTTTATGTTTTATCTTTTATTTTTATATGCTTCAAATGATTTTTCTATTTTTTATTTATATATATATATATGATGTGCAGGACAAGCCCAAAGGGGGGTTTTCACTCTTGCACAGATAATTGAGTTTTTGTCAATGACAACATTCATTGCACTGCTGTGGAAGTCGGGCGGCCTCGCCTAGGCTGCCGCACGGCCTCGCCAGGTTCACCGTGCACCAGCCCATTGTTCAAAAAAATAAATGAATGAATTAATAATGAATAAAATTAAATGAGTGATAATTTTTTTAAAAAATAGATGATTTCACTGATAATGATAGTATTATTATTTGAGTATAATATTAATTATTATTGAGTATTATTATTATGTATTTTAGGGATGACAAATAAGTTTTTTTATCAATCTGGTTTAGTTTATTATAATTATAATAATAATAATTAATATTATTATAATTTGATTTTGTTTTATAATTATTATGGTTTTATTTATATCACTTTTTTTAGGGTTTAGCTAGCCCCCCAATCCTTCTTATGCCGCACCCGCAGGCTCTCCCTACCTAGTGCGCTGACGCCACGACCTCCTTACCCCTTGTGTGCTGCCTCCCTCACCGAGCTCCATCTCTTCTCCTTCGTCACCCCCCTGATGCTGCCCGGATGCATCGCACCCCACACCATCCCTCCGACTCACCTTCATCCCTAGCTTCCCCCTTGCCGTAGCGTGGCTTGCCCCCCCTGTTGTGCGCTAAAGACCGCCACCGCCTCCCCCTCTGAGCACCCGTTGAGCCGCCATCTCCCTCCGAAGAAGCCATAAGACCCGCACCTCCCTCCCTCTATCGGTGATGTGAACTGCCACCCTATCCTCCGGAAAACACTGTGCTCTTGTACGGCGACCTCCCCTCACCGCCGTCGACCCCCCTTTTAGTGAAAACTGGGCCAGTGCAAGGCCCACTCCCAGCGTGGACCTATTCCAGAGCGACTACCTGGTGCATCCCCCCAACTGGTCGCGGCTTGGCTCACCACCCCCCCCCCCCCACTTGCTGGCTGGCGCCACTCTAGATCCCACACTGGAGCATCTCTCTTCTTCCACGCACGCCGCACCCCCCTTTTTATAGGTCCATCCTGTTATTTGGCTGAGTCTTGTTATGTCTGTTTCTTTTTTCAGCAGTCAGGATGTCTATTACAAGGTTTATTCGTGTTTTTAGGTTCCATGATTAATTTATTACACTCACTCTTGATGGAGTGTTGTGCGGTCAAGGTGTGAATAGGGTTTCATGCCATTTTTTTCAGAATCCCCTTGGTCCAAGGTAGGTGGTTCAGCTCATAATTATTTTTTGACGAATTTATTTCTGTGTTTTATTAATTCAGTATATTATTTAGTTAGATTGTTGGGTGCGAAGTGGTATTATTTTATTATCTTGAGATCTCATATGCATTTATTTGTTATTAATTTTTTTTGTGATATTAGTGTGATTTTTTGGAAACCCTTGTCATGATGGTTTAGTGTTTTATAAATTGTTAAATTTTTAATTAAATGATATTTATGTTGCAAATCATGTTTCGATAATATTACATAATGTGTGTATTTCTAAATTGAAATTTTAAATAAAACCATATTTATCATTAGTGAAAACATTATTGCATCGTTTGTTAGAACTTGTGTTTGATTACTCAAGCAGTTTCTTTTTAATTGGTGTAAGTGGTGTGGATTGAACTTTTGATGTTGCATTGTGTGCCTTTGGTTACAAAAGAAGGTTTGGTAGGCTTTCTGTGAAAATTCATTCTCTTCTCTTAAAAATTTTTTTATTGATAAAAAATCTTAAATGTTTTATTAAATAGTTATTTAGGATGCAAGTATTTAAAATTGGTTGTGTATGAAATGAAGATTGAGTTTTGGAACATTTTAGTGTGCATATTATTTCAAATGGATTTTGTGTGTGCGAATGGTGGTTTTTGGTGTGCGTGATGTCTTCATTGGTTTGAGTGTATGATTATGACATGTGGCATGAACATTGAATTACTTGAGCAAAACGAGAAGCCTGGGTACTAGGTGGGAGGACTAGACTATTGTAATAGTGATATGGGAGTGGCCTCAACCCAGTTTCAGTTAGCGGGATTGACACTTACAACAGTAACTAAACATTGGATGATGTCTGGAGACCACAATGGTAGGAGGTGTTTCCCTACCAGTGGATCGTGCCCGGGAATGTATGATATGGTTCACCACGTCGTGAGGTTCTAGGGTCCCATTTCTTGCTAGTATCTTTATGACCTCGCCCATGTATTGTTCTCTTCTTTTTCATTCCACTCAACATCGGTACACGGTGCGATGTTGGGGTTACCAAGAAAAGTGTGTGAGCATGTGTACGTGTGTGCGTGAGTCTATGTGTGCATGAGTGATTTTGTGTGCATGCGTGTGTGTAAGTTAATTGAAGTTGTTTTCCTTTTAGAGAAGATTCCCCTTAAAATCCGTTTTCATTAAAATTCATTAAGCACATACATATTTATTTATTATGTTAAATTGAAAATGTATTTGTCTTTTAATAATTATGCGTGGAACCTATTATAGATGGAATCCTACTTGGCTTTTAGCTCACACCCAACATACACCCTTGGGTGTATGAATATTTTGTTTCCTTTGCTTTCCAGGTTGTGACTTCGTGCTCGGTGATGGTGGTTCAGGGTGCAGTTGGTCTTTTCGTGCTGAGTGGTGTTGATGTGGCCACTATTTTTCCGGGAGTTTTTGAGTAAGAGTTTTAGTTTCCATTTTCATATTTTCTTTTTAGTTATTGGTTCGAGTTATAGACTTTAAATATGTTCATAGTTTAAAGATGTGTTTGGTTTTATTTTTCAAGTTTCAGTTAGTTTATCTCGCTAGTTGTTTTTATGACTTTTATTTCGGGTAAAATCATTACCACTTGTTACTTATGATACCCGAGCACTTGTGCCAGCCCATGGGGATTGGGAACGCCCTTCAGGTTACGTCACGGACATGGTCGGGTGCCGGGTCAGGTGGCGACCCGGCCGGGTTCGTGACCAGGGTTTTGTATGAAACCCAAAGTTAGTAAAATGAGCTTGTGTTTACATGATCGCATTTTCCTATTCAAAAATAAACCACATCAAGATACAACTATCAATTAGTATTTTTAAAGAACCTGATTAAAACATGATTCCCATTTTACATTGAAAAAAATTATATAACATAATAAATGTAAATATTTTTCATCCAAGAGTTTCATTTAAAAATTACATACTCTTATAATTTGGAAGGGAAAAATAATGATGATCTCAAACACTCATTATTTGTTCATTATAGTGGAATCCATTTGGAATAAGTAAGTCTAAATCATCATAGGAAAATAGATAACATATAAATAATTCCATTTTATCAATTATTTGAGAATGAAATGCATAAAAAATATCATTGTTTTAATCTCTTGGAAAAAAATAATTGAATTGCAAATAAATAAAATTAATAATTTTGGGTAAATTGATCATGGTATAGATCCATGATACATTAAAATTTCAGCAGGTTTACACCAAAACCCCCTTAATTTAGCTATCCAAATTGAATATATCATTAGATTAGTAGATTCATTGATGGGACATATATAATTTATCCAAAACCCTTAACTACATTTCTAATTAATTACATTAATTTTTAATGATAATATAAATTCAAGAACAATATTCATAATAAAAAATTATCTTCATTTGGTATAGGATAATGAATATCAGAAATATCACAATCATTTATATAACTTTAATGATAAAAACCATATATAATAATAGCATAGGGATTAGGAATTAATATTATAAATGATATAAAAATTTTACATATGTAATATACAAATATTTTATAATGAAACATTTCTATAAGGGAGTTTATGATTAATTATAAATTTAATGAATAAAAAAAATAATTCGTAGAAAATATAATAATAAATTAAAAATATATTTTGGTTTTTGTTATAAAAGAATATCAATTAAAAAATAAAAAGAATAAAAGTAAATAAATACAATAATATATCATTTTTTTTTCTTTTTGAATGCATGGATAACTTCTAGAAGAATCTAAATAATATTAAATGGTTATGATGGATGGAAATAATTTATCTATATATACGTTAAAATGAAACATTCTATTCGAATATTTGTAATGAATGTCAAAATCAATCCATTTGAAATATTTTATTCATTCAATGTAATGAAATTAAATGAAGATATATTTTTTACTTTATAGATTATTTTTTTAAATAATAATTTATCTTATAAAATAATTTTATAAAAATATGGATACATCAAAAAATTATTCGTAATTAAGAAAAAAAATTATATTATATTTTCTATTAAAAATATAATTCGTTTTATTAAAATGACAAAATGGGAAAATATTAAATAAAAAACGTAAACCTATCAAATATCTAGAATAAAATAATATATATCAGGTATACTATTTATAAAAATATAATATTATGTTAATATAATTATAGAGAATCTCAAAATTGATGTTAAAAAAACATTGTTCTTATTCAGTAGTATTAAAATTGAAACCCTTTGAAAGATTGCAAAAGAATTGAAATATTATTTATGTTAATATTTTTAGTATTCATGTTAAATATAATAATGTTATTTTATATTCACCAAATAAATGAAAACGTTTTCATAGTACAAAATATGTGTCAATTGATTGGAAATTGAGCGAGTGACTCCTTTAAATGATTTGGTTATTGGAGGGAGAACAAATCTATGTAACGATGTTGTATAAAAAATTTGGACAAAAAATCACTAAAACATAAAAAATATCGATGTTTATTTCCTAAATAATTGCAGATTAAAATATTGAATGAAGTATAAATATAACCCAATTAATGTAGATTTAGTTAAGGAATCTCCAACATAGAGTATTGACATGATATGTATTTACATTAACTCTATTATAACATAAAAATATTATTTATTTAAATTTTTAATAACTATTTAAGTATTTAATAATTTTCTTTTAAAACATTTATTCATTTCTTTCAATGAAATATTTAATTTCATAATTTTTTTATTTCACATCGGGTATCATGAGGATGTTTATATCATAAAAAAATTGTTTTTGTTAGTTTACTATCATCTATGGGGAAATTACTTTATAATTTAATGATTAATAATAATGAAATTTATATCATTTATATTCAAGAAGTAAATTTTTTTAATTACGTATGAAATACAGATGTGAAAAAAAATCACATCGCTTCGTGGTTGGGGTATTTCACAAGTATGAATGATCTATGTTAAAATTTATTAATGGGTAGAGTTTAATAAAGGTATGTAATATATTATATTTTTAGAATTATAAATTTTTTCTGGATATAAATTATATATATATATATATATATGAAATTCATCCTAATAACTATCCTTGTGATGTCATTATAAAAATCAAAACTTGTCGCTCAATGGATGTGGTAGTCTACACAGAATCACAAATGATGTTTTCATTATCTATTGATTGAAAAATATATTAATATTGTTATTAATTCAACATAATAAGATATAAGTATATGGTATATACTTATATTATTATATTTGAATGATTATCATAAAAATAATGGGTGTTATAAGAAATAATAATATTGATAATTCTTAGATGAGATGATTAGAGTCACTTTGAAGAACCTCAATTAGATGTATCCTTAATGAACATATTGAGGGTATTTTCAAAATAAAAACCAACTATAATTTTTTAATTAAAATTAAGATGAGGTTTTTTTATTTATATCAATATAAGTGCCTCAATAAGTGTGATAATAAGAGGATAGGTAACGTGGTCATATATAAGATTAGAGGGAAATCAGTAAAATTAATTAATGTATTAATTTAATAAAAGTTTATTTTTATAATGTTTGGGACCCAAAATGAAATATTTCATATCATGTTGGATTATAACACAAAATAACATCATATGAAAATTTTTATATAGGTTTATGTAATGTTTTAACCATTATGTCTTAGTTTTAATACCACACCACCACCCATAATGCATTTAGTGATTATAGTGATAACAATGTTTTTTATATGGATCATGTATGAAAATAAAATTTGAAAATTGAATTATAAATGAAAAATGGTTGATATTATAAACCATATAACATTCAATTGAACAATGATAACAATTTTATTTTTTTTATATCCTTTACAAGATTGTATGCATCATAAAACACCATTAATGTCATTTTCAAGATAATTCAAATAGTTTTTCACTATATACATCAATATTGAATTCAAATTCAAATATATATTATATATCCTCAATAATATATTATATATATAATTTATGAAACATAATAATTATCCTATATTATAATATTTTTAATATTTTCAAAATCATTTACTTTATTTTAATACTATTGGTAGATGAACTATGTCTACAGTGTGCATAAATTTGTTGTAAATATTCCTTAAAAAATCAACAAATCTACGCTTACTGAGGTGAAACAGATTAAATGTTATTAATATTCACTATAAAAAATATTTAATATATTTCAAATTTTTGGATATTTGGAATTAAATTATGAGATAAATGTTATCAAATTAAATTCCAATATGTTAAATAAAATATTCAAAATAAACATATAAATGGTGCTGGAAAACAATGTTTTGAAAAAAGTTTTTTAAATTGAAAAGTGAACTTATATCACAATAATGTATAATTTTGATTCATATGTAATAATTTATATTATTGATGAATAATTATAAATATTTTATTTTTTAATAAAACTAATAACCTAATGAGAATTTTATATAACATTATTTAATTAAAAATTATATATTTATAAAAAAATCATTATAGTCACTATTCATTGAAAAATATACCATTATCCTAAAGTTAAAAATATTCAACATAAACAAATATTCAATGTTTTATTTAAAAATTTATATTAATGTTCTGATATAATATTTATAAAATATTTAGAAATTAATTATAATATAATTGGAAAAAAATAAAAATACCGATTTTTTAAAAAATATATAATAATGAAGGAATATTTTTTTAAAAATTGTTTACCTTTTATCATTCATTATATGAATGTTTAAATATTTATTTATATGTTTATGTATCTCAAATATTCATACTCATCTTTTGAATTTGATTAATTGATTTTGAAAATATACACAACCCCTTAAAAATATAATATTAAATAATGTTATTTTATTCAAATCTATAAAAAAATTTGTAATGACTTTATTGGTATTATACCTAATACCTATATATTTACTACATTAAATTAGGTATAACGTCTATATAAATACATAAATTTTATAATCCTAATTTACCTATGATCAGAATGACTATATTACCTTCTCATATATTTTGTTATTAACTACTAAAATCATTACTTCTATCACATTACGCCAAAATATAGTTCTGTAGATTAAAATTGTATATATAGTTTTGATTGAAGTATTGATCTTAAAATTAAATCATGTGGATTAATATTATCTTATTATAAAATATTTTTTAAACAAAAAACATTTATTCCAATTATATTTTTTAAATTATTAATTATTATAGTACCCTAATAATATATTAATTATTGTCTAATTTTTTTATATTTTATTATGTGAAAATGTATCATATTACTTCCATGTTTCATGTATACTAATATATCAAAAAATATACATATAATAGAGAAATATATATTTAAATATCATGTTGTTGTATTCTATTCATTTATAAAAATCACATCCACTCAATTTGAATTTATTCTCTAAAAAATGTTTTTACCAGAGTAATAAAATAAATTTTATATTTTATAATAAATAAGAAAAATTAATTAAATATAATCATTTTTTTTATTTCATATATGAATGAAACACTATAAAATCATACATATATATGTTTTTCTATATGTTTTCATGCATAACTGAATATTTCTTTCAGTATAAGACATGCTATATTTGAGAAATTATTTTCCATAGAGATACTGAATTTCAAGAACAATATGTAATTGATTATTTTTAACAACAAAATTGTACTTTGATTATCAATTTTTATTAAATAAATTACATATTTTATCACATATCTCACTCCATGCAATGAATATTCATGAACAACCTGGTATACCAAAAATAATAACATCATCTTCTAATAGACTACATGATTCATAAAAGGATGAAAATTTATTTATCATGTTCCCATATATTAATAAAATATGGATAGAAAAATTTAATAAAATATCCAATATTAATAAATGATAATATAATAATATATAACACTAATCTTGAAAGCCTCAATAACAACTCCCAATGTTCTAAATAAATTTTTTTATAAGTATCTATATTTTTAGATCATAAGAATATTCCCCGACAAAGAAGAATGGGAATGAAATGAATTATTTAGTAACATATTATGCATAGATCAACATAAAATTTATATCCAACCATAAATAGAATCATTATAAAATATATACACCATTATCATGTATTCTCACTTATATTGTATACTTTTCATCAAATAACCTTATTCACTGAAAACACCTATAAATTTTTTTCCCCATTTTAATAAAATTTATTAAAAAATAATTTTTTTCTTATAAATTAATATTTAATTTACCTTAATATTATTATATTCCACATAAATATTATATATTTGTAAAAAAATAATTTTATTACTTAGGAACCGAATTATTTACAGTTATCATAGTTTTTTATATGGCGAGACATATTATTTCTAAATATAATAATAATTATATGAAAATTGACTGTATTAATAATAAATATCCTTTTAAACCAAATATATATCAATATCTTACCAATTATCTCAACAATATACAAAAATTTATTCATCAGAGAAAAATTTAATTAAAAAACATACTAAACCAAATGACTTTTTTCCACTAAATACATATGAAAAAATCACTAGTCATCTTAATATTCAAAACATAAATCATAAATTTTTTATCTATAAAATTAAAAATATGATAAATGATATGACTATATACTAAGGAAACAATAGGCTCATACCATATCTTAATGTAATATCAATGGTTTCATAGATTGTATCTGCTCAGTCATCATAATGGTTCTTAAATAAAAAGTGTATAAACCCTTGAATATACCGCATTATTATATCATTTTATGTTCAATATTATACCCAATAATTGTTAACAAGTGATGATTTAGTTAATACCCAATCTACCCCATTTATAGATATTACCAATTGGTGCATCTTTTCTACAATCATATCCACTTGATAGTAAAATGAAATGTATGTATTTTCATGTAATACCAAAAAATCTATATGATAACAAAGAATCATGGTATAACGGTAAACTCATCCATCTAATCTATAATAATTTTATATTATACAATATAAAAATTCATAAATATAGTTCCCAAGGGCCCTACTAAACATTCTCTAATTAAAAATATATCAATCATAAATCTAGTAACACATATTTAGTGAAAACATTATTAAATTATCATATTATCATGGTATTATATTACCATTGACCAATCAATATTGTATTCTTTAATAACAAGATGAATACATTCTTTAAATTTTACATTGGAAATTGATTATTAAACAATATTAAACATTAGGTTATGCATCCATGAATCTCATTATGAATTCATTATTCATATCATGGAGAAAGGTTACCAAAATAAGAGTAATATCAAACCCTTCCTAATGGTTTCCTACAATGGAATATTTCAGGAGAAAATGATGAATAATCAATATGGAAAGGTATAATACTAAAGAAATTACATTTAATCAAGAACATGAAAAGAAAATGAATCCATGGATAATATCAAATTATTAATCTCAGTTAAAATAATATTAGAATACATAAATAATGATATGAATATTTTTATACATCATGGACAAGTTGTTGTTACATATTACATTAAAATATTTAATGATATGTAAAAAATTTTTAATAAGCCTATCAAAAAATATTATCTCATTGTTATTGTCGATGCATTGTGTGGATATATATATAACTAGACCCCACCTTCAACAACATATGCAATGAATTCCTCATATATTGAATTATAATTTTATTTCAATAAAATCATTCCTTATCAAAAAATATTTATATCGAGTATAGAATGTGAATTATCAATATTTCCCCATCCAATCTAGAATCATTCATTATAAATAACTTATATATAAGTGGAATATCATATTTGAAATAATCATATATATGATACAAATAATATGGGTTTGGAATTAAAATGTAAAATTTTAAATTTATCATGAATGTGATTTCATGAAGTGAAATATAATTATTAATAAATAAATAATAGATAAATGATGACCATTATTTCAAAATAAATATTTTTTTTGTAACAGAATATTTTTTTGATAATATAATAACATGTAATTGTATCATTAAATTATGAATAATGTAATGATTTAAATTTTTAAACCCATGTATAAAATATATAACAGTCTAAATTAAAAAATGATTATGGTGATGGAGAAATCCATTAATTGCATTTACGTTAAAAGGAAACAATACTTTATATTTTTTTATAAAGTGTTGAAAATTAATTTATTGGAATGATTTATTTCAACTGGTGTAATGATTTTTATTGATTACATATTATTCTCATAATATATTTTCTGACTTAATAAATATAGAATGGGTAGTAATATTATCATCATGTGTAGGAATGGAAAAAAAATATTTTCAAATCGTGAATAGAAATAATAATTGACATTATTAAAAACTTTTATTTTCTTGATTTATGTTCCAAAAAATAGGAAAATATTAAATAAAACATGGAAAAACCTGAAATATTATTAGGATTATAATATATATGGTATTTAGGAAGCATAAATTATATTATTCTTTCTTTGAAACTACAAGAAATAAAAAATCATTAAAATAAATGTATACATTTTTTGTATCTATATAATTAAAACCCATTTAAATTGATAACTATTAATGTGATCGTATATACCTTAAATAAACAATGGTTAATGATAATTATAACAAAATTTCACTATATACTTCTAATAAAATTATATACATTCATAGTAGAAAATATGTCACAATGCGGGGTAAATTGAGACAAAAACTCCTTAAATACAACATATCATTGTTATGAGAATTAATCCATGATTTTATTATGTTTATGCAATTTAATCCCAGAATAAAGTTGTTAATAAAATTTAGTACTATATATGATATTTTCAAAAATTATCCACAAAAATTATTTTCCATGTTGTAGAAGTATAACCCAATTAATGGAAATTAATTTATGATGCCTCGTACATAGTTACATACTAGGTATGTATGTTCATTGACATATATTATAAGATTATATTTTATATTTACTTTTATATAATCCTTTTTATGTTTAATAATTTTTCATTAAACCATTTACATCTTTTATTTTAATAGAATATACTATTATTCCACCAGTTAAATTCATTTTAGGATTTTGGTGGGCGATCAGTTCATAATTTAAATTTGAATTTGTTTCATTGACTGTGGTTATATAGTCCTTTATTCAATTATGTAAAAAAGTAAAAATAATGAATTTTTTTAATTATTATACATCATATAAATGTTTGACATCATCATTAAATGTAAAATGTGAAAAATGAGCCACATCACATCATGGTGGGGGTATTCCACATGTATTCATGAGAAACATTAAAATTTTTAAATAATTGGATGTGGTACAAGAAATATAATATATTATAATAATAGAATCGTATTTTTAAAATAAACATCATATATATTTTTTAAATTAAAATTAATATCCCTCATTTTTATGCGCTGATGAAAAATTAAAAACATTGCTTTACGGGGATTGTAGTCCCCACGTACACATTAATGATGTTTCTATTCCCCATAAGAATAAGCATATTAAATTAACATAAAAAAATTAATGTACATTTTATATACTGATATTATTATATTTTAATGGTTAGTGATGAATTTAATGATGTATAAAAATTTTGAAAATTAAAACGTAGTGTTGAAATCATTACTTTTTTTTGAAGAACCACCTATGGGTCACTACATAAAGAACATTTTTATTTTAAATTAATAAGAAAGTCTTTTTTAGAACATAGATAATGAAATTATTAAGTTCTCTGTGTGTTTTAATATAGATATGTGTCTCACCAAGATATAGGTATGGAAGAGAGTTGTTGTCATTGTTTAAGAGATGAGGGGGAACCGAACGAACTCGAAAAAGTGATAAATTAATATAAATTATTATTCATTTTCATGTCTCTATGAATTTTAATATTAGAAATTAGGACTACTATCTACAAAAATCGTCTCATATATAAATAATTTGATTTTTTGTTGGGTTAAATCATATATGTCTGTTGTAAACATCATTACCCCTTTAAATGATCACTACAATAATAAATGTTTTTACACTTTTTCTGTTAATAATATAATTTAAAAGGAAAAAAGCACCATAATTGGATAATTGATGATATTGTAAGAAATATACCATTAAATATTACTATGATATAATTTTTTATATTTTTAAATCATTTACTAAAATATTATTTTGAATAAAATAACATTAATGTCACATTAAGTAAATTTCAATTTGTTTGAATGTACAAACATCATGATATAATTCAGAATTGAATATATTATTATAAACCATCAATAACAACGTATATATGTATGAGAAACTCAATTAAAAAATAATTCACCAAAACATCATTAATTTAGATGTTCTCCCAATCATTTCATGATTTATCTAATATGTACGCACAAGCCTTTTTTCATAGATTTGTAAAAATATAACGATATTATTGCATCACATAAAATTTAAAATATATTTTTATAATTAAAAAATCTTTAACCTTTCTTAAAAACATTTATTTATGAACATAAAAACTTTTATTCCCTGTTTAACACTATTATAATTATTAAATCCATGAGACATACATTTTGTATTTATTCTTGACATCATGATATATATATGTAAATATAAATGAAATCATATTTCCTAATCATAAAATATTGGATGAAATTGTTCGATCAATGATCATAAAATATAAGTAAAGAAGGTTATACTTACATTTTTATACCCTTATCACATTATTTTTACTCATAATTTCATTAATTAACCATAATAAGGTGAAAAATATTTACAATGGTAAAAATAAATTACGAACAAAAAAAGTTGATCTATTTACAAAATTTGTACAAGATTTTTGCATATTTGATAACCATTTTATAAAATTCAAACACTATAATTTGTATAAATTTATATTAAAAAAATCCCACCAAACAGAATGGAAAATGGTTTTTATAAAACATTGTTTTTAAACACAAAAAAAATCATTAAAAAAATTAATTTCTTATTATGATTACTATGTAAGTAATTAGATAGTTTAAATTTAAAAGATACTTAATTTAATTTATGATCAGATTGAAAAAATGATATCAAATATAGATTACTTTATTTAATGAAATATATTTCAATTTTAAAAAATTTCATATTATTTACTTTTCGCTAAAAAAATATTTTATAAATAAAATCATACTAAGATAATATTTACATGGGGTTTTAAATTAGGATAATATTTTTTTAAAATAAATTGTATAAAATTGTCAAAATATAATCATAATATCCATGACAAAAATATAACAAGAACTATTTTTGAGAAATAGAATTTTTGAAGTATATAATTATTTTATAAACATTCCAAACCTCGTAAAAAATATTAGATAAATGTTGATATATTAATTAATATTGAGAAATATCACATATGTTTATCACACAATTTTATATTTTATTACGTTATTATAATAAATTAAATAATACCTTATAAATATTTCATCAAAAAAATATTATCTTCATAATATATATTAATTTTATATTTTAAAGAAAATTATCAATATTATACCAATGATCAAAATAATACCAACAGATAAATAGGTCTAATATCATTATGAAACCAAATTTTATACGAGTACAATTGATTTTTAAGTCAAATTTCTATATTAACTTCCAATATAATATCACATAAATAAATAAAATTCTTACTTATCTCACATCATGCCAACAATTTTCTACTTCATGGAATTATATTCATTGTTTTCATCGATGGTTTTAAATTCATGGAAGACCACATGGGTATTGATTATTTTAATGTGGTATTTTTTTATATTTCTAAATTTAATGTAGTTATAATTTTGTTATAATTATTTATTACATAACCCTCATAATGTTTTAATATATATATATATATATATTTAAATTTTTAAAATATTATTTCAATAAAATTATCTTCTTAAATTTTTATTTGATGTTTCATGTACCACAATATATGTACCATATTATAAATTTAATGGGTAAATTTAAATTTAAATTACAATTTGTTCTATATTTTTTGAGATTTTGATCTTTAGAATGTTGGGAGGGATGTTGGGAAGGTATTCATCTTGGGTATGATCAAGATAAGTTGGCCATTTAGTATGGTGGAGATAAGACAAGTGGTTCTATATTATAAATTAGTTAGATGTAATACTTGTAAATATGTAAACCATTATTTTATAATATACCTATTTATTATGTAAATTGGATCTAGATTATCAAATAATAAAACATTTCAATGTAATTTTACAAATAAAACAATCTAATGGAATGGAATTTTTTCTGTATTATCATAAATATTTATCCATTTATATTGACCATTGACTATTATTTCACCCTAAAATGATGTCATAATTTTTTACTATGATAAATATTCATCTTGAAAAAAAATTAAGATGGTCTTATTAAAAGATATTAATTATGTTTGTAAAAAATTTGACATATGTATACTATGTTTCTATTTTAAAATTTGTAAAAACTAGTTACAACAAGTTTTTTAAAACAGAAAAAAGTTGTTTTTTAAGGAAAATTGTTTTTCAATAATAAGAATGATTTTTATTTTAGGTCTAATAGGAAGATATAAGGTTATCATGGGGGGTTGTGGTAATATAATGGAAAGAAAACTAAATTATAAGGATTTATTTTTTATTTTTATTGAAAAATTAATTATTAATAATAATAAAAAGAAAAAAATACCATAATATTTATAGTTCCTTAGTCCAAATTATATCAATTCTACTCTTATACCACTTTACCCATGGAGATATATTTTTTTGACTAAAAATATTTTTTATGGGAATTATAACCCAATTAAAATGTAATATTTTAATATGGGTTTATAAGAAATACATGATACTATTTTATGGGGAGTGACAACCCAAATATATCTATGGAATTATATCTTGGGAGTCACCACCAAGGTGGTGCTTACCATAGAATCTATGAGTCAGAACAAAGATAAATAAATTTATTTTATATATAAAAAAGAAATAGAAAATGAAACAACATGTGATAGAAGTGATATATTTTCATATACATGAGATACCCTGATGAAAAAGACAGATTAGAAAAATATTACAATTACAAGTTCTTGAGTATTAGATTAGATCTTATTGTAATGGTAATAAATGATGAATTAGATTAGGTATAGTCACTAAGTGATCATAAATGGTTGTAAACTTAGTGTACCAGATGTCATAATGGATCATTGAGTATGATCACATTGATTGATATGTAAACATATATACTCACCATATCATAATTTTTAACCCACATCTAGAATCCTTTAAATCCGATGTAGAGTTTATATAATAATTTAATAGTTAGGATGATCGTGAGAAAATGGATTTTAATAATTAAAAAAATGATAACTTTGTTAACCCGTTTATCAAATATAAAAAAGATTTTAAAAAATATATATTGATTTCAAAATAAAATAAATTTAACAATTGAAAAATTATATTTAATGAAAAAATTTTAAATATAAAATTGATTCTAATTTAGTAAAATATTTGAAACAAATAATTCATAGATAACTCTGAAAATATCATGCATCATATGAAGAAATAGTGTAAATGCAATATTTAAACATGTTTATAAATAATTACAAAAAATCAGTTAATTATTAGAATAATGAAATCTGGAAGATTAATTATATTTAAATAATGAAAAAAGATGATGTAAGAACTATAATAAAAATAATATATAAAAATAATTTAGAATAAAAATATTTTGGGCATATAATGTTCATAATAGACAGTATAATTATTTTAAATTGAACTAAATATATATGATAACTTGAACATATGTTGAAGAATGAATTGAACTGGAGGTAGAAAAAAATATGACTAATGTTATCATATAAATCGATATGTATTTAGTAATAATTAGGAATAGTTGTAGCATATAATTTAATATTGATTATGTAATTATAATGAATAGGTGCTAGAATGTATTATAAACTACCAGTCATAAGATTATTGAGCTAATGATAGGAATGTTTTTAAACTAATTGTATTATGATTATGCATTAATAGTGGACGGATTTTTGAATCAAGTTTTGATATATTCCTGAATTAATGGTTGATTTTTAGTTGAAAAAATTGAAAAATAGTTTTAATATATAATTAGAAAATAATTAAACATATAGCATAAAAAACTATAAGTAGCATTTGAAAAAAATAAAACATACATTAAAAAACAATTAATTCTTATTAGGAAATAACTTTACTCCAAGTAGAAAAAATTTATAAATGGCACTATAAATAATTTGAATAAATAGTTTACAAAATTTATAAATAACAGTATATAGATATTGAATCAAATTAATGATATATTTTATAACTATACATTTAAAATGTAACGTGTTACATTTTTAAAAAACAATATATATATATGTGTGTGTGTGTTTGTGTGATATAACATAAAAACATGCTCTAAATTTTCATATATGTGTATTTAAACAACATAAATAGGATTAGGAATTATAATAAAAAAACCATGATTTATTAATGCACACATTCACACCATTCCCCAAATGTAATGAAAAACATAGACAAACAATCCCCTCTTTTGTTTGATTATAATAATAAAATTTAAAACTGTACATCTAAAACCGAAAACAATTTCATTGTATTTTTATATATAGAAAACAATATAATAAAACTCACAATTTTACATATGAAAATATAATCAAATTATGCCTCCAATATCTAATGATTGAATATAATATTTTTTCCAATCTAAAAAAATTATAAATGCATATTAATGATATCATCATGGTGATTTTTGAATGAAATAATTTATAATATAAAAACAAAGAATTAAAATTATCTCAAAAAAAATATTATCTATGATAGATATTATTTTATATATAAATTATACAATTATTTTTTGAAATAAAAATTATTGATATATTATCAAAAAAATAATATGTTTTTCAATATAAAATAAAAATTTTAATGTTTCTTTCTTAATCCATAAAATTTGATAAGAAATACTAGTAGTAGAAATATAATAAACATATTTAGTTAATATAGAAACATATAATATCATATATGGACAATAAATTACACAAATTCTATCGAAATGAATCATATCGTAGGTTCATGTTATTTAAAATCTATAGCCTCTAAAAATAGAGTAAGAATAATATTAAAAATAATAAATTATTATTAAAATAAATCAAAATTGACTAAATAGTTACATTGTCATATATAATTTTATATTTATTGCATTAGTAGGACTCTCTATAGGATCAACTTGAAACATTTCACATTAAACAACATTAGACGTGATATCAGGACTTTATGTAATTTTATATATTAATGGAACATTAATGTTTCTATAAACATATATATCAACATACTTACTAAAATAATAAACATCTAATTTATAACTAGGTCTCATAACTAATTTTATAGAATCAAAATAATTAAGTCAAAATATTTTAATCAACTTCATTGATATAATGGGATGCTTTAGATTGAACACTTATTCCATTATGAAATTTTATGTCTAATAATAAAATTTAATTGTTACATTCAGCTCATATCAAATGGAGATGAAATTAATGGAGAAACATAAATAAAAATAAAATAACTAGATAAAAAATTAACTATTTCATCATAATAAATTTGATCAATAAAAATATATTTATAAACAGTCATCATTAAAATAGTAGGGTCAAAATTACCTGTTATAAAATTATTATTCAATAAAAAGCAATTTATTATATCATACCAAACATGTTGTGTTAACTTGAAACCATAAAAATAATTATAGTATTTTACAAGATGATTAAGAAATATTATGTTTTAAAAACCTGTGGTTGTTAAAAAAACCCTTCTTCATAAATAATTCCAATTACAATATCACTTTTAAAATCCATTGGAAATAAATTAAAATCGAGAAAAAAATAAATATATATCAATATTTTTATAAACTCAGTCATAGAAATGTGTGAAAATAGTTGTTAAATGGCTATAAATTATTCATGATAGTATCTATGGGAAACATGTGTAACTTTATTTTTCCACAATCTATCAAAATTAATCTAACTTGTTTACGACAATCTATTTGGCTCTGATTACCTATATATCATCATAAATATCAAATTAAAATTAGTCATTATTTCTAAATAAAGTAATTATTATTATTGTTCATATATACAATGTAATTAGAATCATTAAATATAGTAAAAAACATATTAGGATAAAAAAATAATATCATTGTTAGAAATTAATATTAAAATAGGGATTCTGGGTATCAAAATAGAACAAACATTTCTAATTACATTTTCAAAGCGATGATCATTATGAATCCATTAATATAACGTCATCGATCCCAGTAGCCTATAATAGATGACATACATTATTATTTTGGAAAATATACAATCCATTAATCTGAAATGATAGATAATTTTAGTAGTCCAGGAAGCCAAATTATGTATATGAAACATATATTACAATTTAAAACAGAAAATGCAACATATATATTTGTTTGATAACACCGTTATTCTCCAAAATTAATCCTATATATCTATAATAATACACCTCTTGGAATCCTAGGAATGTAAATCAATATATATGGGTGATCTCAGATGCTCATTAATGTTAAGTATACAATGAAATCTATTATGAATAAATAATCAGAAATCTTAAGGAAAGGTGTATAAATAATCATAGACCCATTAAAATTATTCGTGTACATAATATTTAAATAATAAATAATACCATATAAATTAATTATCTAATCTATAAATCATAACTGTGAATATTATTCTAGTCAAATAGTCACGTGGAATATAAATAACTATTATCATTCTTGATAAATGTGAAATGTTAGACATCATAAACATAACATCAAATAATCACGTAATACATTGTACATTAATGTGTAAAAAACAAACTAGTTCGTCTCAAAAGAGAATATAATGTTGTGAGGTGATATAATAGGCCCCACAGATCAGTTACTATATCCAATTCATTCCTCATATGAAAAGGTTGTAATATAACCATCATATATATTTCAATTAAAACTAACATTAAAACAAAAAAATGGAATTTATTTTTTTATTATTATCATAAATCATTATCCATTAATATTAACCAATGAAAATTATTTTACACTCAAATTATGTGATAATTTTTTTCTATGGTAAATATTAATCATCACCAAAAATTAAAATGGTCTTATTACCCAATATTAATTATTTAGTTTAAAAATATGACTTAAGTTTGACGTGATTATATTTTAAATGTGGTAAAAATTATTTATAACAAAATTTTCAAAACACAACAATGTTGTTTTTAGGGAAAGGTATGTTTGAAAAAAAGAAGATTTTTATTTTAGGTGGGATAATAAGATGAATGGTGACCTTGGGGGGTGGTGGAAATATACAAGACAAAAAAGTCACTGATAAGGATCAGATAAATAATTTTATAAAAAAATTAATTATAATTAATAATTCGAAGAAAAAAAAGACTATAATATTTGTAGTGTATTACTCCAAATTAGAACTATTCTGCGATTATACCTATTTACACATTGTGAGATACATTGAAGACTAAAAATATCTTTTGGTGGAATCATAACCCATTTATAATGTAATTTTCATATGTTGGTTTATAAGAAATACACGAAACTATTTTATGGGGAGTGAAAACCAAAATATATATCTGGCTTTATATCATGGGACTCACCACCAAAGTGGTACATACCTTAGAATCTATGAGTCATAACCCGGATAAATAAATTTATTTTCTATATGAATGAAAAATAAAAAATGAAAGAACACTTGATAGAAAGGAAATTGTTTCATAGAATCAAGATACCTTGATGAAATAGAGAGACTAGAAATACAATATACAAGTAATAGTTCATGAGTATAAGATTATATCTTATAGTCTTGCTAATAAATGATGAATTAGATGAGGAATAGCCATTAATTGATCATCAATTATTGTAAAAATAGTGTACCAAATGTCTTTAAGGATTATAGAGTTTGATCACGTCAATTGATATGTAACCATATATAAATTCCATATTTTAATTTTTAATCCATATCTAGATTCCATTAATTTTGATGTATATTTTATATAATGAATTTATAGCTATTTTTATCTTGAGAAAACGGATTTAAATAAATAAAAAAATAATAAAATTGAAAATTAATTTTGTCAGATATAAAAAAGATTTTTAATAATATAGATTGATTTCAATCTATATTAAATTTAACATTCTAATAATTATATTGATTAAAAAATAGACATTGAATTTAATTAAGTAAAATAATTCAAAAAATATCATGGATTTATTTACTCTGAAAATATCATCCATCGGATGAATAAATATTGTAAATACAATATTTAAACGTTTTTATAAATAATTTCTATTAATTAGTTAATTATTAGAATAATAAAATATGTAAACATAAATTATATTTAAATAATGGAAACTAATGATGATAAAACAATATTAAAAATTCTATAAAACCAATTTATAATAAAAATAGTTTGTAAATAAAATGTTAATCATAGAAAGTAATTTTTTGTCATTTGAACATAAAATATAATGTAATTTCAATAGAATGTGACACATGAATTGAACTAGTGGTAGAAAAAATATATAAATAATGGAATCATATATATCAATCTGTAATTAGTAAAAAATTAAAATAGTGGAATCATATAACTTAAAATTGATTATGTAATTAAAATGAATATGCTCTATAATGGATATTAAACTACCCATCGTAATATTCTTCATCTAACAGTAGAAATATGTTTAAAAATAATGGTATTATGATTATGAAGTAAAAGTGGATGTATTTTCAAATTAATTTTTGGAATATTTCTGAACTAATGGTTAAATTTATGTTGAAAAAATGGAAAAATATTTTTAATATAAAATTAGAATAAAAAATAAAACATTTATCATAATAACATTATAAGTAACATTTGAAAAAAAATTAGACATACATTAAAAACCATTAATGATTACTATAAATAAAATTAAAATATAAGTAGAAATAATTTAAAATTGGAAGTAGAAACAATTTGAACTAATTGTTTTAAAATTTTATAATTAAGAGAATTTAAATATTACAACAAATAAAAAATATATTTTATAACTATACGTTAAAAAAGTAACATGTTATAATTTTAAAAAAACAACTAATATATATATATATTTATATATATGAGTGTCTGTGTGAAATAACATAATAAAATGCTATAAATTTTCATATATGAGGATTTTAATGACATAATAAATATTCAGAATGATAATAAAATAATAAATTTCTTAATGCACACATTCACACCATTCTTCTTACGTTATAAAAAAACAAATAAATGTAATCCCCCTTTTCGGTTTTATTATAATAGGAAAATTTAAATATGATCATCAAAAACCAAAAACAATTTAATTATAATTTTCTATGTAAAAAATGATAAAATGGAAAATGACTATATACATATGAAAAGATAAACTAGTTAAGCTTCCAATATCCAATGCTCAAATATAATATTCCTTTCTTACTAAAATAATTATAATGGATTATTAATTATTTCATTAATGTGATTTTCTATAGACACAATTTATAAAATATCAACAAAAAATTCAAATTATCTCAACAATATAATATCTAGATTCGATATTACTTGATCTATATATTATTAAATTGTTTCTTTGAAAAAACAATTATTGATTTGTTATGAAAATAAATATTAAAATTTTCAATATAAAAAGTAAATTTAATATTGTTTTTTTAATCCATAATATTTGATAAGAAATAATTATAGTAGAAATATAATAAACATATTAAGTTAATATATAAACACATAATTTATTTTTATATTTCAAATAAATTAAATACATTAAATCAAAATGAGACATATCATAGATTCATGGTATTTAAATTCTATAGCCCCTAAAAATAGAGTAAGAATACAATATTAAAAATACTAAATTATGATTAAAATAAATAAAAATTGAGTCAATAATTACTTTAACAAATATAATTATATTCCTATAGCATTAATAGGACTCTCTATAGGACGAAATTGAATCATTTCACATAAAAGACAATAAAGTAGATATCATGTTTTTATATAGTTTTATATATTAATGTAACTTCCATGTATCTATTAACATTAATATCAACATACTGACTAAAAGAATAATCATATATTTTGTAACTAGGTATCATAAATTTTTTTATTGAATCATAATAATTAAGACAATATATTTTAATCTGTCCTTAGAATTAATGTGGAGATTTTGATTAAACACAATTTTAAATCTAGGAATGAAATTTAATTTTTACATTGAGCTCATATCAATCTAAGATGACATTATTGAAGAAACAAAATTACAAATAAAATCACTAGATAAACCATAAACTATATCATCAACATAAATTTCATCTAATAAAATATCATTATAAACACACCTTGTTAAAATAGTAAGGTCAACATTATGTGTTATAAAATTATTATTCAACAAACAAAATTATTTATATCATTCTAATAAATAAGGGATAACTTGATACCATAAACATAATTATACATTTTTGCAATATGATGATAAAATATTTATTTTTCAAAATAATTGGTTGATAAAAACACTTCTTTATAAATAAATCAAATTACAAAATCACATTTAAAATACAATTGTAATAAATTAAAATCGATAAAAAAAAGAACCATCTAACAATATTTTTATCGACTCGATCATAGAAAGAGGGGAAACTGATTATTAAATGATTATAAATATTTCGTTATAGTATATATTGGAAACAAATCTAAAATTATATCCCCAAAATCTATCAAAAATAATCCAACTTGTTTCTAACAATCTATTTCGATCTAATTACTTAATTATCCTCTTAAAAGGAATCATCAAAATGAAATATTATTTCTAAAAAAACAATTAATATTATTTTTCATATGTATAATTTAATTAAAATAATTAAATACATCACTAACCAAATTAGGATAAAAATAAAAATTTATAATATCAATGTTAGGATATAATATTAAAATAGGGAGGTTGGATATCAAATAAAAACCAACATTTCAAATTAAATTTTCAATGCGATGATCTTTGTGAATACTTTACTATAAAGAACCTGATCCCATTGTCATGTAATCGATGGCATAAATTATTATTTTGGAAAAGATACAATCCATTAATACAAATGTTTAGATCATTTTAGTAGTCATGGAAGCCAGATTACGCACATGAATCTTTCATTTCAATTAAAAACAGAAAATTCAACATAAATATTATACTGATGACACCATTATTCTCCAAGATTAACGCTATATATCTACCATAATAAATATTTGGGAAAGATATGAAACTAAATAATAATAAATTGGTGTGATTGGATGCTTAGTCGTGGTAAGCGTACAATGAGATCTTTTATTAGTAAATAATCATAAATGTTGAAGAAATGTGTATAACTAAAACAAAATCCCATTAAAAATTAATGTTGTGCATAATATAGAAATAATAAATAATAACATATAAATTAATTATTTAATCTAGATATCATTACCATGTATATTCTTCTATGTGAATAAATATAAGGAATATAAATAACTAATATCATATAGAAGAAATGCATAATGTCAGATATCATAAACATAAAGTCAAAGCATCATGTATGACATTGTACATAAATATGTATGAACTCAAAATAGTTTGTCTCATTTGAGGGTATAATTCCAATATGGGATATAGTAGGCCCCACATATCAATTATTATATCCAATTCATTCCTTATAGGAAAAGGGTGTAACAAAACCATGATTTTAATTCAAATACTACATCTAAATTCAAACATATAATAAACATGTAAATAAAATTTGTTTTATCCTATAATAATAAATAAACCACTTATATGAATAAAATCCAAAAATAGATGGTCAAATAGATTAAAATAATATAATAAATTAATTTAAAAAATTGATAGAAATTATACTTTTTACAACAAAATCATTTAAAATCCATGAAATTATTATATAAAATATTTTATTTGAAACCAAACATTTAATATTATATTTGAAACATAAAAATTTTATGTAATAATAAAGGTATAAAAATCCTCTAATCCTACATAATTAAAAAAACATTTATTTCATTGAAAAATTCATAAAGTACCTCGTTTGTAAAACGAAAAAAATACTCCTTTCATATTTTTGTTAATAAAAAGTAAAATATGTGTAAAAAAGGATAATTTATTTTAAAATAATAGTAATAAAATTATGAAACAAATTATTTGGTAACATGGACCAGGATAATAAATATGTCTCCAGAAGATAATTACATAGAAACATTCTCAAATAATGAGAATATTTTGATTTTGAATTTAACTGTCACACTGTAATTTCCTTTTGTTATGGGTGACTTAAACTATTTAATGATGGTTAAATAATTTTATTAAATTATTACTCAACTACATACATATTTATTATATCATATACTATCCTATTATATTTTTTATTATTAATATTTCATTATTACCATTGTTTCTCATTTTAAAATCTTCCATTTTTTATTTTTATTTATTATAATTGTGATTTTTCACTTATAAAGGATATATTGTATTCCTCAATATAATGATATACAGATCATAAATATTATTTGAACTAATCATACATATATTTTTTAAATTATTCTTAAATTATTAATGTGGAGAATATATCTCATCACACTATGGTGATAGTAGTTCTTACATACGAACGATTTAAAAAAACATTCCATTAATGTAATAGAGGTAATAAATTGGATGGTATATTTATTATAAATAAAAAATATCATGTCATATTTATTATTATATCTATTATATTCATCAGTATACCCATCCAAATAAAGGGATCATGAAAAACATATTGCCCCACATGGTGGAGACAATAAGTATTATGTACACGGAGATGGGGATATTGTTTTCTCTAGGATGTATAAATAGAGGAATATGGTTTGACACTAATAATAATAATAAAATAATATTGTAATTATGATTATTTATTTTTAATTATATAAGGTAAATAACCCCTGAAGATGAGGTATATGAAGATGTTATTTTAAATGAGTTGGTAAAGAAAATTACCCTTCATTATCGAACCTCGTTTGGATATCCTTTTAAGTAAACTAATGTTTTACATTAGAGAAGTCCCAAACCCTTGTCTTTGTCCATGATAGATTATATGGAATATGTCTAACGTGTAGTTGAAAAAAATTCCCAATGTGGAGTGAGAAAATGATTGAGGGTGTGCCATTTTATATTATATGAGATGAGAACTCTTGGAATCCATAGAAATATTAAATTAATATTATTTTATTTTCAGTTTCAAATAGTATAAAAGTGATTTATTTCAAATCTAAGATGATTATGGGTCGAAATAATTCCACCAAATTTGTCTTATACTTTTTTACATTAACAAATTTACCTTTTTTTGAATTAACCTTTAGTTAGACCCTTTAACCCTTACCATGTGAACTGGGATTTTTTACTCATTGGTGTTAATAGAATGATTATTAAATGAAAAAAAGACACCAAAAGAATATTTGATAAAATATTTAACCTTATTATAGTATGTTGACCAATTTTTATATTTATATGAATTTTATATCATTTGTTAAATTATTATTTATTTTAATGTACCATTTATGTCAATTTGAAACATTTAATTATATGTCTTTCTATAAAATATCCTAAAAATATTATAACATCAAACCAAAAATTATAATATATCTAAAACATATCTACATTAACTAATAAATTCACGTTTTTCATTAAATATGTCAAATTATATTTCTATTAATATTATTATAATCATTTATTTGATATTTCCATTAGTTATACAATTGGCGAATCATTAATATCAAATCCTTTAATTAAATTATTTCTAATATAAAAACTAAAAATAAATTATCATGATGAATATAAATCCATTATATTTAAAATTATTGTTACTATTTGAATTTATCAAATATATAACCATGTATTAAAATTTCAATACATATTAAATACATGAGTATTACATTCTTAACATATCCTTTAATAAAATATTATAAATGTCATATTAATTGACACGTGTCATAAAATTCATATAATTTCATCATATGATTTTTTTTGTTTGAGAAAACATATCAAATTACATTTTGAGAAATGTAAGGGTAATGTTTGAATTTTATAATATTATTTTATGTTTTAGTTAAAAGATTTACCCTTAACCGTGGTAAATAATATTTTTATAACACTAATATTTGTAATTTTATAAAATTAAGTTGATCATATGAGACTTGAAATATCATAATGACTACAACCATGTATGCCCATATAACAAAATTTAATTCACATAAGTTTTTATATGAAGCTTAACATTAATCATACAGATATTGAGTGAATGAATATAAAAGATATAATTTAAAAGTTCAACACGTTTTTATATATAATTTCAATATAATATTTATTCAAATAGCCTAAATCTAATTATAAAATGTATAATTGATTAATTTTGGATTTAAAAAGTCAATTTATAGAGTAGTAATTTTTTAATAAAAAGACGATTTTTTAACTATAATAAAATACATTACACAATCTATAAAAAATTAGACTTCCTAGAATTTTTTTTAAAAAATTTATCTCAACTATTTTTAAAACTAAAAATTCAATAAAATAATTGCATTTAGAAAAATAAAAATTATAAATTTTTTGAATTTTAGTTTTAAAATAGGTGAGAC
Source organism: Viscum album (assembly GCA_963277665.1). Lineage (NCBI taxonomy): Eukaryota > Viridiplantae > Streptophyta > Magnoliopsida > Santalales > Viscaceae > Viscum > Viscum album. The sequence continues at coordinate 414,850,274 of OY728153.1, read as the reverse complement.
ATTAAATGGTTGTAAATTTCCCCTTAATATTATATTTTTATGAATAAAATCAGATTTGTGTGTGTATAATTTATCAAAAAAAACAAAAGAAAAGTTAAATATGAATATTTTTTATAATGCAGTTAATAGTATTCACAAACCCTAATTAAAAATATAGGTTAATATATCATGGTTCACTAAGACTCAGTGTTGCATTCATTAAAGGCTATAGAATATATGAATTTTATTTATAAATAAAAACATTGCAAATTATTAGGGAGTTAATTCTCTATACATTAGTTAAATTATACTATTGATATTAAAAAATGATATTAGTAATCAAAAGGATGATATTTAAAAATACTATTATAGTCATACCCAGATCGTAAGTAGGGTTAACAACACATATTAATAATAAGTAGGAATTGAAAATGTTAAGGTCTCCAAAAAACCAGGTTTTCAAATAGGATAACATTAGTTGAATGTAGATATGCGTCGATAGTGTAAAAATCTAAAATCTTATAGGTATTTATTGAGGTCATCAATAACAATCATGTGAATAAACAAGGTGAAATTGAGGGTTTCGAATAAAAAAATTATATAATTATGAAAATAAAATTAGTTCAATTAAAAATAAATTTTTTTCATTTGACCTATTTCCTATAGTTGAAGAATTCTTTAGCACTATAATAAAGTAAGAAAATATAATTATTTGATAGATTTATTTATAGAAAACATTTTTACTTATTTGAGACTTGTAAACATTATACATTATTTTAAGGAACATTTTTCATCATAAGGATAAGTTATATATTAACCACTAAAACATTTTCCTACAAATGAAATTAACCATTTCATAAATGGTTAAATGTTTAAAAATGATAACATAATTAATCCTTACAGAACTTGAAGAAACTCTTATTTGTCACATTCCAAACATGTGAATATGTACATCATTTATTCTCTTGAAACATGGTAATAAAATAAATACATTATTAAAAACATTCATGTTTCCTTATACTTTAACTGTAAAATATATTGTTGGATATAATAATTAAATCCAAAATTTTTTTAAACTCCATAAATGATGGAATATACCCCTATTTAAAATAAACACTAAACAATTCCATGGTAGTCATTACATTATAAAAATATATCATCAATTTATTGAAAATTTATTATTTAATTATCATGAATAGATTAAGGGATATCACTCCATCAACCATATGTTTCTAAAAAATTAACATGCTACTGATACACTTTTCTGGTTACCATTTAACATATATTATGGAATCCATAATGTAATAATACATTATTTCAGTCCTTATGTATCATATTACTCTTATGACCATAATATCAAATTAGAATTCTTGAATCCAAATACACAAATACTTTACTTATTCCACATCGACTATAGTAATAACATAAGCTTGGCCTTGATCCCATTATTGTTTCAGAGCTCTATTTCATTGACGCATTGGAAAATAATTTATGTAGCTTCCCATACCCTTATAGTTAAAACATTACACATTTAAAATTTCATGCATACCCATATAATCATGATCCTAGTGAACTTTGTCTCCACACTTTTAAAAACTCACATTCCCTTCATGAGAGTATAATTGTGTTTCTTCCCACAATTATCATGTGTGAAAAATATACTTTTTTCAATTTATCATTTTATCCATATATTGATCTATTGATATCTTCTTCCAATTATTTTACAAAAATTCATACAATGTAAAGAATTATTTCACTATCTTGATTGGAAATGAGATGATATCATAGTATTATATGAAATCTTGGGGGACCCATGCTTTTTCGAGGAATAGATTTAACCCATAGAATAGATGATAAATATTACTCTTTGGGTTAATTATAAAGTATGTTTAATGATTTATTAATCTTGTAATTTTGGCCTCAAATTGACAATATTCACACACTCTATTATCCTTAAAATAAAAAATTATCTCATTATTTCAGCTCTATATTTGTGAGGGAAGAATTTTTTCAAGAAAATGTTCATGAAATACTTACATTCCATGAATTATATTTCAAACTACCCATTAAATTTAAAATAAATGGAAACCATTTATAGTACTCTCCATAGAGATGATAAACTCTTATAAAAAACTTCTCCCTTTATTTTCTCCCCAAAATAAATAAAAATTTTCTCTAAACAAGTTATCCATTGTTAACCTAAAATAGATTTTTAGTCCCATTGAATGTTGATGTTTTCTATCTCATGTTGTTGTCCAACATTTTTCATAAATGGTGAGGATCAAGATGATATATTTGAGGATGTTAAATTTTCATAACCTGAGTCAACTATCCTAGTATTGTTATAAGTTGATTTGGACTAATTGGAGATTCAAATAAAATATCATTCTCTTTCATTTGAAATAAATACATAAATGGTATACATTCATTTGTACAATTTTAATTAATTATACTAGGATACATTTATAAAAAATAGAATATAATAAAATAGGTTATTAATCATAATGCATAATTTCATAATAGTAAAACAAATAACATAAATTCAAACATTTATTCATATTTAATGTCATAATAATTTACATGGTTTCATTGGGGGAATATTTACATTTCATTAAAATATAATGTATTTTATAGAAAATGTGAAATTTCCTAATAATATCCCCATGGAGTGTCAAAACATGTGCATAGTAAGGGACATTATTGCATTTCATGTTATGATGAGTTAACCCAGACACACCTTGTTAGAGTTGTTACTCCTTATTTACATCATTTCCTAAACCACATCCACTTCTAGTATTAATATATTTATTTATTTATATGAATACCTACATAATTTATACCTTAATTTTTTTTATGATTTGTTTCTATACTTATTATAAATTTCTATCATAGGGGTATGTTTCATAATAAATGATTTATAAATCTAGTTTCCATGGGTTTTACAAAAAATTTCTATTATACCATCTCTTCTGACCCTGACCTCAATAGCCTATATTCAGTGCCTTGCCTTATTACACTCGTAGAGATGCAGTACTCATATTCCAAAAAAATCGACCAATTTAGTAGTATTAGAATCCAAACTAGATACATGAACATTATTTTACAATTCAAAAAAATAGTAAGTATAAATCTTTGGTAACAATATTATACACATAGAGTAAACTAAAATTTCAATCATAATACACCTCTTTTCATTCGGGGAAAATATAACATTAGAAATAGGTGATCTCAAATTCATATAAAGGATAAATGTACAATAGAATCAATTATGAAAAAATAAACATAATGCTTATGGAATGGTGTATAACAAAAATAGAAGCCCTTTAAACATTACATTGAGCACAATATGGAATGAAAAAATAATACCATATAAACTAACAACATAATCTGGAAATATTAAATAGATATATTCTATTTGTTAAATCATCACATGAAATATCAATAACTAATCTTATAATGATGCAATACATAATGTTGTCCATCATAAAAAAATATCAAGTATTCAATAAAGAAGAAATATCAAAATATAAATATCCCAAACTAGTTTGACTCATGATACCTACCAATGCATTGAGGGGATATATTTTTCATGACCAATCACCTACTATTTACAATGGATTCCTCATATAAAAAGGGTAAAACATAAAAACATAGAAAATAATATTAAAACTAGTATACATAATGTTAATACATTCACCCTAAATAATTAATAGAATAAAAATAGTAAATCTACATTCAAATATATCATAAACCATTCAACTCAATATAGTACATTGTATCATAATAAATCATCATCAATTAAGCATAAAATTTTTAAAATTATTTTTTTAATAGATTAAAATGATATAATAAAATCATCAATAAAATTACAAAAATTTCCATTTTCTACTTTCAAAACATTTTAAATAATCCCATTTATAAAATAAATAATTTCCTTTGAAAATGAAAATTTAAGATCTAAAGGGAACCTACAAAATTTTAAGGCACTAATACACTAGAAAAATCCACTCATACTGCATGGATCATAAAAAATATTCCTTCCTAAAAAATGTAATAATGTATCTTGTTTGAAAAATGAAAAAATATTCATCCATCCTATTTAATAAAAAATTCAAACATGGGTAGAAAAGACATTAAAATATTTATAAGAATAGTAACAATATTTCGAAATAAAAATTTATGAAACCTTTACATTGATGATAAATATGTCCCTAGTAGATACTTACATATAAACAATCACAAATAACAGAAATAAATGAGATTACGAATTTAAACCTTAACATGTACATTCCATTAGTAGAGGGTGTGTTAAAAATATATATAATGGTGAAATAATGTTGTTAAATAACCCCTGAACAATATCAATAATTGTTATATCATATAAGATACTCTTATATTTTTTTTAACAATATTTCATTATTACTATTACTTTATTTTTAAACTACGTTATTTTCTTATATTTGATTTATTTTTTATGTTTGGTTTATAATGAATAGGATATATTTTATTCATATATATAATCATATTAATTTTAAAATATTATATTCACTCATAATAAACAGTTTTATAGTCATTATTTAATGTTTAATGTGGATAATGAACCACATCCTGTCATGGAGATGGTAGGCCATATGTATGCATGTATGATGGTATCATTTCATTAATGGTAAATGTGTATTGAATTTGATGGTGTATTAATTGTAAAAATAAATTCCATTTCATAATTACTATTTAAATCAAATATATTCATCCATATACCCAATCAAAAAAAGTGGTTATGAAAAACAATTTACACCACAATGTTGAGACGGTACGCATTATGTATACATGCATGATGATATTTTTTTAGTAGGATGGATAAAAAAAGAATATGGTTTTCCATAATCATTATAACATCTCAATATTATATATAATAATATAATTTTTATTTTATAATGGAGTCAACATGTTAATAGGAATTATAAGGAGAAATAATGTTGATCTATTTGATAAAGACAATTACATATTCTTTAAAAATCGTTCATTAGATCACCTCTTGGAGACACTAGGTTTGGAATGTTTATAAAAAAACCATTAGTTTTTTATTTTGAATATGATAAGTGACATTTTAAGGGGTTGACAATGAAATAAGTCACAATGTTGTTTAAAGAAGTGATTGAGGAATCACCTTTCTATAATAGAGGGAAGGGGGTGATATTGGAATCCATTAAAATATTAAATTAATATAAATTTATTTTTGAATTAGAATATATATGAAGTTAGTTATTTAGCATCTAAGATACCTATGGGTCAAAATCCCCTCGACCAATGTTTTTAGACATATTTAGGTCACAATATTTACTTAATATTATAGAATTTGCCCTTAGTTATACCCTGTAAGTCTTACTATATCAATATGTATTTTTACTCGTTAGAGTTACTATAGTTACAATAAAATTTCAAAAGATCCTAAAATGGATCATTGATAAAATATTTAAATTTATTCTACTTATTTGAATAAATATTATATTTTTATAAATTTAAAATCATTTAATAAAACTTTTTTTTAATTTAATGTATCATTTTGTAAATTTGATATTAATCATTATTTTTCTTTTTTTAAAATATCATATCTATAACAAGGAAAAAACAATTTTTCTATATATCTAGAATTTCTAATTTATGTATAAAATTTCTGAATTATTTTTATTATGTGAAATTATATTTATTTCAATATTTATAATATCATTTATTTGATATTTCCATTAATTAAACAATTACTTAATCAATTTTATATAAGAAATTTTTTAAATTATTTGTTCCCTAAAAATATAAAAATATATTATCATTATAAATATGAATTTATTATATTTAAAATTACAATTTATAATCAAAATTTTTCTTCTGTATAACTCTATATAAAAAATGTATTACTTATTAAAAACATGAGTATGATATTTTTTACTTATCATCAATTAAAAAATTATAAATGTCAGATTTATAACTAACTGGAAAAAATGATTATAATTTATGAATAATATTGATTTTGGATGAGACACACATAGAAAAATAAATTGGGAAAATAATTAGGTTAATTTTATAATATTATAAAATTATAATATTTTTTACATTTAATGACTCGATTTACACATACTTTGATAAATATAAAATTACTATTGTTACTAATACGAATATTAAAAAGTTAATTTAATTCTATTATACTATAAATATTAAAATGATTACAATTATGAATTTTTTTCTCTAAATTAATTTTACACAATTGGATAAATTAAGATTAACACTAATACCAAAGATTTGATGAGAAATAGGGTTAAATGAAATGTTCAAAAGTTCAATTTGTTTTTTATATCTAATTTCTATATAATAATAATTGAAATAAAATAAATTGAATTAATATAGGAATTATTGATAAATTTTTACATTAATTTCCAATTTAATGTCTAATAACTATTTTAAAGAAAAATGATTTTTAAACTATAATGTACTATTTTCCTGTATTCCTCGAGAAAATAAACTTCCCAGAAAAATACCAGAAATTCACCATAATATAAATTTAATTTTACAAATTCTAAATTTATCTTAATTTTTATAGAAATATAACATTTTTTTAAATTTGGTGCGCCATTAAAAGGTTGTAAAATTCCCCTTAAAATAATGTTTTAATGCATAAAATTGTATTTGTTCTTACATAATTGTCTTGGAAATGAAAAAGTTAAATGGAATATAATTATTTTTTATAATGTGGTTAACAAATATCATAAATTATATTTAATAGGCTTGGTTAATAGTTCATTTTGTGCTCAAACACAGTGTTGTGTTCACTGCAAACTATAGAACATATTAAGTTTATGTAAATAAATATTGAAAATTCATGGGGTATTACATTTATAAACTACCAAGAGATTAAGAATCATATTTGTTCCCCAGAAATTAATTATCTAGTTGTCTTTAATCCAAAAATGTATATCTCTAAAACAATCTTCAATAATTTCCAAAATGGATTTGGGACCATCAAATAAATAATAACAATTCATATCAATAGTATCCTTAATAGTCATAGCGTTCTTATTATAAACAGTACAATATATAAATTTATAATAAAAACCATGAAATATAACTTTTTAATGTTTATAGTTAATATTATCAATATTATCATTCATATTCAAGATAAATAATGGATAACCAAAAAAAATCCAATATTTTATTTTCTATCTAAAATAAAATCATAAGGGGATTTCTAAATCCAAGATATTATATAAAATCAACTCAAGGAATATAAATCAAAATTAATTGAATCCATAAAAATTTATATTTGAAAAAAATATTCACCAATAATAGTTTGATACATTTCATGAATGGTAATATTTTTTCATTTTACCAAACCGTTTTCTTATGAAGATCGTGGAGTAGAAAAATTATAAGCATAATAATTGATTCCATAAAAATTGTATAACATAAAAATGAAAAAATCACCACCTTTATATATTTAAATGGATTCAAAAAAAATTCATATTTGGAAATAGATTATGAAACATTTTAAGTCTATCTATTGATTCATGATTATGAATAAATAATAATCCCTCTAAATTTATCAAAATCAAAAAAATAACAAAAAATATACTTGTTACCACCTAAATAAGAAGTTTTATTATTACTAAATTATTTTAGATGAAAAACTAAAGAGTTTAAAATTTATAAAAACAACTCACATATTTGATACATTCCTTGCATAACTATCCATTAATGAATTAATCAAAAGAAATATTTTTACCTTTGTCATCAGAAAATGTAGATCATGTATATTATTGGATATTTTAGGTATCACTCAAATATGATAATTTATAAGACATATATTCTAGATGATATCATCTATATAAAAATAATTTATATTCATAACATTTCTATTAGATATATAAGAGAAATTAGTATTATATAGATTATCCATTATATATAAAAATAATAATTCTCTTCAAACAATAAACATTTATTATTTTCAAACATAAAATCCATATTTTCAGCATGATATTTACATATTCATATTGTATTATTTTCAATCCATTTGACATATAAATCATTAAAAATTTAAATGTCATACGAAATACCAACTTCAACCAAATCATTAATATTTCCTCTATAATTATCATCAAATGTGACAGAGCCTCCATGACATATAATACTAGTTTGGAAATTCAATAGGTCACCACTAATGTTTTATTAACAACCAATATCCATGTATCATTTTTATTTTATAATATAAAGATATTTATATTTCAATGATTTGTAATTTGGATAAAAATTATTATACCTGTGATATTTTGGGTCCAACTCGGTTTGGAATTAAAAAAATTTGCACAAAAATAAATTTAAAACATTTATTGTATGAAAAAATGCTGATAAATTCATCATATTAAAATTTTTTGTATATTTACGAGATTTTTTAAATCATTGATAACCTTAATAAGAAAAATTTAAATATAACCTTCACATATATCATGTTTGAAAAAAACGTTTTATATCATAACATTTTAAAAAAGTAGTCTTGTATGGAATCAAGATTGGGTGATTATAACCAAAACCAATTTTATTTTAATTTTTATTAATGTTATCAATCGTATTTTTATATATTTTTTTAGTTGAAGAATATAATAAAAATTTTATTTTATTGAACCAAATTATATTGTCGGATTATAATTTTATTGAATTGTGTCAAAATCGTCAAATATTATAACATTAGTAAATAAATCATAATTTTCTATTTTTTCTCAAAATAACTTATTTTAAATTATAAATAATTTTAATTTCATTAATAATTGACTTATTTTTTTACAAAAATTATATATACAAATTATAACATCATAAAACTTATTTTTAAATGTTTTCATTTTATCTATAAAACTCATCAAATCTATAAAAATATTTATCAGAATAATTAAATGAATTAGAATCATTCAAACATTTATATTATTATACACTATGAATAGGAATGTTATATTTTTTTTACATCTATAATTTTCACTTGAGAGAAATTATTTACTATAACATTTGGAAGCATGAAAATAATTGTTCATTTTTTTTTAAATTTTCTATCTCTAGCTTCTTGTTTCGTCTTTGGAAAATCATACATGATATGTCCCTTATTTTTACATTCATTAATGTTTGTATCGACACCATATGTGTTACCCTTCATTTATTTTTTATCATTATTTACATCATTACATGTAAACTTATAGATCTTTTTCATTTACTTCGAAATTTTATGAATACCATTAAGTAAATTCATTATTTCTCATATATGGAATTCTTGTGACGAGTATTCGGGAGTTATTGGGGAAACATTTATAATAAAATTTAATGCAATTAATTTCATCAATGAATCCTTTTTTTATTTGATTTTATCTGACTAATGTTAATATTTAATACTTTATGTGATGATTTCATCAAAGATGTATTTTGTAAAATTATCTTTCATGGATCAAAACATTCTTTATAATTAATTGATTTGGTAGAAATATTATGAATATTTAAACAAGAATTGGGTTCTCTATATATTATCCAAGTATATTCATTCCATTTAAATTTTTTTAAACATGTTTAAAATAATATTTATTCTATCATCTTCACCCATCTTAAAATATTGGTACTCTTCAAAATGATTTTTGGGATTGGTTCTAATCAGCATGTCATCTCCATGAATTGTTACATGTAAACTCTTATGATCTAATGATCTATCTAACATGGAGACACAAGACTAAAAAACATCAACTAGATGAATAATATAAAATATTTACTAAATTTTTACATAGCCTATGAGTTATAGTAAAAGTGTTATCACAATATAAAATAATAAATATACTCTAAACTGGAAATTCATATAATGGTTAACCATTGACAGAAATTGTAAATTTTGGATAGTATTATTAATAATGGTTTAAAGTGAAAGTTAAAAGACCATATTAAAAACATGTAGATAAAAATTGAATATCAAAATTAATTAATATATATAAATTAAAGAGATAATAAGTTGTCAAAAAATATAAAAGGACCAGACAATGATTTTTATAGGGGTCACATTATAATAGAAATAGTTCACATAGATACCTCATAACAATGTGATAATAACATTTTCCACTATAATTTCTTTTGAGGGGAATCAAATCATAATTACATGATCCTCCTACTATTTCATGTATAAACATAAATTCTAACCTTTATATTATGAGTCACTGCCTAAAAAACTCTAAAATCGGATGGTGTGAGTGACCAATAAAATATTCCTATGTTTAGAAAATTGGAATCACAAACGAAAGAAAGAAAAATATTTTTTATATAAAATCGTAAAAATATTGTGAATGAATGCATTAGAGATAGAAATTAGTTTTACTGAAATAGTACACCAAAAAATAAATAGATGATGAAAACAAATATGGTTATATTTTATCGAGTATAGGATAAACTAATCTCATCTGTAGGTTCTTAGAATATCGAAAGTGTCCTTTGAAGGCAGGATAAACACATATTATTACCTTAAATCTTGTGTTATTGTAGATTTAAATGACCTTGACATCATTTAAAATAAATGATGTTGATTAATAGACTATATTAATACACTTGGACAATAGTAAGAGAATCATTTATTGTAATTTATAATTAATTTATGGAAAGATATAGAATAACCTAAACATATAATTACACTTTTGATGATGATGTAGATGAATAAAATTATATTAACAATCATTATGATGTAGTATTCAACTGTATATTCCCGATATAGGTGGTCCACATGTGAACTACAATTGCTGAGCATTTTCATATAATATTAACGTTTTATAATGATAGATCATGACCACTTCTATTTTTTGGTTGATCATAACAGTATTATTATTAAATTCCAAATATCCATTTGTGTTCTACTGAAGGTTTGGTAGTGGAGTAAGAGAGAATATACTCTAGGTCATGAACTAATACATCCTTATATATTGTGAAAAAAAATATTTAATTAGAATGATATATAATTAGATATTTATTATAAATGGTTTAGGGTTAGAAAATCATACACAAGACCCCAACCATCATTAATATTACTAATTGACCATATGTCCAGTAATATTAATAATATTATTACTAATCAATTCACATGAAAATAGAAATATTAATATAAAAATATATTAATTATTTTCTAGTTAATCCATATATTATTTCATTCATCGTGATTTCAAATCCTTGAATAATGACTATTTAATTAAATAAATTGCACAATTATATTCTATAATATATATTATATTAATTATACTCACTAGAAACTAATATTTGTTATTTTTATTTAACACAATTTAATATTTCAAATAAAATTCTATTAGATTATGGAAGTCAAGAAAATCCTGATAAATATTATTTATTTTCTAATTTTATATTCAATACTCGGGTTCATTTGAGATTACACATATATTTACTGTGTGAGACTCAAGGAATCTTTCTCTATTCCATTAAGAATAAATACATAATGTCCATGGATATTGTCTAGTAAAAATCCCTGGAATCCATAGAGAATAACCTTAATGTCAAAATTATGTCCAACATACTATGAATATTTACTATGTAATTTAATTATTTTAACACATTATCTCAAACAAAGAATGTTTAGTTTTTGTTCCATCAACCAATCTGAATGATGTATCATTTTTTGAATCTCTATATATGAACATTCCCATAAAATACTACATATATAGATTTATCCTGGTGGATCCATTCCCATCAACAGGACTTCAATATGACATTTTTAATAGAAAAAAGGGATAAATCTATTACAATATTATCAAATATAGATATATTTTTTTAATTCACACAATGGTTCCAATATTAATGGGAACATATGTAATCATGGATTTAGTAAAAAACAAATTATTTAATTCATGATATCCATTAATGATATTATAAATGTATACGGATCAATACATCCATATATATATATGAACATCTGATTACACATGGAAATATAGATTCTCAATTGATGGGAATACTATTAAATACTCTTATCATGGATGTTACCAAGAGAAATACCATGAGATTGTGTCACAATATCTTATTAGACTCATAACCCTAATAGTGTGTATTTTCTATGTCTATCAATCAATATCATCTAACCATAGGAAAAAGGATCATTAATAATGTTGTGGAACTTCTATGTTTTCAACATTTAAAGGAACTAAGATACCCCTTACACATGAAAAATATTATGAGGATATTATGACATAAAAATATAATTAATAATAATGAATAATATGTGATAATAATTATTTATTAATATGTAATTATTGTAATAAAGAACTAAACATTATTTTTCTATGTAACGAACTTCAAAAAACTCCCACTTTTACAAGATCCAATTGATGTAAACCGTTATCCCACTATCTCTCACATGATACACCATATTTTGTGATAATAGTTCATTAAATATGGGGACTACTATTTCCCCCATTGATACTATTCTCAATGTATCATCACCTCATTTTTGAAAAATTCATGAAAATGTTAAACATATAATGTATGAAATTCTTCCGTTTTCATTTCCATATCACTTTGGAGAGTTCCACAAAAATATTTTTATCATAGTAAATAATAATATGCTATTTAAATATACATTCAACATCATGTTCTTAGAAAAATTTATGAATCCAAAATGATTCCTTTGATACATCTAAACAAACAATATATGTGGATTCCCATATATATTCAGTAAAAACGTGATTCATTGCACTCATCTTGTTAATATTCACACATTTTGGACAAAACTAACTATTAGTTATGTGAAATCATATTTTTATTATATATTACAATGATAGATTCTTTATAACACTAGAAGTATATATTTTTATCAACAATATACACTAAGAACATATAATATGTTCACCTCAGATAATTATAGATTATATTTGAAAAAAATGCAATGTTTTTATATTGGATATTGTTAATACATTCCAAACATTATAAATAAATTTAGAGACACCAAGACTCATACATAACATAAAATACATGATATATCCTATCATTGAAGCATAATGGATCGTACTTGCACAACAATTTTCTTCTTGTGTCTAAGGATACATTTTTATGGAATGATGTAAACCATTTTACTGTAGATCCAATCCCCTCTTAGATTTTTACATACTAAATCTATTCAATATATGGTTAATACATAGACCATAATTTAGACCAAACATCCTCTTAGATCTATCACAAATAATAATGATAATATTATGTATTTTTTATTCACCTATGTCCTCCATAGATAAGATCCTACTCATTCATTCCATAACATCTTGTGATGCTGGTATATAATTAATTTTTTTAATATTAATAAACATGCACTACTCTAAAAACAATCATACTCCAACTAAACTACTTGTATAAACATGTATCAAATTCATAGATAAGGAAACAAACTAATTTTATGCCTCCATAAAATCGAATGTTCATAACCCGAATATATTCATTAATCTATAAATAGTTCTCAGAAATCACAGACCTTATTTTATTTAATGGAGTAATAATACCTTATAGTTGTATCATCTAAAAATTTTATTAATGTTATTCTTTTTGGAATGATGTTTCGAAATCCATTTCCCAAATATCAAATGCATGGTATGATTTTCTAGAAAGATATATTCAAATCGATTTAAGAATATAATATATGGAAAATGAATATTTATAGTAAATACATTGATTTTATCTGCTCCCTTTTTACAGTGGGAATTTTTTATAATAATTTAATTTATCATATTTTTCTATTATTTTATTAAATAACAATTTACATGAAATATGGTATACATAAAATGGTAGAAAATTTAAAACAAAATAATTTATATAAATAATTGATATCATAATTATTATATTCCTTCCATCATTAATATTTTTATCCCTCTATTGCCTCAATATAGTATCAAGTAGCATCATTGTAAAATAATATTTGTTCCCATTATTAGTGACTATAAAAACATATCTCCTTGTTTCTCATAACACTCTAGAACTCATACATAAAATTTTTGTATCATGACCAAAAAGATGACATGAGGTGTAATGGAATCATTTTATGTACCAACTATTGTGTTTCATGGTAATTAATTTCATCAAAGGCAATCATTCTCATACTATCCTAATTTAATATGTTCTCCATCATAGTAAAAAAATAATGTCTTACTATAGGGAAATTATTTTGAAAAGGGTTTTATAGATATAATCCCCTTGTTTTCTTGGTATAAACTATAAATTAAAAAATTATGTATCAGGTTTATATATCATGGAATGAAATATCTCTATTAATCACCTTTCAATGACATTAATATTTCATTCAAACCTAATCAAAAAAGGAATTCAGTTTTTTGATTTCTTCAGTACTCATTTTAGTAAGTATATTTCCATATATAAAAAATATCTGATAATCATTATTTGAATGTTTTCATGACTCATTAAATACCTTACTATGTCTAATATGGTATGGTTCCCCATTCAATAACATCATTCCACTATGGTGAATAAGGATTACTATTTAGAGGAAAAATATAATACTCTATTAAAATGTCGATAAACTACTTGTTATGATATTCAACACATTCATCTGATCAATGTTTCTTTATCTATTTAAAATGTTTATTTTAAACATTATTACTAAACTATTTTACCTTATCAAAGAATTTGGTTTCATTCCACATTAAATATATTTTATGATACCTATAAATGTGACTACTAAATGTAATTCTAAATGAGCACCCAAAAGTAGATCCTATTTGAAATCATATTTACACATATGTGTGTACCAATTATAGATTCTATATATCACTTTTATATTAATTACCAAATGTTATTTTGGTTATAATACATTATAAAAAAGAATGACTTCATTAGAGAAATGTAAAATCAAAAGAGACTAAATAACCATCTTGATAAATATTTCTCATGAAATTTTGATTTTACATGACTGAAATTGTGATCCCACAATGGGTTTTTATATTAATTTCACATATTTTACTCATTATATATATCCCAAATATAATTATTTCAAATTAATACATGAATATTGTTATTCAATATTAAAATAACATAACAAATGAAATGTTTTTAAAATTAGAACCCTTTATTTAAAAATCTCAAAATAAATCAATCCTAATCTAGATTGGAAACTAAACTTATCCTATTAATAACACTATGTACATAATAAAATTTAATTATACCCAAAATAAATCTTTTTTAAAATTTAATATTGTAATAAACTATACCTAGATAAACCATCATCCAATAACATTTATCCAATATATCCTCCAAATTTATGGAAATATTCCCCAATTTATTTTCCATATATTTGGATAAAAAAAATTTCCCCAAGAAGTTTCTAATACATAAAATTTACATATGAAAAGAAACAAATCCATAATTAATTCATATAAATTTTCCCCTTTATTCTTTTTCTATTTGAATGTACTCTTAAAAAAGGCATTTCTTTCATTATGGAAATCATATCACATCATATTCCATACCATTCCTTTACATTTTAATCTTTTTGAAAGAACACCAATTTGATGATTTAGACATGGAATGAGTATTAAAAACCCTTTTTATTGTTTTTACACATCCTATTTACTAAATAG
Source organism: Viscum album (assembly GCA_963277665.1). Classification (NCBI taxonomy): domain Eukaryota; kingdom Viridiplantae; phylum Streptophyta; class Magnoliopsida; order Santalales; family Viscaceae; genus Viscum; species Viscum album. The sequence goes on along the minus strand of OY728153.1, from coordinate 414,834,657 downwards.
AAAGTGAGTATTTGATTAACCTTTTCATTATAAACATCATGAATAAGTGTGAGAATATCTTAAATTTTCTTTTATGTATTTATCATATTATAATTCGTAATAAAATTGTTGATGATGAATGGAAGTGGGGAAAATGAGATCTTAGAGTAACTCATAAAGGATAATAAAAACCAATATATATACACACACTCAATGTTACATATAATATGGACTACATCTACACTAGTAGGCACCAAATCTACAATCATGATTGTGAATGGTGTGTTGAAGATATCATAACTCTCAGATCTCATATTCTATTCATAGAGACCATTATGGTTAGAAACAATTATATTGACATAAATCCTTATATTGCATTAAAATATCATTTTAAATGTGGAATACTATGAAAAACTTTACATATATAACATCATCCATATGTTCCATATAGAGAGAAAAATCTTCTTATTTATCCAATTAAGAAATAAACATGTAATGTGGGGTTTCCAAATGATAAATTTTAATTCATGGTGTTGTATATTGTTAAATTACATATAACATTACATAAAATTATTATTGTTTTGAATGTTATAACTCACCATTATGTATCAAAGGTATATTAGCATTGACATTTTATTTTATATTTATAAAAATGAAGAATATATAATTATTTCTTTTTATTAATGGATAAGTTAATTATATAATATTTATTTAATTAATTTAATAATATATCTCACTATTTATTGATATGTTTTACCGTTGACCATAATATTTATAGTATTTTATTTCATAGATATTCTCGTGATAAGGACTGATATTCCCATATCATGACCTAGTTTAGGGACTATCTATACATTTGAATTGTTTTAGTCCATATTATCTTTCCAACTAAATTAACTTAATGGATAGTGATCTATTGAGTAGACTCCCCAATCCTAAAATCATGTTTTATTATTTTCCCAATCTTTTCCACATTGTTACTCCAATTCCCTCTTGTATGTGAACCCCTAATGTAAACGATGATAATAAAACCCAAAACTACAATATATATTACCATGATAAAAAATCAACACCTCATGGATTTTTCAAGTACATTGAACAGTTTTGTCTGTTCTAATATAAATAGTAGAAATCTATTCTGAAATAATATTTATTGAATTTCTTTTATCAATATTTTAAAATCAAATTTTATAAATTTATATGACTTATTTATATTAAGTTGATTTTACATAATGAGATTTACTATCTCGGATAAAACAAATATGGATAATTTAATTATATTTTATTCCATCATTCATGATTTTTAAATTATTTATTTATGTCATCACATAACATTAACAAAAAAAATAATCGACCATATGAATAAAATAAATAATATATAATTATAATAATTATGATATTATCTAATGGACAGATTATCTAGAGGATTGAGAAAACACATGGCTCTTCGAGAGAACACCATGAGAAATATATTAGTTAATATATTAGTATTAAAAAAATTGTTATGAAATTCCCCAATTAGGATCAAATATTTTCTTTTAATCATATTATATTCTCTCACCAAGGAACTCCCACATTTAATAATACTTCACTCACTCATAAGTGATAAAATTAAATGGATTGGATAAAGGGGGTTGTAATATATAAAACATGGAAAAACATTTTATAAAATAATAAGGGTAAGGGTATGAATTTTTAAAGACCCGTAGAATTCAAGGGAAATTTTTTCTTAATTTTATTTGGGATTTTACAATAACGCAGTTTCTGACAGCGCCTGATTCTGAGTCCCGGTGTTCTCAGAATCAATTTTCGGAAGTTTAGCTCGGGTACGTTCAGTGAATGAACGAGCGGGTTTTTCTAACTATTGAACCGGTGCTCGGAATTGAAATCTGAGGGCACCGATGAAACCGCAGTGCCGGTATTTGCTTAGGAACACCTATTACGAAGTTGTGTTTTCTCGGGTGTTGATGGGGAATAAAAATATAATTATTTCACATTTTTATTTTTTCACTAAGCATTTTAAGTGAAAATTATGTTGTGTCTCAACTTAATTTATCTATTATAAGTGGTATAGCCCATTTGAGAGAGTTGGGGTGGGACACACTGATGATATAACTTTCCTTGAGAGGATTTAAGATGAGTTGGGGCCCACACAAGCCCCCACCATTTCATCTTCCCTTAACTCTCTTAAAGCCTTTTTTTCAAAACCCCTTGTTAAATTTTGATAAATCACCACATTTATTGGACTTCTTCACAGTCTTCTCTTCCATTAATTCTTAACACCACCATAATTACTAATTTAATCATCCACTTTAATAAGGATGCTGTATGATTTTGAAATGGATGAGTTAATGAAATTATTAGTCAAATCTAATATTTTATTTATGTAGGAGCCTTTTAATGAGAGGGGGTCCATTAGAGAACTTTCTCTCATTCCATACCTCCCTCTCCTTCCTCCATTATTGCACCACCACCGAGGATTCATCTTCTCCGACGAGACACCGATGAATCAGGAGGGATCAGTGGCGTGGTGTGGACACAATGATCTATGTTTATTTCGATGTCTTCCCTATGTCGGATCAAACAAACGACGCTTGAGCCGGGATCAAAGGCACTTTACAGAAGCGACGAACGCCAATGACCGTCGTCACCTTAATCTCTTTCCTTACAACGACGTCAACGATCCGACCTCCGCCCTTTCGTGACACTGTCATCCACGATGATTGACTACCACAAATCTTTCTCGAGGTATGGAATTAATTCAAGAATGATTTTATTCCCTTGATTCTTCTTTTCTAAAGAAATCAAAGAACACAGATCAACATATTATCTAGTTGATCCTCTATCGTTTTCCTTGTGGGTTGGGAATAATTTATTGCAGGAAGTTGTAGGGGTTTATTGCTTCTTGTTCGTGAAACATCTTTTGTCGTTCCTCGTATTATTTTTTTTGTGCCGCTTGTTATCCTCTTAATGGAAGGAGGTTGGACTGCACGAACACGACCGACCCTCCTTCCCCTATGTTGTTGCGTTGTTGCGGTTCGGAAGATGGCGGCATGTTGCAACGGCACCGCGCGAGAACCTAGAGGGATGTGGCAAGGATGCGCGGTGCCGTCACGCAGCGCCGTGATTGCCAAATTAAAGTATGGTCATAATTGGGACTGCAAATTTGAACGAAAGACTCGGGCGTTTGTTCTTTTGATGTGCGGATCAGCGGGCATTGATGGAATGGGCCGCAGAAATGTTTTGATGTTTCCGCAGTGATGAACGGGAGACGGGATGAGCATTGGCGCAGTCGGAATTGAAAACGGACCACCGGAGCAACTCCGGTGGCCTGTGGACTCCACCGGCCACGCCGACTGCCGGCCGCCTAGAGGCGGCGGCGGCCAGATGCGCCGCCTGGAGAAACTGCCACGGCGGAAGCCGCGGCGGCGAGCTGATGCATCTCGCGGCCGCGTGGGATCCACGGGGGACGCGGGGCGCGCTGGGTCCGTTGAGCCTTGGCTCGTAGGCCGAGCCAGCGAAGCTCCCGGCCGAGCCGGGCCGCGCCAAGCCGGGCTGGAGTGCGCCCGGACGGGTCGACCCGGTTCGGGCCACCCAGGGGGGGTAGGGCTGGGTCGGTCAGGGCCCAGACCTGCCGTTTTCAGACCTCTTCGGTCTTCAGCACATAACATGGGGTAAGGACCTCTGATCGATGCACTGTCAGTTGCGTAGAGATCCATGGATTGAGTCGGTCGTTTCGATATATTACACTCAAGGTTTTGGAGAACATTGGGTTTAGCCGGGTTGGTTCGGATACGAAACCAACCGGGCCCTCGGAGCAGAAACGCTTATATCTTGAGCTCCGGAAGTCCGTTTGACGTGACGTCGACCTTGATGAATTCGACTTGATGAGGTGGAACTTTTGTATTACTCCGCTTGATGTTTGGATACCGTCGGAGTGTGGTCGGGTTGGTTCGCTCACGAAACCAACCGGGCCCCTGGTACGAAAAAGCCAATAACTGACAGACCAGGCATCTGATTGACGCGCCGTCTGTCTCGTTGATTTCCTCTTGATGAGATGAAACTTCTGGCATAAATCGCTTGAGTTTTTGATGCAGTTGGATAGTGGTCGGGTTGGATTTCACCCAAAATCCAACAGGGCCCCTGGAAAGGAAAAGCTGATAACTTTCAGAATGGACGTTCGTTTGACGAACCTTCAGCGGCGTTGGTGATCACATGGAGAAACGTTCCCTATGATTTTACCCTATGAGAGTCCGGGGTACAGTTGAGAAACGGCCGGATTGGTTCACACAGGAAACCAACCGGGCCCCGGGGATGAAAAGGCTAGTAACACATAGATCGGGCGTCAGATTGACGCGCCGTCTATTGCGTTGAGACCCCTGTGACGAGGTGGTCCTATGAGAAACTTCTTCATGGAGCTTTGTGATACTTGTAGTATCGAACTATATCTCGTGGAGCCGACCCTCACGGAGACGAGTGTGCGGAGTACAGAGACCGTGTAGCTGGCTGAGACCTGACGTCTTCTTGACTGATTGACTCGGTGTGTTTCGTATAGCCCATTGGGGAGCGCTTGGTTGTAGCGGTAGACCCACTACAGAAGAGTGCTTGGTTGTAGCGGCTGACCCGCTGTAATTAACAGAAGGAGTACCTCTAGAGGCTATGAGGGGGAGCGCTTGGTTGTAGCGGCAGACCCACGGCGGAGGAGCGCATGGTTGTAGCGGCAGACCCGTGGTACTCAACAGAAGGAGTACCTCTGGAGGCTATGAGGGGGAGCGCTTGGTTGTAGTGGAAGACACATGGTGGGAAGCGCTTGGTTGTAGCAGAAGACCCACAGTACTCGACAGGAGAAGTACCTTGGTAGTCATAAGTTAGTGAGCAGTACCTCAGAGTCGTGACAGGATCAATGTACACTCCAGAGACATGGCTCTTCAGTAGTTACAGTTTCGATAATGAAAATCCTAGTTTGAGGTGATAATATGACCTTTATGTTTACCTCATGATTGAGACTGGTCACTTTATAACTTAGGTATATGTATGGGCATATACCTGGATAATGGTTATCCATTGTTTTCATAATCTTTGTTTTTAGTCATGATTGAGATGGGTTACTTGATTACTTGGGTATATGTATGGGCATATAACTAGCTAGAGGTTATCTGTTGAAATCTTCTTTGTGGTTTTCCTCGTTGAATTTAGTGAGACCTTGAGGGTCTCGGGGTCCCTACTGAGTATCATTATACTCACCCCTGCACAGGCTATGCCCGCACCTCGTTGTGTTGGTTGCAGACGACGGGTCGCGCAGACAGGGGAGAGTGTTCGAGGACTGGACAGTACCTGGAGGTGGACCATACGACAAGACAGTATCTGGTGGTGGACTTCACGATGAGACAAAACTTGGAGGAGGTTGACGGGTGAGAGCATTGTGGAGGCTATCTGTACCTACCCTTCAGGTATGATCCGTGGTGGACGATCCAGGAGCTACACAATCTGTACCTACCCTTCAGGTAGGATCCTTGGTGGACGATCCATGTAAAGACCCGTAAAATTCAAGGGTAATTTTTTCTAATTTTTTTTGGGATTTTAGAAGAATGAGGTTTCTGACGGAACTTGATTCTGAGGCCCGGAGTGCCCTGGAATAAATTTCCGAAGTTTGGATCGGGTACGTTCAGTGAACGAACGAGCGGGATTTCCTATCTTTTGAACCGGTGCTCGGAATTCAAATCTGATGGCACCGATGAACTCACAACGCCGGTAATCATTAATGGAACCTTTACCGTAGTTGCGTTTGTGCGGGAGAAGAAGACAATTTTTGGGGATTAATTGAAAAAGTGAATAAAATTGTTGAATCAATTTTATTTCATGTTATGTGGTTAACTTCTCCCATGGAAAGTTGGTGGTGGGCCCACATCCACCCAACTTTCCATGTGTGGATATTTGAATGGGTGGGGCCCACACGAACCCCCCACCTTTTCAAATTTCTTAAACTCCCTATCCCTCTTAACCCCTCACATTCCTAACTCCCCATTAACTCACTTACATTAATTTTTGACAACTTGATATAATTAATAAGGTGAGTTACCTTTTTATTTCAAACTCTTGAAATTTCAAATGGTGGGTTGTGTTAATAAAATAAGACTTAGTATTATTGTAATTTTTTTAGAGTTTTGTAACCTTGAGAGAGTTGGGAAATCATCATCTTCTTCTTCTTCTTCGACCTCGACAAAGAACGCGAAGAACACTGTTCTTCAACGAAGAACTTCTCCGCCGAAGAACACGGTTCTTCCGCGATGCCGTAGCCGCGACACGACGTTCTTCTTCCGCGTCGTCTCTTCCGCGATGGTTTCCCGCGACGAAATCACCGTCAATTACTTCGACTCATCGCTTCGCAACGTCAACTTTCTCCCGCGACACCCGACCTCAGCGGCGCTCGTCTTCCGCGGCTCGTTGACGAACATCGTTCCTGAACCGTGGTAGGGGATTATTTTATTTAATTATTTCCGTTGATGATTCTAGTTTATCGATTATCGTGGATTTTCAACTAGATGATATCTTTTAATGAGAGGGGGTAGGACCGCACTAACATGGCCGGACCCCCCTCCTATGTTCATGTTTGATTCTTTGCGGATGGAACGGGATGGCGTGGTGCCATCGCACCACGCGGGAATCACACGACAATTATTACGTGACGCCGCCGCGCCACGCTGTGGAAAGAAGTCTAAGAATGCGACGCTGTCGCGCCGTCTCAAAGAAATCCAAAGAACCACGATCGGAGTCGGGCCGCGGAGAAGGGGCGCAACGCCATCGGGTCGCGCTGGAAAACTACAAAGACGACGCTTTTCGTTTTGACATGTGGATTGATGGGCAATGACGAAGCAGGCCGTTTGGGCGTTTGAATCCCTTCGCAGTGAATGTGGGGTCCCGGGGGAACTATAGGCGAAGACAGCATGAATAACGGACCACCGGAGCGCGTCTGGTGGTCCGCAGAAGGCGGCAGCGGCGCACCGCCGGAGGGTTGGCGGCCGGTGGACCGCCGCCGACCTCAATTAGCGGCAGGCGGGGGACACCCCGCTCCGCGTTCCGGTTCGGCCACGCTGGTCGAGCCGCCGCCGGCCGGTGTGGCCGGACCGAGCCGAGCCGGGGCCAGCCAGGTCGGGTTGACCAGGTTCGGGCGACCCGGTTCGACCGACCCAGGGGGGGTCGGGCCGGGTCGGCCTGGGCCCAGACCCCCTTTTTCGGACCACTTTTGGTCAAATGCCCATATCATGAGATATATACCTCCGATTGACGCGCCGTCAGCGGAAACACGATCCCTGTACCGAGACGGTCGTTTCGGTATATTAAAATCAAGGATTCGGAGAACATGGCGTTCGGCCGGGTTGGTTTGTACGCGAAACCAACCGGGCCCTCGGAGCGGAAACGCTCCTAACTTCAGTTATGGACATCCGATTGACGTTCTATCAACATTGATGGATTCCTCTAAGTGAGACGGATCTTTTGGCTTACTTCGCTCGAGGTTTGGATGCCGTCGGAGTGCGGTCGGGTTGGTTCTCTCACGAAACCAACGGGGCCCTTGGAACGAAACAGCCAATAACTCACAGACCCGGCATCCGATTGACGCACCGTCTGTCTCGTAGTTTTCCTCTTGATGAGATGAAACTTTTGGCATACTTTGCCCAAGTTTTGGATACAGTTGGATTGTTCCCGGGTTGGATCACACCCGAAATCCAACCGAGGCCCTAGAACGGAAAAGCTGATATCATTCAGAAAGGACGTCTGTTTGAAGAACCGTCAGCGGTGTTGTTGATCATGTTGAGAAACGGTCCCTATGAGTATACCCTATGTGAGTTCGGTGTACAGTTGAGATATGGACGGTTTGGTTCGTACACGAAACCAACTGGGCCCGGGGGACCAAAAAGGCAAGTAACTCACATACCGAGCGTCCGATTGACGCGCCGTCTATTGCATTGAGGCCCCTATGATGAGGCGGTCATTTGAGTTACTTCATCGTGGGACTTTGTGATACTTGGAGTATCGACCTGTAGCACATGGAGCAGACCCTCCTGGAGACGAGCGTACGGAGTACGGAGACCGTGTAGCCGGCTGAGACCTGACGATTGCTTGACCGACTTGACTTTGACTGAGTCGACTAACCCAGTGGACGGAGCACCCGGTATTTGGCGGCAAACCCATAGCGGATGTAGCGCCTGGTAGTTGGCAGCAGACCCGCGGTACTCGACCGGAGGAGTACCTCTGTAGGCTATTAGGGGGAGCGCCCGATATTTGGCGACTGACCCACAACGGACGGAGCGCCCGGTAGTTGGCCGCAAACCCACAGTACTCGACAGGAGGAGTACCTCAGTAGTCTTCAGTTAGTGAGCAGTACCTCGGAGTTGTGACAGGACCACTGTACACTCCAGAGACGGGACCCTTCAGCAGTTACGGTTTCGATAATGAAAAATCATGGTTTGAGCTGAGTCTATGACCTTTCTGTTTCCTCATGATTGAGATGGGTTACTTGATATCTTCGGTATATGTATAGGCATATACCTGGGTAGTGGTTATCCGTTGATTTCACAATCGTTGTGTTTCCTTATGATTGAGATGGGTCACTTGAAAACTTAGGTATATGTATGGGCATATACCTAAGTAGATGTTATCTATTGAGATCTTATTTGTGGTTATCCTTGTTGGTTTTAGTGAGACCATGAGGGTATCGGGGTCCCTACTGAGTATCGTTATACTCACCCCTGCAGGGGCTATGCCCGCACCTCATTGTGTTGGTTGCAGACGACGAGCAGTGTTGACGGAGGCCGAGTGTTCGAGGACTGGACGGTACCCGGAGGTGGATGACACGAAGAGTCTGTGTTTGGAGGTGGACTTCACGGTGAGATGACACTCGGAGGAGGTTGACGGGCGAGAGCATTGTGGAGGCTATCTGTACCTACCCTTCAGGTAGGATCCGTGGTGGACGATCCAGGAGCTGTGCCATCTGTACCTACCCTTCAGGTAGGATCCAAGGAGGACGACCCAGTTGCCGCTTCCATTCTTCCAGCTATTTCCATTTTCTGTTGTACTTTCTTTCAGTTGTAGTTGTACTTTATTTTGGGTTTGTATTCTGGCCCATTTACTTTTCAGCACTTTTTTTTGTACTTAGTGTTTTTCTTTCGCTTGTACTCTGTGGTGTTTTATTTAATTATATAAAGGAAATGCCTTCTCAAATATTGGGATTTATGTCTTTGGTGCTAGACACCAGCCCCTGAAATTTGGAAGGCGGGCTTGGGGTAGTCACGGCATGGGCCCCGAGGACGGGTCGTGAGAAATTATTATCAGAGTAGTCGGTTCTACCGCAGAACTAATAACTCAGGTATTTTCTATCTTTGAAGAGATAATGTTAAGAGTACCGAGTGAGGTTTTCAGTTCAGGGAGTCCAGTGTTGGTGCGGGCGGCCGACGAATCCATACACCAGGACCCTGACAACTGATTTCCGACTTTGTGCCCGAAAACACTGATTGCGTGGGTGTTGCCAGAAGTTTTTACATGTCAGCTAAAACCAGGTCAGCTCACCAGGTACAATCGTTTGATCATGTTATCTTTGTTTCTTTCAGGATGTCTCCCTGCAGACGGCCAGCTAGAGACCCGAGAGTTGTTCGTACTGATAGCCCACCGAGCGACATGGCCTCAGTACATGGATCTATCCCAGTTGAGGCACCAGTGGAGGCACCAACGTAACTACTACCCATTGGCCCACCGATGCCACCAGCCCCAGCAGCAGAGGGTGTACGTCGATTGAGCACGCTGCCCGAGTTCCAGCGCCAGAGGCCACCCAGGTTCCAGGGAGGGACGGACCCGCAGGCGGTTAAGGATTGGCTGGAGGCTGTAGTGAGAGTCTTCAGGTTAGTGGGGACGCCGGCAGACTTCATGGTGATCCTTGCTGCCAGCCTTCTTCAGGCAACAGCCGTCAGATGGTGGAGCCTGATGCTCCAGATGCATGACGAGGTGACACTTCTTTGGGCAGACTTCGAGAGCCTGTTCCGGGCAGAGTTTGTAACAGCCACCCTTTGAGGGGTGCATATACAGGAGCTACTTCAGCTGCGGCAGGGCAGCAGGGCAGTGGCACAGTATTCAATGAGGTTCACAGACCTCTCGCGCTACTCCACAGATATGGTACGAGACCCGTTCTTCAGGGCCCGAACCTTCGAGCAGGGGATCAGGCGGGAGATTAGAGCTTCTGTTGCTTCTCACAGCATTCCGACCCAGACATGGGTGTTGGAGAGAGCCCTCTTAGTGGAGAGTCTCCTTGCTGAGCAGTCTCCAACAGCACGACCCACCATTAGCCGGCTTGTGGCAGAGTCTTCTGCAGCAGATAGTAGACAGATGACATAGTGGTTCAAGAGGACCAGACCTACCAGTGGCTAACTGCACGACTCAGGTTCAGTTGTGCGAGGGAACTGGGGTGGAGTCAGAGCCAATCGTGCTGAGAGTGGACAGTGTTACTCCTGCGGCGGGATTGGTCACATGGCACGTGAATGTCCGACCCGCCTTGCAGATGACCAGCGGTTAAATGAATAACCTCCTAGCCAGAGGCAGAGGTTCGATCATGGCAGACTGCAAGGAGCATGCATCCATGAAAGAGGAGCTGGTCGTGCAGCTGGAGGTGGACGATGCTTCGGGGTGTTCCCACCCCCACCACCAGGAGGCCCACCCCGACCGCAGGGGACAGGATGACATGGGAGAGCTCAGCTTCAGGCAGCTGAGGCCTATGGTCATGGAGCTCCGAAAGAATATGGACATGAGAGGGACTAGCTCCAGACCTTGAGGCTATGGATCATTTTTCTTATAGTTTTGTTTTTGTTTGTTTGTAGTTTCTTCGTGTCTTTGTACTATGAGATGCAATAATCAAAAGACACCTATCCTTGTGATGTTTGCTTCCCTGTCATTTCATTTGGTTGATATTGAGTGGTGCCGGTTAAAACGGTTAACTTGACCCTCACTTTCGAGATTTCTACTGGAGGAGACCTAGTGACCTCACACTGATGCCGACAGTGTGACTCTACCCTTGGAGGCGAGAGTGACAGTTGGATCTCTTGGTAGTTACGTCGATGCCTTACGACGTCATCCATGGCATGAATGCATCATTCATGTCAGGATTGACTGTATTAGGCAATGAATGTGGTTCATCCAGGGGATGATACTGGATTTCTCTTATCGGAAAAGAAGAAATCATAGCACATATTTTGAGACTAGAGAAGGTGCAGGTCATACAAGAGTGGATGAGGACAACACAGGGCCGATAGAAGCCTTATGCTGAAAGAACTTTCAGGCCTCTAGTTTTCGAGGATGACGGTCACGTCCCTATACGGATTTCACCTCAACGAGGTTTATGGAGATGTGGCCAAGGTGGAAAATTATCCCAGAAGTTCAGTGGACCTTCTTAGGTCCCCAGATGGGTAGGCAAAGTGGTTTACCGCTTGACGCATTCACCGCTGTTGCACCAGGTGCACAACGACATCCATGTATCTCAACTGAGGAGATACGTGCTCGACCCTTCGCATATCATCGACCATGAGGAGCTGGACGATGGCGATGGGGTGTCTTTCAAGGAGGTTCCAGTGGGGATTGAGGATTGATAGGAGCGGATCCTATGAGGACGATCGATTCCTCGGGTGCACTTTCTCTGGCAGTACGGGAACCATCAGGTGAGCACATGGGAGCGGAAGGCTCAGATGTGTGCTCTGTACCGCTTTTGTGACCCACGTATGTGTTGAAGCTTTATGGGGACGTAAAGCCCTGAGGTGGGAGTAATGTAAAGACCCGTAAAATTCAAGGGAAATTTTTTCTAAATTTTCTTTGGGATTTTTCAAGAGTTTATGATGGCACTTGATTCCGAGGCCCGGAGTGCCCAGAATCAATTTCCGAAGTTTGGCTCGGGTACGTTCAGTGAACGAACGAGCAGGTTTTCCAATATTTTGAACTGGTTCTCGGAATTGAAATATGATGGCACTGATGAACTCGCAACGCCGGTAATCGCTTAAGGGAACCTTTACCGTAGTTGTGTTTGTGCAGGAGAAGAAGTTAATTTTTGGGGATTAATTGAAAAAGTGAATAAAATTGTTGAATCAATTTTATTTCATGTTATGTGGTTAACATCTCCCATGGGAAGTTTGTGGTGGGCCCACATCCACCCAACTTCCCATGTGTGGATATTTGAAAGGGTGGGGCCCACACAAACCCCCCACCATTTCATATTCCTTAAACTCCCTATCCCTCTTAACCACTCACATTCCTAACTCCCCATTAACTCACTTACATTAATTTTTGGCAACTTGATAAAATTAATTAAGTGAGTTACCTTTTTATTTCAAACTCTTGAAATTTCAAATGGTGGGTTGTGTTAATAAAATAAGACTTATTCTTATTTTATTTTTGTTATAGTTTTTCCACCTTGAGAGAGTTAGGAAATAATCTTCTTCTTCATCTTCTTCAACCTAGATGAATAACGCGAAGAACACCATTCTTCAACGATGAAATTCTCCGCTGAAGAATACAGTTCTTCCGTGATGCCGTAGCCACGACGCGAAGTTTTTCTTCCGCGTCGTCTCTTCCGCGACGGTTTGCCGTGACGAAATCGCCATCAACGACTTCGAATCCTCGCTTCGCGAAGTCGACGTTCGCCCGCGACGCCCGACTCGGCGACGCTCATCATCAGCGGATCATTGACGAACATCGTTCCTGAACCGAGGTAGGGGATTATTTTATTTAATTATTTCCGTTGATGATTCTAGTTTATCGATTACTGTGGATTTTCGACTAGATGATATATTTTAATGAGAGGGGGGCCGGACCGCACTAACACGGCTGAACCCCCCTCCTATGTTCATGTTTGATTCTTTGCGAATGTAACGGGATGGAGTGGTGTCGTCGCACCACGTGGGAATCACACGGAAAGTATTACGCGACGCCGTCGCGCCGCGCCATGGAAAGAAGTCTAAGATCGCGACACCATCACGCCGCATCAATGAAATCCAATGAACCACGGTCGGAGTCGGGCCGCGGAGAAGGGCTGCGACCCCATCGGGATGCGTTGGAAAACTATAAAGATGACGCTTTTCATTTTTACATGTGGATTGAAGGGCGACGACGAAGCAGGCTGTTTGGGCGTTTGAATCCCTTCGAGTGAAGGTGGGGTCCCAGGGGAACCATAGGCGAAGACGGCAGGAAGAACTAACCACATGAGCGCGTCCGGTGGTCCGCGGAAGGTGGCGGCGGTGCGCCACACCGGCGCGGCGGCGCCGGCGTCCGGAGGAGGCAGCGCGCCGCCGGAGGGTTGGCGGCCGGCGGACCGCCGCCTGCCTCAATTAGTGGCAGGCGGGGGACACCCCGATCCGCGTTCCGGCTTGGCCACGCTGGCCGATCCACGGCCGGCCGGTCAGGCCGGACCAAGCCGGACCGAGCCGGACCAAGTCGGGCCGGGACGGGCCGGGCCAGCAGGGTCGGGTCGACCCGGTTCGGCCGACCCAGGGGGGTCGGGCCGGGTCCGCCCGGGCCCAGACCCCCATTTTCGGACCACTATCGGTCAAATGCCCATATCATGAGCTGTAGACCTGCGATTGACGTGTCGTCAGCGGCAACGTGATCCTTGGACGAGGCGGTCGTTTCGGTATATTACACTCAAGGTTTCAGAAAACTTTGGGTTCGGCCGGGTTGGTTCGTGCGCGAAACCAACCGGGCCCTTGGATCGGAAATGCTCGTAACATGAGTTCCGGACGTCCGATTGACGTGCCGTCGACATTGATGGATTTCTCTAAGTGAGGCGGATCTTTTGGCTTACTCCGCTCGAGCATTGGATGCCGTCGGAATGCGGTCGGGTTGGTTCGCTCATGAAACCAACCGGCCCCCTGGAACAAAAAAGCCAATAACTCACAGACCAGGCATCTGATTGACGCACCATCTGTCTCGTTGTTTTCCTCTTGATGAGACGTAACTTTTGGCATACTTCGCCCAAGTTTTGGATACAGTTGGATAGTGGCCGGGTTGGATCGCACCCGAAATCCAATCGGGCCCCTGAAACGGAAAAGCTGATATCTTTCAGACAGGACGTCCATTTGACGAACCGTCAGTGGCGTTTTTGATCACGTTGAGAAACAGTCTCTATGATTATAACCTATGAGAGTTCGGGGTACTATTGTGATATAGCCGGTTTGGTTCGTACATGAAACCAACCGGGCCCAGGGGACGAAAAGGATAGTCACTCACAGACTTAGCATCCGATTGACGTGTCATCTATTGCGTGGAGGCCCCTATGACGAGGCGGTACATTGAGTTACTTCTTCGTGGGAATTTGTGATACTTGGAGTATCGACCTGTAGCTCGTGGAGCAGACCCTCCCAGAGACGAGCGTACAGAGTACGGAGACCGTGTAGCCGGATGAGACCTGACGACTGATTGACCAACTGAACATGGAGTGAGTCGACTAGCCCAGTGGACGGAGCGCCCGGTATTTGGCGGCAGAACCACAGAGGACATAGCACCTGGTAGTTGGCAGCAGACCCGTGATACTCGACCAGAGGAGTACCTCTGTAGGCTATTAGGGGGAGCACCCGTTATTTGGCGACTGACCCACAGCGGATGGAGCGCCCGGTAGTTGGCCGCAAACCCACAGTACTCGACAGGAGGAGTACCTCAGCAGACATCGGTTAGTGAGCAGTACCTTGGAGTCGTGACATGGCCACTATACACTCCAGAGACGGGACTCTTCAGCAGTTACGGTTTCGATAATGAAAAATCCCGGTTTGAGCTGAGTCTATGACCTTTGTGTTTCCTCTTGATTGAGATGGGTTACTTGATAACATAGGTATATGTATGGGCATATACCTGGGTAATGGTTATCCGTTGATTTCACAATCCTTGTATTTCCTAATGATTGAGATGAGTCACTTGATAACTTAGTTATATGTATGGGCATATACCTATGTAGTGGTTATTTGTTGAGATTTTCTTTGTAGTTATCCTTGTTGGTTTTTAGTGAGACCATGAGGGTCTCGGGGTCCCTACTGAGTATCGTTATACTCACCCCTGCACAGGCTATGCCCGCACCTCGTTGTGTTGTTTGCAGACGACGAGCAGTGATGACGGAGGCCGAGTGTTCGAGGACTGGACGGTACCCGGAGGTGGACGACACGACGAGTCAGTGTTTGGAGGTGGACTTCACGGTGAGACGACACTCGGAGAAGGTTGATGGGAGAGAGCGTTGTGGAGGCTATCTGTACCTACCCTTAAGGTAGGATCTGTGGTGGACGATCCAGGAGCTATGCCATCTGTACCTACCCTTCAGGTAGGATCCAAGGAGGATGACCCAGGGGCTGCTTCCGTTCTTCCAGTTGTTTCCTTTTTCTGTTGTACTTTCGTTATGTTGTAGTTGTACTTTCTTTTGGGTTTGTATTCTGGCCCATTTACTTTTCATCACTTTCTTTTGAACTTAGTGTTTTGCTTCCGCTTGTACTCTGTGGTGTTTTGTTTACTTTTATAAAGGCAATGCCTTCCCAGATATCGGGATTTACGCCTTTGGTGCTAGTCGCTAGCCCCTGGCCTATAGAAGGCGGGCTTGGGGTAGTCACAACACGGGCCCCGAGGACGGGTCGTGACAATCCACGAGCTTCTTGTCACCTTCCTGCTGTTTTGTCTTTTACCTTGTACTTTACAGTTGGGCTTGTATTTCCGGCCCCTTTACTTTAAACACTACTTTTGTTTTGAGTTTTATGTAGTGTTTTCTTCCGCTTTTACTCTGATTGGTGTTTGTTTACTTTTATAATGGCAATGTCTTCCCAGTTATCGGGATATACGCCTTTGGTGCTACTCGCCATCTCATGGCCTTTGGAAGGCGGGCATGGGGTAGTTACGACACGGTCCCCAGGGGACGTGTCGTGACAAATAGGTATCAGAGGAGTTTGGTTCTACCGCAAAACTCAAGACTATGATCTATTTCTATGTGAAGATATAGTGTTAAGGGTACCGAAAATGGTCTTCAGTTCAGGGAGTCCCGTGTTGGTGCGGCGGCTGACATATCCATACTCCAGGACCCTGACTATTGATTTCTGACATTTTGCATGAAAAAAATGATTACGTGTGTGTTTCCAAAATATTTAAAGTTAGCTCAAACGAGGTCATCTCACCAGGTATAAATCGTTTATGTTTCGCATCTATTCAGGATGTCTCCACACAGATAATCAGTTGGAGTTTCGAGAGACTACACGATGATGTCTCACCGAGCGACGAGGCTCTGGTGCAAGGCCCTTTTTACTATGTTGGCACCCTCGGGTGGTGTACCGGAAGAACCACCACCTGTTGGGAAGCAGATGCCAATAGCTATACTAGAAAACTGTGCACGCTGGTAGAGCGTGTTGCACGAGTTCTAGCAGTAGATGCCTCCGAGGTTACGAGGTGAGACAAATTCCCAGACAGTAGAGCACTGGCTGGAGGCGATTGCTAGAGTTTTCCGCCTAGCTGAGACATCAGTAGGGTGGATGGTGGACATGGCCACTAGTGTTTTCCATTGAATTTCCATTAGTATGGTCTACATTGTGAAGAGACTTCGGTATGTGGACTGATGCCTGAAATAATGCCTTCAGGTAGTGTGTCAGCAATACATCACTACCTATTGTTCAGCAGTTACAACCGGCGGTACCGGTAGATGACACATGTAGGCTTACTTCCTTATACTTGTTCCAACATCAGATACCCTCATGTTCATAGGTGACTCAGATGCACAGGTAGCTGAAAACAGGCTTGAGGTGGTGGCTGAGAGTTTTTCTAGAGCTTATACAGCATCGGCAGGACGATGTTTCAGTAGCGGAGTAATCATCAATGCATAACGATCGTTTTTGGTACTTGATGACTACGGTATGATCAGTGCTAGGAGGTTGGACCTCAGAGCGAGGTTTGTTTAAGAGATATCCAAGTAATCACTCTTTTCTCTATGCATTCCTACTTATGTTTGGGTGCAAGAATGAACCTTTTTGGTTGAATGTTCTTTGGCTGGTCGGTTTTAGCTAGTGAATGTTAACAATGGGAAGATGCGAACTGGCATCAGTCTCAGAGACTTGGACGTGTAAAATGATTCAAGAATAGGGTAGCTACGTGCGGTCAGGGAGAGTGATCTGATGGCTCTAAGAATGATTCGAGGGACAATCTGTGTCCACTACTAGCTGCCTTAGTAACAGACGTTGATACAAATCATTCCTTCCATCCATGAATCTAGTCCCAGACCTAGAGTTTCCAGTTAAGCCGTTGACATGACCCTCATGTCTGGAGATACCTTTGGTAGAAGACTTGATAGTCACACATACACCGACGATGTGATCTGACCCTTGAGGTGAGAGTCTTGGTTGGGACTTCTTGGTGGCAGTGTCGAGGCCTTACGATGATAGTTTGAGTACAGATTGGGAAATCACAATTCATACTCAAATTGACAGTATTAGGCTAACGTCAGAATGGGTTTTCCTTGGTTGGTGAAAAGGAAACCCCAGGCAGCATAGGTTAAACTCGTGCATGGGAGGGTGTACCCGATCATTATTGGGTCATCCAACCTTACCCTCGTAGCAGCAGGAGTTTTGAGTTTCAGTTCTAATCAGGAAAGGGAGACCTCTAGAGTTCAAGAATGGTGACCACGTCCTGATACAGGTCTCACCTCGACGAGGTTTACAGAGATGTGGGCGCGGCGGCAAGTAAACTCCGTGGATCAGTGGACTGTTTCAGGTCCTCATTAGAGTAAGCGAAGTGGCTTACCGTTTGACCCATCCACCTCAGTTGCACTGAGTGCACGACGAATTCCACGTATCTCAACTGGGGAGATACGTGTGTGATCCTTCATAAATCATCAGCCACGGAGAGCTGGACTTTCTAAATGGGGTGACTTTTGCGGGGTTCCAGTAGAGGTTGATGATCGACATGAGCAGCTCCTACAAGGATGGTCGATTCCTTGGTTGCGCATTCACTGGCAGTACGAGAACCTCCAGGTGAGCACATGGGAGCGAAAGGCTCAGATGTGTGCTCAGTACCTTATTTGTATCCCCAGTTTGTGTTAATACTTTACGAGGACGTAAATCCCTGTGGTGGGAGTAATTTAAAGACCCATAAAATTAAAGGGAAATTTTTTCATAAATTTCTATGGGATTTTACAAAAACGCAGTTTCTGATGGCGCCTGATTCTAAGGCCCGGTGTGCCCGGAATAAATTTTCTGAAGTTTAGCTCAGGTATGTTCAGTGAACGAACGAGCGGGTTTTTATAAATATTTAACCGGTGCTCAGATTCGAAATCCGAGGGCACCGATGAAACCGCAGTGCATATATTTTCTTAGGAACACCTATTCCGGAGTTGCGTTTGCTTGGGTGTTGATGGGGAATAAAAATATAATTGTTTTATATTTATATTTCTTCACTAAGCGGTTTAAGTGAAAATTAAGTTTTGTCTCAACTTAATTTCTCTCTTCTAAGTGGTTTAGCCCATGTGATGGAGTTGGGGTGGGACCCACTGATGTTCTAACTTTCCTTGAGAAGATTTAAGATGAGTTGGGGCCCACACGAGCCCCCACCTTTTCATCTTCCCTTTACTCTCTTTAACCTTTTTTTTCAAAACCCCTTGGTAAATTTTGATAACTCGCCTCATTTATGGGACCTCTTCACATTCTTCTCTTCCATTAATTTATGACACCACCTTAATTAATAATTGAATCCTCCAATTTATTGAGGATGGTGTATGAATTTGAAATGGATGAGTTAATGAAAATATTAGTCAAAAATAATATTTTATTAAGGGAGGAGCCTTTTAATGAGAGGGGGGGTCCATTGGAGAACATTCTATCCTTCCATACCTCCCTCTCCATCATCCATTGTTGCACCACCACCGAGGTTCCATCTTCTACGACGAGACACCGATGAATGAGGAGGGATCAGTGGCGTGGTGCAGACACAATGATCTATTTTGACTTCGACGTCTTCCCTGCATCGAATACAACTAACGACGCTCGAGCCGGGATCAAAGGCACTTTACAGAAGCGATGAATGCCAATGGCCGTCGTCACTTTTATCTCTTTCCTTACGACGACATCAACGAGCTGACGTCTGCCCTTTCATGACACCGTCATCCACGATGTTCGGCTACCGCGAATCTTTCTCGAGGTAGGGAATTAATTTGAGAATGATTTTATTCCCCTGATTCTTCATTTCTAAAGAAAACAATGAACACAGATCAACTTATTATCTAGTTGATCCACAAATGATTTCTTTGTGTGTTGGGGATAATTTGTTTTAGGAAGTTGTAGGGGTTTATTGCTTCTTGTTCGTGAAACATTCTTTGTCGTTCCTCATCTTATTTTCTTGGGCCGCTTGTTATCATCTTATCGGAAGGAGGTCGGACCACAGGAACACGACCGACCCTCCTTCCCCTATGTTGTTGCGTTGTTGCAGTTCAGAAGATGGTGGAATGGTGCAATGGCACTGCGCGAGAACCTAGAGGGATTTGGCAAGGATGCGCGGTGCCGTCGCGCTGCGCCGTCAACGCCAAATGAATGTACGGTCGTAATTGGGACCGTGAAGGTGAACGGAAGACTCCACATTTTTTTATTTTGACGTGCGGATCTACGGGCATTGACGGAATGGGCCGTAGAAACGTTTTGATGTTACCGCAGTGAAGAATGGGACCCGGGATGAGCATCAGCGCAGTCAGAACTGAAAACGGACCACCAGAGCAACTCCAGTGGCCCGTGGACACCACCGAAGGCCCCCCGAGGCACCGCCTGGAGAAACTGCTGTGGCTGAAGCCGCGTCGGTGAGCTAAAGGATCCCGCGACCGCGCGGGATCCAGGGGGGACGCGGAGCGTGCTGCGGCAGTGGAGCCTCGTCTCACTGGCCGAGCCAGCGAGCCTCCCGGTCGAGCTGGGCCGGCTTGGTCGGACCGGGTCGCGCCGCACCCAGCCGGGCCGGGCCGCGCATAGTCGGGCTGGACCCGGACCCGGGTCGGTCCGGGCCCAGACCCCCTGTTTTCAGACCTCTTCATTCTTTTTCCCATAAGATGGGGTACGATCTTATGATCGAAGATCCATCAGTTGCGTAGCAATCCTTGGATCGTGACGGTCGTTTTGGTATATTACCCTCAAGGTTTCGGATAACTTTGTGTTTGGCCAGGTTGGTTCGGTTACGAAACCAACCGGGGCCTCAGAGCAGAAACGCTTATATCTTGAGTTCCAGACGTCTGATTAACGTGTCATCGACCTTGTTGGATTCCTCTTGATTAGAAGGAACTTTTGTCTTACTTAGCTCGAGGATTGGATGCCTTCGGAGTGCGGTCGGGTTGGTTCGCTCACGAAACCATCCAGGCCCCTGGAACAAAAAAGCCAATAACTCACAGACCGGGCGTCTGATTGACGCACCGTCTATCTCGTTGATTTCCAATTGATGAGATAGAACTTTTGGAATAATTCTCTTGAGTTTTGGATTCAGTTGGATAGTGTCCGGGTTGGATTTCACCCGAAATCCAAACGGGCCCCTGGAACCAAAGAGCTGATAACTTTCAGACTGGACGTCTGTTTGACGAACCATCAGCGGCGTTGGTAATCACATGGAGAAACTGTCCCTATGAGTTTACCTAATGAGTGTTTGGGGTAATATTGAGATACGGCTAGATTGGTTTGCACATGAAACCAACCGGGCCTCGGGGATGGAAAGGCTAGTAACACACAGACCGGGCGTCTGATTGATTCGTCGTCTGTTGCATTGAGACCCCTTTGATGAGGCGGTCCTTTGAGATACTTCTTCGTGGAACTTTGTGATACTTTTAGTATCGACCAGTAGCTCATGGAGAGGACCCTCATGGAGACGAGCGTGCAGAGTACGGAGACCGTGTAGCTGGCTGAGACCTAACAACTACTTGACCGACCGACTCGGTGTGTTTCAGATAGCCCAGTGGGGAGCGCTTGGTTGTAGCAGAAGACCCACGGTGGAGGAGTGCGTGGTTATAGCGGCAGACCCATGGTACTTAACATAAGGAGTACCTCTGGAGGCTATGAGGGGGATATCTTGGTTGTAGCGGCAGACCCACGACGAAAGAGCGCTTGGTTGTAGCGGCAGACCTGCGGTACTCAACAGAAGGAATTCATCTGGAAGCTATAAGGGGGAGCGCTTGGTTGTAGCGGCATACCCCTGGTGGGAAGTGCTTGGTTGTAGCAGTAGGCTCACAGTACTCGACATGAGGAGTTCGTCAGCAGTCTTAGGTTAGTGAGCAGTACCTCGGAGTCATCATAGGATCACTGAACACTCTAGAGACGGGGCTCTTCAGCAGTTACAGTTTCGATAATGAAAATCCTGGTTTGAGCTGAGTCAATGACCTTTACGTTTATGTCATGATTGAGATGGGTCACTTGATAACTTAGGTATATGTATGGGAATATACCTGGATAGTGGTTATCCATTGTTTTCATAATCTTTATGTTTCTTCATGATTGAGATGGGTTATATGATAACTTGGGTATATGTATGGGCAAATACCTAAGTAGAGGTTATCTGTTGAAATATTCTTGGTGGTTTTCCTCATTGGATTTAGTGAGACCATGAGGGTCTTAGGGTCCATACTGAGTATCATTATACTCACCCCTGCAAGGGCTATGCCCACACCTCGTTGTGTTGGTTGCAGATGATGGGCAGCGCAGACAGGGGCCGAGTGTTCGAGGACTGGACGGTACCCAGAGGTTCACCTCACGACGAGACATTATCTAGTGGTGGACTTCACGATGAGATGAAACTCAGAGTAGGTTGACGGGCGCGAGTGTTGTGGAGGATTTCTCTACCAACCCTATAGGTAGGATCCATGGTGGATGATCCAGGAGCTGCACTATCTGTACCTACCCTTTAGGTAGGATCCTTGGTGGATGATCCATGAGTTTCTTGTCAACTTCTGGCTATTTTGTCTTTTACCTTGTACTTTACAGTTGGGCTTGTATTTCCGGCCCCTTTACTTTCAGCACTACTTTTGTTTTCAGTTTTACCTAGTGTTTTCTTCTGCTTGTACTCTGATTGGTGTTGGTTACTTTTATAAAGCCAATGTCTTCCCAGTTATCGGGATATACGCCTTTGGTGCTAGTCGCCAGCCCCTGGCCATTGGAAGGCGGTCTTGGGGTAGTTACGACACGGGCCCTTGGGGACGGGTCGTGACAGAATCATAATCTATAATTAAATTTTTTTTAAATAAGTTAACTAAAAATAATCACAAAAAATGGATGGTTTAATATCATAATAATTACCTCACAAAAAGTAATGAGTATTCATTTTCAATAATGTTGTATGTTTCATATATTTATTCATTAATTATGATAATGTTACATGATGTAATCAAATTGTTTATAATTTTTTTAAATACCATTCCAAAATCCATAAATTGACATCGCATATATTAAAAAAGATAAATTCATTTAAAATTAATGTTGTACATGATTGTAAATGGAATAAACATCAGGAAGTCATTAAAATTTTAACACAAAATATAATTTAATGTATAAATAATAATCATAGGATATTTATTTTTATTTAAAATGAAAGTGAAACCAAACACATCATTAATATTATTAGTTATTCAAAAGTTTTTAATGAAAATTTTAGAGACACTATATAATTAGACTAAATTGTGTTTGTAATTGTAAAGGATGATTAGAAACCTTCTTCTCATACTCATAGAACACAACTTAGTTCTTTCCATGTTTCTATCCAGGTATATCTTTGAGGTACGTTGAATTTTCTAGGAATACATATCACGTTTCCATAGATTTAATGTCTTATTAGTACATGTGTTCTTTATCAAATAAATGTAATTCTTGGGACAACACTTGTAAATTTCAATGATAAAATGGGGAATACATATCATATATAGTTGTTAAACATATAGTTTTTATTCTTGATATATTCTAGTCTATCATGATCTATACACTGATCCAATCTATTCATATCTAATATAACAAATTTCAATATCATATGTGGTGGAGAATAATGCAGACATAAAAGTGAAATAAACCACATGTATTCTCATAGTACAAAGAATGGACATTTTTTTTATTATGAATATCCTATGGTACATCCAAATGGAATTATCCACAGGATATTTAATTTATAATCATTCACCATATTCTTATAATGGTATCATGAATGAAGAATATAAGACATGATTATGTTCATATAAAAAAAATTTATGTCAAATAAAACCAAAAAGGCATACAATCGATAAAAGAATAATAAGTAATTATAAAAAAGACATGTTTCCACTTTGGTTCCACTTAGAGGCTTTTGGTTCTGTGAAAATGTCCATTAATGGTATGTCTAGCTCTACATTTCATCACAAATTACATGTAATAATTTCCGTACATGATAATTATATCATGTCACATGAAAAACACTATATTAACACCCAACATTGTCACGTAATAACAATATCGGGGTATATTTTCATGTAATATAAAAATATTTAATTAAATGTTATTGAATTTTCCTAAACAAGTAACTCTTATTTAAATTATGATAAAATGAAATAATATTTTTCTCACTATCACTTTATTGTGGGGTTAAATTATAGAATTTTTTTAGCTGTGATCCACAAATACAATATAATCTCTTATCAATGTCATAGAATCATTAGGTTATATCATAATTGTTTTTAACCACTTTCACTATTTAAAGATGATCATGGATGTATTCTTCAAGAAGGATAACAAACTCTTCGTGTTCCACTAACAACATAAAAATAGAGGAAGAGAAATAACACTCTAATGATTGAGATAATACATTATTATTTATTGTTCATTCCAAATGTGAATTTGGAATATGATATAATTATTTAATTAATATTTTCAAATTAGTGTTTGAAAAACAAAAAAAAATCACCCAAAATTGACCTTGTGTCCATTAATAATAATAATAAGTTTACCATTAATCAAATGAAGTACACACTACATTATGTGTATAAATAATCATTAATTATTAATAATTACACCATTATACTCAAAATTATTTCCATTATGAACATTTACCAATCCTTTAATAATTACTATTTAAATAAATAAATTTAATTTCAATATAGTACAATAACTAAAATATATATTATAATCATCAATAATTCAAACTAATTATTATTATTAGTAATTACATCAAATAATAATTTCAAAAAATATCTGATTAAATTATGGAAACAACCTATAACTAAATAATTATAAATAGTTTTTCTTTTTTAAACTCAATAATTTAATTTTAAAATGATTACTAATATACTTACTGTGTGACCCTAAGTGAACTTTTGTTAGTGGAATTATGAGTAATTTCAAAATTTCCAATGTTATTATCTTGAAAAAAGATAGAGGAACTATAGAAATTGATGTTAACATAAAAAATCATCAAGACTCTTATGAATCACTACCATGTCATATATTTAATTCATCAAAATCTCTCAAATATAGAACGTTTTATTTGGATCCATTAATCTATATAGTCCATGTAACTATTAAGGCTCTTTGAAAATGAACAATACCATTAAACACCATGGAAATTCCTTTTTTATGACTTTTATATTCCCCTTAATGGTTCTGAGAGTTTTATTTCATCAAGAGAATAAATTATTAATTCATTTCACACTATATACGTTAATTATTTATCATTTTTGACGAACCAAAAATATCGCACCTCACTGAGAACATAGAAAATCATAGTTGGAATAAATACATCAATATACCCCAGTCATGGAATCCATTTAAGATAATATAAAATCATAATGATCAATACATGCTTTTAAGGACAAGTACATCCAAAGACAAATGGTAATGTGGATCTCCAATTGATGGGTAGGTTCTAAAAACCTATTTTATTTATGATACCCAATTTTTAATATGATTAAAAGTTTCCTATGTGTTTTATTTTTCTCATAAACTATATATACTATATTTTTTGGTTCTTATCTGAAAATATCATCACTTAATATGAAAATGTTCAAGAACAATATCGTTACACCACTAGGTACTTATCATAGTAGGGAACTTATATGACCATTTAGCATGAAATATATTCTTATGACATTATCACATGGAAATAATGAGTAGAAAAATATTACGAATGAGACTATAAAACATAAATAAAAAGAAATACATGTATCAATTTTGTAAACAGGTTTCTTCTAGGGAAGTTACTAGAATATAATTAGGGTAATAGAAATTTAAGCTCTTTTGGAATAGTGAAAGAGAGATCATTAGAATTTGTATACAGAGTGTTCATGATCACGTGATAGCTACACAAATATGATCAATTTTAGTCATATATATATATATATATATTTATATTCTTATTTTATCTTCATATTGTATCAAATATACAATTTTCTTTGACTAACACAAGATCATTTTAATATAATTCATCAAAAAAGAGATCACAAGAAAATATTACTACAATTATTTAAATAATCTTACTATATGCAGTTAAATATCATTATTCACACCTATTTAAAATACTATTTCTTTATTGTTAAAAATAGTTGTTATCTTTAGTTACAATATTTTTTAATTGTAAAACAATTTAATTCCTAAATTTACTTCAAATGTTTTTTATGATAAATTTAATTAGTATTATATAATTAGTTCTAATTATATGAAAACAATATATCAAATGAAAAAAATATAATATCAATTAATAATTTTTAAATTGTATAATTCTTCCCTATAATATTTTCATTTTCATTTATTGTACTATTTCTATCAACATGTAATCCTATTATGTAAATACAAATTATGGTTCATGTCTTATTTCATTTAAATAATATTTAATTGATATTATTTATTTGTAATAACATTTAATAATTATTTTCCAATATCTATACATTTGATGAGTGATATTTATAAAATATATAAATATGTAGTTTTTTGTTATTATTTGACTACATTATAATCAATTATCCATTTGAAATTTTTTGATTTATTTTAGTTATTCACATGTAATATTTAGTTTAGTTATTCACATATATTATCTGCTACCGATGTCGGCCTTTTCCATACCTCAATTGTAGTTGTTTTGGAGGGATCGAGAGATATCACATTGGTTGTGATGATATAGCCCATGGATGAGACCTCATTCATCCAGAACTCCCACATGATGTACTTTTCATAGATCTTATCCTTCCGCAAGTTATATAGTACAATTTTTATATGCCCCCCCATAATCTTCCTTATTTTTGGAGTATATTATAATATCATCTATAAATACTACCAAAATTTTGTTGAGGTAATCTCTAAAGACACTATTCATCAAGTCATTAAAGAATTCTTGTGCATTAATGAGTCTGAAAGGCATTACTATGAATTCATAGTGCCTGTATCATGTAGGAAAAATAGTCTTGGGGATATCTTCTTTCTTCACTCTTACATGATAATATCTTGACCGCAATTCCAGCATGGAGAAGTATTGTGCTCAACGCAGCCGATCAAACAAGTCATCAATTAGTGGGAGATGATACTTATTGTTTATCATGTTTTTTAAGATCACGATAATCGATGGAAAGGCACATCGACCCATATTTCATCAGGATAAAGAGGACTGGTGCACCCCATGGTGAAGCACATGGGTATATAAACCATTTATTTAGATTCACTTGTAGTTGTTTTTTATCTCTTTAAGCTCCATAAAAGCCATTCTATATAGAGTCTTGGATATTCGAAACACCCCATGTATAAGATCATTTGATAATTCAACATATCTTCTATGAGGACATCCAAGAACTTCCTCGGGAAACACTTCAGTTAATTCCCTCACAATAGGAATGTCATCAGGGATGGTTTCCTCCTTAGACCTAATCATCTTAGAAAGATACACATGGTCATAGGGAAGTAATATACCATGCTTGAAATTATGGATCTAAAGAATATTCATCTTCCTCCTTGCACTTTTTTAGAATCTGCGGTCGATTCTCCACTTGGAGAGTTATTTCCCTCTCACAGAAATTAATGTTGGCTTTATATAAGCAAATCCAATACATAACATGAATTGCATCAAAATCCACTAAAGGGAGTATAAAGAGGATCTCTAGGATGTTCAATCCACATAGTATGACAGGGGAGGAGTTATATTCATGGGAAGCAATGATTTCCCCATTTTTTGTAATCACCGACATCTTCACTTCCTTGATTTGTGGTGATGATAGGATTCATCTACTAATCCTTTGGGATATAAAAGAATGTGTAGAAACATAATAAAAAAGCACATGATCTATTCATAAATGAATAAATAGGATATATGTCACCAGTTCTTTAAGGGTTCACATCGCAGTAGTAATGGAAAAAGATTTCCCTTGTTTCCTTGGAGGATGTTTGTTACCTCTGAAATCCCTTGTCTTAGGGAACTGATTTTCAAGATGCCCTGGTTCTTTACAGTTGAATATATGAACAATGCACTGAGTTTGGAACATAGCGTTTTTCTCATCTTTCACAACTGCGGGTTTTTCTTGCTAATTGTTAATAGCTAGGTTCCCTCCTCTTCTCCACCTAAAGATGTTCCTCATACCATTCAAGAAATTTACAGGGTGATTATTTTTTCACCTTCGGTAGGAGGTGTTCTAGATCTTCTTAGCAACATTGGATTTATCCATCGGGCCACTAGAATTTAAGTACACCTTAAACATCTTATCCCCATGATACCCATGAGATTCTATGATCTCCATTTTGACTTGAGGGGAATTGAAAATTTTCCTTCTGGATGTCGAAGTCAGGGATAACCAGTGATTTCCATAGACTAGGTTTCAGCCCGCCAATGAAGTGTTATACATTGAATTTGGCGGTAACAATAAAGCCGAAGGTGTATCGCGGAAGGCTTATGTTGTTTCCATCGTATGATCTGATAAATTTTTCATCTATTTGCTTGAGTGAAATGAAGTCTGTTTACATCATAAGTCAGAGGGTACGTAGAAAATATTTATCGAAAGATATCTTTCAGAAATCCTTCTATTCCAACTCATCAATATACTCCTAAGGATTAGTATTTTTTTCCAAAGTCCACCATTGATCAGTATCACCCTCCATACGATAAGTAGCCAAGAGAACCTTATATTGTTCCTAACATTGAAGAATGGAGAAGATATTTTCAGTGTAGTTGATCCATTTTCGAACGATTAAGGGATCAGATGATCCATTAAATGTAGGAGTCATTTGTCTTATGATGTTCTCGATAGCGACTTGTTATTTCTGAGGTGGTTGAACGTTCCTCTTGATCCATGATTATATTTAGAGCTCAAGTTAACTAATAGAGAAGCATGAAAAAGTTTTGATTCCCTCTCCCATCAGATTTGGAATCTCATTATCACAATCATCACATTGATCTTCACATCGGTTGTTAGCCCCAGCCCATATATTACCGGACAATGGATGGAATAAAAGGAACGTTAGGGGTATCACATAATGTGTAATCTAAGGAAAAAACTAATCACTTATAAAAAATATTTATATTCATAAATTTTGAATCCGTAGGATTTAATATATGCTCTTCATGATCTAATTTTAACATATATTCATTGGGGAATTTTTTAATTCCCTTAATAAAGGTTAATACAATGTATGTGAATTTACCAAAGAATATCCCCCAGGAGTGTCATAACCAAGAGTCCATCAAGGCCGATTATCATGTAATAGGATACCTTGGGTCAAGATTGAAACTCATTGTCGGGGTTTTCACCCATAGGTACATTTCTTCCTGAGCTGCCTCTACTTGCTCGTATCTATACATGGATGTATTTGATTGATAAACCACATAATCAGTACTCACTAAAACATAGGGATGTTTCTATTATTCTTAGTCTTATCTCTGAGTCTTTACTATGGTTTTATAATCCTAATACCAAAAATAATTAATCATATCCTATGATAAAAACTATTGAAACCCTTCTCTTTATTACACACTTAATCATGATTTATTACATAAACTTCAATTTATACATCATAGAAGATCGAGAGGTATACTGTCTTTGGGGATTTGGAAAATTACATAAAAAATTAAAAAATTAAATAAGACATCTTTATTAAAAACTTATTTTACATGACCCCTATAGTCCATCGTACATAGCATTGCATAGGATAACCTTAGGAAGTGCATATCAAAAAGGTGAGCTATAAATCCCAGTAAGGGTATAAACATATAATAAAATGAGGAATACAATACATGGTAGAATATAGGCATATCAATGGAGAACAATAGAAACATGAACATAATGATGTGATAAGGCATGATAATCATAACATGGAAATTTTGCAACAACACTTAACATGGGATTAGCATGATCCAAGGCTCATTTCACTTGGAGCATGACTAAATACTCATCGCACATGAATCATGAGAAAACCCTCATTTCACTTGATTTATAATGAGTCAAAACTCATTTCACATGATGTATCATGATACTATACTTTACCCAATGAATTGGAGCACTATCAGGGAGAACCCTTCTTAAACATTTCATTTCATTAATAAGTGAGCCACATGTATCATTAAACATGGATTCATTAAATATCATCATTTATTCCAAGATAATGCAATGTGGAATTAATATATGAAACTATAAATTAAATAAGTAAATGTTCATAAAGGTTTTTTCTTTGATAGAGACATGGGCATGTTATTCACTACACATTGATCTTGGCTTGGAAACATTGTGGTGCAATTTCAGCAGCATAACGACACGAAATAATGATTAATAAAAATGGTTGATGAGAGGGAAATGGGTGTATAATCATATATAAATGAAATAGAAACTAATGGGGGTCATATAGATAAATGTACCAACAAAAATAAGGGAATTTAGATACGTAATTCAGAATAATTGCTTGAATGTGAATGAGGAGAAAGAAAGTCCTTAAGTAATTTTGGCATGATAACTGGTGTACATGAGATGAATTAATGAAAGATAATGGGGATATTTAATTATTCAAACATTAATATGTAAGTATGGTGGAGGTTAAGAATCATACCCCATCATTTATAATTAAAAATTAATCATAATACCAATATAATAAAACATGGACGTGAATAAGAAAAGTGAGAATCCCATACATGGAAGTGTGCATCCAAAGACTTGAGAGAGGCTTGAGAGAGGATTATTGGGATCTTGGGGTTCCTTGGGATTATTCTAGAAAGAGTATGGAAGAGGATGGATGAAATATAAAGGCTTTTAGTAAAGAGGAAGGGGGAGCATGGTTGGGTTTATATAGTAAAGGAGAAGGAATTCTTTATTATTTAGGTTTGGGTCTCCATACATTAAACTAATCAATAACACGTACCACCCCATGGTTTTTGCCCATGGTGTTTGATGAAGGGGTGTGGAAAAAAATATTTTATATGGAAAATGTTAGAAATTATTAAAATTATAGGGTTTCTTATGTGGAGGTGAGTCACCCTTTTAATGAAAACAATTTAAAAAGACAAAATGATTTATAAGACTTCAAGGGTTCACTAATGCTTTGTAAAATAAATCAAACAAACCATTAATAAGATTATTTTAATGGTAAAACATATATTGTCTGAACATAATGTTTATATTATTTTATTACATCACTATTGGTTCACTATGATGTTTAATTTTATATAAATAATTTTATAA
This sequence comes from Viscum album, assembly GCA_963277665.1. NCBI lineage: Eukaryota > Viridiplantae > Streptophyta > Magnoliopsida > Santalales > Viscaceae > Viscum > Viscum album. The sequence goes on along the minus strand of OY728153.1, from coordinate 414,804,029 downwards.
ATATTTTAATATTTTCATTGAAAATAAAAAACAATATTTATCGAAAATTTATAATTTTTGATAGAAACAGCATTCAAACATTAATAAAAATTACAATTAAATTAATAAAATTATATTATCAATTATATAATATAAAAATTAATTTAATAATAAAAATAATATTTTAATAAGTTATTATTTAATTAAAAAACACATTAATTCATCAAAATAGATTTCTTAGTTGAATATTAACTAAAAATACTATTTGTGCTTCAAAAACTATTTACAAAGTAACAATAATAAAATGATTTTATATTAATTATTATATAAAAAATAAATCATATAAACATCATAATATGGTCTTGTTACATTACCCTTTATAACACCCACATAATACCAAAGATTAAGGTGTGTGATGGTGACAGACTCTTGGCTTGGCTCAAATAACATTTCATGGGTGGTAATCTATATCAATGTCCACTTCACTCATAGGAGATTTTGTTCGAGGTTAACAAGTTGAATATCATCTTGGGATCAGTAATGAGATAATTCCAATGAAACCACCCCTTTTCCGAGCTCTGACAAATAGGGTTCATATGGGGAAAATCTACTTGATGAGTCCATCGTTTCCCTATTTAATGGCTATAATAGAAATGGTCACAATTCATAATGGTATTTCAAAATCCAAAAACATAAAACCAAAAAAGTTAACATTTTATATAAACATTTTACATAATGAGACATTTAATTAGATCAAGAGGAATTTCCATTAATAAAAGTGTTGTTCATTACATTTGTTGGGTGAAATGGTTGTTTTAATTGGTAATCCATTTAAAAATTCTTTCAGAATTTATTGTGAAATTGGTATTTGCATGATTCATGTAAACCATTATATTTTCAGAAATATTGTCATAATATATCATTTTGTAAGAGATAAGGATTAAAATTGAGATGTTATGAAATAATATATTTATACTAGGTACCAAATTTATTATAAATTTAGAATGTATAATAAAAATATAGATTAGAAGTTTTGAGGTTTAATTTACTTGTATAGTTAATCCTTCACAATTGAGGATTTTTCATAATTCCACATATTGATTTGGATTCTATTATCGAAGGGTATGATTTGTACAACTCTTTTATATTCCAATTTTAAATTTAATTTTATGATTATTAAAAATTTATTGAGAAAATAGTTATTTTATGAATGATGGATTAATTTTAGTAGCCACACATTTCTTCTCACCAAATGGAAAAATTTTAATTAAAATAATTCTTTTTAAAATAATTTGTTTCTTATTCATAATATTAGTTTTATTTTAAATCATGTTTATTTTAAGTATTCTCTTATATTTTTTATTTGTTTATTGTTATTCCATTATTAATGGTCTCTGATTTCTTATATAGTAGACGGTGGCTCTCATTACGATCCTTATTGAGAATCATGTATCTATCAAGATGGATGATACTGATGATGAAATATTTCCTTATTAATAAATAAAAATTATGGCCCCAAGGAAATAGATGATTTTATGTTTATATCATAACTAACAAATGAAATGATGTTTCCATAACCCAACACTCTAACAACACATCTCGTTTATCTTTTATTTTTTTTTTTTTACTATAAATATAATTTTAATATTGGATATTAATTACAAGGTCAATATCCAATTATTCATGTTTTATCTAAATTAAAAAAAATATTATTTTTAATTATAAAAACATAATGAAATTAATGATAAAATAAAATTAAATCCATCTTTATTCTTATTTGTGAAAAAATTATAAAATAATTAAATTTTTCATACATTCAATTACTATAATAAAATCATAATATTTAAAATATTAATCAGTAAAACATACTAAAAACATATATATATTTAAACAAAATTGATCAATTCCCCATACTTATCCCTTTTCACTCTTCGAAATGATAAATGTCGAACCCTCAAATTATTACCCAGGTTAAGCTCATATTCAGAAAACATATATGATTTAATGATATTTGTCTATAGTATCCACAATATTATATTACCCATGAAATATAATTATTTACCGCTTTCGTATTTTATACATAAAAAATTATCTTAGACTATTATTTCTACCCATTAAAACTTTTACTTTCCATCCATATTTCTTTATATATTTAATTAATGTATAATTAAGAAAAAAATATAATAAACTTATTATATTTTTTTATAATAGGATTTATATTCCTCTTAAATAACTTAACATAAATATGACATTAAATTCCATCTTAAATTTACTAATATGATGCATATTGAGTTTGGATAGCTGGATAATAATGTAAAAAAGGTAAAATGAGGCTTTATTATATATTTTTGTTCAGAAAACATGAATTATATTTAAATAATACCCAATTATTCTATAACTTATTTTCATAAAATATGAGTCACCTAAGAATACAGTTCATTTTTTTAGTTATTAAATAAACAGTAATAATAATGATTTTATTTTTCATATTTCACTAATATATTGACTATGCATTTAATACAAGTGAATATTTTTCAAATAAAAAAAATTTCATATATTTTAAATATTAATCTGTGAAATATTCAACTATAAAAAATAAAACCAACATTCATATTTCCTAAATATATGAATTCTCCCACATAATGAAAATGGAACTACCAATTCCAAATCATTTTTCAACTATAATCATGTAAAAAAACATATGAGCAGGGAAGGTAATAATGTTATATTATAATTAGAATTTATATCATTTTTTTTGTGTATTTTATATTTTTTTAAAAGGTAATATTATATAGAATTCACAGGTACTATAATGTTCGATTAAAAATATTTAAAATAATTAGGCCATCTCTTCTATTATTAATATATATTGTTTTATAACTTTTGAGTTTCTGTATAAATCAATATTCCTAAATTTTGTATTAATAAATTTTACTCTATTCAATCCATTTTTTTGCAAACTAATCTCCAAAATTATCTTCTCTACTATATGTTTTATGTATTTCCATTTATTTATATATATTTGGTATGTTTTGAATAATTATGAGTCCAAAAATATATCTGCATCAATTTTTCTATGACCATGCAACAGAAAATGTACCTATAAACAAATAAGATATAAATAGGTATTTAATAATGAAAAAAGTTTTGGTACCTAAAAATTTAAGTAAAATAATTAGAACCACATTTTTTAGTGGGGGTTTTCTACCCATAAGTAGTCTCATAATCTTGTGGTTTTATAAAATACTCAAATAAAACTAATAATGGATGATTTGTAAAAAAATCCATGTTCCATGTATAATAAATATCATTACAGTATTGAGGTATTCGTGACATTTATTATAATTTTTTAAATTAATTTAGTCAATAACATTAAATATATATTTCATAAAAAAATTAAGTGTTTTAGAAATGGGTTTGAAAATATAATAATTTTCATTTTATTTTATTATCTATTCTTATTGGAGAAAATAGCTGCCACATGATATTATGAAAAATAATTTATTATATGATATATATTTTTCATGAAAGAAATATTTCTATTATTTAGTAATCATATCAATTCCATTAGAAGGTAAATTATATTTAATTTAGAATATGTTTTTAAATTTTTTAAATTATTATTCATTTTAATTTGATATAAGATCAAATGTTACAAAGAATCTTATAATAACTATATATTAAGAAAGTATAATAGTTATTATTTAAATTCTATTACCAATAATGTAGTATTGAAAAGGTAATTTTTGTAGTGTCTAGAGCACAATTACGGGTTGAAATATAGTAGTGTTACAAGGTACCAAATTTTGATAACATTTTGATTCTTTTACCTCAAAATTTTATTCATTTACTAAAAACACATATTCAACCAGTCATCATTTACCATAATCCCCACGTATTGATATATTTTATAATTGGTGTAAATTTTAATTTATTTCAAAAAATAATGTAACCACTTTTATAATAAGTAATAATATTTTGATAATATATTTCCCAATTTATATATAATTCATTTGCTTATAATTTACTATCCTTAGAGATTAATCTATTATATGATCCAAAAATTATATTAATATTGTGTTTTTTTTCAATTTATATGTTAATGGTTATCAATGATGGATGGGTTCTAAACATGATATTCCACCCAATATATATATATATATATATATTTAAAGGGGTTCCCATATTTCTCAAGTAAATAATAATTGAGGTGGATATCTGTAACATCCCAAGTAAATAATGAATAATACAATTTCATGTTTATTAATATATGTGAATTAAATATTAATTTTAATTTAAATGGGATTCTATGTTCGATGGCTTACCTGATATGCAACAATAAGTTTCTTTAAAATCGTACATTGTACACTAATAATATAACAATATTATTTTAAATAGTAGTTAATGCCTTGATGTTGTATTTGTGGAAATGAATATAACTGACTAAAATATTAGTATACATGTTTGCTAAATGTTTTTTCATTTATCCAATAAAATTTATAGGCTTAAAATAAGAAAAGAATTCGATTTTAGGCATAATTTATATTAAAAGATCGATTTACCTCCTTTTAATGGAAACCCATCAGTAAATATAATATTTTCCACTTTAATACATTTCAGTTGACCCAATAAATTTATTATTTAGAATCGGGACATTAAAATTCACTTTGTGTAAATTTTTGGTATTTTTCTGATAAAGATCATTTCTTATGAATAATGAAAAAATACTGTATTTTAATTCAAAACTATGTTTTAATATAATTTATTAATATTGTTAGATAATATTTTTAATTGGTATTATTGTGTAATTATAATATATTTTTAACATTTAATCCAATTTAGTTCATTGAAATTAATTTCAAATTGAAATTGGACATAAACAAGTGACAATCTTTTGATAGTTGTTGTTTCTTAAAAACATGCTATTGGTTTTAACAAATGTAATTAATTTTAAATTAATTAATTCAACATTTATGTTTTTAAGTTTAAAAAATAGACATCATTTTTTAATTTGTTATATAAAATATATCTTAGGATGATGTTTTGGTAGTTTTCTGAAAAACTTCAATTTTTGATGAATAATGAAACCAATTAGTATTACTTAAAAAATGGACTTTTTCATTTAAATGAAAATTTACGACATCTGTGAATTGAATTTTGAAAATCTGACATAATTTTTAGTTATTAGTAAATAAATTGTGGTTCAATAAATTGAACATAATTTTTTAATGAATAGTAACTTATGACTTTTATTTACCGTAGTTAAAGAAAAATATGGAAATTTAAGGTAAAATGAATATTATAATTATTCATAATTACATTAAAACATCTCGTATCCTTATTTTATGAGTCATAGCCAACCAATGGTCATCCTTGGGTTGATTTTGGGTCCCCCAAGGAGCCACATGGGAGTGATAATGACAATTTAGATTAATTAATTTAATGTAAAGGAAAAAATGACATAAAAAATATCTTTTTGTAATTTATTTTTTACATGGTGTTATATAAGTCCGACATTTTACTATAAATAATCATTGTAAATATAAAATTATTTCCTTCATCATGGCAGTTTTTCTATAATTTTTAGACATCTTATAAATTAAATTATTTATGACACAATAATGATGCAATGTTTACATCCTTAATTAATCATTTAAATAAATAAGATTATAAATATTAAAATAAAATCTAATACCTGTAAAATTATTATTGGATGATTTTATTTTGACCATGGGTCATCTTATATTCTAATATAATGATTTTTGGAACTTTATAAACTGAATATCATTATATAATAAAATAATATTTTCACACATTCCTAAAGAGCCCCCCCCCCTTATAAAAGGATACCATTTCTTTCCAATTACTGACGCCTCTCAATCCTTTTGACTCATCTAAACTCTAACTAATTTATCTCTCTACATCCCTCTCTTCCACAATGAAGCATTCCCTTATCCAAAAGTCACTTCAACAAACCCTTTTGGTTCAAAATAAATGATGTTACCCACATTAATGGTAACAATTTCTCTTAACTTCTTTTCCTTTATATTACTTCTACAACTCCTAAACTATTTTTATAACATTATTTTATAATACCACCAGTATCCTAAATATATTAGGATTTTTTATTGAGAAGGATCCTAACTACAATTACACACACATCCATCTAATGGGTAAAGAACCTAATGTTTCTGTGGATGGCAAATGAACTCCTCACGAAACGATGATTGTTCGATTATCTCATACCTCCTCTCTTTGTGGCCATTAATATGACAACATATTTATTTATGATATATTTTATGTTTATATTTCCTTATGCTTTCATATTTTTCTTTTATAGCATACATTTTATGTTTTCATTATGGGGAAATGTAATAATTTCCTTTGAGGAAGTGCGGACTACCGCCACCTTAATGTTATATGACTCGTTAATGAAATTGGTGGGACATATAAAGGACTGAGTTCAGGATATTATATATGATATTATACTAGACTTATAATATAACTATGTATCATTATTTTTTAATTCCATTAAGAAGGAAAATATAAATGGAAGTAGCGTTCATGCATACGTACGGCTTACCGTCTCCATGAACGGTGAATTTCATTTCTTACCTCTATATATAATGTACTATTGTAAATAAACGTATATACTGGATATATATGATATATATGATATATAAATCATGAATATAATTCTAAATATAATGTATATTTTACCACATGAGTAAGTAATTGTAAGGTGTTCATTTTTGACTCAAGTACCAAATATCAACAAAACAACCGTTATTAAATAAAATGACATCACAAGGATTATAACATGGTAATAAGTTATATTAAAGGAATATAAAACTTGAAAAATATTATTAAGAAAGTATAAATTAACTTTAGTTTATTATTCAGCAGATTAAAGAATGATCGAGTCATGTCAGACATGAGGTAAAGTACTTCTTCTCAATCTCATTTCATTGAGGCATATTTTGTTTTAATACAGAACCTTATTTTATAAGCTATATAAAAACATTTAATATTTATTTTAATTCAACGGAAATATTTTTCTACGAAGTGTTTTACTAATCATAAAAAAATTAATGTTTTTTAACGTAAGTGGTGACAACGACCTTTCCACTGCTGCGAGTATTATTTGATCTTTGGTTTCCTTAATTAGCCCTAATGTTTTTAAAAGAAAAAATAAATACCATAAACAATTTTTATGTATTTTGGTATTGAAAACTATTTTGATAATGGATTTATTATTTCAATATCATGAAATGATATATATTTATTACAATGTGGGAATGTTATCATTCCTTTATACTTATGTTACGTGTTATGATGATGTTGTGGTTCTTGGGATTTGTTTACGTATACGGGTTTTTACATAATAAACCTCAGGCGGGTGAGCGTGAGATAGATCTCCAATTCATTGTCTAACATGACGGAGGTAAATGTGAATGTTTTGCATAATTGATTTAGGGAATATACTGTGATGGGTATTCAAAATTTAACTCCCTACATAGCTGTGATAGCTACAATGTATGTATGATATGGATACCAAAATTTACATTTATGATTTATTATTTCAATGTATTATTCATAAATCACATGATTTCATGAGGTAAGTAAAACAATTTATGTTTTTTTATGTATTTATGAAATAATGTTTTCTTTATTTTTTTTAAAACCCTTACTAAACTTTTTATTCACATCCCATGTTTTGAAATTTTTTTCAAAGGATTTAAAGATGAATAGGGTCAAGGATGAGATCAAGAAAAAGAAATGTTGTCTAAAATGTGTAACTAGACAAGACACTTTTTTTAATGAGTTTTTATTTTGTGAAAAAATGGAAACTGAGTAGAACTTTATACATTATATTTTTGAGATTTAATGTAATAGTTATGGCCAAATTCTCTACAACTATAAACCTGAAAAGATCCTCAATGTGAATTATTTATTTAATTCAATATTATGTCATGTTTTATGGATGGGTCCTTATAGTTCATATTAGAGGTCAGTTTATATAACATTAACAGATATGGTATTGTTAAATTGATATCCATAAATTAATTTATTTTAAATATATATCATTTAAATATTAACATGTTGCATCAACTAAGATATTTGTTTGTTCAGAATGGTTTTATGTATATAAAACATTGTAAGTATGTTATGATGATATCAGGAGGAAGACAACATTCTAAATCAACAACCTAAGATATTCGGAATTGGAACTGAATAGCATGTTGCAGTGATGCCATAATTTACTCAGTATATAAATGGTGGTGGGATCCATGTACGAGATCGTCCAGATCCACCACAGAGGAACATGTCAGTTTTAAAGAACATCAGGAGGAAACATCCCCCATCATTAAGAGACTCATATGACCATGTTCTTTCTAAAGGGTTGATTAAAGAACTTGAGAAGTTTTTCGATGTTATGGGTTGTTCATAACATCAAAAGGTTAGTCTTTACATTTACTGTTTTGACGGTGAATCTGATTTGTGGTGGTAAATGGTGAATAATATTAGGGATAGTGAGGAGATTGATGCTCTTGATTGAGATGAATTCAAAGGTATGTTTCTTGAGAAATATTTTCCTAAGGATGTTCATCTTATGATGGAAAACAATTCCTGGAATTATGGTAGGAAGATGACTTAGTGGATGCTTATGAAGAAAAATTCACTCAACTGGAAATGTGTGCTCCAAATTTCATACGAGGTCTTGATTATTAAATAAATAATTTTGACTCATGATTAATGACAAAGTATCAAAGGGATGTAGCTTCTTTTGAGTTCAAAATTTATGAAAAACATGTTCGTTGGGCAGAGAAGGTGGAAATGGAGTTTACCGAGGATCAGGTGTTCATTGAAAAACAATAGAATAAGAGGTCAATGTGGCACGCAAAAGGGAAGAAATATTAAAACAATTATTATGATAAGAAACATAAGTTTTATGTTTGTGAAAACTGTGGTACAAACATGTTGGGGAATGTATTTTGAATTCTGGTAGGTGCTACCGATGTGGTAAAATGGGACTAAAGGCACATAATTTCACTCAAAAATATCATGGAAATGGTAAGACAAAATATGATTTATAGTCAGTAAAATGTTTAAAGTGAAATGGAATAGGTCATTATGAAAATTAGTGTTCAAAAAGGAACTCATATGGGGGAAAGCATCCAGACTACAAATAGAAAGGGGTGATGAAATCCTTTGTAACTATATCAGCAGATATTGGGAAATCAAATGAAGTAGTATCAGGTAAATTGTTTGTTTGTTCAGAATATGCTAATGTGTTGTTTGATTCAGGGTCTACACACTCATTAAATTTTGTGAAGTTTTCTAGTAAATTGGAAATTCTATCTCATGATATGAATAATTATATTATTGTAAAAAACATGGAGGAAAGGTTGAGAGAAAAAAACATAAAAACATTCATGTCTGTGTGTGCAGAATGAATCTACAAGAAAACCTTATTGTCTTTCCTCTGGTAGTGTTTGATGTTATTTTCGGCATGGATTGAATTTTTGTTTATCATTATTAGATTGGCTACAGAGATAAAGCGGTTTCTTTTCAGAATTATTCTCAGTTTGTGTACAAGAATGAACCCTTACTTTTGATAAAATATCAGGATGCTGAGAAACTACTAAAATATGGAAATGAATATTATGTTGAACATATTGTTGAAAACAAAGAAACTGTTTACATTAATGATCTTCCAGTGGTAAATGAGTATCATGTTTTTTTTTCCTCATGATTTTTATGGTATTATACCTAATCGGGAAGTTGAATTTACAGGTGACATAGGTCCTTATTTAAAGCCAATTTCAAAACCCCCTTTTCGAATGACTCAAATTGAATTTTTAGAATTAGGGAATAAATTTCATGAGTTATTAGATAAAGGTTTCATTCGACCCATCACATCACCATGGGGTGATATTATGTTGTTTGTTAAATAGAAAGAAGGTTCAATGAGACTTTACATTGATTATAGAGAATTTAATATCATCCCTATTATGAAAAAGTATCATTTTCCTAATATCGATGATTTGTTTGATCATCTCTATGAAGCACATTATTTTCGGAATATTGACTTGAGATCGGGGTACCATAAGTTGAATGTAATAGATGCATGCAATCCTACGACCGAATTTCGTACAAGATATGGCCATTATGATTATGAAGTTATGACTTTTTTTAACCAATGAACCTATTGTATTCATGGATCTTATGAATATAATTTTTTCTGAGTTCTTGGATAAGTTTTTGGTTGTGTTCATTGATAATATTTTTCTTTATTCAAAAAGAAAAGTGGAGTAGGAATGTCATTTACGGATCATCTTGCAAACCTTAAAAGAAATGAAACTATTTCGGAAATTCAGCATGTGTGAGTTTTGGTTTCATCAAATTTCATTCCATGGTCACAATATTTCATAAAATGGCATAACTATTTATCCTTCTAAAACATAAGTTGTCGAAGAATGGCTAATACCCATTAATATAACCAAGATCCATAGTTTTCATTGTTTTTCAGTTTATTATCGGATTTTTGTTAAAAATTTGTCACGGTTATCTAGCCTAATGAATAAGTTATCTCGAAAATGTGGTATGTTCATTTCGAAAAAAGAATATGATGATTGTTTTCAGGAATTTAAAAGATGATTGGTGAATGCTCCAGTTTTGTAACTGACTTCCAGAAATGATGTTTTTGTTATCTATAGTGATGCTTAATTGAAGGGAATTGGTTGTATCCTTATGTAGAATGATCATGTAATTTCTTATTCTTCATGTCAGTTTAAACCTCAGTAGTTAAATTACCATATATATTATTTGGAATTACCTGCAGTTGTTTTATACTTTAAAAATTTGGAGGCATCATTTTTATATAGTAAAATGTGAAATATATAATGACCAAAAAAATTTAATATATATATTCAATAAGAAATAATTGAACATGAGACGGAGGAGATGGATAGAATTAATCATGATTTATGATTTCACGATCCTTTTCCATTCATGAAAATCAAATAATGTGGTTGATGATTTTAGTCAAAAATTTAATGTTGCATTAAGCATGTTACATTTGGAATGAGATCCTTTGGTTTTTTATTTCATGAAATTTGGAATATAAGTTGTTGGTGCAAGAAATTATTCTGTTTTGTTTCATGTGTCAGGGAAATCATCCCTATCATACAGAATTAAGAAAGCGTAGAAGTAAGACAGTAAGTTGCAGAAATAGTTTGAGTTTGTTTAGAATGGGATGTTTCCTGATTTTAATGTTGATAATGACTGTGTTTTGAGGTTTGGGAAAATATTATGTGTACCTTTTGATTCACAGTTGAAGAATGAGTTTTCAGCTGGTTAATAAAGATATCATCGAGAGTATTACTAGTGGGATGGTATGAAAAGATATATTGCTAATTTTACTATCATGTTGTTGACTTGTTAGAAGGTTAAATAAGAGCGAAAGTTACCAAAAGGGGTGCTTCTATCTTTACAGGTGACAGAGTGGAATGGTAAAATATATCTATGGACTTCATTGTGGGATTACTAAAGACTTTTAGAGGTAATAATGCAATCTGGGTTATAGTTGATCGATTGACAAAATCTGCTCATTTCCTTTCTATTCGAGATATTTTGTCTTTAGATCAACAAGCTCAGTTTTATGTTATATAGATAGTCAGGTTGTATAATGTTCCCCTCTCCATTGTATATGATCGTGATCGCAGGTTTACATCTAGATTTTTGAAATTCCTTCAGAAGTAGTTGGGTACTGAATTAAATTTCTGTACAACTTTTCATCATCAATCAGATGGGAATTCAGAACAAAAAATTCAGACCATGGAGGATATGCTCCGTACTTGTTCACTAGGTTACCTAGGAAAATGTGAAAAACATATTTCTTTGGTTGATTTTTCATAAAATAATAGTTTTCATTCCAGCACACAGATGGCTCTGTTTGAGGAATTATATGGAAATCGTAGTCAAACTCCATCTTTTTGGGATGAATTAGGTGAAATAAAGTTGATGGGAATAGAATTGGGAGAAGATATGGTAGAGAAAGTTCAGTTGATTCAGAAGCACATGTCAACAACAAAGAGTAGGTAGAAAAGTTATGTGGATCACCAGAGAAAGGATATTTCTTTTGAATTAGGTGGTAATGTCTTTCCCAATGTTTCTCCATGAAAAAGTGTGAGGTGTTTTGGTTTGAAGGGAATGTTGAGTTTGAGGTTCATTTGACTTTATGAAATCCTAGATAAAGTTCGACCAGTTCTGTACAAATCGTCTTTACCTCCAATTTTATCCCAGGTACACAATGTTTTTCATGTTTTGATGATTAGAATGTATATGCTAGATCCATCTCATGTTTTGAGTCCAGAGGTAGTTTAGTTGAAAGAGAATCTATTTTATAAAGAACAAACTGTCCAGATTCATGATCATAGAGAGCCAGTTTTACGGAATAAGGTAATTCACCAGGTAATGGTTTTGTGAAAAAAACATATAGTTGAAGAGGCAATGTGGGAATCTGAAAATTCTATGAGGGATAAATAGCCCCACTTATTTTATAAGTAAAAACAAATGCGAGGAAGCAATTCCCAAATGGGGGAAATGATGTAACATCCCAAGTAATTAAATAATAACACATTATCATATTTAAAAATATTTTTGAAATAAATATTAATTTTATTATAAAGGGGATGCTATGTTCGATGGATTACTCGATACACAACAACGAGCTTCTTTGAAATCGTACATTGAACACTAATAATATAATATTTTTCTTTTAAATAGTAGTTAACTCCTATCCATTGTATTGGAGGGAGTGAATATAACTAACTAAAATATGATTATACATGTTTGATAAATATTTTCACATTTATCCAATAATATTTAGAGGCTTAAAATAAGAAAAGAATTTGATTTTAAGCATAATTTACATTAAAAGGTCGATTTACCGCCTTCTAATATAGAACCCTCGTTAAATATAGTTTTGGTGACTTTAATAAATTATATTTGACCAAATAAAATACTTCATTAGAATCGGGACATCAAAATTTACTTTGGGTATGTTTTTGGTGTTTTTATGATTATGTTCATTTCTTAGGAATGATTAAAAAATACTATATTTTCATTCAAAACTGTTTTTAAATATAATTTATAAATATGGATAGATAATCTGTTTAATTGATTTTAAAGTGTAATTAGAATATATTTTTACCATTTATTCTATTTTTTGTCATTGTAAACAATTTCACTTTGAAATTGTACATAAACAAGTGTCAATCATTTGATAGTTATTGTTTCTTAAAATCACGTTATTTGTTTTAACAACGGGAATTAATTTTAAATTAATTAATGCAAATTCTATGTTTTTAATTTGAAAAAATAGTCATCATTTTTGAATTTTGAATATAAAATATAGCTTATGTTTAATTTTTTGTTATTTTCCCAAAAAACAACAAATTTTAATGAATAGTTTAACCGCTTAGTAGTAGTTGAAAAACTGACTTTTTCATTAAAATGAAATTTTACCACTTCTGTGAATTGAATTTCAAAAATCTGACATACATGGTTATTATTAATAAGTAAAATGTAGTTCAATAAGATAAAAATAAATTTTTTTTGTGAATAGTAACTTTTGACTTATATTTACCATGGTGAAAATTAAATAGGGAAATTCAAGGTAAAAATAATATTATAATTATTCTAAATTAACATAACACAAGTCCTAACCTTATTGGATGAGTCATGGCCAACCAAAGGCATCCTTGAGTCGATTTTGGGACCCTGTGAAGCCACTTGGGTGTGATAATGACACTTAGATTAATTAATTTAAAGTAAAGGCAAAAATGACATAAAAAATATCTTTTTGTAAGTTAATTTTTACACAGTGTTATATATGTAATCATTTAGACTATAAATTTTATTTGGAAAGGTAAAAATATTTCCTACATCACATTGTTTTTTTATAACTTTTAGACATCGAATAAATTATATTATTTATGTCACAATAATGAGGCAGTGTTGAACTCATTAATAAATCATTTAAATAAATAAGATTATAAATATTAAAATATCATCTAATACCTGTCCAATTATTATTGGATGACTTTTTTTTGACCATGAGTCATCTTATATTCAACTCTATTGATTTTTGTTCCTTTATATTCCGAATATAATTATATAATAAAATCACATTTTCACTCTTTCCTAAAGATCCTATCCTCCCCCTTATAAAAGGATACCATTTATATCCAATTCCCCACACCTCTCAAGCCTTTTGGCACATCCATCCTCTGCCCAGTTAAGCTCCATACATCCCTCTCTTCCACTCAGAAACCTTAACCTAGGCTTAAGTCAGTTCAACATACACTTTTGGTTCAAACCAAATGGAGTTAACCAAAATAATGGTAATGGTTTCTCTTAAGTTCATTTATTTTATTTTAATTGTCCATCCCCTAAAAACTTTTTATTCCATTCATTTATAACAAAAAAATTATCCTCAATATACTAGGATGTTTTTATGTGATGTATTTGAACTACACTTACACACACCTCCATCAAATGGGAAAAGAATATAATGTTTCTGTGGATGGAAAACTAACGCCTCACCAAACTATGATTGTTCGATTATCTCCTACTATCTCTCATGGTGGCCATTAAGATGACACTATATTTATGTATGATATATATTATGTTTATGATTTCTTTATTCTTCGGTATTTTTATTTTATAGCATACCTTTATGGTTTCTATTGTGGGTAAACGCGATAATTTCATTTGAGAAAGTGCTGACTACCACCCCCTCAAAGTTATATGACGCATTAATTCCTTATGTGGGATATATAAAGGATGGAGTTAATGATATTATATATTATATTATACTATAATTATAATATAAATATGTAACATTATGTTTTATTTCCATTAAAATATGAAATATAAATGGAAGTAGCGTTCATGCGTACGTACGGCTTACCGTCTCAATGAACGGTGCATTTTATTTCTTACCTCTAAATGTTATGTAATATAGTCAATACATGTATATACTGGATATATATGATATATATGATATCTAAATCATGAATATCATTCAAATTCTAATGGATATTTTACCACAAGAGCAACTTGTAATTCTAAGGTGTTCATTGTTTACCCAAGTACCAAATATTGACAAAAGAAACGTTATTAACATAAATGATTACATGATTTTTATAACATGGTAATAAGTGATATAAAAGGAATAATATACATGAAAAATCTTCTTAATCAAGTATAAATTAACTTTAGTTTATTATTCCATATATTAAATAATGATCGAGTCACGTCAGACTCGAGGTAAGGGACTTCGTCTCAATCTCTTTTCATTGAGGCATATTTTGTTTTAATACATGAATTTATTATATATGCTATATAAACCAATATGAAATTTCATTTCATTATAAAGGAATATTTTTATACAAATAATTTTACTAAATGAAAAAAATAGGAATGTTTTTTAATATAAGCGGTGACAATGACCTTTCCGCTGCCGCGAGTATTATTTGATCTTTGGATACCTTAACAAGTCATAATGTTTTGTAATGGGAAATTAAATACCATATACTCTTTTTACGTATTTTGGTATTGAGAATAATTTTTATAATGGATTAATTATTTCAATATCTTGAAATGATATATTGTTATTACAATGTGGGAATGTTATCTTTCCATTATAATTTTGTTATGTGGTATGATTATGTTATGGTTCTTAGGAATTATTTATGTATATGGGTGGTTCTTTGATAAACCAAGGGTAGGTGAGCCTGAGATATCTCTCCAATGCATTGGGTAACGTGATGTAGGAAAGCATGAATTTTTTCCATTAGAGATTTTGGGAATATACTGTGATGGGTATTCCAAATGTAACTCCATACAAAGCTATCCTAGCTACAATATAATATTGATATGGATGCCACAAGTTAACATTATGATTTATGATTTCAATGTGATATTCATAAATATTATTATTTCTTATGGTAAGTAAAATATTTTATGTTATGTTAGTATTTATGAACTACTATATTCATTCATTGTTTTATAACCCATACTAAGCTTTTTATGTTCATCCCATGGTTTGAAATGTTTTTCACCGAACATAAAACTGAATAGGGTCAAGGATGAAATTGAAGAAAAGTCATGCTATTGAAAATGTAGAACTATACATGACACTTTTTTAAAAGTGTTTTTATTTTTAGGAAAAATGATAACTGAGTATAGGTGTATACCTTATATTTTTTAGATGTAATGTAATAGGTATGGCCTAATTCTCTAAAACTCTAAACCTTTAAAAATCATCAAAGTGAATTATTCATTTAATTGAATATTATGTAATGTTTTAAGGCCTTGTCCTTATAATATAATTGTATTTACAAAAGAATAATTTAACTTTTTGAAATGTATACTATAACATTTTTTATTCTTTAAAAAATATATCATGAAATTTTCTAAACTAACCCTTTTATTATCAGATATACTATAGATATAATATCTATAGATAAAAATAATAGGTTTTAAATTAGTAGTTTCATTATTTTTAATAGTTATTTGGAATAAATAAAATTTTTTATATAGTGAATAACTTCCATATGTGTTATAATCATTAATATATGAAGTTATAAATAATATTCCAGAAAATCAAAATGTTTCACAAATAAAATAATAATTTTTAATATGCATGATGTATAATTCGTTTAATTTCAGACAACTAATTGAATGATGTATTATAGATTAAAAATTTGAGGCTAGAAATGAAATTAAATTATGATATATATGTTCATAAAAATAGTGATGAGAAATTTAAAGTGGATTGATAATTTTTTACATGGAGTGTCTATGAATGATTAATAATGTTAGTAATAAGGTTAAATAAGACCTACAATTAGATTAAGAAATCATTGATTCAATGCATAATGTAAAAGTTTTATCTAATTATAGGTGTTCATAAATGTTCCTATTTATATAGAAAATATATGTTTAACAAATTCAGTTAGTTTATTATGTGGTCAATCTTCACAATTATCGTAGATCTTCATAATTATGTAGTTTATTTGAAAAAATGGTACAAATGTAAAATGATAACTAATATTATATTTCCATTGTTAGATAATTAGTCACGAATTTTATCTAATATTTGGTCATTTGGGTGACTTTATTTTTACATTAATTTTTTTCCATTAATCATGTTATCAATTCAAAAATATGATTAATACAGTTCTTAATTTATACTTTTCATTGACTATAATATGATATATTTTTTCCCTATGACATACATAAAATTTCTATGAAAATGTTATCAATGAAACTATAATTATTTTGCCTTAAATTGAGTTCAATTGATCACAAACATCAAATAAATATTTAAAAAAACATAAACTGAAAATAAATAGTTCAATTATTCATTATCTAATGATTAAAATAAAACGAGATGATATGTTTTGTTTTGTGTAATTAATTATTAAAAATATAAAAAAAACACCGGGATAAAAACATGGTATTTATGTGTGCAAATACACAAGGTGATTCAAGGAATATCAATACAATAAGATCCATTGTACATTTACAACACATTAAAATGATATAGTTAACTACATTAATTAAAAGTTAATTAATAATAAAATGATGTTGGTCATAAAAAATCAAAATAGTATGAGGATTCAATGATCTATGTATGATTAAAGCAAATAAATTTGTATGATGAATTTATGGGAAAAAAATTAATCCACAAGTTTTTAATTCATATATATCAAAATAAAAAATTAAAAGAAATTTTAAGACTGATGAGTTCAAAATTCATGATTTAAATATAAAAAAGAAGAATGTGTTACATAAAACATAAAAGTGAAATTAATATAATGATAATATAATCTCAAGATAAGTAGACAATATGAATTTATAAATTGAATGTTTTAATGATCTTAAGGTATAGGAAAATTAACTAATAAACAAATGAAATATTTCTCCATCACTATATATACTGGGAGATTTGTGTATTATTAGTGTGGATGTTGTGGGAAGAAGACTATATCAATGATGCAGAAATTGTACATGAAATATCAATTTTATTATGATGTTGAGGTTATTAAGAAAGATCCATATCTTGTTGATTGAGAGGGAATATGATGTATATTATTCCATCATAGTTAGATGTAGATGGGAGACTCTAAAATATAGTATTAAATGAAGAGATAAAAGAGAATGAAATGAAAAAATTATACACTATGGTAGAACAATTCTTTTACATATGAATTCAATTATATGTAAAAACATAATATTGAGTTCATTGGGTAATCCCATGTATGAAAATTTAATAAATTAATGATAGAATGTTAAGAATGTACCATATATTTCTTTTAGAATAAATTTAGTTTAATCGATAAATTATGATTAATGAAACACTAAGTATTAATGAAATTTTTATATTAAAATATTATTTAACAAGATAATTATATAAAATATATTATGATTGTCGATATTAAATTTATCCTGTATATAATAAAAATAATTTTATATATATTTTATTAATAAAATAAGAATCATTCAGTGAAAGGAGAATGTTTTCTCAAATAATTTAATTTTTAGAAAAGAGATATTATTTAGTATTTTGTGCTTATAATTTAATAATATGTACTAATAATTCAATAAAAATATAGAAAAAAATAAAATAAAAATTTGATATCAGAATATTTAAATAATATTGTGTCAAATTTTGGATATTTTTCATAAAATTTCACATTTTGAAAAATAATGACAAATACTAGATTTTAACTGAAAAAAACATTTTCATTTATTTAATATATATAGATAAATAAATTTTTTAATGGTTTATCAATAAACATTTGTTAAATTTTATTTCAGTAAAACTAATGTTTATAGCTGTTATCATATTCGTATTGAATTTTGAATTACCAAATTTTTTAATTTTTAAATATTTTTTATATAAAAAAATAATTTCACATAGCTTCTATTGGATTAATATTAAGTTAATAATTTCCTGTTATATGAATTAAATTTGTAGAATCAAAATCAAAATTT
The DNA here is from genome assembly GCA_963277665.1 of Viscum album. Lineage (NCBI taxonomy): Eukaryota > Viridiplantae > Streptophyta > Magnoliopsida > Santalales > Viscaceae > Viscum > Viscum album. The sequence continues at coordinate 414,784,976 of OY728153.1, read as the reverse complement.
TAAAGCATCATAATTTACAATTTCAAATAATTACAACTAAATTTTTGTCAAAAATAAATATTGAATAAAACAAAAATTAATTACGCGGTTAGGGTAAAAGTATGTTCACTAAGGTATAATCTAAATGTGTATGTTTTAAAATAATCTATACAATTATATTAAAACTATTTTATGGCCATATATATACTATTACTGCTCTATGTTCAATAATGGACCATTTTGGACTTTTTTTCATATGAAAAACATTGGATCCATCAATTATTTTCCTAAAAACCAAGTGTGTCCACTAAACCAGTTATAAAATTCCATCACTATCATCACTTAGTCAAAAATAGAAACAATTATGATACATAATATAAAAACAAACTTAAATTAAAAATTTCTCTCATATCATACTATATTCCTTTTCTGAGTATAAAGTAATCCTATGAGGGCTTTAGTGCAACCCTAAGGAGGACACCTGAATAATAGGTAATGTTCCTCAATGAGAATAATTATATAATTTCATTCTCCATATTCATTATTTATTATTAGATAGTTATTATTTAAAAATATATAAATTATTTATTATTATATTTTTTACAATAAGGGAATGACCTAAAACTCCCTATACTTCCATAAAATGGGTAAACAAAATCATTACTTATGTTTATATCAGACTACCAGCTCACTCTTTTATTCCATTCATTCGTCCATTAAAACCTCTCATGACTGAGTATTATGAATGATATAAATTGTATATATTATATGTATAAGATAATAAATCCTATAGAGTCATTATAGAATATATATTTTTTCTGTATTTTTATATGGGATATGATAGAATCGCTCGTGTTTATAGTAGACTATTGTCATCTGAATCGATGTGATTTGTATTTCACTAATTCATTCAATGGAAAATAATTACTTTAATGATAATTATTATATGATTTACAAATGAAAAAATAGGTTATTAATTACATATTTATCATCCTGTAAACAAAATATATATCCTTTATTTTTTTCTGTTTCACTCAATTAAAGATTATAAAGTCATTCATCTATGGGTGGAATACCATGTTAACAAATCTATAAGAATCTCCCTTCATCATGACAACAAAATATGATATATATAATTATATAATCTATTATATATGATTTTATGGTCATTAAAAAAAATTTATATATTTTTTTCCTTCTTTCAAAAATGATCGTTGAAAAGCAGAAACGTTACTAATTCATAAGTATGACCTACCATCTCCATGATCATTATGTACATCATTGTTCATAACAATAATTAATGATTAGTTTAAATATTTTAATTGATTTATTAATGGGGTAATTAGTATGGATATGATACATATATATAATATTAAAGAGAAATGGATATTTCATGATGAAACATTCAAGATAAAAAAGCTAAGTAAATTTCAAAACAAATAAACTAATGAAATATTATAAGTAAAAGAATTATAAGATGATTTAAATGGAACATATAGGATATCATAAATATTAATATAGTTCTAGATTAATTAAAAAACTTATTTAAAATACTATGTAGGATTCTTAAAAACATTCAATCAAGAAGATGTGTGACTTAATTGATTTCTAAAATCAATTTCTATTCATTGGGTTCAATATTTACATCACAGATATTTCCGATCTAAGAATATGTTTATAATGAATATTGATATATATATTTTATTTAAAAAAATTTATACGGATTTATAGTAGAATCACATAATCTATTCATTGATTAACTTTCACATAATTTTTATAATATTTTTAATGAATTGTTGAAGAATCTAATTCTCATCGAAATTGGTTTTTATTGAATTTTAAATGAAGGAAATTAATTGAACATTTACAGATACTCCAATTAAATTATATTATCATATTATTATTTACTTTATTTTCATTTAATATATTAATTTTCCATTCTTCGGTAAATATATTTTATAAGAAATTTTTTATGTACCTCAGATTGCATTTTACCCTTTGGTCCGAAATATGTTTTCTTGTAAAAGAATGTTCTCTGAAACATTTTTCAAAATTCTTGGTATCTTTTTAAAAATAAGTTATCAACAAGTTTTTCACCAATTTTTAAACATTTTTTATTTATTTATAATTAATATTATGTTGATTAAAAAAATCCCCGTTTGGATTTTACAAAAAATATGAAAGGAATCTTCTTGTAATTTTCCAAACAAGGAACATTCCTAACCATTTTATAATGGTAATGGATTGTTATTTTTAAATTGTATGACACATATAGAATTAAACTGCATTATGAATATAATTTTGTTGAATATTACATTCCAAGATTATGTGGGCCTTATAAAGGAATTTTTTTAAATGTGAATTTGAGGAAAATGGTTTTCAAAATGATTTTAAAAGTTAAAATGATGTTATATTAAAAATGTTATTAATGATATTTTTACATATTTCAATACATCAAGGATATCAACCATTTATTTAACATTTTATGAACTATAGAAAATTTCTCATTATTTTATTCATATTCTTTATTTGGATGCTCCATGTTCAGCTGGACTGTGAATATTCTAGGTTCATTCCATTCACTATATTAATATATATTTTTTATGGTTATGTTTATTGGTTGAAATAAATATTCACTTTTCATATAAAAGAATTTAAAAATAAATTTTTATGTTTTTCATGATTCTTATAATTATATTATTAAATAAAAAGACTTATTATATGATGTTTGGGGCCAATTATGTCCCCTAGATGCATCAAAAGGTATCATTAGACAAATCGGTTTTCTCAGTAATATAGTCTTCTGTCGATATATTTAATCTTTCAAATGGATTGATCAAAATACAAACTATCATGGTGGTATATATTAATTCTTAAAACAAATTTAATTATGTATTCAATCAATATGATGTAGGTAATTGATATTCCCTGTAATTATTATAATTGTTAGAATATATAATTTATGTTTTCAATGTTATGTGACTGTTGGTATTGAATTACATGATCATTATTTATTCAGTACATACTATGATCATGTTAATTATTAAATATTACATGTTTTAGTTACATAAAATTCCATGAAGACTATTATTACGGATTTGTTATAACTTCCGTGGTATATAACAATTACTGAGTATTTTATGTCACCCTGATTCTGTTTCCTTTAATTAGGACCCGATGAGGTTTACTGTGTTTCATATAAAACGATATGATAGTGGGGATAATGTTATTCTAAAAATTAAAAATTATTTCTTAATGTTTTTTCAAACATAATATAAGAATATTTTATATATATTGAGTAACAAGACAACAAAACTATTAAGCCCATCATGATGAAAATTACTTATCATATGTTAATTTAATAAATTAGGAACCATCTCAATGATACCGGGTTCAGGGTTGTTATATTTTGTATCATATAAATTTTAGTTAAAACCATGGGACCAAATTGAGAATAATTTAGATGAGAGATTATAACATAATGAAATACATTGGCAAAATTTATAGAATAGAATCATATAGTTGTTATGGATGATATAATGTCAGTTTTATTTTAAATACATCTATTCCTTGTTATTAAAAATAGATGTTGTGTTACATCAGATTTACCTAGGTATAATAACTATAAAAATTTCTCATTGGTATTGACATGATCATAAACTAGATCATGAAAACGGTCCTTATAATTTATCTATAATGACACTCATTGGGTAGATTCTTAGGATAATTAATATTTTTATTACATAATATAATTATGTATTTAAAAAAATATCCCCAATAAACCCTATTTTTATGACTATGATATTAACAATTAATAAATTATAATTTTTTCAATGTTTTAATCGATAATAAAAACTATAAATTATGATTTTTAATTCATACTTTTAAGAGAAAATATAGTTTATTGAATTGTGTAGAAATGAGTCATAGAATTTAGATGGTTATAAATAATAATTGTCATTGAGTTAATTTATATGATGAGGAAACTAATACATCTTTTTTTGAAAAATGAAAATTATTACAATATTGGTGAATATTAATCAGTTTATTACAAATAACCTTTCTTATAAAGTGTAACTTATTAGAAAGGAATATTATCATATGTTTGATCCCATTATATTAAAAAATCTCCCAAAATTTAGTGGTACAAAAAATACAATGATATATAAAAAATTGATAAAGTCTCTAGATAATATATTATATCCTTGGGATGTTATGAATTTTAAATGTGTAAACAATATGTGTATATTCATTATGTAACTGGCTCGAAATACTCCAGGATTATGATTTATCAATAATCTACCTCCCAGATAATTAATATAATTAATAATATGAATTATGTTTAAAATATCATGGATTTATAACTTAAATATTGATTGAGCAGGATCATATGTTTAGGGATCAAGTAACTATAAATTTTGGATTCATTATATAAGGTGACATATCACTAATATTTAAATTGATTGAAAACCCATCACTATTTTAATAGATTAACAGTTCACAATCTGATGATGAGAACATTTAGATAAAAATCACTTCTTTTAATGATGGAAAATTACAAATATTATTCAATTAAAATAGTGATATGATATTTGGAAAGTTGTTTTGTTTTCAATTTATAGGTATTTTAAAAATGAAATTCTTGTATGATTCCCATAGCTCAATTTTTTTTATACACACTAGTAGCATAAATATATATAGGGTTTTGAGGGATTATTTTTATTATGCTGACATGGAATGGGAAATTGTTTTTTATGTATCATGATTTTTGGTTTTTCAAAAAGTAAGTGGTGTGAGATAATATATAAAAGGATTCATGGAAGCTTTTTATATTCAAATATGGAAATGGGATGACATTAATTTGGAAAATATCATAGGACTACAAAAAACTCTATGGAACAAGGAAGCAATATGGTTTATCCTTGATCACCTAGGAAAATTTGTTCATTTCCCCATTATAAGTTAATATTTACATCTCTATCGCACTTTAAGGCTATATATTAATTATCGTGTAATTTTAAATATCACAAATATATCAATTTATATTATTTAAGAACCCAGGTTTATATAAATATTATATAAGACACATTAGAATGATCTTTATACTGAGATTCATTTGATCACTACATACAATCTCAAATTTATATAGATTCTAAATAGAATATTCATTCAATGGAATATAAGTTGATTTTATTATCACATGACTTTAAAGGTATGTGGGATCGGTATTTATCTTTTATAGTGATATCATATAATAATAGTAATCGTTTTGGTATTCAAATATAAATTTATGAATAATTATATGGAAATCAATCTTCCACTCTATCTTTTTGGGATGATGTTTCGGAAAGGAAGAACATAGGTCCATAACATGGCGAATAGAAAAAAAATCTATTATCTATTATAACTCATATCAAATAATCTCATTATTAGAAAAATAGTTTTGTAAATATTCACATAAAAGATATTTAATTACAAGTGGAAAATCATGTTTTATTGAATGTACCTCCATGGAATGGTGTTATAAGGATTATTATGAAATTTAAACAAATTACTAGGTACATTAGCCACCTGTAAATCATTGAGATAATTGGATTTGTTTCTAATCAATAAGATATTATTTGAAGTATATCATAATTACATGATGTGTTAAAACAAAGCATTGGTATGTCAGTACCCGACTCACTCAATGCTTGTCCTCTCCATTTAAAAAAATTGCAACCTAACCTATCATACTATGAAGATATTTTAAATATTAATTATACTATTGGTTATTTTTTGAGGAACCATTCAACATGACTATAAATGGAACATTATGAATATCAAAAAAATAAAGGAATCTAGTTTGTAACTAAAGCACATTATGAATAAGAAATTACATCAACTATTTAGACACACAAACACACATATATATATATATGTGTGTGTGTGTGTGTGTGTGAAATTTTCAGGATTAATATTTTGTACTATGGAATAATGTACCACCCAAAATAATTACAATATATCAGATTCAAATAAATTCAATCTATTGGACTACATGTGATGCATGGATCACCTATATTATATTAACCCTTCTACTAAAATATTATCTAAAAAAATAATTATAATTGAGATGTTATTCAAGTGGATATTAATTATAATAAATAAATTATCATTAATAAGTCCACCTATTAATTAGAAATATAATATTAATCGTTTATAAGGAAACTAAATGTTATTTAAAAAACCATATTATTTCTAAATGAATAATTATTCTGTCTCTTTATACATAATTTAAATATTAATTATAAATTTTAAAAAAATATAATAAAACATGAATAAATTTTTTAATATGAACATCAAAATCATCATTCGGTGATTTTACTAGTTTTTTTGAAAGGTATCATTTTTTATTAATAGTAAATAATAATGGAATTTAATTTAGAACTACATTTTCATGTGAATGATTTATAATTTTAATTTATATTTTAAACTTTCTTAAAATTAACATTAGATCATTATTATATCAATAATTCCAATTCATATCATTTGAATTATTTTCATATTGAATTTTGATATAAAAACATTTTAATAATTTGTATGTGTTTACTTTAAAATCTCTCCTTTTCGTCACCTATCTAGGAATAATATTAAATTAATAAATTTCAGTTATGTAAATTAAATTTAGAAAAATGGATTTCATATTATAAATTACAAAAATTAATAATTAATAATATGTTTAGTTTAATATTTTATAATTTTAATAGTGAATAATGTAAAAATTAATTACCACTTTTATGGTAAAAATGGGTTTATCAATGGAATAAATTAGAGATATAACTTCACAAATGACCAAAAAAATTTCCTAAATAATATTTTTTGACATATTTCATATATTACACCTGTATAGTTTTATAATATGACATTTATAACACATTTTTGGAAGTTAAAAATATTGTATCACTCAATTAGTTTCAAAAAAACCAAATGTTCCCTCTCTATTATATATAAAAGTACACCACTATCCTCTATTATTCACACCATCAAACCAATTTGGATCAACCATTTCCAACTATAATTACTTCCAAAATTCCTTCCTTTTGTACTAGAATCATGTTTTACATAAATCCATCTGAGTAAGCTTTTAATGTAAACCTAAGTATGATACCAAAAGAATAGCTAATGCTATTTAATGAGAATATTTTTTTTTATTTTTTTTCTACACCTCATTATTTTATTATTAATCAATGATAATATACTAATCAAAATATATAACATAATATTATATATTTTTATAAGATAATTTACTAAAATCTCCTCAACATCAATCAAATGGGGTAATATATCATCTTTTGTGTGTATGGTGGACTATCGCATGCTAACTATTTTAATTAGTTCATCAATTACCGAATCTCATGGTTGGGTATGGTGATGAATAAAAACTAATTATATTATATTTATAATATAATTATACATAATGATTCAATATATAATATATTAATTTTTACCATCCATTATACTTAGTATATGATAATGTCACTCCTATTTATGGTGGAATACTGACTCGCAATGTAATATGATTCTTCCTTCACATGCTCTTTACATGGAATTGAATATGGATAAATTTAATGATTATAGGAGATATAAATGACTTTATTATGATATTAATTACAAATTTATCATTATTTAAGGTTAATACCGATCATTTTATTTCATACCATTTCACTCACATATTGATGATAACATCGTTCGTGTACCTTTAAATTTCCGCCATAATGAAGAGATATGGAAATATTTTCACCACAAAAAATTGGAATATATATGGTTATAATATATTAAAAATAAAATCATTTTAATTCTTAAAAGATAATAAATTTCTTTCCTTTTTTCATTATTATTGTTTAGAAATGGAAGGTTTTCTCTTGTGTACATAGGGTCTATCGTCTCTATGATTGTCATGTACATATTTTTTCATTAAAATCAATCTTGATTGGATTAATTAGTATAATTTATGTATAAATATATTAATTATTATGGAGATTATATAAATATATAGTATCTAAAAAATATGATATTTCATAATGAATCATGAATGATAAAACAAGGCAATTAACATAACAAAAATGAAAATATTGAATGATTATTATTGTGCAGGTGATAAGATGTTATCAAATGATTAAATATGATATTAAAAATTATAATATTTTTTCAAATTTAATATCATGTTCAAAAAAATTATAATTTAGCATAATGAATTTTTATTCAAAAGGAAGAATTAGGTAATGGATTTAATAACTCAATTTTTATTCATTGTCTGAAACATCTGCTTAATGGATTATGTCATTAATATATTATTGGAAGATTAAAATTTTAATACCATATTTTATTAAGTCATCTTTATGTTTATTTTTAGTTCAAACAAATAATCTAATCATTGAATAATTATATCATAAATGATATGATCACAATAATGTTTTATTTAATAATCTCATTCTAATCGATATTACTTGTTCCTGAATTTAATTTTAAGGAAATTATTTGACCATTTTATAATTAATCCATATATTTATTATCTTATGATTTTTAATGGTATTTTGAAATAATGATTCCATTTTCTTGAATTTGATTCATAAATTAATTGAGAATTATTTTTATTAAAATTCACCGTGATTTCGTTCTTCAGTTGAAAATATGTTCTCTTCCCAAAAGTTGTTTTTTTGAATAAAAAATATTTTTATCCAATAAATAATATTTTATAAAATGATTTTCCACCATTTTTACTCTTTAAAAAATGTTTCCATCATAATATTATGTTTTTTTCAAAACAACTGACTTTTTTTTCAAAAAACTACGAAAGGTATATTCATGTCGTTTTCTAGATAGTATACTTTCCTATCATTTTTACAATAAAAATAAAATGCCTAACTAAGATATTTCTAAATTTATAGAATTATCCTCTATAATTTATATAATTTCATTTAAGATAAATTTCACTATTTGTGAGAAAGTTTTTAAATAATATAATTTTCAAATTTATGTTTCAATGAAATGTATTTTAAAAATATTTGTGAAAATGAATAATACATTTTAGACATAAATGTTTTAAATACCATTTTATATACCATAAAATAAAAAATTAAATTATCCCCTTATATAAATTATGATACACTAAATGCATGTTTTAATTATTTCATCATTATTATTTCATTGGATTGATTATGATCATTTTTACTTTGGATGTCATATTTTCATAACATTCACTATAATTATTGGGATGGTTTTTGGTTATGTTAATTGATGGGGAAAGTATTCAAATATCACAATACAATTAATATATGAGAATTTTTATATCATATATGTTTTCCCCCATTCATATGAATAATTCAATAGACATATTATGTAATGATTGGGGCACACTATAACCCCTCGTTTCATCAATAGGTCTCATGAGTCATATTATTTAGCCAATGAAGATTGGTTTCTACACAATGATTTTTTTATATCATGATGATATATATTAATAGTAACTATCTTAACGATGGATCATGATATTTCAGACATCTAACATTATGAATACAATAATTATGTATTCAATTACTAATATTCCCCGTTATTATTTAATTAGTTAGAATATTCATGGTTATTTTTTTCAATATCATGTGGTTACATATATGGAATTACATGATCATCAATTATTTCTTCCATTCTCTACTCATGTAATTCATTAAATGACATGCCCTTAACTTAAATAACTTCCATATTCATTATTATTATTTATTAAAAATATATTCCACTATACATAATCATTGATGAGTGTTTGAAATCTACCTTATTTTTCTTCCAATCAACAGGAACCCATTAATTGTATTATGTTTGAATTTAATAGATATGTTACACAGAATAATGATATTGATGGAAAAAATAATATTTTAATTTGTGTTTAGGATTTTATTTCAATACTTATTTATATATATAGTTTACCAATACTAGAAAAAAATTCAGTCATAAGGGATGAAAATTATATATATATATATATATTAGGCCTATGTAATAAAATTGGAACCCACTATGTGATAATCAGGTTGGGGTCATTACATTAATTTGGGATCATTGTATACAAATATTATGAGAATATTTAATATAAAAAATGTAAAATTAATATTTATAGTGACATTTTTATAATGTGAAACTAATGATATAGGATTTGGGTTGTGTGAATTCATCTGAGACTATTGAAAATAGATAAAATTCTAGTACTCTTAATGGTGATATTTAATATGGTTGGTCTGATCCTATGATAATGATTTCAATCATATGGGTATTCAAGTTGAATAATAAAATCAAAAGAAAGATAAAATAGTGATTTTTGTGATTGATTTATGAAGAATATGAAAAATACATAATTGAACTATTTAATCTAGTGAACAATCTCTAATGAATACTTGTGGAACTATTCTACTAGAACTGACTGAGTGGAATAATGTTTTCCTAAATATAAATTAAAATTTCTATAAAAAATATTATGATTATAAAGAGATCCAACATTATAGATTCAAAATAAAAATAATTTGTATAATTTATATACATAAAATTGGATTTAAAAGAAATATTTTGATATACATGCTGGAACACCATAATTAAAGAGGGATTCAAGGTATATAGGGATATCATTGATGGATTCTAAAGATGTATTAATATATAATGAAATCTTATTGTAAGAATGTATAATTCATTATATTGTGATGTTATATGGGTGTTCTTTGAACTATTGTTTTTTGGATAATGACTACATAGACATCAATTATATTGAAAATATTTTATAGATTAGAATACGTGCCTTCGAAATTCCATATATGACTAGGGGTAGGCTTATATATCAAATAATTTAAATCAAGTCTGATACTCATACATATAATTCTATATATAATATTGAAATTAAATTCTATTTTAAATGACTAAAAGTTCAATTTTAGTATGTAAAAATTAAGGATAGATAAAAAAATTATTATGGATTTAAAGAATAATTTTCCATTTCTAAAAACTGTTGATTTCCTTATTTATCACCCCATGAGTCTTTATATATCCTATTATTCATTTAAAAAGATGTATGATCAATGTTAACCCTTTTCGGATCTATTTTTGAATAATAACTAAATATTATTTGGATTAATAAAAAATGAGTATAGATATTTTGATATCCTCATTTAAAAATATCCAAATATATTCAAATTTTCACTAATGATGTAAGATGCTCAATGAAACAAAATAAAGGATAAAGAATATGACAATGATAGATGTTAAGAATGAGAAGGAGATATATGATCTACCAAAATTCTATTCGATTCAGATTTATATGTTTTCAATTAATCCTAGTGTAAAATATTCATCATATGAAGTTACATCAAGCATTGTTGAAACTAAAGAACATGAAAATGATAAATCAATATGTGTTTCTTATTCTAAACATAAGTATTAATATTAAATCATCCTAATTCATGATATTTTATAAATATTAACTTATTTTAAGTGACTACTTAATGGTATTTTTGATAGGACCCGTAAAATTCAAGGGAAATTTTTTCTAATTTTTTTTGGAATTTTACAAGAACGCAGTTTATGACGATGCCTGATTCTGATTGCCGGTGTGCCCGGAATCAATTTCCAAAATTTAGCTCGGGTACGTTCAATGAACGAATGAGCGGGTTTTTCTATTTTTTGAACCGGTGCACGGAATCAAAATCTGAGGGCACTGATGGAACTGCTGCGCCGGTAATTGCTTAAGAAGAAACTTTATGGAGATGCGTTTTCTCGGGAGGAGTTGTATTAAAAATTGTGAGGGATAAAATATAATTGTTACAATTATATTTTCATTTCATGTTATGTTGATTATGTGTTGTGTTACAACACATTGACCCACTCATAAGTGGTTATAACCTAAGGGAGTTATGGGTGGGACCCAATTATACTTAACCACCCATGAGAGGATTAAAGTTGAGGTGGGGCCCACACGAACCCCAACCATTCACATTCCTCTTAAACTGCCTAACCCCCTCTTTAATTGTTTTGTAAACTTATCTTAAATTAGTAACCTTCCATTTCCTCACTCTCTCCCTCATTAACTCTAGTTAACACACACATTAAATTAAGTGAATTCTTCTTTTGAACTTATTTTGGAAAATCTTGGAATGGGTTGATTTAATAATGTGGAACCATTATTTTTTGTGAAAGTTTGGAATTTTAGGTGTTGAGGGTAAGCGAAGAGAGCTTGGGAGTTTTTTAAAGAACTTATTTTTCTTCGTCTTCGTCTTCTTCTTCTTCTTCGTCAAGGAACGTCGATTCGGATACCCGGATTCTTCCATCTTCTTCTTCCTCGAAAAAGGAGGAGGCACCGACGTGGGAACTCACCAACGACGTACTGCCTTTCAATTTTCTCTCCGCGTGAAAGGAAGGAAGACGCTGCTTCCTTCTGAGACATTCTCCATCGGCATATACAGAACCTCACCCCGCAACGCCGTTTTCCGCGACACCATCATTCGACAACATTTATCAAGGTAGGGTTTTTATGCGTTTCATTTCATGAATTACTTCCGTCATCCATCCACGTTCAATTGGACTGCTTGCTATCGTTTAACTGGAGGGGGTCGGACCAGAAAAACATGGCCGACCATCCTCCCTTATTATTTTTTGTTGTTGCGGTTCAAAGGAAAGGGACACGGTGTCGTTGCACCGCACAGAAACGAGTTGCAAGGATGCACAGCGCCGTCATGTCGCGCATTTGAAAATGGAACCAAGCCACGACACCGTCGCCCCGTGCCCGAAAAAAAACCCAAAGACACCGTGGCCAGAGCGGGGCCGCGGCGGAGGGGCACGACGTTGTAGCACCGCGCCGGACAGAATAAGCTACAGCAAAGGCCGCGACGAAGACGGGGGACCGGCGGCCGGTTTCGGGCTGCCCGCATTAGAGCATGGGGACCGGCCCTCGCCTGTACAATGGCGGAAGAAGTCGGCCGGCTGGAGCGGGCCGGCCGGTCATGGGGAGAGGTGTGGGTTATGAACCCCGACTGGCCAGTAAAGATCGGCCCCCATTATGGGGTGTTGTGGTTACAAACGGCGGGGGGCAGCGCCCCCCCCCCCCCACCCCAGACACACTCCCGAACGGCTCGGCCGTTCGACCAATCCCCCTGGCCAGCGCACCAGACCGCCAGTGTGTCATGTCGCGCCGTGCCGGTCGGTCCGTGCCACGCCCAGTCGGGCCGCGCCATGCCCATGTGGGCCTACCCGAACCCGGGGGTCTCGGGTCGGGTCGGTCCGTGCCTGAAACCCCCACATTCGGACCTTTCATTGTCTTTTGCCAATAACATGGGTTGCGGACATCCGATCGACACACCGTCATCTGTGATGCAATCTTTGGATCGAGACGTAGTTTCGGTATATTACACTCAAGGTTTCGTAGTACTTTGGGTTCAGCCGGGTTGGTTCGTACACAAAACCAACCGGGCCCTCGGAGCGAAAACACTTATATCTTGAGCTCCGGAAGTCTGATTGAAGTTTCATCGACTTTGTTGGATTACTCTTGAGGATACATAACTTTTGGCAAACATAGCCCGAGGTTTGGACACAGTTGGAGTATGGTCGGGTTGGATTGTACCCGAAATCCAATCGGACCCCTAGAACGGAAAATCTGATATCATTCAAACCAGAAGTCCGTTTGAAGAACCGTGAGTAGCGTTGGTGATCATTTTGAGAAACGGTCCATATGAGTATACCCTATGAGATTTCGGGGTACAGTTGAGATACAGCTGGGTTGGTTCGCACACAAAACCAACCGGGCCCCTGGGACTTAAAGGCTAATAACCCACAGACCGGGCGTCCGATTGACGCACCGTCTGTTGCGTTGAGACCTCTCTGATGAGGCGGCCTGTTGAGATACATATTCGTGGGACTTGTGATAATTGGAGTATCGACCTATATCACATGGATCAGACCCTCTCGGAGTTGAGCATAGAGAATATGGAGGCCATGTAGCTGGCTGTGACCGATGACTGCTTGTCCGATTCGATTCGGAGTGACTAGCATATCCCAGTGGGGAGCAATATGTTGTGAGGTGGAAGACCCATGGCGGAGGAGCACTACTTTGTGATGCAGCAGACTCGCGGTAATCGACAGGAGGAGTACCTCTGTAGGCTATAAAGGGAAGCACTACTGTGTGAGGTGGCAGAACCATGGTGGTGGAGCACTACTGTGTGAGGTGGAATACCTGCGGTACTCGACTGGAGTAGTACCTCAGCAGTCTTAGGTTAGTGAGCAGTACCTCAGAGTTATGACAGGATCACTGTACACTCCAGAGACAGGCTCATCAACAGTTACAATTTCGATAATGAAAATCCTGGTTTGAGTTAAGTCTATGACATTTGTGTTTACCTCATGATTGAGATGGGTCACTTGATAACTTAGGTATATGTATTGGCATATACCTGGGTAGTGGTTATCCGTTGATTTCTTAATCATTGTGTTTCCTCATGATTGAGATGGGTTACTCGATAACATAGGTATATGTATGAGAATATACCTAAGTAGAGGTTATCTATTGAGATCTTGTTTTTTGGTTATAATTGTTGGATTTAGTGAGACCATGAGGGTCTCGGGGACCCTATTGAGTATCGTTATACTACCCCCTGCACAGGCTATGCTCGTACCTCGTTATGTTTGTTGCAGAATCTGAGCAATGCTGACGGAGGCCGAGTGTTCGAGGACTGGACGGTACGCAGAGGTGGACCTCATGAAGAGTCGGTATGAGGGGGTGGACTTCATGGTGAGATGATACTCGGAGGTGTATGAGAGGAAAGAGAGTTGTGGAGGCCATCTGTACATACCTTTCAGGTAGGTTCCATGGTGGATGTTCTAGGAGATGCGCTATCTGTACCTACCCTTCAGATAGGATTCGTAGTGGACGATCCAGGAGCTGCGCTATCTGTACCTACCATTCAGGTAGGATCCGAGGAGGATGACCCAGGAGCTGATTCCTTTCTTCCAGCTGTTGACTTTTTCAGTTTTACATTTTTTCAGTTGTAGGTGTACATTCAATTGGGTTTATATTCTAGCCCATTTACTTTTCCACACTATCTTTAGTAGTTAGTTGTTTACTTCTGCTTGTACTCAATGTTGTTTTGTTTACTTTAATAATGGCAATGCCTTCCCAGTTATCGGGATTTACGCCTTTGGTGATAGTCGCTTGCCCCTGGCCTAAGAAGGCGGGTTTGGGGTAGTCACGGTACGGACCCCAAGGACGGGTCGTGACAAATTGGTATCAGAGGAGTCGACTCTACCACAGAACTAATAACTCTGATATTTTCTTTCTTTGAAGCGACATTGTTAAGAGTACTGAGTGTGGTTTTTAGTTCAGGGAGTCCAGTGTTGGTGCGGGTATCCAATGTATCCATACACTATGACCATGACAACTAATTTCTGGCTTTGTGCACGAAAACACTGATTGCGTGTCTGTGTTTCCAGAAGATTTTAAATGTCAGTTCAAACCAGGTCAGATCACTAGGTAGAAATCGTTTGACCGTGTCATGTTTGTTTTTTTCTGGATTCCTCCCTATGGACGACCATTTAGAGCCCCGAGAGTTATTAATACTGACAGCCCGCCGAGCGATGTGGCCTCAGTATAGCTTCCTATCCCATTTGAGGCAGAAGAGGAGGCACAAACAGTACTACTAACTATTGGGCCACCGATGCCACTAGCCATAGTAGCAGAGGGTGCACATCACTTGAGTGCACTGCATGAGTTCCATCGCCAGAGGCCACCCAGGTTCAGGGGAGACACAGACCCACAGGCAGCTGAGGATTGGCTGGAGGCTGTGGTGAGAGTCTTCAGGCTAGTGGGGATGCCAGCAGACTCCATAGTGATCCTTGCTGCCAGCCTTCATCAGGCAGAAGCAGGAAGATGGTGGAGCCTGATGCTCCAGATGCATGACGAGGTGACACTTCTATGGGAATAATTCGAGAGCTTGTTCCAGGTAGAGTTTGTTCCAGCCACCCTTCGAGCGGTGCGTATACAAGAGATACTTCAGTTGCGGCAGGGTAGCATGACAGTGGTGCAGTATTCAGTGTGGTTCACAGAACTCTCACGCTACTCCACTTATATGGTACGTGACCTATTATCCAGGGCCTGATCCTTTGAGTAGGGGCTCAGGTGAGAGATTAGAGCTTGTACTATTTCTCAAAGAATTTCGACGCAGACAGGGGTGTGGGAGCGAGCCCTCTTAGTGGAGAGTTTCCTTGCTGAGCAGTCTTCATCAGCAGGACCCACCACTAGCCGGCATGCGGTAGAGTCTTCTATAGCAGGGAGAAGACAGATGACGTAGAGGTCTAAGAGGACCAGACCTACAGGTGGTCGACCACATGACTCAGGGTCGGTAGTGCGAGGAACCAAGGGGAATTACAGAGCCATACTTTCCATGCAGTGTTACTACTGTGCCGGGACTGGTCACATGGCACGTGACTGTCTGACCCACCATGAAGATGACCAACAGTTAAATGAAGAACCTCGCAGGCAGAGGAAGAGGTTCGATCAAGGAAGACCGCTAGGAGCTGAAGGCCGAGGGAGGGGAGCTGGCCGTGCAGATGTAGGTGGACGATACTTCGAGGCGTTGCCACCACCACCACCAGGAGGTCCACCCCGACCGTAGGGAATAGGTGAACATTGGAGAGCTCAGTTTCAGGCAGCATAATCTTACGACTACGGAGCTCCGGAAGCGAGTGGACAGGAGTGAAACTAGTGGTTTCCTTTTATTCTTTGTATATCTAGTTCCATGTTGTTGTTGTTGTAACAATTGTGTCCTTGTACCAAGAGATTGAATAATATAAAGACACTTACCTTTGTGACATTTTCTTCCTTCCTTTTTGAGTACTAAGATGTTCCGATTTAAACTATTGACATGACCATCACTTTTGAGATTTCTACTGGAAGAGACCCAGTGACCTCACGCTGATGCCGATAGTTTGACTCGACCCTTAGAGGAGAGAGAGACTGTTGGATATCTTGGTAGTAACGTCGATGCCTTACAACGTCGTCCATGTAATGAATACATCATTCATGTTCGGATTGACTGTATTAGGCAAATAATGTGGTTTATCTAGGGGATGAGACCGGATTTCTCTTATTGGAAAAGGAGAAATCATAGCATCTTTTGTGGGACCAATGAAGGTCCAGGTCATCCAAGAGCGGATGAGGACAGCTCAGAGCCGACAGAAGCCTTATGATAATAGGAGGCAGATACCACTAGAGTTCGAGGATAGCGACCACGTTTTCCTACGGGTCTCACCTCGACATGAAATTACAGAGACGTGGCCGAGGCGACAAGTAATCTTCGAGGTTCAACGGATCTTTCTAGGACCTCAAAAGGCTAGGCGGGGTGTTTTACCGCTTGAACCATCCAACTCAGTTGCACTAGGTGCACGACGACTTCCATGTATCTAAACTAAGGATATACGTGCTCGGCCCTTCGCATATCAACGACCATGAGGAGCTAGACTTGGGAGATGGGGTGACTTTCTCGGAGGTTCCAGTGGGGACCAAGGATCGACAGGAGCAGATCCCATGAGGATGGTCAATTTCTTGGGTGCACATTCTTTGGCAGTACGGGAATCTTCAGGTAAGCACATGGGAGCGGATGGCTCAGATGCATGCTCAATACCGCTTTTGTATCCCTAGTATGTGTTTAAGCTTTACGAGGATGTAATTTCCAGAGGTGGGAGTAATGTAAAGACCCATAAAATTGAAGGAAAAGTTTTTCTAAATTTTCTATGGGATTTTACAAGAACACAGTTTCTGACGGTGCCTGATTCCGAGGACTAGTGTTCCCGGAATAAATTTTCGAATATTAGCTCGGGTACGTTCAATGAACAAACGAGTGGGGTTTTCTAGCTTTTGAATCGGTTCACAGAATCGAAATCTGAGGGCATCGATGGAACCGCAGCCCCGTTAATTTCTAATGAAGACCCTTTCTGGAGTTTCGTTTTCTCAGGAGGAGTTGTTTTAAAAATTGTGAGGGATAAAATATAATTGTTACAATTATATTTTCTTTTCTTGTGAAGTGGATTATGTGTTGTGTTACAACACTTTGACCCACTCTTAAGTGGTAATAACCTAATCAAGGGAGTTAGGGGTGGAACCCACTTGTATTTAACCACCCATGAGAGGATTAAAGGTGAGGTGGGACCCACACGAACCCCACCCCATCACATTTCTCTTAAACTCCCTAACTCCCTCTTTAATTTTTTTGAAAACTTATCTTTAATGAGTAACCTTTCATTTCCTCACTCTCTCCCATATGAAATCTAGACAACACACACATTAAATTATGTGAAATCGACTTTTGATTTTTTTTTTGGAAAATCTTGGCTTGGGTTGATTAAATTATGTGGAACCATTATTTTTTGTGAAGGGTTGGAATTTGTGGTGTTGACGGTAAGGGAAGAGAGCATGTGAGTTTTTTAAAGAACTTCTTCTTCTTCTTCTTCTTCTTCTCCGTCAAGGAACGTTGATTCGGAGACCCGGATTCTTTCGTCTTCGTCTTCCTCAACAAAGGAGGAGGCACCGATGTGGGAACTCGCCAATGACATTCTGCCTTTAAATTTTCTCTCCGTGTGAAAGGAATGGAGATACAGCTTCCTTCTCGGATGTTCTCTGTCGGAATATACGGATCCTCACCCCGCGACGCCATTTTCGAAGACACCATCGTTCGATAACATTTGTCAAGGTTGGGGTTGTATGCGTTTCTTTTCATGAATTACTTCCATCATCCATCCATGTTCAATTGGACCGCTTGTTATCGTTTAACGAGAGGGGGTCGGACCGCACAAACATGGCCAACCCTCCTCCCTTATTATTTTGTGTTGTTTCGGTTCAATGGAATGTGATGCGGTGTCGTCGCACCGCACCGAAACGAGCAGCAAGTATGTGTGGCGCTGTTGTGCCGCACATTTGAAAACCAAACCAAGCTGTGGTGCAGTTTTGCCGCACCGGAAAAAAAACATGAAGACACCACGCCCGGAGTGGGGCCATGGCAGAGGGGCGCGGCACCGTCGTGCCACGGCGGACAGAATAAGCCGCAGCTTAGGCGGCGGCGAAGCAAGGGGATCAGGGGACGGTTCCGGGCTGCCGACGTCGGCGCAGGGGGAATGACCCCCGCCGGTCCTGTGGTGGCAGAAGACGGAAGCCCAGAGTGGGCCAACCAGTCAGGGGGAGATCCAGTGGTTATGACCCCCGGCTGGCCAGCAAAGAGTGGCCCCCATTATGGGGGGCCGCGGTTACAAACGGCAGGGGGAAACACGTCCCCCCGCACTCCCGAACGGCTCGGTCGTTCGGCGGAGCCACCTGGCCAGTGCGCCGGACCACCAGTGCGCTGGACCGCTAGTGCGTCGGGCCGCCGAGCTGGGCCACGCCCAAGCGGGCCTACCTGAACCCAGGTCGGGTCGACCCGGTTAGGACCGACCCAGGGGGTCTCGGGCCGGGTCACTCTGAGCCCGAATCCCCCACTTTCGGACCTTTCACGGTATTTTTCCCATAACATGGCCTGCAGACATCAAATCGATACACCGTCAGCTGTGATGTGATCTTTGGACCTAGACGGTTGTTTCGGTATATTACACTCCAGTTTTCGGAGTACATTGGGTTCGGACGGGTTGGTTTGTACACAAAACCAACCGGGCCCTCAGAGCGGAAACACATATATATTGAGCTCTGGACGTCCGATTGAAATGTCTTTGACATTCTTGGATTCTTCATGAGGAGAAGGAACTATTGGCATACTTATCCCTATGTTTGGACACAGTTGGTGTATGGCTGGGTGGGATTGTACACGAAATACAACAGGGCCCCTTGAACGGAAGAGCTGATATCCTTCAGACTGGATGTCCGTTTGACGAACCGTCAGTGACGTTGGTGATCACGTTGACAAACGGTCCCTATTAGTATACCTATGAGAGTTCGGGGGACAGTTGAGATACAGCCGGGTAGGTTCGCACACAAAACCTAACGGGCCCCTAGAACGAAAATGATAATAACTCACTGACTGAGCATCCGATTGACGTGCCTTCTGTTTCATTGAGACCCCAATGACGGGGCTGTCCATTGAGATACATCTTCGTGGGACTTGTGATACATCGAGTATCGACCTGTAGCTCATGGAGCAGACCCTCCCGGAAACAAGCATACAGAGTACGGAGACCGTGTAGCTGGCTGTGACATATGACTGCTTGTCTGATTCGATTCGGAGTGACTAGCATAGCCCAATGGGGAGAACTACTTTGTGAGGTGGCAGACCCATGACGGAGGAGCACTACATTGTGAGGTGGCAAACCCGCTGTACACGACAGGAGGAATACCTCTGTAGGCTTCGAGGGGAAGCACTACTGTGTAAGGTGGATGTCCCATAGCAGTGGAGCACTACTGTGTGATGTGGCAGACCCGCGGTACACGACAAGAGGAGTACCTCAACGGTCATAGGTTAGTGAGCAATACCTCGGAGTTGTTACAGGATCATTGTACACTCCAGAGACGGGCTCATCAGCAGTTACGGTTTCGATAATGAAAATCCTGGTTTGAGCTGAGCCTATGACCTTTGTCTTTACCTCATGATTGAAATGGGTCACTTGATATCTTATGTATATGTATGGGTATATACCTTAGTAGTGGTTATCCGTTGATTTCTTAATCTTTGTGTTTCTTCATGATTGAGATGGGTTACTTGATAACATAGGTATATGTAAGGGCATATACCTAAGTAGAGGTTATCTGTTGAGATCTTCTTTGTGGTTATCCATGTTGGATTTAGTGAGACCTTGAGGGTCTCGGGGTCCATACTGAGTATCTTTATACTCACCCTTGCATGGGCTATGCCGGCACCTCATTGTGTTGGTTACAGATGATGGGCAGTGCTGACAGAGGCCGAGTGTTCGAGGACTAGACGGTACCCAAAGGTGGACATCGCGACGAGTCAGTATCAGTAGGTGGACTTCACAGTGAGACAATACTCGGAGGAGGTTGACCGGAAAGAGAATTGTGGAGGGAATTTGTACCTACCCTTCAGGTAGGATCCGTGGTGGACGATCTAGGAGCTGCGCTATCTGTACCTACCCTTCAGGTAGGATCTGTGGTGGACGATCCAGGAGCTGTGCTATCTGTACATACCCTTCAGGTAGGATCCAAGGAGGACGACCCAGGAGCTGCTTCCTTTCTTCCAGCTCATGTCTTTTTCTATTGTACTTTTGTTCTGTTGTTGCTGTACTTTCGATTGGGTTTGTATTCTGGCCATTTAATTTTCATCACTTTCGTTGGTACTTAGTGTTTTACTTCCCCTTGTACTCTGTAGTGTTTTGTTTACTTTTATAAAGGCAATGCCTTCCCAGTTATCAGGATTTACACCTTTGGTGCTAGTCTCTAGCCCCTGGCCTATGAAGGAGGGCTTTGGGTAGTCACGGCACGAGCCCCGAGGATGGGTCGTGATAATGTCAATGTCTAATCAAGGGGATCTTGGAATAGGAGACGCATAAACTAAATTGGTTAGTAAATGAAACAATCATTCATGATTGATTAAGGAAGTGGAAAAAATATATAAATTTTATTTCCATAATATCATTTTTATATAATGAATTAAAAATATTTTATCATCCTAAGGATTTCATGGGAGTAATTATTCATGAATTTTTGATACCTTATTTAATTTCCATGAATATAATAGAATTCAAGCTTTGTTTTAAAATAAAAATGTGTGAAATTCATTTAAAATTCACTGGTGGGTGAATGAAATATGTTCGAAGAAAACTTATGAAAGATTAAGAGTGAATAAGATGTTGTGTTTAAATCAATGTAATGAAAAAAATAACCCCTCAACTGTAACTTTTAGAGTAATAGATAAAGATGAATGATTTGGAATAAATTCATGTTGGAAAATTAAAATGATTAAAACGTAAATGTTTCGAAATCAAGTTTCAGGAGAAATAATTTACCTAAAAATGAACCCATTATAGTGGTAAAGGGGAATTTAGTATTAATTAATTGGCTTCAAAATCAGATTCGTGGAGAAATTCTATCGAATGTACTAAAGAAGTTTGATGTATAAAATATATATTATTAAAAATTACTGAATAACATATTTTTTTTACTTATATGGGTTTTGAAATATCACAAAAACCCAATGATAATACAAATGTTTTAAGTGAGAATATGTACATGAATTATCCCCCTAAAATGTGTAAAAATTGAAATTACCTATAATTTTTGTGTGTATAAATGTAGAAAAATTTTAATAGTTCACCACAAAATGTAAATGAATGATTTTTTGAAAATGTTATTTTTCATGGATTATTTGGCATGAAAATTAGGATTAATATTATAATAGATTTTTTTTTATATATATGTTGAGAAAAATGTGGGACAAAAGAGGAATTAAATGTAAAACATACTAGTTAAATGATGAATGAACAAAAAATGAAAAATATTCCTTACAAGAAAACGTTTATGTATAATGTAAATTTCTATGAGATATGATATATTATTGGTAATGATTATTTTAAATTATATTACATCTTTACAAGATATTAATCAGACGTTTAACATAAAAAATGCTTACTAAAAAAATACCTTAAAAAATATTCTATCATTCAGAGTCAATAAAAGATATAATATTTCATGAATAAAAAACTATTATGAATTAGAATATATATTTTGTGATTCCAAATAGTTGTACCTAAAATGAAAAAAAAAATTATTGATGGTGAAATCTAAATGAAAAAAAATATAACAATTGTATGACTACACTACTAAAATAGATAACTTTATTGAAGAGAAAAGGGAAAGTATCATTGGTCCCAAGTGTAAAATTCATGACAAGAATAATATAAAACATATGATAAAGGAAGTTTATATCCCTAGTGATATATTCATCATATTATCATAATATTTGTATGAAACAATTAATTTAGAGAAATAATCAATGAGTGATGCTATTTTTCAAGATCAAAAAAAGAATATTATTTATTGTAAATAAGAATGAGGAAAATAAATGAATACAATGTTGATTTAAAGGTAAAAAACAAGAAACCAAAGTAGGATGCATGAATACAGAAGAAAATATATTTTTTGTACTCAAATAATTATATCGCTAGGTTGATATACACATCTACACCCATTTATATAAGTGAGGAGTAAATGATGTATTTCACATTAAAAAATGAATTATGACTTTGTATAAATACAAAGGGAGGAAGGTAATGTATGATGAATGTATTTCATTATTATATAGCCATAAAATACTAAACTTATGGTGGGAATAAATATTAATTGATATTATTTTCCAATTGGTATCGTAATTTCATAGACCTTAATTCTACAAGATAACTACCATGATGATGGTGTATTGAATGTATACCTTTACGGGGAATCCATAATTGTGAGATGATTTTCACAATTTTATAATTTAACATAAATTCAAAATCCGGATAACCATAGTAAATATTATTGTTGAAGTGTTATAAAAAAATTATATCAATTTTTTGGTGTATAGTTTTTGTACATATCAATGAGGAGTGTCTGTGTAACTAATTTGGGAAGAATAATCATTTTCACTCGAACATTATGATGTGTTTTTTAAATATTAGCATTTGTTTAAAAGGTAACAAACAGTATGATTATAAACCCCTTTATTAGTGAATGTTTGGGTCAATATTAGATATATTAAATATATGGATGTCGCATATTACAAGGTTATAATTTTTTTTAAAATTAATTTTACCATATAGATATAACGTTATCAATTGATGGATCATTTCTAATCAATATGTGTCATTATCATTATCTTAAAAGGAATTGATAGTATCACTAAAAAAAATGTGAGTACTATGAATTAAAATGTAACACCATAGTTAAATAGATAATAAGACATTTTCATATTTATTAATATTTTTGAATTAATTATTAATCTTACTTTAAAAGGGATGTTATGTTCCATGGAATACCCTATATGCAACTACGGGTTTCTTTGAAATCTTATGTTGCACACAAATAATATAATATTACTATTTTAAATTGTAGTTAATGCCTAGCCGTTGTATTGTTAGGAATGAATAGAAGATAATATTATATGATAATATATGTTTGTTAAATCTCTTTACATTTATCTAATAAAAGGTACTGGCTTAAAATGTGAATGTATTTTATTTCAAGTATAAATAATCTAATATTTTTGAAAGGTCGATTTACCGCCTTTTCATGGAGAACCTTCATTAAATGTAGTTTTGGTCACTTTTATATGTTCGATTTGACCAAATAAAATTATTCCTTAGATTCGGGTCATCAAAATATTCATTGAGTAAATATTTGATCTTTCTCCGATTAAATTTGTTTTTAAGGAATAATAAAAAATACTGTATTTTAAATCAAAACTGCCTTTTAATATAATTTAAATATATGTTTAAATTATCATTATAATTGGTTTTAAATTTTAATTAGATTATATTTTTACCATTTAGTCAAATATTAGTCATTGGAAGTAATTTCACTTTGATATTGTACATAAACAAGTGTCAATCTTTTGATAGTTTTAATTTATTAAAACATGTTTTTTGTAATGATAATGGAAATTAATTATAAATTAATTAATGAAACGTATATGTTGTGAATTTGGTAAAACCAGTACCATTTTTGAATTCAGAATATCAAATGTTCCCCAGTATGAATTTTTTATATTTTTCTGAAAACCATCAATTTTTATTAATAGTGAAACCACTTAGTAGTAGTTAAAAAACCAAATTTTTCATCTAAATGGAATTTTACTACTTCTGTGAATTTAATTTTGAAAATATTACATACGTGGTTTTTATGAATAAGTAAAATTTTGGTCAATAAGATGAAAATATTCTTTTGTGAATAGTAACATTGAACTTTTATTTACTATTATTAAATGTTAATATGGTAAATAAGGGTAAAAAAATTATATTTTATTGGTCAAAATATAAAATAAATCGTTTCCTAATCTTACTGGTGTATACATGTATGACCATTGGCATCCTTGGGTTGATTATTTGACCCCATGGAGCTAATTAAAAGTGATAATGACACTTTATATTAATTAATTTAAAGCAAAGACAAAAACGACTTAAACATATATCTTTTATTTAATAAATTTTCATGTAAGGTTATATAACTTATATCATTGAATATAAATATTTATTAGAAAGCTAGAAATATTTCCTACATTATGGTATTTTTTTAAAAATTTTAGACATCATATAAATTATATTATTTATGACACAATAATGATGCAGTGTTTACTTCATTAATAAGTGATTTAATTAAATAAGATTATAAAGATTAAAATATTATCCAAAACATGTCCAAATATTATTCAATGTTTTTATTATGAATATAAATCATCTTAGATTCGACTGAAATATGTTTTTGACCTTTAGAAATCTAAAATCATTATATAATAAAAATTATATTCTCAAACTTTACTAAATATCCCCTCCCCCCTTATAAAAAGACTTATCTTCTAACCCATTACTCACATTTCAAAATACTCTTTTCTCAACAGACCTCTATCAATTAATCACCCTACATCACTCTATTCATATTAGAATACTTACCTTCAGAAGAATAGGATTCAAATAAACCTTTTGATTCAAACCAAAGGGAGTTACCCGATTTAAAGGAAATGTCTTCTCTTCAGTTATTCTATTTTGTTTTACTTATCCAGCCCCCTAAAAGATTTTTATTACATTCTTTGATATGGAAAAATGTATCTTCAATATACTAGGATTTTATTGATATGGATTCAAACTACATTTACACACGCATCCATATAATGGTTAGAGAACATACAATTTCTGCTGATGGGGAACTAACGCCTCGCGAAACAATGATTATTTAATTATATCCTACCGAATATTATGGTTTCCATTGAGGTTGAACTGTATTTATATGTGATATATATTATATATATATTGTTTTATACTCATGTATTTTTTATTTATAGAATATATTTATGGTTTCTATAGTGGGTAATTACGATAATTTCATTTGAGGAAGTGAGGACTACCTCGCCCTCAAAGTGATATCAATTATTCATGACATGCGTGTGATGTATAAAGGATGGAGTTAATGAAATTATATATGATATTAACTGGAATCATAATATACCAATGATTATTTTTTTCATTCCATTAAAATATGTTATATAAATTAAGGTAGTGTCTGTGCCTACGTACGACTTACCATCTCCATGAACGGTGCATTTCATTTATTATCTCCAAAGGTTATTCCCTGTTATATATACAAATATATATTGGATATATATAATATATATGATATATAAATCAATAATATCATTTTGGCGATAATGGACCTTTGATCACATGAACAACTTTTAATTATAAGAATTTCATTTTTTACTCAAGTTCCAAACATAAAAAAATGTATGATATAAACTCAAATAATTATCTAATTGGTATAGAAAGGTAATAATTTGTATAAATGGAATAATAAACATGAAAAAAGTTATTATTCTAGTAGAAATTAACCTCAGAATATTATTCATGATATTAAGGAATGAAAGGTTCATGTCGGACACGAGGTAAGGGACATCGTCTCAATCAACATTCATTGAGGTAAATTTTGTTTTATACACGACTTTCTTTTATATTTTGTATAAACACCTTTTACTTTTCATTTCATTCAACGGGAATATTTTTCTATGAATCATTTTACTAAATGACAAAAAATAATGTTTCTTTTAGCATAAGCGGTGACAACAAACTTTTCCAACACCATTATTATTATTTGATCTATGGATTCCTTAACAAGAAGTAATGTTTTTAAAAGGAAAATAAATATCGTTTACTCTTTTGTGTATTTTGTTATTTAAAATGGTTTTGATAATGGATTTTTTTGTCAATATATTTAAATGATATATTTTTATTGAAATTCTGAAATGTTATCTTTCCTTTATGTTTGTTTAATATGTTATGAATTTGTTATGGTTCTTGGGAATTGTTTACGTATATAGGTAATTCCTTAATAAACCTTGTGAGGGTGAGCCCGAGATAGATCTCCAATGCATTATGTAATGTGACATATGTAATATTGAATGTTTCTCCAAAGAGATTTATGGAATTTATTAGGATGGTTATTCCAAATTAAACACCCTACGTAGCTATGATAAGTAATATGTATGTATAATATAGATGTCAGAAGTTAAATTAATGATTTAGGATTTTTATGTGATATTCACAAATCTTATGATTTCATGAGGTATGTTAAGGAGCTTATGTTATGTATGTATTTATGAAATAATTTTTTTCTTTTTTTGTTTTATAACCCTTACTAGGATATTTTATATTCATCCCATGATTTGAATTGTTTTTCATAGGACTTAAAGATGAATATGGTCATGTATGGGATCATAGAAATGTCATGCTGTTTAAAATATGGAACTAGACATGATACTTTTTTGAACGGTTTTTATTTTATGAAAAAAGGGAAACTGAGTAGTTATGGACTAATTCATTAAAACAATAATCCTAAAAATATCCTCAATGTGAATTATACATTTAATTCAATATTATGTAATGTTAAAGGCCAGCTCATTATAGTTGGTATCATATGTTAGTTCTGATAACATTAGTAGTAAGAATATTTCTAAATTAGTGTTCCTAAATTAATTTATGGTAAGATTGAAATGATATTGAATTTACAGATTACCATTTTGATTTTCCTTTGATATTTATATGTTCATAATGGTTACCATAGACTAAATAGGGAAGATTTTATGGGAAGGCATATAGTGGGAAATAAAATTCCAAATCAGCATCTTCATATCGTCAAAATTAGAATTAAACAGTTTTTTGGAGTGATGGATCAGATGAATCAGGTGATAAACTTGTGTTGTTTTAGTTGATAATATTTCGGTTTATTGAAAAAGTAAATAGGACCATTCAATTCATTTAAGGGTTTTTTTGAAAACCATAAAAGAAAAAAACTATTTGATAAATTCAGAAAGTGTGAGTTTTGAATACAATAAATTTCATTCCTTGGTGACATTGTTTCAAAAATGGAATAACCGTTGATCCTATTAAAGAAAAGGTTGCTGAATAATGTCCAAGACCCACAAATATAACTGAGATCCATATTTTTCTTGGATTGGTAGGTTATTACCGAAGAGGTGATGAACAGTTTTCATGATTATCTATCCCAATGACTATGTTAACTGAAAAATGTGTTATGTTTATTTGGACAAAAGAAGGTGATGATTGTTTTCAAGAATGGAAAAGAAGATTGGTGAATCCTCGAATTTTTGCAATACCTTCTAGAAATGGTGAGATTTTTATCTATAATGTTGTTTCATTGAATGGAATTGGATGTTTCCTTATGCATAATGATTCGGTAATTTCATATGTTTCACGTCTGTGGAAACCTCATGAGTTAAATTACCCTTCTCATGATTTATAATTAGTTGTTGTTTTTTCTTTATAAATTTGGATACATCATTTTTGTTGAGTAATGTGTGAAATATATACTGACAAAAAAAGTTTGATGTATATATTCACTTAGAAGGAATTGAACATGAGACGAAGGAGTTGGATGTAATTACTCAAGCATTATGATTGCACAATTCATTACCATCTGGGAAAACAACATAAAGTGGTTGATTCTTTGAGACAAAATAGTAATTGTTTTTTAACCATTATACTTTTGGAACGAGAACATTTGGTTTTGGATTTGATTAACTTTGGAATAGAATATGTTGGTGTAAGAAATACCTCTATTTTGTTTCAGGTTATAGTAAGTCCATCCCTATTAGATAGATTTGAGAAACCATAGAAGGAAGACATTGAGTTGTAGAAAAATTTTGAGTTGTTTTAGGATGGTATGTTTTTGTATTTTAACAATGATAATGAATGTATTCTGAGATTTGTAAAGAGATTATGAATTTCTTGTGACTCACAATTGAAGAATGAGTTGTTATGTGAAGCTCATAGATCCCAGTTTTCAGTTCATCCTAGATGTACCAAGATGTACAAAGATCTTTGGGTGTATTACTAGTGGAGGGAATGAAAAGACATATTGCTGATTTTATTGTGAATTGTTTGACATGTTAGCAGGTTAATCCAGAGCGATTGCAACCAAATAGGATTCTTCAGTCCTTACTAGTGCCAGATTGGAAATAGGAAAATATATCTATGGACTTCGTTGTGGGATTACAGAAGACATCTCAAGGTAATAATGCAATCTGGGTTATTGTTGTTCGATTGAATAAATCATCTCATTTAATTCCCATCTGAGATACATTATCTCTATATTAATGTTCTCTGTTGTATGTTAAAGAGATATCCAGATTTCATGGTGTTCCCCTATCAACTATATCAGATCGTTATCATAGGTTTACTTATAACATTTGGAAAGGCCTTTAGATTTCTTTGGGTACCAAATTAAATTTTAGTACAACATTACATCCTTAATCAAATGGTTTGTCAGAATGAACAAATCAGAAAATTTAGTATATGATACATGATTTTTCACTTGATTATTAGGGAAGTTGGGACTGACAAATTTCTTTTGTTTAATTTTCTTATAATAAACCTTTTCATTTCAGTATAAAGATGGATCAATTTGAGGAATTATATGGGAAGTGGTGTCGAACTCCATATTTTTTAGATGAAGTAGGTAAAAGGATATTGATGGGAATAGAATTAGTAGAATAGATGGCAGAAAAACATTAGTTTATTTGGAAAAACATGGGAATTTCTCAGAGCAAGAAAAAAGTTGAACGGATAACCAGAGCAAGGATCTTCCATTTGAGGTAGGTGATCATGTATTTCTCAAGGTTTCACCATGGAAAACTGTGAAGTGTTGTTGTAATAAGGGAATGTTGATTCTAAGGTTCATTGGACCTTA
Organism: Viscum album; assembly: GCA_963277665.1. Taxonomy (NCBI): domain Eukaryota; kingdom Viridiplantae; phylum Streptophyta; class Magnoliopsida; order Santalales; family Viscaceae; genus Viscum; species Viscum album. The sequence continues at coordinate 414,755,062 of OY728153.1, read as the reverse complement.
TTCGATCCGGGAGAAAGGTGGATCAATTGACTATAAAGTGTCTTTACCTCCAATTATATCCCAGGTACACAATGTTTTTCACATTTCAATGTTGAGAATGTATATGCCAGATCTATATCATGTTTTGATCCTAGAGATAGTTCAGTTGGATGAGAATCTCTATTATGAGGAACAAATAGTCCAGATTCTTGACCGAAGAGAGAAAGTTTTTGGTAATAATGTAAATAATTAGGTTATATATTTGTGGGAAAACCATATGGTTTAAGAGGCTATGTGGGAATCTGAAATTACTAATAGGGATAAATACCCCCATTTTTTTGATAAGTGAATAAAATTATGAGGACAAAATTTCCAAAAGGGGGGAAGTATTTAACATCATATGTAAACAAAGAATAATACCTTTTAATATTTATTAATAATTGTGAATAAATTATTAATTTTAATTTAAAAGTGATGTTATGATTGATGGAGTACCTGATATGCAACAACATGTTTCTTTGAAATCATACATTACACACTAACAATATAATATTATTATTTTAAAAGGTAGCTAACACATAGTTGTTGTATTGTAAAGAATTAATAGAACTAACATAAATATTATAATATATGTTTCTTTAATTTTATTACATTTATCCAAAAAAAATTAGATGCTTGAAATGTGAATGAATCTATTTTTAAGCATAAATACTCTAATATTCATTAAAAGTCGAGTTACCACCTTTTGATGGAGAACCCTCTTCAAATCAAGTTTTGGTCACTTTTATATGTTCTATATGGCCAAATAAAATTCTTATTTAGAATATGGTTATCAAAATTTACATTTGGTAATTTTTTGTTTTTTTCTGATAAAGTTCATTTTTATTAAACAGTTAAAAATACTATATTTTTATTCAAAACTGCCTCTTAATATAATTTATTTATATGGTTAGATTACAATTAAATAGGTTTTATAGTGTAATTATATTATAATTTTATCATTTAATCCAATTTTTTTCATTGGAATTAGTTTACTTTGAAATTGGTAACAAACAATTGTCATTCTTTTAATGGTTATTATTTCATAAAAACTCGTTTTTTGTTTTGACAGTGGGGATTAATTTTAAATTAATTAATGAAACTTATATGTTTATAATTTGTTAAAATATACATCATTTTCTAATACCAAATTTCAAATATAGCTTAGGCTGAATTTTTGATATTTTTTTTGAAAACCATCAGTTTTTATGAATAGTGAAAACATTGAGATGCAGTTAAAAATCCGACTTTTTAATTAAAATGAAATTTTACCACTTCTGTGAATTAAATATAGAAATTATGAAATACATTGTTTTTATTATTAAGTAAAATATTGATTAAAAAGAAAAAAATATTTTTTTAAATTGTACCTTTTGTCTTTTATTTACCATGGTTAAAATGTTAATCTGGTAAATAAGGGTAAAAAATAATATTATATTAATCTTAAATTACCCTAAAATATTTCCTAATCTAATTGGTTGATACATGTACAAACATGGTAATCCTTGGGTCTATTTAGGGACCCAATGGAGCCACTTAATAGTGACAATGACACTTTATATTAATTAATTTAAAGTAATGGTAAAATGAATTAAACATATATTTTTGTGTAAATAAATTTTTACATATGGTTATATAAGTTATCTATCTGATTATAAATATTCAAAATAATTATAAATATATTTTTTACGTTATGGTATTTTTAATAATTTTTAATCAACAAATATATTTAATTATTTATGACACAATAATGATAAAGTGTTTACCTCATTAGTAAATGATTTTTAAAAAAATAAGATTATAATGATTATAATAATATGAAAAACCATTAAAATATTTATTGGATGATTTTATTTAGACCATTAGACTTCTTATATTTGACTTTAATATGTTTTTGACATTTAGAATCCAAAAATATTTATATAATAAAATAATATTCTCAAACATTCTTAAAGAACCCATCCCCCCTTATAAAAAGCCCCCGCTTCTAACCCATTCCTCACAATTCTCAAGCCCCTTGGATTATCCAAACTCTACTCAATAAAGCTCCATAAATCCCTCTATTCCTTATAGAATCTTTATTTTGGTAGAATAATCTTCAACTAAATCTTTTGGTTGAAACCAAATGAAGTCACCTGATTTAATGGTAATGTCTTCTCTTAAGTTATTTTAATTTATTTTTACTTCTCAAACACCCTAAACTCTTTTTATTACATACATTTATAAAAAAATAGTATCTTTAATATGCTAGTATGTTTCTATGAGAAGGATTATAACTAAACTTGTATACACCGCCATCTAATGGGTAATGAACATACAATTTTTATGGATGGCAAACTAATGCCTCATGAAATGATGATTGTCCTGTTATATCGTACCACCTCTTATGGTTTCCATTAAAATGGAATCATATTTATATGGAATATATATTATATTTATATTGATTCTTTTTATTCTGTTTTTTTATAGAATACCTTTATGGTTTCCATAGCTGGTAAATTTAATAATTTCATTTGAGGAAGTGTAGACTACAGCGCCCTCAAAGTGATATGACATGAAAATGACATATATGGGACATATAGAGATATAGATTATGAAATTATATATGATATTATACTGGAATTATAATATGCCGATATATAATTATATTTTCATTCCATTAAATATGAAATAGAAATGACAGTAGCGTTCATGCGTGCATACGGCTTACCGTCACCATGAACGGTGCATTTCATTTCTTATCACCAAATGTTATTTACTATTATAAATACACTTATATACTGGATATATATGATATATATTATATCTAAATAATGAATATATTTCTAGAGATAATGGATCGTTGACCACATGGTCAACATATAATTATAAGGAGTTATTTTTAACTCAAGTTCCGAACATCGGAAAAATGACTGATATGAAATCAAATAATTAACAAATTGTTGTTGAAAGGTAATAATTTCTATAAAAGGAATAATAAACTTTAAAAATGTTCTTAAAAAGTAGAAATTATCTTTAATTAATTATTTAGTAGAATGAATAATGAACGTGTCAAGTAGGACATGTAGTAAGGGACTTCGTCTTAATCACCATTGATTGAGACATATTTTGTTTTATAAATGACATTATTTTATATGTTGTCTAATAAACATTGAATTTTCATTTCATTCAAAGGTTATATTTTTATATGATGTGTATTTCTAAATGGTGAAAATATAATGTTTCTTTCAGCATAAGCGGTGACAAAAACCTTTTCCACCGCCACCAATACTATTTGATCAATGTCTTAGCTAACAAACTGTATGGTTTTGAATTGTAAAATAAATACAACATACTCTTTTAAATATTTTTTTATTTAAAATGGTTTTGATAATATATTTTTCATGTCAAAATATTTAAATGATATATTTTCATTGAAATGTGGAAATGTTATCTTTTCTTTTTGTATGTTTTATGCTTTATTTAGTGTATATACTTTGATGGGTAATCCAAATGTATCTCTCTATATAGTTGTGATAGCTAAAATGTATGTATGATATGGATGCCACAAATTACTTTTCTGAAATTATTTATATGTGTTATTCATAAATCTTAGTATTTCATGAGGTATGTTAAATAGATTATTATATGTCTGTATTTATCAACAAATGTTTTCTTTTTTTTATAACGATTACTATGCTTTTTAGGATCATCCCATGTTTTGAAATGTTTATCACCTGACATAAATATAAATAGGATCAAGGATGGGATCACGGAAAATTCATGTTGTCTAAAACATGGTACTAGACATGACTCTTTTTTTCAAGAGTTTTTATTTTATGAAAAAAAATTGAAACTGAGTAGAAGTGTCTCCTTTGTAATATTGATATGTAATTTAATACATGTTGACAAATTCCCAATAATATAATCCTAAAAATATCCAAATTGTGAATTATACATTTAATTCAAGATTATGTAATGCTTAAGGATGGGACCTAATACAAAATGATTCCAATTATGGAAGATGGTGTCATTTAAACTGGATTATTACACCCATTTCATTAAGAGGGAAAAATTCCAACATTTTTTAATTATCATTATATTAAGAAGAACTAATAAATTATGGTGTATATTACTGTTAATATCATGTTTTTTATGTTAAAATATATTTATACAGCTGAAAACTGTATATTTTCGTTCTATTGATATTATGTTTTTGTTTTTTTAATGTGCATGTAAATATTTAAGGATACATGGTTGATGGGATGAATAATCCACCAAAAACATGGAGAATGACGGTGTTTCTCAAATATTCTGGGTAATAATGAATTTATTTTACTATTATAAAAGTTACAATAGATTCACTAATATATTATAAATTAATAGGAAATTATTATATATACTTTGGAAAATTTATTATTATATATGTAAAGTAATACCTCTCATATGTAAATGAATGAAAAATCTAGTCAATATTGATATATATTAATTTATTTGAAACTAGATTTATAGTATTTTCAAATATAATTTTACTAAATGACGTGTGAACTAGACAGGAAAACCTCAAGAACTATTATAATCATTATAATATCGTTATCTTATTAGTGTTTATGATGACTCATGTGTATGAATAAAACGTGAAATGTGTTTATTATGAAAAAATGATTCTAAATTAAATTATAAAAAATACTTGGTTAATGTTTTATAAAGGATTTATTATGGATTGAGAATTATTAGTAGTGATGTTGTATACGTTATAAGGAATGAGGTTGAAGAGTTCCAATAAATTTGAATAATTTTTAATGGATATTTGGAGTGTTTATGTATGGTTGATAATGAATAGATTTAGATAAATATGACCTAATAATATTATTTGAAAGATCATTTTTATAATTTAAGTGAATATTTTGGATAATTTAGTAATTTCACATTGGATCCAGTTCACATAGTAAATATATCCACCACAAATTCAATTATTTAATCATGATAATGATTTTACTAATTTTATTCTATCTTTTAATTCATGTGGTTGATAAAAAAATGTGAGTAATGTATAATTATACCTCATGATCAATTGAAAAAATCTTTTGATTAGTTATGTGGCTTATGTGAGTGTTGACCATGTGGTCATTTGTATTTGTATGAGTTAATGATTTATTAATTCATGTGGTTGATACACAAAGTTAGTGGAAATAGATAGTCATAAAAACATTTATTTGATCCAAAAATTTATTTCTCTTCTTCTTATATATTATATTTAATTATAATGATCATTATTTTTTTCAACCTAAATATATATTTTATCTCTAAGACTTTAGATAATGAAATACCATGAAAAGTTTGTGGAAAATAGATGACAAAAATGTATACTACTAGATTTAATTTTTGTATCATTATGTTGGAATGTTGTGATACTTAAGAAGGATTTAATTATTAAAAAAATTACAAAACAAATGTGATGTATGCTTAAAATTAGTAATTGGTTATTTTTATAGTGATTTAATGATGATAATATCCAGATTCATTCAAAATAGTTTAGAATTCCTATAACTAACGAAATATTAGATATTAAATAATAATTAATTCGGAATATATTGATATTTATTATAATTAATCTAAACACTATAAACCTTATAAAATCTTAAAACAATTTTTTTAATGGTAATAATTATGATGGATGAATTTATTGGAAATAATTTATAAGTAAATATATTCTATATGATATATAAAAATTTCAAATGAAAAAAAAATAAAAAGATATATGAGTTGGTTTTCAGTATAAAAAATAAAAAAACTATTCATGTTATGTAATGGTGAAATTAATATTACATTGTGATTAACTTTGAATGAGTGGGTAATAGTAATGTATATAATGGTAGTTTCTGAAGCTATCTATCCATGGGTAGATGGAGTTATCTATATATGATATGATATATAATCACTATAAAATTGTGTATATTGAATTATAGCTAGCGTGGATAGTTTAATAAAAAGATTTATCTTGGTCTGGTGAATAATTATATGAAATATATTTTGTGTTTTTAAATAATTTTTAATAATGGAGGGATCAAGCTAGTTCTGTACGAATTTAGATAGCGAGGAATACATAAGTCAAACTAGACTAAAATTTTAGAGTCTTGGATAATTCATTAAATCAAGTGAAAATTGAGAATAAATTTAGGTAATATAAATATAGGGAACTCCTATTATTATTCTAGAGATAATGTTTTATTTAAAAGGTATATTTACATCATGAAAAATCACATGAATGAAAAGTATTATAAATAAAATGTGGATCATGGGAATTTAATTTCTTAAGGGTATTTTATATTTAAATATGTAAAATCAATAATCCATTTGACCTATGTATATAAAATTATATAATGTGGGATGAAATAGATTTAATGATTTAATATGAAATTGAGTAAAATATAGAAGAAAAAAAATAAAATAAGAAGAACATTATAGAGAATATGAGCATGTGATAAGAAGTTTAATACTATATGTATTAATGATGATGAAAATGATATTGGTAGTCACCATTCAGGGATCAGTTATTTCAATTCTAGAATCATAAGAATAAATATAGTTGACGAGTCTTGTGAATATGTTCGGAGAAAAAAAATCCTAAAACAATTCAATAAGTAGTGATTGATTTTAAATACATGTTTCGAAATATGATTTAGTAATAAATGATATTATTCTCAGTATAATGGGACCCTATCGTTGGGATGCAGAATTACCAATTTATAAATTGGATATATATTCATAAAAATAGATGATGGAAATATATAAATATATTTTATGGGATTCCATAGAACCACAGAGATACTGGGAATATTGGAATATCATAGTGGGATTCTAGGATTACAATTTGATGATACAAATAAATCCTATGGGAATTAACTCTTTTCAAATATGGTAGGAATCTATGTAGGTATAGGATGTATAAGTGGTTTATAATTATAATTGTCTACAATACACCTATATTGATGATATGATTATAGTGTGGAATCCATTATTTAGTCTTTCTATGTACAATAATGATTAAATTGGTGTAATGATAAATTTATATTCCTTGTCATACCTCATTTACATGTATCATAGTCTATAATAATTACTTTATAGGATAAATAACATAAAAATTATTTTCACAAATCAAAAATATTAGTTAAATTTAAAAAATTGGTATTATTTTCAATGAATAATTTTGAAATATTAAAAACTAGTCAATAAACTATTCACCCCCACAACCCTATATTTTGTTCTAAACAAATTCAATTTGGTATTTTGGATTATTGAAATTGAATTTATGAGATATTAATTCCTTAACAACACTATTTGAAGCACCCTAAAAATATCATAATGATATTTCCATTATGGTGGTATATTGATGTTTGGGATTTTTATTATTATCATCAGAATCATTCATATAACATTATCCCATTCTTCTATTAATTGTTTATTTTATTTTTTATGATAATTGAAATTTTATCTTATAATGCTATTCCATAAACCTCATGTAAAACTATGTATGTAGAAATAATGATTATTATTTTTGAAGATATGTAAGATTCATCAGAAAAGTAAAGATTTTGATTTTGAAATTATCATCTGTATTTGAATTCCATTATATTTAAATTCATAGAACAAACCGATTATTTATCATTAAATTGATATTTTCATAATATTAAAAAAAATTCTTTATAAATATTTTCAAAACCATTCTCATGTTATAAACGATGTTATAAAAATTAATTACATATATAATGAATTCATTTTAATTGAGTTCAACACACTTCTTAGTCAAATAAAAAATGTAGATTCAATATTATAATATACTAGTAGTATAAAAAATTCAAAATTTCATTATTTAACAACACAAGAAACTAAGAGGGAAATATAATGCTATTTTCCATGAATATTAAAGCTAATTAGTTACATGGATATATATAGAAAATCAATTGGGGTTAAAATAATGATATATTTAATCTATTCTATTTGAAATATATATAATGATTGTGATTGTAAAATGAACCTTCCATGTAATGTGGTATAAATTTCAATAGTCAATAGAAACATCAAAACATTTGTAATCCTATATAGTACTAAAACTTTTTAATTTTATATAATATTAAATTATAACATAGGAAAAACTATAATAATAATTTTCACCCACCATGAGAAAAAAATAGGATCAATTATTCAGAAATAGAAATCCTTCTCTATGGTATTTATAACAGTTTATATCATTATTTTTTATTCTTATTCATGGTTCTGTAACTATAATGATTTAAATTCATGAAGTATATTTTTGAATTTAGGAATTAAAACATATTACTTCTCATATACAAGATCATATATTATCCATATTATATTTTATAGGTTATATAAATTAATTATCATGATACAAAAACTAATTCTTTCAAAAATAGTTATGTGTTGACTCTCCACGGCATTACGTATAAATTTTTGAAATTTGATAAAAAAAGTTTTATGTTCATGTTTTTTAAGATAACATAGTTATATTTATCTACTTATATGGGAAAAACTAATCCATTTGAATGTAAATTATTTTTATTTTTATTCCGAAATTATAAAATAGAACAGTAATGAAATTTTATTTTACATCATTAATATAAATCAAATAATTATTTTAATATTGAATTTTTTTTTCATATTTAAAATAATATATCAATTATTTTTTTCAAAAATTTATTTATATTTTTTTAGAAAATTTAGTATTTTTGTAAATTTTTCAATATCACCTAATTATATGTCATCCTAAAATTGTAAATTTTTAAACTGTTATTGTTCTCCATATTTATAAATTTTTTATTCTATAGTATTATATTTAATAGAATATCAACTTAATTATATTTTATATAAACATTTCTGAAAATTTTGTTTACCACTATATGATTTCAAGTATTGGTTTCTGAAGATAATTAGGTAATTAGTAATAATAATTAATTTTAATAATATTTGACATATTGAATTTTTGTTGGAAAATAAATGTACTAATTATTAAAAAACATATTCAAAACACATACTTTGAATAAAGTATCTCAATTTTATAATAGTACTAACACTATATGTAAATCAAACACACCAATCTAAAAAAGGAATAAATATAATTATGATAAATAATAAAGGATTCAACCTAATTAAAATTTCCATCATTAAATATCTACATCCCTATTTTATATGTATTTAATATTTTCCAAGATCCTGAAATTTTATAGTTTGATAATTTTTGTTATGTATTTAATCATTTATCCCAAGGAATAAAAATTCATCACATAAAAGTATTATATTTTTAATTCACTTCACTTTTACTAATCAATAATTTCATGGGAACTGTTCTATGGATTCAAAGGGTGGAAAGTTAATAAAAAAATTTATATAAGTATCTTTTGGATGATATGGAATTTCATGTTTAGAATTTTCATTTGAATGCACATTCCACAATATAAGGCTCTATCAATAAATATTACATAATAATTAATTAAATAAATAATTCACATTTAGGATATTTTCAGGTTTAGTGTTTTAGATATTTCGTTTAGAAATATTACATGGCAGCTAAAACATTACAAAGTAGAAAACTCTACTCATTGTATATTTTTTTCAAAATAGGACACATTTTCAAATAAATTGGGATTTCATTTTCTTGATAAACAATTTCATAAAATTCCCCTTCCTCAAATCCATAATTTTTTTCCTAATAACACATTTAATGGATAAGTGTGAACCTTTACAAAGATCCAGCCAGATTAAATATACATGAGATTTAAGACCATCACAGCCCACCAACTTCAAAATTCCAAAACAAATACAAAATCAACCAAATATATAATTTCAAAATCTATATTTAATTTGAATCACGTGGAAACCTAAGGTCCATAGAAAAACTATCCTACACCATCAATGTCGTTCATGACTCCACAATGCCTCAAACAAAACAACCAATTAAAATTTTGAAAATGGAAAGATAGTAAAACCATCTTCCTGGGTTGTCATCATCTCAGGATACACACCGCCTTGCTATACGCATCCTAATAGAAGCTGAACCCATATTATTCACCAAACACATCATCTTCATTCATATAGCATCACCAATGAGAAATTCCACTGGAGTCCATCGACCTCATGAACATCTTCACCGTTCGTCTGCCATCGCTGTCGAGGAAGGCCACCATGGCCGGAACCGATCCCAACCACACCGCCTACGAACAAATTTTCTTCAACATCAAACTCCCGAAGACGACCACATAGAAACACATCCCTGAGAATTATAATAACTCCCCACATCTCCACCTCAGAGATAATGGTGGACTCTTGGATCCATAGCCGAGAAAAGGGGGTATTTTCGGGATGAAACAATGAAAAGAACCTCCTGGAATCATCAATATCGAATGTCCCCACACCAGAAACATAGAAACATTGATCACAAGGCATAAAAACTTTTCGACATTAACTAGATATCATTGGAAAGAACAACAGTTCATCTTCATCACATGTTCACCACCGGTGTAGAATGATAGAAAAAAAGGACCAATGTCAACGAGGATGAGACACCTTGAATGCTGATGACTGCTTAATAATCACATCCCAATGCTTCTTTCTAACCACCCTACAGACCGATTGGGAGCAGAGAGGTGAACTAATAAAGCTAGGAAAGAATGGAAGGACCGTGACTTCAATAGTGATCCACGACCACACCATAAACCCAATCAAAACCATGAATCATTATACGAAATAGCAATGTATCGAATATAGTAAAAAACAAACAACATCTCAACCTAATATGATGTGAGTATACGACGCACCACCTAGGGGACCATTTACTGATCCGAACAACCCATATCCTCCATGAAACACCCACTGCAAACCAACTAGGTGAGTAGTGCCAAAACCGGATGCCAGTACAATGATAATCGCGGAGCATCGAAACAGACAATCACTTTCACCACTGAGCTGCCAACTCGGGAAAAGAAGTAGACTTCATGGTAATTTTTTCAATAACCATAATTGAATATTTGATAAATATATTAGTATAAACCTTATCATTTAGCAACATTTCACTACTCAATGCATTGGAGAGCTATTATCGGCTCACCCACCCTCAGTTAGCCACGGAAGAAACCATACACATAAACAATTCCAAAGAACGAAATCATAATCATAACACATAAAACATTATTGAATGAAAAATAACATTTCCATATTGAAATCACATTTCCTCTTTAAAATCTACACATTCATAAAGAAAAACTCATTATTTTGAAATAAAATTGAATTATTTGTAAAGTGCACATAAAAACATAATAGATACATTTTGGCATGAATTTCAATTCTTGTTGTATATATTTAAAAACAATCAATGTTTTTGGAATAATAAATACATTTTAAATACACACATAAAACATTAAAAATAGTATTTTTGAATCAATGTGTCCCCTAAAAAATTCAAACAACTTAATGAAGTTAAATTTTTCTAAAATTGATGTACAGAAAAAAAAATTATTAAAACTATTCTTGGATCATGGACAATAGTTGGAATGATTTTTATAAATGAATCCATAAAATATTTATAATGGTTTTTTAATTAAAGAATCCCTTAACATTTTGAACATTTATATTATAATAAACAAGAAAGTATTTGAAAATCATTACACAACAAGAGTATAGATATAGTACGGACAGAGAATGTCCGTTTGGTTGTATATACACCATTTAAAATAATAAATGTGTATATTATCAAGAAATGCCATAATGAAAGGAGATATAGACTAAATCCCATTCCATGAGTCTAAATTATCAAATAAAGTGTATATATTCGCAGATAATATAAAATTTTTATTTTATACATTCATTAGAACCTTTCTAATTTTTTTAATTTCTTTTATATAATTTTTTAATTTTTAATAATAAATATATAATTATTAAATTTCATACCATATGTTTTGTCGATATTCAGAACATTAGTAAAAAAATAACATGTTATGATGTTAATATTATATGTGGTAATAATTAAATAATATTCATAAGATCATTCATTACATAATAATATATTTTACACATTAATTAGTCGTTTAAATCAAACCATTTATTTATGTTTGAAAAAATGAACAACATTATAATCATGGGGATGGTAGGCCGTGTGTACGCATTAGTAACATTAACATTTTTCATTCATCATTTGGAAAAATGATAAATATAATTTTATTATTAAAGAATTATCATAATATAATTACCATCGTAATATTAATTTAAATATCCATATATATATCTTACATGTGACGTTGTTAATAAGAAATATTCACATTAATTCATGTAGTTGATAGTTCACATGTACACATGAATGACATAATCATTTTTATGTTCACATAAAGTAAGAACATAATTGATTTATTTTTCACTAATAATGATATATATTTCATTAATATCATTTAAAATCAATAATTTTTACATTATGACATATTTTTTACAGATATAATGAAAAAAAGAACTATATCGATTTGTGAGGATGTAGTCCTCCATACACATGATCGAAAAGTGAATTTACCTTTTCATGAAATTAGAGATGGATTTTGGTTGTGATTTAATTTTCATAAAATAATAGTATATTAAGTATACGTTAATTACAATATCATCATGTTTGGAGTAGATTTGATGGATGTGGAATAATATATGAAATAGAAACACTAAAATTAAACCATTACATTTCCTTTAGATGATCACTTTTCTTAACACCTTAACACAAATAATGGGGGCGTTGTGCCTAAAATAGGGATTGAAGAATATGTGGAGGGATTATATAAAAGGTATTAATAAGATATTGTTTCATCCAAAAGGTTTTGGATGAGTGAGTAATAGAGACGCATGTGTTTCTTTTAATAAGGGATGGGATGGCAAACCATGGAATTATTAATGTATGTAATTAAACTGAATTATATGTTGATTCCAAAATGGTCCAAACTAACATATTTATAATATATGATTATTATGAGTCTATATATAATCATGAAATGAAAAATAATTATTTTTTTCGTGTTTTTAATCTTTATACTTTGTTTTAACCCCTTTCAACTCTTTAAATTTTATCACATAATTTACACTTATAGGGTTAAAATAATTACCAAATCATGTAAAACATCAAAATAATGAATAAATAATGAAATTTATATATTTACATAATTGTTTTGGAAGAATATTATATTTTATTAACTTTTATATAATATAATTAAATATTTTATATTTTAAAATATGAATTATGTCAATTTTGACACTATTCATTACATAACATTTTTAAACTAAAATTAAAATTTAATTCCTTCAAGGAAACGCCATTAAACCATTACTAATATGTAATATTAATCCATAAAATTAGTTTATGGTATTAAATATTTATAATCATATTTCTTTTAGTATTACAAATATCATTTATTTAATTATTTAATTAATTAATCTATTACTGCATCATATTTTTATTATAATTAAATTTAATTATTTAACTTCTAAAAAATATAAATATATTACTGTGTTTGAGGTAATACTTTAATATTTATATGTACTATTAATATTTTAATATATCACTTACATAAACCCATACTAAAATTGTTTTAATAGTAAGAGACATATATATGGTATATTTGCATATACTTTAAATTAAATGTTATAAATGTTATAATCCCACCCAACTGGAATCCAATGATCAAAATTTCGGCCCATGGATGTTTTTGGTCATTAATAAATCATCCAATAATATTATCACAAGTTTTTGGGTGAATTATTAATTTTATAATATTATAATATTAATTTTACATTTAATTTCACAATTTACCATTAACCGTGGTATATAAAATACTAAATATACAATACACCAAAATAATATGATACTATGCGACCAAATTATTCATAATTAGTAAAACCATTTATGTCCATATTTTAAAACTAAATTCATATAAGTGGTTAAATTAGGTATAACTGTAATCCTGTCGGCAGATCGAGAAAATGAGGTTTTTAAGTGATAATTTCCAAAGTTCTTATAGTGTTTCTATTTATTTTTTTAATATTAAATATAATAAATTGAAATTTATTTAATTTAATGATAAAAAATTCATATAATTATACCTTAAAACAAAGTAAAGGTATATTATATAAATATAAGTAAATTATATGAAATGAGGTTTTGTAATAAAATGCATTATTTTTTACTACAATTAAAATATGAATATTATCAGAAAATAAAAACAATTATCCAAACACAATTTTGATTTCCCACATCAAAATAAGATGGTAATTTTTTCAAATATATCATATAAATGTTTCTAAAAATATATTTAAAACGTTTTATCCATCCAAGGTGCCAAAAATGATTGTTTTTTTGAAAAAACCGTCTTTTATCTGAAAAATTGTATTTGGTATTATATCATTTCTAAAAGACATATAATATGAGTTTGAACAATATTATTAACATATTGCATATATATTTCATTAATAAAATACATCAAAATTTATTTTATTATTTTATAAAACACACATGTGAAAATTTATTTAATTTTTTATTTAAATGTTTCCTTCTGTTTTAAATAGGTTTTTATATTCATTAATAATTATTTGGTCCCTTGAATATTATATATACATGTGTAAAAAATATTTCCATAATTCAATTAATATCATTAAATTCTACCAATAAAATGGTTCGGAGAAAACTAGTACTTTAAATAATAAAATTAGTAATATATTTTTCTCAGTATAACTCGATCTTCTATAGAACATAAGATTTCAGAGAAACCCATAGTTTCATGTTGAGTATTATACCAGACATATAATTCATTTATTTTATTGTTAATATCTAATTCATACATATTAATAAATATGAAAATGTATTATTATCTAATTTTTTGGGACGTTGCATCGTTCCACCTTATGGAAATCGCATCCTTACGATTATTAATTTGGTATTGGTTACTAAGGTTTTAATTATGAAGATTACTTCATTGAAATTCCAGATCCGAAAATGTGTCAATAAAACCTCCACATTAAATCAAATAATGTTATGTAAAATATTTTACCCATGATAATACATATTATGAGTCCGTATAGGAAAACATTGATATGGAATAAAAAATAACCATCATATTCTGATGGAGAGAGATATGAAACATGACCATAGAAAGTTGAATATTTTAAAACCATAAATTTGTGACTGGTTAAACATTTCTATATTTTATAATATTAAATTTAAATGAATAATTTTTTTTAATATCCTTTTCAATGAGATGTGATATTTTTATTGTACCAAGACCAAGAACATAAAGTTATATACTTATTTGAAAACTATATTTTCATCCATTAATCTAATTCCACCACAAAATGTACTTTTTTCCGAAATTGTGACTATTTAAGAGAATTTTTTTCACACCAAAAACTCTATAATCATCTTCTAAAAAATAATATATTTAAAAAAATATTATATATATATATATACTGTCTTGAAACATTAGCCAAAACAAAAAATTTAGTATAAATTTTTAAAATTCCTCTAATATAATATCCTTTAAAATAATAATAATGATTTTTAATCTTTATAATTCCAATGTAATGCCCAATTTCCAATATAGACCATTCAATAAATAAATATCCATAAAATTCGTCAGAAAAATTATAACTATAGTTAAATCCAAAAAAACAGAAGGATTTAATAAAATAAACATCTAATAAAAGATTAATCATTTAACTCTAATAGAATAAAATAGTTTATATTTATCATACAAAAATGTTATTTCCAAAATAACATATTCTCCATGATTGGTGAATCATTTTCATAAATAAACTGAATCATCATATCTCCAAAATAAAAACAGATATTCTTCCAAAATAAAATTCAACCTTTACTCCGCAAATAATATCCGATAGTATTCTATTTTTCATAGGTATATATGGTTCCCAAAATATAGAATGTCTTCCAAAATAACATTTATCAGGAAATCTACAACTCATTTTCATATACCAAGGATATTCATTTGATAAAAAAATGTTCAAAAAACCAACTTATTCATATTCCATCAACTTGTGTAACTAAAAATAAACTGACATATTAAAGAAGGACTTTCCATAAGAATGTTCTAGCTGATAAATATGTGTCACACATTGGTTATGGGTTTGATTTCAATATCCTTTTTTTACATTATGGGTTGTCTACATTACTCTAGTATGTAAATTTCCTAAAATTATATAATGTTATAACATTCCCAATAAGGGATAAGATCCTTAAAATAACTATGACATGTTTTATCCTCAATGCTTATCTCATAACATTCAATTCAGAACCCAAAATGTAATAACCCATAATTTCCTCAAAAGAAAAGATCATCTAAAAACTAATGGTAATCTGTGCCTTTTTAATTATTTACAAACATGAAAATATATGTTTTTTCATCAATTAATATTTTCAAATAACAAACATCAGGGTTACACATACTAAACAAAATTCTTCTAATGTAATCCCATCATCAAAAGAGGATTAATATATTTAAACATTTTATCATCATGTTGTCTATTGTAACACTTTAATACATTATATATAGATATTATAATTATTCAACATTCATAGTGATACTTTAATCAGGATTGACCATATTTTTCATTCATACATATTTCATACAAAAAACACTTATCATGTCCTAATATTCAATAATGAGAAAACATTAGACAATAAATAATCCATACCATTCATACTAATGATGAATCAACACAATTAACATTAGAATATAATAAAAAAAATTAATAAATAATGAAAAATGATAAAAATAATTTGGTTTATCAAGACATCTTAAACAAGAAATATAGAACCAATTCCAAATTTCATATCGTATCTCATTACTCTCTCACGAAATTTATTTATACATTATTAGAAAAACAAATTTTAGTTGTTTAGTGTGAAACCGATTAAAAATCAAAAGACATTAAATAATCATTAAAATCACATTAATAGTCCAAAATGTAAAATTTGGCACAAAACTTCATTAATACAAAGAAAAAAACACTATGAATTCTTATATTTCGAGCAATCGGTAATGGACCATTCCAAAATTAACTAATATATTGTTATAATATATAAAATTAGTAATCACTAAAAAATACATCATCTGGTGCATACAAACGTATTCATAACAACAAAATACATGTGCAATAGATCTATAGAAAAACAAGGAATCTAATTACACCACTCTAAAACAAAACATTGTTCTAATAACTCAAAATTAAAAAACCCACGTCAACAATCATCCTGAAGGATGAATAAAGGGATACAAAATATTCACCTCCCATATAATTGATATAGTAGGTATGATGGGATCAGAATATGTATTTTATGGGTCTGAATAATATTTTTTACATATAAATATATATATATATATATATATATATATATATTCTTTTTTATTTAAATACATATAAGATTAGTGAGTAATTTTTTATTGAAGACCCTATAATTCTTAGACAAATTAGTTGTTTCAATATATTAATGAATTTATACCCATAATGTCTCTAATATTACCAAATACAATTAAGAAATATCTTCTTCAAAATTTATTTAAGTACTCACATCCGATTAAATGTTTCACCAATATTTTCAAAAAATTGATTTTCTTGATTGAATCATCATCATAATGACTAATAAACTTATAAAAAATTTAGAATAAATAATTTTTATGAAAATATTCATGTTATAAACATGGATCAATTTTTTTTTCATTTTAACATTTTCAATTTGGTGAACATATACCTCTATGTTTTTTATTTTTTTAATGTTTTGAAAACATATTTCCAAATGTAACTCAAATTTAAATGTTTTTTGTTTCAATTTATTTATCCTTGGTTATATTTGAAAAATAGACCAATATACTTTCAATGTTTCTGAATTTACTTTCAAAAAAATATATGTCTCTCATGAAATAAAACATCATTTTAAAACCCACAAAATATTATTAGAGTTTTTTATTATAAAAAATAATTTAAAATATTTATAGAAATAATTATTAAAAAGTAAAAATATGTGAATTCTTAATAATGATGATAAAATTTAGTTCATTTATTTCAAGGTAATGTCAATAATTATTAAATAAAACATTTCAATATATGGTATGTTTTATACTGGGGATGTGATAATATAGAATGTTTTTATTAACTTTATCATTATGGTATATTTCAATCAATCATTTATCATTAACACTATATATTTTAATATATTCTTCAATAGTTGAATATCATATTTTTCCTTTTTATAGTTTTTCAAATTAAATTAAATTTTTATAACACAATTATATAAATAATTGTTTAATATAATTATGTATACAATAAATAATAAATTTAATAAATTTTATTATTTACTTTTAAAAAATAAAAATAGTACAACACTAAATGTTTTCTCTTAAGTAGGTTTCCCATCATATTACAAATTTATTTCAACTATATTTTTTTCTATATATGTCAAAACTAAAGGTGGAAGGAATTCTTCTATAATGGTATGTAAATATAAATTCCTATATCAAAATAAAGATTTGTGAAAATCTCATAAGACTATTTATATTAATTCTTAATATAGTGAAAGATGAAAATTAATTATGATGACCTATATTGGTCCCATGAATTATGATTACTCTGGGATTGGGGTGAATAATGTTATATATATTATTCAATAAACCCTCACCATTGATCTTATTCAATGATTATAATAATCATTTATTCCAACCATGATGATTTTAAGAGATAATGAACTAAAATAGAGACACAAAAAATTTACCTAGTTCACCAAATAATGGATTAATCACAGATCATGGAATTAAAATGTGTAGCGGCACGTGATCCACAATATCCACTAATTTTTTTAATGTATTGATATTTTCTATTGACCCTATAGGATTAATAAATTCACCTATTAATGAAGTTTTCATTTCTCTTCTAATAAAACATAACCCACTACCACTCGTATTATATGAAATATTCTCTAAAAATAGAATATTGAGTTTATATTAATATGGTGTAGCAATACATATGTACTTTAACATATTTTTCTATATAATTATTTTTAATTATATGTAAATATTACGAGTCCAAAAAAAAATTACGCTACGTGATTCCGAGGCCTAGAGTTCTAAGAATGAATTTCTGAACATTTTTTATCTACTTTTAGTAAACACGCGAGCATCGTTTTGTAACATTTGAACTTGAGCGCTGAATTCAAATCTGAGGACATCGTTAAACTTACAGTGCCAATATTCGCTTAAGTAGACCTTCACCTTGACTACTGTAGGTTGAGGGTGGGAGTTAGTTTTTGAGTTTTTCATGGGTGAAGAAAAATTAAATAAATAACTTTTTATTTTTCATTCTTTAAACATACATTTTCAATCATGGTGGTGGGGACCACCCGAAATTTTCTTTATTTTAATGTAACTCTTGTAATTCCACCAATTGATGTGCTATAATTAATTAATTTAACATAATTTATATTGGATGCTCACCCCTTTGTTGGGAATCATTGTAAAAATTGAGGGAAGGATTTTACTAGAGAATTCTCGAAGGAAGAACATCCTCCAATGAAGTACATTCTCAAGATCAAGAATGAGGATGATGCTCGAGCTCAGATCGGAAGCGTGTTGCGGGAGAGAAGAATGTCAGAATCCACATCATCAACTTCGTCTTATACCTCGTACCACCTCCAAAGAACGAATGAGATAGGGTTTTATTTTTTTGAAATATGATTATTATCTATTTGTTAAATCTTCATATTATTGATTCTCAGTGATGATGGCCAAACAAACAACACCATCGATCCACACTTATACTAAGATATTTTCTATTCATTTTTCAATGATATTTGTGCAATATTCAATGCCAAATGTTTAAGCACCCTAAAAACGTAATGTTTAATTGAGCTCGATTTATAGACGTGGAGATATCAACTCAAGGAAGCGAATATGTGATCGTCACATTTTTTTTGGGCATAGGATGAAGTTGCGATTACACACGGAAGAAGGCGGTATCCAACACACCAGTCGACCGCATGGAGGAAGGGGTCATGCATCCACACCGCCGATAAAGGAGGGTGGTCGACATGCGGTCGGCCGCTTCAGGAGCACCCGGCACACCCGGAGGGTGGTCGGCTGCCACTAGAGCAGTCGGTGCACCCCAAGAGCGGCCAGCACCGGGCCGACCGCAGTTCGAGTAGGCGGTGCATCCTGAGGGTGGCCGACACCCAGCCGGCCGCAGTTAGAGCAGGTGGAGAACCAAGAGGGTGTCCTACATCTGACCGACCACATAGTCAGCAGCGGTGCACACCGGCGCCACTATGAGGATAACCGGCCGGGAATCCGTCCGGCAACATCACACCGAGTAGGACTGCTCTGGTGGGTCTTGCATGCCATACAGCACCAGAAGAATGGTCCATGGACGGTTTAAAATAATGGGGGCGCCACCCCACAGGTAGCGTCTTGGGTGGGCCCCGCCATGACTGATCGTGTCCTGTCGGACCGCGGCCTAGCGGGACGAGCCCGCCATGGCCAATCCATCCCACCCGAACCCAAACTGAGGTGGGTCAACAAGAACAGGGTCAGGCCAGCATAAGCTGGGTCAGGCATGGACAGTCTGATTGGGTCGGATTGCATACAGGCCCAACTGGACCCAGATACGCCTTATTGTCCATAACATGAGAACCGAGCATTCGTTTGACAAACCAACTGTGGAACTAGAATCCTTGGATTGAGACAGACCTTTCTCTATAATCCACATGAGTTTGGGATAATATTAGAGTATGTATGGGTTGGATCAAACCTGAATCCAAAAGGGCCCCTAGAACAGAAATGCTAATAACTTACATATAGGGTGTCTGATTGACGCGCCGTCTATCGTATTGGGTCCCTTATGATGTGAAGTTTCTATGGGATACTCCTTCTTGGGACATCAAGGTATTTGAAGTATCGACCAATGTCTTGAGGAGATTAACCTCCCGGCATCATGCATGCATAATGTGGAATCCCTGTGGCTGGTTTTCGTAGTGGAGTCTTTAGATCTTGTGTGGGTCATCTTCAGATCCTGTGTGGGTTTGCATATCCAAATCCTATGTGGTTCATCTCAAGATCATGTTCTTGTTATCTCTAGTTTTTGTGTGGGTCATCATTAGATCTTATGTGGGTCATCTTCGATCATGTGTCGGTCAACGTCAGAACTTCTCGACGAAGTCAGATTATCTAGAAATACAACTAATCATCTATACTTATATACATATGTTATACCTAGTGTGAAATGATTCCATACCTTTTTGGTATTCTATTATGTGGTGTTACCATTGGGTTACATACCATTGTGGTGCATTTCTGTGTTCCATTACCTTTGTCGTACTTACCATTGTGGTATATTTCTATGCGGTGATACATTTGTGGTATTCTTCAGTGTCGTCCTACCATTGTGCTACCAAACTTTCTGGTGATAACTCAATATAATATTTCCATCATGGAATAGTTGAGGTTTTGGATAAACTGGTGGGACTTGTGTTTCCTCATGTAGGTGATGGGTATATTTGATAACTTAGTTATATGTATTGGCATATACCTATGCAGGGTTGATTGTTGATTCGTGGATTTCAATTGTTGTCTTTCATTGTGGTTTATCATTTTTTGATTTTGAGAGACCTTTGGGGGGTCTCAGGGACCCTACTAATTATCTTTATACTCACCCATGTACGGGATATGCACAAACCTAGTTGTGTCTGATGCAGATGACAGACAATGCTGATCAAGGTCGAGGGTACCGGGACTGGAGTCTACTCGGAGGTGGACCATATATGAGGCGTACTACCGAGATGACCATTCGATATCTATATATACCCTTCATGTAGGATCCTAGGATGGTGCTCATATAAGTTGTTATCAGTTTTACTTATACTTTCCAATTGGTCTTGTATTCGGGACCCTTCACTTACTGTACACTCCATTTTTACTATATAGCATACTTTGCGCTTGTATCTTGTTGTGTTCTTGGTTTGTGTGAGCATAAAAGTTTTTTGGAAATTCCTTCCCTGATTTAGGGATATTCCTTTTTGGTGTTAGTTTCCATCCCCTAGCCTATGGATGGCAGGCATGTGGTAGTCACAGCACGGGCCTCGAGGGACTGGTCGTGACAAATTGGTATCATATGAGTCAGTTCTACCGAAGAACATAGACTCTGATATTTTAATCGGTAACATGGCTAAGTGTTAGAAGTTTGGTTATCAACATGGGGAATCCAGGGTTGGTGTGACGGCTGATGTATCCATACACCGAGACCCTCACTTTTGATTTCTGACTATATGCATGAAAAAATGACTACATGTGTGTTTTTGAAATGATTTCATTGTGATCACTTGGAGTCGGCTCACCAGGTATAACATATTGACCATGGTGCACCTGTTCCTTTTCAGGATTCCATCACATAGATAGCCATCCAGGGTTCCCAGAAGAGTATATGATGAAAACCCAATGAGTTATGAGGCTTCGGTGTATGACCCTCTTAGGGATGTTGTACCATTAGGTGGTGTACCAGAAGCCCCAATAGTAGAGGTTGCACGCTAATTGAGCACATTTCATGAGTTCTAGTGCCAGTGTCCACTGAGGTTCTGGGGAGAGACACATCCACCAGTGGCTGATTACTGGTTAGAGGCCTTGGTTCATGTTTTTCTACTGGTATGGTAACCAGCTGAGCTCATGGTGATCCATGCAGCCAGTCTTCTTCACGAAGCTGTCGGATGATGGTGGAGCTTGATGCTCCAGGTTCACGATGATGTCACTCTCATATGGGTGGACATTGAGAGCCTTATCCGGAGAGGGTTCATCCTAGAGACCTTAGGCTCAGTGCGTATATATGAGCTTCTGCACTTGTAGTAGGGATTCATGATTATGGCTCTGTATTTAGTGTGATTCATCGGCCCCTCACGCTACTACAGTAACATGGTTTGGGACCCTTTATTCAGGGCCTGGACCTTCCAGCAGGGGATCAGATGGGATATTAGAGATTCGATGATTTCGATCATCAACCTGATGTAGTGGGTGTTAGAGAGAGCACTCATAGTGGAGAGTATCCTTCTTGAGCAGTCACTAGAAGTGAGACCCACCAAAAGACGTTATTAGCAGGGTTATCTAGGACTGATGAGGAGAAATCAGTGTTACTCATGCAGTGGGTTGGGTCACAAGGCTCGTGACTACCCGACCCTCCATACGGACGACTAGTAGTCGGTCGAAGGACTGCCTGTGGAGAGGTGAAGATTCAATCGAGGATGCCCGCAGGTAGGATAGAGATGTGGAAGATGATCTATCCAAATAGCAGGAGTTGGGAGGTGATACGAGGTTCTACCGTCACCACCTCTAGGTGGTCCACCACGACTATAGGGAGCATGTGGATAATGAAGAGCTCTGCTTCAGGCAACTGAGGCCTACAACCATGGTGCTCCGGAAATTATTCGAGGTATGATCTGGGTCTACTCCACCTGAGATTCAGTACTAATAGACACATTTTCACGTAAATAATTTAATTCCATAGCCCTTATTCGGAGCTCGGTGATTCCGGTGGAGTCGTTGGATTGATCCATAAGGCTAAAGAATCCTACATTGGAGTATTAGACGATTACACACTAGTGCTGAACGTGTGAGCTTACTCTAGGAGGTGAGAGATTTGGATGGAATATTTTAGAAGCGGTGTTGAGGCATTACAACATCATCTTGGATATGGATTGGTTAACTAAAATATATTCTCAGATCGACTATATTAGGTTAAAAGTGTTGTGTGTTCGCGGGGATGGGACTAGGCTTTCCTTCACTAGAAAGAAGGGATTCCTTTCATCATAAGATGGACTTACCCAGAGGATAGTGTAGTCAATCACACATCAGATGCTAAGCCTTTCCCTATGATTAGTTGATGTTGAGAGTCTAAACTATCATATAGTGGTAGACTAATAGGCTGATATTTTCTTGGATTATGTTCTAGGTCTACCTCCTCATGGAGAGGCAGAATTTTATATCAACATGCAATCCAGGACATCACTGATATCTAAACCAATATATTGTATGGCTCCCTAGGAGAATCAAGAGCTACAGCTACAGCTAGAGGACTTGTAGAGTAAGGGGTCTATTAGGCCCAGTGTTTCTCCTTGGGCGGCCCAATTTTTTTTTTCCAAGACGGTGGATGGGATTTTGAGAATCTGTGTGGACTGTAGGTGCCTAAACAATGTGACCGTGAAGAACATGTAGACACTACTGAGGAGTGACAACATTTCTGATTAGATGAAGGGATCCCAATGGTTTTTGATGATATGCCTCAGATCAGGCTATCACCAACTTAGGGTACGAGATGAGGATGTCGAGAATATGTCCTTTTGATGTCGGTATAGACATTATGAGTTCTTTTTTATGACATTCGGCGTGACCAATGCCCTAGCAGTGTTCATGGGATTCATGAATAGAATATTCCTTCCATACCATGATTGCTTTTAGGTAGTCTTCATCGACTATATCCTGATTTACTCATCTATATATGAGGAGCATGCCTATCATCTACAGATAGTTCTGTACACACTATGAAAGAACTAGCTTTATGGTATGCTCTTGATGTTCTAGTTCTGGATCCGAGAGGTGAACTTATTGGGACACGTTATATTATATGCTGGAGTTATGGTGAATCCAGTTAAGATTGAGGCTGTTCTTTCATGAGAGCCACTCAGAAGTGTGACAGAGTTGCTGTGTTTCATGGGATTTTCTTGTTAATAGAAGAGGTTTGTGACTGAATTTCCCAGAGTTGCGGAACACTTATTAGTGTTGAGGAAGAACGGGAAACCCTTTGTATGGTCGTAGAGATTCAATCAATGTTTTCGGTAGCTGAGGTAGTGACTGGAGAGTTCCCCCATCGTGAGGCTACCAGAGGAGGGCCTTGGGTATGTCGTCTACTACGATGCATCAGGGACTAGGATTGGATGTGTCCTAATGCAGGAGCGAGAAGTGATCGCCTATTGTTCTTGATAGAATATAAAACATGAGTAGAACTACAGTACCCCTGACCTGTAGTTGGCAGCAGTGGTATTTTACATGAATATGGGGAGATATTACTACATGGGAGAACTTTTTACAGTCCAATTTGATCAATAGAGTGTCAGGTATATATTCTCTCATAAGGACGACATCCTAATGTAATGGTGACGACTTGAGTTCTTCTAAGACTATGAATTCGAGCTAGTCTTTACTCCTGATAATGGAAACATAAGAGCAGATTAACTCAGCAAGAAATCTAGTATATTTGTTTGAGTGAGGGGATGGAGAAGCTATCCATTTTATAGATATCCTATGTGCATCGAGATGGAGCGGCTTATCTTTAGTCCTTTACAGTCACACAACCACTCCATCATTGAGTCCGGGAAGCATTTCTTTGGGACACTAAATGTGAGGACCATTGTGATCAGATATCCATAGGAAATGAAACTGTTGGATTTACTAAAGGTGGGGAGAAGACCATCCTCATTATAGGGCGTAATATGGTACCAGTTTCACTAAGGGAAGAAGTGTTGAGGGAGTTTCAAACGTCCCCTTTAGTGGTACATCTAGGAGTGAAAAAAATGTACAAGTACCTATGATGTCATCACTGGTGTCCAGGAATGAAGAAATATATAGAAAATTTGTGTCTCGGTGCATCACTTGCCAGCAAGTGACGACAGAGCATTAGGTTCCTGCAGGAACAGTTCACCCACTAGAGGATCCAGAGTGCAAGAGGGATGGAATTTCCATAGACATTGTGATAGGAAATCCATGAACATCCAACAGACAGGATTTCATGTGTGTGCTCGTTGGCCGACTCACCATGTCGTCCCACATCCTACCCATCAGACTGTAGGGACCAGTAGAGGGCTTGGGATAACACTACATGCCGAAGAATATAAAGCTTCATTGGGTTCAATATATTATTTTCTCCAATTGTGATGCATGATTTACTTCTTGGCTATTGAAGGTCTTGTAAGAGGTTTTCAGGTTAGAACATTAGTTGAGTATTGCCTTCCATCCTCATACGGATGGTTAGACAGAGCATACCATTTAGACTCTCGAGGACAAGCTACATGCTTGCATCCTTGATTTCGGCTGCAGCTGGGAGGATCACTTTCCCTTGGTGGAGTTTGAATACAAAAACAGTTATAAATCAACCATTGGTATGGAACTATTTGAGGCACTGTATAGTCGACCATACAGGGCACCTCTGTGTTGGACTGAACTTGTGGAGTCAGTACTCGAGGGAATAGATATTTTATGGGCTACCACGGAGAAGGTGAATATAATCGATTAAAGGATGAAGACTACATATATCGTTAAGAATACTTATGCTGACTGGAGATGAAGACCTCTAGAGTTTGAGGATGGTGACCATGTCTTTCTATGGGTCTTACATTCATGAGGTTTGCAGATATTTGGTTCGGACGATAAGTTATCTTCGATATTCATTAAAACCTTTCAAGCCCTCAGTAGTGTTGGCAAGGTGGCAAACTGCCTAGCTCTTCCCCCTTAGTTTCACCAGTTACATGTCATTTTCCATGTATTCCAGCTGAGGAGATATGTGTATGACCCATCTCATATCATCGACCACGATTAGATGGACTTAAAAGATGGGGAGATGATTTCGGTAGTCCCAATAGAGATTGAGGATAGACATGAGGGAGTCCTACGTGGGAGATCGATGCCCCTAGTATATGTAGTTGGTATCATGGGATCCTCCAGAAGATCACATGGGAGTGGGAGGCTCAGATTCATACTGAATACCCCCACATGTTTCCCTATTTTGAGTTGGGGATTTTTGGGCTACAAATCCCTATGGTAGGGAAAATGTAAGGACCCATATTTGTCAATGTATTTTTTAAAATAATATGGAAATATTGAAAGTCCGTGAAAATTGACAGTGTGTGATTCTGAGGCCTGTAGTTCCTGGAATGAATTTCTCAAATTTTTTAAGGTACGTTCAATAAACGTGCGAGCAGCGTTTTTTAACTTTTGAACTAGTTCTCGAAATTAAAATATGAAGACACTGTTGAACTCACAACGCTGATATTCACTTATAGAGACCCGCACCTCGACCGTGGTAGGTTGATGGTGTGAGTTAGTTTTTCATTTCTTCGTAGGGGAAGGAAAATAAAATAAATAAATTTTTATTTTTAATTCTTGAATCCTCCATTTTAAGTATTGGTGGGGGGACAACCCGAACTCTTCATTATTATGAAGTAACTCTTTCAATTCCCCAAATTGATGTTCCAACATTAATTAAATTTTCTTAAATAATATTATCTCTTAAAATCATTGTTGAGAATCATTAGTGAAAGGGAGGGGAAGATTTTGTTGGAGAATCCTCAAAGTAAGAGAATCCGCCAACTAAGAACATTCTCCGAAGAACGAACGAGGTAGGGTTTTTTTAAAATATTGTAATTATATGTTTTCTGGAATCATCATATTCTTTATTCTCAGTGGTGATGGACAAAGAGACATGGCTTCCAATCCAAACTTATACTATCAACTTTTCTATTCATTTCTCATATTTCTTCGTGTGTTATTCAAGGAAAAATATTTAAGCATGCTAAAAATGTAATATTTCATTAAGAGTGATATATGGATGTGGGGATCTTGACCCAGTGATTGTGAAACTGCGATCATCACATTTTTTTCGTGCTTAGGACGAAGCTGAAATATTGCAAGGAAGATGGTGGCAGATGATACACCAGCCGGTCGTGTGGAGGAAGGGCGGTGTGCATCTGCGCCGATGGTAGAGGAGGGACCCCAGAAACTGGCTAGCTGCGGCTTGAGTATGTGGCGCACCCGAAGGGAAGCATGCACATAGATGGTCATGACATGAGTAGGTCATGCACCCAGAGGATGGACGGACCCAGCTGGTCGTGGTTCGAGCAGGCGGCACCTACAGATGGTGGTCGACACCCGACCGAATGCAGGATGAGCAGGCGGCGTACCAAGATGGTTGTCAGCAATCAGCTGGCTACATAGGTTGCATCATCACACACGGGTGCTGCTCGTAGGAGAACTGGATGAGAATCTGGCATGTTGCGTCACGCCGAGTGGTACAACTCCGGTGGGTCCTGCTCACAAGGAGGTGCCATCCGAATGGTCCGTGGACCGTTTAGAATACCAGGGGCCTCCCCATATGTAGCGGCTAGGGTGGGACCCACCATGGAGGACCACACCATCTGAGCGGGCCGTGCCCAGCAGACCATGCACATCGGGCAGTGCCCAGTGGGCCAAACCCAGCACGGGCTGGGTCGCGCCGGGCTAGGGAGGACCGCGGCCCAGCAGGATGGGCCCGCCGTGACCCGGCCAATCCGGGCTTAACTCGGACCAGGTAGGGTTAACCCGAACCAGGTAGGGTCCACCCAGACCGGGTCGGTCCGGCTCAGTCCGATCGGGTCGGACCAGACGTGGGCCCAACTGGACCCAGATACAGATTTTATGCCATAACTTGAGAACCGAGCATCTGTTTGACGAACATTCTGTGGCACAATAACCCTTGGATCGAGAATGACATTTTGGTATACTATACATGAGTGTAGCATAAATTTGGCATATAACCGGGTTGGATCAAATCTGAATCCAACCATTGCCCCCAGAACATAAACGCTAATAACTCACAGACTGGGCGTCTGATTGACGTGTTGTTTGTCATGTTAGGTCTCTTATGGCATGACAAGATTTGGGATACCCCTTCATGGGAATTCATCGATGTTTAAGTATCAACTGATGGATAGAGTGGAACCTCCTGTAGTCAATAATGTGTAGCATTGAAACCCAATGGATGGTTGTACCAGAGGAGTCATCAGATCTTGTGTGGGACATCATTAAATCCGGTGTGGGTCAGCATCTCCAGATCTTGTGTGGGTCATCTCCAGATCATGTTTGGTTTATCTCTAGATACAATGTCGGTCATTTTTAGTTCCTATATGGGTAATCATAGATCTTGTGTGGGTCAACATCAGAACATCTCGACAAAGTAAGATGATCTAGACATACAACTAATTATCTATACATTCTTACTTAAGTTATACCTAGTGTGAACTGATTCCTCACCATTGTGGTATTATACTATGTGGAATTACCTTTTTGGTACATCCCTTTGTGGTACATTTCTGTGTGGCGTTACCTTTGTGGTACAAACATTGTTGTACATTTCGGTGTGTTGATTACTTTGTGTTATTTTTCTGTTTCATGTTACCATTGTAATACGTACCTCTGAGGTGATACATGATGATATTATTTCCTTCATATAATAGTTTATCTTTTGGCTAAAGAGTTGGGCCTTATGTTCCCTCATGAGCGTGATGGGTATATTTGATAACTTATGTATATGAATGGGAACATAGCTTAGTAGGGTTGATTGTTGTTTCATGCTTTGTAATTGTAATATTTCTTTATGTTTTATCCTTTTTGGATTCTGAGAGACCGTCTAGGGTTCTTAGGGACCGTAACGAGTATAATTATACTCACCACTGCACGGGAAACACCTACACTGTGCTCTGTCTTGTGTAGATGACAGAAAGTGATGATCGAGGTCAAGGGTACTAGGACTGGTGGCTTCTTGGAGGTGGACCTTAGATGATGTGTACTATAGAGACGACTGTTCGAGAGCTATACTTACCCTTTAGGTAGGATGCATGGCGGGTGCTCAAAGGATATGTTTTCGGTTTTACTTTTACTCTCCAGTTGGGATTGTATTTTGGCACCTATATTTACTATACACTCACTGATTACTATATAGTTTAATTTGATCTTGTATATTTTTGTGTGCTTGGTTAGTGTGATTTTACAATTTTAAAGGAAATGCCTTCTCAGTTTTAGGGATATTTCTTTCTGATATTAGTTTCCAGCCACTGACCTATTGAAGGAGGGCTTGGGGTAGGCACGACACATGCCCCGGGGGATGGGTCATGACACCATAATAATTCCTAAAACTATGAGTAAGATAACCTATTAGAACACCAACATAATGATTGTCATATTCTTCTTATGAAATTATAGTTATTGGCCTTCTATTCCTTCTTTCCCAATTCTGAAATATTGAAATCCAATGTATATCACTCTGTGAAATTATTATCATTCTTATATAAATGATATCTTTCTTATCTACAACTCAGAAAATAAGGTATTCATACTCATTCATTTAAAAAAAAATTATCATCAAGAATTTTTATCTGATAATTGTCTTCTCTTTTTGAGTATGGAAAGTCCAATATTATCATTGTGATTCACTTCTTCATTTAATTCCATGAAAATATAATAATTAATTTTTCAATAATAAAATGATTACTTTTTCGAAAAATAATATTTTTATAATAATTTTGAATTGTTTTTTCTTCTACATGTTTGGATCCCCCCCCCAATATAGTTTATTTCAGGTCATAAAATCACAATCACATAAATAATAAAAATTTTAATTTCAATTTACATGAATTAAATGAAATATTTGACCATTAATTTTTGAATGATTTTTTTCATCAAACATTCATAAGAATAATAATTAAATTATTAAATAAAAATAAAATTCAATGTATTCATATTATAATGAATGATATTAACCCAAGTTGTTCTACAAATATCTTATGTAAAAAATCGCACAATCCATTAAATTTTTTATAAGAAATTACCATCTTACAAAAATTTCGTGCACCATAAAAACCAAGTGCATGAAAATTTTAAAATGATTAAACCCTTAAATATAACAATAAAATTAATAATTATTCATGAAATATTAAATTATAGAAATCATTATTGTTTATTCAAATTTCCAATTTTTAAACACATGGGATTTTTTTATGTATCATCTAGAGGCATACAAATGATATGAGTAATAGATTCATGTAAATGAATATTATATATCACTGAGGATTATCTTATATTGAATCCATTATGATATTATTTCTTCATAAAAAATTACATTACATAATAAAAAAATATAAAAAAGATCTGAAATTTAATATTTATCAGTGTAAATAACAGTACCTATATAATAAATTCCAATGACTTAGCTGATACAATAAACACCAGAACAAAAATTCATATTCATAATATCATATGCATCACTAATCGCCTTATTAAAATTTCATACCCACTAGTTCTTATAATACATTATCTAATAAAACACTTTGTTAAATTTACCCGATATTAATATAATATAAAATTGATATTTTTGAATATAATACATACACACACAAGGAATTAACCAAAAAAATCATTTAATAAAACCTTATATTTCCAAAATTCCCATAAAAAAATCCAAAACTTCCTCAACTCTAAATGATACATTGGCCTCATAAATTAAAAGTTTCACATGAATATTTCATCAACCACCATATTAATAAAAAGAAATTGAAAAGTTACACAAGGGGCAGGGGGTTTCTAATAATAATTAATTTTTAATACCACACATTTATTTTAGCATATATTCCATGGAGAAATTTATTTCCAAATTAGTAGTACTATATCCACTATCTATGAACATTTTCATCTGATGGTATTTTAGTGATTCACTAAAAAACATATCCAAACCCCTATAATTCAAAAAAATTTAAGGAAAAGAGTTTTATGAGAAGAAAAACACAAAAAAAATTCCATTAACATCATACTATTATAAACAAATCATGAAATTTCTCCTCCTAATTACATATATAAATACTTTCTCGATATTTAAAACACCCACATAAGAATATAACCTTTCTCTATATGAATGAACCATCTAAAACCACTATAAAATATGTAAATCTCCTCCCAACTAATTTATCAATAGGTTATAACAATTTTTCAATGACACAAAAAGATAACCTCCCATAATTTACACCAAATAATATAAAATATACAAAACATTAATTTAAGAGACCCAACATACCATTCTATAAATATAAAATCCTATAATATAATGGGGGTGTCTTATTTAAATTACATATATAGGAAGGGATGGTTGGGCCCCATGAGTCACCCAATATCATTCATAATGTTCTCAGGGTAGTTCATTTTTTATGATATATATATACCTCCAATTCTTATTGATGCATACTTCATATTCACTGCCCTATTATATATTATTTTCTTGATGAAATGATATTTGTTTGTTAGGATTATTGATATTGAATGGTGAAAATATTTTTTTCAAAGATTATTAACTATAAATTTATCTCACTTGATAAAAATTTTAGATTTTCCATCCACCCAAACATCATTAAGGTACTTCTACACAAATATTAACTTAGTATAGTCATGATTAATTATAATATATTCATCCTACATTGATACTAGTTGAATGTAGTATTGAATCATACATAGACATGAAATGTATGAACATCAATGTTTAAAATAATAATTTTCTTTTTACTTATTATTATCTCATAAACTATATCAATTCCCATCAATGTATCATACAAAATCACATTAAGATGTATTATGATACAATAGCCAAAAATTAGTCATACTATTGATATAGAAAAAATTCATTTAACTAAAATTGTGAGTCTTTCAGTTGGGTTAATTTATTATTTTTTGTAATGTTTTGATGAAAACACATTGTAATTTTATTTTTATGTTATTTATCAAATAATTCTATGAATATACATGTAATATATCATTTTAACCAATTTTCCAACATCATCTATTGAAATTTTATTCATATTTCATCTAGTGAAGTAATTGGATTGGAATATTCTTTTCCAAATCTCATTATTATTTATTTAGAATATTTAAATTTAGTAATAAATTTACCATCCAATGCATGGGTAACCAATAGATGATGTAATATTAATTGCACATCCATAAATGAAGACTAAAAATTACACCTTTTATATTGTTCAAAAACCAGGTTTTTTTACTCTTCCAATCATCAAAACATTAGGTAATCTACAAAAAAGATGTAAAATATATTAAAAATTTTGTTTCTTGTTGTAGAGGTTGCAATCAACTACCACATATTTTAATCTAGAAATTTATTATTATTGACAATTATTAGAATATCATACTATGATAGTTTTCTTTAGTTCATAAAATTAATTCATTAATGATTATACTTATTTTATATAAATTCAGATGAAATAGAACTATATTCATTATTTTCATATCCTCCTCAAGGAATCTATTATGAAATAATGATTTGACATATATTTGGTACACCATCAATCCTTCTGGAAGAAACATTTAAAAGAAAGGACAAATTGATTCCAAATAGACTATTAAATAAAATTCCATATCAAAGTTAATCGCTTGGAATTTAGAAAATTCCATATATAGTTGAAAATATCAATTCAATATTACCTATCTCGTTCATTGATTTTATTCATGAACACCCTCTTACTCCTAATGAAATTTACATTTCTCCTCCATTTAATAACTTTACATGTATGATTATTTTTAATTTATTCAAATTCTTTATGATTAACTTTTTTTACAAAACATTTACAAGCCACCCATTATCCATGACCCCTATCAAGACCATGAAAAACCTCTGTGGAATTTCCATTCCCCATGTTCTTGAAACATGTTCCAATATCATCAAGGTGAAGATTATGGAATTAATTTCACATAATTAGAAATAAAAAAACATACCTTTTATGGTATGGGATGACCACTCTCTATTTTAGCGTTCTATATACTTCAACATAAAAAAATGGAAACCAAAAAATAAAAAGGTACATAATTGGTCTATAAATAACTAATTTTATAAGGATACATATATCTAAATATATGTTCTCTTTCAATTATAGATTACAATTATTTAAAAACTACGAAATAAAACAAAAATGAGGCTTAACATCCAATCAGATATATATATATATATATAACTATACAAGCCACACACAAATCCATATATAAAGGATCCTCCATGAGTAATAGAAACTATAATGGACCATATAATAGAAAATTTGCGTGATAAAAAGTTCCCAATATGTTTACCAAATATTATACAATGTGAAACACATTTAAATATTTATCCATGTGAAGCTAGTTGGATATAAAAATGCAATGTAATTTTTCACATTTATCAAAAAAATAACATAAATCATAAATTTTTTACATAAAATTTTAAATTAAAAAAATTTAATATGTAAGAATATGAAAAATTATTTTTTAAAATGATTTATATAAAAAATAATCTTTAAAGAGCCAATATTGAGTAAAAATAAATTTAAGTTCAATGATTTTCAAAAAAATGATTATAATAACTAACAACCATGGGGTTTAATTTTAAAAAATAATATCAATAATATGTATACACATATAGCTAAATATAGTATTTTTATAACAGAAGTTTTTTATAACATCAATATATAGAAATAAAAAATATTAATTCTTGAATCATAAGAGTTCATTGTAAAATACTGAACATACTAAAAATATATCTAACCAAGTCAGTGTGCCTAGTAAAATCCAACATAACTAATTATTGGACAGTATATAAAAGGATTAACCTATGGGATAATTTTCTATGAATGGAAAACATCATACTATATTTTATAAGATGTAATATAATACTAAACTATGACATCATATTCTCTTGGACATTCCACTAGTCACTCTTAATTTACTATGATGTATGCAATATTAGTGAGACAATATATAATGAAAACATTAATTTGAAATAAACAATATTACAGAAATAAAAACTCATGGTATATACGGAATCCTCACCACTAAAATAGTTTTATGGAATAACCCATTACTTGAAAATATAGTATAATAAGCATGTCCTATAATAGAGATATTTCAGTTATCTTTTGGAAAAATAACTTTAGGGAATGTCCAATTGGTATTTTTTCATCAAGTAATTCCATTAAAATATACCAATATTACCTCATACACATTATTTAGAAACAATGTTATAAATTCAATTTTTTATAACACACTGTTAGCCATATAAGAACATCTTGGTAGAGA
This sequence comes from Viscum album, assembly GCA_963277665.1. Classification (NCBI taxonomy): domain Eukaryota; kingdom Viridiplantae; phylum Streptophyta; class Magnoliopsida; order Santalales; family Viscaceae; genus Viscum; species Viscum album. Next base: position 414,720,089 of record OY728153.1, on the reverse strand, counting down.
TTAAACTGAACAAATATTTATAGAAACCAATATACATACTTAAAATAATCTATAATTTTTAAAAATAATTTTATGAACAAAAAACACTTAAGAATTAAAAATTATGTTATAAGGACTATCCATGATTTGTCTCCAAAATTTAGGGTGTCTGGTTTAGTAATTTATACAACCATATTTTAGAAATAAATAACACCTTTACATTAACTGCAAATTTGGTGAAAACCTAGTTTTTATTTTTTAAATCAATAAATAAGATTATCAATATCATAATAAATCTATAAAATGGATTTAATAATTAATAAATTGACGTATCAAGAATTTATGGAATATAAATTTTGAAAAATACCATCATTCACCTCTTCCCCCATTGATGGTGTTATTGCAATCTAGGGTAACATTAATAATCTCACAAGCATAAAAAACCATAAATAATGAATCCAAAAATTTAATGTTAATCAAATAGGGTCGCTAGGTCCCCTAAACTCTCTATGGAGTGAATGATGAGAAACAATATATTAAATAAGTGGAGAAGTTATCTACAAGTTAGTACATTGAAAAAAAATCATAAAACATGTTGAAATTATATTAAATCATCCCTGGAGAAATTTAAATCAATGGTATGTGTGGTATGGATTACATTGGATCAAATGAGAGGAGAGGGAATGGTTTTGGGATAAAATTATGAGAGGAGAAGATAGTTCATTTTATTATTTTAATCTTTTGGGAAGGATACAGAGTTTATTTGAATGTTTTATATACACATGGATCAACTATATTCCTCATACTAGAATCTCATGGGAAAATTCATGATTTTGACATATGGTTTGACTAACAATAATGCAACCGTGGAATTTTCTAATGACCTAATATATAGGCTTATATCATGGTTTACTCATTGAAAATATTAAATGTGTGAATAAAACTATATAAAAAACCAAAAAAACATGGAAACTCGCCCTATAAGGATAGAGGATAAATAGAGGTGGGATAAAATAATATTTCCAAGAAAAATGAGGTTCGTATAACGACAGAAACTTTTATCAACAGAATTTATCTCCTCTTATAATAATTTCATATAGTATAAATACCATATTATAAATTATAAATCATAATAAAAAAAATTGTAAATGAGTAATTAATGAAAAAATAAGTATGTCAATAAGAAAAAAAACCAATACCAATTAAATAGTAACATTTCTTTAGGAAAAGTAATAAGAGACTTATGAATACTAAACTATAAAAATGAATAGTACCATAACCCATAAAATTATTATTTTAATTTAGGAATATAATAAGTGAAAATATTATATACTTATATCATTGTATAGGTATGTTTATATTTTTATCATTATTAACTATGTGTCAGTATTTTTATAAGCCATAAATATTTAATTAAAATTTTGGGATTAATATAATAAATTAAAATAAATTTTATTTTACTGAAATATATTTTCAAATTATTATTTTAATTTCTTATGATTTTATAATAATTTAATGAGACTTTAAGTAATTTTCAAATATTTTATATAATCAGATTTAATTCTATATTTTTTATTTTCTTAGTAAATGCTTATTGGAATAAAATATAAAATTTTTCATATTTTTAAAATAGAAATTTTATAAAATCTAGCTCATTTTTTTAATTCTACATTTCAAAAAATGTTAAGGTGTGTTTTTTTGGGTTTTTTCTGAAATACATTAATTATTTATGAATAGTAAAATATAGTATAAAAACATTATTTGTAAAATAAAATATTTATTGACTCATAAAGTATGTAATAATCATAATATATAACATTCATTCATGATTTTAATATTTTTTTTGATTATTCTTAATCTATACATACTCATCATCCAAAAAAATAATCTGATGAGTGAAATAATAGGAAAACAATCATATCCTCCACTATACATATCACCCACACCCCCTATTCTCCTCACACATCTCAAGCTTTAAGACATGAATAAATTATTCCCTATACTCTTCCCTATTCACTACCATATATCATGGATCTATTTGTATTAAAAAATACTAAAACATTTTTCTGAATGAGGTTCTCATAGAGGATAAATCCAAGAGGTAAAATATTATTCATATTTTCTTTAATACCTTATCAATTTCATTTATATACTTATATTTTAAAAACCATATCCTATAAAATGAGAATGATAACTCCATTATATTTTTATACTAGATTTATATCATGTTAACTGAATATTCATCATTAAAATCCACCTTATCCCTGTTTTATTTTAAAAATCAATTCATCACCCGTCATGTGTAAATTTAAAAACATCATTAGAAATTGACATTTATTTTAAGTAAACTCCGTCATGGATGTTTATAATATCATTAAATGTATTATAAATGATTTTAATTTTTATGTTACAACCCTTTTTATCTTTTGGAACTACGATATATAAATAATGCTAAATAATAAAACAAATTGATTTCATTGTGATCGAAAACCTCCATAATTTAGCCAAAATCATATTAATTAATATTTATATAAGGATTCATCCTATTGGTATATAAAAAAATTAATTATTAGATAATTAAAAATTCTATAAAAAATTAATAACATATAATAATAAAATCTTGATAATTATGAACATTTGTCACGAACTTCTATTTATGTATAAAAGTTAATCAATCTTGAAAACTAGGATAATTAACTATACTACATGATGAAATTAAACTCTATATCTCCTCCATAAGAAATTAAATGAACTCAAAAAAATCATAATGATTCAAATTCAACAATAAATAGTTTTGTGTTTGTTGTTTAATGAAAACAACGTGATCATATAGGATATTAAATTTAAGGAATAATTCAAGAAAAATGTAGAGGAAATTTTGGATCCCTACTCTCTTTCATTCGGTTTTCACTCATTCACCCCATTTTAGGTATTTATATTACATGAATAAAATTTTTTCATAATTATATTGCCTTATTTGGGTTATCATTATTTTCTAGATGAGTTTATGATAAACATAATGGTTTCTAAACTAATTATTTGTTAAAAATGAAAATTTTTACTTCTCTAGATTGTTTCTTCTTCAATCTAGGATGATGATTATTATATCATGTATGAAATTAACTATTAAATTTTGGAACCCAAGGGTTACAAAATTATTCTTATGAAATGAAATAAATTCCTTTCCATGGGTTATTGTAGGTTCAATGTTGATATATGTTTTATGCGGCATGCAAGATAATGAATATCGTATGATGTGTGGGGGAGACCTGAATTATATAGTGCTCTAATGAATTAGTTAATGTGTTAAATCACATGTGATATTTTGAAATATTTTTGAACATGATGAATCTTTTTTACCAACTATGTTATGTAGATGACCACAAATAAATGATGTTTCATTTTTATTCATTACTACATTCCATCCCTTTATCTAAATCTTTGAATCATTACTATAATGATGATGTTATTATTATGATTAAAAAATGTTAAATTGTATCATGTTATTATATATCATCATACTCTTATTTTATATCACAGCCTTTAGATGTATATTATCAGGTGATTAATTGTACTATGGAGAGTCTATAGTCTAATATGAGGCTAGGGAAGAAGGAATTGAATAAATGTTTTTGTTTTATTTTTTAAATGTGATGTATGGTCTTATTTTTACCAAGACAGTAAACCATTAAATCATGGTCATGTAAATATTTTATATTTTTTTTCCATTAAAATTATTTTATAATAATTTATGAAAAATAAGGTCTAATATAGTTGGTATCAGGTCAAGGTTTAGTTAATTTGGGAATTAGTATTAGAGGACCTTAGTGAAAACAATTAGAATGCGACTATGTGTATGTGACCTCCCAAGAATATTTATTTTAGAAAATTCCTATCATATGGATCCCATAAGATATGCAATTAGATTTAATTGAATAGAGGAATAAATTTTGTATTCATGAATTTTTGAATTATGTTTTTTTTTACATGATTCATTTAGAAAATGGTCGGAACAGGGTAAAACCAGGGCATCTACCCATGTGAGGGAAAATTGAGTGATTTCCCAAATGACATGCCAAATTCATTTGGTGGTGGAGTTAAAAATTTCATGGAAATTATCATCAATCAATCTTAGTTTATAAAAAAACCCTTAATAATTTTGAACATACTCCTTCACCTAAGTGGGAGAAATTGGATATCATGTTTTTCATGGAGCAATGACCACCAACATTTAGTAGCTCAATAGATTCATTATTTGTGGAATAGTGGGTAAACTAAATAGAGAATGGATTTTATATAATTATGTTTTTTGATATGAAGAAGGTGAATTTCACTATTTAGCGTGTATATAGAGAGGTCGATCATCGATGGTACTCGAATAAGAACAGTAAGACTAGGGGTGAAATTGAAGTGATGCAGTGGCATTACAATAAGATAATTGATATTAACACCTATTTCCATCAAAATATTTAGAAAAAAACGGAGTAATAATTCATTTAACTAAAAGAAAAGGAAGGTGAATAATTCTCAACATAATAATAAAATTTCACCACAACGTGAAAGGTATGATTCTATTTTTTTCTATAAAAAATGATAGAAATATTGAATGATTCGTTAGTGGATTAAAACCACATCATCATAATGATATAAATATTAGAAAAAATTTTAATTATGATGATGTTGTTTATTGTTATCTAGAAGGGAATATAGAGTCTAGAGAATGGTTCCATGGCTATAGTGATAATAAATAAAAGATTTAGTTTCATGTTGCAAGAAATAATGAGAATGATGGAAAGAAAACAAAGACACCCACATAAGAAATGTGTGGCAAGATTCATCATGGTAACTTCCTCAAATTAATTGGGAAATTAATGTAGTCTGATATTGAAGGCCACCAAGATCATGAATTTTGAAAATACATGAGGAAGTATTGTAATGTGATGGAGGAAAGGAGTGAACCAAATATAGTCCAACACGAGCATGGGAACTATTCCAACCTATGCACTAAACATCATGTCCTCAAAGGAAATTAGTGTCAGAAACCGTTAAAGAAAAAGAGGAATGTTAAGGCTTATTCCATCACTACTATACATGTGGAACAAGAGAATGAAGTCGTACACATCACACTTCTGATTCACTCATGAATCTAAAAATGACCCAATTTATTATAGTTCTATGCATTGGTTTTTATCATTCATGATTTCTAGAACTATTTAATTGAATTACAGAAACCATTAAGTAGATATATTTTTAAAAACACCATGCGGTAAAATCATTGCAACCCATGTGTTGGAATATTCACCTATTGGCGTATGTGGGAATATTATTATAGTAAATATTTAAATGATTCCCTTGGTGGAATTAAACGATATAATGGGTTTGGATTGACTATGATTATATTGGGAATATATCAACTATCATGGAAAGTAAAAATCTTTTCATATTATGAACCATCTCAAGCTTCTATACAAATGCATGTAAGATCATGAATCACTTTTATTATATCCTTCAATGGTGTGGCTGTTGATTCCCTATTAAGAATCATACCTCACTAAAATGGTTGAGTCAAATGACATTATCATAATAGGTTATGTTCCTTTGAACATTTAATTTAGTGATGTATTCATGGAAGAGTTACCTATACTCCCACTAGATCATGAGGTAGTGTTCTCAATAGAACATACACATTAATCAAATCCTATATCAATGTGTCACTATAGGATTGATCCTATTTAACTAGAGGAGTTAAAGTAACACCTTCAGTAGAATTTGGAAAAATGGATTATAATTCCTAGTGCATCACCTTGGGGTGCCCCATTTCTCTTTATTATGGATAGGGATGATCCAATGAGGATATGTATCGATTATCGACATCTCAGCAAGATCACTATAAAGAACAAGTACCCTCTTCCATGGATTGATGAATTGCTCAATATATTATGAAGAGATGAGTAAATGGTAATGGTTGATCTTCATTCTAGATATCATTAGCTAAATGTTATGAAGGAAGAAATTTAGAATACTTCCTCCAATTCAAGTTATTGGAACTATGAGTTTTTTGTGATGCGTTCTCAGACATAAAAATGATCTAGAATAATCATGGATTTAATGAATGATTTTTTGGACATTGCCTTGAAAAATATGAGTTATTATTTCTTGATTATATTATCATTTAGTATATGAGAAACATGGAACATGTATAATGTCTATGGATTTGGTTGGATACATTAAAATAAGAAAATTTGAACCAGAAGATCACCATGTGTGGATTATGGATGTAGAAAATCATATTATTGGGACTTGTTATCACATGTGAGGGAATTTCATTAGACCATTAAAAAACAATGGTTATTTAGAAATGGTCCAGAACATCTAGTGCCATCAAAATCTGATGTTTTCATAGCATCGTAGTTTATTATTGACATTTTATGATATTTTTTCCATTTTTTCAAGCATAATAACTATGTTAAGAAGTATAGTGGTAAATTATGTCTGTACAAAAGAATAAATGATAGAAAATCATGACAGAGAAAAAGAAGAGGTTGATCACTGCACAATCATTAATCATTTTTAGTGATTATAATTTAGATGGATACAATCTTCGTATACATACAATGCGTTCACATGGAAATTATTCGGGGAAAGAAATCCTCAATCCTTTCAATTTTATTTTCTCAACCATACCCTGTGTATAAAATAAAGGCATCCCAATGAAAAGATGAGGAAATTGAGAATAGGGTGGAAAATATCTGAAATAGGAAATAATTTGAGTTCATGATCGATGAGGATGAAGTTGACATAATTGGGTCCCGACTATGTGTATCATCCCATTCAGAGATAAAAAAGTTATTTTCAATGATGCACATATTTTATACTTCTATATTCTCCCAAGTATCACAATGTTGTATCCATATATGTTGGATAAATTTTTTTGAGAAAATATAAAAATGGATAATTTTGAATATACAAATAAGTTCCAAGTATTTCCACAAAAGGACAAAGTATAATAGGATGATGAAACTATTACACATACCAAGAGGGAAACGGTAAAACATCACCATCGGATTTTCCACTATAATTTCAAATATGTCTTGAGGAAACAACTCTTTATGGGTTATTGTGTATCTTCTTACAAAGAAAACTCACTTTATAGAAATTCGAGTGGAATTATCAATGGATAAACATGAACCGATATACATAAAATTAGTGGTAAGTCTACATGGTTTACCTCTATATATTATATCCGACCGAGATCCAATATTAACCTTAATATTTTGGAAAAGTCTCTAACATTCTCTAACCATTGTGGAAGACTTTATTATAGCCTATCATCCTCATTCTGATGTCCAATCAGAGAATAATATTCTAAGACTATAAGAAATTTTGAGGGCATGTTCTATATACTGCAATGGATGATGGGAACAAAATCTACCACTATTAAAATTCAATTACAAGAATAGTTTTCACTCCTAATCCAAGTGGATCTATATGAATCCACTTATGGGATATGGGAATAACACAAACATGATGAGAAGTAACCAATGAAGATAACCTGCTAGGACCTGAAATTGTCAATGAAATGGTAGAAACAATGATGCCCATTTAGAAGTACATCAAAGAATCCCAATGTTGACAAAATTTTTATATATAAAATCATAGATTCTACCTCGATATTAATAATAGAGATAAATTCTTCCTTTTAATATCACCATGGAAGAGAATATCGCAGTTTTTTGAAGAAGGGGAAACTAATCCCAAGGTACACTAGACCCTTTGATATCCTTGATCATATAGAATCCATAGCCTATCAGCATACACTTTCCTTTAATATTTTCATGTTCATGATGTATTTGATGTTTCAATCATAATAATGTACATACTAGATCTCTCAAATATACTAAAATCAGAGTTTCAATAGCTGGATGATAATCTCTCTTATAAGGAGAAACCCATAAAGATTTTGTACCAAATTAATATGATTATACGTAACAAGATAACCTACATCGTAAAAGTTTTGATTAGAAAACATAAGTATGAATAAGAAACTTTGGAACTATAGGAGGCGACGAAAGATATGTACCCACATCTATTTATAATAAAAACATTTCAATGGTGATACTTCAAAAAGGGGGATAAATATAATGACCCAAACTATTATCAAATGGATTTATCCCATATTATAGTAATTTCATATATTATAAATCCGAATAAAATAACATATAAACCATAATTAAGACATTATAAATAAATAATTAATGAAATAATAAATATTTCAAGAAGATAAGGTACCAATATCGATGAAATAGTAAAATGACTATAGGAATAGTAATACGACCATTATGAATTGTAAATGATCTAAATTTATAGTACCCTCATCCATGAAAGTGTAAATAAGTTTTAGAAATTTTATAAGTGGAAATATGATATAATTATATAATAATAGAAGTGTGTAAATATTTTCAAAATATTTAATTAAGTGTTCATATATTTATTATTTATAAATATTTAACTACAATTTTATGAATATTTTATTAATATAAATTAAAATTTATTTTAATAAAATTTATTCATAAATTAATACTTTAATTTAATATGATTTTAAAAAAAATTAATGGGACCATAAGTAATTTTTCAATGTGTCATAAAATAACTTATAATTTTATAATATGTATTTCCCAAGTAAATAAAGATTTTAATTAAAAATTAAATTTTTCAAATTTAAAAAATTAGTTTTTATTAATGATGTTCATTTATGAATTCAAATAATAAAAAATGATTTGGTGAATTTTTTGGATTTATCTGAAATACAAGAATTTTCATTGAATAAGAAAATACAGTAATTGGCATTATAAATTTATTATTTGTTAAAATCAATATTACTTGAGTCATATCCAATGTAATCACCAAAATATTAAACGATCCATCATTATATTAATTTTTTTCGGATAATTCTCAATATATTCATAGTGTTGAGCTAAAATAATAAACTAATGCTTAAAATTGTGGGGAAACACAGCTCTCCTTCACTATAAATACCACCCATCACCCTATATTCTCCTCACACATCATTGTTTTTAATCCACGCCTAAATTCAGAAAAATAATCTTCCATATTCTGTTCCCCACATCCCATCTCTCTTGGTCTCATCAAAATACCAAAACATTTTCCCTAATTTTGTTCTCAAGGAGGATAAATTCAATAAGTAAAATACTCATCTTCATTCATGTAATTTATTTTAAAATTCAATCCTTTTATTCTATTTTACTCATATTGTCCAATGAAAATGGATTGATAAATCTATGGTGTATTATATACTAGAATTATGTAATTATAATGGAATATTCATCATTACACTCCACCATCTCCCTCTCCCTTTTATTTTAAAAACATTATTGTCACCCGTGAAGTGCCAATTTACCGATATCATGGGTGATGCACTTTTATTTTGAATAAACACCATTAAGGATCATAATAAAACAATTAAATAGGCTAAAAATTATTTTAATGTGTATTATGAAAACCTCTTTATCTTTTAGACCTATAATTCATATATAATGCTATGTGAAAAAAATTATTTCGGTGTGATCCAAAACCTCCAAAATTACACTAAAACATCATTATATTTTACATATTGATTAATCTTCATGGTTTATATCCAATATAATTATAAGATAATTATAACTTTTTGAAGATCATTAATAATATATAATATCAGTAATGGATACATATCAACATTTTACCCAAACATCCATTCATGTATAAAAGTGAACAGATCATGAGATCTAAGAAAAAAAACTACCAAACAATGAAATTAAACTCTATAACTCATCCAAAATCTAATAAATGAACATAAAAAACTACAATGAATAAAATTATTTTATAAAACATTATTACGTTTTTGATTAATGAATATACTATGATTATACATGGTATTATAGTGAAGGAATCATTTATCCAAATCGTAAGGGGAACTCTTGAACCCAACACACCTTGTTGGGGGTTTCCCTCTTTCACACAATTTTCAATATGTATATTCCTTAAATAAAAATTATTCATCATTATTTTCACTTTTATAGGTTTTACATGTTTTCTACATGATTTTATTAGAAACAGAATGATTTCCATATGTATACTTCTTTAAATAAAAACTCACCTCTTACTTCGGGATATTGTTTCTTATTCACTAAAGATGATAATTAATATATCAAGTATGGAATTCCATAATTCATTTGGGAACACATAATTTATTAATTAATTATTATGAAATTAAGACCGTTGATTTCAATGGGTTATTTTTGTTCGATATTGTTTCATGTTTTCTGTGGAATGCATGATAATGTAAATGTTATTATGTGACGGGTGAGCCCGAAATTATATAGTTTTCCATTGCATTGGATAATGTGACTAATATCATGATTCAAAGTGAAATATTTGTGAACATGAGGATATATTTGTTCAGAAATATGTGTTTTAGTTAACTACTAAGACATGATGTTTCATTTTTATGCATTGAAATATTGCATGGCTTTATATAATTCTTCATCTCATGACTAAAGTGATAATTTTATGTTTATAATCACGCTATGTTATATTGTTTCATGTTATTATATGTCTTCTTACTAGAATTCTATCTCACGCTTTTTGACGTATATCCTCTGGTGAATACTTGTACTCAGGAGAATTTGACAGAAAATAAGAAGATATAGAAGAAGGAATTAAATAAACATTATTGTTTTGTTTTTTAAATTCTATATATGGACCCTGTTTTACAATGAAACTAAACATTTGGGTCTTGTCTATTTAATGATTTCATTTTCTTATCATTAAAATGATGTAATACTAAAGTAAGAAAAACATAGTCACTATAGTTAGGCTGTGAATGTAATCCCCATAATAAATACTTATAACCATAGTGACACATGTTTAACAAAAATTGAATGATATTCTACATTAATATTGGTAACTCAATTCAAAATAGATCCAATAAACACCATTATAATCACAATACATGGTCCTAAAATGATAACTAAAATGAAAAATATTAATATTTAGAACTAAATTAATATCCTAAAAACAAGAAACAATTGAAATCATAAATCATAAATTTCCAAATCCTCACTATATTGTGCTTCCTACAAGAACCCAATTAATCACATAAACAGATGGTTTGATTTTGTATGTATAATTCCCTTTTCCGATATAAAATAAAATATCTTAATATTAAAAGGAAGAAATATAATATTTTATCCCACATTTTAAAATTTTCTCTAAAAAACTAATGATTTATAATTTTCACAATAAATAACTACCCATAACATTTTTTAAACAACTCCCCTAAATGAAAGTCAAAAAATATAAAGAGGATTTAAAATGAAATTATATTAAATATCAAAACCATATCATTTCACATCCCAATAACATTGAAAATTCATATTCCCATGTCATACTATATCAAAATATGTGCACAATATTATGATAGTGGTGATTAAATGGGAGAATTTTGATCAAAAAACTCCCCAATATAAAATATTCATGCTTGTAGGATTGTATTAATAAACAACATATCTCAAATGGAGTCACAATAGAGCATAATTAGTATTCCAAATAAATAATCCAGATACAAAAATTTAAATTAATCGGGTATCCATTATATCATGGAACCAATATTATCTTATAAAAATAAGAATAGTATTTATAATATAAATACATATGAATCCAATTATCAATGATTGGTTTACCCCATGAAAGGAAAAACTCCTAAAAATTGTGTTGAAAGAAGAAATCATCTTTGGTTCACAATTTTTATTAGTAAATGGGTGGAAAAACATTTTATAATGTATATAACTGAATCTAATAAGATATTATTCAAATGAAAACCACAATATACTAAAACTATAATATCCATATGGAGTACAATCGTAGGATAAAATTAAAAAAACAAGTATAACACCCATACAAATCATATAACAATGATAAATAAAATAACATAAAAATCCCAAATTTAACCAGTAAGACATATAATTAAATCCAAACCACTGAACTATATTAAATTTATCCAAAATCCATATGACTAATTTCGAATCATAAAAATTCATTTTGGTGTCAATTTAAATATCTACTAATTTTTTATAAAAAATTTATGATTCCTCAAAATAGTAACTTACTATTAATTATATATCAATGGAATATTTATTAACTTTAAGATCCCCTTTTTAAATAAATGGGTATTATCAAAAATCATTTACTAATATTCTCATTGCTGTTCTGAAAAATCACATTTTTTTATAAACGATTTAAAAATAATCATTATAACATTAAAAATTAACATTTAACTCTACAATAATGTTTACACCTCAAAATAACAAAATCATTATATCAACAAATAAAAAAACAAAATTAAAAATTAACATCATTTCTTATAAAACCATATACCATCTTTAAAAACACATAATTAATTTCTTAAAGAATACCCTTTATTAAATTGTTTCTCAAATTTTAAAAAATGTTTTGTTCGCATCCTTTATGATTATTTTGTTATCAAAACCCCATTAAAATAATATCCAAACACATTAGTATCCATAGAAAACAATTAAATATATACCAAACAGAATCCTCTTATAACCAAAATAAATCCAATATCAAATTTAATCCATAAAAATAATAGTGATGTAGTTTGTACATGTGTTTGCCGCAATGTTTGACTAATTATAAGTTAACCACACAAAAAACCATGGACCATGATAAAGAATCATTGAAATAGTATTAACATTCCCTTTTAGAATAATAGGAGTAACCATGATCCTATTCTTCTACCACTATTCTCCCCTTTAAAACGTTCGAATCCTTGGGGTCACCATTAAAACACCAAAACAATCATTAACAGAACCACTTTAAATTGTACAAATAAAGAAAAGAATAAATATTTTAAATTAAGACACAAAACCAATAAAATTATAGAAACTATAAAACTATTCCATTATTGAATTTTTTTGCAATAATAATTAATACAATTTCCCCACTTTTAGGTTATTTTATGATTTAATGGAAATTCCATTAAATTCATGTTATTCCATTTTAATTTCACTCATGTAAATTTATCAATAATTTTTTATTGTAAAAAATTTATACATAAAATATTAATAATTTATTATCAATTCATCTATAAACTTCTTTAATTTATTCTTTTTAATATTGATATGAAATTTTGAATGAAAAATTGTGAAGTTATTTGGGAATGGTAATGATTTGACAAATTGAACCATTCTACACCATTTTGGAAATACAGTTTTCATCCTTATATTGTATTTTATAAAACAATTCTAGTTTTTTAGAATAAATTATGAACATTTCATCAAATAGGACAAATAGTTCAAATGGGTAATAATTTATAATTGTCTTTCATTGTTGAGTAAATTTTGGTGGTAGATTTTTACATGTAACCTTATTGACATTTGAAAATATAACCCTATAGTAGTATATCTAAATGAAGTTTTAAAACATTTGAGGGTTGATATAGTAGTTGTGATGTTTTGGATAATGTAATTTTTTATGACCATTCTTTACATGTTTTGATGTTCTTAGGCATTATGTAAATATCAAATTCAATAAATTTCTCTCTTCCCACTAATGTTTTATTTCATTGATTTTGTTCTTCTAATATAAATATATATCATATAAATAAATTTTTTTAAATCACATTCAATATTTTTTTCATTATGGATATTTAATCAATGAAATATTTTGATATTGGGTTTTACCCATTTAATAATATTCTTTAGTAAATCATCTTAATAATGACAACTGCATTCATTGAAGAGTAGATTCAATTCATAGTCTATATAACTACTGAAAAGATTATTTCTATCTATATGATCCATATGAAAACAATAATTCATAAATTTTTATCAATTTTTGGACTTGTAATTTATGTATCTCACAATTAATATGAATATTGATCATATGGATACTCTTGCATGAATCATTTGAATAAAACCTTCATCACAAAATCTAATAATCATGTTATAACTTTAGTAAGTAAAAAATTAATCCAAACCAAATTAATTTTAATTACCTTGTGTATAACAAAAACTAACAGATATATAAAAAACAGAATTTGAACATTTTCAAATCTCATTTCACTTATAGGAATTCTTGATGTAAACTAAGAGTTTTTTTACTAATCTTTTTTATTTTATTAATTTTTATAGGTTTTCTGATTTTCACTTATTTGGTGAAACAAATCATTGAATTTTAACATAAGCGATAATTATAATTGAAAAATTATAGATTATATCGAATCAGTTATGTCTTTTACATTGCATTTTGAAAATATAATTTTTCATTTTTTTATTTTTATTCTGAAATCACTAATCCTAAATCACTTCATTTATTAACTTTTTCATTTTTTTAAATTTTATAAAAAAATTTTATGGTCGTTAAATTTAATTACTCATAAATGAAAATATATTGGTCATAAATTTTTTTACACATTGAAAAAATCTAAAATAATTCCGTAGTGTGTTTGAAAACACTAATCAATTTTTTTTTTGTTTACGAGATTGAATCATTGTCTTAAAGACCATTCAGGAATGCTATTTTTTTCATTATTTCTATTTGTTTTCTTATCATCTGAATTATTCACTCACCATCTATCCCCATAGAATCATTTATAAAATAATTACTTAAATCATATTTTAGGATATTATAGTTCACTTGTTTTGTTTGAATTTTCCCTCCCTAATTTATGGAATGAAATAACCCTTATATTAATTATAGAGCATTAACACAAGGGTAATGAAGAATTAGGGATAAAATAAGAATATATTAAAATTATTGATGTCTTAAAATTCCACCTTTTTATTTATTCCTTCATTAATAATTTCATGATCCTTTTATGTCATCTTAAAATAATTCCATTCTCCCAAAATTAATCTAGAAAAAATTATCTTGAAAGATAAATTTTAGAGTTTTCTACACACGATGTTAATTATCATCCAAAATGAATTATATAAACTACTATAAAATTGCAATTGGATATAAAAAAATAGATTCATTATCATTATCACTATATTTCATGGCCTCTATGTTAAGGATCTAAAAATATATATAAAAACATATTTTCATGTAGCCAATGTGTAATCGATGTAATGTCTCTAATGAGAAAATTCAATTTATAGAATTTCTATTCTAACTTTATGGAATTTCAATCGGATGGATATATTAAACATAGTATAAGGTTTTAATATCATGGAGTGATTTGAAATCTATTTTCTAATATTGATTCATTCTATCTTGATGTTTCCAATAATTTTTAAAGTAGAAAATGAGATTTAATAAAACACATAGACAATCAATGTATGAGTACTCAAATCAGTCCTAGAATCTATTTAATAGTTGTTAATGTCGCCAGTTTATCGAGAAATTACTCTTCTAATACTTATAAAAAGTAATCACATAAATTTAGTGGATCATGGTTGATGATTAGGTTATAGGGTAATTGGATAAAAACACAATATTGGATACTCAAACATTGTTTAAAATGATAGCATATAACTCTCTATAATTTGTAGATAATGTTTTATTTTATATAAGTTGACTAAGTCAGTAAAATATTTTTCTATTGGAATTAATTTAATTGATATAATGTTAAATGAATAAAAATATATATTGATATTAGAGCATTAGATCAGAAATCACATCCACCCCCTCTAGTAAAGCATTCAATATTTTTTACAGCATGAATCGGATGAAAAAATATTTCTAATATCTATAAGATATGTCAAATTGTGTAGTCATGTTCCTTGGTAATCAATTTTAGCTCTTAAAATATGAACCCCATAAGGTAATTATGATTCCTTCACACCAATATAAAACTAGGATTGTACATATTACTCAGACATGCCGAACAACTATAATAAATAAGACATATCACTTTATTAAAAAACATCTAGAAAAATCAACCATACCAATAGGGGCATCAATAACCCAAAAATACGTTTGATTCAAATGAATAATAAATAACGAACTTTTTAATTATAAAACTAAGCTGTATTCTAATATTTACAATCTTTTATAAAAATTATATTCAATCAATTGAATGATATCAATAGTCAATGTTTGGATTTTAGGGATTTGAATATGTAAATAAACAATATTTACACCACTATATTTTAAATGGAAATATGTTAATATTGAAATTTATGCTACCAAGTACTCTATATCAAAAGTGTAATGTTACACCCACCACATTTAGGTGTGGGAATAAAATAGTAATGTGAAGGGATTCTAGAAGCCTGCTAGGATTCATCCCACCTATTGAGATTCTATCATTAACAATTACATATGAGATATTAATGGAGAAATAAAAAGGTAATAATTAGATTTATATTATAGATATATAACACCATACATTTAAAAATGGATTTTTATACAAATGCGTTTGGTTATGATGTGATGTATGGTTTAGGATAAAATATTAATTTTTAGATAAAAATATAAATTCATAAATCCATTAACAGGGTAAATACATGTCATATATTCATAAAAGAAAATTGTAATAACCATAATTGGATCAAGGGAAATGAGAAGATTATTTATAACCATGTTTCTCAGGACAATTCCTCTATTGGATTTGATTTTGACATTGAGACATATTAAAATTAAGATAATTCACTTTAATCATAGAACATGGTAATTGAGTGTGTGGATGAATTTCATGTTTTATTCCCTAATTATGAAAATGTTTATTATGATACATCTATTCCCTATAGACATATTTCAGTTCATTTTATGTCTCCATCTATAAATTACTAACACACATTAGAACCAAATCTATAAACAATAAATCTAAAATAATTATTATTTTTGAGTGAAGATAAATTACATGATTTTATTTATAACAATATACATTTCAATCATGAAGAAATATATATGAATCTATTGAAGAAAAATAATAGACATTTGTGTGAACATTGA
Source organism: Viscum album (assembly GCA_963277665.1). NCBI lineage: Eukaryota > Viridiplantae > Streptophyta > Magnoliopsida > Santalales > Viscaceae > Viscum > Viscum album. The sequence goes on along the minus strand of OY728153.1, from coordinate 414,703,136 downwards.
TTAATATTGTCAAGAACCAGTCCATGTTGACCTATCCTATAATCCAATCCATCCTATTATATTTCTCCATGTGGGCATTCACATACGCTAAGCACTGTTGATTATCATAGAGATACAATAGGATATTGTGGTGTTACTATATACATAGATCGGAGAGAAATTAAACCGAAAATTAAATACAACAAATCACATTTAGGGAAATAGATACAATAAATTAACAATTATGACTATAATATTTTAAATTCAGTAAAAATTATCTAGGAAAAATAACATAGAAAATGGTAACCCATTAGAATAACAACCTATATATAAAAAAATTAAATAAACATAATATATAAGGGTATAATACTACACAAATTTTAAATAGAAACCTTATCTTTTTTACAGTATAACATCCTTAATAGGACCCTCATGCAGCATATATGAAATATAAATATGTTATGAAATAAAAGTCCCCAACCAATTCCATTAAATTGGCCTCAACCTAAAAAAACATATATTATAAATGAGTAATATGGTTCATATATTTTGGATTAGAATACAATCCTCAGTAGGCCACCCTCAATAATGGTCCTAATATATACTAACATTAGTTTTTTATGAAACATGTTATATAACAATCCCAGGTGAGAGATGTCTAATGGAATAAAAGTAATCAAATGGTAGGAATATATAGAATGGGATAAAAAATAAAATGAAAAAATTACTCAGGGATTATCCTAACACATAAATTAAATCTCCCACCACTTTTCCCTAATGGTGATAAATTTTATAACATGGTTTTCTAAACCAAATTTCATCTGGATCATCCCCCAGTCTGAGAAGGTACACGAAAATTCTATCACAAGAAAATACATTAATTCTCAACCATACGATTTCTTACTAGGAATATAGAAAATGAATGATATTATCCAATCAATAAAACTCTAATAGTTTGATCTAATCTAGCTATATGAATTCATGTAGAATCCATGTGAATATACCCATATCCTAGAATTTTCGAATAACTATCTATAATAAAAATGAATTTTATATTCTACACATTTTTACCAGTTTCAATCTCAAATGAAAATCCAATTATCTCAAATTCATTCATGGTTTACTTACTTTATCTAGATAGAACAACTAATATAGAGGGTACACAAATAAAGATCATTCATTATCTCCCTATACCCTCATCCAAATAACCACCAATCATTTGATGAGAATATCAATCATTTTTTGAACCAAATCTTAGTCTAGTGATATATCAAAGGTATCCTCTATCATCTTGTTATGTAAAAGTTAAATATAATCATATATGGGTAGTAGTCCTCAAAACCGTGGGTTTTCCTAAAATTTCACCATTTATCAAACTACCAAAACAACATTACTAGTAATCCCACAAGCCCAAAATCATATGTCACCCTCCACTATCACCAATTCAGATAATTAACAGGGAAATCCAATATCGGGATCCTCATGAGAGGGAAAAGTTTGGGCCAATAACACAAAAAGAAACCATGACCGACCACTAAACACCTATTCAATTGTACTCTATTCCTAAAATAATAACCCAAAGAAACATAATTCCCATAATGAAATTCCTCACAAAACAAACTATCTAAAAGGGAATTATATAAATTAACCATCAATGATAACATAACACAAAATATCCTGAAAATCTTCCTAACATCCCATGATGTATGGAAAAACCTAAGGATCCATCAATTCCAGGAATAATGTGATCAAACCCAATCCTCATGCCATTGAAATAGTGAAGGTCATCAAAGAAAGTATAGAATACCACCTCATAAGAACTATATAATGAAAAAACACACAAATAAAACATAGTAAATGATGATGAAAAATAAAACAACCCTCACCTAGCCTCAAAACTCACAACCAAACCCATATTATGATTCTAAAACAAAAACCATGAAGGAATCCTCCTTTCAAACACTGTGAATGCAAAAAAAACCATATATAGATTCAAAATTCATAATGTATTCCACCATCATGATCTATTGTTAAAAAAAATAAAAATATACTAATAAATTTCCTAATATTAACCCCAAAATAAAAAACTGTAAAAACACATAAATGATGTAGATGTACATGGCGTATACCCCCAAAGGTTCTCACGGCCCATGTATTGTAGCCCAACCTAGAATAAATATTTTAATGTAAAAAAATTTCATATCTTTTACATAGTGTATATGGTACATGAATTACAACCTCATGTACCACAACATAAATAAATATCTAAAAGGCTCATCACAACATCATACAGTGAACACACATGACTTCTCCCCCACACAGTGTCTGGATGTGTTCCATATATTTCCTTGTTACGTAATATACCGTGTCTAGCCATGAAGAGTACACATCTTATGTCACTACCACATGTCATGTCACACTAAAAAAATAATGTGACCCATCATCTAAAACATGTACCTTATAATATGAACACACAATGTGTGATTAAATAAAAAACATTGTGTTATTGATTTTTCTGGAATAAAAAATAGTGATGTCCCTCATAAGATAGGTTTCAAACAAAAAATCACACTAGATCATCCCTTTAAGAATCCATAATAACCCCAAAAAGAATAGTAAAACATAAAAAACTAAACTACATGGATTTATGATTAAAATATCAAAATATTCTAACTTATAAGTTTAAAATTGTGATGCTTCATGATTGGATTTATTCCATGATCCTGCAAACCCATAATCGATACATATATTAGATTCCTAAAGAAATATTCCAATACATACCCCATATCATCCATATTTTACCATTGGGGGGGAGAATTCAAGCTAAAATCCAATTATAAGATAGAATATGAAAAAATGTAAAATGAATATAAATAAATAGTGAAAGTGAACTAAAAAGTAAAATGGAGTCTTCAATATATGACTCTGAATTTGAAAAATCTATATTAGTAGGGTAAACACATTGTCCAATATCTAATATAGGTATATAGAAAATAATATGAGGTCGTACGTTAAAAATATTACCACTTTCTCTTAAAAATTACTTGAGAAAAAAAATTCAATCATCCTCTATGTTTTCTAAAAATTTCATGATGTAGTCCATGAAAAAACACCATCACGACTACTTATTACCCTTGAGAAACCTCAGTGGTCAACTAGAAACAAAGATTCACCCAGAATCCAATTTAGTCCAATACTACAATGATATTCTACCTGATAGTCTAAAATATCCTATGAATCATCCAAATTTATTTCCATTCATTAGTAGTCAATAAGATTATCGTAATATATTTGTATCATTATCATCAAACATTAATAAAACACTGACTACATATCCCATGATCCATCCAATATTTAATATAATTACTAGATTTGAACAAATTTATCACACTAAAGATCCATCATTGAACACCATCCACCACCCATTCCAGTATCTCACATAATTACATTTAAAACATTAAATTATCTCATTAAAATGAGTATCATAAAATCTAAAAATTTATAGTACAGTTTTCACCATAAGGATTCACTAACATAACTACATGAATTAGAAACATAATGGGTCCACTTTGGATACACCCCTTATGTTTCCTCAAGACCCAAATAACTCAAAAAATACTACACACATATCAACTGAAAATATACATAACCATGTGAGGATACCATTATTTGTAATGATTCCACCAAAAAAAATACATGGAAACCATCACTCTCCAACTGATAGTAGAATGAACATATAAAATTATTTCATAATATATCATAAAACATAATAAAACCTACGATAACATGCCTAAATCAACATAACATCCTCCTCATGTTGGTTAGTTATAAAAATCCTAGACACCATCAACACTCAACCCCAAAATTATGGAAATTCGGGGTTTTAGGGTAAAGAACACGAGCTTCATCCACAAATTTGTTGATTTAAAAAAATATTTTCCTAAAAACAAACACTCCAAGAATCCCAAAGTGGAACTATAAACAGATAAGGTCACAAATATATTTAAAAATACACTCACAAAAACCATGATATCATGGGTAAACATAGTGACCCACTTTACAATTGTTTGGAATCTTCATCCCAACTATATAACATCCTACGGAAAATGAAACTTTTAGGAAAACCAATCCCTATCAGAACATCACTTTAGACACCTTTTTTATTATCGAGCTTACCAAATTATTTAGGAATCTTGAATTCCACACATACCCACAGGGGTTTCCAATAATCCATTGATGAATGGATTTCCATTCAACTAGTAGATAATATCCCTCAAGGACATCCACGTTATATATCACCATGAAAATAATAAACTTTTTATTATTGAATATAATTAAACCAAGAAGATATATTGTAAAATTATCTAAATAACCCTACTGAGACTATGGAAATATACATCTATTACTAGTAAAATCATAAATTTGTTTAGAAAATGTATTGAGGATCATATGTTCCTATCATGAAATATGAACATAAGACTCATTCCATCATTCCACGATCCAGAAACCCCAAATCATAAATCTATTATTCCTAAAATCAAAACAAAACATCCATGGTGAAAATCAAACATCTATAAAAGTGAAACACAATAAAAGAAAACACATATCCTTAGTAAATGATACTTCAAACTAAAACAATTTTTTCATGACCAATAAATATTGTATCAATCATAAACACCAAATCATTCCATGAACTCTTATTTCATATGCCCCAAATACTATATATAAATAATTTCAATGTAAACCTATTTTCATGAACTAGACCTTGTCTCGATAACCCAACACAATATCTTAGTCATAATAAGGCCTCAATTGTTCGTCCTTTTTTGGATGTGGATATCAGCTAGTGGAGAAGGCCAAATAAGATATAGTGGGGAGACTATTCCCTCAAATCAGAGAAAAATAATAATTGGAATAATCTAAATTCATAAACATCCATGTTCAATGATAAAATCATATTGAATCAAATAAATTATATATATATCATAAAAACTATATCAAACAATTACTACACTCCTCAACCACTAGGGTGAGATCATATAGAGAATAAAAAATTAAAATTATTAAATAAGTGTCTAAATCTACTATGTGAAGAAAAAAACTCTATCACCATTACTTTTTAACTCATTTAGAATTATCTTAAATCAATACATGGGAAATATCAATTTATCACGAACACTATGACTTACCCTAACAAACTTCCATTTTCTCAACCTAAACATGGATGCAAGGACTACAGACAAACCAATGTTCCAGTCTAGGGGGTGTGAAAAGAATCATCCACTACTGGAAAACCAGGTATTTGCGACGGGCTATTTGCGACGGGATCCCGTCGCAAATAGCCATTTGCGACGGGGTCCCGTCGCAAATAGCCCGTTGCGGAAAACGCCGTCGCAACTAAACTTATTTGCGACGGGACCGTCGCTAAAGCCCTTTTTTGCGACGGGCATTCTCCCCGTCGCAAATAGTATTCCGTTTTTTGTAAAAAACTTTTTAAACAGTTATTGCGACGGGCCCGTCGCAAATACCTTTTGCGACGGTTCCCGTCGCAAAAGGTATTTGCGACGGGCCCGTCGCAATAACGTTTTTTTTTAAAAAATAAAAAAAATAATAATACTAGTATTTGCGACGGGAACCGGGACCCGTCGCAATTACTATGAATAGTATTTGCGACGGGACCCGTCGCAAATACTCTTTTTAAAAAAAAATAAAAAAATATTAATAATACTAGTATTTGCGACGGGCATAGTATCCCGTCGCAAATACTATAAAAAAAATAAAAAAAAATTATTAATAAATTATTTTAATTAATATAATAATAGAATTATAATTTACAAATGAAAATAATAAATTATTTTAATTAATATAATAATAGTAGAATTATAATTCAAAAATAAAAATAATAGAATACTAATAAATAATTTAATTAATATAATAATATTATAATTATAATTCATAAATAAAAAAATATTAATAAGTTATTTTAATTAATATAAAAATAATAGAATTATTTTACATTCAAATATTAAAATAATTCAAGTATTACCAAAAAATAATTAAATTATAATATTATAAAATTTTAATATATATATAAAATTTTAATATATATATAAAATTTAATATTATAAAATATAAATATTATTATTATTCATATTAATATTGTTATTTAAAAATATAATATTATTAATATTTTATAATGAGACAGAAACTACGAATAGAAAAAAAAAATATTTTGATTTCACAAATTTTATAACAGAAATACAAACTCTAATCTGTAGGAGGGGGGGGAGGTGGGGGATCTGCAGATGGTGGTGGAGGAAACTCCATCCCTAAAGCATGAGTGAGTCGGCGCATGTACTCCATCTGCTCCTGATGCTGCTGCTGCCACCGACTCGTCTGCTCCTCGTACAGCTGCTGCTGGCGTCGACGCTCCTCCTCATGCTGCTGACGTATCTGCTCCTGCTCCTGTCGGAGACTCTCTATCTGTGCAGTCTGAGATCGCAACTGCTCCTCATACTGTGTAGAAGAAGATGCACGAGCTCCCCTCGAGCTGGACGCCGACATCGCAGCACTGCCATAATAATCTCCGGGAGTCAGTCGAGAGCCGATACCAACTACCCGGCCCTTCTCGAAGGCATACTGGGTGGCCTGCATCCATGCCGCCTCATCAAACGTGTCAAACGTTCTCAATGCACATTTTCTGCAAGGGCATTTTATCTTTCCTTCTGAAACAAATTCTGAATTTGATGCCGCAAATGATAAAAAAATCTCCACACCCTCTATATATACTGGATTTAAACCAGAACCATTTGGATTTCTGCGTTGATTTATCCATATGCGGTCATCTAATAATGACTGTTGACGACCTCGCTGTTCCATATTTTTCTATAAAATATAAAAGCATTACTGGTTTTGAATAATTTGTTAGAAAAAACACTCAAGCAAGGATTACTAATTATTACAATTTATTACTAATTATTACAATTTATTGCTAATTATTACTATTTATTACTAATTTAGCAATACTTAGCAATACTTAGCAAAAGGAAAACTGCTTGAATAATGAAAGGAAATTTGATAATCATCGTTGTGGAGATGGTTATAAATTTTCCCTTCATTATCCAAGCAGATTTCGTTTACTAATTATTAGTAATAAAAAAAATATTATCAATATTTACGAAAAAACAATATTAATATTATTAAAATAATAAAAAAAATTAAAAAATATTAAAATTATCAATATTCAGAACAAACTTTGTTCTATTATTAACATGTTCAAATCTTAAAGGGTCGTCAATTGTCAATTTTTTGCTAAGTGTTCTTGAGTATTCCTGAGTATTCCTGAGTATTCCTGATTATTTGTGAGTATTCCTGATTATTTGTGAGTATTCGTGAGTATTCGTGATTATTCGTGAGTATTCGTGATTATACGTGAGTATTCGTGAGTATTCGTGAGTATTCGTGAGTATTCCTGAGTATTCCTGATTATTCCTAATTATTCCTAATTATTTGCAATTATTCCTAATTATTTGCAATTATTGGTAATTATTGGCAATTATTGGTCATTATTGGCAATTATTACTAATTATTCCTAATTAATCCTAATTATTCCTAATTAATCCTACTTATTCCTAATTAATCCTACTTATTCCTAATTATTCCTAATTATTACTAATTATTCCTAATTATTGCTAATTATTACTAATTATTGCTAATTATTTCTAATTATTGCTAATTATTTCTAATTATTGCTAATTATTTCTAATTATTGCTAATTATTTCAAATTATTGCTAATTATTGCTAATTATTGCTAATTATTGGTAATTATTTCTAATTATTTCTAATTATTTCTAATTATTCGTAATTATTACTAATTATTAGTAATTAATACTAATTATTGGTAATTATTGCTAATTATTGGTAATTATTGCTAATTATTGGTAATTATTGCTAATTATTGGTAATTAATACTAATTATTGGTAATTATTACTAATTATTGTTAATTATTACTAATTATTGGTAATTATTACTAATTATTGGTAATTATTACTAATTATTGGTAATTATTACTAATTATTCGTAATTAATACTAATTATTCCTAATTAATACTAATTATTCCTAATTAATACTAATTATTCCTAATTATTGTTAATTAGTCCTAATTATTACTAATTATTGTTAATTATTCCTAATTATTACTAATTATTGTTAATTATTCCTAATTATTACTAATTATTGGTAATTAATACTAATTATTGGTAATTATTACTAATTATTCCTAATTATTGTTAATTATTCCTAATTATTACTAATTATTGTTAATTATTCCTAATTATTACTAATTATTGGTAATTAATACTAATTATTGGTAATTAATACTAATTATTGGTAATTATTACTAATTATTCCTAATTAAAACTAATTATTGGTAATTATTACTAATTATTGGTAATTAATACTAATTATTGGTAATTAATACTAATTATTCCTAATTAATACTAATTATTCCTAATTATTCCTAATTATTACTAATTATTCCTAATTATTACTAATTATTCCTAATTATTACTAATTATTCCTAATTATTACTAATTATTCCTAATTATTCCTAATTATTACTAATTATTCCTAATTATTGTTAATTATTCCTAATTATTACTAATTATTGTTAATTATTCCTAATTATTACGAATTATTGGTAATTAATACTAATTATTACGAATTATTGGTAATTAATACTAATTATTGGTAATTAATACTACTTATTGGTAATTAAGACTAATTATTTGTAATTAATACTAATTATTTGTAATTAATACTAATTATTCCTAATTAATACTAATTATTTGTAATTAATACTAATTATTCCTAATTATTCCTAATTATTGGTAATTATTACTAATTATTCCTAATTAATACTAATTATTCCTAATTATTCTTAATTATTACTAATTATTCCTAATTATTCCTAATTATTACTAATTATTGTTAATTATTCGTAATTATTGTTAATTATTCCTAATTATTAGTAATTATTGTTAATTATTCCTAATTATTACGAATTATTGGTAATTAATACTAATTATTGGTAATTAATACTAATTAATGGTAATTAATACTAATTATAGGTAATTAATACTAATTATTGTTAATTATTGGTAATTATTACTAATTATTCTTAATTATTGATAATTATTAGTAATAAAATGAATAATTATCAATAATTAGAAATAATTACCAATAATTACAAATAATAACATTATTAATATATTTTATTATTAATATTAAAATAATATAATTTTCTAATTTATATACAGTTCTTTTTTCATCTGTGCGTTTTCTATCTCCACATACAAATAATACATGTGAAGACAGCAAACACACAGATGAAAAAAGAACTGTATATATATAAAAAATTATATTATTTTAATATTAATAATAAAATAAACTAATAATGTAATAATGTTCTTATTCCTAATTATTGGTATTTATTACTAGTTATTAATATTTATTCTTAATTATTAAAAATTATTACTAATTATTCCTAATTACCATATAAACAATACTAATAATTTAAATTTATTAAGTAATAAAACAATGTAAACAAAATTAAATTACAACTAATTAATAATAATAAAAACTAATAAAAAATTAAAAATAAATAAAAAATTAAAATGAAGATAAATACCTTGAAAATTGATCTGTTCTGATCGTTCTTCAAAACTTTAATATCAGCTCCGGAGAAAAAACTTAAACTGGAGAAAAACTAAACTCTAGAAATATGATTCTGAGAGAGAGAGAAGATAAAGAATGAGAATGAAATGAAAAAAACGGATGGGGGTATTTATAGGTTAGATTAGTTGCGACGGGTCCATTTGCGACGGGATTCCCGTCGCAAATAGTATTATTTGCGACGGGTCCCGTCGCAAATACCTTCGCCAACATTTATTACGGTCAACCGGTAAATAGTTATTTGCGACGGGTCCCGTCGCAAATAACCCTCTGCCGACATAGTATTTGCGACGGGGGAATATTCCCGTCGCAAATACCATTTACCGCCGCCGGCTATTTGCGACGGGAATATTTCCCCGTCGCAAATACGTTTCCCGCGATTTGGCGCGCATCGCGGGAAAACTATTTGCGACGGGGAAAGCAATCCCGTCGCAAATGCCTCATTATTTGCGACGGGGATGTACCCCCGTCGCAAATACTTTTTTAACATGACTATTTGCGACGGGATTTAATCCCGTCGCAAATAACCCGTCGCAATTGCTCATTTTTCCCGTAGTGATCTATTGGCCACCCTCAACGGTGGTCTTAACATCAGTATTCATAAAAATTTTATAAAAATGTTATATTCTAGTACTATCAGAACAAATACTACACAAATTTAATTATATAAAAGATATGAATAAATATAATATGGTAATAAATGATATATAAAAACCCATAGGTCATATCCTTAAACATAAGGTGAACTGACCCCCATTATGGACCAAGATAGATAAAGTATAGAACATAGATCACCTAGACGTGTATATTATGTCGTATTTTCTATATTGGTAAGGATATAAAAAGTATATAACCTGAAAAGTATCGAATTTCAGACCCTATGAGATCAACCATGGAATATAAGAAAATAATGCTTATTTACATGGCTCTATGACTATTATAATACAATCTACGTTTGTGGTAGTTACTTTTATTGACCTTGTTAGAAACAACCAATGTTGATGAAGCCTCATTGTAGTAACTAGAATTAAATTTACATGTAATTGAAAAAAATTCAAAAAAATAAAAAACCTAAATACATGTCCCAACGAGTGAGAAGTCATTGATATTCCATAACCCATATCAAGTGTGAGTGGATAAAATATGGGATTTATCTTGTCCTAATAATCATTTAGCTCCCTCGACCCTCCTCACAACAACCAAACAATATATGATAGAATATGAATCAATATCATATCCAATTATTAGTCCAACAATATATGAGAGAAAACATATCTCAACAATCCCTACATATAAAAACCATTCTATATCTATCTACTAGATATCAAAACAAACAGTTTCCCAAGAATCCTCACCTTCCATCAACAAGATGAGACATCATCACTTGCCACCTCAAAGGAAAACAAGCATGGGGAACCATACATGGCCCCAGAAACCAATACAAAGGAAGGATTACCTATAAGGGGATTAATTATCGAATACAAACGTTGTGAGACAAATTCTATGATAAACCATAAATAGACCTTTTACAAACCAAAAATAGATCATCATTTTCATAATGAACCCTCACATAACATGAAGAATTATTTTTACTCCACAAATAAAATCATGTAAATAATGTCATCATGATAATAGGTCCCTATGACATAACTCAAACATGACCTATGGATCTCAACCATGTCTGAAATCCCTGGATATCACCCTCTCTTAATGGATGAAATCGGTCTACACATCAATCAATCAGTCCTAAAACTCAATATCCATAAATAATAAAGAAGTAAAAATAAAAAAATGGATCCAATATATCAACAAAAATATAAATGACCACAAAAAATCACCAAGAGTAATTAATAAAATTTCATCAAAAAAATTAATCCTCCACTCATTCCATATTACACAAAACTCAACCATCATTGGGATTCAAAACATCATCCTTGAAGGAATATTCCTCCTAAACTCTCTTACACTAAAAAGCTGTCCATATATACACCAAAAACAAAAAAAATAGTATTCCATCATGAAATACATGGATAAATTATCATAATAAATTATTCAAAATTTAATGTCATACTATATGGTATAAAACACAAAAAACACATCAAGGAACTAAACGTACATAGTGTGCACTATGGGTACACAAGATGTACCCCCAAAGTTCCTCCATGGATTTGTATATTTGTATGAAATGGAATGTACATTCAAAATTACATAATGTGCCTACACTACAAACCACATGTACCCTACACAAGTTACCTTATCATGTACCATAGCATAACTCACTATGTAAAACGCTTATCTACACATCATGAAATAAACATAAATTTTAGTCAACTCTCACGATGTTTGGTGGTATAAACTACTTATCCATGATCCCTAACATAGGGTGTGTATCAATGACCCCACACATTCTACCAATCACCCCAACATAGTATGGCCTAAACTCACATGTTTTGTGACCCATCATCTACAGACTCAAATATAGAATATGAATAAAAGGCAACTTATTCTAAAATACACAACATATGATCATGTTTTCTTGAAAATTAAATAGTTTTGATCCCCTATAACACATGATTATCCACAAAACACCAATATCGACCACATAGGGGAATATAAAAACCTAAAAATTTTAATCTAAAAATTAACTACACTCTTTGTATTTGTTTTCAAAAAATTAAAAAAACCGTCATATAAGAATTAAAATATAATTCTTCAAACTCATATTGATGCCACACATCCGCTGCACCCTGAAACACTCTATATGTGCTCTATATTTACTTCTACCTCTACATATCCCTCCATGAGATGATCTGGACCCATATGTGTAATTCTATAATCTCTTCAATATAAATAGTGGATATTAAATGAAAAAAAAGAAAATAATTATGTAAAAAATGAAAGAAAACGAAAAAGAAAATGGGCATGGAACTGAATCCAAATTGAATGTTTTTACTTTTCTAAAAAAACTCACATTCCAAACTCAACCACAATGTTGGATTATAAATCCAATGTTCAGAGAATAATATATCAAAATTCAATCATATTTGAATAAAAAATAATCAATAGTATATAAATTGAATATTATATTGTTTTTTGATATAATTTTGATTCCAAAAATCTTATCCTATGGTAAAACCTTATTCTGGTTCTAATAGAGTTATTATAAAAAGTAATTGGGAACATATAATATGATAAATTACCTTACCCCACCAACCCAAAAATAACTCATGAAAAAAATTCACACTTTCCCTCATTTTCCACAAACCATAATTATACGTATAGGAAAAAATATATTAGTTATTATCCTATATATATATTAATAAAAGCCATTTTGATGATATAGATGAAATTGTAAAATAGAAAAAATAGTTCCCATAATCCCACACTTTTGGAATTCTTTGAGTAATGATGAATATTTTTGGGGGAGGTTATCATTTACAATATTTCAGATTCTTAGTGTTTTGGAACTATTTAGATTGAATAAATGAAAAGTAACATTAGTATTTTTAGAAATGAGAGTGAACTATTAGTTCATGTGAGGAGGAAAAACAATTGGTGAGGGTGTATTGATTATAAAAATATAAACCAATCAACATTAACAGTATATTCTCCTCACATTAATTTATCAAATGTCTGAAATACATTATAGTTAGAAATATTATCTCTTCATCGATATATTCTATGGATATTTTCAACTTTCTATCTCTGTGTAAGATCAAGATAAGGACGAATTCACATTACCATTCAATACAATTTATTAATGACTGATTCAATTTTTAATTTTTGACACTACAATTACCGTATAAAGAAGGAGTTTATGTTCTTTCTGAATTTTCATGAGTATAATATAGTGGTATTGAGGAATTATTTCACTATATATATTTCATCAATTGATGAGTGTATCTTCAGTTAGGGGTTTTTAAAATTATTCATTGTTAAAATACTATTTTATGCTTTATGAAATGTCATTTAATGATTAGTAATGTAATTTTTATAGGGAAGGTTATTATAAAAAAATCAAATAGATATCGATAGATCTATGGTAGAAAATATTTCATGCATTTTATATCCAATATGTATGTGTTGTGTTAGATATTTTCAAAGTCATTATATTTTTTATAGTGGCATCATAAGTGGTCTTTATACAATTAATATACACTTTTCAATGTAATAGAATATGTATTATATTTTTTTATAATTTATATAGTTATTATTTTGATGAGTTGAAGGAAATTCTCTCTATACCCTGAATAATAAATCCACCATGGTTGAAGATACCATTTATGGTAATATGTTTTTATTTAATCATCACAGTCGGAGGGGTATATTTTTTATTAGTGATGGGTGCTCCCATATAATGGATATTATTTAAGGACATTTTATTAAACATAAATAAATTACACCACTACATAAAATTAGTTTCTTACCATCATATTTACTTAATATATGTCTAATTATAATATTCAATGATATGTAATAGTTTTTTCTTTGATTTTTCAACATTGAATTGCCTCATGAGGAATATTAATACAATGAAAATACTTACTAACTAGATTCCCCATATTCAATTGATTATTATTAACATAAATAATAGGAATAGATTAATAAAAATGTTGTTCCACTAATTCAGTAGGATTACTCACATATCCTAGAAAAACACTAGAACAAGTACCAATATGGTACACTTTTCTCGATGAGAATATCTATTGAATGTAAATTACACATCCTTTGTACATTGAATTTTTTAATTACTTAGTTATGAATAAATATTTTCATCCTAATGATGTTTGATTTTTTAATTATTAATATTGGGGCTAGGATATTTTTGGTGGATGATTTTTTCCTTTGGTGCATTTTTTGTTAATATTTCATTAGTAAATTTTTTCCTAATCATTAGTTTGATTCGAGTTTGTCTCTTTTTACACTATATTATATTTATAACATTAAAAACTAGTAGATTACTATAAATTTATTTGATATTTTAATTTATATTTATAGCTTGTACAATAATTCACATATTTTTCACATTTCCTTCTCATATTTGTAATACACTAAAAAACATTAATTGAGACCGGAGATGCCTCAAAACGAAATATTATTTTAGGAGTTTTTTATGTATGGTTAATTCAATTTTATGTTCCCATTTCCATGTTCATTCATTTTGATATATATTCATAGATTTTTATTCTTTTAGAAAATGGCTAAATACTTAGGGTACCAAGAACGTTGAATCCCATGTTATAGTGTATTTTTTCATGTACAAAATTTCATATCTTTTTGGAATACCAATGGATATCATTATTTAAAAAGGGATTAAATTTTTTAATTGAAAATTATATTCCAGGATTAAATATTATTTTGTGAAAACAACACATCATCATTAAACAACCCCTAAACAATTGTAAAGAAAGAGTTTCAATAGTTGATAAAATTATAGGAAAAAATAGTGTTGTTGAATTATATGAATTTAACAATTAAACTGGAATATTAATTATGGAATTGTAGAATGATATTCAAAAATAATATTTCTATTTTCCTCTACCATATAATTTTTTATAATTCATTTCATCATCATATTGAGTCTTTATAATCAAGTATATTGGGCTATATATAAATAAAATGTTATTTATCAAATGATATATTTAAATCGATACTAATTATACAATAGAAAGTGTATATTTTATTTTCATCATATGAGAACATAATGTTGTATGAAGATATATATAAATATGATCATATTACAAAGATAAAAATTATTTTATTGTGGGACACAATGTACATATTTATTATTTATTATTGAATCTAATCCCAAGTATTTTTCATTATAGATTATTAGGTTCCTTTTTTGTATCCCTTTTTTACCATAGGGTGAAATGGAAGACCCAAAATAGGCCATAGGAGGAAACAATATACTAACTTGTAAATACCTGAGATGTGACTTGTAGGACTTCCACACACATGAAGTTGATTTCATCATAGTCAACGTGCATGTCATCACATTAAAAAACCAGGATTGTTCTTCCCTCTCAATTTTTAATTATATTTAATTATTTTAATTATTAATTTCATGTATATACATCATTTGATAAGTTTATAAAATGTATAATGTGAAATTTTTACTATGGTATATGGGATAAATTTTTTATAACTATTTTTATTATTCATTCATGTTTGTTTCATTTTAAGTTTTTTTTATTATCAAAAACCCAATAAAAAGAAAAAGGAAAAAACCACATTATATCTATTGACACATTCACTATTTTGATTCTTCTTTTTGGAAATATATATCTTATTTTTCTAATTTCATGGGATTCATGTTAATAATGCGAATTTTTTCATTACTTTTATTCATTTTAATGAAAATAATTGTTTGTAAAATATTTCCTTGATTTTTTATTTATGAATCATATGGTATTTTGACATCATTCATTTAGGGAATTTTCGTTAAATTATATCATTTAATCACTCTACACAACTTCTTGCACAATACTAAAATGTGACTATTTCCTTTCTAAATAAATGTATATTCTTGGGGGAAAATTATCAACTTATATTATGTTTGCTAAATATGATAATTTCTCTTCAATTATTTCACTTTGCAATACTGAATTGAAATATTCATGTGTACTGAATATAATACTATTTAAAACCAAAAAAAAGTAAAACAAATATATATGTGAGTGATGAAATGTATAAAATTATTGATATATATATATAGATCTTATGTATTGACTAATTGTAATGCTTAAATGAGTTGGTTCTAAAATTTCATTATAATGGATGGTGAATAGGATATGTTGAATAACATCAGGAAAAGATAAAATGTTTTACTAAAACAGAATATACTAAATAATGAGAGATAATATAATTTGGAAACTGTTAGCACACAGTAATGGGGAGTTTTCAGTATGGTAGAATTTTTTTCATTTTTTCGTTATTAGTAATATTTATTTTATTGTTGTATTTCATGATAAAAAAATGTCAATTAATTTCAAATTTTCAAGGATCGACAGCTATTTGTTATTATTTCTCTGTACATATTTCCATACTGAATTGTGAGTACCAAATTTCATCATTTTTGTAGATTACAAGCCATTTGAATTTCTATAGGATTGAAATTGATCATGTTTAATGAATTTGTTTGAAAACCAATCTTAATAATCTTTTAATTATAATTTATATACCTTCCAAACATTAACATCCAATTGATTATATAAGGGATACTAAATTTTCCATTGAATTATGAAATTTCATGAAAAATTTGTTATCCATTTATAATTTCACTTATTTAATTTTATCAAAACATATTTTTTTGATGAATTTTGACTTCTAATATTTAAAAAATGTTTTATGCTAAATTTCATAAATATTTTATCAACTGTGTGAGTGTTGTTCCCCCACTTTTTAATAGTATAAAATGTAAATCAATTTTGTGATATGATTAATTTTTCAAATTGGAGCTTACTTCACTATTAGAGATTTAATATTTCCAACCACAAATACAGTTGGTAAAAAATTTAGGATATAGTAATGAACAAAAATTATTCCCATATGTTCAACTAATCAGGGTTCTAGAGAATTTGGGAACTCATTTGAAAATGTATCACAATATAGAGTAAATTTGGAAGGAATAATTCCTCATGTTTCCTTATTAAGATATAAAACCTTAACTCCTATACAATATATTTTAATGATATTTTCATAATTATAGATTGATTATTAAAAAATTATGAAGGATTTTCAGAATATTTTGTTCCATATATCCAACCAAATCATTTGAAATAATTATGGATTTTCACAAATATCTCTTCCAAGATGGAAATCCAATTTATGTTAAATTTTTTATTTCGTTATTTTTTGATTAAAATATCATTATCTATTTAATAAAAAATAATTCCCTGTAATTATTTTTATCTTTACTATTTTATTCACATTTCATCAATATAGGATTAGAGTTGACATTGGGGTATGAAATTTCAATAATTTAATAATTAAAATAATCAATATAACATAAATTCATCACATTGAAGTGTAAATTCCATAGGAATTTTATTTTATTACTAACCAATTGAGTTATTTTTTAACCCATTAAATATATAATTAATAAATTTTGATTCACGAATTGAAATTAATTTGATTTGGGACTTGATTTATTTTAACATTTATTATTAGGTTAGTCTTGTGTGGACAATGAGAGTGGGTCATTAATCACAAAATCAAATCAACTAGGGAAATTTGTATTATTTAAATATAATCCAAAAAATTATTATTATTATTTATAGGGAGAATATTTTTTCCTATTTTGAAAATAAAAAAAACATTTCATTTCGACCTCAATCAAATTCTCCTCCCTTGTTTTGAGTTCCCTAAGTCAATCAATATTTCATTTCTTCAAATTATTATTGTAATGTTAATTTATAAAGGGTTATGTATTCTCATGATAATGGGATAATAATTTAATATATTTACAAATATGATATAATAATTTATAAAAATTTGATTGGAAGATTATATTGATTACATCTTTTTGTATTGGTGATTTTAAATTAATTTTTTTCCCATTTTCATTGACTATCCTAGTATCAATAAACCGAAACATCTTATTTTGTTCCATTTTATTTTATTTTCACTTCTTATTCTATAAATTTCTATTTTTATTTAATTAATATAATTGTAAAGATAATTACATAAACCAACAACTATTATTCACATAGTAATTATCAAACATATTATTAGACTACATGTCACAACCCTCATCACAAATATCATGATCACGAATATTTAGATATATCTATTATCATCCTTCACATAAAAATCAAGTTTCTAATTTTTTCAAAATAATCTATGAAGATTAAAATGAATAATGATGTGTTGAACATCACGAACCAGGGTACACATAAACCATGCCCCTAGCCGGTGGGTCACATGGCCCCAAGAATTATTCCTCATATACCTAAAGCTGTAGACTAGAAATGAGGTTGGAAATGTGTTATAGTTAAAAACAATACCCTCTTATCATATTATCATAGAGAATACAATCATATATTATAAACAATGATATAATAATGTAAACAGAAAAAATCAATAAAAAAATAAGTTTAAGGAGATAACGGAATAATTAATCAGTGGAAGATAATAATCTGGATAGGAAATAAAAATAGAAAAGCTGATGTGGTAGTGTCAATAGATGATGGATGACATTATTTATAATAACAAACGAAATAAGAAGATGTAATAATGTAATAATGTATCACAAAAACACAAAACCATATAAATATATCTATTGGAAACTCAAGCTTATTCCAGATCCTCTACTCCAAATCTCAAACTTGGTAATAATATTAATAACCTATATTATGGCATTTTCCATTTTGAATAACTATAGAATGATTTTCTACTAAGGTACCAAATTCATCTTGAGTAGGGTGTGATATATAAAAAATATTATACCACCACCAATGGTGTATACATGTAACTAAGCTGGGATCGAAATTAAATATTGTGCATGAATAAGAAGAAAGTAAAACAATTCCAAAATAAATAAACAGACCACTCAGTTACTAAGGGACACCTTATGAATCCACCTACATTAGCTCAAGGGAGGAAAATATTTCTAAATAGTTCTTTTTTATATATTTTAAATATTTATAGTTTAATTATATATTTCATCCACCTATATGAACCTTGTGTTTGGAGACAAATAATGGTTATATACACGAAATAAAATAGTTGTATAGACCGGGGTGTAACTAATAAATTTATATGAAATCTAATGATCCTATAAGATTGTGAAATTTCTTACATTCCCTACATTAAAATATATTGAGATATTCCAAGCTTCAACACTCTGGATGGAGAGTGGGCCACCGTGGAACCTCTCTAATCATGGATTGTGACACCTCATTCTAACAAATATATTGTATCATTAGGGTGAGAGACAATACTGAACTCCAAATGTAATGGATTTTTATTTCTCTATAGTCTCAAAACCCCTAACAATCATATCATTTACTCTATGAAGGTGCATTATACTTATAGTTTATATAGGGAATTACATCCAATCCATTTCATTCACATATTCCATATTACTATCATAGAGTCATATTCATATATAATTCAATTTATAAGGTATAAATTCTAATGCATTATTATTAATAATTATTAACAGTATGACCATATTTTAAATTATATACATGTGTCAATGACCTCCCATGAATGTCATTAGTCATTCCAAATCCCATTATTAAATTACATTTAATGAAAACATAGAAAACAACTCATAATGATCTTGTGTCAATTAGAATGTGCCTAGGTTATTTAATTTAAAAGATTACACCATCAATAATAATCTTATACTATATTATCCATTCATCATGACCAATTCATTCAATTAAACATGATATATAAACCCACTACTTATGGATAAATGGGCATTTAGAAGATTAAATTTTCATTTATTAAATTCCCCACATGGAAAGTTTCTTCCACGAAAGGGACATTCACCTAAGAGGTTCCATGTGTCACATGTAATAATCATATATCAATGTAACATTCATTTGAAAACTAGGACGAAGGAAAAAATATTTTCTAGAAATTTGAACCAATTTTCAAAAATTGAAAATTTCAATTGCACACCCATAGGGAAACAATTTAAGATATGAACAATCTATAACTCTCCTTCAAATAATCAATAAATATATATCTAGTAACATCGGTTAGTGAGCAAAGGACTAATAATTATAAGAGGGATTCATGGAAAAGTTTTCCATACTGAGAGACAATATAATTCCGAAATTACTAAATGACAAAAGGAAAACAACATAACCACATATCTCATGGTTGTAGAGAATGTATTTCTCTTACTTAACTATGATTCATTGATGGGTGTAAGAGATCATTGAAATGGTCAAAGACCCTGAATATAGGTTAATAGATCCTATATCCAAATAACAACAATGATTTTAAGATAAAAATCTATTATTTTTATGTTGTAGGTGGTCTTATCGAAACAAATTTGAAGCTTCAAATAGATCGATGATAAGACACCAAATTAAAATATTATTTCAATGAAAGTCCTTGGGATATTTTTTTATCTCAAAGAGAGAAGAAGTGTCCATTTCATTCATTAGAATAGAAATGGAGAGATGAAAATTACATAATGTTAATGTGGAAGAAAAAATGAAAATTCACCCAAACATATCATGTCACACAGTTTAGGAACCTTGTTTTCAAACCGTGGGAAAACCGTACAATAGGCCTCTTTCCAGAATCCAGTAATTGTGGTATGTCCATACTCATTAGGTCACACTATTTTAGAAAAATAGAGTGACCTACATGTGCCCCTATCTACAGATGGAAGGTTGTGTGAGCTAGGTTGAATGGTTTAAGACAAACCATGTGGACCTATTACATATCCCCTTTTTAATAACTGCGGTCTCCAAACAAGACATGGACACACCCATAGCCTCCGTGTCATGTATAAATATATGTATTCATTATCATTGAGATATTAAAATTTATATAATAATTATCGTTACATTAATTGAAAATATGAGTAGTTAAAATGTCCTCCTTTATGAAAATATTCCATGAGATGTACTTATAAGGTATAAGAACTACTATTACTGATGTGGTATATCCATTCTGATCGATTATCATCTTCCTACTCCAAAGACTCATTTTGTACCTAGTCATGCTTCCATATAACATGTTCCAAAGGACATTTCTTTCCTCCATGTGTCTTTATTATTCGATCAACTATAAGAATTAGATACTCCTTAATGAAAAAATATATATCCAATTAAGATTCATCACGATGAAATATATGTGATGGGCCTGAAGAGTATCAGTGATGATGAGATACATGAAATAAATCATGTATAGATCAATATCTCTAATGATGTTCCAAATGGTAAGAAACTATTCTGATATATTTCATAACCATGAAGGTACCAATAAACATTATTGAGTTCTTAACCCTCTTTAGATATGTCTATTCCCCAATATAGGGGAGACTCACACGAAAACCTGATCTCTATCCTTGAAATTATAAGGTCACTAATGTCAATTAGAATACGACTTCTTTCTGGACTCAGCTATCAACATATGTTTCCTGATTAAATGGACTAAACCTATAGTCTCTATAATGATATTTTGTCCAAGAAGAGCTTCATATTGTACATATATCCATATTAATGGTGATTAGGATGTAAAACCTTATATGTCCTCATAGAGATTGATTTAAAAGATAAAATGAATGATATTTTTATACAAAAAAATGACATGGGGAATGTTATTATCTCATGAACACCTAAATTCTATGATGAATGCATGGTTATTTTCTTCGAAAACATGAATCATATGCTCCATATATCTATTTTTCTATGGGTGATTGCTCTTGTTCATAAGTAGCTACACACCCAAGGCCTTCTGCAACACAACTAGAACCATAATGTGAAAGGAGAGTCACTATCATACTAGATATAATGTGGAGCAACATGATGATGTAAAACATCCTGTATAGAAAACCTTCTAATCTATACTATCATGAATATCTCTCTCATAGCTATGAATTATGTGGCCTTCATTAGATAGTAAATTACAACAAACATTGAATCATTTCTATAAAGTGATCTGGGTAATCTAATAATGAAATCCATCAAAACATCAACCCATATTCACCCTAGAATTGACCATGGATATAGATTTCCTTCCGATCAATGATTCTTTACCTTCAACTGATGACAAGTTAAACACATAGTAATAATTTTAGAAATCTCACATTTCATTCTAGGCCAACAATTCGGGCATCGTCGATATTAAATCATTTTGGTGACATTCTCGTGAACCACCCATGTTGATTCATGAAATTCCCACTTCATGTCCTTTTTGATGTCTGTTGGGACCCATACACTGATATGTAATAATAATGTATCATCCCCATCCATTTTACAACATGAATATGTATCATCATCTAAAATTATATCCTTTAGGATAATGCCCTCATGATCAGATAAGTGTAAGATTCATACTAATTATTGATGAGTAGATGTCACTACTAAGGTTGAGAGGGTTGTCTAATAGTGATCCTGAATAACCATAATATTAATCTATATTAATAAGGCAATATTTTTCTAATTTCAATTTGAATATTGAATATCCTCTCTTTGAGTCTTCCGGATCAGATCATTAGCCACAAAATTTTCTTTACTAGGTGTATAAGAAATTTTGAAATTAAACAACTACTGGTCCTCCACCCATATACGCTGCATGAGATTTATATCTCACGGTGTTAATATGTATTAGTGAACAAGATGATCTTTTAATACCAATAATTTATTTCCATGTAGATAGTTTCACTAAAATCATATTTCCTGTTCAACATCAGAGATATCAAGATCATGCAATGGTTAATTACACTCATGCGACCTCAACTGATGAGACACGTAGGTGATGAATATCTTGTACTCTATCAAAACATCTCCAAAATCGATACATAACATTTCACAAAATAAATTATAGCGTTTGACATGGTCTTTCATAATTACTATTTATCATGAGGTCAGTCTTCCATCTATCTCCATAAATACTTCTTGATAATCTTCTGACCATAAAAATTTCACACCCTTCAATGTAAATCCCATATTCATCAATTCTAGTAATGATGAATAAAGTATTAATTTTCAATAATATATTTAAAAACATATGAAAATATGGATATCAAATATTTTCTTGGTATTCCCCTAATACACAACATCTATCACTTTCGCTAGGCTACTAAAACTCCCAACTCCAAGATAATGCGGCCCATAAATTGGAAATTTTTAATCTATAAGTTGAATTTACTGAGAATATAATAGAGATAATTCTATCTCATTATATTTATCATGATATCATGATGAATTTCATGGTCATTTCTGTAAAACAATTACACTAATATATCATCAACTAGGTAAACCAGAAATTAATCAATGATTTGGTGGAAATCCCAATTCATAATACCCATAAATACTATAGGCATGTTGGTGAGTCTAAACGACATTATCAGGAAGACAAATAAACCATACATTCTCCTTAAATTAATGTGAGGTATGTCCAATGTCCTGACAAGCACCTTGTGATATCCAAACCAGATATCTATAATTGAAAATACCATCACTCCTCATACATGATCAAAGAGTCCGTATAATATATATAATAGATATCTATCCATTATATAGAGATTACTCAAATGATGGTAATCCACATAGATCCTAATTGGAATATCTGATTAATTGGAAAAAATAACAGGTAAACCCCATGTGGGATTTCTTGGGATGATGAAACTGTCATTCTATAGATCCTCTAATTGCTTATTGAGATCCAAAAGATCCATATGTGTTATTCTATACAGTGATTGGTCAATGTTTCCTATCCTATAATAATCTCAATTATAAAATCTACCTACCCAATCAAAGAATTACACATAATTCATTAGGAAATATTTATCTGAAATACCCCACTAAATATGAAATGAATGTGGGTAATAACTTCTGGTCATCGTGGAAAAGACTATTTATCTTCACAGTTATGTTACCCAACATTTGATTGATGAGTCCTGATCACAATGAATTCACATCTCATTCACCTATATTAACCGTAATAACCCAATATGGTGTTGTAAACATCATCATCTAATTATAACAGTCAATATTGGCATGATAGGGACCTATCAATTCCATCACAATGATTATGTAAAATCTCATCCACCTAAGGACATAAATATCATATACGTAATGGTAACTTCCTATCTCAAGGGGACAATTCTTACAATAGAGAAATCATTTTGAAAACATTTATATTTTTGTGTATAGAATAATTATTCCATGGATGTGATAAATCGTGAGGAAAATATTTCACATTATAGTCTTAGATATAAATGAGTGATACATTCCCATTTGAAATAAATAAATTAATAATGGTGAGAAAACTCGAATAGTAATTGGAAATATAGAAGTCCTGACACTCTACTCATGTATTGTACGATAGACTGCAAGTAAATATCAAGTACTGTATCCTTGAGTCACAACCTAACTTTATTAAGAAATACCTTTCTTCTAGTGCTACTAAATAATTAAGAGTTCTTTTTCCTCAATTAATACCTTGGCCGTATCAAGCTGCCTTTATGTTTAAGTGATATGATATCTTCCCTTAATCGAGTATTAGGTGTAGATCCATTCTAACATGGAACATGAAGTAACATCCTCCATAATATTAGGATATTCCCATCATTCCACATCTTATATACTCCCATTGATCCCAGAAGCACTGATCCATTGTGTTTCCCTACTTACTATAGTGGTGGATGATAAGAAAAACTCTACATGAAGATCCTGACTACTACTACCTCAGTGAGTAATCTCAAAATGTATCCTACACATAGAATAAGGACAACTAGGAGTTTTAGTTTTTGAACCACTCAGACTTTAACATTTAGTATCCCTCACATTATTCTCATTAATCATGTAATTATCGAAATTTTTTGGAATGGTATTCAATAAGAACATGTTGATCTGTAACTAGATCACATAAACAAGCCCATCCTCTAATCTCAGAGAAATAATCAGATCATCAGATACTATAGTAAGAGATATAAATTTATGCTCTATGAAATCAGAAAGATATTCAATAAATAGTATGCTACCCTGAGGTAGGTTCAAAAACCCCCTTTTTATATCAACACTCAGACTGTGTGGAAATAAGTAGCCTTAGGAGATCTTCTAAAAATTAGGCCAGACCATATCTCTATACTAACCTGACTCAGTGATTACATCCCAAAAACATAATGGTTCAATAGTAAATAATATAAGTCTCTACCTTGATCATACACTCAGGAAGCATGTCCATATTTAGGAATATAGATAATATAGCTTCGATCAAAGAATATACATCAGGAGTTCATCCATACCTTGAAAAGGGAGAGGATTATACTGCTAAAACACATGAGTAAACTCTTCCATACACTTGTAAGGTCAAACTATACATTTTATCCTTTTATGATTAAATTTAATGACTTATTAAAACACATTGGTAGTGACCATATTTATGACGAAATAGGGTCCACATGTTGATCTACTTGATGAATTACTGGATACGCATGTCCCGCTACCTCAGGTACATTGTCTTCAATGACTTTATAGAATAAAATATGTGGATATCGTGGAATCATGACAATATAATTCAAAACACACAACTCAGAAGAGATTTATTAAATTTAAGAGACTGAATTAAAGAAACATGGTTATTAGTAAAGCCCTTTTATAGGAAATAACCACTCCCCTCTTCATTCTACAATTTCTAGGTATATACATTTAAAATTATATGATTAGAAATAAAAAAGAAAGAGGTACCCACTACAAACTACAAATGATGGGTTCAGGTCCACGTATCATTATTTGAAATATTTAAGTGGGATATTCTCAAATTTGGAAAACCGATTCATTTTGAATATGTGATTGTTGAAACATTAAAACACTTAAAATGGAAGAATCAAATAGCCTACCATTTTCTAGTCAATTTGGTCCATTACACCATATGAATCAAATCATCTCATCCACGTGACCCACAACATAACATGTTCTAACTAAAGTAACTAATGTAACATATCTCAATATCCCATAATTGAATTATTAATGGTTCTACATTGCCCTATTCAAGAAAAAACAATATTTGGTTATTAAATGCACCTTATGTATCACTTATCTTCTCAAATACCTGATCGAAGTGTCGATATAATTCAATATATTTGTATGAACCATCAATATGAAATAATAAAATTCATTCTAAAACAAATCATGGCATAGAAGAATTAATGAAATATTTGTTCTTGGGTTCCTAATATTGATTCATGTAATAATTATCAACTTCCACATATCATCGTGATACTGATAAAATACATCTTCAATCAGAACAATAATAGTAACCACATCATAGCATGTGCATCCCCCACTAGAGAAATGATATCAATAGTTAAAGGAAAACACATAAAAATAATTTTATGTCAAGGAACTCATCCTTAACACCAAACATGGGTTCTTAGTGACCATGCACAACTTATAACTCTGTTCCATGTGTTCCCATATCAAAATTATTTTCTACAATTAATATAATAAGAAAGGAATAACTATTATAAAATATTGTAATGTTGTAACCCGGTGTCAACATAACATGTTCCCGAGTTGGTGGTTTACATGTCCTCAAATGTGCCTCTCCATACACTAGAGTCAGCTGAATAGATGTGATTTTGTAATGTTGATATGATTTGAGACTATACACTCTTAAAAGAGTATCATATACGAACCTAATATATAAAATAAATTCCAAAAATAATACTGAAAATAGGCATATTAAATATACTCTGGATTCATAAAAACAAAACAAAATAACATAGAAATGCAATATATTAAACTAGATAAATAATAATAATGTAAACAAATATGTTGAACTTTCAATATATGATGCATGGAATTCTCCAATATAAAAAAACAAGAAGATACAATCATTGTATATAGTAGTTAAAAATACCCAAAAAATGAAACATGTTTATCAGAATCTATTGTCAATGCCCAATCCTCTACTCCTGATCTCTAATAGCATACAAAAATAAAAAAATAGATATATGGGAGGATTCCCTTATCAATATTTGTATAAAGATTTCCATATTAAGGAGAAAATTATTCCCTAGTTGGGTGTAAGATTAAAATATCCATAGACCACCACCAATGGAATGGACATGTAATCTGAGTTATTCTCATAACTAAATAGTGTGAATGTATAATAAAAAATTAAAACAATTCCAAATTAAATAACTAGGCCACTCAATTTCTGAAGGGACATCTGACAAATAAACCTATATCAGATCATATGTGGAAAATAATTTTAAAATAATTACCATACATATTGGTGTAATATATATATATAGTTTAATAATATATTTCATCATCCTATACGAACCAAGTGTGTGACGACACATAATGGAAACATACCAAGAATAGTAGAGCTGCTTTGAAAAGGGTGTAACTCAAAAATACATCATTATTATAATGATAATATGATCTCATGAAATATGTTACATGAACTAAATAGTAATTGAGTGACAGATGAAACGATACAACACTCTAGATGGTGAGTGGGTTTCCATGGAATCACTCTAACGATGGAACACAGATATTCATCTGAACATCCATATAATATCACTACTTTGAGATTCTAGACTTGAAAATTGATGTAAGGTAATTATATTTCCTTCATGGATAAATGACCCTTCCCATAATATCACAACCTCTATAAAGGCACATTATATATATAACTATTATGGGGAATTACCTCCCATCCATTCCTTTCATATAGCACATATTTATATATGATATGAAAATTCATATATCATTTAATGTATAAGTCATAACATCTTATTCTTTCAAATTAATCACTATCAATGTTTTGATCATGTATATAATTACATAAATTAAGACAATACCTCTCATGCATGTCATTAGTCAAGATTAATCTCTATAAGACATTATATTTCATTAAAATATAGAAAAATATAAAAGTATCAGGTGTCAATTAGAAGGTTTCATGGTAAATTATTTTATAGGATGAAAATATCTATAATATGTCATCTAATAAAATCCATTAATACTCAATCAATTATTTAATTCATTATGAAATTGAATATCCATACATAAGTCTCAATGGTCTTTTGGGAGATGACACGTACATTTATGAAAACGCCAGCCTAGGAAATTCCAACCATGAATGGGAAATAGACCAAATAGATGCCTTGGGTCTCATGTAATAATCATATATAAAGGGAAATTGAATTTCAAAACAATGAAGAAGGATAAATTATGTAGTAGGAAATTTGAACCAATTATCCTAAATGGACAATTTTATATGGCACAACAATGGGGTGTCCTTATAAGGTATGTATATTCTATTACAAAACTGCCACGACTCAATAAATATGTATCTATGTAAAATGGTAAATTATGAATTATTTGAGTAGTAAACCATGGAATATTGGAAAATTATAACATATGAGATGCTGATATAATAACGAACTAACAAAAAATATAGTGGAAAGTAATATAAGAACCTACCATAGGGAAATAGACATCTGCACTCTCAATATCAACCATTGATTCAATATTTGTGGGAAGAGAAAAAATAAATAGTCTAATTACCTAAAAAAATGTTTAATGATCTTGCACCCAAATATTTCAAATGATGGATAGATAAAGGTGGATAAGGGGTTGTAGATAGGGGTATCTAATCGCTTGTTTTTCAAATATTCTAAAAGATCATCGATCAGACACCAGATAAAGAAATTAAATCAATCCATACCATTGGGATAAATTGACATGAAATAGAGAATAATATTCAATTTTATTCACTTGAGGAGAAAGAAAAATAATAAAATGGATTATTGTTTAGGTGGAGGGAAAAAAATTTCAAAAAAAACAACTCGCACTGTTTAGGTTAACGATATGAATATTGTGAACAAACAATTAAATAAGTGTCTATCCAATACCCATAACATTCCAAAGAATTGTGATCATTGGGTAAAATGGTTACCAACCGACCATGTGACCTACATGTGACCCAACTTGACGATGCATAGTAATGAACCCTGGGTCTGAAAGTTTCAGACAAACCATGTTTGCTAGTTACTTTTACCCATTTCAAGACCTCTACACTCTAAAAAATACCCCAATATACTAATTATCGTCATTTCATTATTAAATTTAATAATGAGGGATGCTTAAAATATTAAAAGAAAAGAAAAAAACATTTTATAACTTCATTTAAAATATGTTCTGTTACAGTGTGATATCATTTTTTCTCAAAACTATCAACTCCACCCCTAATACAAGCACCAAATATGTCTCATGATATACCCGATAGGCATATAAGATCCCTATGGTGTGGTGGAAAGTAACAATGATATCAATTTATATACAGTTTTAATTATTTTATCTTATATGTATCTAAACATAGAAGATCCCCTTGCAATTTCTATATAACAACTCTATGAAACTGATATCCATGAAAATATACATAAATATTTCTCTAATAAATAATTTATAGAAAGATCATAATGTGTAAACAAATCAATAATAAAAAATACCTAAATCTACAAATAGTATCTATTGAAAAGAAATATTTATAACCATGTATGACTATAACATAATAAAATGAAGTGTAATAAACTACTATATCTATAATTGACATTCTAGGTCACCCTATTATCCATATAAAAAATATGATCTATGTGTTACAAAAACTAATCTTAAAGCTAAAATACATAATTAGAGGGATCATATGTCTGTATTTTGTATACCAAAAAATGAACCCAACACACCCCCATTAATAATTGATCATTTTCATGCTAGTTTTACATATAATTATATGGAAAATTTTCTCTTTTACGATAATAAATTACTTAGTGGTATCAACTTGTAAACAATAATATATTTTTCAAAATTTACCAAGATAGAATATGTTGAAATATTACTAAGTGAAATAGTTCATAAACAATGTTTATTTAAAATAACAAAGTACAGTAATAATGGAAGAAACGAGTTCAAAAAATTTCAAAAAAAATTATTATAGAATATGATCTCGAAATTTAAATGAAAATTACATTTTAAACAAAATTATAATGTAATACATACACAGATATATAGAGTATAGTAAAACCATATTGATATAAATCTTAATTCCTATAGAAATCCAACCACACGAATTCATTATTTTCACATAATTATTATAATATAGAGAAAAATTTACATACCATAAAAACGAAATAATATGGGCCCTAGCAAGAGAAAATCAAAAAACTAGTGAAGAAATTTTTCTTAAAATATTCCAATACGTACTCTCTATTTACAATGATATTTAAAATAGATTTCATCCAAAAAATTGAGAATAAATATATTAATAGAAATAAATTTTCAATCATAAGAAAAAGAATCCATAATCACAAGACTACACCAAAGACAATCTTTGGAAAAACGCATTGCATAAAAAAGATCTATATAATAAATATATAATATTCCATGGATAATTTAATTCACATTAAATTAAACATACCATACTGAATGTTTGAATGTTTTTTAATAAAATAATTCATTTTTCAATGTAATAGCCATGACTCATCACCATTATTTAGAAACCATTATATTAAATAAATTTTTGATAACAAAATTCATTATATAATTGTCACATATCAAAAAATAAAATTGGTAATACTCATTAGAGAAACCCATTCACATTATAAAAAATCAATAAAAATTAAAAAATAGATTATAAAAACAGAAATTTAATTTTATAAATTCGTTTATAAGGGCCATATAAAAATATTAACAATCATTTGGTGTACGAGGATATTTTTATTAGGAATTTTACTTTATTATCATAATAAAAAACCATCGAATTTCATTAAAATTAAAAGAAAAAAGAGTTTATAACTTGGTAATATAAATATAGCATTCAATATTACCTTAATATAATTAAATCAATATTTCATAACGAATAAATTTTTTGATTCTATAATTAAATGATATTTTATAGTGAAAAACTATACTGAATTATAATTTCCACCATCTAAGGTGCTAATCCACTAGAAGGAAGCATTAACAACCACCAATGATACATTAAAAACCATATAATAAAGAAAACCATGATTAAAAATTTATCCAAGGGTTTTCATAAGGGCTATGAAGTCTCAAATTAAATAATAATATGAAAATGGATAAGAGGAGGAGATACGTCAAGAGATGATTATCAAGAAAAAAGTTCCAAAACATAAATAAATATAAATAATTTTCAATGAATGGTGGTAAATTAAATGGAGTCATATATTAGATTCATAGGGGTCAAATGGAATAAAATTTAATGTAATATGGGGTATAATATCATCAGGATAGAAGGTCCATTTTAAACCCTAAAAATAAAAATATGGATACATGGTTTGTATATATAGTTTATCAAAAGATTCCCCACCAAATCACCTTCTAGAGGACTCGCCATGGGGACTACATGTTGATGTCACACAATTTGAATATTTGAGTTCTAGAGATATGATTTAGGGACAGAATAAACTATATACCAATCACATTGATAAAGAACTGTTAGTATCAATAATTTAATAATCATGTTCCATACAATACATAACCTAAATTTTTAAATATCAACGATATTCAACCCAACATGAGGGAGAAACAAAAGAGAGAAAAAATTTACAATAGTAATTTGAGTACAGGGTGTGAAATTTTCCCCATAGTAGGAATTTCTTACACCATAACATTCCATCTATAATAGTTTGGATGTCCAATATCATATTTCTATAAAATTAGTAATTGTACTAGTTGTATAGAATCCATTAGATTACAATCACAGTTTAATATATTCTAATGACTAACTATGAAGGATTTTTAGTTTACCACATAGGGATGATGCCATCAAATTATACTAAAATAATAGTGGGAAATAAAATGAAATATATATAAAATATCATAGAAAATAGATTCAGAATAATCCATAAAATAAATAAAATATCTTACATAATAATATATTAATACAACATACATACTCAACCCCCTTGGGTAGATATTACAGATGATGTATGAATTAAAATAATATTTATAAAATAAAATAGTATTATCCACAATTAGTTCCATGTCCTACCTAATACCATCATGAATTCATTTTACTAGATCACCGATAAAAATTACTTCCATCAATATGCATTTCCCTACACATTCTTATATAACAAATAAAAGTGTTATAATCAGTACCCAACATCCACTGTGGATCAATAATGTTTCAGAATTACTAAAATTTCATAATAAATAGTCTCCTGAAAATGTAATGTGTAATAAAAAGATAAATAAAAAGTATTATAGATAAAATATTTGATATTTTAGAAATATATTATCTAAAAAAACCATTGATGCCTCAGGATGACGGTGACACCCATATTCATATATAATGTCGTTGATCTCTTGGTCTATGACCATGATCATCCATACCATCTTTAGTAATGATTGGGGTATTTTTTAGAATTCCTCAATGATTTATCCAATCATAAATATCCACATAGAATCCATTAAATCATCCATGGATTCCATAATATCATGAAATGTCATATTGAATCTGAGTGACCATCCTAGAATTTCTCATTCATCAGTTATCAAATGGAATCTAAGACCCCATTATTGAATTTCTATTGAATTTCATATCTTATCCAAGAATTAAAAATCATAAATCATACAATGATATCCTTATATCTAATCATATTATTATAATGGAATTTTATAAAATATCCCAACAATCCCAAATCATCAACTAGCACATAGGGCTTAAAAACCTCTTCAACTCCCTAATTTTTAAATAACCACATTATATATGGCCAATCATCCTAATAGTCTCAACCATTATGTGTCATCTTCAATTCATGTTCTCATCATGTGATTCCAATAGAACATTTTTCATATCAAATATATGTGATCATCCTAGCATTCCAATGAATTAGGAACATTTGTAACATTTTTATTCAATTAAAATTCATTACATTAAATAATAATTATTCCCTATGCTACAACTATAAAAAAACTGTTCCTTAGATAGCATACAAATATAGATATTTATTTATGAAAATAATAATCATAGTTTATACAATGGGGTTTAAAATAATACATTACCACTAACCATACTATCAAACAAGACGCCATTTACACTATCATAACTATCATTACATTATGTATAATTCAAAATTATGGTCAAACCCATTTACAATTATCTATCATCGTTAATTTCATTTTACCAATAATAATTCAAAACTGTCTATGATATTCATGAAAATAAAACAATATTTACTATTTAATTTCATCATTCCATTTCATAATTATTTTCCCAAGTAAATAATTTCATAGGAAATCAACATTATTTATGGTCATTGACATGTTTAGCAGGACATTTTATTTGGGAAATATCAAATTATATATTTTTAATTTACAATGTGTCAATTCAAGATATTGATATCATGAAAACCTCTTATAAAATCTAGATTAATGATCCATGTCATAAGGATAAATTATAATGACTTCTTATCTTTATTCAAGAAAATAAAGTTTAAATGAATATCTTTAAAAATATGAACTGACAACTGAGTCTAATCCAATGTCATTTGAGCCTCTATCACACTCTATGAACCTATCACACACAAATAATTCTCGGAGTATTAATTTTTAGTAATTAAAATTAATTGGAATCCAAAATAATATACCCTAAATAATGACTAACCTTTCAAAATCTCTCACACAATGAAACCATATACAAATACTTTCTGAAATCCAATGGTGATTCCCTGAAAACATTCTATACTAAATTCTATAGTGGTAACTAAAAAATAATAACATAAAATATGATTTTTTGAAGAAATGATTAAAAAAATTATAGTTCATCATACATATATCAAAATACCAAGAAACAATGTGCATATTTCATCTCAAGATTGTCTATATAAATTTAATGGGAAATCCCAAAGATAACTAACAAATCCATCATGATTCCCTGAAATAAAAAATAAATACCTAAACTGGTAAACATAAAAATTAGATAGGAGGAATATAAAGAGAAACATAGGTTGATTTAGGTTATATCATACAACAAAAAAATTAATAATCATCTTATGAAATGTTAATCTTAGAGGTTGTTGGAGGAAGAAGGGGAAAAAAGACCTCTTATTTTAAATTTTTTTAACATAGAAAGAAGGATAATGAATTGAATAAAAACCCTTGGGGTATTTTTTCATTACCATGATTAAATAGGGTACAATCTTTCCCAAATAGTTGTACAAACTATGCACTATTGGTGCAGATCTCACTATCTCAAGTCCTCCACCCCGTATGGATGGAAAACATTGATTAAAAACATTAAAATTTCACATCATCACTCTTTGAAACATAATTTATGGATTTTATAAAATTATTCAATAATATAAATAATACATGACAGATCACATGAATTTCCCTTAAGCATGCATGGTCTACCACAAACCATAAACTAATATTGAAAATAAAATAAGAACATTACAACCTGATATGAACATCACCCCCGCTTAAGATGCAACATAATTTCTCCCAATAAATTTAAAATAACCATTCATCATGAACAAAAAATTCTAATTCAACTAAAAATCACACTTACCCTACCAATGCATATTTAGGGAAACAAATTAACCAATGGTTCCTAAATCATATAAAAAGAATCCCTTTATTTTGTTGAAAAAATGGAATTCTAATACATGCTAGGATCCAATATATTTTCCCTCCACTATATAAATTTCTTTAAAATTGGCTATAATTCCAATTCCAAATAAGCATACAACCTTATAAACTTCCCAATATAACACTACTTGTCTATATGAAGGAATTGTGGTAAACCACCCCAATATAAAGACCAATATCCCTAAATGATATGAATAATAATAATGTCAAAACACATCTGAATTCCTGATGTATTACCAAGGATCATATTTCAATTATTTATGATAAACTTTCTAAAAAATTATCCAAATCCCATCACCAAAACAGAAACACTGTGATAGTGATTACCTAAGCCCATATAACTCAAAAAATAAATGGTGTTTTAATCTAAAAAGATTGAAATTAAATGGTACTCCCCAAAAATTCCTCAAATTATATAAATCTTATTTGGATTCATTCATTCCTCCATCATTATATTTTCCTTTTTGAAGAACCAACCTAATACCCATTGTTGCTCCTGATATTTTTTGAAAATAACTACACCCATAAACATCAGGTAATTCATGAAAATATTGGTACTCATACCCTATTTAAAATTTTTAAATACAAATGATGAAAAACATATATAATAAATGAGTTGAAATTATATGGTCATTTTTAAAAAATCCTATTTTAACTCCTAAAACATGTTATACAACACCAAAAAGGAAACACTGAAATTTGTTTGCAACTCACTTCATCCAAATCATTAATAAAACTCAATACAAACCGACATTGGATGAACTATATCAAAATAAACATTAATCCATCCTTCAAAAAATTACTAAAACACTTGTTTATAAGGACCTCACTAATGGAGGAATCCTATAAACTACCAATTATGATAACTCAATTCTATACCCAGCACATTGGCAGATCAATATGTTATTGATTCAATTTAATAATTACATTTTTCATCCAGTAATAACCTAAATCACCACCAAATAATGAAAAATATATAATAGTTAATACTATCAATAATATGATGGAAATTCATGGTCTTGATACACCAATATAATTGATTTCATCTTTATAATTAAATAGTAAATCCGTATATGCTTCACATTTCCTACACACTAGAATAACCATGCCACTATGACTTCTTCATGGCCATATCCATATTACCATTACCCTATAAAAATTAATTTTTTAATCACATTACAAATTCATTACACCCCATTGTAGTTCTGTAATATTTTTGGATTCAGATGAGAAAATCCAAAAATATAAATCACATGATACATTTTACGAAAAAGTCAAGTGTTGTATGTGGATGTATCTCTATCTCTCTCACTAGTTTGATATAATAAATGACAGCTACCTCTCAATTTTTTGATTGAGAAAATATAATACAAGGTATTTTCTAAAAGATGTTCTATAATGTATACCTTTCCCTTTAATGGTTGATAGAGGACTCACCCCCTAGTATATGTTTTTATTTACACCACTACAACAGTGTAAGAAAAATAGTTCTACATGAAAACATGTACCACTCTTCTAATTGATACTATATTCATCCAGTATCCATTAATGCCTCTAATAGAGATGGATCTGAAAATATATACAACTACAATTAAATTAACCCATTATTCCACCTCTCACTATAGGGGAAACATAAAATTTATTTAAGGAACACTAACTCCCTTCTTACAAGCTTCAAATCATATACCTACCTTATCGCCCTAAGAGGGTCCCATAAAATGAGACTTAGAAGATCCCCATGACGCTCTACCAAGTAGGCATGATTTAAAACACATGGAAGAACTACCCCCACTAATATTTTGGATTCTCACAATTTCTTGAATAATTATACAATAAATAAAAAGCATTAATATTACAATTTCAACACAAGGATACCCCAAAAATATCCAACATACATTACTTTGATCACACGTAATGAAATGGGTGCTCCCCCCCCCCTATGGAATGAAATCACATAGCCCAAATGGAATCTCGTACCTCTAGAACATTCCATCGATATTGACTAAATAATAATCCCAATGTCTCATTTTCCACTGAAATATTTTATTAAAAACAATTTATGATCGCATAAGATGTGAATGACCAAAACTACACCCAAAACTCAGTCAAGAACCTAATGATGCATCTTAGCATGTCAAACTAACAAGAATTTAGGAATCACCATAAGCCACAAACAATATAACACCCACAACATTTTGTGATATACATTGTTAATAAAGTGTAATTTCATCAATAGATTGTTTTATATACAACACGTAGTCTTGGAGAACCACAACAATGTATTAATATTATTATTTAATCATGAAGATTTTTATATTGCCAGTAATCATGAAAAAAAATAATAATAATGAAAAATTTTTAAATATTATATATAATTTGTTTATTTAATTAAAAATATTGATAAAAAATTGTCTAATATTTAGTAAATACATTATATGTTTTTAGGAAACAATTTCCTCAATGATATCATATTTTTAAATTATGTAAAAAAATAAAAAAAATCTGTTCTTCCACCTTAAAAATTTATTTCAAAAATAAAATAAAATAAATTCCAAATAAGTAATATGTGAATTTAATTAGGGTATAATTTTTTAATTTTTGTGGAAGATTTAGATTTTTATAGTGTAAAATATTGATTCTTATTAAAAATGTTATTTTATTTCAGAAATGTATATTAATTGAATGTACCGTTAAGTTTCGAATGTGATTTAATTTAAAACAATTATTCATGAGTTATATTTTATCAAATCAATTTCATCTAATTCAAAATAATTTTTTATTTTAGTATATGTTTATTTTTCTGTTCAAAAAGTGGACTAATCTAAAAATTATTTTATAGTGAATTATTTTTCCCATTTATAATTAATTAGAAAATACATTTATTATGACTGTTTAAAATTAAAAACAACTATTATATTTAGATAATATTAATTTTAATTCATATAATTATTATTACTAATCATAAAGTTAATATAAAATCATTATTTTCGTGAAATGTACAATTCATGAAATCATCATTATCATCAAGTATAAGAGTTTATTTTTAAAATAAATTATACTAATTATGAAAAATGTTTTTTGTAAAAATTATTATAAATTTATAAATGGAATAATTTATATTATATTATGAGGTAAAATTATTTTTTGAAAATAAAAAAAATAGAAAAAAAATTCTAATTTAATTACTTTTGATGAGGTGAAAATGGTTTACAAGAGGTTAAATTAAAACATTACGTGAAAAATTTACAAAAAAAAAAAATTACCTAAAAATCAATTATATTCCCATATATCAATATTAAAATGAATTTGGATTTCATAATGGATATTTTTGGATCCTTGTGTTATTATAAAATCCTGGGTATTCCATTCACTTTTCAAATAGTACACATGTTCTACTCACATCATTTCTTAAAACCCACCCACTCTACTATCAAATTCACACATTCAAAGAACATTGTTTCATAAATTAACATATTGTATATTTTTCATAATTCCATCACCAATACCTATATCTATTATTTTTATTGTAAATCCATCTAAAGATTCATTTTGAGAACTACGTACGAGGTTTTCTAAAGAAGAGGAATCATTCGTAACCGAGCATCAATATAATATTTAATATTACACCACCATAAAATCTTATGAATTTAGAATGATATAATAAAACAAGTATATCAAATATAATTACATGGTAATATTTAAATTTTGTTACCTAAATAAATATTCCCTTCCATAAAAAGGGATATGAAATCATCATATGTGTGTACCACAGACTACCGCCTTGTGAAAAGATGTGACACATTTTCCATAAGTAAATTTCCCAGTTGAATATGATAATAGATATAATTTGAATGAATTATACTTGTAAAATAACTATTATTCTAAAAATATACTTTTTGATATACCTTTCATACATTCCATTCGCATGGGGGATATGATAACGTCAATCTTGTGTACGATGGTCTATCACCTCCTAAAGTGGAATGGTTTGTTTATCACATACGATTTACATGGAATTTCATAAGGGATAAGTTTAATAGATATAAATAATATACAATAAATAACAATTAATCTTTTGAAATATTTATTTGTTACCATCCTTTTATTATATCATTCCAAAGATTGGAAATAGTGTTCTTTTTTACATATGGTTTAACATTTCCATGAAT
This sequence comes from Viscum album, assembly GCA_963277665.1. Classification (NCBI taxonomy): domain Eukaryota; kingdom Viridiplantae; phylum Streptophyta; class Magnoliopsida; order Santalales; family Viscaceae; genus Viscum; species Viscum album. The sequence continues at coordinate 414,663,922 of OY728153.1, read as the reverse complement.
TATATAACTCATTTTATATTTTTAATAATAATAGATTAATATAAATACATATATAAAAATATATATATAATATTTATATCAGTAATAATTTTTTTTAAATGATATAATTTTTATCATTTTTAAGGATATAAAATATGAAACCAAAACATAAATGAAAAGCAAAGTTGTTATTACTATAAAAATTATTTTAACAACGAATTATTTGTAATCTAATGATAAATTTGTATACATAAATAATATATGTTATTAGATATATTATAATTATAATCTAATATATATATATAATAAAATTATATTTATTATTAAATATTCTAGATAACTTTTGAGGCATTTGAAACTCAAGGTAAGATACTTTTTTCTCAATTTTAATTCTTTATGACCTATGATATACCATGAAAATATATCATTTGATGTGGTGTATATTCATCCAATTGGATATAGGATATATATACTGAATTTAATAAAATTATATTTTACTTTATATTTAATGATATTCTTACATGTGGATTGTGATTCAACGTTTCCAAAGCGATAAGTGTTTAATGATGATATCTCATTACTAATCATGAAGGTTTATATTTGTGCTTATGATTATAAAATATTTTAATAAAAATATCAAAAAATTAAATATTTTTCCTCTATAATAAATTTGGAAATAGAATAATAATTTTACATTAATTTTAATCTATTCATATACTCAAGAGACTATAATACTATTTTTAAAAAAATCATCTTTTTCCATTCTTCAGTGGAAATTCGTTTTTCTTCTATATCTATGTTTTTAAAAAATGATTGTAAAAATATTTCAACATTACCTTAAGTATTTATTTTTTAATTTTTACCCATTATTTAATATTTATAGATTTTATGAAAGTAATTTTTTATATTTCCAAATAAAGGAATGTTTTACTTTTACTGAAAATTTGAATGGAATCATTGTTTTAACATGTATGTTATGGAAGTAATTTCACATCATTATTTTCCGTATTTTTCATAGAAGAATACGTTATAAGTTATCGATTTTATATTTAATTAAATGGATTTTGATAATAATTTTACAATTTTTTAATTTTAAAAATATTATTTTGAATAAATTTATATTTTCCTCAATAAACCTTCCATGTGTTCATTCTTTCAAAATATTTTTCTATGTAGAATTAAATACATTGATGTTACTTAATCAATATAAATGATATGATCCAATGATACAATATTTATTATTTCTAAAAATGTTCTATGTTTTTTATGAAAATATATTTGTGAAACTCATTTTTGTTTCCATGGGTTACACTATAATAAAATGTTTTAATCGAACCCATTACATTTCCTGGATTCTGATATGATGATTTATTTAGGAAAAAAATTTCCATTATTTTGTTCAAATATGATAAATGTTTTATGATTTTTTGTCACATTAATGTATCTCATTCATTATTTTATGTGTGGTGCCTATATCTCCCTCCAATTCATTGGTAAAATATTGATATCTCAAGAGATAAATAGGATTAGAATAGGGAGTGAACCTAGATCAGTTAGTTATTTTTTCCTAAAATATAGTCTTGTATGTAAATGATGACTACTATGATGGTTTGGGGAGTAAACACATTCAATTATGATATCCATGGATATGAGATTTTATACATGGTATATTTTTTATGCATATTTTTATTCCATTATTCCATTTATTATTTCAATGTTATTCCTTTATGGATCTCCTTTTTGAATACATGATGATTAATGTCTTATGAGCTTTATGATTTATTCCATGGATCATGTTTATGATCTATTATATGAACGGTATGGTTTTAAAATGTTTTGCACACAATCTTAAACCAGTATTCTAATGTTATTATTAATATATCATTGATACATAAATTTTTTACTATTACCGAGCATTTCATATCACCCATTATTATGTTATATTCCCCAATTTATAAAAAAATTTTGTATGATATTTGTAAGAATTGTTTAATATGTTGCTAAAAAATTAGCAGATGATATATATCAATAATGAAAAAGTTATTTTTGTTTCAATGATTCCACAGTAACTATACATTATTGATTTTTTGATTGATCATTATTTTATGTAATTAATATTATATAAAAAATATCAAATACTTATTTATGAGAAGTTTGGTTCATTATAGTTGGTATCATATCCATGTTAATTCAATCATTTGAGATATGGATTATGATACCGTTAGTGAAATCTATATATATTTGTATATAGATCAGATAACATCATTATTTTATTGTAATACAAATATTATATGATTTTATAATCAGTAAAAACTAGTATGAATATTAAAATTTTACATGGTTTTGGAACAGTTGTACAAAAGGGTAATGAATTAAATACTCCACATTATTCATGACTTTATAATTACATAGTATATGAAAATGGGCCTTTCAGTTCACTTGGTTTGACACTCCTAGGGGATTTTATTGGGTTAATTCACAATATATTTATTAACCATCATGATGGATTTAAATAATGACCATTAATAAACTAGGTCAATCGTATAATGTCATATATTGAAAAGAAGGTATCAAAATTTAGACATCATATAAGTTATTTTTCATGATTATGTTTTTCCTCTCTATGAATTTTGTTTCATACACTATGTTTCATTGTTTTATTCAATGTATAACAACCAATGGAACTGTTTTAATTCTATTTTTATGGTAGATACAATGATTTTTCTCTAGAGAAACCAAATTTCCTCGGATATAGAATGAAAAAATACATTTCATTGATCACAAAACATTTTCAATCCCTGAATCATTCTAACCTTCCAAAAAATAAAAGTACTAGATAATATTTTGTTATGTTCATCTTGATTCATCAGTCACATACTTTTAGTGGTTGAGTTTGTCCAGTTTTTTTATAAAAATGAATCTCTACCGTAGAGATGATATTTTCTTTTTCATTACTATTTTAAAGAATGAAAATGTCATTTATGTTGATAATTATTAATATGGAGAATAAACTCATTCATTGACTCTTATTAGGAATACATGTTAATACTATAAAATTTTTTACACGTAATGGGATGAATTTATTGACTTAATATTCAATAATTAAATTCCTCATATTTTTCACAGGAATTTAGAGAACGGATCACTTATTATATTTTAGATGGATAATTAATTCAGTGGTACAATGATGATCTTTTTTCAATATATGTGAGGTATTCTTATAGTATTTCCATCCAAGAAAAATATATTGACGATAAATTAATCAGTGTCCAAAAACAATTTATCTAATGGATGTTTTCCATATAGGGCTTCTATAGATATGAGGAAATCATGAATTATGGAATCAATGTATAAATAGAGAATTAGATCACCCATTAATCACATGTTATATTATATTAATATATAAAGGGAAATCGATGGAATCACTAAAAACCATAGAGAAAGTATAATCATATTTTTTCATGCTCAATCTGTGTAATGAATCATAGAGAAAATTTACTTAAGATGACTAATAAATTTTTTATATTTGGGAATAAAGTTAATAAAGAAATAGATTTGTAAATTTATTGGAAGAATATATCTAATAATAATTATTGAGCGAAATCCTTAAAGAATTAACATCCCATACTCTTGTGTTTCATTTATAAGGAGTATGGAAGTTATTCTATCCAATGACCATATTTGATTTTTAAAAATGATGACTATGATAAATCACCTCTTCAGACATTGGGAAAAGAAAAATCTAATTTGATCGCATTTATAGGCAAGGGGTATTATAAAACAATTGTGAGAGGTACACATACAATCAACTCTAGAACTATTAATGTCTTATTTAACAACAGATATACACATTCTTTCATATCATTATAATTTTATAGGGGTGTAAATATTCAACATAAATTATTTGATATATAACTTAGAGTGAAACCAAATAATGTTATAATTATCATGTCTCTAGTATATGATTCCTCTTAGGATGATATCTGTGGGAATTCAATTCCTTTAAATCATTTCATTCCTCATCTAGTTGAATTTGATGTCATCTTATTAATGTATTTTATTTATCTATATAAATACACCATTAATTTTTAGGGAAAGGGAATTTACTTTTGGTATTCAAAAATATTCTATGAGTATCTATATATGAGATGATAAATATCAATATTTTATTGAAATCAGATCAATTATTTTCATTTTATTCCAATATTAATGGATTTTATATCTCATATTGTTTGTAATAAAAACAAAATTATTTTTATACCCATTTTTTGTGATCTTGTTGATGTTTATTGGGAAACATTTCCCTTTCTTCCACAAAATTTGTAATTTTATTTATAAAAAATCATTTTCCATGTTCCACATATATTTCAATGACTCTCTAGAGAATTACCATGATATATTTATTGAAACTGATGAATAAAGAACCAGAGATCCCAGGAAAGTGATTCTTTTAGAGAATAATCTAATATTTGGGTTCACATGTTGAATTTATTAAAAATAATGATATATCTATGTGTATTGGAATTGATTTTAGGAGATAAAAATGCCATGAAGAAGAAAAAGAATCATCTAGCCTATTTTACTTACCTATTTAATGAATTGTGTGGAGCTCAACACCTTTTCAAATTTATCTCAATTCATGATATCATCACTTCTTGTTAACTAAAGAGGATATACCAAATAAAAAATTGTTTATGAGTTATGGATACTATGAATATATATTGATTCAAATTTGTCCTACTAATTCCCGTGTTATCATTATTGATATATAGAAAATATTCATCAAACGTTTCCATGATATATTTCTTGTAGTCTTTAATAATTAAATGTTTATTTATTTATACATTAAAGAAGATAATTAATATTACATTAGAATTTTAATATTGAACTAAATGAATGAGAAACTATTTGAAAATATTAAAATGGGTTATTTTTGGATAAAAAGTATTTCATTTCAGGGAAATATTATCTAAGGAGAGGATATATTAGTACACACATAAACATTGGAGGCTATTGAATGTTAGACTAGTCCGAACACAATGAGAAATTTCCATATTATTCATGGTTATGCTAGATATTATTGACAGTTTTTGGTTAATTTCTTATGACTTTATATTCCTTTAACCATGAAAACATAGATTGGATCCAGGTTTGTATAGAAATATAAATTTGAGGAATGTTTTAAGGAATTATTGAAAATATTAACCAATTCACCTTTTTAGTATATTAATTTTCTATGGAATTTTTTTTAAATATATATTGATTCATGGAATAAATGATTCAATTGTTTTCTTATATACAATGACATGGTAATAGATTTTTTCACATGAAAATTGATGGTTAATGAGAAAAATTACCCAAATACTGATTTAAAGTAAACTATGGTAATTTTTAATTAAATATATATAGTAAATATATTTACAAAAAAATTTATATTTATGTTGGTTTTAAATGCTTAAAATATATATTCTCATAGAAAGAGTGAAACATGTGACTCGGAAGATGGTTAGAGATGATTAAATGTTATGAATGAACAAATCATTACCAAAAATTGAAAAATAAAATTATTTTATGATTATTTAATTTTAAAGGAACAATGTTGTGTATGAATGATGATGATGATATACCATAAATTATTTCTAGATTTCCGATGAATGGATTTAAAAAGCATGAATGAATAGGAAAAACCATATCATTATGAATATAATATTCAACCCTCTATCAATGAGAATATTAAATAGGTGTTTAAGAAGTAAATAGAGACTAAAAATTATATAAATGTTAATATGTTTAATAATAATCATGAGGGAATGTTCTTTTTTGGGAACTATGTGTGTGTTATCTTTATATTATATTTGTATAATGAGTTTTCAACAGATTCTCATATTTCTTCATTCTACATACACCTTGGAAGTATAAATATGTGTATAAATTTTAATGGATAATTATAGTAGGAAGGCGGTAAGGGAGTTATTTTAAATTTTGTATATTTTTCCTTGTTATGTCACCAAGTTGTGGATAAAATAAAAAATTATATGGAGATGTTACAACCTTTCACCATACCAATATTTATGTGGTAATACATCCCCAAGTATTTTTCATTGAACTCCCTGAGAAATATAAAAGAAATAACCCGATATGGATTTTATTTTATCATATTATAATTTTAGAAAAAATACATCATAGAATAGATTATATCCCAATAGATCGGATTTCTAGGATACACATTAAGGATGTGCCAAGGATTCAGGGATTACTACAACGTATTAAGTTTGATCATGATATTATTATTACTATGATGTTATGATGAATTATAAATGAGGACATGATAAATTATTTATGTAAAATCCCAAGCATTCATGGTATGCTCCTCTTTGAATAATATAGCAGCGTGTGTTGTACGCAACCTCGAGTTCTAACACACCGCGTCCAATAAATGTATTAGTTATGAATATTAATACCTACTTTCTGAAATTATATAAATTTTATATTTCAAAACGGACTTCATTTTTGTATTCGTAATATTGATATTATCCTAAGTTGAATTTTTTGTAAATTTCTGAGAACTTCCAATTTTTTATGAATAGTCAAAAATACTTAAAACAACCTTTTTAATCAAAATAATGTATTGTGATAAATTATACTATTGAGTGGTTTTAAAGTATAATTAGAATATATTTTTACCATTTTATCCAATGGTGTTCATTAGAATTAATTTAACATTGATATTCGACATAAACAATTGTCAATCTTTTGATATATATTGTTTCTTAAAAACACGCTATTTGTTGTGACAGCGGGAATTAATTATAAAATTAATTAATGAAACTTTTTTGTCTTTAATTTAGTATAATAGGCATCATTTTTGAATTTGTAATATCAATTATATATTAGGGTGAAATTTTGGCATTATTCTGAAAACCTTTAGTTTTTTTATGAATATTGAAACCACTAAGTGGTAGTTAAAAAATTGATTTTTCATTTAAATGAAACATTACCACTTCTATGAATTGAATTTCAAAAATCCAACATACATCGTTGTCATTAGGATGTAAAATTTTGTTCAATGGGATTAAAATAATTTTTTGGTGAATAGTAACTTTTATGTTTTATTAATCACGAATAAAGGTAATTATTTAAATTTAAGGTAAATGTAATGTTATAATAATATGAAATGACCATGAAACATGTCCTAACCCTATCGTATGAGTCATGGCCGACTAAGACAATCCATGGTCAACTTGGGGACCCCATGAAGCCACATTGGTAGGAAAATGACATTAAAAACTTTTCATTTAATGGTAAAATAAAAATGCCACAAACATGAGTTGTTTTACTAAAACAATTTTTAAATGTGGTTATACAAGTAATATTTTTTACTATAAATATTAATTAGAAATATAAAACGATTTCCTACAACATGATATTTTTTTATAATTTTTAGACATTATAAAAATTAAATTATTTATGACACCATGATGATGTAGCGATTACCTCATTATTTAACAATTTAAATAAAATGAAAAGATAATGTAAAATATAAGCCATACGCTTGTCAAAAACCTATAGGATGGGTGGATTTCTAATTATTATCACCTTATCCTAGAAATATAGAATTTTGGGACCTTTTAAATCCTAAATGCATTTTATAATAAAGTAACCTTTTATAACTTTCCAAAGAGTGCCCCTCCTCTCCTCTTATAAAAGGCCCCCACCACTACCACCTTACCCACACCTCTCAAGCCTTTGTCTGGGCCAAAAACTTCCCATTTTGTCTCTCCACCTCCCATTATTACTCCTAGAAGCCTCACTTTGGGCAGAATTCTTCCCAAGGAAGCCTTTGAGCTCAAATCAAAAAGAGTTACACGTTTTAAAGGTAGTGTTTTCTCTTGTGTTGTTATGTTTTATTTTGTTTCTCCAACCCCATTAACTCCTTTTATTTATTTATTTTGTAACAAACAAGTATCCTAAATATACTAGGATGTTTTTATAAGAAGTATTAGAGCTACACTTACACACACCTACATCTAATGGTTAAATAACATACTATTTCTGTGAATGGCGAATTTCTGCCTCACGAAACGATGATTGTTCAACACTCCTATAACACTTTGAAAGGTGTCCATTAAGATGTAACTATATTAATATATGATATATAATATGTGTATGTTTTACTTAAGCTTATTTTCTTTTCCTTTATGGCATACCATTATGGTTTCCATTTTGGGTAAACATGATATTTTCATTTTAGGAAGTGCGGACTACTGCCCCCTCAATGTGATTTGATTCATTAATGCCATATGTGGGATGTATAAGGGATGGATTAAATGGTATTATAAATTATATTATACTGGAATTATATTATACCTTTATATAATTATAATTTCATTCAATTAAATATGAAATTGAAATCAAAGTAGCGTTAATATGTACATACGGCTTACCGTCTCCATGAACGGTGCATTTAATTTCTTACCTCTAAATGTAATGTAATATTATAAATGCATGTATTTACTGGATATATATGATATAAATGATATATACATCAGGAATTTAAATCTGGATATAATGGATATTTCACCACATGAAAAACTTGTAATTATAAGAAGTTTATTTTTGACTTAAGCACCAAAGATCGACAAAATGACCGTTATTAACATAAATAATTTCATAATGTTCATAAAATGGTAATAGGTGATATAAAAGGAATAATGAACATGGAAAATGTTCTTAAGCAAATATAAATTAACTCTAGTTTATTATTCAGGAGGTTAAAGAACGATCGAGTCAAGTTGGACACGAGGTAAGGGAACTTCTTAACCCAATTTCCATTCTTTGGGTTAATATTCTACTTTCAAATTATGTGATGATATTATTATGTAAACACTTGTATTTTTACTTTATTTATGTGTACTTATAGTGAATACAAATAATAGATCTATTTAATTTAAAAAAATGATCATTACAAGAGACTTCGTCTCAATATCCTATTATTGAGGCATATTTGGTTTTATACACAACATTTCATTATACGGTGTATAAACCCCTTTGACTATTACTTTTATTCAAAAAGAATCTTTTTATATGAATCATTTTTACTAAATGACAAAAGGAATGTTTTTTCTTACGTATGCGGTGACAACGACTTCTCTGCCGCCGTGACTATTATTTGAGTTTCGGCTTCCTCTGTAAGCCATGGATTTTTTTAAATGAAAAATAAATACCAAGATTTAATTTTCATTTATTTTGGTATTGAAAATGGTTTTGAAGTTTTATTTTTATTATATCAATTTGTTGTATTGATATCTTTTGATTGAAATGTGGAAATATTATGTTACCTTTATGCATGTTTTATGTTATACGATTATGTTATGGTTTATAATATATTTAAACTTGTTCATATGAGGAATGCATTGGACTTAATAAGTGACGAGTGGAGCATGCTATAGCCCCTCGATGCATAGGCAGGTCTAATGAGACAAACTAGTCTCTTTTGATGGGGCCTTGACTAAATCTTATTTGTAGTCTTGGCATGAGGCCTTCACTAAGTGGTTATGATAGTCTGGTATTACGCATTCCATCATTATGAACGTGGTTATTGATATTTCATGTGATTATTCGACTAATAGAATATCCATGTGAATATGTAAATGGAATTATTTCATATTATTATTGCCATATTATGCTAATGTTCATGTTTATAAGGCTTTTATTTTAGTTATACATTGCCTTAAATGTTAATGTTTATTTATGGAATCTTTAGTTATATTGTTATCCTTACTGTTAATTTTAGCTCACCCCTTTCAATGTTTTAATTTTTCCAGGATGTGAAGATGTATTTTAGGAATGACCTTCAGGGATAGTCTGAAGGGGATATGAGTGTGGAAAATGGAGACTATGTTAATGTAGTTTTTCACTTCATGATGTAATGTAACATTTATGAATGTATCTATTGTTTCTAAGGATACAAAACTAATCGGTCTTTCGAGACTTGATCTTTTGTGATCGTGCCAATGTTACACAATAATGCACCGACTCTCGGTAACTGTGGTCGGGGTGTTATAGTTCGTATCAGAGGTAGTTTAGTACTAATCATGGAAGCTATATTTAGATAATCTCTGATTAGAGCACATTGCCCGAAGATAGACTTTGAGGATTAGTATAGAAGAACATCCTAGAATTTTTGTATTATAGGGAATTTTTGAGTTTTCCGAGCAATACATCCCTATCTGGATACGAGCAGGTAGAGGCGGCTCTGGCACAGATGTACCTAGGGGTAAAACCTGAAAACATTGCTTTGAGCTAGACTAGAACGGGAACTGGTGCATGACAACGGGCCTTGCTGCACTCTTGGTTTCGACACTCCCGAGGGATATGCTTAGGATAATTATCATTTTCTTTACAAAAAATTATGATGTATTATGAGTATAGAAATTCTCAAAGAAAACTTTTTTACGATTATGGATTATATCCATAAATAGTTCAATTTATGTTAAGTGTTTTACGAGTATGGAATTATGTATTTTAATTCATAAACTAATCTAGTTTATGGAATTGTTTAGAAATGGCACCTAGTGGGAGGAATAGAAACTGTAGCAATGCATGCACATCGTGTAGGTATTTCCCTCCTGCTCAAGATAATTATTGTGGAGCTGGAGATACAACCGGTGCTGATCAACTTATTACCATACTGGGACAACTCACTCAGGTTATGAATAATAACCTTACTCGTATGGATCACCCTGATCCGCAAAGTGGAAGATCAATGTTAGACCGCTTCATGAGTCAACAACCGCCAACATTTAATGGGGGTACAAATCCATTATTAGCTGAGCAATGTATAAAATCCTTATAGAAAATATTCCACGCCTTGGGGAGTAGCGAAAGGGAGAAGGTTGTCCGGGAAGTCTACCACCTCACTGGAGATGCCAATCAATGGTGGTCGCTGATTCAAAACACAAAGGAAGCTGAAGAAGTATCAAGTATGGAATGGAGGGTGTTTAAGGAAATTTTCATAGAAAAATAAATTCCTCATAACCATCGAGGAGATATGGAAAGGCAATTTCTAAGTATGAGGTAGAAGGAGGTTGAGAATGTCGCAGAGTATGAGGATAACTTTACAAGGTTAGCGAGGCATGCTGCAGATTATAAATGTAACCCAACATGTAAGATCGATCATTTCATTGATGGTTTAAAACCGTTTCTCTATCGAGCATTAGTATCACATTATTTCTCAACATACGAAGATATAGTATCGTGTTCTATCAAGACAGAAAAGGAAAACTATAAATCTTATGACAATAAAGTAAAGAAATAGAAGAAGAGAACTGTCGAACAAGAGATAGATAAAGTGAAAAAGTGTAAGAAGGATTTTCCATTATGCGATAATTATGGGAAGAATCACTCTGGTACTTGTCTAGAGGGAATGGTAGTTTGTTACAAATGTTGAGAAAAAGGTCACATGGATCATGATTTTAAGATAAAGAAAGAGGCTTTAAATGTTGAATGCTACAATTGTAGGGAAATGGGGCATTATGAAAATGAATGTTCTAAGCATTAGGGAAACATAACTCAGAAAAGGCCAAGGGATCAAGATCAATCTTATGATGTTACTAGAGTTGAAGTGGAATAATTAATGTATTGGTTCTTTTGGACTGAAGGATTATATTCTTGGTTATAAGAATAATGTGATATATATATAAGGATTATACTGCAGTACTTGTTGTTTTCATTAAGGTTTTAATATGATGATGGTAATCATATTTTTAGTATGTGAAAATAAGAGAAACATTAATCTGTTTGGGAAATCTGATGTTACAATTGAATTTGGAATTTAGAGACCTTATAGGGAAAGTCTGGACAGAGGTATTTTGGATAACTATAAAGGTTGGAATGGATTAAGTATAACATTTGATAGTATTGTTTAAGGTTAAAACATTTCTAAAGATTATTTTTGGAATATTATAATACTATTGTTTTAGGAAAAGGATATCCTGCAGGTCAGGGGATAACCCGTCGCGTCGGACAAAGATGCAGGAATCAATGTCACGACCCGTCCTTGGGGCCTGTGTCGTGACTACCCCAAACCCGCCTTCCATAGGCCAGGGGCTGGCGACTATCCCCAAGGCGTAAATCCCGGTAAAAAGGGAAGGAATTTCCTTTGTAATGTAAACAAGCACCACATAGTAAGAAAGCGGAAAAGTAAACACTAAGTAAAAACAAAGTACAACTGAAGTGCGAAAAAGTAAATGGGCCAGTATACAAACCCAGACTGAAAGTAATTTACAACTCGAAAGGGATAATAGCAACTGTAAAGTAAAATCCGCTACACTGAGTTGTCCACTGGAAATCCCACCTGAATGGTGGGTAAAGATAGCTCAACTGCTCCTCGGGTCCCGCCGTCCTCTCCGAGCACGTCCCTCCCAGTGGTCCACCTCCAGGTACTGTCCTACTCTGCAAGCCTCGACCACGATCAACGTTGTCCGTCGTCTGCAACCAACACTACGTGGTGCGGGCATAGCCCGTGCAGGGGTGAGTATATGCTACTCAGTAGAGACCCCGAGACCCCTGAAGGTCTCCCAAAACCACAAAGGTTAAACCACAAAGGAAAGATACAAAATGAACTAACAACCGACACTGCTTAGGTATATTCCCATACATATAACTAAGTCATCAATTCTAATACGCTCCAACCTCCAATCCCAATTAAAACTCAGTCCACACAGGAAAGTATACGTATTCCACACAGGAAAGAAAAACAAAATCCACACAGGATAGCACAACACAATCCACACCAGAAAGCAACAGGATTCATCTCACACAGGTATACTTCATCGGAAGACGATAGAGATGATCACTGATCCATCTAAGTCGTCGGACCTACAACGGATCGATAGGTACTAACCCCCGCAAAGACCCACACAGGATCAGACCCACACAGGATCTGTAGGCGCTAGTTCACACAGGACCGCTGAGCGCTGACCCACACAGGATCAGACCCACACAGGATCTATAGCACTGATCCACACAGGATCGCTGAGTGCTGTAGTCATCTTCGTCGAATCCACTGAGGATCTCTGCATTGTCGTCATCGCAGTCACAGTAGCAGTCGCAGCCAGCTCTAGGGTTCCCGCACACAGCAAGCTCGTTCGGGAGGGTCCGCTCCACAAGCCGAGAGGCTAATACATCAACTGTCACAAATTCTAGAATTGATGTATCCAAAAGTTCTGTATCGTCAATAGGAACTCAACGCAACAGACGGCGCGTCAATCGGACGCCCAGTCTGAGAGTTATTGGCTTTTTCGTCTGAGGGGTCCGGTTGGTTTTTAAGGAAAAACCAACCCGACCGTACTCCACCTCCGTCCAAACCTCAGGTGGAGAGTTCCAAAAGATCTGTCTCACTAAGAGGAACTCAAAAAATCTGACGGCACATCAATTGGACGTCCGTAGCTCAAGATATGAGCGTTTCTGCTCCAAGGGCCTGGTTGGTTTCGTGTAGGAGCCAACCCGGCCGAACTCAAAGTAATCCGAAACCTTGAATGCGATATACCGAAACGACCGTCTCGATCCAATGATTGCATCGTTGCTGACGGAGCGTCGTTTGGAAGTCTGTAGCCCGAGTTATGGGAATTTGAATCCAAACCGCACGGTAACGGGGTGTTTCGGGCCCGGGCCGTCCCGGCCCGAGACCCCCCAGTTGGCCCGAACCGGGTTGAACCGCCTCGGACAGGGTCGACCCGGCCCGGCACGGCCAGGCACGCCGGTTCGGCTCAAGGCAACGTGCTGGGCGCGCTACCAGCTCGGCCCTCGGCCGAGCTGCTTGAGAACCGGGGGCGCCTGCCCCCCTTTTGTGAAACCGCGGCCCCCCTCATTATGGGGGGCCGATTTACTGTCCGGGGGAATTAAATTCCCCCGGTCTTCCTCCCTTCCGGCCGGACCGACCTAGCCAGATGGTTCTTCCTCAACGGGACTGGCAAAGGCCGGTCCCCTTCCGGCTTCCGACACCGGCGGCCTAGCTGGCCGCCGGTCTTCTTGTTCCGCCACGGCCCGGAACCGGCCACGACCTTCGTCGTCCGGCGCGGCGTGACGACGTCGCGCCCTTTCGCCGTGGCCCCGCTCCGGCCATGGTGTCTTCGACTTTCTTCGACGTGACGCGACGGCATCGCGTCCTTGCATTATTTTACAACGTGGCGCGACGGCGCCACACGTTTCTTTCCGTATGATCCTGTGTGGTGCGACGGCACCGCGCCACACCCATTTCAATCCACAACAGAATCAACATGAAGAAGGAGGAGGGTCGGCCGTGTTCGTGCGGATCGGACCCCACGCGCTATTCGCTAACAACTGGACAAATTTCACGAAGAAATAATCACGGGTATAAATCATGAACAAAATAATAATAAAATAAACCCCTAACATGGTTTCAAGTGCAGAGCATGTCAACAAGCCGCGGAAGACTAGCGTCGCGGAGGTCGGGCGTCACGGAAATCGAAAGTTGTTTCCGTTGACGTCAAGGTGCGTCCGAAGAGGTATGTCGCTGGAGAAGATTCGTAAGCTGACGGAGATAGTCCGAGGAGGAAACGGTGTCTCCTTCCGTTGACACGGGAAGAAGATTGAAGAAGCGGCATCGTCGATCAATGGAAACACACCGGCTTCAAAGAGGGGAAGTGGCGTTCTTCATCGGAACTTATGTGTTCTTCATGTACTTCGTCAAGGTTGAAGAAGATAAAGATAGAGCTTCCCAAAACCTCTCAAGGTGGAAAAGGATACTAACCAAATAAAATAAGCTTAAATCTTATTTTATTTACACAACTAAACCACTTGAATTTCAAAAGTTTGAAATTAAAATAACTCAACTCAATTAATAACTCAAGTTTTCATGATTAATTAGAGAGGAGTTATTGGGAGTTTAAAGAGGAGATGAAGTGTTAGGGTTTGTGTGGTCCCCACCACACTTAATCCTCTCAAGGGAGGCTAAGTGGATGTGGGTCCCACCCCAATCTCCCTTTCGGAGGATATAACCCACTTGGATAAAAATAAAATGTGTTTCCACATTTTATTTAACTTCATTTTAAATTCCCCAAAACTAACTCTCAACCTGCATAAAACGCAACATCAGAAAAGGTCTCCTTAAATAAATATCGGTGCTGCGAGTTCATCGGTGCCCTCAGAATTCGATTCTGGGAACCGGTTCAAAAGTTAAAAATTCCCGCTCATTCGTTCACTGAACGTACTCGAGCCAAACTTCGGAAATTGATTCTGGGCACTCCGGGCCTTGGAATCAGGTGCCGTCAGAAACTGCGTTCTTGTAAAATTCCCAAGAAAATTAAGAAAAAAATTTCCCTTGAATTTTACGGGTCGTTACATTAATCCCACCTTAGGGCTTTACATCCCCGTAATGATACATCAAAACTAGGGAAACAAATGAGGGTAATGAGCACGCATCGGAGCATCCTGCTCCCAAGTGCACTCCTGGAGATTCCGTGTTGCCATCGGATGCACACTAGATGAATCGACCGTCCACGTAGAACCTTCTCTTGTCGTTCCTCAATCTCCACCGGGACCTCCGTAAAAGTCGTCCCATCGTCAATGTCAAGCTCCCCATGGTCAATGATGTGCGTCGGGTAGTGCACATATCTCCTCAGCTGAGACACGTGGAAGACATCGTGCACCCGGTGCAACTGAGGTTGTAGAGCTAGGTGATAATCCACCTCTCCAATCCTACGGAGGACTTGGAAGGGTCCGATGAAGCGCATATATATCTTGCCGCCTCGGCCAAATCTCTGTATACCACGTCGAGCTGAGACCCGCAGGAAGACGTGGTCTCCATCCTCGAACCCTAGTGGACTCCACCTCCTGTCAGTGTATGACTTCTGCTGGCTTTGAGCTGTCCTCATCCGCTCCTGGATGACCTGGACCTTCTCTGTCATGGCCTGGACCATCTCTGGTCCCATAAGTGCTAACTCCACAAGGTCTGTCCAGTAGAAAGGAGATCTACAAGGTCGGCCATACAACGCCTCGTACGGTGCCATCCCAATGGTGGAGTGGTAGCTGTTGTTGTACGCAAACTCCACCAAGGGTAGGTGGTCCTCCCAGTTATGACCAAAGTCGAGGACACATGCGCAGAGCATGTCCTCGAGAGTCTGAATGGTCCTCTCCGTCTGACCATCTGTCTGAGGGTGAAAGGATGTGCTCAGACGTAGCTGCGTCCCGAACGCCTCCTGTAATCCCTTCCATAGACGGGAAGTAAAGCGAGCATCTCGATCGGAGATGATAGATGATGGCACACCGTGAAGCCGCAAAATCTCCTGAACGAAAAGTCGTCCCAAGCACTCCACTGAGCCCTGCTCTCTGATTGGTAAGAAGTGAGCCGACATGGTGAGTCAGTCGACAATCACCCAGATGGATTCGGGACCTCTGGAAGTGTGTGGAAGTCCATTCTCGAATTCCATAGATATCCCATCCCACATCCACTCCGGGACCTCCAAGGGTTGTACCAAGCCTGCTGGTACTCGATGCTCTGCCTTCACCTACTGACAGGTGAGGCATCGAGAAACGAACTCTGCCACAGCCTTCTTCATGCCCGGCCACTAGTGTTGTCGTATGAGATCCTGGTACATCTTCGCCACTCCAGGATGTACCGCCAAAGATGAAGTGTGAAACTCTCTCAGCACCTCCTCCCGTAAAGCGATTGGTACCATGGTATGTCCTCTGAAAAGGATGTTGTGCTCTTCTCCAAAGGAGAAACCATCAGGTGCCTGTCCTGAGGATATCTTTGCACGCCGCGTCTCACAGTCAGCGTCCCCAAACTGTTCCTCTCTGACTCGTTGTAGTAGTGGAGGAGTGACTGTGAGAGACTGAAGGAAGGCTACTCCATCTCTATCAACAAAGGATATCTGCAAAGAGGATAGTTGCTCTGTCACCTCCTCAAGAAGCTGAATGCCCGTCCTCCGGCTGAGGGCATCGTCTACTACGTTCCCCTTCCTAGGAGTATAGACTATATCAAATTCACAGTCCTGGAGGAACTCGGTCCATCGCCATTGTCTCATTTTCATGTCCTTCTGCGAGAAGAAATACCTGAGACTCTGATTATCATAAAAGACTGTAAAGCGCTCACCCATCTGGTAGTGTCGCCATTTCTTCAGAGCGAAGACCACTGCTTCTAACTCCAGGTCATGGGTATCGTAGTTCTTCTCATGCGGCCTCAACTGTTGTGATCCATAGGCGATCACTGCCCGCTCCTACATCAGGACACAACCAAGTCCGGTCCCTGATGCATCACAGTAGACTACGTACCCTACTCCCACCTCAGGAAAACTCAAGATAGGTGCGCTGGTCAAACTCTGCCTCAGCTCCTAGAAGCTCTGCTGACAACTGTCTGACCACACGAAGGTTTTCCCCTTCTTCGTCAAAGCTGAGAGTGGTGTTGTAACTCTAGAGAAGTATGGCATGAATCTCTTGTAGTATCCATCTAGTCCCAAGAAACTCCACACCTTCGTCATGCTCCTAGGTGGATCCCAAGCTATCACTGCCTCGATCATCGCAGGATCCACTGCAACTCCCGCCTTAGAGATGACGTGTCCCAAGAAGTGGACCTCACGTATCCAGAACTGGCACTTCGAGAGATTACCATAAAGCTGGTGCTCTCGGAGTGTGTCTAATACAACCCATAAGTGGTATGTGTGATCCTCCTCATTCGTTGAGTAAATCAGAATGTCGTCGATGAAGACCACGACAAACCGATCAATGTATGGCTGGAACATTCTGTTCATGAGGGCCATGAACACTGCTGGAGCATTGGTTACGCCGAAAGGAATAACCAAAAACTCAGAGTGTCCATACTGACATCTGAAGGTCGTCTCCTGCACGTCCTCGTCTCTAAATCTGAGCTGATGATAGCCTGACCTGAGGTCTATCTTTGAGAACCATTGTGCTCCCTTGAGCTGATCAAAGAGGTCATCAATCCTCTGTAGCGGATACTTGTTCCTCACTGTCAGCTGGTTCCGGCGACAATAGTCAACACAAAGTCGTATGCTCTCGTCCTCCTTCTTGGAAAACAATATCGGGAAGCCCATGGTGAAACACTGGGTCGGATGAACCCCTTGCCCTGCAAGTCCTCCAACTGTACCCGTAGCTCTCAAAGCTTGGAGGGGGACATCCGATATGCTGGAGTCGATATCGGGGTTGTCTCGGGGTATAGGTCAATATAGAAGTCTACATCCCTGCGAGGAGGTAACCCTGGAACGTCGTCGGGGAAAACGTCCGCAAATTGATCCACCACTGCAGGAAAACCTGGACTCCGCACGTCAACTGCTCATAGGATGAGGCTAGACAACTGATGAGTGATGGGATTTCCTCTCCTCTGCGGAAGTCCATCCTATGCTACGAAGGCTCCCTTCTCACTGGTGAAGGTGAAACTGCTCCCGTCGGTGCGTACGCATCGCACCTTGCGCCTAAAACAGTCAATCTGTGCATGGACCGTAGATAACCAATCCATTCCAAAGATGACGTCGTAAGGACTCGACGCTGCTATAAGAAGATCCCAGCCAAAGCTCTTGCCTCCTAGAGTAAGCTCACACTGCCGGAACCAGTGCGTAATCATCGAGTTTGCTTTCGTAGGAGTCTCTAGCCGTAAGGATCGAGCCAACGGCTCTGTCGGAATCTCCGAACTCCGAACAAGGGCAGTGCCTATGAAAGAGTGACTCGCTCATGTGTCTATAAGTACTGCAGAAAGGGTGTAATAGACACATATAGTACCTAGAATCATCTCGGGCGTGCCGTGGTCGTAGGACTCGTCTTCCTGGAGCTGTGCCTGTCTCTGCCCGCCAGCTCCCTGTGGTCGGGGTGGACCTCCTGGTGGTGGTGGTGGTAGATCATCAAAGCGTCGTCCACAACCTTATGCTCGGCTAGCTCCTCTGCCTCGTCCACCTCCTCCCTGCGGACCGCCACGGTCGACCCTCTGCCTCTGCCTCGGTGGTCCCTCAACCGTCTGATGCTCCTCAGCACGGTGGTTCGGGCAGTCACGAGCCATGTGGCCCTACCCGTCGCACGAGTAGCATTGTCTGCCTCTCGCAAGACTGGCTCCACGCTGTGTGCCCCACACAGCTGGGCCAGTGTCCTGAGGTCGTCTGCCTGAGGGTCTGGTCTGCCTGGACCCCTGAGTCATCCGTCGACTGCCAGCTGCAGAGGACTCTGCTACGTGCCACCCTGTGGTGGGTCTCGGTGCTGGTGTAGACTCAGCAAGAAAACTCTCGATCAAAAGGGCCCTCTCCAATACTTCCTTCTGAGTCAAAATTATGAGGGAGATCAGCGATGCCCTGATCTCGTGTCTCAATCCCTGCTCAAAGGTCCGGGCCCGGAAGAATGTGTCCCGTACCATGTCGGTCGAGTAGCATGAGAGATCAGTAAATCTCGCCGTGTACTGAGTGACCGTCATGCTGCCCTGCCGAAGCTATAGAAGCTCCTGAATGCGCACTGCACGGATGGTGGCTGGGACGAACTCCGAGCGGAAGAGGATCTCAAAGTCCGTCCAATATAGAGATGCCTCATCATGCACATGGAGCATCATGCTCCACAATCGGCCCGCTGCTGCGTGCAGTAGGCTGCAGCAAGGATCACCATGAGGTCTGCTGGTGTCCTCACTAGCCTGAAAAATCCTACGACTGCCTCCAGCCAGTCCTTGGATGCCTGGGGGTCCGTCTCCCCACGAAACATGGGCGGTCACTAGCGCTGAAACTCGTGCAGAGCTCCAAGGTGACGTGCATCGTCAGCGGCAGGTGCTGGAAGCATCGGTGGCTCGGTGGGTAGTGTTACCGCCAGTGCCACTACTAACAAAGGGCCCTACACCGAGGCCTCGTCGCTCGGTGGGTTGTCGTCACGCTCGACTATCGGAATCCTAGTTGGCTGCCGTCGTGGGGCCATCCTGAAAAGGAAACAGGTGCACCATGGTCAGTACAGTATACCTGGTGAGCTGATACAAAGTAATCAAAAAGAAAACTTTAAACACACACGCAATTAATGTTTTCGTGCATTAACTCGGAAATCAGAAGTCAGGGTCCTGGTGTACGGATACGTCAGCCGCCGCACCAACACTGGACTCCCTGGACTGATAACCACACTCAATACACTAAACACTATTGCTTCACATAGAAAAGATCAGAGTTCATGGTAGAACCGAACTCCTCTGATACCAATTTTTCATGACCCGTCCTCGGGGCCCGTGCCGTGACTACCCCAAACCCGCCTTCCATAGGCCAGGGGCTGGCGACTAGCACCAAGGTGTAAATCCCGATAAAAAGGGAAGGCATTGCCTTTGTAAAGTAAACAATAACCACAGAGTAAGCAAGCGGAAAAGTAAACACTAAGTAAAAATAGAGTACAACTGAAGTGCGGAAAAGTAAATGGGCCAGTATACAAACCCAGACTGAAAGTAAAGTACAACTCGAAAGGGAAAACATCAATTGTAAAGTAAAAGCCGCTACACCAGCTGTCCACTGGAAATCCCACCTGAAGGGTGGGTACAGATAGCTCCACTGCTCCTCGGGTCCCTCCGTCCGCTCCGAGCACGTCCTGCCCAGTGGTCCACCTCCAGGTACCATCCTGTTCGGCAAGCCTCGACCACGATCAACGATGTCCGTCGTCTGCAACCAACATAACATGGTGCGGGCATAGCCCGTGCAGGGGTGAGTATAAGCTACTCATTATGGACCCTGAGACCCCCGAAGGTCTCCCAAAATCCACAAAGGATAAACCACAAAGGAAAGATAAAAACACGAAGTAAAAACCGACATTTCTTAGGTATATTCCCATACATATACCTAAGTCATCAATTCCAATACGCTCCAACCTCTGAGCCCAAGTACAACTCAGTCCACACAGGAAAGTATACGTATTCCAGACAGGAATGAAAAACGAAATCCACACAGGATAGCACAACACAATCCACACAAGAAAGAAACGGGATTCAGCTTAGACATGTATACTTCTTCGGAAGACAATAGAGATGATCACTGATCCATCTAAGTCGTCGAACCCACAAAGGATTGATAGGTACTCACCCCCGCAAAGACCCACACAGGATCGGACCCACACAGGATCTGTAGGCGCTGGTTCACACAGGACCGCTGAGCGCTGACCCACACAGGATCGGACCCACACAGGATCTGTAGCACTGACAACACAGGATCACTGAGTGCTGTAGTCGTCGTCATCGAATCCACTGAGGCTCTCTGCACTGTCGTCGTAGCAGTCACAGTAGCAGTCGCAGCCAGCTCTAGGGTTCCCGCACATAGCAAGCTCGTTCGAGACGGTCCACTCCATGAGCCGAGAGGCTGATACATCAACTGTCACAAAGTCTTGATTTGATGTATCCAAAAATTCCGTTTCGTCAACCGGAACTCAACGCAACAGACGGCGCGTCAATCGGACGCCCGGTCTGAGAGTTATTGGCGTTTTCATCCCAGGGGCCCGGTTGGTTTTTTATGAAAAACCAACCCGACCGTTCTCCACCTACATCCAAACCTTTGACGGAGAGTGCAAAATGATCCGTCTCACTAAGAGGAACTCAACAAAGCTGACGGCACGTTAATCGGACGTCCGTAGCTCAAGATATGAGTGTTTCCACTCCGAGGGCCCGGTTGGTTTCGTGTACGAACCATCCCGGCCGAACTCAAAGTAATCCGAAACCTTGAGTGCGATATACCAAAACTACCATCTCGATCAAATGATCGCATCGCTGCTGACGACGCGTCATTTGGAAGTCTGTAGTCCGAGTTATGGGCATTTGAATCCCAAACGCTCGGTAACGGGGGTTTCGGGCCCGGGCCGTCCCGGCCCGAGACCCCCCGGTTGGCCCGAACCAGGTCGACCCGCCCCAGACAGGGTCGACCCGGACCGGCGCGAACCGCCCCGGCCCGGCGCGGACCGCCCCGGCCCGGCACGCCGGTTCGGCGCAAGGTAGTGCGCTGGACACGCTGCCAGCTCGGCCTTCGGCTGAGATGATTGAGAACGGGGGGCGCCTGCCCCCCTTTTGTGAAACTGTGGCCCCCCTCATTATGGGGGGTCGTTTTTCTGGCCGGGGAATTAAATTCCCCTGGTCTTCCTCCCTTCCGACTTCCGACACCGACGGCCCGGCTGGCCGCCAGTCTTCTTGTTCCGTCGCGGCCCGGAACCGGTCACAGCCTTCATAGTCCGGCACGGCGCGACGGCGTCGCGCCCTTCCGCCGCGGCCACGCTCCGGCCGTGGTGTATTCGACTTTCTTCGACACGGCACGACGGCGTCACGTCCTTGCATTATTTTACGACACGGCGCGACGGCACCGCGCGTTTCTTGTTGTATGATCCTGCGCGGTGTGACGGCACCGCGCCACACCTGTTTCAATCCACAACAGAATCAACATGAAAATGGATGAGGGTCGGCCATGCTCGTGCGGACCGGCCCCCTCGCGTTATTCTCTAACAATTGGACAAGTTTCATGTAGAAATAATCAAGGGTATAAATCATGAACAAAAGAATAATAAAATAAACCCCTACCTCAGTTTCAAGTGCAGAGCACGTCAACAAGCCGCGGAAGACTAGCGTCGCGGAGGTCGGGCGTCGCGGAAATCGAACGTCGTTTCCGTTGACGTCGAGGTACGTTCGAAGAGGTACGTCGCAGGAGAAGCTTCGTAAGCTGACGAAGATAGTCCGAGGAGGAAACAACATCTCCTTTCATTGACACGGGATAAATATTGAAGAATCGGCGTCGTCGATCTTCAGAAACACACCGACTACGAAGAAGAGAAGTGGCGTTCTTCGTCGGAGCTTAAGTGTTCTTCGTGTTCTTCGTCAAGGTTGAAGAAGATGAAGAGAGAGCTTCCCAAAACCTCTCAAGGTGGAAAAGGATACTAACCAAATAAAATAAGCATAAAGATTATTTTATTTACACAACTAAACCACTTAAATTTCAAAAGATTGAAATTAAAACAACTCATCTCAATTAATAACCCAAGTTGTCAAGTTTAATTAGAGAGGAGTTATTGGGAGTTTAAAGAGGAGATGAAGTGTTAGGGTTCGTGTGAGCCTCACCACACTTAATTCTCTCAAGGGAGGTTAAGTGGATGTGGGTCCCACCCCTAACTCCCTTTGGGAGGATATAACAAACTTGGATAAAAATAAAATGTGTTTCCACATTTTATTTAACTTCATTTTAAATTCCCCAAAACTAACTCTCAGCCCGCATAAAACGCAACCTCAGAAAAGGTCTCCTTAAGCGAATATCGGCGATGCGAGTTCATCGGTGCCCTCAGAATTCGATTCCGGGCACCGGTTCAAAAGTTAGAAATTCCCGCTCGTTCGTTCACTGAACGTACCCGACCCAAACTTTGGAATTTGATTCCGGGCACTCCGGGCCTCGGAATCAGGTGCCGTCAGAAACCGCGTTCTTGTAAAATCCCCAAGAAAATTAAGAAAATATTTCCCTTGAATTTTATGGGTCTTTACAATAAAACCCACAACCATAGTGTGATTGGCCTTTATTACCTACCACTAGCCTACAGGAAGTCCATGGTTATTACAAAATAGTTTTCATAATCTAAATGGTATTTGATAATATTTCCAACCTTATACAATTAGGATAGAAAGAATATTGTTGAGTTCTATTACCATTTGGAGTGAAAGATGGGTTTGTGGTAAAAAATTTATAAAAGAATGAAAGTCTACATGTCAAGTAAGTATATTTCTTTACGTTGTTAGTAATTCTCTTAAATAAATTGCTCAACATTATGAAAGGTAACTTAAAACAAAAATGTTGTCGGTTAACTTTTCCAACAGGGGATTCAATGTCCGTTTTACCAATCACAAGTTTGTGATTTTATTGTGGTTAAATTTCTCCTAATCCTGTTTTCTACAACTCTCCATCAGACCATGATGGTTTTATTTCTTCCATATCCATATTTTCATAGAATCATAGTATGAGCTATTGATGTGGCCTTATTTTTACCCAGTTTTACACATCTTTTTATTACATTTTATACAATTCATTTAACTATTTTAACACTTTTTAATAAATAAATGCACTTTTAGAATTTTATAAATAAATTTTTCAATTATTCACTTTTTATAACATTTAATGTATTTTAGGACGTTAAAATAATTGATTTATTCTTTATGTGTTTTTAATATAACTAATTTTCAATTTGTTTAGTTAAATCCTTATTTGTTTATTTTATTTAACTTATTATTATTATTAATCATTGAGTTTGCTAATTAATTTACTTTTAATTTTTAAAGTTATCTACAACATAGCTCGGCTTTCCAGGATACCGGTAGCTTAGCTGCCGATAGCAGGTTTCCGGTACACACTATCGGTGACTCTGCCTCTATCAGTGACTCTGCCTCTA
The DNA here is from genome assembly GCA_963277665.1 of Viscum album. NCBI lineage: Eukaryota > Viridiplantae > Streptophyta > Magnoliopsida > Santalales > Viscaceae > Viscum > Viscum album. The sequence goes on along the minus strand of OY728153.1, from coordinate 414,639,565 downwards.
TCAGTGACCCTTGTCACCGATACTCATTTCTATCAGTAAGTGCTTTAATTTTATAAGCAACAGTGAGTATTTAGTTAGGTTAATTTAATTCTGCTTAACTTTATAATAGTCAATATTTATTAAAAAAATCATTTAATCAACATAATCCTATTAAATTAATTTAGACTTTATTTAATTTATTACTCTTTCAATTAAGTTACGTTAAAATAGGTTAATTCTATTATTTTATGTCTTTAATCACCTGCTAATCATTTAAGTAAATAATATGTGTTTTTAATTTAATTTAGGGGTTTTCTTTTAATTTATTAGTTCAATTAGTTAATTAATTAATTAATTAAGAGATTTTAATCATTAGATTTATTATTTTATGTATGCAGATTGATTTTTATTTCATTTTATAATTGTTTTAGTCTGCAGGTGAGGTAACTAAGAACTCGCAGTGATTTATTTGGGACACCGATGTCTTTATTTTTATTTTTCTGCAATTTTTTAATTAAAAAGTTTAGTTTTCTTTTAAATTTAAGACTCTTATTAATTTAGTGCAACATTTTACAAGTTTAATAATTCAATGGTTATCAAATAGTGCTTTTTAAATAATAATTTTAATGATTTAAAGGTTAATAAATATCTTGTTTTTAATTAATGTTATTTAGCATTATTTTAATTAATTATTTTAAGTCTTTCTATTTAATTTATTTAAGTTTTAATTCTATGTTTAATTTTTCTTTTTATTTTTGAAAGATCGATGTTGCGTAATGGCGAGATTCCCCTTTTTTCCTACCGGTAGCAATCCTTACCGGTAACCCTTGTAATTTTCCACGTCTAACAGTGACCTCACCTTTTCATTTTAAGCTACCGGTGACCCTTTTGGTACCGGTAGCTTCTTATTTTTTTTATGTAACGGTGACCCCGCAACCACTTTCACTCTATCAGTAGCTCCATCACCGATACTTTTTTTTAATTTCTTCACCGTTAAGTCACTCTACCGGTGACTCTCCCTCTTAACTCTCACCGCTACTGGTATGTTTTTTCCTACCGGTGACCCTTATTCCTAATCCCCACCGATATTATCCACTTTTTCACACCGTTACGCTACACCACTGATTTTACTCACTGTTTGTTTTTATTTAGTTTTATTCTAACAGTAGCTGAGCTACTGATACATCAACCTCACCGATAGGCTTTCTACCATCCTCACCGGTCCATTTCAACCTCACATTCCCTGCTTCATCCTTTGTCATTGATACGACATTCTTTCCTGCAACAGATACTCAAATCGGTCCCAACATCCACTCCTCACCATCTCAAACCTCATCCAGTTAAAAAAAATTCAGAAACATGATAGAGATTTACTTCAAGAGGAAGTATCGCTACCAATTGCAAGAACCAGAGCCACACAGCTCGTGCGTTTTGAAGCAATCCATCATCACGATGATTCGATCATTCCCCGCTTTGTCTGAAGCATAGATTCATCACATAACCAAACATACCCACTTCTTATAGCAGCTTTACGAACTAATTTACCAAAATCAATTAAAGAAAAAAACAACAGAAAAATTGTTTCGCCTTTAAACCCTTTATGTCATCGGGGCTAGACCGCGGACCACTGCCATTGATGCTTTGGTGATGTGTTGCAGGTGGATGTCGATTCGGGTTCTCCACCGGTTCGACGCTGTTGTTGGAAGTAGGAGTCGTTGTCGTCGCCGCTCGACCTGTTTTATGCAGGGATGCCACCGAGGAGGTGCTGACGTACTGGAGGACCACCTGATATCCAGCCACCACTGTTGAAGGAGGACCGCCGCTGTGAGAGCTGGAGCTGAGAGGAGGTCGATCTATTGGCTGATGTAGTGCACGTACCAATTCCAGAACTAGATTTGTCTTCGTCGAGAAAAGATGAAGTCCATGCCGCTGAGATGCACTGCTATGTGCCGCACTACAATAAGGATGAAGCCGTCGGATTGGGGAAGAAGAAAACCCTTGCTGCACGTGGAATGGGGAGGAGGAAGAAAATAACACAAACCAAAAAAGTAAATAATAATAATAAATATAAATAAATAATAATAATAGTAAATTAAAAAGTTAAAAGTAAAAAACAAAAGGTAAAGTTAAAGTAAAGATAACTTTAAGTAAAGTTAACTTTACATAAAAGCTATCTTTACTAAGTCAAATAGATATAATATAAAATATTTTATAAATTTAATAAACATAAACAATTATAATATTAATAACTAGATAAATTATAAATTTAATTATAAAAATAACTTAATAATAAGTTTTAATAATTAATTAATTTATTATTAATAGTATAAATTATTTAATTAATGATAATTATAAATAAATTATAAAACATACTTATTAACTTGAAATTAATTAAAATTTAACTATTAATTCTAATTACAAAATTAAAATAAACGAATTAATAAATTAATCTAACAATATAATTTCTTAAATAGTAACAATTAAATTATTATTACAATCTAAATTAATACATTTCTAAATACTTATTTATTTATGATGATAAATTTTAATAATTAACTTTTAAAAGTAGTTTTTAGTATTTATATTTATTTACTAACTCAATAGAATTTAATAAAAACGGTATATATAAATAATAAATATCAATTAATATATTTAATGATTAACTTTATTTAATTATTAATCAGGAATATAACTTTAAATTTAAAAATAATAATAATAATAACTATTTTTCGTTATTTGTGTTCTCGTTTATTTAGGATTCTTGTCTAACTTGCAGGTTCATTCAATTTCTCAAACCCCGTCCAGGTTCAAGCAACCAACTCAGCGAGAGTTAGTTAGGAGGGAAAAGATAACGCGACATGTCGGTCGTGAAAAAACGCACATTTTGCAGTGCGTGGGTAAAGAACTTTTGAAGTCGGTGGAAGATGTGGTGGTGACATGCAATGGATGACAGAGAGTACTTAAGTAGAACAAGCAGCATTTTTTTAGACAGACAGAGATTGATTGACGGAGGCGTTCATACACTTACCTGGAGAGACGATCGAGAGCAGTAGGGACGATGCTAAGCAGTGCAGTCCAGGAACTTAGGAGAAGAGAATTCTTAGGGAGTTTCTTCTCTCTCACGATTTAAACTTTTGTACTCGGTTTCTATAATGTTTCATATTCTTCTGTGATAATGAATAATACAGTTTGCTATGTCTTGATTTCGTGGAGAGTTCTAGCTCTACTGGTATCTTTTTCTTCCTTCTCATTAATCAATTCTTCTGTGATTAGAATTGATCGGCGAGATCAAATCTAATTTCATTTATCCTCTTCGTACCACTAGCACTGAAATATTCTAGACTCTGTATTAATTCGGCGAGTTTGGTTATAGAGTTATCTTTTTAGTAAACAAATAATAATGAAAACTTCAGTACCCACGGCGAGTGTGTACTGTCGACTTTTTAAATCATTTTTTATGAAGTTGTACTTCTTTAGAGTGGCGAAATCAAAGTGTACAATTTCTGCGACTTAACTCCTGGCGAGGGAGCTAATTTACCTTTATTCAGTGGTACAAAGCAGTACTTTTACATGATAAGGAATATCAATTAAAACCAGTAGACTATGGAAATCCTCGAGTGTTCTTTACTGTTGTCTTTTACCGACATTTATCTCCTTTGTTGCACCTTATTTTCCAGCAGTACTCTATTTTTTGTATAGGTAGAACAAATTTACAATAGAAGTGTAGTTTAATTTACAGTACGAAAAGTCATAAAAAATTAAAGGATATAAAAATATAAAAAGTGAAACTAAGAAAAAAATCACTCCGCTGCTGACAACAGTGGAGTTTTCCAAGTTTTTTTTTGTTTAGCAGTGGCCAAATTTTACCATCCCTGTAGGTTCGACCCTGCTTGCCACATATACAGTAGTTAGAAGGAATATAAATTTTAAACTTTGACTGACATCAACAACAGTTTAGGTCATGTTTTTGGCTCCATTTCCGGGGAAAGTACGAGCCATTGTTAAAAAGAAAAAAACATTTTAAAAAAAATTCATATATAAAAATCATTAAAAAAATTTGAAAAATTTGAAAACTGTAAAACAAAATTTGTCTTGTCAACCTGAACTGTTACTGTTGGTATCGTCTACTGTTTTTTTTTGTATGAGCACAAGACACTATGCTGTTAGATTAGAGCCCTTAAACCTTGAATTAGAAAAACATTTAGCTGCTCTAAGAATGAAGAACAAAACTGAAATGGAAAACATAGATAATAGAGTTCCTAAGCATAATAATTTCAATAACCAACCAGAACTGTTAGATGAAAATGAAATGCCTAGTATGATGGAGTTTCAACTCCCTCAAGTTTAAAGAAACCCATCATCCATTAGATTAAGTCCTAGAGCCAGAAATTATGAGTTGAAACAATCACACATTTCTCTGCTACCTGCATTCAATGGGCTCTCTAATGAGGACACTTTAGCCTTCATTAGAGATTTCTACAACATTGTGCAGCAACTTCCACTTTTAGGACTTACTGAAAATGAACTAAGGGTTAGATTTTTTCCCGTTTGTCTTAAAGGGAATGCGTGAAACTGGTTTTTAAGTCTAGATGAATACATTTTTGAAAATTGGGATCAAGTTTAGAAATCTATAATTATGAAATTTTATCCTCAAAGATTAAAAGATGAATTGAGAACTAAAATCACTAGTTTTTATAAAGAGGATAGAGAAGCTTTCCATGAAGCATGGGATAGATTTAGGGATCTGCATAGGCAGTGTCCCCATCATCAACTCCCTTCACATCTCCTCATGGACACCTTCTATGAAAAGATTTCCTCCTCTGGTCAGAATTTAGTGGATCAAGCTGCTGGGGGTAATTACAATGATAAGACTGATGAGGAGTTGAGACAAATTTTCAATAATATTTCCCTTAATTCTCAACATAAAAATTTAAGATGAAAAAGAGTTAATAGAACTGTCAATTCAAATACTGGTTCAGGAGCTAATACTCAATCCCAACTTGCTGAAATCACCAACCAACATCAAACATTAATGAACCAGAATTCAAAACAAACTGTTAATCAAGTTGAAAACTAGAATCAGTATCAATCTCTTAGGCAACAGTGCACTCAATGTGGTATGTTTGGGCACTCTGAAAGTTTTTTTCCTCATGTTGATCTATCTTCCCAACAACATGAAAATTTAAACTTTTTCAATTAAGGTCCTAGGATTCCTCAAAAAGATGATCCTTTTTCTAATAATTACAATCAAGGATATAGGAACCATCCAAATCTGTCATGGAAGGACCAAGGTATTATTAAGCAACAAAATGCTCCTAATTATCAGAACCTACCAAGACCAAACATTCAAAATCAACAATGGGGAGAGTCTTCAAATGATCAAGGAAATAATGATAATCAAACGTAGTATAAATTGGTTCAGATCATGAATAAAATAAATTCACAAGAGGAAAGGTACATGACTCAACTTAATAAACAAAAAAGTCAATATGAGTCAGAAAAAATGCAAACTGATGTGATAATGCAGAACCTGGAAACACAACTTGGACAATTAGCTAGAGATTTGACATCTAGGGATAAAGGTAGGTTGCCTAGTACCACTGAACTTAACCCTAGGGAAAATGATATGGTTGTTGTTACTAGAAGTGGTCTTAATACTCAATCTGTTACTGAAAAAACTGTAAAAAATGCCCTAAATGAGAAACTGTTTGAATCTGGAAATGGAAATCTTCTTTGTTCACAATCTGGAAATTCACAGAAAGATGTTGAAAATAATGAGAATCTTAACCCTTCTCCTGGAAATCAAGATGAAAATTGTTTTAAAAATCAAAAAAAAATAAAGTAAAAGAAAAGGTTGTTGAAGAGGTGAGGGGCATGCCTACTGTTCTGAAAATTTATTCCCCACCCATCCCTTTCCCTAAAAAACTGAAACATCAAAGTAACACTAGGGCTGAACTTCTTCAGTTCCTTGGTCTTCTTTCTAAGCTTCAAGTGAACATACCTTTTATCCAAGCCTTAATTCAAATCCCATCCTATCTGAAATCCTTAAAGAAAAATGTTTCAAATAAAAATACCCTTGAAGAATTTTCTACTTACAGCCTCACTGAGGAGTGTAGTGCGGTGCTTCAAAAGAAAATCCCACCCAAATTGAAAGACCCATGTATTTTTGTCATCCCTTGTACTCTAGGAAATTGTGGTCAGCTGAACTGTTTGTGTGATCTAGATTCCAGTATTAATCTTCTCCCATACTCACTATTTTGACAATTGAGGTTGGGTGATCTTCAACCCACCACAGTCATACTACAGTTAGCTGATAGATCATTCACTCATCCTGTGGGTATAGTAGATGACTTACTAGTTGAAGTTGGGAAATTGTTCTTACTTGCTGATTTTCTTGTTCAAGACATTGAGTGTGATTAAGAGGTACCTATCATCTTGGGTAGGCCCTTCATGGCCATAGTTGGAGCTATCATTGATGTGTCTAAGGGTCAACTGATCATCAAAATTGGTGAACATGAAGAGGAGTTCCATGTTTTTAAAAATATTAAGGAACCAACTCACTCTGAAAACTGTTCAAAAATTGAGTCTCTTGAAGAAGAATGTTCTTATAAGAATTAACATGAACTCATTTAAAAATATGAAAATCATTCCTCTTTTGAAGGAAGAATTAGTGAAGCTGAAAATCATTGTGAATCTGTTAATGAAACTGAAATTTCTGCTGTAACAACCAAACTGGTAAATCTTCCAGAACTGGAAAACTGTCCAGTTACTGCTGTAGGAGAGTCTTCTGTTTCTGAACATAGGAGTTTTCTTAGTGAAATTGAGGGTGTTTCTGTTAACACCAACACTTCAGAATACTTTGATGATACTGAGGGAGAACTTTTAAGACAACTTGATGATTCTTCTTTGATTAACCTGCTGAATTCTAATTTGGAAAATCTAGACAGTGCCCTGCCTATCTTGGACAGTAGCACTGTTATCTCTGAATCTGAACTGGAAATTGAAAATATATCATCTTTTAATACTACTTATAAGAAATATATTGAAGATATTGGACCTCCCAGGTCTAAGAGTCTTCCTTCGAATGTAGTACCACCTGATCTTGAGTTGAAGCCTATCCCTGCCCATCTGAAATATTCATTTTTGGGTAAGAATTCTACTCTACCTGTCATCATTTCTGATGAACTTAAATATTATCAAGAGAAAAGATTATTGAATGTGTTGAAGAAGTTTTAATCTTCCATAGGCTGTACCATAGCTGATATCAAGGGTATTAGTACCTCATTCTATATGCACAAAATTCCTATGGAACCTGATCATTAGCATAGGGTAGAATGTCGAAGAAGATTAAATCCAAACATGAAAGAAGTTGTGAGAGTGGAAGTAATCAAGATGTTAGATACTGGAATGATATATCCCATCTCAGATAGTGCTTGGGTCAGCCATGTCCATGTTGTCCCCAAGAAGGGAGGTTTCACTGTAGTAAAGAATGAAAAAACTGAAGAAGCCCAAGTTAGGAAAGACACAAAATGGAGAGTCTCTATTGATTATAGGAATCCTAATGCAGCCACTAGGATGGACCATTTTCCTATGCCCTCCCTTGATCAGATGCTTGAGAGGCTTGCTGGAAATGAATTTTTCTGTTTTCTGGATGTGTATTCTGGTTACAACCAGATTCCTTTTGATCCAGAGGATCCGGAGAAGACTACTTTCACATGCCCCTTTGGGACATTTTCCTACCGGCGAATGCCCTTTGGGTTGTGTGGAGCTCCAGCCACCTTTCAAAGGTGTATGATGGCTATCATTTCTGATATGATTGAGATAATCATTGATGTTTTCCTGGATGCCTTTTCTATAGTGGGGAGTACATTTGATACATTCTTAGGAAATCATGAGTTAGTCGTAGAGAGATGCATTGAAACCAACCTTGTTCTTAATTGGGAGAAATGTCAATTCATGGTTTCTGAATGTATTGTTCTAGGTCATAAGGTGTCTAATAAAGGTTTAGAAGTTGATACTGCTAAGATAGAAGTTATTCAAAAACTACCGCCTCCTGTTAATGTAAAGGGTGTTAGAAGTTTTCTAGGGTATGTCGGTTTCTACTGGAGGTTCATAAAGGATTTTTCTAAAATAACTAAGCCCTTGTGTTCTTTACTGGTAAATGTTGCGCCATTTAACATTGATGAAAACTGCTTGAAATCATTTAATCTGCTTAAGGAGAAACTCACTACATCACCTATCATTACTGCACCTGATTGGAAACTACCGTTTGAGATTATGTGTGATTCTAGTGATATGGCTGTAGGTGCTGTCCTTGGATAGAGGAGAGATAGGAAATTTCATGTGGTATACTATGCTAGTAGACTGCTATATGATGCACAAATGAATTATACCACCACTGAAAAAGAGTTGTTAGTGGTTGTTTTTTCTCTGGAAAAGTTTATATAGTATTTGTTAGGTTAAAAATTCATAATTTTCATTGATCATTCGGCTTTAAAAAACTTGCTGTCTAAGAAAGAAATTAAACCCAGGCTAATTAGATGAATTCTGTTGTTACAAGAGTTTGACATAGATATTAGGGATAAGCAGGGAGCTAAAAACTAAGTTGCTGATTATTTATCTAGGCTTCCTGTTACTAAACTTGAATCTGAAAATCCTAGGGAGATTAACTCTTCCTTCCCTGATGAAAAACTGCTCACTGTCTCAGTCAAGCAATCTTCTTGGTTTGCAGATTTTGCCAACTTCCTGGCAGTAGGTGTCACTCCCAAAAATCTGTCTAATAATCAAAGAAATAAATTCATTTCTGAATGTAAATATTATCTGTGGGATGATCCCTTTTTGTTTAGTAGGTGTGCTGATGGTATTCTTAGGAGATGTGTACCTACGGAAGAGATGATGTCTATTCTTGAAAGTTGTCATTCTTCACCTTGGGGAGGTCACCATGGGGGTGAGAGGAATGCTCAAAAAGTCCTACAGTCTGGTTTCTATTAGCTTACCCTCTTTAAGGATTCTAGGAGTTTTGTGGTATTGTGTGACAGGTGTTAGATATTGGGTAATGTTGGTAGGAAACAAGAGTTACCCTAGAAGGGTATTTTGGAAGTTGAAATCTTTGATGTATGGGGTTTAGATTTCATGGGTCCATTTCCATCATCTCATGGGAATGAGTATATTCCTATTGATGTGGATTATGTGTCTAAGTGGGTAGAGGCAGTAGCTCTTCCCAACAATCAAGCAAATAGTGTGATAAAATTTGTGAAAAAGAATATCTTTACAAGATTTGGAGTCCCAAAACCTTTTATTACTGATAAGGGAACACATTTTAAAAATTAAAAGTTTAAAGCTTTAACGGAGAAGTATGGTTGTGTTCACAAAACTGGTACTCCTTATCATCCACAGTCCAGTGGATAGGTGGAAATTTAAAATAGAGAACAAAAACAAATTCTTGAGAAAACTGTGTCAAACTCTAGGAAAGACTGGTCTCTTAAACTGGATGAAGCTTTATGGGCTTACAGAACTGCTTTCAAGACCCCAAAAGGTATGTCTCCTTATAGGCTGTTGTTTGGGAAATTCTGTAATTTACCTATGGAGTTGCAACATAAGTCATATTGGGCAGTAATGGCTCGGAACTTTGACTTTATGAGTGCTGATGAGAGGAGATTGCATGAGTTGAGTGAACATGATGAGATTAGGAGAGAGAGAGTTATGATAATTAAAGAATTTATAAAGAGAGGACTAAAATTTTTCATGATTCTATCATTCAAAACAAGGAGTTCAAACCTAGACAGAAGGTCCTTCTCTTTAATTATAGACTTAAACTTTTTCCTGGGAAGATGAAGTCCAAGTGGTCTGGACCGTTTACTGTGGTGAGAGTTATGAAGAATGGAGATGTGAAAATAGTTGGTGAAGAGAGTAAACCCATGTTGGTTAATGGGCAAAGACTGAAACTTTATTTTGAGTGGCATCCAAAGGGATTGGCTGCTTTCACTATTCATGAATGAAGTTTGGCTAGGGACTGTAAACCTAGCGCTGCATGGGAGGCAACCCATGGTTTTAGTTCTGTTAATAAATAAGGAATTGTGATTAAATAAAGTCTAAATGAAGACTTAAAATTCAGTGCTTCATGGGAGTCATCCCATGTTCTTTATTTTGTGGTTACTTTTATTTCAGTTATTGTTTTACATTGGATAAAGTTTGGCTTTGATGCCTTCTGTTTGTACTGACTATGCTAGTTATATATTCCTGGTTCTCATGCTTGGTGTTTTTAGGATGTTGCTGCTTATGTCAATAAAGGGAGTGGAATTCCCATGCTGAAGGAGTAATGGAAATCTAGTCAGGGAAGTACGTTACTGTTAAATTCTGTTTCTTCATTCTACTCCATAATACTTTGTTGATAATATGTGCATATATTGAAAAAAATATGTTCTTGCTTAAAATTCTGCTTGTATTATAAAATTCTGCTGCATGTCGTGTAACTAATGAATTAAAAATCTTTATGAGCCTCCTTTCTTTTAAAAATTGAATTTCACTATTGTGATAAAACCTTTTCACTACATGAAACTAAGTGTGGGGGGGAGTTTATGCTGGTCATTTGAATCTGCTTGTTTCGTTGAGGTCTTTGGCATGAACATTGTCTACTATATTGAACATATTATTGAACATATTGTTTAAAATGCTTAAACCCAGTTAATTTCACACTTACACCTTATATTCTATGTTTGAACATTAATGAAAATCTTTTCCATTGGATATCAATGTTAATGGGTGTACTTGTCAGCGAACCTGCTGGTTATTTATTCATTGTGGCAAACTAAAATTTTGAACTTCATTGAGTCCTTTATACATGTCATAAATCTACTAAATTGAAAATATATTTTGAACTTATAAATGAATAATTATTATTCTCCATATTTAGAATTCAACATTGGCGACAAAGTTCGGTTTTATGTGTGGGGGAGGGGGTCAATTCTTGACTGTGCTAAACTGTTTTTTATTGTAAAGCTCATCAATTCCCACTGGTTTTAAACTTTTTTTCAAAAAAGGGTCAAAATTTCTCAAAATTCATGCATAATTTTAGTTTTTTTTACTATACTCAATTGAGTCTTGCCTTAGGAGAAGTTCCTTGTTGGTAGTTCAGAGCTTCTTTGAGTATAAAATTAGTGATATTGGATGATTGCTGAGTGGTTTTACTTAGTGATTTAATAGATATTTTGTTTAGGAACTACTTCTGAAAGTGATGTGGGTCACATGTTTATGGAATTATCAGCATACCATTGGAACTTGTAATTTGATTTCGATTCTAGGGGCCTCAGTCATCCTTTAAATTATTAAAAGTAATTGCTTAAATGAGCCAATGTAATGATTTCATATAAATCTTTAGGAACTGGAGTAATCTGGGCATCTGGGATCCCACGGTGAGTCTCTGAGACCTTAGATGCTGGGTGCATTTTTGTTAACTAAAATCCCTCTGTACACTCTGAATAAGTGCATTGCACAATGCATAGCACAATGATACATGTCTTGGGAAAAATAAATAAAGTGTCTAGGGTCAAAAATGAGCTCATTAAGCTGAGGGGAATGATGAAATCCAGATTAAGAAAGGGTTCAGTTGGTTTATATGGAAATCATTTAGATTTTATCATTGAGGTGAATAAAAAACTATTTATTTTTGTAACCTAGGAGAAAAAGTCAAAGTACAAAGTTCGTTGGTTAAGGTCTTAATTCGATTGAAATTTTATCCCCTGTCATTCTTAGACTTAGAACCTGAGACTAGATTGAAGTGAGTCACTATGATGTATCACATATGAGGCATGACATCCTCTTTAATGGATGGTATTTGTGTTCTTAATTACCTTTGAGTATTTGTTTTGAACAAGATTCATCTGAGTAGATCATTTTCCTTAAGCCTATTGTTATGTATTGTCCTTTGTTTTGAGTGCTGGACATGTTACTGTGTGATCATTATCATAAATACATTTTATTGTTTTTCAAAGATAATAAAGTATGGGATTGTTTGAGGACAAACAATGATTAAGTGTGGGTGAATATGATGTGGCCGTATTTTTACCCAGTTTTCCACATCTTTTTGTTACATTTTATACAATTTATTTAACTATTTTAACACTTTTTAATAAATACTTGCACTTTTTTATTTTTTAAATAAATTTTTCAATTATTCACTTTTTATAACATTTTATGTAATTTTGGACCTTAAAATAATGTATTTATTCTTTATGTGTTTTTAATATAACTAATTTTCAATTTGTTTAGTTAAATCCATATTTGTTTATTTTATTTAACTTATCATTATTATTAATCATTGAGTTTGCTAATTAATTTAATTTTAATTTTTAAAGTTATTTACAACTTAGCTAGGCATTCCATACTACCGGTAGCTTAGCTACCGATAGCAGGTTACCGGTACACTCTATCGGTGACTTTGCCTTTATCGGTGACTCTGCCTCTATCAGTGACCCTTGTCACCGATACTCATTTCTATCAGTAAGCGCTTTAATTTTATAAGCAATAGTAAGTATTTAGTTATCTTAATTTAATTCTGCTTAACTTTATAATAGTCAATATTTATTAAAACAATCATTTAATCAACATAATCCTATTAAATTAATTTAGACTTTATATAATTTATTACTCTTTCAATTAAGTTACGTTAAAATAGGTTAATTCTATTATTTTATGTGTTTAATCACCAGCTTGTCATTTAAGTAAATAATATGTGTTTTTAATTTAATTAAGGTGTTTGAATTTAATTTATTAGTTAAATTAGTTAATTAAATAATTAATTAAGATATTTTAAACATTAAATTTATTATTTTATGTATGCAGATTGATTTTTATTTCACATTATAATTGTTTTAGTCTGTAGGTGAGGAAACTAAGAACTCACAGTGATTTATTTGGGTCACCGATGTCTTTATTTTTATTTTTCTGAATTTTTTTAATTAACTTGTTTGGTTATCTTTTAAATTTAAGTCTCTTATTAATTTAGTTCAATAGTTTTCATGTTTATTAATTCAATGGTTATAAAATAGTGCTTTTTAAATAATAATTTTAATGACTTAAAGGTTAATAAATATCTTGTTTTTAATTAATGTTATTTAGAATTATTTTAATTAATTATTTTATGTCTTCATATTTAATTTATTTAAGTTTTAATTCTATGTTTAATTAGTATGTTTATTTTCGAAATATCTCTATTGCGTAACGGCGAGATTCACCTTTTGTCCTACCAGTAGCAATCCTTACCGGTAACCCTTGAAATTTTCCACGTCTAGCAGTGACCTCGCCTTTTCATTTTAAGCTACCGATGACCCTTTTTGTACCGGTAGCTTCTTTTTTTTATGTAACGATGACCCCGCGCCCACTTTCACTCTATCAGTAGGTCCATCACCGATACTATTTTTTTTAATTTCATCAACGTTAAGTCACTCTACCAGTGACTCTCCCTCAAAACTCTCACCACTACTGGTATGTTTTTTCCTACCGGTGACCCTTATTTCTAATCCACATCGATACGCCCCACTTTTTCTCACCGTTACCCTACGCCACTGATTTTACTCACTATTTGTTTTTAATTATTTTTATTCTATCGGTATCTGTGCTACCGATACTTCAACCTCACCGATAGGCTTTCTCCCATCCTCACCGGTCCATTTCACCCTCACATTCTCTACTTCATCCTTTGTCATTTATACGACTTTCTTTCCTGCAACTGATACTCATATCGGTCCCAACAGCCACTCCTCACCATCTCAAACCTCATCCAGTTAAAAAAAATTCAGAAACATGATAGAGATTTGCTTCAAGAGGAAGTATTGCTACCAATTGCAAGAACCAGATCCACACAGCTCGTGCGTTTTGAAGCCATCCATCATCGCGATGATTCGATCATTCCCCGCTTTGTCTGAAGCATAGATTCATCACATAACCTAACGTACCCACTTCTTACAACATCTTTACGATCTAATTTACCAAAATCAATCAAAGAAAAAAAACAACAGAAAAATTTTTCCTCCTTAAAACCCTTTATGTCATCGGGGCTGGACCACGGACCCCTGCCATTGCTGCTTTGGTGATGTGTTGCAGGTGGATGTCGATTCAGGTTCTCCACCGGTTCGACGCTGTTGTTGGAAGTAGGAGTCGTCGCCGTCACTGCTTGACCTGTTTTGTGCAGGGATGCCGCCGAGGAGGTGCCGACGTACTAAAGGACCACCTACTGTCCAGCCGCCACTGTCGAAGGAGGATCGCCGCTGTGAGAGCTGGAGCTGAGAGGAGGTCGATCGGTTGGCCGATGTAGTGCACGTACCAATTCCAAAACCAGATTTGTCTTTGTCAAGAAAAGATGAAGTCCATGCCGCTGAGATGCGCTGATGTGCACCACACTACAATAAGGAGGAAGCCATCAGATTGGGGAATATGAAAACCCTTGCTGCGCATGGAATGGGGAGGAAGAAGAAGATAACACAAACCAAAAAAATAAATAATAATAATAAATATAAAGAAATAATAATAATAGTAAATTAAAAAGTTAAAAGTAAAAACAAAATGTAAAGCTAAAGTAAAGATAACATTAAGTAACGTTAAATTTACATAAAAGCTATCTTTACTATGTCATATAGATATAATATATAATATTTTATAAAATTAATAAACATAAAAAATTATAATATTAATAACTATATAAATTATAAATTTAATTATAAAAATTACTTAATAATAAGTTTTAATAATTATTTAATTTATTATCAATAGTATAAATTATTTAATTAATGATAATTATAAATAAATTATAAAACATACTTATTAACTTGAAAATAATTAAAATTTAAGTATCAATTCTAATTACTAAATTAAAATAAACAAATTAATAAATAAATATAACAATTTAATTTCTTAAATAGTAACAATTAAATTATTAATAAAATCTAAATTATTAAATTTCTAAATACATTTTTATTTATGATGTAAAATTATAATGATTAAATTTTAAAAGTAGTTTTTAGTATTTTTATTTATTAACTAACTCAATAGCATTTAATATAAATGCTATATATAAATAATAAATATCAATTAAGATATTTAATGATTAACTTTAGTTAATTATTAATGAGTAATATAACTTTAAATTTAATAATAATAATAATAATAACTATTTTTTTTCGTTTTTTGTGTTCTCGTTAATTTAGGTATCTTTTCTAACATGCAGGGTCATTCAATTTCTCAAACCCCGTCCATGATCAAGAAACCAACTCAGCGAGAGATAGTTAGGAGGGAAAAGATAACGCGACGTGCCGGTCGTGAAAAAACGCACATTTTGCCGTGTGTGGGTAAAGAACTTTTGAAGTCGGTGGAAGATGTGGTGGTGACATGCAATGGATAACAAAGAGTACTTAAGCAGAACAAGCATCGTTTTTTTAGACAGACAGAGATTGATTAACGGAGGTGTTCATACACTTACCTGGAGAGACGATCGAGAGCAGCAGGGACAATGCTAAGCAGTGCAGTCCAGGAACTTAGGAGTAGTTCATTCTTAGGGAGTTTCTTCTCTCTCGCGATTTAAACTTTTGTACTCTATTTCAATAATGATTCCTATTCTGCTGTGATAATGAATAGTATAGTTATCTACGTCTTTAGTTCGGGTAGAGTTCTATCTCTACTGGTATCTTTTTCATCCTTCTCATTAATCATTTCTTCTGTGATTAGAATTTATCGGCGAGATCAAATCTAATTTCATTTATCTGCTTCGTACCACTAGCACTGAAATATTCTAGACTCTGTAGTTATTCGGCGAGTTTTGTTATAGAGTTATATTTTTAGTAAACAAAACATAATGAAAACATCAGTACCCACAGCGAGTGTGTACTGTCGACTTTTTTAAATCATTTTTAATGAAGTTGTACTTCTGTAGAGTGGCGAAATCAAAGTGTACAATTTCTGTGACTTAGCTGTTGGTGAGGGAGCTAATTCACCTTCATTCAGTGGTACGAAGTAGTACTTTTACATGACAAGGAAAATCAATTAGAACCTGTAGACTATGGAAATCCCCGAGTGTTCTTTACTGTTGTCTTTTACCGATATTTATCTCCTCTGTTGCACCTTGTTTTCCAGCTGTACTCTGTTTTTTGTGTAGGTAGAAAAAATTTACAATAGAAGTGTAGTTTCAATTTACAGTACTAAAAGTCATAGAAAATTAAAGGATATAAAAATATAAAAAGTGAAACTTAGAAAAAAATCACATCGCTGCTGACAACAGTAGAGTTTTCCAAGTTTTATTTTAGTTTAGCAGTGGCCAAATTTTACCTTCCCTATGGGTTCGACCCTGCTTGCCACATATACAGTAGTTACTAGGAATATAAATTTTAAACTTTGACCGACTTCAACGACAGTTTAGGTCAGCTATATTGGGTGACCTTTGTACTTCTCTTTCTTTCTTTTAAAGTTGTATTTTTATTAACCTTATTTCCGATGTGGGTTTTGCACAAAGGTATTTTCTATTTTCATCCTTTTATTTTCAAAGAAAAATTTTAAATTGCAAGGATACAATTTATTGAAGGAGGTGAGAATGTAACACCAAAAGCTTCCATAGTACACTCCTCTTTGAATAATAGAGCAGCATGTGTTGTATGCAACCTCGAGTTCTAATACACTACGACCAATTAAAGTAGCAGTTATGAATAGTAATACCAACTTTTTGAAATTATATAAAATTTATATTTCAAAATGGACTTTATTTTTGTATTCGTAATATAGAAATTATCCTAAGTTGAATTTTTTGTAATTTTCTGAGAACTTCCAATTTTTTATGAATAGTTAAAAATACTTAAAACAACTTTTTTAATAAAAATAATTTATAGTGATAAATTATTCTATTGAGTTCTTTTAATGTATAATTATAATATATTTTTACCAACTTATCCAATGGTGGTGCTTAGAATTAAATTAACATTGAAATTAGACATAAACAATTGTCAATCTTTTGATATATATTGATACTTATAAACACACTATTTGTTGTGATAGTAGGTATTAATTATAAAATTTATTAATGCAACTTATATCTTTGGAATTTTTTAGAATAAACATCATTTTTGAATTCGTAATATCAATTATAGCTTAGGGTGAAATTTTGGCATTGTTCTGAAAAACATAAATTTTTTTATGAATAGTGAAACCACTAAGTGGTAGATAAAAAACTGATTTTTTGTTTAAATGAAACATTACCAATTCTATGAATTTAATTTCAAAAATCTGACATACATGGTTGTGATTAGGATGAAAAATTTGGTTCAATGGGATTAAAATAATTTTTTGGTGAATAGTAACTTTTATTTTTTATTAATCGCGATTAAAGGTAATTAGTGAAATTTAAGGTAAAGATATTGTTATAATAATATGAAATGACCTTGAAACATGTCCTACCTCTATTTCATGAGTCATGTATGACCAATAAAATCCATGGGTCAACTTGGAGATCCCATGGATCCACTTTGGTAGGAAAATCACATTAAAAATTTTTATTTAACGTTAAAATAAAAATGTCACAAACATGAGTTGTTTTACTAAAACAACGTTCAAATGGGGTTATAAAAGTCATATTTTTACTATAAATATCCATTAGAAATATAAAAATATTTCCTACATCATGATATTTTTTTTTTATTTTTAGACATTAAATAAAGTAAATTGTTTATGACACCATGATGATGCAGCGATTACCTCATTATTTAATGATTTAAATAAAATGAAAATTTAATAGAAAATCTAAGACCTAAAAATGTCAGTATCCAATTGGATGGGTGGATTGGGAACTCTTATCACCTTATCCTAGAAATATATAATTTTTGGACCTTTTAAATCTGAAAAGCATTTTATAATAAAGTAAACTTTTATAACTTTCCAAAGAGTTCCCATCCTCTCCTCTTATAAAAGGCCCCCACCTCTACCACCTTACCCAAACCTCTCCAGCCTTTGGCTCTGCCAACCCCTACCCATTTTTCCTTTCCACATCCCAGTCATACTCCTAGAAGCCTCAATTTGGGAAGAAGGCTTCCCAAGGAAGCCTTTGAGCTCAAATAAAAAAGAGTTACCCATTTTAAAGGTAGTGTTTTCTATTGTGTTTTATGTTTTATTTTGCTTCTCCATCCCCCTAAACTCTTTTTAATCATTTCTTTTGTAACAAAAACTGTATCCAAAATATACTAGGAAGTTGTTATAAAAAGGATTCTAGCTACACTTACACACACCTACATGTAATGGTTAAAAAACATATTGTTTCTATGAATGGAGAATTTCTTCCTCACGAAATGATGATTGTTCAACACTCATATAACACCTTCAAAGGTGGACATTAAGATTTCAATATATTTATATATGATATATAATATGTTTATGTTTTACTTAATCTTTTTTAATTTTAATTTATTGAATACCTTTATGGTTTCCATTACGGGTATACACGATATTTTCATTTTAGGAAGTGCGGACTACCGCCCTCTCAAAGTGATTTGAATCGTTAATGCCATATGTGGGATTTATAAAGGATGTAGTAAATGGTATTATACATTATATTTTATTGGAATTATAGTATACCTTTATGTAATTATAATTTCATTCCATTAAATATGAAATATAAATGAAAGTAGTGTTCATGCGTACGTACGGCTTACCGTCTCCATGAACGGTGCATTTCATTTCTTACCTCTAAATGTTATGTAATATTATAAATGCATGTATATACTAGATATATATTATATAAATGATATCTAAATCATGTATATTTTCCTGGATATAATGGATATTTCACCACATGAACAACTTGAAATTATATGATGTTTATTTTTGACTCATGTACCAAAGATCGACAAAATGACTGTTATTAATTTAAATAATTACATAATGTTCATAACATTGTAATAAGTGATATACAAGATTAATTAGCATGGAAATGGTTCTTAAGAATATTGAAATTAATTCTAATTTATTATTCATGAGGATAAAGAATGATCGAGTCAAGTCGGACACGAGGTAAGGGAACTTCTTAACCCAATTTCCATTCTTTGGGTTAATCTCCAACTTTCAAATTATGTCATGATATTATTATGTCCTATATTGTATTTGTACTTTCATTATGTGTACTTATAGTTAATACACATAATAGATCTATGTTATTTAAAAAAAATGATCTTTGTAAGGGACTTCGTCTCAATCTCCTTTCATTGAGGCATATTTAGTTTTTTCCACAACATTCCTTTATACGGTGTGTAAACCCCTTTGAATATTACATTTATTCAAAAGGAATCATTTTATACAAAGCGTTTTTACTAAAGGAAAAAAGGAATGTTTTTTCTTACATATGTGGCGACAACGACTTCTCCACCTCCGTGACTATTATTTTAGTTTTGGCTTCCTCTATAAGCCATAACTTTTTTTAAATGAAAAATAAATACCAAAATTTAATTTTCTTTTATTTTGGTATTGAAAATGGTGTTGAATGTTTTTTTATTATATAAATTTGTTGTATTGATATCTTGTGATTGAAATGTGGATATTTGTTGTTTCCCTTATTCATGTTTTATGTCATACGAATATGTTATGGTTTATGATATGTTTAAACCTATTAATATGAGGAATGCATTGGTCTTAATAAGTGACGGGTGGAGCCCGCTATTGCTCCTCGATTCATCGGCAGGTTTCATGAGACAAACTAGTGTTTTGGCACGAGCCCTTGAAAAAATCTTATTTTTAGTCTTGGCACGAGGCCTTGGCTAAGTTGTTATTATAGTCTGGCATTATGCATTCCATCATTATGAAAGTGGTTATTGATATTGCATATGATTATTGGACTATTAGAATATCCATGTGAATAAGTCAATGGAATTAGTTCATTTTATTTTTTCCATATAATGATGAAGTTCAAGTTTAAAAGGTTTTTTGTTTTAGTTATACATTGCCTTAAATGTTAATATTTATTTATGAAAGTTTCCGCTATATTGTTATCCTTACTGAGAATCTGAGCTCAACCCTTTCAATGTTTTAATTTTTCCAGGATGTGAATAAGTATTTTAGGAATGACATGTAGGGATAATCTGAAGGGGATATGAGTGTAGAAAATGGAGACTATTTTATTGTAATTTTTCACATTATGATGTAATGTAACATTTATGAACGTATCTAATGTTTCCAATTCTACTAAACAAGTCGGTCTTTCAAGACATGATCTTTTGTGATCATGCCAATGTTATGCAATAATGCAGCGACTCTGGGTAACTGGGGTCGGGGCATTACAATTTAGTTTCATCAATATCTATCACCATCAGAATAATTATCATACTATGATAATAACATAAACCTAGAAGAAATAATGAGTTCATTTTCTCTAGATTTCAAATGTTGTTGGGATTAACACCTTCTCCTAATTGAGTTTTCTTACTAAAATAACTTCCAATCATGAATTAATAATAGTTCATATGAATCACTCAATGGAATAATGTATATAGATAAATATGTTGGAATTATGTTTTATACCGAAATCTATTAGTACCCGAGATAGCTAATGAAATAGAATAGAATGTTATATTCCTTCATCAAGAAATAAGTGCATATGATATTTAGTAGAATTTTATACTGATAATTGTATTTGTGGTCTAGAATTTCATGTTAGTGACAAGGTGATTGATGTAATATATATAGTAAAGAAACTAATGGTATTTGGATATAAGGGAAAACAAATCCTTATATATATGAGTCCCACTATAATTTATTATCGTATCTAGATGGTTGCCCATAATTTTTCTCTTCCAATAAGCCTATCTCAAGTTCACGACATGTTCTAGGTATCAATCACAATTAAGTACATTTCTGACCCTTCAAATGTAATAAAATCAAAGGTAATACCATTGGTGTATGATATGTCTAATGAGGAACAAAATTACTACGTTTTATATCATATTCAATATGTAATACAGGGTCTAAATAAACTATGAAATATTATTACTTAAATTTGATAATTATAACATAGTTTTAAAATTTTGAGGTATAAATATGCATAATTTGTAATTTACATTTGTTTAAAATTCCTACAAAATATAAATTTATTCATTATTTTTTATTACAAAATAAATTAATTTTATGTATTGTAAATTTATTCTTCAAAAATACTTTTTC
Organism: Viscum album; assembly: GCA_963277665.1. Classification (NCBI taxonomy): domain Eukaryota; kingdom Viridiplantae; phylum Streptophyta; class Magnoliopsida; order Santalales; family Viscaceae; genus Viscum; species Viscum album. The sequence continues at coordinate 414,618,409 of OY728153.1, read as the reverse complement.
ATCAATAAAATTATTTATCTATTATCATTAGAAAGTATTATAATTTATTTCAAGAATTTTTTTAATAAAAGGTATATAATTTTCTAAATCATAATTTTAATATTATATTATGGTGAAATAATTTTATTTTCTCCTAAAATATTAGTTTTTAATTTATTATTTACAAATATCAATTTTTAGAGAACAATATTTTACTAAAATTATATCTATTAATTAAAAATTTAATTATTTTTTTGATTTCATATTAATTTAATATAAGATCCATTTTATCTTTTTTAAATCACATTAATTTCATTAGACTGAAAATATTTCATGATTTTGATATAAGTTTACATTCACTGTTAGTATGAATTTTTTTAATGAAATGGTATAATGGATAAATATTTTATTTTTTTGGAAACATATTATATGAAAAAAAAAATTTATTTTCATGTTACTAATGATATTTTAGGGGATGATTTATTATATTTAGGTATATATTACCACTTGTTTGAACATAAAATATTATTTGGGAAGAATGATATTACATTTATATTGGTTTAAGAATATGGTTATAAGAAAAACATTTAAGATAAAAAAACTATTTAATGATGATTTTATAGGTGTTATGTTGGATATTGTATTATTTATTTATTTAAATATATATGTTAAATAGTTGTATTTATTGTTGAATTTAGGAGATTAATGTACATGGGGTTATTTATTTTCTGTATTATCTGACATTATGCTAACCATTTTGGTTTTTTAAAATAGAGGATGGATATATTTTTCATATTTCTTGAATTATATGAATAGTTATATGTTTATTTTCATCGTAAAGGAAATAACTAATTATATTTAACACTTATAATTTGGAGAAAACAATTATTTGTGGTGGTATTATATTGAATGAGTAATATTCTAATTTTCAAGTAAGTGTATTTCCTTTTGATCTAAATTTATATGGTAAGGTAATTCCTAAACCTCAATAATTTAATCTTCAAAAAAAATTATTATCATAGTACATTCATTTTATAAGGAGCCTATGGTCTTATTCATATATTATAGTTTTACTATTTTTTGGTGATTAACCTTATCATCATTATTCAGTTTCATTTGATCAATAGAATTTGTAAAAATAAATCAGTATATATACACTTATTTTCACCACTGTGTCCATATTTTCATATCATACTAATGTTTTACTATTTGAAAATCTGGTAATATTATATTCATGCTTCATGTTCCTCTTTTAAGAGAATGCTTTGTAAACACTTTTTTGTGATGTCAGTTTTTAAAAAACCTATTATAAAGTGTCAACCCGTTAATTACTAATAATAAAAGAACATTTTGAGGATGAAATTTATTTAAGGAATTTATAATATAAACCACCTAGGATTTAAAAAACAAAACCATATTTGAGAGTGTATGCAATATGCAACATCCTATTTGAATTAACTATGAAACATTATTATTTTAATATGACCATTATAATCTAATTGTTAAATTTTATAATATAAATATTATTAGTTGATTTATTAAATATTTCTGATATTATTTAAAAAATATAAATTTATTGACTCTTTTTTAAATAATCCCTTGATTTTTCGAAAGTACATTTATTCCTCAAGTATACCTTTTTTTAAAAAAAATTATATTACTCATTTTCATTGGAAAATGATATAAATTAATTTCTAGAAATTGTAATTTTTTTTAAAAGGTTAAAATTTTATAAATAATCATTTCGAACTTATCCCTGGGTAAAAAATTAATTTTATTTGAAATTGTTTTCCCTAGTGATTAGTGACTAATAAATATTTTTTAAAAAATTATATTTATATTAGTTAAATCAACTAATTTATATTCTGATAATATTTTTTATTTTATGGTAATATATCATAAGATCTAGTTTATTTATTATAATAAAATTAATGTCATTTAAATATGAAATTTTGATGATTTTATTTCAAATCAACTTTTATGTATAAAAATATATATTTTTTGTAAATTATTTTTAAGTGCATATTGATTTTACATTTTTATTAATTAAAATAATCCTAAATTTAGAATTATTTCAATTAAATTCACATATATATATATATATTAATTTAAATTAAAATAATAAGTATTACAAGACGTAGAGCCAATGCAAAATCATATTTTCTTTAAAAAATTAATTTTACTAAAAATTATTTCTGTAATGATTTTTGAGATTAATTTTAAATTTAATTACATGCTTCATTAAATTGAATTTTTTAAATTCACTTCATATTCATAAATCAATTGATTTTAATAAGAAATTTATTCCACTTTTATTTGTTCTCAGTCTTAATAGTAACCATTGAATACATTTTTTTCTATAGTATCGATAAATAATATAATAGAAGTTAAAAATAATATGATAAGAAATATTAATTGATGATGATATGTTAATTTATCCAATTGGATGAGTGTAATTAATAAATATCATTCTGAGTCACAAATACATATATTTTTTCATATTTCGCAAAATTTAAATTTTATAATATTTCAGTAAAATATAAGGACATAAATTTCACATTAATTATTTTAACAACAACAATATTTTGGTACTAGGATAAAAATATTATGTTTTTCCATTTAAAATATTCATTTTAAATAAAATTTATTTTTAACATGGTAATTTATTAATAATATTTTAAAAAGACAAAATTAACAGAAATTCTTATGAAACACTAACACAATGTTCAATATGTTAATCGAAAAATAAAATAAATGAAATTAAAAATAATAAAAGTAATATAAGTTTAATGAATTTTTTATGATCCATGGATAATTAATATAGGTATAAAATTTTATTTCTTACTCAAATTATTATATTCCAATTCCATTTTTCTCTTGTATTTATCAAAGGTAATTTAAATTAATTGTTCCAAAGTTGATATTACTGATATTTTATAATAAATAGTATTTTATTAAATGATTTCTATTTTCTAAAATTAAATTCATAAGAAATGGTATTGGGATTTGGTTAAAAATATCAACATTGTTATTTTTATTATCTAATATTAAATTTATAGTAAATTTCATATCCCCTAAAGTGTAAAAACCATTATTATCATAGTAATAATAAAAAAGGGTTAATAATGGTTATAATAAAAATCAAATGGTGAAAACCTAACATAAACATGTTAATATTTAATTGAAATACATTATTTTTCCCACAATCATTAATTATTTTAATTATATCAGTTTTAATACTAATATTCACTAAAAAATAATTTATATTAAATTCAGATTCCCTACTAAAAATCTATGATATGACAATGGTTTTACCCTATTAATATAGGTTGGGAAAATATTAGATCTTAAGCCATGGGGATAGACATTTCCCAAAAGTTCTTCATAATCCTTTGGGGTATGTCATATTACAATACATTATACCAAGGGTTTTCTATAACTATTGGTATAAATTTCTACCATCAGTTTTAAACCTTTGGAGTATAACTCATTATATTGATATACCAAGTATTGAGAAAACCATTTCCAAATACATTTACAAATGGTTTATAGAAACCATTTGTAAAAATTTAGTTAATAGTTCTATTCCAACAGTTTATAAAACATTGGAATACACTTTTACCAATAGTTTGATGAAACCATTCATATAGATTCGTTTTAAATATCTATTATGATTTTATTGAAATTGTTGGAATTGATTTGTTGAAACTCCAGCAGTAGTGAGTATCGGCCTCCCATTCTACAATTTCCTGCAATAATAACAACCATATACGACATTCAGAATAAATTACCTCCAATTACATGTGAAATTATCTCCAATTACAATACTCTATACATAATTCACAACAACAAAAATGAATTAAAATATGATTCAAATAGTATTCGAATTAAATTATAGTACAATATAAAGAATTCATAATTACAGTAATACAACAAATAAAATACACCAATGGAATCTAGAACACCCCAAAAAATAAAATCTCAAAAACAAAATACTTTCAAATTTGATCCAAGGGGTTGGGGTTGTAAAAGGGGGTGGGGCTGGGGTGTCCATGGGGCATGGTGGGGATTTCTAGGGGGTTGTGAGTTCATGGGGTGGGGGCTTTCCAAGGGTGTTGGGTGTCCGGGGTGTTGGGGGCTTCCCATGGGAGTAGGGGTGTCTAGAATGTGGGGTGTCCAGGGGGTGGGGTGGTGTCCAGGGGAGGGGGGGGGGGCTGTCCATGGGGTTGTGGGATTTCAGGGGTGGGGGTTGTCCCTAGGGTGGGGGTTTCTAGGGGGACTATCCAAGGGGGCTATCCAGGGGTTGGGGGTATAGGTGGCGGGGGTTTCCAAGGGGTGTTTGGGGGTGTGGTGGTTGTCCATGTGGGTGGGGGTGTCCAGGCGGTGGGTGATGTCTAGGGGGTGGGGTGTCTGGGGGGAGGGGAATGTCCAAGGGGTGGAGGTGGGGAGTCTATGGGGGGGGGATGGTTATCCAGAATGGGGAGTGGGGGTGGGGGTTGTCCAAGGGGGTTGGGGTGTCCAGGGGGTTTCTAAGTGGTGTGGTGGTTATCTATGATAGTGGGGGTTTCCATGGGGAGAGGGTGTCCAAGGGTAGGGATTTCTTAATGGGTAGGGTTTCAAAGGGATGTCCATGTGGTCTTGTGGCAGTCGGGGGTTGTCCATGGGGATGGAGCATTTTGGTGGTGGCTGGTGTCCATGGGGTGGGGGAGTCTGTTTGGGTTGGTTTTTTCCAAGGGGGTGGGGTGTCCACAGTTTTTGGGGGTTGACCAATGGGGTGTGTGGTGTCTATGGTGTGTGGTGGCTGTCAATGGGGGTGGTGGTGTGAATGGGGTGGGGCTGTCTAATGGGTGGGAGTGTCTGGGGGGTGTCCATCGGGGTGGGGTGGGGTGGGGGTCTCTAGAGGGTGCCGGTGTCCAGGGGTGGGGGCAGTCCACGGGGGGGTGGGGGGGGGCTTTCCAAGGTATTGGGGGTGTCAATTGGGTGTTTAGGGGGTGTGGTGGCTATCCATGGGGGTGGGGGTCTTGGGGGTGGGGGCTGTCCAATGGGGTGGGTTGTCGAGGGGTTGGGTGTCCAAGGGTGGGGGTGTCCAAGGGGATGGGAGTGTCCATGTGGTGTGGTGGTTGTCCATGTGGGTGGTAGTGTCATATGGGGTGGGGGATGTCCAATCAGTGGGGGTGTCCAAGAGTGGGGGATGTACAAGGGGGTGGGGCTATCCAGGGTGGTGACGTTCAGGGGGTGTGGGCATGTCCAAGCGGGTGGCCGTGTCTATGGGGTGTCTATTGGGTGAGGTGGTTGTCCATGGGGGGTGGGGTGTCCAGGGGGTGGGGCCTATCAAAGGGGGTGGGGGTGTCCATGGGTGGGGGATTGTCCAAGGGGGTGGGGTGTTAAGGGAGGTTGTCCACGGGGTGGGGGATATCCACGGGGGTGGTGGTGTCCAAGTGGTGGGGACTATTGAGGGGGTGGGGGAGTCAAGGGAGGGTGGGAGTGTCTTGGGGGTGGGGGCCTACCCAAGGGGTTGGGGGTTTCGAGGGGGTGGGTGTCTAGGGGGTGTCCATGAGGGGTGTGGTTGACCAGGTGATTGGGGGTGTCCAGGGGTAGGGGCATTCCAAGTGGGTGGGGGTGTCCAGGGGGATGTCAATGGGGGGTGTCCAGGGGTGGGGGTGTCCAAGGGGTGGGGGTGTTTGTCTAGGGGCGGGGGATGTCCATGGGGTTGTGGGGTATCGAAGTGGGTGGGTTGGGGGTGGGGGACTGTCCATGGTGTGGGGGCGGCCCATGTGGGTTGGGGTGTCTAGGGGTGGGGAGTTTGCAAGGGGGGTGGGGTTGTCTAGGGGTGGGAGGAGGTCTAGTGGTTAGGGTGAATACATCACACATATACTCAGTAAAAAAAAATCAGGTTAATTTTTATTATTTATTGATAAAGAAATAAATTTAATGTGACCTACCTAATTTCATATGTATTCAAGAAACACAAATAATCAAACATCAAATGTCATTAATATCAATAAAAAATGTAACTGATCAATATGTCCCTCATCACCATCACTTTATTCACTGTCATCATCAGTCTCATCCTCATCCTCACGGTCCACCCCATCATCTTCCATGCCCTCATTACCTCTCTCATCCTCACCCACATACTCCACCTCAGCCTTCTCCTCACCCTCCTCCTCCTCAATAGTCTCCTACTCTCCCTCCTCATACATCGCATCCCTCCTCTTCACCCTCTTCTGAACATCTACTAAAACAGACACCCTGGTGCACCATATATAGAATTCTTCAACACCATATATTCATCAAAAACATTTTTGGCCTATGATGGATGTTTTGGACGTAAAATTTCAATCAGTTCCATAAATATAGTGTTTTACCTAGCAGAATGTTCTTCCATCTATGTGGCCTTTTTCAGCAATTTCTATATGTGTCACAACATTCTAGAACATAGTTGAACTAAAATTCATATCTGAGGATGGCCAATACCTCATCCACATTATACTCATCCTATGTCGGAAGCGTACTCTTGTAGGGTGCTCATTCCCCAACACTGATGCAATTGATTATTTTTCCCAAAATTGTCATCTTTGTGGGAATCAAGGGCCTATAAAGAAGCCTATTACAAATATAAATATATTATTTAGTTATAAAATAGATTTTAAAATTTTAAATCAACAAAGTAAAACATACAACTTGTTGTTGAGTCAGTTCGTTAACCACACTTTCATCATTCTTCCTTCTACTCGAGTAAAACAGTTTAGTTTAAGGAACACGCCCTTCAATATTCAATGTTTGACTATTAAATGACATTGAATGTTGTAAAATTTAATTAAAAATAGGTTAACATTAAATAATTTCATTACTAAAATTATATGAGAACTTTCGCAATCGAATAAATTATGGAGTAGACTGTGGAAAGTGAAAGTAGTAAAGAAAAATTATAAACTATCATACCTGCTTCCTGTCATGATCTGACATTTTAGTATGTCCCAATGTATGGAGGTATTTTTTAGAATCATTATTTATTTTTCCTCTAGAAGATTCCTAAATAAAATTAAATAATAAGGAAGATTGTAATAATGAAAAACATAAATATTTTTATTTAAATACCTCAAATGTTATTAATACCATAAACTGGATAGTTATCTAATGTGTAATCATATATTGATACTGTTTTTTCGGAAAATAAACCAAAACAGGTTCCACCCTAACTATATTATAACACTAAAACGCCATACAATATAAAACTCATGCATATAGGCTCCCAAAATCTCACCTAACTCCTTTAGATGTGTTTCTCAGGAACCTCACCATTGGGGAAATTAAACAGAAGTTGACAGAAAAATATTAATTAATTTAAATACAAAAATAATATATTGCATGAAATACATCATATTTTTAACCCATATCACTGCCCAAGAATTATCCTTTCAATAATTTTGAAAATATATCCACTAGAGAGGGATGACTGGAACGATGTTAGTGTATTTTGCAAGCGTCGCCAAAAAACACTTACATTGTTTCCCAATTTTTTCAATCATTAGAATGTCTTCATTGTAGTCCTTCATCAACACCATACAGTGGTTTGACATCGAACGCATTCATGTATGTCTCTACCCTATCATCCGATCAGTATATGTATCAATTATAAAATAAAAACAAATATTTTATCAATAAATGTTACAATGAAAATAAATAATTATTTAAAAATGTGTTGGGGTTCTATATATATACATGGGCAGTCTGATCAAATGGGCATCACTAGATCCAAAAAAAACTAAAGTAACACCTAGTACAGTTGGAGTGGATCATAATGTATGCTTTATATGGATAGAATATGGGAGAGAAAGTGTCTAAGAATATATAATATAGAATATCAGATTGAAAGAAGTATAAGTAAAAGAAGATGAAATAGATGGCTAGCCGAATGTTTGATGGGGAGTGGAAATCCTAATTGGATATGGTAAATAGGTGTGAAGAGACTCATATGTAAATTGTGGTAAAAAATTGGAGGACTAAATATCATGTGTTTCCCTAATGACACACTAGGATGAGATTGTGGGATAGATTGTATTTTAGTGGGATGGGCATGGTCAAATTGGTTATGTTGACTAGATCAGCAAGATCTCGTAACCCCCCCCCCCCCCTCTTCGTACGAACACCTGGAGTACTGCGACCACTACAAGGATACTCATCAAATAATATTCTCCTATGAGGTGGATCCTGCAAAAAATGATTAAAACAAAATTAATGAAATGACATTATTTGTTATATATATATATATATATATATATTTGAAATAAAATTCTCACTATAGGAACTAGTGTTGGAATGCTGATCTCAGCCATGTGATGATTTTTTTCCATCCTCCTTTTATGTAACATCTCTTCAATTGGTTGCATTTCCTTCATTTAGAAATAAATATGGATGTAATTAGAAATGAAAAACTATTGGTTAACCTACAAAACGAAATATATGATAGGTAATAAAGGGATTCATGGATAATTAAATAATCCATTGTTCTGGGTTATCTTGAAAAGATATATAATGAATTCAATAAATCGTACAGGATGTAATAAATAAATTTAATTTTGTGTAGGATGGGTTTTTACATGTTTCTTCAGTCTATTAAAATAAAGGAACCTTGATTCTGAGGATTTATTTCACTCAACAACCAAGAGAGAGAATACTAAATTATGCCTCTATAAAATTCAGCAATGTATATATTATGAATGATTAAACTCTACAGAATTGAAAATGATTCTATTAACATATGAATAAGGATAATATATCTACTTGATTCAAAAATGGTAAATCCCTTATTGATATTGAGTAAAAACATAATTTAAATAGCACAAGTAGATGAAGCATGTTTCTATACATTTTTTTATAGAATAATACAAACCATTATTTTCATTATCTAGTGAAATGATATAGGGTCATCTTTGAGTTATACTAATTTTATACATGGTAAATAATGAATTGAAATTATCACCATGTTAGAAATGTTGTTTTGGTATTTTTGAATACACTTAAATTCCAAATTTGATAATGAAATTCAAATAAAATTATAACAAAAAAACATTTAAAATTCACATAACCATCAAGTCGAATACAACATATTTTCAATAAATATTTAATAAATTTTAATCTTACACACATTAACAAGACAAGTGGAGATAAACAATAATAATTTATAACAAGGATGGATTATTCTATATATCTTACACCAAAACATTAGGTTCAAATTCAATGCTAAAAATTAAGCTACCAAAGTAATCAATGGTAATAAACTGATCCTTTCCAATGGATGTAAAGAATGTGTGAATTCTATCATCACCATCATCAAAATTATTTCTTATAATTAAATAAATAATTACAAAAACATCAGGTTGAAGATGGTCTTTGACATAAATAACATGTTTCTCTATTGATACCCATAGATATGGTTCATTAATAGCAAGCACGTGAGCCATATCAATTACTCTAAATCCACAATCATCCATAAATGTGACGTGCCTCATCATCGAATCAAATCATTAGTATATCATCATTGTGACTCGTCCATGAGAGTAATAATACAATATTTTTTTTTCTTTCAACGACACCATAATATCTAACATTTTCAAATCATGGTCTACTACCTGATGCACTAGAATAACAGTTTGTTGTGGTAGTAATGATAACACCATAATGTGTTGTTCTCATGTTATTTTCTAATTCAGTGATAATAAATTTGTACCCATTGAAAAAAATTGATTTACAGTCCCAAACCATGTTATTAAGACAAAAATCCATGGAAATTATTTCCTTAGAGATAGATTCAGCAGGAAAACTCAATAAATGAAATATAAATTCATATTAAAAATAATTAAATATTTATTTAATTATTAAAAATAGTAATATTTTTACATAAAATTTAACCATTGGGAAAACTAGTTTCTATGAAATGTCTCCCTTTTTATCAAAGTTAAAGAACAATTATTTCTATTTATCATTACTTTATGTTCCATGTATATATAAATAAGAATATTTTAATAGATATATATGTAATATATAAATATTCAATTTACTTAGATGTTGTAGTCATTGAACAAATCACAGTTGAACAAAACTGTGTGATGTGCCATCTCCCACTCTTCAAGGATTCATATTGTCAATGTATATGATCTAGGAATTACTCTTATTTGATGAAGTGAGGGAAAACTACATTCAATTTTCTCATACTATTCTTATTCATTTCCCTTTAGTCTATTAATTATTGTAGTATGATAATAAAAATATATAAATAAAAAATCCTTACATTCTTGACCAATTAACCATTCACGATATATCATTCAAGAGGATTCTTGTTGAAGAGATAACAAATTAATGTGTACATATTTCATTATGTTGGAAACATCCAACGAAAATTAATTGGTCCTCTGAGAAATATTAGAGTCATAATATGGACAGTCAGATGCAGCATGCATGTGAAAAATGATAGAAGAAATATTTTCTCTAACTCAGACAAAATTAATGGGGCATCTTCCAACATTTTTTTTCATGAAAGTCATGGATATCTTCTTATAAAAAAAACACTAAACAAATGGAAAAATAAAATAACATCCAACATTAAATTATTGGATAAAAGATTATGGATTTCTATTGGAATCAACTCATGCATAAGGATGAGGTAATAAAAAGTCCTCAATGATTTTAGCTTCTACTATTTTATATTAAACCAATTAGATATATTTCTTGAATAGCCATAATGAACTTTAATAGTCTCTATTACTTCTAGAAATTTCTTTTTTTGTAGGTTTCATCATATAAGAAGCACATTGATCTTCCAATTTAACTTCACTGAAATGTAGAAGCTGTAATTTTTGTTTGACGCACCAATCCACTAAGTCACGTCGAGATTTTAAATCATCTATTTCATTTCCTTTATCATTTAGAATAACATAAATATAGATTTCACATATATTTTTTCAATGTAAATTATGTCTAATAAATGAAGTAGAAAATTGGTTGACCAATAAGTAAAAAAATAGCAGATACTCCTCTTCATCTAATTTTAATAGTTTTTAGTGGAATCATTGTTTCACTTTATATATTTCTTTTTACCCTTCCCAAATATAGAATCTCACTTGCTTGGCTGCTCTCGAACTCTCGTCTTCTCTCATGTATCCTAGGGTTTTATATTTCGCTTTCAGTGATGTTTCCACAAAACATCTCCTCTTGGCTTTCATTGGAGATAATGTTTCATCCAAGCTACACTCACTCAAATTTTCTACCCCTCTTGCTTGAATATCCCTCCTCTGTGACAATACTCTTATTGACATTCTATATACCTATTTTCACACTGATCATTCATTCAATATAATCTATCCATGTTAGATATGGATCGCATGATAAACTGATATTTTGGGATTCCCGTTTGGCAGACGAAAAATCTCTAGGAGTTTCCATATTTGGCCCTCTTCCTAGAATTTGAATACCATATTTTGTTTGGGTTTTTTCTTTCATTATTTTTTCTAGTTTTGGTTTTCTAATTTTTAATATATTTATATATGTTTCATTCTTATTGAGTTTCTCCTTAGGTTTTCAATCCAAAATCCTTATTTGGGTGTTTTCCAACTATCTTCCTCATTTATTTTTGTTTTTAATGATGTTGGATAATAATTTTGTTTTTATCATTTCTTTGTCAGTCCTATCTCTGGGTATTTTCGATGGATTGGAAATCATTAATGATGATGATATTCTATGCCATAACAGTGATGATTATGGCCTCTATAGGCATCATCAGTTGGTATCTCTCGATGGGTGGGAGCTGACAATTCTGGTGGCGGATCTCAGTGTCAATGATGGTGTATGTGATTCTTGACAAAGTTAGGGGCATTGATGGAATATTCTGGAGTGTGGATGATATACTCATGGTCTTTTTCGATCGTTTGGATTTCATCCTCCCTTTCGGGTCTACCTCTCCATTGTGGTTCCATTTTCTAATGTTGGTAAATGGTGGTGATATAATGAAACAATGGTGATGGGGTTTGATGTTCTGGTGGGATGTGTGTACACTGATGATGATTTGGTAGAATGTCAGATTTGGATATGTTTTTCGGTGCTGGTGGCAAACATCAGAGAAGTGGTCGAAGATGTCGACTCAAGATGATGATGTCGATGATGATTGACCGATGTGACAGAGGTGAGAGTGGTGAAAGTATTAGGTCAGCATTGCGATGAATTCGGAGTTTCTCGGCAGTGGTATTATTTCACGGATAATATGATGGATGAAGGTGGGAAGTGATGCGGCCCATGAATCAGCAAGGAATGTGGCCTGAGTTCAATGGTGTTTTCCATTTGACATTTGAAATTTGTAATCTAGAAAAAAAATTGGGTGGAGACCTTTCGTTTTTTTAGTGGTGGGTTATGTAATTGTATTTGGTTAGATTTGTGTTGGATTTTGTTGGGTTGAAATGTAGAATTTAAATGTCACATGAAAATACAAAAAAATATGAATTGGGTTTGACCCTTCATGAATAAATAACAGAAATCTTTCAATTCATTATGCAGATCGGTTCTAAAAATACACTGATTTAGATCATCATTCTCAATGGTATTTTAATATCATTGACGATTATTTTTATATGGATGGTCCATTAACAAGAATCGTCGATGTCCCATAAAAATGAAACTACAACTATGTTTTAGTATTTTTGGATCGTGTATTGTTCATTAAAACCTGACATGATTGTTTTCCACTTGTGCTCTATCAAGAAATCATTGCATAATAAGGAATAACATTGATCATCCACATAAGTGAATCACACATCTAGAATATTTCTTTTGAACATGAATAATATGTGTGCACAACCATATACCAAATAATTTTCAACTCTTTTATTAAAGGATTCATGTATAAGTCTATATCATTTTCAGGATCATAAGGTCGAGATACAAGTATACTCATTAATGTGAATTGTTTCTTCATACTAGATATTGGAGGAAGGTTATAAATGTGTATAAAAACTAGAACAGTGTTTTGAAAAGTAAGAATATTCCAAAATGGATTAAAATCATCACATGAATGACCCAAACTCACACTACGCACATCAAGTACACAATCAGGATATCAAGAATTAAATCTCTACACTGAAAATCTATCTGTAGGGTGAACCAACTCATCATTACTGTTTTTTATTTCAATATCATGCCATCAATTTTTTTTTGATATTTTATCATAAATTAAATGATTATGGAGTCTGGGGATCAATGGAATATTCCCAATTACATTTTGTGGCACACGTGATGGTGTTCCATTAGATTTTGGCTTTTAGTGGGATGTGCCACATTTTATACAATCATTTCTTTCTGAATTTGTTCCTAGAATAAACTAAAATCTATCAGGCAAGAAAGAATTTTGTTTCATGAACATCCAAGTTCATCAACTAACTTCCAATTCATATAGTGGATGGAGGGAAAATATGCATCATCCAGAATTAATTCCTTCACGATGGTAATAATGTAATCGATGGAAATATTAGAAATCCCATTAATAGTATTCCCCTAAATCTGATGGATTAAAAATTCCATATTTTTAATTTTACCACATTGTCGATAAACTAGAGTAATGGTACCGTCATTCAATTTTTTTCACCATGACAAAATCATCTTTTTTATTAGACATATCATGTGTTCTCTTATATAAGTCTTTATGGGTCAGAATACTTTCTTTTTCATGATAAATAATAAACAGAAACCTATTATATAACAAATTATCCAATCTAATCCTCTCATTTGGATCATCAGAAATTAGAGATTTCATTATCTTCCCATTATGACACAACACATAGTAGTTTTCTTGAAATCCATAGTTGGATATGTGGCATCTGACTTCTTCACAGCTCAAATAAGTTCTTCTAACAAAATTTTAACATGGGTAGTGTATTGTGACCATCACATGAATAATTGTGAAGTGAAAATTTTAAAAATCTCTCCAAATTGTCATTCAAATTATTTGAGATCTGATCGAGTTCATTCTTCCAACTTTTATTCATGCTGTAAAAAAATTTATATGTCATTTAGTCAAAAGAAATTCAAAAATATTTATGTTTAATAATAAATATATTTTTTTAAATGAGATTTGTTCACATTATATGGACCATATCTAAGACAGAACTCTATATGAGAATCCTAATATAAAAGAAAAAAATACTATATTTATAACAAAATACAATAAATTTATATAAATATATGATATTCACTTCAATTATAAATATAATAGCATGATAGTCGTGCATATTGAAAGAAAATATATAATTTATGGAATATTTTGTGAGTCGTAAACATCATATTTCAATGAAAAGGATATATTTCAAATCCATGAGCCATTGAAGGAGAAGAATATCGTTATTCCCTAGTATTCAAAGAACTATATAATAAAATAATCAGATCAGATCTAGAGAGAGTTTTAAATCCAATAATTGTTCTTGAATATCATTGAAGAACTATTCAAGAGTGTACAAGATCATGTACACTTGTGGGGATAATTATTCATGAGTTGAGTAAATTTTAGATCAATGAATTCTTATATTTAATTAGATTATTTGTGTGAAATTCATAATATATATTTTTATTAAATGGGAAATATAATCTGAAAATTATGGTAACATTTCCTCAGGGATTGAAACATTATATTCATACATGTAGATCATGTTCAAAGAATGATTAAATGACAGCAAGAGGTGTTTGATGTCATAAAATAAAGGTTCTATAGAGAAAAGAAGCATGATTCCATGTACATATAGATTTTGAATGATGGGATTGAAATATATTTTCCAAATGGGATAATCAATCCCCATTTATCATATAAAATAGGACACCATGGACCTAATAGAACACTGTATACGATATTACAAAGTGAATTATTTTCCACAAATATGCAGAATGTGTAACGAATGTTTTTTAAATAAGGTTAAGATGCTATAAAATGGGAATATTTAAAAATTATAGGATATTTCACAACACCAAATTCCCAAAGTCGATGTATTCATTGTGTGTGGTGACCAGTGGTGGGTGTCAGGGGGGAGGGTTGTCGATGTAGTGGGGGTGTTTGGCTGTGGGGTGGTGTCTAGGGGAGGATTTCCAAGGTGGTGGGGATGTCCAGGAGGGGTGGGGGTTGTCCTAGGGTGGGGGCTATCCAAAGGGGTTGGGGTGTCCAAATGGGGTAGCCATGGCATGGGATGTTGTTTAGGGGGTGTTCAAGGGGGAGGGGGATATTGAGGGTGTGGGGGTCGAGGCGTTGGGGGTGTAAATGAGGTGGGGTGGTGTCCAGGAAGTGGGGTGGTATCTAGGGGGATTTCCTAGGAGTTGGGGTGTCTATGGGGTGGGTCTTATCTAGGGGGTGTCCAAGGGGTCTGGGGTGCTCAGGGGGTGGGGTTGTCCAGGGGTTGGGTGGTGTTATGGTAGGGGTTTCTTGGGGTGTGGGGGTGTACATGGGGTGGTGGTTTCCCAAAGGGTAGGGTTGTGTCCAAGGGGGGTTGTTCATGGGAGTGGGGGTGTCCATGTGGGATGTGGGGTGTCCCATGGGGTGGGGTTGTCCAGGGGTGAGGGTTTCTATGGTGGGTGGGGGTGTCCAATTGGTGGGGGTGTCCTGGGGGGTTTTCCAAAGGAAGGGGTGTCTAGGGGGTATAGAATGTGCAGAGGGGTGTGGGTGTCTAGAGGTGGGGGTGTCCAGAGGTGGGGTGTCTAGGGGGTGGGGGAGGGGTAGGGTCATGTCCACGGTGGGTGAGGGGTGTCCAGGGGTGGGGGTGTCCAAGGGGTGAGGGGTGTATAGGGGGTGGTGGTGTTCAAGTGTGTGGGGTGTCTATAAGAGATGGGGGGTTGTATAAGGGGGTGGGGGCTGTCTAATGGGGGCATGTCCAGTGTGGTGGGGGTTGGGGATTGTCCATGGGATGAGGGTGTCCATTGGGGGTGTGGGTGTTAAGGGTGTGGTGGTGGGGGTGTTTAGGGGAGGCAATACTCGTATAATACCTTGAAAATTACCTATACCCAATCCAACCAAAATCACAATTCCTAACCCTCACCCAACCAAAACATAATTCATCCTCAATATCACTACCCTTCCCATTATTTATTGAACAAAAACTATAAATAAAAAACCCAAATATATTTTTCACAAACATAAATTACATTGACACTACCATATCACCCCACTAAAAAATTGGAACACCAAAAGAAACACTACCCCAATGATCCCTAATCCCTTCACATGGATCATCTGTATATCGATTACCCACCTCAAGACAATATGACTAACCAGTGACTTTGCTATATTTGAGTGGGTATACACCAACACCTCCTTTAGTTCCTATGGTTCACTAACTATACATGAAGGAGTGGCTATGAAGACTTCAAATAAATGTGATTCACACAATCATGACACATAAAGTGTTGAAAAACAAAATTGAAATCAAATCAAAGTTCACTTATTGGGCATACCATGCCATAGATCGCAGGGACCTCCGGTTTAGGAGAAATGAAAACATAAAACAAAAAGTATATAGAATACATTAAAATTAAGGTATACCCTACCGATTTGAAGTGTAAATCAAAACACATACTTTATTGAAGATGCATCTATCGGGTGGAAGGGGTTTTGCCGCCTAGGGTAAAGAGAGAGTATCAAGAGAGCTTCTGTTTAGGGATCCAATCGCACAGACGGGGGAATTAGTGCTACTATGTATTTGGGGGAAACCATTCCAAATGGTTTTAAAAAAAAATTGGAAACATTATTCAATACCAACAATTATAAAATATAGCTGGTATACATTAGAAAAAATTTATGATTTCCCAGCGGTTTACACAAACCTCTGGGAAATATTGATTTTAAAAGAAATAATCCAACGGTTTGTTCAAACCAATGGAAAAGGATGATCCATAAATAGTAAACACATTCATAAATGAAAAATACCTCTACCCAAGGTTAATAACCGTGTGTATATCCCCCCAAACTGTGGTTATAGGCTATACTCACGGTTTTGGGAACCATGGGCACGAAAGGCATCAGTATAAGGGTCTGAACTTATACCCACAGTTTTGGAGAACCGTGGCTATAGGGGAGTCAATGTGTGGCAGACTGATGTTCTAGTGTTGCACACAACAGACCCCATGTTTTTCAAACCGTGGGGTATTTAAAATCAAATAATACGGAGTAGGGGGGATTCAAACCTGAACTCCCGATGCACCTCATGGTTGTGCACAACCAAGGGACCAACCAAGACGAGAATTCTATTTTTCATATATTCATTCAACTATGTATATATATTAATTTCTTCCATGTGGGGTATTTAAATTCCCAAAACACAGGCAGGGGGAGTCGAACCCATGTCTCACGCTATGCCTCACGGCCATACACCACCAACTGACCAACTAAGATATGTTTTTTAATTGTTATATATACATACATATGCGTATATATATTAATATGTTTTACATGGTGTAAAAAACGAGGGTCGTGGGATTCAAACCTGTGTCTCACAACCTCACCTCCCCAATTGACCAACTGAGATAATGTGTTTTTGATTATATATATTTATATTTATATAAATATATTAATCTAAACCATGACAAAAAGTCTTCCCGCTAATTTTTTTTTGTGTCCTGCCTAATTTTCATTCCCCACCATAAGTTATACCCACGGTTCTAGAGTATCATTGGTATATGTCTTCACAAAACCCAATACCCATGGTTTTGAAGAACCGTTGGTATAGATCTTCGGAAAATACCATATACCAACGGTTTTCTCCAAAACTATGGGAATAGGTGAACCTATACCAACAATTTTGGAGAACCATGGGTATAGGTGTCCTATACCCACAGTTTTGGAAAACTGTGGGTATAGGATCACGTAATATCCATATGGCCATAGATTTGGAAAACATTGGGTATAGTGGTACCCTATACCCAAGGGTTTTTGCAAAACCATGGGTATATACCTATTTTCTATTAGTGATTTTTTATCAAAATGTTGGAATAAAATTGTTGGAAAATCAATAATTTCCACCATTAATTTCATAAAATTATAAAAGCTCCCCTACTCTCACTTATAAAAAGGAACCACTTATCCTATTTTGTAAATCATCAAAATAATATAGGATTGGGTAATATATATAAAAATAAATTCCTTGAGTCTCTTAACTATTCCTAGATATCTGTATGTATTAAAAAACCCTACTAAAAATTACTTTTGTATAAACCTGAAGAGGTCTTTTGAAGAAGAGGTATAATTCTTAACTGATAACTTTTCATTTATTTAATCCACCTCTTCCAACTGAAATAATTCAACAACAATAATTTTATAAAAATAAAAATATTTCTATATTTCTATATGTTTTTATGTTTATTTAATACACTATATACATATCCTCTTCCATAAAATGGGAAATAAAATTGTCCTTGGTTTTTACGTAAGGCTACAACCTCGTGAAATATTGTAATTGTTTTTACATCACAACCAATCACGACTGTTTTTAATGATATATTTACTATATATATGAATTTAATTAAATGTTATCATTTTTTAACAACAATAAATTTTACAATTTCTTATCATTCCATTAATTTAAAAATGATAACATTCTTCTTTTGAATGTGAATATTACTTTCTTCGTTAACTAATATGAGTTTTTTCTATAATAACATTACATGAAATATATATATATGTTTATTTAAATATATAATATTATATTAATGTAATAATTATCATTCTATAAAAATCAAATTTTATTTATTTAATTTCTATCAAGACCACTAAAAAATATAAACAATAATGAAGGGTATGTATGGATATGGATCCCCAAGATTCTAACATTAATTTTTAATAATAAATTATAATAGTTGGTTAAAAAAGTGTAATTTATTAATAATAATTTTAATTATTTGATTACTATTATTCCAGATATGACATAATATAATCCCCATTTTCCACTATCAAAACCATTATAATTTCAGACAAATTATCTGAATATCATCAAAACATCCAATGTGTACTGAATTGATTATTTTTTTAACTATACATGATATTAAATAAAATAAATGAAATAGATAAAAATAGATATTAATAATGTTAAAAATTAAAATAATTTTATTATTCTAGATGATATATAATTTACTTGATAATTGAGACATGATCTAAAGGATTTCATATAAATTTTCTTTTATTGAGGAATATTTTATTGTTACATGCCCATTTTATTTTATATGGTGTATATATTTCTTTTTTTGTTGTTATAACACAAATACATCAATCATAAATGTTTTATTTTTCAATACAAATTATTTCATATAAGGAGCTTTCATAACTCAATTTTTTCCATTGTGTAATATTACATCTTCGCTGTCATTGATAATATATGATTTTGTGTGAAATAAATTTCGATTAGATTATTTTTTGTTTATTATTTTATAATGATTATTAACATATTATAAACAAAATAAATTAATTTTTTAATTATATAATCAATTTTATTATCCTTATTAGAGATCATGTATCAATATTTAAATCTATTGAGATTTATTTTATTATAATCTTATTTATTTTTATAACGTGTATATATTGAAACATAGATTTCTTCATTTTTTTTGTATTTAATGTTTTGTTTAATTTTATTTATTCTATGTAGGTTATGATTCAAATGACACAAATGTTATAAGTATCTATTTCCAAATATTATTATTAGTTGGGATTATTTATTTTTAAGTCTCTAGAGGGAGAATTATTTGAACTATATTTCCTAAAAATTTATTATCCTATCATTTATAATAGAAATGGTAAATTTTTTGTTAATTTTATAGTTATTATGTACTCAATATAATAGATGATTGTTTTTAAGGAAAGCTAACTTCTTTTTATACCAATTCTGAAGTATATTTCTTCTATGAAAACATTTTTATTTAAATGTTTTGAATAATTATAATAATATTCTCTATAAATTTATTTATTAAATTTTTAACAATATCTATATATTCCAATATAGTTTAAAATTAATCTTTACTATGTTTTTCAAACATTTAAATTTATTAATTTTTACAAAAAATGTGAAATTATTCTTTTGTTTAATGTACTTGAAAAAAATGGAATTCAACCCACCATCATGACAACATATTATATTAAATCTATTTTTTTAAATTTTCAGGGTAATTTTCAATGAAAATATTATTCCAAATATTTATGATTTTTTTTAATGTGGAATTCATTGTGAAAAAAATGTTTTCCATATTGAATGTTTTTAATGATATATTTATAATATTTATATTCATAGATGAAAATAATTGTTCATTTCTCTTATACATAACTAGGGAATTTTTTTAACGATATATTATTAATTATTTATCCGGATAGTTTATAATCTATTTGACTTGAGAAGTATTAACATATTGTATTCTTGTTTTTTTATTACGATTGAATATGTTGATCATTAATGGAATTTAATACTGTCTTATTTTATAAGATGAGTGTATTTGAAATGGTAAATTCTTGAGTGGTCCCCCTTATAGCCACTATATATATCTATTGGTCTCATCAAATAAATAATTTTGGGTATTTGGATAAATCCATAACCATATATGTATGATTTCCTCAATAAAGTCCTTGATGGTATGTCTTTGATGTATGAAATTATTTATTCCATAGTTATGAAATTATTTATTAACGTCCATGTGATTATTTGAATAGTTATGATATTTAGGGATTAGTATTACACCCATGTGATTATTTATACAAAAATATTTTATAATTGTTTATACCTATCAAATTATTTTTCATCCTCATTTTATCAATTAAATGATTTTTTTTAATTTTTTCACTCAAAAATATTTATTGATTATTATATAGACTATAATAACTTATGCTACTAATTTTCCATTATTGACCATTTGATCTCACTTTTATATTTTTCATTTCCCGAGTTTATGAGGTATGAATATTTAAATGAGTTCAAGGATACATAATTTTTTACATTAATTAAATTATTTTATTTTATTACAAAAAAATAAAATGAAAGTAATCTATGTATCTAGTTCACATATGATACTGAACTAGTCCACCCCTTGAGATTTATTTTCATGTATCTTATTCCAAAGTAATAATATTACCATAGACTTTTTGCAATATGAGTCGGGGCATATATAATACATAATTATTTTTTCCCATTTTTTTTCATTATTCTAAGAGATGAAGAGGAATATATTGAACGCATACACTTAAAAGAGTAATTTTATGAAAATTAAAATAAATGGGGATTATTTATGAGGCAATAATAAAAAATTATCCCATAAAACCAAGTCAGTATCGTAAAATATTACTTATAAATTCCTATAAAACATAATCATGTAGATAATTAACAAAATGATACATATTGATAGAAAAAGTATAGAGAAAGATAATGAATATCTATGATGTTTATTCTCATGATATTCAGTTAAAAATAATTTTAGTATAACCTTATACACATTAATAAGGGTCCCATATTTTTTATAAATAGTGACACTCTCTTCATATACATATACATTACAAATATTTGTCAAATAATTAATAAATTACACAAACTAACACCCAAAGACAATATTAGATTAACAAATTTGGAAACATGGAGACATAAAATCTGGAACATAAGATAGATATGTTATCTATTACTCGGTTTTTCATTAATATCACCATTAATAGACACATCATACATAATACATATGATCATAAACTAGTGAATGAAAACATAATAAATGGTGACCACAGATGCGTAGTTATGGTAAACAAGGGATATATGTAAACATAATAATGATAATAATTGTATCATAACATGGTCATTAAAATTTAATATTATACCCACCGTATAAGAATATTAAACAAGTGTCATGTCATATATTTTTTTTTCTCATAATACTAGATTTATAATATAATAAATATAAAAGGCAATGAATGCATAAAATTGTAAAAAGACCTAGAATTATAGTAGATACATTATAATATAAAATTATTTCTATCATAGATAAGTTATAAATATCAATTCAATCTTAGTTAAATGGTTTGACATCTCAAAACATATTAGTAGTCAAGGTTCACACTCAATACCATCTTATTAGACATAGTCCATTACAAGAACAATTTCACTCCTCATTCCACCAATGTATATTTTATGATATATAAATCATTACGCAATGCATTTGAGGGATATATAGGTCCAAAAAATGTCATAATGAAATTATACAGACGTGTTTCACATGATCATAAATAATAATATCAAAGTAGATGAAAGGAAATGTGTATCATAAATATATAATTATATAATTTCGTGTGGAAAAGAGGTAGGATTCATAATAAATTTATCAAAGAGAATTCTTTGAAAATAAGTGGGCTTCATAGAATGTTACTTTTTAATGAGAAATGAGATTAAAAATTCCTAAACCCAATTAATGATAAATAGTCTTTAGAAACATATATCCCAATAAAAAGAATTTTGTTTCATAAACAGTATTAGATCAAAACATAAACCATTCAGAAAAAGAATAAAAATGGAAAACATGTGTCATATCCCGAAAAAGGAATGAGTAAATCCAATGGATGTCCACTAATATGGAAAATGATTTTAAAATATCTTTAAAAAATTTTCACCATGAAAATATTCATTCTTCTTAGAAAAATATTATTTTTGAAACATAAAACCTTTTAGAGTCCATTTTCATTGTAAAATTATGTATAATGCTTCAAACATTATAAAAAACTATTCCTATAAAATAAATTTGAAAAAATATAATGTTTTTATAAAAATTAGAAAAACATTAAAATACATTTTAAAAAATTCTTAAATTTTATTAGAAGTCATGATTTTTTAATAAAACATATTTTAAAGAGAAGAGAGTAATACGGTAAGTCTTTCTTGAAAAAAAATTCATAATTATCTTATGTAAAAATAGTGTAAAATAGTAAAAATAAATAGTCTTATCATAAATAACCATGGGATAATAAAATTAATGACAATTATTGATATAATCATTTTAATATTTCATCAATGTAAGCATACTCATAAACAATCCTAATAAATTATTAGATTTTTGGATGAAATTGTTACCACTTTAGTAAAATAGAATTTTGATCCACGTGAAATATTAATATTAAAAAAACATTAAAATATCATTGAAAAAACGATATTAGTGATACAAAATTTATTATAGAGTTACATTCAAGTCATAAATGAATATAGATTTATTATGAAACATGTTTCTTAAATAAGGATAACTGAAACAATAATACCTTATTAATTTGGTATCTTTTGAATCGTAAACCCCATGAAGAAGAGTACAAAAAATGGATATTTAAGTACCTAAAAATGTAATGATATGTACCATAGAATAAATTAATGGGTATTATATACACCACAAAAAATTAAAATGTGGTGAATAAGTAATAATTCTTATAAGAATTAAAGATAATCAATAAATCTCCTTATTAATTACGAAAATATTAAATCATGTGATGTATGAAAGAATAAAATAAATTGAAAATTACAAATAATTTAATAAATTAATTTCTTGATATATAATTTCAATTTTATGTATATACACCTAAAAAAAATTTCAACTGGGGAATATGGCATCTGTCTCAAACATATAAAAAATCGGATGAAATTCTATTAACTTATGCATTAACACTCAACTTATATATAAAATATTCATGTTTAAAAAATAAAAGAACATTATAAATTTAGTAATTCACAATATATATATAAGGCCCCAGCCTTAAACCTTACTTAATCTTGAGTTATTACAAGATTATACATTGAGGATCTTTTCGGGTTTAGAGTTTTAGAGAATTAGATAATAAAACATGAATTACATTCCACATATAAACAAAGTGGTTACATAAAGATATTATTCTTCATTCCCATCAATGTAACCACATTTAAAATAACTCATGGATTACTTCTTGACACTTCCTTGACACTATCATCATATCATGTACCTTTCCCTTGACCTGTGAAAAAAATTTCAAAAAAACTTGGGATTAGCATAAAAATCATAGTAAGGGATATAAAAATATGGAAAGGAAACATGGGTACACATATACATAATAATGAAATCATACATTACCCATAAAACATATGCACTTTAACATACCTCATCAAATCATGAATAAATCATAGAAATAATAAGACATAAATGTAACTTGAGGCATTCATAACATTCTTACGTAGGGAGTAACCCTCTTGGTTACGTTTGGAATACCCATCACAGTATATTCCCTAAATCTCTTCGAAGAAACCTCAACATTTCACTCCTTCGCGTTACCCAATGCATTGGAGAGCTATATCAGGCTCACCCGCCCTTAGTTTATCACAGAACCACCCGTCTTCATAATAATTCCCATGATCCTCAACATAATCGTATCACATAAAACAAGCATAAAGGAATCATAACATTTCCACCTTTCAATCAGAAGATATCAATACAACACATTGATATAAAAACATTATGAAAACCATTTTCAATACCAAAATAAAATAAAAGTAAAACAAGGTATTTATTTTTCTTTTAAAAAAAGAATGTCTTGTAGAGGAAGCCGAAACTCAAATAATGGTCATGGCGGCGGAAAAGTTGTTGTCACCGCATACGTACGACAAAAACATTCCCTTTTTTCGTTTAGTAAAATGCTTCGTATAAAAAAAGATTCCTTTTGAATAAATGTAAAAGTCAAAGGGGTTTATACACCGTATAAAAGAATGTTGTGTATAAAACAAAATATGCCTCAATGAAAGGAGATTGAGACGGAGTCCCATACCTCGGGTCCGACTTGACTCGATCATTCTTTAATGTCCTGAATAATGAACTTGAGTTAATTTATACTTGTTTAAGAACCTTTTTCAAGTTCATTATTCCTTTTATATCACTTATTGCCATGTCATGAACACTATGTAATTATTTAAGTTAATAACGGTCGTTTTAACGATCATTGGTACTTGAGTCAGAAATAAACCCTTTATAACTACACGTTGTTCATGTATCCATTATATCCAGAATGGTATTCATTATGTAGATATCATATATGTCATATATATCCAGTACATGCATTCATTTATAATATTACAAAATCATTTAGAGGTAAGAAATGAAATGCACCGTTCATGGAGATGGTAAGCCGTACGTACGCATGAACGCTAATTTCATTTCTATTTCGTATTTTATAGAATGGAATCATAATGATATAAAGGTATATTATAATTCCAGTATAATATCATATATAATATCAGAGTTACATCCTTTATATGTCCCATATATGGTATTTAATGAATCAACTCACTTTGAGGGGGCAGTAGGCCGCACTTCCTTAAATTAAGATATCGTGTTTACCCATAATGGAAACCTTAAAGGTATACCCAAAATAAAAAATACATAAGGTTAAGGAAAACATAAAAATATTATATATCATATATAAATATAGTGACATCTTATTGGCCATCCACGGAAATAGTATGTTCGTTAACCATTAGATGTAGGTGTGTGTAAGTGTAGATCGAATAATTATTATAACAACATAATAGTATATTGAGGATTCTGGAGTTGTTACAAAAGAAAAGAATAAAAATAGTTTAGGGGGTTGGAGAAGCAAAATAAAACAAAAGGACTCAAAAGAAGACATTACCTTAAAATCGGGTAACTCCCTTTGGTTTGAGCTCAAAGGCTTCCATGGGAATACTTATTCCCAATTTAAGGCTTCAAGGAGTAATATAGGGAAGTGTAGAGACAAAATGGGCAGATTTTGGCCGAGCCAAAGGCTTTGGGAGTGTGGGTAAGGAGGTAGAGGTGGGGGCCTTTTATAAGAGGGGAGGAGGGGCACTCTAGGAAAGTAAAGATAAGTTACTTTATTTTAAAAAGAGATTCGGATTCAAAAGGTCCCACATTGATATAATTCAATGATAAGGTGATAAGGGTTAGAAATACACTCATCCAATTGGTTTTGGAAATCGGTAGGTTTTAGATTTTACATTAACTTTCCATTTTATTTAAATCGTTAAATAATGAGGTCGTCGCTGCATCATCATGATGTCATATATAATTTAATTTATTTAATGTCTCAAAATTATTAAAGAAATACTATGATGTAGGAAATCTTTGTATCTTTCTAATGAATATTTATAGTCAAAAATATGACTTGTATAACCCCATGTAAAAATTGTTTTAGTAAAATAACTCATGTTTGTGTCATTTTTACTTTAATATTAAATAAAAAGTTATTTATGTCATTTCCCAACCAAAGTGGCTCCATGGGGTCCCCAAGTTGACCCATGGCTTGTCTTGGTCGGCCATGACACATCCAATGAGGTAGGACATGTGTAAAGCTAATCTCAATTTATTAAAGCATTATTTTTACATTAAACTACACTAATTAACTCTAATCGCAATTAAGAACTTAATAAGTTACAATTCACAAAAAAATTATTTTCATCCCATTGAACGACATTTTACTTCTTAATGAAAACCATGTATGTCGGATTTTTGAAATTCAAAACACAATGATGGCAAAATTTCATTTAAACGGAAAAATTAGTTTTTATAAGTACCACTTAGTGGTTTCACTATTAATCAAAAATTGAAGTTTTTCAGAAAATTACCAAAAATTCACCCTAAGCTATATTTGATATTCCGAATTCAAAAATGAAGTCTATTTTAAAAATTCAAAACATATAAGTCACATTAATTAATTTAATAATTAATTCTTGTTGTCATGACAAATAGCGTGTTTTTATGAAACAATAAGTATCAAAAGATTGATATCAGTTTAAGTCCAATTTCAAAGTGAAATTTATTCCAATGACCACCAATGGTTTAAATGGTAAAAATTTATTCCAATTTAACTTCAAAACCAATTCAAAAGATAATCTAATCATATAAATAAATTAGATTAAAAAGCAGTTTTGATGTAAAATGAAGTATTTTTCACTATTCATTAAAAAATGAACATTGTCTGAAAAATACCAAAAATTCACACAAAGTAAATTTTGATGTCCCAATAATAAAGAATAAGTTTATTTTGACAAAAATAGCTTGTAAAATTTTCAAAAGATATATTTAAACATGGTTTTCCATCAAAAGGCATTAAAACAATCTTTTAAAAATATTAGTGTATTCCATGCTTAAGATTGGATTTATTTTCATTTTAAACCTCTAAAACACTATCTTAATCATTAATAGACATAGATAAACATATCTATTATTCATTACATACTTGGGATGTTACATCCTTCCCCATTTAGAAAAGTGTGCCCCCACAATTTATTTACTTATCGAATAAATGGGGGTACTTATCCCTCATTGTATTTTCAGATTCCCATGTTGCCTCTTCCATCATGTGGTTTTTCCACAAAACCTTTACCTGATTAATCACCTTATTCCGTAACACTTGCTCCATGTGGTCAAGAATCTGGACCGGTTGTTCCTCATAAGATAGGTTCTCTTCCAACTGAACTACCTCTGGACTCAAAACATGAGATGGATCTGGCATATAATTTCTCTGCATCGAAACATGAAAAACATTGTGTACCTGAGATAAACTCGGAGGTAAAGCCACTCGATATGCAACTGATCCAACTCTCTCCAGAATTTCATATGGTCCAATAAACCTTGGACTCAGCTTTCCTTTCTTACCAAATCTCATCACACTTTTCCACTGAGAAACCTTGAGAAAAACATGATCACCTACCTCGAAAGATAGATCCTTCCTCCGGTTATCCGCATAACTTTTCTTCCTGCTCTGAGCTGTTCTCATGTGCTTCTGTATCAGCTGAACTTTTTCTGCCATCTCTTCTACCAATTCTGGTCCCATCAACTTCCTTTCACCCACTTCATCCCAGAAAGCTGGAGTTCGACACCGCTTCCCATATAATTCCTGAAATGGTGCCATCTGTATACTAGAATTAAAACAGTTATTATATGAAAATTCAACCAAAGAAAGATGTTGGTTCCAACTTCCCTGATAATCCATAGAGCAAGAACGTAGCATATCCTCCAATTTCTGAATTGTTCGTTCCAACTGCCCATCTGATTGAGGATGAAAAGTTGTACTAAAATTTAATTCAATACCCAACGACTTCTGAAGGCCTTTCTAAAAGTTATAAGTGAACCTGGGATCACGATCAGATACAATGGAGAGGGGAACTCCATACAACCTGACAATATCTTTAAGATAGAAATGGGAAAGTTGATCTAGGGGAAAAGTATCTTATATAGAAAGGAAATGAGTAGATTTAGTCAAGCGATCAACAATAACCCAGATTGCATTATTACCTCGAGATGTCATCGGTAATCCCACAACAAAGTCCATGGATATATTCTACCATTTCCACTCTGGCACTGGTAAAGGCTGAAGCATCCCTTTCGGTAACTGCCGCACTGCTTTAACCTGTTGACAAGTCAAACACTTCATAGTAAAATCAGAAATATCTCTTTTCATTCCATCCCACCAGTAATAATCCCGCAGAACCATGTACATCTTAGTACTGCCAGGATGAACTGAAAACGGAGAACTATGAGCTTCACATAACAACTCTCTCTTCAAATTTGAATCACAAGGAACACACAATCTTTTCCCAAATCTCAAAACACAATCATTATCAATGTTGAATTCATGAAACTTATCTTTCTGAACCAGCTCTACCTTTTTCTACAACTCATTGTCTTGATTCTGTGCTTGCTTGATTCTATCTGATAGAGATGATCTCACTGATACCTAAAACAAAACAGAATAACTTCCTGCACCAACAACTTCT
This sequence comes from Viscum album, assembly GCA_963277665.1. Lineage (NCBI taxonomy): Eukaryota > Viridiplantae > Streptophyta > Magnoliopsida > Santalales > Viscaceae > Viscum > Viscum album. The sequence continues at coordinate 414,589,640 of OY728153.1, read as the reverse complement.
ATTCCAAAGTTCATCAAATCCTTAACCAAAGGATCACGTTCCAAACGCAACATTGCTAATGAAGCATTACTTTTTCGACTCAAAACATCAGCCACTTTATTTGCTTTTCCCGAATGGTAATGAATCATACAATCATAATCCTTGATTGATTCTAGCCATCTCCTTTGTCTCATGTTCAATTCTTTCTGAGTGAATATATACTTTAAACTTTTGTGATCGATATATATTTCACACATTACTCCATACAAATGATGCCTTTAAATTTTTAAAGTGAAAACAACAGTAGCTAATTCCAGATCATGGGTAGTGTAATTTACCTCATGAGTCTTCAACAGTCGTGAAGCATAAGCAATTAACTGGTCATTCTGCATTAGGACGCAACCAAATCCTTTCAATGAAGCATCACTGTAGATAACAAACTCACCATTCCTGGAAGGTAGTGCCAAAACTGGAGCATTCACCAATCTACTTTTCAATTTATGAAAATAATCAACACATTCTTTTGTCCAGATAAACTTAACACTATTCCGAGTTATCTTAGTCAATGGACTAGATAACCGTGAAAAATATCTAACAAACCTTCGGTAATAGCCTTCCAATCCAAGGAAGCCACAAATCTCGGTTACATTTGTGGGTCTTGGCCAGTCTTCCACAACTTTTGTTTTTGCAGGATCGACATTTATCCCATCTTTAGAAACAATATGACTAAGGAAAGAAATTTGTTGAAACCAAAACTCACACTTTCTGAATTTCCAATACAATTTCTTTTCTTTTAAGGTTTTCAAGATAACCCATAAATGTCTTTCATGCTCCTCTTTACTTTTAGAAAACACCAATATATCCTCAATGAAAACCTCCACAAACTTATCCAAGAACTCACAGAAAATTCTATTCATTAAGTCTATGAATACAGCAGGTGCATTGTTTAGCCCAAAAGGCATTACTAAAAATTCATAATGGCTATATCGTGTATGAAACACAGTCTTCGGAACATCTGCTTCCTTTAACTTAAGCTGATGGTACCCCAATCTCAAGTCAATCTTTGAAAAATACTGAGCTCCCTAGAGCTGATCAAACAAATCATCGATATGAGGCAAAGGATATTTGTTCTTAACAGTGATGTTATTCAAGGCTCTATAATCAATGCAAAGTCTCATTGAATCATCTTTCTTTTTAACAGATAAAACAGGAGCACCCCATGGTGATGTGCTAGGTCGAATGAAACCTTCCTCTAATAAATCTTGCAATTTCACATTCAACTCTAAATGTTCTATTTGAGCCATTCGATAAGGGGGTTTTGAAATTGGAATAGCATCAGGAACTAAGTCAACCATAAACTCAACTTCCCGATCTGGTATTATTCCAGGAAACTTATCAAGAAAAAAATCAGGATAATCATTTACCACTGGCACATCATTAATATGAACAGTTCCTTTTTTTCAACAATGTGTGCAAGGTAACATTCATTTCCATCTTTTACAAGTTTCTTGGCCTCTGGATAAGTTATCAACAGTAAGGGTTCATTCTTGTACAAAAACTGATATTCTTTCTGAAAATAAACTACTTTAGCTCTACAGTCAATCTTAGCATGGTAAATAGAGAGCCAATCCATACCCAGGATAACATCAAACTCTACTAGAGGTAGAACAATAAGGTTTTCAAGTAGGTTCTTTCCACAGATAAGGATAAGAAGATTCTTATAAATTAATTTTTCATCAACATTTCCCCCAGGTGTTTTTTCCAAAATCTCAGGAGTCATTTCTCGAGATGGTATTCCCATTTTACTAGAAAAGGTTTCAAAGATGAAAGAATGTGTAGACCCTGAATCAAACAACACACTGGCATAATCTGAAAAAAAACAAAGTACCTGATACAACTTCATTTGATGGCCCGACATCTTCTGAAGTAGTTGCAAAGGATTTCACCACCCCTTTCTGTTTGTAGTCTAACTGCTTCCCATCACTCAAGCTTTTTTTCGGACACTCGTTTTCATAGTGACCCATCTCATTACACTTATAACATTTCAGTAACTGTAAATCAAATTTGGTATTTCCTTCACCTTGATCATTTTCAGTGCAGTCACGAGCCTTATGTCCCATCATACCACATCAGTAGCACTTTCTAGTATTCAGAAGACATTCCCTAGGATGCCTTTTTCCACATTTATCACAAACTGGAAACTTAGTTTTCTTACCATCAGACTTTTTTGAAAAATCTTACCTTTCTCCTGCCACCTCGGTCTCTTCTTCTGTTGGTTGTTATAGAACACTTGATCATCAGCAAACTCCATTTCCACCTTCTCAGCACATAGAACAAGCTTTTCATAACTTTTTAATTCACGAGAAGCCAATGCCATTTGATATTTTGGATTTAATCCTGAGACAAAAGGATTGATTTTACAATCAAGGTCTCGGATAAAATTTGGAGCATACCTTGCTAATCGAGTGAACCTTTCTTCATAGGTAGCCACTGAATCTTCCTGTTGCCACAATTCCATGAATTGCATTTCCATCCTATGTCGAACAGCCTTAGGAAAATACTTCTCAAAAAACATACCTTTGAATTCATCCCATTCGAGAGCATCAATCTCATCAGCGTCCCTGATATTTTTAACCATCGACCACCACTGATCTGCTTCTCCCTCCCAATGGTAAATAGCAAGACTATCCTTTTGATTGTCTGAACACCCCATGACATCAAAAATCTTCTCCAGTGATTTAATCCACCCTTCAGCTAGCACAGGGTCAGATGATCCTATGAATGATGGGGGATGTTGCCTCATGAAATGTTCCACCACTGACATGTTCCTCTGCGGTTGATCTGGCTGATCTCGTGCATGGATACCACCACCATTTATCACTTGAGTCAACTGCTTCATTACTACAACAAACTGTTCAGTTCCAATTCTGACCATCTTAGGATGCTGATTCGGAAGGTTATTTCCTTCTGTATGACTCCCTAGCACTGCTTCCCTGTTTCCTCTGCGAAAAACCATTCTGAACAAACATGTCTTAGATGATGCAACATGGTAATCTTGAAATGCTATATCACATTAATTTGACCATAAAAAAATATTTTTGGATAATCATTTAATAGAATTCTAACTCCTAAAGTTATCTAAACTGACCTCTGATACCAACTATAAGGCCCCAGCCTTAAACCATACTTAATCTTGAGTTATTACAAGATTACACATTGAGGATATTTTTGGGTTAAGAGTTTTAGATAATTAGATCATAAAACATGCCTTACATTCCACATATAAACAAAGTTGTTACATAAAGATAGTATTCTTCATACCCATCAATGGAAACACCTCTAAAATAAAAAATGGATTATTTCTTGACACTTCCTTGACACTATAATCATATCATGTACCTTTCCCTTGACCTATGAAAAACATTTCAAACAAACATGGGATGAGCATAAAAAGCTCAGTAAGGTAACTTGAGGCATTCATAACATTCTTACGTAGGGAGTAACCCTATTGGTTACTTTTAGAATACCCATCACAGTATATTCCCTAAATCTTTTCGGAGAAACCTTAACGTTTCATTCCTTTGCATTACCCAATTCATTGGAGAGCTATATCAGGCTCACCCGCCCTTAGTTTATCATGGAACCACCCATCTTCATAATAATACCCAAGAACATCAACATAATCCTATCACATAAAACAAGCATAAAGGAAACATAAAATTTCCACCTTTCAATCACAAGATATCAATACAACACATTGATATAAAAAAATTATGAAAACCATTTTCAATACAAAAATAAATGAAAAGTAAAACATGGTATTTATTTTTCTTTTAAAAAAAGTATGGCTTGTATAGGAAGCCGAAACTCAAATAATGGTCACGGCGGCGGAGAAGTCATTGTCGCCGCATACATACGACAAAAACATTCCCTTTTGTCCTTTAGTAAAACGCTTCATATAAAAAAGATTACTTTTGAATAAAAGTAAAAATCAAAGGGGTTTATACACCGTATAAAATAAGGTTGTGTATAAAACAAAATATGATTCAATTAAAGGAGATTGAGACGGAGTCCCATACCTCGGGTCCGACATGACTCGATCGTCCTTTAATGTACTGAATAATAAACTTGAGTTAATTTATAATTTTTTAAGAACCTTTTTCAAGTTAATTATTCCTTTTATATCAGTTATTTCCATGTCATGAACACTATGTAATTATTTATGTTAATGATGGTAGTTTTAACGATCATTGGTACTTGAGTCAGAAATAAACCCTTTATAATTACAAGTTGTTCGTGTATCCATTATATCCAGAATGGTATTCATGATGTAGATATCATATATGTCATATATATCCAGTACATGCATGCATTTATAATATTACATAATCATTTAGAGGTAAGAAATGAAATGCACCATTCATGTAGACGGTAAGACGTACGTACGCATGGACGCTATTTTCATTTCTATTTCGTATTTTATAGAATGGAATCATAATTATATAAAGTTATATTATAATTACATTATAATATCATATATAATATCATTGTTCCATCATTTATACGTCCCACATATGGTATTTAACGAATCAACTCACTTTGAGGGGGCAGTAGTCCGCACTTCCTTAAATGAAGATATCTCGTTTATTCATAATGGAAACCATAAAGGTATACCCAAAATGAAAAATACATAAGTTTAAGGAAAAAATAAAAATATTATATATTATATATAAATATAGTGACATCTTAATGGCCACCTTTTAAGGTGTTAAAACAATGTTGAACAATCATCGTTTCGGGAGGCATAAATTCACCATCCACGGAAACAGTATGTTCGTTAACCATTAGATGTAGGTGTGTGTAAGTGTAGCTCGAATACTTATTATAACAACATCCTAGTATATTTAGGATAATGTAGTTGTTACAAAAGAAAAGAATAAAAATACTTTAGGGGGTTGGAGAAGCAAAATAAAACAAAAGGACTCAAAAAAAGACATTACCTTAAAATCGGGTAACTCTCTTTGGTTTGAGCTCAAAGGCTTCCTTGGGAAGACTTCTGCCAAAAGTGATGCTTCAAGGAGTAATATAGGGAAGTGTAGTGACAAAATGGGCAGAGTTTGGCCGAGCCCATGGCTTTGGGATTGTGGGTAAGGAGGTAGAGGTGGGGGCGTTTTATAAGAGGAGAGGAGGGGCACTCTTGGAAAGTAAAGATAAGTTACTTTATTTTAAAAAGAGTTTAGGATTCAAAAGGTCCCACATTGATATAATTCGATGATAATTTGTTAAGGTTTCTAAATCCACTAATCCAATTTCTTTTGGCCATGTTTAGGGTTTATATTTTACATTAACTTTCCATTTTATTTAAATCGTTAAATAATGAGGTCATCGCTGCATCATCATGATGTCATATATAATTTAATTTATTTAATGTCTAAAAATTATAAAAAATGATACTATGATGTAGGAAATCTTTTTATATTTATAATGAATATTTATTGTCAAAAATCTGACTTATATTACCCCATGTAAAAATTGTTTTAGTAAAATAACTCATGTTTGTGTCATTTTTACTTTAATATTAAATAAAAAGTTATTTATGTCATTTCCCAAACAATGTGGCTCCATGGGGTCCCCAAGTTGACCCATGGCTTTTCCTGGTCGTCCATGACACAACCAATTAGGGTAGGACATGTTTCAAACTCATCTCATTTTATTAAAGCATTATTTTTATCTTAAACTACACTAATTACCTCTAATCGCGATTAAGAACTCAATAAGTTACTATTCACCAAAAAATTATTTTAATCCCATTGAACCACATTTTACATCATAATGACAACCATGTATGTCGGATTTTTTAAATTCAAAATACAATGATGGAAAAATTTTATTTAAACGGAAAAATCAGTTTTTATAAGTACCACTTAGTGGTTTCACTATTCATCAAAAAATGAATTTTTTTTTGAAAATTACAAAAAATTCAGCCTAAGCTATATTTGATATTCGAATTTCAAAAATGAATTCTATTTTGAAAAATTCAAAACATATAAGACACATTAATTAATTTAATATTTAATTCCTACTATCATGACAAATAGCGTGTTTTTATGAAACAATAAGTATGAAAAGATTGATACCAGTTTAAGTCTAATTTCAAAGTGAAATTTATTCCAATGACCACCATTGGGTTAAATGGTAAAAATATATTCTAATTTCACTTCAAAAAAAATTCAAAAGATAATCTATTCATATAAATTAATTAGGTTAAAAAGTAGTTTTGATGTAAAATTCAGTATTTTCACTATTCGTTAGAAAATGAAGATTGTCTGAAAAATACCAAAAATCCACACAAAGTAAATTTTGATGTCCCATTCATAAAGAATAATTTTATCTTGACCAACATAGCTTATAAAATTGTCAAAAGATATATTTAAAAATCGTTTTCCATCAAAAGGTAGTAAAACAATCTTTTAAAATTATTATCGTATTTCATGCTTAAGATTGGATTTATTTTCATTTTAAACCTCTGACACACTATATTAATCATTAATAGACATAGATAAACATATCTATTATTCATTACTTACTTGGGATGTTACAATATAAGTATATAATACCTCATATCATTTAATTAGGACCTTATATTCCCTATTTATTAATAATTCCATATTTATGTTATGTTTCGTGTAATAAACACATTGTATTTCGTACATGTTTTGAATTTTCATTCAATGTAATTTAAGATAGATCATTATTTCCTTATTAATATAATGTAATACATGATATATATTAGAAATATTATATATTTTTGTATGTAAAGAATTTTTAAATATATAATTTGGAAATTAAATACATCGTTCATGGAGATGGATTGTCAAACGTATGCATGAACATTTTTCGCATTTTCAAGATGTATTTTTAATCAAGGAACAGTAAATTAAAAATATATAATTATAATATCAGTTCAATATCATTAATATTTAATATATATATATATATATTATATTTTTATGAAGACCATTGTTTATCAAATCGATGTAATGCATGAACGAATCACATCATTTTAAGGAGGCAGTAGTCCCCACGTCAAGAAACAATGTTATCATATTCCCAGATAATGGAGATGTTATTGTTATGTATTGTATAATAATTATAGAATAATAAATAATTAATAAATATATTATATATATTATAATTATATAATTTCCATCATTATTCACAAACGTGAAATTTGGTAATGGATGAATGAAAGACATCAGTTTTTGAGGGGGTAGTTCATCGTACATAAGAACGATAATTGTGTTTCCCATTTGATGGATGTATGTGTGAGTATAGTACGTACCATCAGAATTGAATAATATATTTATATTTAAGATAATTATTTTAATACATATTCATTTAATAATAATAATAATAATAGGTTTGGAAGAAGAAATCAACCATAAGTGCATATTGAAGGGTGTTAACTCTTATTTGGGAAACTCTTTTTGGATTTCATGAAATAGATTCCTTGGTTGGTTTCCTAAAATTGTGAGGCCTATAGAATTATGGGAGTAAATTTAAGATGATTTTTCGATTAGTTGTTTCTAATCAAAAGGTCTTGAGAGGTGTGAATATGTGAGGGGGTTGAGAACCTATTTTATTTTGGAGGAGGAGTTTCATTAATGTAAATAAAAAAAATTACTATTAGGAGGTCTTCCTTAAATATCCTAATTCCAATAATAGTCTATTTTATGTAAAAGGGATGATATGGTATGGATAATTCTATTAAATTATATTTTTAATTATTTACCATAGTAAAAAAGTTCTTTATTTGAGGTACCATTTCTTCTTTTCCTTTTACATTTAGTTAGTTTCGAGAAAACAAGGAAAATATTGGAAGAATACTATAATTATTATGTCACCTAAACTGATTTAGGGTTACATACCATATAATCATAAGTACACACCATGTATTTTGGCTGTGTACGAGGTGAATACATGGTGTGTGGGAATATAGAAAGAAAGAGAGGAAAATCAACTACACGTCGTGTATTCATGTTAGTAGGTCTAGGAATGTTAGTATTAAGAAAATGGTTGTCAAATGAATAGTAAAATTATATAAAAACATTGAATATGGACTTAATTTTCAATTGTTTTGTTTTTCATTCATAAAATGGTTAGTATCCCTCCTATAACATTCTTGAAAGAAGGGGCTCACCAATATTCAGAAACACCAACGGCGAACCATCATTATGCTCCTAAATCTCAATCTAGAATATGATTCAATCAATGTCAGAAGTGTAGGAACCCAATTAGAAATCTATCAATTACTAATGATCCATTAATTTATACTTTTTATCATGACACTTCTATTTAAGGTTGATAGTTTATCCTTTCATCATAGATCTTATCCTTTCTAGCATGAATTGGAGGGTGAAACCGGATGAAGAGAGTCACATGAGGACTGGGTAGGTAGTCTTGTGACTTTTGTTAAATGTTGGGTTGTTTATATGAGCTGTAGGGTAATGCCCCCATGTTTAGGGTATCCATTGGATGAGAGTTTGACTAGTTGTAATACATAATGATATTTTAGAGATTCTATAATTTAATTAAATCATGGTTCTTCTTATTTGGTTTGATTAAGTTCCACCTCATGTGTTTTATTTCCCTCATATAACCATTGTTTATCCATTTTTCCTATGATACCAATGGGTGTGCCTTTCATTCCCCATTGAAGGGTTGTTTAAAATGAAATTGTTTAATTAAATTGTAACAATGTAAATCTTTTTAATAGTATAACTCAAAAGAAATTCTTGTTATTTAATTTTTTCAATTCGAGTTATTAAATGCTAATTCCATGCCATTGTTTAATTAGAATGTCTTGATTGAAAAACAAATGTTCCCACGTGTGTTGGTTATTGAAAACCATGTAATAGTGTAAATCAAATGTGTTGTTTATTTTGTCAATTTACTACATTATATGTTATATTTTTAATCGATTAATAGTGTAAATTCTATGTGTAGTTTATTGTGTTTAAATGCAGATATATTGGGCCTGTCCCTGAAACATTCTAAAATGTTATACACTGTGCATAACCCTAAAACATAGTAAAATGACTATACACTAGGTCTTAAATTGATACATGCTAAAATACGGATATCCCAGGATTGTCCTTGATTTGTATATGTTGAAATAGTTATACACTGGGCTTTTCCGTGATTTTAATATACTAAAATGATTATACATCGGGAATGCCCATGAATTTAATATGATGAAATGATAATGCACTTGTCTTATCCCTAATTTTAATATTCTATAATTCTAATACATCGGGAATGTCCCTTATTTTAACTTGCAGAAATGTGCATACACAAGGCTTGTCCTTGATTTTAATATTCTGAAATGATTAAACACTAGTCTTTCCCCTATGACCTATTTCAATGGAATGAAATATAACATGTCTACCAATACAGAGCACAATATTGAATTTATTCTTCACTTATTCATTTAGATATCCTGTTGAGTTATGTTTTGTTTTTACATTATATAGGGGATTCTTAGGCTTATATTGGACCCCTATACAAATTTAAAGCGATGAATTTGAATTGGTTAAATAACATTAAATTAATGTAAATGAATTCTAATACTTATAGGATTGTTTTCATATGATTACCACATAGTTTACTGCATTTCACTATTTTACAAAAATATTACATATACTCAATGACATTTTTCAATAGAACCTTGGTGGTTGTCTTTTAGTATTTAATTATAACAACATATTTGGGATATGTTTTCGTCCCAAATAGACAATATTATTGCATGTGTCGATAATAGAAATTCCCCTTTTAAGGTACTTGATTAGAACTTAGGATTAGGAGAGCATGTGACCATGTCAAGCCTTCTGATGCTTCTTAGTTTCATTTAGTGTTACCGTACAATGAAATTGTAATGAACATGATTGTAGTGTATCATGTTTACCAATTTTTTATATAACCTATTACATGATGCATCATTTTGATATCATATGACTTGTAGTTATCTTTATCTTTTAGTCTCCAATTGTTTACTCAAGTTTCATATTGTTTACTGATTCCTCTATTATTATTATTTATTCTGTTGTGTTACCTTCAAACAATTGGGGAATAGTTTCCCTATTTTCACACTCTTGGCCCCCACTACTAGTTGGCAACCTCTGGTGTTTGAAAAAATGTGCTTGAGTCAATGTGGCCAACTGAGTACAGGGCACCAGTTTAGTGACATCAAGATCCAGGATGTTACGAAGTGGTGCAGAGGAATATATTTTCTAGTTTTCCTTATTATTTTACGTTGATATAAAGGATATATAATTTTTTAATAATATGTTCCCATGAGTATCTACCCAATGTGTAGATATAAACCATATTTTCTTAAATTAAATTGTGTTTTTGGATTGTGAGCTATTACAGTTGATTTGATTTCATCATTAGGTACACACTTTGATTTTTCCTGTTAATATTATACTTATTGTGATTCTATTATGTTCCATCCTGATGAGATGAGGGTATGCAATCACATGCATCATTTAAGCACTTGTTAGAATCACATTCCATGTATTATTTCCATGTCATTTAGGTGTATTACTAATTGCATGATGTTGTGGTTGATGTCTTAATAGAAATGCATGTTGTTGTGATATATATTGGGATATATATGCTTGTTTTTTTGATAGGTGAATTGGTATATGCTGTTATTTGTAATTAGTTTCCGCCAAAAATTAGTTCTTAACGTGTATGGGCCCTCTTATACTGGAATTTGGCAGATCATGATTCACCCATTGCTATAGAATTGTGTTATGTTATGTTATGCATGGGTACAAAACATTCATTTTAGGGGTGTATGGGCCCTCAAAATTCATTATCTGTCCTACCATGTCTTTATTTTGAAAAAATATGTGTTTCAAGGATGTCTCATAAGGCTTACTATCCAAAAAATGAGACATCACAACCTATGGTTTTATTAAAATATGCCATGTGTTCTTCTTGTTCAGAGAAGAAAGACCTTTCTGGAGTAATTTACATTTACTATGTGTACACGTCGTGGTGTATCTGACTATGTAATTATCCATGTGAGAGGAAAAACAAGATTTTGTGTTTTGATAATAACCCACCGTTTAATTTTGGTACATGCTGTATTACCTACCCAAGTTTATCCTCTGTGTACATGGCCTTGTGGGAGTGCGTGGAGGGAAGGAAAAATGTGTGTGCATGTTGTGTGCATGTGGTACACACCCTTTACCTGGGACTGATACACTCCCATGTCAGTAGTAGGACACAATCATGTATGAACTTAAGGGTACAAATCATGTATTCATTATATAGGTTGTGGATTAAATTTTTGTTAAACATTGAGTGTCTTTCTCTATTTTTATTGGAACACATGAATGGAAAAACAAATCATGAAAATATGTTTGATTTAAGTTGTGTCCTTGACCATGAAGAGTCATGTAGTCTCGATGAAAATGAGTTGTTTTCATAGAGAGTGACGCGGATCATACTCTACAGATGGTATGCCACGATCTACCGATCGATCTTCTAGTTGTGTTGGTTGTAGCACCGGCTGTTATACAGGACCCAGGTTCACATATCATAGTTTTTTAAGGCTTAGTAAGGTTTATTAAAACCTTTTAGGGATCACTATAGGTTTCCACATCTATGGAAGAGTTGACACATATATTCCTGCAGCAGCATCTGCCTTCGTTTTTAGAGGATGGTGGACCACAGGCAGCAGAATCATTACCGAAATATATGATGACTATCTTCAATCATTTGTAAACACCTCTTGAGAGTAGATTCATGCTCGCGACATATATGATACATGATTCTACCAAGTTATAGTGCGATGTTATCACTCGATAAGCGCATCATTAAGATATGACATGGGTAGACTATCAAATGGCCATATATGATTATTATTTTCCAAGGGCACTGATGGTTTACGGAGCTCGGGAGTTCATAAAACTAGACCCGGGCACACTTTCATTTATAGACTATTATGCTAGGTTCCATAAGCTTTATCAATTCTCCATTATTATGATGGGTGATGACATATTGAAATATATGAAATTCAAGGATGGTATCAGGTTCAACATCCAATAAAAATTGAATGTCTCTAGGTTACTTTAGATATCTTTTATTGTGAATCAGACACTGATTACCAAGTGAAACCTATGGTAATCTGACGGGACACGCTAGGGTGGTTCGGAAAAAATATCTATTATTGTTTATTTCAGAAAGAATAATTGTCGTCTGGAGTTTTCTCACGATAAAATTGGAATAAAAAAATATATCCTTAGGTAGAATGTATAGGTAATAGTAGTGAATAATGTTAGGTCATACTAAACCTCAGTGCCCAACAGACCCAGTCAAGTTCTGATCTTGCAGAAAGATATGACATTTACAACATTTCTGTAGGATGTTCCCACCATCATCTCTTGATAGAGGGTCTTCACCAACTCTATGTTCTGGAGAAGGTTCAACTGATTCTAGCAGTTAGGGAACTAGAATACTTCATGTCGATCAGTCCAAGGTTTTGGTCATGGTTGTGGTTTCCAAGAACCATGATCAAAGTAAGAGGAGGACATGTAAGATCAGGGTAGCCAAGCTCTGCCATAGAGATGTCGTACATGTTCGACATATGAAGTGAATCAAACCCATTAGGAGTGGGATCGAAGACCTTCTATGATCATATGTACTATTCTATTATTCTATGTTTTATCTTCTTTTGTTTTTGATACTTGTTCTATTCATAGTTTGATATCTGTTGCCATTGTGGAAATCCTTGGGCTCTGTGTTTATACTTATTCTGATGTTATGTCTCTAGACACTCAATTAGGGTTTGTAATTGACGGTGTGCATCAGTTAAAGGATTCCTTCTTGATATGTGTGGTTTCATATTTCTATGGAACTTCTATGTATTAGATACGATGAGCTTTGATTTCATTCTAGGGATGGACTACGTGGTATCTTTTCAAGCCATTGCTGATTCTTATTATCATAGGGTGAGTTTCATGTCAACCAAAGGGGAATAGTTTCTAAATAATGGTGAATGGGTATTCAAGGTGAGCCGAGATGGAAACTAGCATTATCAAATGGGTGGGATGAAATCGCATATCGTGAGTTTATATTTGGATGACGTGGGAACATGTTATATGGATTTCACTCCTGTGGTTGGTCATTTCAGTTATGTTTTTGCGAATTAATTTTTAGGATTAACTCCATTCAGATAGGTGGAGTTCACTATCGACCTAGTTCATAGAGCATCAGAAGTATCCATTCATCCTTATATGATGGTTACAAAAGGTATGCAAGAGATCAAGAGGTCGTTGGAAGATCTTTAAGCTAAGGGTCTCATTTTACCCAGTACTTCTACTTCGCATTAACCTATCCCTTTCACAAAAAAGGTATGTAGTACAGTTAGGCTATGCATGGAGTACCAGAAACTAATCATGTTGATGGTCAAAATATGATATCCCCTTCCATAGAAATATGACATATTTGAACATCATCGAGGATATCAAGTGTTCTCCATGATTGAATTGAGGTATTCATATCACCAGTTACATTTTTTGACCAGTATAAATACCGTTATCCATGTTTCATATAAGGTGGGTTCTATATGATTATCTAGTTATGTAGTTCGGTCTCAAAATTGTACTACGGTTTTAATGGTACTGATGAACAGAGTGTTATATTCTTAACTGGATTTATTTTTTATGGTTTTCATGGATGAAATATTTATGTATTCTCAAAATAGACACAAACAATGCCAAGAATAATGATATCATTATTAATATACTGATAGTGAATTAGTTATATTCATAGCTAGAAAAATTCTACTTTTGGATGTATCAAATTCACTTCTTGGATCATATCATATCCAAGGCATGAGTATCATTGGACCTAGTGAATATTAGGGCTATAGTTTCCTAAGAACAACCCATGATCATTTTTGAGATAAAGAGTTTCATGGGGATATTTAGTTACTAATAGTGTTATATACAAAACTTCTCACAAATGGATGTGTCATTGACAATCGTGACTAAGAAAGGTGTGATGTTTGTGATGATATATTCTTGTGACAATCATTCAAGAGTTGATGGAAAATTTGAATTCAGTGCCGATAATAATATTTCAAAATTTGTGAAAGAGTTACATTGTATACTAGGACGAAACATGTATTGTGATAGTAGAAATGATTATACATGGGGAATGAGCTGTTATATACGAGTCGCTATAGTTGAGGAAACATGAGAGGAATTATGCAATGCATCATGTTATCCACAGTTGTTCATGATTATCATATTTGTAGACATTATTTATTCGGAGATAGTTTTTTTGTGTAAATGGACAATAAATGTCCCAAATACATCATTACTCCGCATTATTTGAAATTGAGATAGTTAAGGTGGGTCGAATACCTTCAGTCATTGAACATTCATCTTTATTATATGCCATGGAAATGTAATGCAGTGGTTGATGCACTGTGCTAGAGGACTCAGATTCATGCAGTGTAGGAGCCCAATGATGAGTAGTAACTTATGGATTTTTTTCTCTGAGATGCATTTAGAGGTGACATATAGTCCCACATAGATATACAATTCATATTTAATTGTGAATTGAACCCTCTTGGAAAATGTGAGGATGAGGAACTATTAGATTCTGAAGGCATAGTTATATAGGAATCTGTGGAAGGTGAGGTCCCTCTATCCTAGTGGACGATAGGCGAGGATGAACTTCTACGTTTCTATGGATGTGTGTGGGTTAAATGTGATATACATGAGGATTATATACAGGATTTTCCTGAATTAACTTGGACACTGCATCTCGGAGTCACCAAGATGTATCGTGACATGCACTATAAATACCAGTGGCTGGGTATGATGAGATAAGTATATGGTTTTGGTATGAGTAGTTCCACCAATCAGTAGTTGAAGGTGGATCATTACCATCTAGATGGTCATTTAAATCAGCTATCTATTGTATAGTAGAAATGGGATGATTTCATGATGGATTTCATGATTGGGTTACTTAGGGAACCTAGTGGCTACAATACTTTTTGGGTTGTAGTTGGCATACTTATTAAGGTCGATCAATTATTTTTGATCAATGAATTATTTGAGGTTGATGAGATCAGAATGTGGTATATCTACGATGTGTTTAATGTTCATTGGATCCCACATTTTATCATTTCAGAAAAGGACACATACTTTATGTCTCATTTCAAGAAGATTTTTTATAGGGTTATTGAAAAATAGTTTCTTTTTAGAACAACATAACACCCTCAGACTGTTGACTAATAAGTGTGTATGATTCCGGTGCAAGAAGAAAAGTTTATTTCATGGGTTCTAGAATTTGGAGGCTCTTGGGAGAATCATATTCCCCTATTTGAGTTTTCCTACAATAATAGTTTCCAAGATACTATATATATGGAACCTTAGGAGGGTTTATAAGTTAAGACATGTCATTCTCCCCAGTGTTTGTTAGAGGAAGTTGAGGCATGCATTCTTGGACTATGTCTCATTCCTAAGACATCTGATAAGATCCAATTGTGTCTGAAAATAATGGCTACTATATAGTCTCATAAAATATCTTATGTTGATCACTGTAGATGACCTCAGGAGTTTGTGTTCTGGGATATGATTTTCTTACATGTTTCACCGAGGTTTGGATATTGTAGAATTCTGATACAAGGTAAAATTTCACAAAGATATGTCAGACCATTTGAGATCCTTGAGAGTGTTGGGTAACTTTCTTATTGGGTGTTGTTACCTCAGACGTATCGATCCATGCATGACATCTTCCATATGTCCCAGTTGTGCCACTATCACTCAGATCCATTTTATGTTTTGTAGCCTGAGGAGGTTTTTCTTCAGGTTGATACATCCTTTTAGGGGAATCTGATTCATATAGTTGATAAGAGAACGATGGTTCCCAATGGTAAGTCATTTCCCCTATTATAGGTGTTACGATAGCATTAATGAGTTCATGATGAGACTTGGGATCAGGAGGCCAACATACAAGCTCAGTTTCTAGAGTTATTCATAGATATTACATCACCACCAATGGAAGGGTGATTTGGGGATGCATTGCTTATAGGGGAGTTAGTAAGAGGCAGGTTCATTCATTGAGGTAATGTTTATTCTTTCCATTTTTCTTTTGAGTTATTTTCATGAAAAAAGGGAAATATGGAAAAATACTAGAAGCATACAGTAAGATGGGTTGATTCAAGGTTACATGCCAGGTAATACTATGTACACACTATGTAGTGTGGGTGTGTTTTATGGGAATAAATGGTGTGCGTGAATGTTGGCATGAAATATAGAATATCTAATAACATGTCATGTACTTATTAGTACAATTCGTGTAGTCTTTTTGGAAGGTCCTAGAAAGTAATTATGTGGAAAACAGTTTCCAACTATACAATGAAAGGATATACATTCCATGTATATGGACGTACAGGATGTGTATTTGGTATTTTTTGTTTAAAGTGGATAGAAACCCACCTATAACATTCTGGACAGAAGGGGATAAGTTTTTTTCACAAATAGCAGTGTCATACCGTCCATCTCCTCCCAAATATCTCTCTGGACTCTGATTCAATCATTGTCAAAAGCATTCGTACACAACCGTTATACACCCGATTTCCCATGATCAGTTCCTCTAAATTCAATCTCATGAATAAGTTATATATGGTTAATAGTTTATCATTTTTAATAGAAATTATTCATTATAGATTGAATTGGATGTTAACGCTGGACAGGGAGAGTCACACATGGACTAGGTAGGTGGTCATGTGCCTTTCGTTAAATATCGGGATGCTTATATGTGCCTTAGTGACACAAACCCATGTTTATGCTGTCTCTTGGTTGATAATTTTACTCTTGTAAATAACTAATGACATTTAGTTGATTGAATAAATTAATTTAAGCGTGTTTTAATTTTTTTGGAAGGGCCACCCCATTGGTGCGTTTTCCCTCAGATGACTATTGTTTAGCCATTTGACCTAGGATGATGATGGGAATGCCTATGATTCACCTTTGAATGACTATTTTAAAATTACATGGGTTAATTAAATTTTTTCCATGTGAATTGTATTTAAATATTTTTGATGGTTTAATTCACTTGTTAGTCTTGTTAAATAAATTTTCCCATGGGAGATATTAAATTAAAAATACATGATATAGTTTAATTACCATGTGTTTCTTGATAAATCAAATGCACCCACATGAGATGATTATTGAAAACCATGTAATAGTGTAGATTAAATGATTTCTTAATTATGTGAATATCCCAATTGAGATGTTATCTTGTTAACAATGTAATAGTGTAATTTACACGTGTTGTTTACTATGCTGAAATGATGATATACTGGGCTTGAACATGAAACATGCTAAAATTCATATACACTAAGCATGGACATAAAAGATTCTAAAATTATTATACACTATGTTTTAACTTGATACAAGATTAAATGATGATACACCGGGCTTGTCCCTAATTTTAATATGTGGAAAAGCATATACTCCGAACATTTCCATGATTTTAAAATATTAAATTCTTATCCACTAGGACTACACATGATTTTAATATGATGAAATTCGCCTAAACGGGGCTTATCCATAATTTTAATATGATTAAATTCTCATAAACTTTGATTTTCCCTGCTTTTAACATGCTAAAATGCACTTAAACTAGGCTTGTCTCTAAAACTAATATGATGAAATTCTTATACACCAAGCATGGACCTAGACACGTTGAAATGAAATTACTTATTATGCATCTTCATGAAAAATACGAAACATGTATTTGGTATTCACTGTTTTTTAGAGAGCTTGCAGAGGTATCTATTATGTTTACATTGTGAAGGGTATTAATAGTATTATGCTGGATATTGAGTCTTATATAATTTGATGAATTTAAATTTTTTTAGGTATGGGGAATGAACGTAAATGAATTCCACTAATGGCAGGGTTGATAAATTATGAGTACCTCTTAATTTATTTAATTTCACTATTTTAAACAATTCCTTCATATAATACTTGAAATATTTGCACAAAACATAGGTGGTTTCATACTAGGATTTATTTATCACACCCCATTGGATCATTTTTATGTCCCAAACTAACTATTTTGTTTTAGTTTTCGATAAGGGAAAGGCCCTATATTCATGCACCTGATTGATTCATAGGAGAGGGAGAGTATGTGACCAATACAAGGATTACGATGCTTCTGAATTTAACATTGTGTTAATATACTTTGGTGTTTTATTGAACTTGCATGTAGTGTATCATGTTTTCACTATTTTTTTTTCAAACATGTTACATGCAACATCATTTTGATATTATATAATTTCTTGTTATCTTTATCTTTTATCCTTCCATCGTTTACTTTAGTTTCATGTTGTTTTCTACTTCGACTTTTTTTATTATTTGTTCAGTTATGTTACACATTTCTAATCGGGGATTAGTTTCCCCACTATCACACCCTAGGTCCATGCTGCTAGTCGACAGCCTCTAGCATTTGGAGAAATGATCACAAGGACATGTGACCAACATGGAATGGGGAACCAGATTTCTGGAATCCAAAACCATAGATTTACCTTTAAATCTGTTTTCATACCTTAGTTTTAAAGGTTAAATACTATGTAATATTGTACTTACCTTAATCATTGTAATTAATTTTTAGTACATTAACTGCTATTTTTGGTCAAAAAATATGATTACCATATTATAAATTATAAATTAAGATAATTTGAAATATTGAAACCATTTTTTTAATTTTATTCAATGAAGTGGCATAAGTCAATTTAAAATTTATCATGTATATGGGTTGAGAAAATATGTTTTTAAGGTGAAAAAGTTCAAAAGAGTGATTTTTTATGTATATGATTAATGTAATATTTTTTATAATTACCTAAAATAGATTAATTTATTTAAATTCGAACAAATTAGACTTTATAAATATTTTTATAAAATTTAACAATATATATAATTAGGACATAAATGACGTTTTTAATTAAATATTGTATTATTAATTATTTATGCAAAATATGTTTTTCAGGAAAATAAAAATTGTTAGGACTAATGAATTTATTAATGTATAATTTCAAAAATGGAAATAATTTTATCAAAATAAATGTATAAATGATTCTAAAATTAATTTTATTATTTTTCAAAGAATGAAATAATCAACATGTTCTTTTTGAGAAAATAGTATTTTTAAAAACATATATATACTTTTCTAAAATATATATATTTAATTATAAAAATGATTTATTACTAGTAAAATATTAATAATATTTTTTTAAAGTATTTATTAGTATTATTATTACATGTTTTTGTTTTTGTTTTAAAAATATCTCTTTTAAATATTTATAATAATAAAACGATGTTTTATAGAATATCAATGTTGTGTGTAACGTAGTGTAATATTATGTTGCATGTAACACAATATTAAATTGGTGTAATGTATAAATAAATAAATCATATAATTTTTAGTTTATTTTGAAAAAATACATCATATCTCTGGGTGTTACATACTACCTCCATTAAATTGAATATTACAATTTAAATTCACCATTATGATACAAAAAATGAACCTACTTCTACATAATAATATACTCAACATCCAACATAGCTTACTATAATTGTTGATTTCTGCAAAACAATTTGACCTGTTGTGTGGACTTGTTCCATAGAACATTCCCTATGTAGTCTAGAATCTCTACTATTTATTATCGATAAGAAATATTCTACTCCTGTAGTAAGACATCTGATTTTAGTTAATGAGAAGTGTTAGGAATGTACTTCCTCATGCGTGATACATAGAACACATCATGAACTTGAGGGAGATTTTGAGGTTGTTACAAGGAATATACTACCATACCAATATGATCAAGAATCTCAAAGGGACTGATTTAACCAGTTCATAGTTTACTTTTCATCCCAAATTTCATAACCTTCATCTATGGAGTCGTTTGTAAAAATACCTTTTATCCAATTTCTAATTAAATATAAATTTTATGTTATCAACATAACATTTCAGTCAGCTTTGATATTCCGTGATATGTTGTGTAATGGTTCTATCCTTATCTGTCATTTATTTTGTGATATCGGGTGCTGATAGATTTTTTTCTCCTTCTTCATTCAAACATGTTAGATTTTCTAATTTCATTCCGTAGAGGGATTCATTAGAAGTAACCTGAATGTTTGTGTGAGATTTAATATTGTAAAGAAAGTAAACTAGATGATGGTGTTGTTCCCAACCACATTGAAAACCAAACGAACAAGATATCAATATATCCTCTTGAATTTTAATTCATCTTTCAGATCGACAATCAAACTATGGATGATCGTAAGTGTAAAATATCAATTCAATAACATGTGATAGTCGAATACTTCTCTAAAACATTGATCTAAAACCCAAATCCCAATTAGATATAATAAAATTTTGTACTCCATGAATCCTTACCACTTCTCTAATGTCTATCTTGAACAGGTGACCTCTAGAGAGGTATTCTATTATAGACACAGAGTTTAATGATTTTTTATAGATATCAACTACCAACTAGAGATAATTAAAACATTTATATGTATTAGGGATTATAATGAAACAAATACATAGTGATGTTCTCAAATTTCTATTATTGTATAGGTAATGGATGTAACACCCACTTAGACATTTAGGATTCACCCCTTACATACATGAATACTCATAACTGAGAATAAAAATTTGTGAAATCCCTCTTCATGAAATCCCACAATAAGTATTCTTTAAATTCACTTTATATCTTCATAATTACAATATTAATATAGAATAATGAACTATGATCATCCTATAATATATCCATCTTAATATTCTGAATGGACTGAACACATACACAATTCCTAAACCTTATCATTCCATACTTAAAAATGATTATCTCCAAAACATATCTAACATTATTTTATATCTATATATCTTCATTATATGCCTATTCGAACAACTCTTTTTTATATGGATGAATATTAAATTTGGAAATATGATATTTTCATGTTAATTAATGATTTATAGATCCATAATTTCCAAATACTCATATATTTTATCTCTTTGTGATCCTCGTCATGTATAAGATAACATTAAACTTTCAACTTAAATCCTCTTCGAACTATTTGAAATTTCCATGCTGGTAATGTATTGAGAAGAAACAATAATTTACGAGGTCTAACAATATTATATGGAAAATTCAAAACTACTTATATGTGAATATATATTTAAAAACATTTTGATCAGTATATATATCACACTTTTCTCCTCTAGGGTAATAACATTGTATCATTAATCGAAAAAAATTCCATTGCTAGCTCTAAATGAATAGTTTTTAATTTTTTCACATGAATCATAATTCAACATGAGTTATATTCTATAATATTGTAATTATTGATATGAAAATATTCCACTAAATTAATTTATTACTAATTAATTATTAAAAACCCTTCAACACTATATGGTATCTTAATACCAAGTGTGTTGACTAATCATCTATTATGGTCCTTGAAATTTTCATCACTTCGATCATACCATATTAACTTGTAAACCTTCAATGTTAATAGGTATATAGGATTATATAATGGGTATAAATTATCCAAACCCAATGATAATGTCTATTTAAACCACAACACTTATGGGACTCAGTCACCATGTTTGGTTTGGGATAACATTCAAAAACATCCGTCATTGATGGGTCTACTAATATATATTTTCTTATGATCATATGACCTGAAAATGAAACCTTAAGAAGGAAAAAATTACAATTTTTAAAATTTTTTATATATATTATCTATTCATATGATCATTAAAACAATTCTAATGTTATCTTTGGGATCTTTTTTAGTCATTGAATTGAAAAGAATATCCTCTATATAGACTACCCCACACTGAGGAATGTATTATCTAAATACTCTATTAATCAAAACCATTAATTTAAAATGGGAAATAGTTTTAAAATAGTGTATAACTATTTATTTATTTTTCCCATAACTTGAAAGTAATTTTGTATTTCATATATCTTCCTTCATGACTATCAATTTATCAAATACAGAGTGAAGGTATATCTCAGAATAGTATTTATCACTATGCAATTGATCAAACAAGTAATCAATACGGGGAAGAGAATAATTATTTTTTATAATGATGTTGTTTAACACTTTATAATAATTTAATATTTTCATTAATCCAAAATAAATTTAAAATTAATAATCGGTATATCACAAGGTAACCAACTTAGCTAAATGAATCGATTATCAGTGTTTTATTCGATATTATTATTCAATTCCAGCAAATCAATCAGGGACATTATATATGAATATGATAAAATTAGTGTCAACCCAATAACTGTTATATTGATAAATCAAAATCCTTTTTTGGCGGAGTTCTAAGAATCCCTTTCATATTGAAATTGATCACATTTTGTTATTTTTAAAGTAAGGTTTTTTTTCTAGAATTTATGATATATAGAAACAAGCACAGGATGTATCTCAAAGGATCCTCAGATAATAAGTTAAAATCTAATGTGGTAAATTTTGAAATAAATTGGGATGGATAATTTAGAAAAAACGTTGTTCTTTACTCATGATGAATGAATATGAAAACATAGGATAAATGAATGTAGATATTTACATATGTGATAATGACTGATCAACCTTTAGAAATCTCATTATGATTATCCTTAATCATTTCAAGAGAATGTTTATAGAGATTAAAATCCATGAATTTTGAATCCGATAACTATAATTTTTCTGATTTTATACTAGAATACATCATATGGTTTGGTTAGAAACAAAAAATTATTCAGTGTATACAACCAAATTTTTATTGATTTGTGTCTGACTTCACAACCCAAACACACCAAGGAACCCAATGAAGAACTTAACTTGTTGTACGGATTTGAATATTGTTTCAATTTTTTTATGATGAAATGAAATTACATGGTCATGAATGTTGTTATTATTGTCAAACTGACCAATATGAATAACCGAAAACCATAATTGAACGAGAGAAGATGAAGTGGTGAACAATGTGCGAAAAATCACATAAATGTGTACCCATAAACAAGATCACGTGATTATAGAATGACATTATTGTACATAAATCAATAAAATAAGATTATAAGATGATTAAAATAAATATAAAAACCTACAATTAATAATATCATTCAAAAAATACAAATAATGTGTTCAATAATTACATCATGTTCATCCTCTAGTAATCCCAAGGTTTTTAAAACAATATGGAATATGAGTATGCTATATATGATGAAGAAGAACATATTAATCCCTCTAAAAATTCTAGGATGAGGGGATTAATCGTATTGGTATTCAAAATGGTAGATATTTACATCACGGTAGATTCTCAAAATGATGCATCAAATGTTCCCTTTTATAGCCAAAATGGGAGTTGGTATTGGGAATATAAATTTAGAGATACAACTAAGCTCATGGTTTTGGTCTACAAAAATATTTACAATTTCTTTTGAAAAAGAGGAAAAATTATTTTAATACATCCTCTATATATCTACATCATATTAAGTGTCTATATAATATATAAAATTGTAGATATTGCTAAAATACATAACCAAATATTTGAATTCATGTTGATTATTTTTCATGGATTGATCGGTTTGGTTAAAACCCTCTATGGATATGTTTTCATTATGTCACCACAAAATAGTTGTCTCCTAATTAATTTTAGATCATACTAAAAATTTTTATTCCCAATTGGATGTCGTGATTAGATGTTGTGTGGGGCAGATTCCACATGTGCTCTTCGATACTTTCACAGTTTAGACCATTTTTCTCTACTTCATTATGGATATTCAAAATCAACTTCACCTACCATGAAACCATAAAAACATGTTATATTAATATTTTAAATATTGTGAAATTTTTATTGGTTAATAAAACAATAAGTTGAATTTTCATTATATTTTTTAAATTCAATATAAAAAACATTTAATAAAATTATGCTAGGGTGAAATAAAACAATGAATTGTTGTGAAATCAAACCCCCAAAACAAATAATTTTCACTCCTACGAAAATTTGAAAATCATAAATGACTCTCAATTCTAAATAAAAGTAGAGAAAATTTTCATTTTTATTTTTAAGTTAAATCCATCATGTCTATTTTATTAAATCAATTTTCATATTATTCTTCTTATCTCACATTCATAATTGTTCAACATCAATTGCTCACCCATGAATCAGTTCATAACCAACCAAACCCATAAATGTTCCCTCTAAACTCCAAGAACAATTGAGTAGATTTATGATAACTTTTTAGATTTCATCTGATAATACCATATTATTTACAATTTTCATATTTCTCAATCTCTAGAATCTAGTGTTATACTCAAGAGAACATTCAACTATTTTTTCTAAAGATTAAGGTTTTTTAGTATTTTATGATAAAAATATAAAATTCAATATGAGTGATAAATCTATTAAGTATAATGGATGTAAAAATTTAGAAAGAGTTTACATTGAATTTACTCATTTAAAACCGCATATATTATATCACCTCTAACTCACTCCCCCTTTGTTATTTTTTTGTGATTCATAAACTAGTTGTGAATAGTAATGAGAAAACATCCTCTTTTCTCCATTTCATTTTTTTATTTTTTTATTTTTCAATGTATAGAAATATTGTTTTATTATATACAATTAAGTTTGGAAATAAAATTGGAAACATGTTTAGCAAAATGATTTAATATTGATTTCGGATCCATGAACCCAAATAATAGTTTGAACCCCTTCACAAACTCATTTCAATGAATATTTCACTCTAATTCTAGTAAAACCCCTTTTCCGCACACATGTTGAGAAAAAATACAATGTATAATATATATTGGTTGGTATGGATAAATTATATTTTAATGTTGAAACATAATAATCATTTCACTGCCTCTATGGATTAAGAAGGGTAAAATGCCTTGGTGGACATAAATAATGGTTAATATTTTAATGGCAATTTCAAAAAATAATGGAATCTATCATGAATGTAGTACACTATAATATTTTGACATCAATCAAAGGCAAGTCAAATTATACTATCTATATCTCACATGGGACTCTAAATAATGTTATTTAAAGG
Organism: Viscum album; assembly: GCA_963277665.1. NCBI lineage: Eukaryota > Viridiplantae > Streptophyta > Magnoliopsida > Santalales > Viscaceae > Viscum > Viscum album. Next base: position 414,564,511 of record OY728153.1, on the reverse strand, counting down.
AAGAATATGAAATAAAGGGCTCCAATTGTCTCTCAGGTAAGATATTTAAAATATTAGATAATGATAATAAGGCATTTGAACTAAAAAGACAATATAATTATAAATATAATTTGAAAATAAGAAATCTAAAAAATGAATACATAAAAATATTAAATTAAGAAAATTCCAAAATCAATATAATATACCAAAAAAATTGATTCATGTATAAAAATTTATTTTGTATTTTATTTTTAAGATTAAAACATTTGGAATGTTGAAAAGCTATAAATCATGCAAAATTTATAATAAATAAAAAAGACAATCTCAATCCTAATGAAATCAATAGTGTGAGGAAATATAAAAATACTATTCCATTAAAAAATAGATGAAAAAATAAAATGGTGATAATACTAATAAACCCTAGAATTTATCCCCCAAACAGACTATAAGTGTGTAGGGTTATCATTATAATAAATGAAATGTTGTTAATGAACAATAAATCTAGGTTAGTTACTCTGGTTTGTTTTTTCCGGATCGTGGATTTCCTCTGTTGGATGATATTGAAACTCCTCATAAAATGGATTAAATATATTCCCATTAATAGAGAAAAATCAACCACACTTATCATGAAAACCATTTGTTACACAGATAGGGTAAAAATTAATAATACTATAAATACTAATCCATCAGGGGAGAAGTTTACTATGGAAGTCATTTAGTCTAAAATTGTACATGAGGACCTCCCCGCTAATATGAAACTCTCAATGATAAATCTTTACATCAATAATATCCTTTTTATTTTCTTTATCAATTTTGGATTTATCATATGCATCAAGCCAAAATTTTTCCAACTCTTGAATGTGTAAATTTGTGTCGTCAAATAAACCTAAAAAATTCTTGTTAAATGGTTCAACATACCAATATACATTGTTCCTAACATCAAATGGGAGTTGAAAATTAATTATAAACATAATCATGAATGGATACACTGGGATCTAGGTTTTATAATCAGTATAGTAAGCCCAAGGTGCATCATCAAAGTGAAAACTCCAATCATTCCTATTAGGTTATACCATTTTGTCAGTATTCTCCTAACTTTATGATTTGAGATTTTTTATTTTTTATTTGTTTAGGTGTGATATGTAGTGGTGAAATTTTGACCAATACCATATATATAGTGTGAGTTTTACTTTTTACGCTAGTAAATATGTGATCCATGACCACTGATGATAAATCACAGCAGTCCAAACATACTGAAGCTCTTGGACTTCACAAAATCAAAATCAAAATCAACTAGAGATTCATCTGTCCTGGTAGACATTTCATCCCCCCATTTAGATTTGTAGATAAAATATAATAATATGTAAATAATGTGATATGTATTTGGAAAAGGAACCATGATGTTAATTCACCATGCATCAACAAATTCATAGAATAAAATGGGTTATTGGGGTATTTTATTCCTCTTGGGGATATTCCATTTGAATTGATTTTGTCTGCATTACTGAAAGAACATATGGGTGTACCTATTCAAATTTTTCCAATAAATACCTGAGTCGAAGTCCATTTATAATTTATGTTGATTGCCAAAGTGGACACCATATGTCAATGTGTGTCATGTCCTCGAAACAATGGTGAAATTTTGATCATGGACTCAATGATGAAAAACACGATCACTATGAATTATCCAATAATATGTTTATCTCAAATGTAACATCATGATTAATTATTAACTATATGGTATTGTGAAGTGCTGAAATCAGTTGAAATCTGTGATTTTGTTAGAATATTCATAATTTTTACCTACAAAGGGGAATGGTTCACAATATCACAAAGGTTCTCATGATAAAATAATTATCCATTTGGGGGTGATTGTCACGAACCAGGCCGGGTCACCATCCGACCCGGCGCCCGACCCGGTCCGCGGCAAGGCCCAAAGGGCGTTCCCGATCCCCACGGACTGGCACAGGTGCCTGGGTATCAGGTTTATCAAGTGGGAACAGTTTTACCCGAAATACAAGATAGAAAAACCAACAACCAGATAAATAACTGAAACTGGAAACAGACTACAAAACACACTTCTAAACTATAAACAGGTTTAGGTCAAGAATCCAGCTAAAAACCCAAAATTAACAACAACAGGAACAGAGGACTAAACTCCAAAACCAACCTCATGCGACACGAGAAGTTACATCCCCAAGATACTAACACCAACCTGCACATCAGGACCAATAGCAACCAGAACCACCATCGCTGAGCACGACGCACAACCTGGAATACACAAGAAACAAGAATCTACATACACCCAAGGGTGTATGTAGGGTGTGAGCTAAAAGCCCAGTAGGATGCCACCGAGAATAAGTTCCATGCTACAACATCATAAAGACAATTTAATGTGATTATTAAAAATATTAATTTAAAAAAATGCCTTTAAAGAAAACATTTACAAGCTAAATTCTAAAATAAAAACACTAAAAATAACTCATTTAACAAACACGATTTTAAAGAGGAAGAGAAAAGTTCAATATGGGAACACACACACATACTCACACACACACACACACCCATACTCACACACACACACACACATACTCACACCCAAGTGGTCCTCTATATGTCGACGGAAGGCACCACGCCATAGATGGTAGAGCACTATGGGTAAATCCCCTAAGGTTCATCTAGCTCGAGTGGGACCCTAGAACCTCGTGTCTCAGTGAAATGTGGATTAGAAACCAAGACCCTCAGAAACGTGGCTTAGAAGACCACGACACTCAGAAAACGTGGCTTAGAAGGCCACAACCCTCAGAAATCATATGTTTAGTTAGTGTTGCAATCGTCAATCAGGCTAAGTGAGATAGGGACGATACCCATCCGGCTCATTAGCGCACTAGTTCTAGTCCTCCCACCTAGATACCCGGGGTTTTCCATTGTGCTCAATCAAGTTTCACATTCACTTGGTATATTGTTTTTCCCATATCACAGACTAAACCAGACATTACACACAAGTCACTATTTTCACACCCAAACAACATTTCAAAAACTCACGCATGCTAAAAATACCTTTCCAAACATATATTTGTCGTTACCTAATCATTTCGCAAAAACCCAATTTGGAAAAAAAACACTCAAACAACAACATAAACATTTTTTACAACTTAGGAAGCATTATTTTAATAACACAACAAGGGTCGACACAAATAAACACACCAAATTACAAAGAATAGAGTCGTTCAAACCAGTTGCTTAATAAATTGTCTTTAAAACTAGTTTCACACCAACTACACAATTATCTGAACCATCTTCACCTCATAAAATGATTCGATATACATTAAAAACCCACATTTAGACATACACAACTCTATTACCAATAAAAACTATGTTCCCAGCAACCAAACATCACCTAGAACCCACCTTGAAAACATTGCACCAAAACAACACATATTTTTACGTGCAATGACCATTTTAAAATCAATTTTTCACTCAAATATTCTAAAACCACATTTGCACCATATAAACAATTGATTAAACAAATTTTGGACTGACCCCAATACGTTCAAAATGAAGAAAACATGATCATTTCTAAGGAAAGTGAAATTTTCATGACGCATGCATGTCAAACAATTTTTAAAATGCATTTCGTAAAACTTTTGAAGAACAAACAATCATTTATATGACAACACACATATAAACAACAAGATCCTACAATTTCAGAAATCCAATCTCATCAGACGAGCATGCCAGATCATTATAAACATAGATCGCATTATGAAATTAAATCATAGAACATATTAAATTAATTAAGCAACCAAACTAAATTATCTAAAAGATGTAAAGACATGGAACCACCTACCTCAGTGTAGCGGACTTCACAAATATGGTGCGCAGGGATCATTGCACACCAACCGCAACTCAAACTAACCACAATTGACCCTAAATCTGTCAATTAAACCAACATCATCAATAATCTACCATTAAACATGATATATACTCACTGAAAAAGAGAAACAACAAAATAAAATAAAATAAAACTCAAATAATAAGGGGTAAGACTTATCCTAAGAGGGTGCAAGAGGCCTGATGGCTGGACCTAGGCGCAGCGCTGCGATTTGTCTTCTGGGAATAGGCATGGCGCCATGGGGGGGAGGGGGGGGGGGTTCGGCAGGGGTGTGCACAGCTGGTCGAGGAGGCTGGAGATGAGGAGGCCGGCAGAACGCGGTCGCCAGACGGAGCGAGGAATGGGGGGTGCGAGGCAGAGGGATGCGAGCCGGATGGATCAGGGGGTTCGTGCGGAGGGAGGCCAGCGTGAGCAGTTCGGCCGGGAGGGTGGCTTCATGGGAGTCAGGCTAGGGGAGGGCAGGCCGGAGCGGCTGAAGAGGGAGCAGGGGAGGGTCACGCCTCGACCGGGCCAAGAGGGGGAGGCCGCCGGACTTGGGGAGAGGGAGGCGGCTCCAAACCGGAGATAAGGGGGGTGGAAGGACTTGACGGGATGAAGAAGAAGAATAAGAAAAAAGGGTAAAGGGATGTGCAGCGCACATGAGCTATGAGAAAAGAAGAAGAGAGAAAAAAGGTGGGCTGGTCGAACCCTAGGCAAGAGAGAGAGAAAATAGATAAATAAATAATAAATATAAAAATAAAATAAAATAAAAAGGAAATGAAATAATGTAAAATAAAATAAAATATAACTAGTAATAATAATATTAATAACCTAAATAAATTATTATCATTAAAAATAAAAAAATAACGATAATAACATCCCTCAAAATTAAAACAAACCACTAAATTTTTATCATGTTGCTTATTTAATTTTTTTTATTTCTTTTTTATCCCTCTTTTAAATTTTATTTCTTTATTAATAACTTCTTTATTTAATTGGTTTCACGTCAAATAGGCGTGCGGAGAGCCGAGCGAGGTCACGCGGTGAACCAAGCGAGGTCGTGCGGCATCAATAGCGGTGCACTTGACTTAGTCAATGCCAAAATCATGAGTTTTAAAATACAAACTCAAAATATTAATTCGGGGATAAACCTGGACTACCCGACACAAATAAAATTAAAAAAATAGTTCATTTAGAGACGGTGGGTGTGACAATTCTCCCCACCATAATTCATTCCGTCTCCGTAAAGCCACAACTCAGACTGAGACCCAAACAAGGAAATGACACCCCACTAAGGATAAAAAACTTGTAATAAGACTTTCTGATAAGTGTTGCCCGCCCCAAAGAGCTGAAAAACCTCCAGTTGATTGTTTAAGAAGAGGATCCCTCACACCCAAAAAAACAACATTACAAGACGAAATTCATCAAGCACCATTAAACGAAAGCCACACCATATGGTTAAAATGAACAAATAAGGTCAACCCACGTCCATTGAAAATACTTATCACTTATCACCAAACCATATTTAAAAACAGAAACAATAGATCAACATGGGGAGGCCCGAGGGGCTCCCCACCATTTGGAACTCATTGATGCTCGAGACGAGACTGGAAAACTGACACAGGGAGGTTCAAGCGGACTCCCTGCCAATAAATAAAAGTCCATAACTGATTCATTCTAGAGACATTCATGTGAGACCCAATGTGGGTCTCCCCACCAATAAGAACCTACCAACGCCCAGGACGAGACTGGAAAACCAATATGGGGAGGTCTGAGCGGACACCCCACCATTAAGGAAAGGCCAACGCTGATTTATTCTAGAGACCTTTGTGCGAGACCCATCGTGGGTCTCACCGCCAATAGAACTAACAGAGGATAATAGAGGATATTGAACATTGAAAAATCCTCGATGGTGACCAAACACCCCACCACAAGGGGCAGGGAGGGAGGGGCCCAACCATTGGGGCGTCAACAGCATTACCCAAGACAAACTTGCATCTCCACATCCCTGGATGAGCCCCATTCAACTTTGATAATGACTTAACCAACATACCCCATAAAGACCCCTAAAGCAATTACATCCAGTGGGACGCAACCCCCAAGACTTTAACACGCCTCCACCTAGTCATGAAATCCTTACACATCCAGAAGGTTCGTTTGGAACGGAACAACCATAGAAACAGTATAAACTGCCTCTAATTTCCACACCGATGACAGAAATAAGATTGGGTCTCGTAAACTCATGGGGTTCCTGACCACGCGCCAGCTTCACTCCGAGGCCTATGGCTGGTGCCCTGATGTTTGAAGCATCTTCTGCCTCGTAGTTAGGCATGTAAGACGTCCGAACAGAGCTTCTCCTTTTGGTGTCACATGAAACCACACTGCAACCAAGGAAACACCAGTGACCACAACACAATACGACATCCAACTGGTCATACACTAAACATTCACCAACATAAGATCTTTAATGGTGCATGCGCGTCACCCTTTGTCAAACTAGACGATAACACGACACCACGAATCGTCACCTAAACATGATCATTTCTATTGAGAGGAACACTATACAGAGAGGGACATCAAACTGGGTCTTAAACAACACGTGATTCCTGCAGTTGACCATAGCATCACCATATGACTGGGTCTGCCCAACTAGTAGCCTAACACGAACCATTCTTTAAACGAAACAAACCAATGACCAGAGGTCATTTAGAACGATAGGATACACCGACGACTTAGGGTTGCTTCCAAACCACCGTTGACTATCAAAGAGATCTCACGCTGCAAGAAGTCACCGAACATGACCCTTGCGGCCGCTGTAAATACTACAAATCCCTTCAAGACATTGGTCAACACTAAAAATTCTGAACTTCCTCCACCCTTCCCCACTATATTTCCTTTCGCCGTTTCCAGGGAAAACCTTCAAACATGATGACGTCAAACCTCATACCCAATGACTCAGACAACTCAAATGACCAAAAATACCTTCAACTCCCCTCGCATCTGGCATCCCGCTGCGATAGGATCAACTTAGTTGTAAAAAGGAGTGGTGGGTTCAATTATAGAATTCAAAAAGAGAGTCCTTCAATCAACTAGAGTGCCGACCAACAGGGAATTCCACGTAGTCGCACTTCAATCCCATGAAAATGCTTTATGGGGGGGAATACACTAGTCAAGGATGAAAACTATGGACCCTACCAAACTGGTCCAATGGTCAAGACATACCACAAGAAAACACCCAACGTGTAGGGGAAACCACTGCAAGGGCTACCAGATGTACTCTTCAAAGGAATTTACTAACCACACTCTTGCATACCAACTTACAAATAAGAACTCAAACTCGGGACATAAACCATTTAGAAAGAATACTCAGCTCAAAACGCCACACACCCAACATCTCAAAAACACAAGGATATGCCCCCACAAACCCCATTTACTAAAACAACAAAAAAAATTTCCTTTAACAAACATTTTGAAAATAAGAAAACCCAGCGGGTTTCACAAACATCAATGGCGTCCCATGAGCCTCGCACATGCATGTTCGCATGCCACACCGGCACGCACCTTATGTCCATCCAGGCACTCATCCGCTCGTGCCATTAACCATTTCCCTTTTCGCATACACCCATGCATGTGGCTTCCCATGAGAGCGCCAAGGATCAAAAGCAAACCTTTCCCTTTTTTTCAAAACCAAAACATCCAACCCACACTTTACAATCCTTTCACGTCATTTTATTTTCAAAGCGTTTCATTTGAAAACATTTTCAAAGACCAAAACATTTTTACTTAAACACCAAATTTCCACGAATCCAAAACAATGAGATGAGAAACAATACAAGAGGAAACTAGTTCCAGCGGGTGATTGGAGCATATGGTTGGCAACCACACTCCAGTCACACCATTGGCCACTGAGAGTATTTTAGGACAGTTTTCCCAGCTCCACAAAGCTTGCCAGACCCTGCGAGCTCACTGAGACCACTGACCTTACTCCCTTTTCATTTCCCTTAGACACGATTAACCACAAGGACCAAAGACTTAGACAAACCTCGACTTACTTTGGTAACTCGAGTCCCGCCACGGGGTGTGCTGGCCAGGAACCATACTCGTAGTCAGGAAGTCGGGTTCGAACAACCATAACTCCAATCTACCGTGACTCTATCCCAAAAGGAAACGACCCAAGAAATAAAACCTGCCCCTCTGATACCATTTTGTCACGAACAAGGCTAGGTCGCCATCCGACCCGGTCTGCGGCGAGGCCCAAAGGGTGTTCCTGATCCCCACTGGCTGGCACAAGTGCCCGGGTATCAGGTTTAACAAGTGGGAATGGTTTTACCCGAAATACAAGATAGAAAAACCAACAACCAGATAAATAACTGAAACTAGAAACATACTAAAAAACTCAATTCTGAACTATAAACAAGTTTAGGTCTACAATCCAGCTAAAAACCCAAAATGAACAACAACAGGAAGAGAGGAGTAAACTACAAAACCAACCTCATGTGACACGAGAAGTTACATCCCCAAGCTACCTAAACTAACCTGCACATGAGGACCAACAGCAACCAGAACCACCGTCGCTGATCACGACACACAACCTGGAATACACAAGAAACAAGAATCTACATACACCCAAGGGTGTATGTAGGGTGTGACCTAAAAGCCCAGTAGGATGCCACCGAGAAAAAGTTCCATGCCACAACATCAAAAAGACAATTTAATGTGTTTATTCAAAATTTTAATTTAAAAAAAATCCTTTAAGGCTAACATTTACAAGCTAAATGCTAAAAGAAAAACACTAAAAAGAACTCATTTAACAAACACGATTTTAAAGAGGAAGAGAAAAGTTAAATATGGGAACACACACACATACTCACACACACACACACACACACATCCATACTCACACACACACACACTCACACACAAACACACATACTCACACCCAGGTGGTCCTCTATATGTCGACGGAAGGCACCACGCCATTGATGGTAGAGCACTATGAGTAAATCCCCTAAGGTTCATCTAGCTCGAGTGGGACCCTAGAACCTCGTGTCTCAGTGAAACGTGGCTTAGAATCCACGACCCTCAGAAATGTGGCTTAGAAGACCACAACCCTCAGAAAACGTGGCTTAGAAGGCCACGATCCTCAGAATTCATATGTTTAGTTAGTGTTGCAATCGTCAATCCAGCTAAGTGAGACATGGACGATACCCATCCGGATCATTAGCGCACTAGTTCTAGTCCTCCCACCTAGATACCTGGGGCTTTCCATTGTTCTCAGTCATTTTTCACATTCACATTGTATATTGTTTTTCCCATATCACAAACCAAACTAGACATTACACAGAAGTCACTATTTTCACACCCAAACAACATTTCAAAAACTCACGGACGCTAAAAATACTTTTCCAAAAATATATTTGTCATTACCTAATCATTTCTCAAAAAACCCATTTGAAAAAAACACTCAAACAAGAACATAAACAATTTTCACAACTTAGGAAGAATTATTTTAATAACACATCAAGGGCCGACAAAAATAAACACACCCAATTACAAAGAAGGGAGTCGTTCAAACCACTTTCTTAATAAATTGTCCTTAAAACTAGTTTCACACCAACTACACAATTATCTGAACCATCTGCACCTCTTAAAATTATTCGATGCACATTAAAAACCCACATTTAGACATAAACAACTCAATTACCCATAAAAACTAAGTTCACACCAACCAAACATCACCTAGAACCCAACATGAAAACATTTAACCAAATACACACATATTTTTACGTTAAAAGACCATTTTAAAATCAATTTTTCACTCAAATATTCTAAAAGCACATTTTCACCACATAAACAATTGATTAAAAATTTTTTTGGACCTACCCCAATAAGTTCAAAATGAAGATAAGATGATCATTTCTAAAGAAAGTGAAATATTCATGACGCATGCATGTCAAACAATTTTTAAGATGCATTTCGCAAAACATTTAAAGAACAACCAATAATTTATATGAAAACACACATATATACAACAAGAGCCTACTATTTCAGAAATCCAATCTCATCAGAAAAGCATGCCAGAACATTATAAACATGGATCGCATTATGAAATTAAATCATAGTGCATATTAAATTAATTAAGCAACAAAACTAAATTATCTAAAAGATGTAAAGACATGGAACCACCTACCTCGGTGTAGCGGACTTCACAAATATGGTGCGCAGGGATCGTTGCACACCAACCGCAACTCAAACATACCACAATTGACCCTAAATCAATCAATTAAACCAACATCATCAATAATATACCCTAAAACTTGACATATACTCACTGAAAAAGAGAAACAACAAAATAAAATAAAATAAAACTCAAATAATAATGGGGAAGACTTATCCGAAGAGGGTGCAAGAGGTATGATGGCTGGACCTAGGCGCGGCGCTGCGATTTGTCTTCTGGGAACAGGCATGGTGCTATGGGGGGGGGGGGTTCGTAGGGGTGTGCGCAGCTGGTCGAGGAAGCTGGAGATGAGGAGGCCGGAAGAAAGCGGTCGCCAGATGGAGCGAGGCATGGGGGGAGCGAGGTAGAGGGATGCGAGATGGCTGGACCAGGGGGTTCGTGTGGAGGGAGGCCGGTGTGAGAATTTCAGCAGGGAGGGTGGCTGCATGGGAGTGCGGATAGGGGGAGGGCAGGCCGGAGCGGCTGAAGAGGGAGCAGGGGAGGGTCGCGCCTCGACCGGGACAAGAGTGGGAGGCCGCCGGACATGGGGAGAGAGAGGCGGCACAAAACTGGAGAGAAGGGGGGGGGGAGGAAGGACTCGACAGGATGGAGAAGAAGAAGAAAAAAAAGGGGAAAGGGATGTGCGGTTCACAGGATCTACGAGAAAAGAATAAGAGAGAAAAAAAGGTGGGATGGCCGAACCCTAGGCAAGAGAGAGGGAAAATAAATAAATAAATAATAAATAGAAAAAGAAAATAAAATAAAAAGGAAATGAAATAAAGTAAAATAAAATAAATTAAAACTAGTAATAAAAATAATAATAACCTAAATAAATTATTATCTTTAAAACTAACAATAATTATGATAATAACATCCCTCAAAATTAAAACAAACCACTAAATTTTCATCATTTTGCTTATTTAATTTTTTTATTTCCATTTTATCCATCTTTTAAATTTTATTTCTTTATTAATAACTCCTTTATTTAATTGTTTGCACGTCAAGCAGGCGTGCGGAGAGCCGATCGAGGTCACGCGGTGAACCAAGCAAGGTCATGCGGCATCAACAACGGTGCGCTGGACTTAGTCAATTCCAAAAACATGCATTTTAAAATACGAACTCGAAATATTAATTCGGGGTTAAACCTGGACTACCCGACACAAATAAAATTAATAAAATAGTTAATTTAGAGACAGTGGGTGTGATAGTGATGATAAGACATTGTAGTCCAAATGGTAGTTAAATCCTCCAAAAATTGCCAGCTAGCACCATTTCCACTCATCCCTTTTCTCAAATCTCAAAGTCAAAATCATAAAGGAGGAGCATCGAAATATTGACCTGGGGACTTTCATTGGGTTTCATTAGGTGAAAACGAAGGGCTTCATGATCATAGAACACAATTATTATTTAACCAATAAGATATGAATAGATTTTTTACATGGAAAAAGAAATTGATTGATAATATTTTTTAGTTGTTTTGTAGTTCTTCTAGGTATGGTAAAGGGTATGTGAGGTATACACAATTTCATGAGGATACATCTGTACCCTTTGTGATAAAAAATCACCAACTAAAAAGTTAGTGGCATTACAAAACAGTTTAAAGGGAAGACCAAAATTATTATTTTAATGATTGTATGTGATGTGAGATTTTTTTTAGTCATTTCAAGGAATCCTCAAAAGTTGTATCAAACAAAAACATAGAATCTTAATGTAATAATTATGAAAATGGAAGAGTGATCTCACTAAAGTTAGTAGTGAATCAGAATAAAACTCTATATGATCCAAGATAGATCTCCCATCAAGAAAACAATTTGGATATATATGATATGAAATCAATTCAATTTTTTATTTATCCACATGAACTCATTGATTAAAAAACACAACTTAGAACCATCCAAAAAACAAACAATAAATGGGATTTTTTATAATTTAATGTGAGATATTATTATATGAAATGGTATAGGAAATAACCTAGGTGTTCCAAATTATAAGAAATGTAAAATCCATAAAATGTAAATTACTCCACAAAAATTCCAAAAACATATTATGGTAATTAGAAAATTTTCTAAACATAAATCACTAAAAAGTACTGGGTTATTTATAAAGACCAAATGGAATCCTTCCTTATGAATCATTGTTGAAGGGATATGTAAATGTTTTCTTTTCTTGACCCTCATATTCTATATGTATTTATGAAATGCATGAACATCCATTTAGAAACAAATAATTGGAGGTACCATCCAATATGTAAAACATATGATCAAAAAATGTAAGAATAAATTACCCTTTTATGTGGATTCATTTATTCATTGGTAGTCAATATATTCTCAAAAATTATTTCAAATATGTGATAGAATAAACTCATTCCACTCATTTTAGAAAAAAAAATTATATTTTTATAAGAATTTTTTTCACTTGGATAACCCATTTACTATATAATATGGCATAGTTTATCCCAAAAAACATGTATTTTACTAACATCTAATTTTATAACATCAAGGAGTGTAATATTCATCTTGTTTTAACCATTAAATATGGGTTTAGACTCATCATCTAAAATTATATGGTGTATAAAAATAGATAGGGTAATTCAAAGAATATTAGTACATGTACATCTTATAGCCTTTTTAAACTCTCTAAAAAGGTAGAGTTGTTTTGATTCATGATATATAGGGCTATTGATGTAAATATTGAATGTAAATAGGTAAATATCCTCATGTTCAGAATATTTAAAATTAGATTGACATGGATTAAATTCCAACACCATTGGGTTTGGATTAAGGGATGGGTTTTAAGAGGAGTGAGGTACATAAAACTATATAACTTCAGCTTCTTATTATCTAATGGAACATAATTAACTGATATGAGATTTAATGAATCATTTGTTGTTATTGGTACCTAATAATGAAAAAATTAATCAATGAAAGAACAAATTTATGTCTTCTGAACCATCGAATAAATTAAAACATGAATCAAAAGAGAAATAATCATAGAATGAATGAGAATAAATTGATTCATAGTTTGGGTCGATGAGAGTATTTTTTGTTTGTCTGTCATTAGAGAGAACTTCCATCGAATGGATGGGGTTATTGGAATACTCTTCAATGGGGTGTTTCATATAATCAAGGATATGAAATAATGCCTTTTCTTTATTGAACTCCACTAATAGTGTAGTGTTGTGATTGTTGATTGATTTTTTTTAGAAATTGCCTCCTAAGTATGAGTGAAGATTTTCCTAAAGTTAGGGAGTCATAAATCCCATGTATATAGAAGTATACATTGAAGATAATATTCATCACCCTTATGTGGAGATCCTCAATAAATCATGTTGGGTGTGTAGTGCTATGGTTGGATTGTTGCATGATGATGCCTATTAGATGAAGCTCTACAACCTGAAGATAAGATTACACAGATTAATGAATCATGTTAATCAAATAACATAAATCAAAAATATCATCATAAAATTATGACTCCACTATCGTGATAGATTTTTTGAATGTGGGTGGATCTTTTAATCTATTTGGCATCACTGGTTGCATAAAATTCAAAACATTTCGTCCATGTTTTAAACTCTCCTTCACATTATTCTCTAACAATGGGTACAAATATCCTTAATAAATTTATCATAATGAGTGATTTGATTAACTGAATCCAATAAAGGAATGTAAACATACAATTTTTTAAATGTATCAATTATTAATTTATCAATATTATTATATGAACTATTATATGATTTAGAAAGTATTTTGGGTAAAGGAACTAGATTTATCATTGTAATCCTTGATAATAACTTGTTTACCTCTTTTTATTTTTATCATTATATTATTTTGAGGATAGAGAAGGTGTGGTTTCATGTGTGGGGCTGAACTGTATTGTAGAATTTGTGGAATACAAAGAATCATTACTATAATTAAGTGTGATTACACAAACATTTCCTTTTTCTTTTTTATGATCAACAAGATGGGATAGTTCTTTCCCCAATACATTCATATTTATCAAATTAATGGGGTTTACAAGATTTTCAACCTTAGATCGTAGGAATTGAATAGATGATTTCATAATCTCTTTGAACTAGAGGTTCTAGGTTTCTATTTGATTAACAATATCCTTGAGGGTTGGATTAGATTTTTGAGGAGGATTATTATTTCATTAATATAATATATATTAATGTTTCATTCATTGTCCATGTTGATTCAGTTTCTACTAGGGGTATCGTGAGTATCCTTCTTATTGGTACTATAATGGTTCTTTACACCCATAGAGTGGATTTTACCAAATGTTATATTTCATGAGGGAAGGTTCTTACTGAAATTGATCCCAATGAATTCATATATTCATATTTATGATGAATCCATATGTTATGGGAACTGTTCAAGAAAATTTAGTGTTTTCATAACAAGTACCAAAATGAAAGAGAATAGGATGATAATATAAATTAAAATTATCCCAATCTAATTTCATAGAATTTTATTCATATTATCATGTTTATTATATACGATTCATTCAATGGATAAATTTATTACCTCATGCCCTCATTGGGTCTGTCCAACTACATGTGCACTAAATTATTGCAATTTATTTTCCATTTTGGCTATTATGTCACGATTGGTGGGAAGAATTTTATAAATTAGTGCTCCTCCAAAAGAAACAAATACCATTCCATGATCCATGTGGACATGTTCCTCAAAGATGTATTGAATCTGAAAATTTTCACATATTTTGTAATGGGGAATACTTGATAAAAATATTTTAAATCTCTCCCAATGTACATGAATGGTCTATCATTATGATTTAAAAATGGTAAACAAAAATTCTAAATTATTCAGTTTTGGAGTGGGAAAATAAATTCTCTATAAAGTGTATTTTTAAGACATTTCATCCTCCAATTGTAGTAGGACGATAATATAGTTAGTCACTGGGTACACCATTAATGGAGAAATTTAAGGCCCTAAAACTTTTGAGGTCCTCAGTCAAATTTTGGGGATTCATTTTGAAAACAAATGTGAATATATTAATGATTCTTGTGAGGGTCCTCACTCGGAAAACTCATTGAATTTTGTAAGGATTTGGATGAGGTCCACTATTTCCTCAATGTTTGACTTGTTTCAAGATATTGGATATATGCATGTTGGTACTACACATCCAGGGTGGCCAGTTCATTCATTATTATGTTATTTGTAGCCATGTTTTTTGTAAAATGATTTGGTTCACATTAAAATTGGTTTAGTTCCACTTGAAATTCTATAAGGGGTTTTTGAATGATAAAGAAATATCCTACTATAGATAAACCAATTTTTGAGAGATGTAAAATTGTAATTTCAATGCCTATTTAAACTAGTTTTTCATTTCCATATTTTGTCATGAAAATATTTTTATATAATGTTTTTACAGTTTTTAATATAATATTAATAAAATAAAATCAATTAATATGAATGAATGTATAAAATAAAATATTATTATTTAGAATTATATAGAGGGAAAATAATATATAGAGAGAGAAGAATCATGAAAAAAATTGAAAAAATAAAAAGAGAGGTGGGAATATTTAATGTATTAACAAATTAAAAAATAAATAAAGAAATAAAATTAAAAAATGATCCTGGATCCCCCAATAATGGAACCAAATTTTGATCATGTTTTCTATTTAGTCAAACAAGATATTTTTAAAAAATAATTTCTACAGTATATAAAAACCACTTGGTTGTCTATCAATAGAGCCTTATATCAGTAATTAAAAAAGTTGGTTTGTGATTATGGAACTAAAATTGGAATGGTTTTTTAGATTACATTTTGTTTTTTGATTAAATATGAAATCATATGAAATCATGTGATAATAGAATGTTTAAATTAACTGATTTGATTAAGAGTTATCAACATGGGGGAATCTAATGATTCTTATCATTCATCACTTCAAGATAACCAGTATTGATTTATAATATTAGGTTTTTAACACGTATATTTATAGTATTTCTTGATTTATACTAGGATATGTCTTAGTATTTCGTTGGAAACAAAAATTATTCACTGGCTACCACCAATGATAGTGTAATTTGTTTTTGACTTTATAAAAAAAGTCACCAAGGAAAAACACAATGAACTCCTTGAGTTTTATTGGTTTTTAAATTGCATAAATGTTTTACCATTAAATAAATTAACATGTCTATCTTGGGATTATGAGAGTTTAATTGACAAATATGAACCACAGAAACACCGAAATTGAATGAGATGAAAAAGTGGAGAATTGTGGGTGATGCGTAACATGAATGGGTATCCCTAAACAGGATCATATGAGTTAATTATGACCTAAAATTACATAACAAATTATATAATAACAGATGATGAAGAAAAAACATATAAAAATTTAATTAAATTATCATTCAAATATTACAAAAAAGAATCCAAGGATTTACATCAACTACCTACAAGGGGATCATTATGATTTTAGAATTCCATTGAAAGGGATGATCCATATATGGTTATAGTGAACTTTACAAATAATATATATTATTTAGGATTAGGTGATTTAATATTTTGGACACTAGAAGGGAATTTTTTTATTCCTGGTAAAACACCCAAATGGTGTCTTGATGTTTGCCTTTTATATCCGAAATGGGAGGTGGTTTTCAGAACCTAGATTTAGAGAAAAAAAACTGTCTAATGTTTTGGTGGTAGTAAAATTCCTTATCAGGACATTCATAAACAATTTTATTAGTATAACCCCTCTATATCTTCAAGTGAAATTTGGTGTCTATATAATGTATAAAACCAAAGATATTTCTCAAAAAAATAACAAACAATTTGACTTCATATAGATTATTTTTCTCACAATTATTAGTTTGAATTCCCACCTGATTTGATAAATTTGGGATTGGGTGGCCTATGAAGAGTTAAATCCCATAGAAATTTGGAATATCCTAATAAATTTCATCCCAATTGGATGGATATATTTTCTTCACTGTGTGGTTGTGTCCTCATGTGTTCTAGGATTCATTATTAGTTTGTAGCATTATTATTCATCATTGTTTTGGACCCCCTATATCTCCTTCACCTATAATGAAATCGTTAAAATAGTTGAATTACAATTTCTAACAGTGATAAATATTTACTTATTTAACCAAACATGATTTAAAATATGTTATTATTTTTTAAATTTTCAATATGAAAAAAATAATAATACATTGTTGTAAGGGTGAAATAATATAGTGATTCATGGTGAGATAAATATACCAGAATTCCTAAACAATTGAAATATCATTGATTTCATTTTTATAAAAACATTTTGAGATAAACATGACTTCTAAATGGTAATTAAGATCCATACAAAGGATTTATTCACTATTGGGAGTTCATATTTATTATCACATTGAAAGATGATCATATGATGGTTTAATATATCATACATAAATTACCTTCCCTGAAAATTGATGTTGTATTTATGAAGAGAAATATAATTCATTCAAATGATTAAATCAAATACAATATATTTAATAATGTCTATATTTATAGGAAACACCTTCCCCGAAAATAAATAACTAGAGATAAATCATAGAATTGAGATGAAATCCATCATATATTTTTTGTTTTTCACTGTTAATTTCATATCAAATAATTTGGAAAGAATATTGAAACAAATATAAAATTATTTTGATATGAATGATTGGTTACATTTAAAATAAAATACAGAATCATAAGTTCTTGAGTGAATGGTATTTGAACCTTTCACCACATCTTTATCTCACCACTCATCAGAAAATTGAGCTTTTGTAATTTTCTCTTTCCCATCGTCATAAAGGGTTACTAATATGGGCCATCATCCTTAACATTATTTTTTAGGAATTAGTTAGATTAGTTACTATTCTCTTTCCACATGTATAATTTAAGGAAGGGTGGTTATTTCAAACAATATTTCTCTTCATTTGAATTCTTATATGACTTATTGGAATTACTTCGGTAATCAAATCCTCGATATCTATCATGTCTGATTATAAAACATATATTAGACCATTTATGGAAATATACTTCATGATTTGTCCCATACATATTGTATAAAGTGAATCTTTTATTATTCCCTCCACATTTTAGATATTTTCTTTTGAACTCTATGTCTCTTTTTTGATAGTATTATTATATTGATACATAAATCCTACATCAGTTTTAATCATGATTGTATAATTTAAAATCTTATCATATATGTTATGTTTTATTATATATAATTCCATATTGAGACATATCTTTTATCCACTTAAATACCTATCAACATTATATTCTAGTTGGATCATAATAGAAGAAGTTTGCCACACAAGTCTTGTAAAATTATCCTTACAACCCTAATAGAATAATCATCCCATTTCATTAACTTGATAAATATATTATCCATATTAATATTATGATTAAAAGGTATTTACTTATTGATAAATAATTTTTTGAACTCATCCCAATCTAGGGATTTGATTTTATATTTATTCATAATATTCTTGATTAGTGTTCACCAGTGGTCTGCTTCAAATTCAACCGATAAACAGGAATAATGACCTTATCATATTCTAGATACTATAAAATTGAGAATATATATTCAGTTGTACTAATATGTTTTTTAAAAACTATTGGATCCGGATATCTTTTGGATGAATGTGGAAATTTCCTAAGGAAGGCCATGAAATAATGATGTTCCCCCCTTTTCCAATTTTTTAGTCATTTATTAATAATTTTTGAGGAATATGGGTCAAATTATAAATGATATCTTCCATTCCAGCTACCAAACCATTTGTATTCTCAAGAGAACAATCATTTCATTGGTCTCCAGACTCATCATTAACACAATTCTTTTAGGTTCTATACATTGACTAATACCAAAAAAATATAGAATAAATCAAATATCTCAGTGGGGAACAATATAATCATGAAAACCAACACAAACTGTTTCTAAATTATGAAACCTCATTTAATCTATGACACCATAAGTTTTTACACCACAAATAATAAACATGTTTTGAATATTTTATGTGTCTCACGGAAATAAAAAGTGAGATTCAATTCCCTTACCTTATTTCTTGACTCTCATGGTACTTATAAAATAATCGTATATAATAAATATATATTTGATATAAATATAATAAAAAATAATTTGAAATTATATCATGAAATATATGATTTTATTATGACCTTATATTACCCATTTAATAAAATTACATGTTAATGTTACATTTTATGTAATAACTGCTAATTTTTTTAAATATTATGACTTTTTATTCTTATTCTGATTATATTGATCATATAATTCTTATATATAGAATTTAAAAAACCACATAGATATCATATATATTTAGTGTATAATTATTTATAATAAAAGATAAAAGATAAAAAAAATTAATGGAATACACTAATTATGGATACGGTCTGCCGTACATACACATGAATGTTGTTTCCAATTTCTTATCATATTTTTAATTAAATAAAATTAAATAATACATATTTATATATATACACATATATTGTAATTATATTAGAATTTTTATTTATTATATATAAAATATCTATATTAAAACCATTCTTTATACATTCCATGTAATTCATTAATGAGTCACATGTTATTTAGTATCTGGTAGTCCACATGTGAACAAAAAATGTTATCATATTACCACAAAATGGAAATAACAAATAGTTGTGTCCTATAATAATTAAAAAAGAATAAATTAATCACTAACACCATATATATAATTTCAAATTGGAAATTCATTCATTATTACTATCCTTGAATAGTTGTAATGGAAGAATACATGACATCATTTTAGGAAGTTGTAGTCTACCATAGAGAAGAACAACGTTTTTGTAACCCATTTTATAGAAGAGTGTGAGAGTGTAGGTTGTACCCATAAAATCACAACAGATTAGTATGGTTAGGATACATAGGATATTAAATAATAATTGAATAATAATATTTGAATGAGTCGGTAAATAAATAATAAAAAGTAAATGATGAAGGGTGATACGTCTTCTTTGGGTAACTGATTTTGGTTATCAGCAAATGGCTTCATCGGATGGATTTCGTCCCAAATTATGGTAATGCCCCAACCCCAGTTACCCAGAGTCAGTGAATTATTACGTATCATTTTCATGATCACAAAAGATAAAGCCTCGAATGACCGATTAGTTTAGTAGCCTTAGAAGTACTAGATACATTAATAAGATTTAAATTACATTACAAAAAGGAAAACTACAACAACATTGTTTTCATAGACAACACTGAGATCCCATAGACTATCCCTACAAGATGGTCATAATATACTTCTTCGCATCCTAAGAAAAAAAACATTGAAAGGGATGAGTTCAGATTATTAGTAAGGATAACAATATAGTGGAATCTTCCATAAATAAGCATAAACCATTATGTAAATGTTTAAAACTAAAACAAAATACCTTTAAACAAAAAATTAATCATAAGATGGAAAATATAAATCAAAATAATTTCATTTACTTACTCACGTTGATTTTCTACTAGTCGAATAATCAAATACAATATCAATAGCCAATTTCATAATGATTGAATGCGTAATGCCAGACATTATACCCACATAGTCAAGGCGTTGTGCCATGACTACAAATAAATTTTTTTCAAGGCCTTATGGCAAGACACTATTTTTCCTCATGAAACCTACCGATGGATTGAGGAGATATAGCCAGCTCCACCATTCACTTGCTATGTACAATGCATTCCTTGTATGAAAAGGTTTAAGCATAACAAAAACACTCGTATTAAAAATAGCATATGAAATGTCAATAATTTACCCATAAACCATCAATGGAATAAAAATAACCCATCCACTGGAAAACATAACACAAAAACTTCAATAAAATATGGATTATTTTTATCATAATAAATAAACATAAAATAATCTTGAAATCCATCAATTGATGTTGATATAGATGAAATCAACACTTTTAATTTAGAGAAATATCTATTTCTTTTTGAAATCTTATAAAATTCATGTAATTATAATAGAAAACATTTATTTTTGAAAATATTCTTATGAGCTTGTAAGGGATGCTTTGACGTTATTATAATAGCTCAAAATAGCTGCACTCGCTGTATATGTTAAAAAAACATTCTTACCTTAAATTTGTCGTAAATGTAAAAAAGTACCTTGTTTGGAAAACAACGGAAAGATTCCATTCAAAAAAATATAAGGTCAAATAAGGGTATAAATTACTTTAAACAATTGTATGTTAAATAATAAAATATGTTTTGAAATACATTTTTATGAAACATGGATGTGGATGATAAAGATATCCCAGTAGATAATTACGTATAAACAACCTCAGATAATGAAGAGATTGTGAAATTAACCCTTACCATGTACTTTTCCTTGGTCGAGGGTAGGTTAACCTCATGTATAATAGTTAAATAATTGATACGAAATTATACGAGAATCATATAAATTAATATGATATCATATATGATCTTTTAATAGTTCTTTGTTAATAATATCATAGTATTATCGTCATTTCAGATGTTAACTGAATCATTTTCCTTTATATGCTCTGTTACGTAAGTCGTATTTGTTATGGATGGGATGTATCTTATTCATATCCAGAATGATATCAATCCTTTAAACATTATTTATAATCATCTAATGAAAATTATTCTTGAATGGATATGATGAGGAATGAATCTCATCGTGTTCGTGGAGACGGTAATCCATACGTACGCACGAGCGATAATATCATTATTTTGATATTAAAATAATATATAATTTTACGGTATAGAATATATAAAGAATAAATATAATTTTATATTTCTTATTTAAATCAATTACATATCATTATTATAACCATTCAAATAATAATGTATTGAATACCAATTACACCATGACATGAAGACGATAAGTCGTACGTACACACGTATGGTGACATGTAATTCAAAGGATGGATAGAATAATGAATATGGTTGTAACATATTTATAATAACATCACATTATATAAAAGATACTGGAGTTATTATTTTAGAATAGAAACAACAACAAAAGAGGAAGTGAATGAAGAAAAGAACATGAAATAGGTGATAAAATATTCACCTATTCATTGGGTTCTTCCATTTGATTTGATCAAATAGAATCGTTAGGTTCAATTTACGTGTAAAATAAGTAATCTAGGAAGAAGTTAGGATAGTTTATAGGGTATTTGGGACGGGTTTGTCTGATCAAAAAGGCTTTGAAGGTGTGAATTTTAGGAAAGGGGGAGTTCCCTTTTATAAGGGGGAGAGGGGCACCTTAAGAAATACTTAAAGTATTATCTTATAATAAATTCATATTCGATTTATAATGGCTAAAAAATGAATTATTTAAAGTCTATGGTGGTTATGGGTCTAAAAAAACTCATCCAATAGGTTTTAGATAGATTTGGGTCAATATATTAACTTTATCTTTTAGATTTACCTCTTAGTTAAATAGTTTGACATTTACCATGTCTCTTTGTATTTTTACATTATATAGTTAATAAAATTTCTATATACTTCCAATGGAACCCCAAATGGTTCATACGATAAACCAATCATTATATAAGTATTTTGGAAAAACCATAGATTTTTATGAATAGAATATCAAATAATAATATAATATTTGTTTTAAAAACTCTTTTTTGTCATTTTGACAATATTTGGTATTTTGTTTTAGCTAAATTTATAATAGCATTATTACTTAGAAAACATTTAATCTAACCAACCAAAATATTTCATATTAACTAATAAAATTAGTGGAATTCATAAAATGTCTGAAATTAAATTTATTTGAATATTTATAGTATCAATTATTTTAATATTTCATTAAAAAAGTAATTACTGCATCATCATTTTGTCATTAATAAATTAAATTATTTAATGTTTAAAAATTATAAATAAAATACCATTGTATTGTAAATATTTTTAGATTTCCAATTAATATTAATAGTCTAATTTATCTAATTTATAACATAATATTAAAAATGGTTTAGTTATTAATCTTTGATTTTAACTCTTTTAACTCATCCTTAAATAAAATAATAATAAATATCTTAATCTAATGCAAGTGGACCTGAAGGAACATATTTTATTCCTAATGTTTTTTTGGTCAAATAACACTTATCCAATAGAATTAGGACATGTGTTAGGGTAACAATAATACCATTATTACCTTTAATTACCAAATTTTCTTTTAACAGTGGTAAATAAAAGTTAAAAGTTACTATTCGCCAAAAATTAATTTTATCTTATTAAACAATATTTTACTCCTTGATATTAACCGTGCATCATGGATTTTTGAAATTCATATCAATGATGTTGTAAAATTATGTTTTATGTAATTTTTGAAATGCTCCTAGGAGGTGGGTTGGAGACTATAAAAAGTTAAAAAAACTTTTTATATATCTAAAATTATTATAAACTGACTCCAATGAATTACATTGAACTTATATAGGTATTATGTATCTATTTTAAAGTAAAATAAATTTAAATAAAATAGATATTTATTTAAATCAAAAGTTGGTTTTAAATAACAAAACAGTGTTTTTCACTATTCATCCAAAATTGAAAGTATTCTGAAATATAACAAAAATTCACTCTAGGCTAAGTTTGATATTCCAAATCCAAAAATTAAGTCCATTTGGAAAGAAAAAATTTATAAAATTTCAAAAAGGGGGTATTAATATTCATAAAGGCTAGTTTGATTGGTTGCACTATGTTAGTACTCGAATTTGCTTACAACACATGCTATTTATTATTTAAATAAAAGCATACCATAGAATCTTGGGGTGTTACAATTAAAGACTCTATGATTAATATAGGGATGTTTGAAAGATATTTTTATAGGTTTTGTCTAATCTAAGATTCTTGAGAAGTGTTAATGATTGATTGCATGACTGGTTTTATTTAGTATAGGATAGTTGGATTCATTTAAATATTAAATGGTAAAAACAATTGAGAGGTATCCCATATATCATGTGCCTCCAATAGTGGTAAATTTAAATGAAAATAGATGATATTGTATATATATATAATGTATTTTTGGGAAGTTTATGTCCATTTATAAATCTTATTTTTAATGTTTAACAATAAAGTAATGTTGATTTTAGCTTAATAATTATAATTAAATTCAATTACATTCACTATTACTTTTTGGAAAAAAAATAATGTTGAACTTGTCAGAAATTATATATGATTCTGATTACATTTATTGAATCCTTTTTTTCCATTTTCTTATTATATAAGGAGAAACATTAAAATAAAAATTTTCTTGTATACATGATGAGAGAATACGTTTTTATAGTTAAAAGGTTCAAAATATTGAAATTTTTTTAACCAATTTCTATGATAAATTTGTTCAAATTATATAAATTGTACTAAATTCTATATAATTGAAATATTTACACTTTAAAACCAAATTAATGTCTAATTTAACTATAAAAAAGTATTTGAAAATGCAGTTTTCTATTAAAAATAGGTATTCTTCGCTATTATTCAAAAAATGGTGTTTTTTAAAAAACAAAAAAAATTAACCATAAGATAAATATGAAATTATTTATTAAAAAATGAATATTATATTATAAAATTAAATATATTAAATTTTATTATTTATTTGTTATATTTTTTTCAGAAAAATGGTATTATAAACTCATCTTTTTAGAAAATTGTACTTTTCAAAACAAATAGACATTACCAAAAATATAAATATTTAATTATCAATATGTTATATTAATTTGAAACCATGATAAAAATGATTAAAATGTAGTTTTTAATGATCTTATTACTGTGTTCAATGGATATACCAATATTTTTTATATAATTATAATAATAAACTGATGTCTCGTTGATACTTAGTGTTGTGTATAACTCAATATATGTTGGTGTTGTTTGTATCACCTTCTTAACATTGTGTAACATATATCACAAACCATCGAAGAAATATAATTTATTAGAAAAAAATTACATAAAAACTCATTATTTTATTGAATTATTATAATTTTAATTTTACAATATTCTTGTTTCTTGTCCATCATCTACCACTTTTCTTCAGTATTCTCAATGGGGAAATAAACATATCAATTAGCTAAACAAAATTGAGTTATTATATTTGTCATGATATTATAATAAAATTTAATTAAAATTATTCTCATATTATTATTTCATTGGATTAACAATGGGTTGGGTAGATGGTTTATTTGTAATGATCCAACATTATTATAATTATCCACCTGAATGTTTTTAATCAATTATGTAAATAGTAATTAAAACTACCTATTTCATATAATATTTGATGGACTAAAATGTGTTTGAAATGGAACTATTTCATTATCATTGGCACATAAAAGAGAAGAAATATTGAAGGTTTTTACTATAAGGGATTCACATAATTTGATTGATAGTTTCTTATTCAATAGTTTTCAATGTCTTGTGATGCATCCATATATTTATATGTTACTCCCACATCCACATAAGTTCCAAATACCATTAATATATATAAATAGTGTTTTAAAACTCAATCATAAACCCAATACAGTTGTGATGGATTTGTGAACCCAGATTCTTCACTATATATATGTAACAATATGGTTTATTTAGTTATGTTTTGTTATAGGATGAATTTTCAATCAATCCAATTATTGAAAACCATAAATTCATCAAATTATACATCATTAGTTTAAATTTATTTATTTTAGAAACACCACCCATGTTATTACTAATTTTAATATAAATAAAAATTAAATGTTAATAATAATAAGTGAACATAAACATTGATTATTTTTATAGTATTTGTGATTAAAATACAATGGTTACTTCCATTTCAATATTCATAATGGTTTTTGAACTTTTAATTTGATATCCCTTCTATAATTTTCACGTTCAGTATTAGGGAACATTTTAGAGGAGCAATTGAATTCACTGGCTTACAAATAATACACTATAAATACTCATTTCTATTTTACTTTTCTTATTTTGACTTGTTTTTATCCAATATATATCTAACTTATTCTAATTATTATTCATATTATGCATGGACTAACAAGAATCACATGATAAAAGAAGTTAATGATGAAAAATTACCTCGTTTTGAAATATGAAAAATGAGTTACAATAGATGACGTGTCCACTGAATTAATTTTATTCCATAACTCGACCATATAAGGATCATAATATTGAGTTGTAGTTCCTTGATAAATGTTACAATGAATAATATTATACCACATACATTTCATTTTATGAAACATAAGGATTCTATTATGTATTTAAAAGAATATACTTTTGAAATTTTGATTATACATTCTAGGAGAGGATCATATTCTTGATATTATTTCCGATTATTCTATGAGATATCATTATGATTTTTTTAATATTAATCTGATTTTATAAATGATTACATTCCAAATTATCATATTATTATTGAGGGAAATTTTATGCTCCATATTAACATTATAAAATTAATGTTTAATATACCACTATAATGGTGCCTTTTCATGAGATATTTGAGGAGGAGAACTAAATAATTACAACTATGATATCACACCTCATTAATGTACTGTTAAAATAATAAAATATCAATGTCCATTTAATTCGAAAAGGTATTCATGTATTGACCTCATTTGTATAAAATTTCCTTAAAAATAACCTGTTAATAGATATTGTCAACTATAAACATTAAAATTATATCATCAAATAAAATTATCCTACCATGTGATAGTGAGTAATATGAATATAAATATGATTGATTAGATATTCTATAATTATTTGATGAATTAGTAATGTGATAATAAGACAAAGTAAACGTTGTGTAAATACATAGTTAGAATTCATGTTCTATGAGATAAGAAGGTGAATTAAATAAATATGATATAGTTGAGACTGAGTTTCACATAGAACATGAGGATATTGAGATAAAGGACCTGTATATAAGATATATGTTGATAATAATGTGTTCTTGGATAAATAACCTTAAAATAAAGCTGTTAGACTTTATTTTTGTGAAACTAAATCATTCATCACATTAGGGATTCCCACTAACACTTTATAAATATTTGAAAAAACACAAGAATTATTAGGGTATGACACATGTTCTTTTCCATCTCTCGTTTATTTTAAGATATTTTTTTAATATATTACTAATTTTTTGTGTTTTTTATATATTTTTATAATACCAATTGGAAAAAATATCTCTTATGGATTTCTACAAGAAATAACATATAGTAATATATGATATCAATTTTTCATCTTGAATATAAACTCATATAATTAGTAAGTTTTTATGAAAAACTATTAATCATTAATATGGGTAAAAACAACTTAGTTTGTAGGTGATACAAACCATGTATTAAATAACATATTTTTGATATTTATTTTTGTTCATTTTATACTTCTAATTTTCTTTTTGGTTTTCTAAAATCAATAATTCGTAATGAAAATAAAAAAATTATTTATGACAATATGGGTTATTTATATTGGGAGATTATCATATTGAGTATATAATATAAAAATTTGTTTTGTTATATTTTGGGATATCAATAGTATTTTTTTTAGTAAATTGGATTCTCTAGAAAACACATTTATATCAAAACACATGAGTTATGGATAACAATTTTATTTCAGCTGATTAGATGTTTCTATGTATATTTTTGGAAAATATTTAATATTCTCTAACTTTTATTGAGATAACAATGGTATTTTTAATAAAATATGATAATGTGATTATTCTATTTTTATGATTTTCTGACTACATGAAATATCATTTAAAGGATTAAGTAACATATTTTGATAGCCCTCGCATTTAAGTAATACACACTTTTAAATTGACCATTGTTTATCATTTATGATACAAAAAATATGATTTAAGGTTAAAGAAACATTTTAAACTAATTATCCATTACTGAGCATTCAAACTAATCAATGTTTCATGTATATTTAATGTTTCACTATGGGGGAAATAATTTATGCGTATCATTGGGATGAATTCTAGTGTATTAGGATATGTGAGGGTGTTATATTCTTTTAATGAAATCTGTAGAAAAAAGAGCATGATTAAAATTCATTATATACACTTATCATCACATTATCCTTGAAAAATAATATTTTAACATACATGATAATTATTAAAATTTAAAAAAATGTGTATATATAAAAAAAATTATTATAAATTTTCAAATTGGGATATTGATTGAATTATTTCATCATGTTATGGTTTTATTACTCATTAACAAAATTAATTGTTTAATATAAAAAATGGGATTACATTTTCAATATATGTTATTGTGTTATTTTCATTGAGTACTTATTAATTTAATAATTTATGAACTTTTGGATTAAAACCCTCCATATTTTGCACATTTATTTTAATCAAATTCTTCAAATAAACCGCAATCCATAGAAAAATCTTTTTTATGACATAATAATTGAATTGATTTTAATTTTCTCACTATGTGGTAAAATTTAATTTTTTACAATCATTTGATGAAGATGCATTATCTAATGAATTCACATAATACCAAAAGATTATATTCTATTAAGAGAATAGTGAAAACATAATTTTAAGTGTGGTAGTTCAAAAAATGTTATTTAAGGATATAAAATTTTAATTATCATGTGGATTGGATGAAGCACAACCATTGAAAAATATCATATAAATGGCATGATAAATCCTTTTTGTGTGAAATTAATAAATAATTACCATTTGGATTTGGTTTTTGATTTCCATTAGTAAAATTATTTTTAAATTGAATGTAAAAAATTTAAGTATCATGAGTTATAAAAAATTTCATATTTGTCTCATTTTATTTAATTTATATTATCCACGCATTGTTTAAATAATGTGGGAAATAATAAGATTTTATTTATATTATAGTATTTTGAAGTTATATGTAAATATAGACTAATATTTTTAATGTGTTGATTTAATGGATATTATAAATTTTCTTTTCATGGAAATACATATATTTTATGTATATTATATATAGGTGTATATCATCCAAACCATGAATGAGTAAAATGGATTTCATACCATCTTCAAATGATTAACTGAGAAATTATTCTTGTAGAATAATAATATGTTTCTATACATATGTGAATAGATGGATAATTCTAATATCTATTTATTTTTACTCAACTAAATCCATAGATGTATAAATATTTTACTATTTTTTCACAAATAGTACAATATATCATTGTTACTTATGAGTAATTAGATCAATTTTAAACCCTTATAAGAATAACCAAAAGCTACATAGGATTAAAAATATAATTTTGATAGAAGTATATGATTATCCTAGTCACCAATAATTTTATATAAGTTTTTATACTTTATTGCTATAAATGAATGAGTATGTCTGGTTATTTATGATAAAAATGAATATTGTAGTCCACATATGTGAACCAAAATTTTGAATTATTTCGAAGAAATATTCTTTATAGTTGATTGTGAACAAATAATTAATATTCCCTAATATTACAAAAAATGAATGGGAATTTTTTTGTCAACATAAAATATTTAATATTTATGTCCTATTATGATAAAAAACTAAAACCAGAACAATAATGAACAAAAATATTTATAGGAAACCAAAAAACCAAGCATTTAAAGGACAACACAACTCTACCAAATATTTTAAAAACTATAACCAACGTTGAATAAAATATTAATAACTTTAAAGCCACCCAAAATCCATAAATATCATAAGAAATGTAATTTGTATTTAAACGACATCCACTAAATGAAATATACATCATCACTCCTTGAAATGTATGTGAAAGTGATGTGACCTTCTAATAATGTGTGTCCATACTACAATTAAGTGAAATATGTAACAAGAATACCTCTAAAGGAAAATGTAATAAAAAGGAAATTTATGATTACGAGTGATGTAACTACAAAGGATAGGATATAAAACAATATAGTTACAACTACTCACATAGAAATATATGAGGTATACTACTTATTCCATTCTAAATAATTAAAGTCAAATTATGGTTAGAATGTAACATAAATCAATAATACATTGTATTAGATGTTATATCCTGAAATAAATCCACCATTAGGTAAGGAAACAATGTCACACTATAATATATTGACATTATGAAGTTTGAAAAACCCATTATTTGGTGATCTACCTTATGGACCTTGGGAATTGGTATACTCTAAAATTTATTTTATTAATTTGGAGAAATGTGTAATTAAATATGTTTCACTATATAAAATTCTCTAAATATATATTTATATATTTACCATTGGTTTATGTAAAAATTTCCATCAAATGATTCAAGAATGAAAAATGTATTTTTCATTTTCTTGTGTATGGAATTATACCTGGCTTTGAAATATATTATTTAAATATTTTTCATGTAACAAAAATTATCATATTGAATACCGAAATATTAGTAAATGAGACCCATAAATATAAGAATTTCAAAATACATTATTAAATCATAAATCTATATTCTAAGTATGAATGTTATATGGGGACATACTATAATTCATTTAGTGAATATATTAACTAATTAAATAAGTATATAAATAAAAGATCATTGTGACTACATTTATTAGAGAGATAATAAAATAATGTTAGTGATGTTGAATCCCATTCATAATGCATAAAAATAAGGAAGGTAGAGCTAGGATACCAATATATTGAGAACATTTCTAGTCTAAAAACTTTTTCCCATGTTCTAGATGAATGTATTTTTTATGTTACTATATATTTGTGTATTTTTTATAGGGAAGTCCACATTGTATATGATCCCATTTTAAATTTTAATAATAATTATGATTTTAACAAATTTACATTGGATTAATTATATGATAGTTGTATGGAGTATAACCTATAATAATTTTTCCATTTATTACATGAAAAATATTTTCTTCTTGATGAGATAAAATCATAATTCCAATTTCACATTTCATCATATATATGATAAAATAATGTGGTTTTAGGTGAAATTTTTTGTAATTAGGGTAACATATAGGTGATTTCATGTTAATGGTTTTATCCTTATAAGATTAACATATCCATGTTGGATGTTTCCTATCAAGAGGGTATAACTTTTTTTTGAGGTGATTGGAGATTTCATTGTAAATACTTTATTAAAATATGAACTAATAACCAATACACTCTCCAAAGAGTGTCTTAGAACAAAATAATAAATTTAATGTATGGGTATTGGATATGCTAGCTTTTATTCCCCTATGATAATAAGAAATATAATGTGAAATTATATTATGGAATGTGATAGGAATAAGAGGATCTAAATCAATTTAATATTACTAGATTTAATTAATAATTAATAAATTCACCTATTTTGATTATAATCACTATACAACCAACTTCCATATTAACATTATATTATAATATTTTTAAAATAAAAAATTTAAAATTTGTAAGAATATATGTAAATAAAAGTGATTTTTTCTCAATATAACCCTTTTAGATTCACTAAAAATTCATTCTTTACGGAAAATATAAATTTTATTTTTGAAAACCAATGAATGATATGATAGGACTACATTAATCATCTGATTCCCATTTATATATTTTCGTAATATGATTTCACTATAAAAAATGATGATGTCTTGAACACCAATAGCAATTAGATTCCAAATAATTGTATGTTCCTGGATAAGGAATCATTGTCATGCATTCTGTTAGTAGTAAAACATTACTAATAAAATTACAGGATTAAAAATATTAATGAATATTGATGTATTTAATGTATAACCTTCATATATATTACATAATGTATTATAATGATTAATTTTTACCCAATCCTTATTTGTCATCATAAATTATGGATCATCTAATGGATATCCAAATAATTAATAATAAATTTATTTGTATTCAATAAAAACAAAATGGGGATGATCCTCGAAAGTTGGTCTCATGATTATAATTATATACAGTTTTTATATTGTAATATTATAGTTATAAAAAATATTATAGAAGTATCCATAACTAATGATCAATGTTATTAGGGAGTTTTTCATTCTTGTGTATATATAATTTATCATAGTATGTTTCTAAAATTTGGTAATGATTGAAATGATATATTGATATTATTTTCTAGAAATGATTCAATTTTATAATGTTAATATCGAACAATATCCTATATGTCAATGATTACACCTCATTATCCCATTGTAGATGTTGAAATCTAACCTGATGGATTTTATATTCATCATACCTATATCCCCAAGACATTGTGGCATTTTATTGATAATCATGGTTTATATCTCTAATATGGATAACTTCTTATGTATTACATAGGTCATATCAAATGATGATCTCTATAAATTATATGTAGTGGAGGTATTGTAACTCCATAAGGTCTTAGTAATATATCTTTTTATCGTAATGTGTTGTTTAAATATTTTTTGAAGGGTTTTTTTGGGAAATATGTGTCATCATATTATAATTATAATAGAATAATACCATCATACTAATGGAAACCCAAAGTATATCATTCACATTATAAATTATTATATTTAGGTTAGTGCTCCTGATTTTTTTGGTTATTGATAAGATCATCCACCTTTGGTTATGTTTTCTGATAATAATTTGATTTTTATATCTATTCTTATAGATACCCAAGAATCTCTATATGAAACCACATTCAATTTTATACTATAAATGATAGAAATTTTAGAATATCATTAGTCAAATAAAAAATCAAATAGTAAATATTTGTGCATATTAAATTAATTGAAAAATGATTTATGAGTAGTCATGTTTCCTAAAAAACATATTTTGATATATTTAATGAACTTTGGAAATAAAAATCATTGAAAACATATTTATATTTATTTCTCCCCAATTATATCAATGATTAACTAGTAAGAATATAGAACTATATTATCAATTCAATGGTCTATTTTAATTTTTCTTAAATAAAACATAGAAAAAATATGATTTTTTAGAATAATTTCATATATTTTGAACATTTTGTATTTTGATGGAAATTTAAATATTAAAAAATTATTATTTATTTAATTAATGATCTCAAAATTTAATAAATAATACAATAGAATTTTTTAAGAGGTATAAATTCTACTAAAAAATACTTGAATATAAGAATGTCAACATTACATATTGTATGATAAAAATTATTTACATGTTCTAAATAAATTCCATGAACGATATGATAGATTGGGAAATTTTGAAAAAATAATTTAGAAATATTATATTGTAATTTATTATGAATAATTATCCATGATTTTAATGTTTTTAATAATGTGGAATGAATAATGATATTATAGTGTATGTATCATTGAATTAATGTCAAATTTATATCCAATGTATGCTTGAAATAAGGTGTTTATCTCATATGATATGTAAAATATGAAACTTAATGGAATCTAGAACTGTCGATAAATGAAATTAGGTTTTCTAATGAAAGATAAATCAACATAACATGAGTTACCTTGATTGAAATTTGAGATATGATATTTATGTCTAACATATCTCTTAAAAAAATTGTTCTAAACATAACATCTAATGGTTTTCATAACCTAAATTACCTAATTTACAAATTACTGTTGTAAAAATTTTTAAAATGGTTACTATTTATGTTGGTCAAAAATAAAATGGACCTACATAAAAAATTTGGACCCCCATAATCAATATTTGATATTTTTTTTGAAATTCAAAACACATATGTTATATAATTAAATTTAAAATAAAATTGGTAACATGTCATGAAAAGTAGTTTTATTTGGAAAAATTCCCCATTAAAATGGTGTTTTTTATAATAAAATCATGTATAAAATAATTTTCAAAAACAATAATTGGATAAAAATGAACTATTTGGAATTTAAAAATAAAAATAAAAATAATTTTACTATGAAATGACTTTAATAAGAAATAAAAAATTTGATAAAAATAAATATTTTTACTATTCACCCAAAAAGGAAACTTATCTGAATATAAATCAACCAATGTAATTTATTTATATTCAGAATTAGAATAAGTTTATTTTTCCATGTTAAATATAAAATCATTCAAAAAAATAGATTTATAGTGGGTTCTCCATTAAAAGGAGGCAAAAAAATACATTTTTAAAAAATAAATCATTTATCCATAAAAGTTGAATTTGTTTTTATATAATGTCTAGAAAACAATTAAGATGAATTTCTTACATTATATCGAATATATTACACATAATTTTCATTAATAAAATCCATAAATATTGAATTTAATAATATATAGAATCACTTCATTCCCAATAATTAGGTTCTAGGAAGAAAATTAATAATATACATTTCTCCATTATAATGACTATGTTTTAATATCTAGTTGTTCATTAATATTCAGTCCTGAAATAAATAAATTCCCTATAATTAATGATATTCTATAAGTAATAAGAGAGAAAAATAGAGTTGCGTATACTGCAAGAAAATTTGGTGTTGCTTATAATACATGATTATATTGGTCTGGTGTACATAATAAGACATTGACAGAAAAGATATATATATATATATATATATATATATATTATTTGGGTATTATAGAGGTCTTGGATGAGATCTCATGACATATATTTTTGTGTGTGGATGCGATGATGGCATTAATTAGATCTCTAATGATGTGGTTAGAGGTAGTCAATGCGATGTGCTATGATAATAATAATAATAATTAATATTATTAAAGGAGATGTTTTGAAAAAATATAAAATTGATAATTTGTTATTATTTTTATGTTATATAATATTAAAAATGGTTGTCAAAAAATATGTGGGGTTATTTAAATTAAATGGCATGAATTTAATAAATAAAAACTACATTAATTAAATGATTTTAATTATAATCATTTTTTTAAATAAAATTAATCGATATTTAGTTTTTTAAAATAATAACAATGTCTAATAAAGGAGGTTCCATGATGAAAACCGCATCCAAATGAACCTCATATAATAACATATGATATAATTATAATAATATTATAATTATTATCTATTAAGGGTTTAAAAGAGTGGTGGCACTACGAAAAATTTTAAGGGGATTCACTAGGAGTGATGTGCCTATGAAGGAATGGTCTTTACCCACTTTTTGATTTAGGATTAGAAAATATAAAATAAGATTCATAATTATAATTTTTTTAAAATAAGATTCCCAGAAAAGGGTGGTGAGGCGTGAGATAGTTGAGGAGGGATGTTCTCAACGGAATCAAATTCTTATAATTTAAGGATTATAATAAAATAACAATAAAAATATATTTATTTATTTATTTTGGTTTTCAAACATAAATCTAGTTTCTTATCCTTAGTTCGATGTATGATTGACGAATTTTGTAGGGAAACATCACACTAGAAATGAGACGGTCATTTTAAGACCAATGTTGGATGCCTTTTTCTAACTATTTCCTTAGGTCATCAAAATGCACATTCATAATAAAATTATTATTAATGTGGGGACTTGTATCCAACATATCCACTTCATAATATTTATGAATAATGAACCATCTATGACAGTGTGACCCAGCTATAAAGGTGGATGATTCAATACCAATTTCGGTTTTCTAATTCGAACTCATGTCTTGGGAACACGAAATATCGTTTGTGCGCAATGTGGTGAAATACGAGTTTGTCACATGATGTCTGATTCAGGAATTTTAATTTTCTATACTGATAAGTTTTTAGTGAGGATAAAAAGGGGTGATCTCATTGTCTATCTATAGTCTTTTGAGGAGACATATTAATGAAATTATATTTTTTTCATATATCTGGCAATGAGCCTCGTGCATTCTTAGTGATTGTTTTCAAGACACATCATGAAGTAACTTTACAATATGTTTATTTATACATTTATATAATGACTTGTTATGGTGAGAAAAGGGCAAGGAATCAGAGTAAAACCACACACCTTGTGGTTTCCCAACATGTGATGTACCTCTTTTTGAAAAAAAAACAGTGTTTTGTATATCCATCATTTGGAATCAGCTTTTGTGAGATGAGTAGCCTATTTTTGGGTCTTTACCATTTATAACATAATGGTGGACCCTATATGGTATTTGTAGATACAATGTTAGATGTTATATGTGTGATTCTTCATTACGTGTCTCTTGATGATGGTAGTGATTATGAAATATCGCTAGAGAGTTCAGATAGAGAAGGAACTCCACAGTCATATTATCATGCATGTCCTCTATACATGAAGACAATACTCCCATATTACATCATGGAATTAGTCCATAATACTCATTATATAGGTAGAGATAGTAATATACTCTAATATAAGTGTACGAGTTCTCTATTGAAAGGAATGGTACTACCAAGTCATATTATGTTGCAGGTCCTTCATACTTGTTCTATATGAAGAGATGGTAATACACTAACAAATTAGTGTGACAGTCATGTACCCAAAGATATGTTCCTCCCATGTTGTGTTAGGGTTTTGGTCCTCCATACTCATTGTGAAGATAAACACAACACTCTATTGTGGCACTAGGGAATGGGCTCTCTATTTATGGAGATGGTGATCCTCTGTCATAGTAGGGCACAAGTCATCCATAATCTGTATATATATAGAGATTTTACACCCATGTCACACCATGGGATGTGTCCTCTATCCATGGATAGAGTACTCCTCTATCCTAAAAGGGTGTGGTTCCTCCATGCTAACTGTACAATCAAATAGTGAAATTCCCTATCGGTATAAGGCCTAGGTCCTCTACATGGAAATTGTACTGCCACCCTATACAATGAGGAAAATTTACAAGATTTGGTATAGTGTATAATTGGTCTCACAAGGAACATGGAAATATACAAAAGTGATACAAATTTTTTTGATGAGAGAAAAACCCTTACGTGTGAGTCAGTGCCACCCAAACTGGATAATATCAAGGTGTGATGATTGAGTGCATTAGACATGTGTGTTTAGGGGATATGAATGAGGGGATGGTCATCATAGTTGAACCTATAAAAATAATTATAATCTTATTTTGGGATAATATGTTAGTATGATATCCCCAAAATATCTCTGTTGGGATTATTTGAGAGAGAATAAATATATATTCTTTCTTCTAGATTCACAATTTAAATGTGTATAATCTCTTTCCAAGAGAGGTGAAGACATGTTGGGTATGTTATGTTTTTTTGGGCTAATATTCTCATGTACAAATGAGTCCACTCCCCTCATATAAGTACCAAACAATTAAATATATGTTTATCCTCTCACTATGTTGATCTCCTTGTGATTGGATGAGTTTAATTTAAGTCACTTATTAGGATGAGTTGTAATCCTTCCACCATACATTTTTCTAACTACATATTTCCTCTTATGTTTTTTCACTATCTACTTCACAATTTTACATTTTGGGGTGATATACTGGATATGTATATATTCACTCCAGTATTGGATTTTACCACATGTTTCACATCTTTTTATGATGAAATATAGGTCAATAATGGATTTAGGGAAGCTTAAGGATACTGGGTTCTTAGACCATGTATGGTGGTCGTATCTTAGGGATGAAGGATTTATGACATATAAACTATTTTTTATTTCCTATTTTATATCAGGTTGGGTCACATTTTTCAGTGGTCATGTATTTTATCATTTTTTACTTCAGTTTAAAATAGTATACTATATATTGTTTAGAGGTTCATGCATGTTTTCATTATTTATAGTAGTGTTGCATGTTTTATTTCATTCTATATTATATTTTTCATTGATTTGGATATTTTTGTGAATACATGTACATATTTAATGTCCTATTTGAGTTTCATTGTGAATTAATCAATTTTCCCCACCCCTCGGCCTATGAAGGTGGGATTGTGTTAGTTGCGTCTCAAGCATGGCTAGGGTCAGGTTGTGAAAAGAAATGTAAAAAAGTAATTTATTTTTAAATTGCCTTGAAAATTAAATGAAAATAATTTTTCAAAAACTAAACACTTTTTAGAAATTTATTTAAAAAATAATATTAAACCATTCTTGATATCATTTTTAGAAGACATGTATTTATAAGAAACGTGGTTTTGGATAGCCGACAGAAATAATGTTGATTTCCATTAAAAAAATTGTTATTATCTATTATGTTTACAAATTGAGGAGAATTAAAAGAAAAATTATAATTTTAATAACTACTAAGATGACAAGAATATACATGATTTTGTATAGTAATATAACATTTTTTCTATAATTGATGGATAATCGTAAATAATCCCAATAAATGATGATATTTTAACATAAATAATTTTCCATGTTGGTTTTCATGAATCGTATTCTTTATGAAAAAAACCATATAATTCTATTTATATAGCATAATTTTGTTGAGAATAATCATAAAATAAATTCATGTGTATTATATACAGCATACAAAAGTAAAAAATCATGAATATCGAAATTGTCCCATGCAAATTAATGTAAGATAGAAAGCCCTTATTACATTAGTAAAACTAAAAATGTAAGACCCAATAAATAATAATATAAAAATAATAATTAAATATCATTAATAAATTATATTAATTATATTACATTTCCATGGGGTATTATGTAAACTATATAGAATTAGTGAGTGGTTAAATTGATATATGTCCCCAGAAAAAAAGTGAGATGATAAATCTATAAAATAAGTCTATTCATCCATTATAAACATTAAAACATCCTATATAATAAATATATGTTTATTATATATCAATTATATAACTGTAATTATAATTTTCAACCTATATATGATTTAATTACGACCTTTTATTTCATGTTTATTAACAGTTTCTTTTTAGAGTCACATTTCATTTAATAACTATATCATTACTTTTTATGTATATTTGTGTTTTTTATTTAGGTACATTTACATTTATCATGTTTACATAATATATATAATGTTAAAAGCAAAATATATATTGTATAAATTAATTATATATGATTCCTTATTAATTATTATGTGTAATAGATAGAAAATTACTGACATCGTTTATGGAGACAACATGATATACATACTCATGGACATTGTTTTCACTTTATAATCAATGGAAGAAGATAATATTATATATTCATTCACATTTATAGAATAATTTTTATATAATATGTATCAAATTAATTCATTATACCATTCTACCTTGTCTTCATATCATAATGAAATAAGAAACATATCGAAAATCTTCGTGGAGGTAGTAGTCCTCATTTATGCATGAGAAACATTATCATTTTCCAAAGTACTGTAAGGTATGAAGGTGGATGTTATATTTTAATTAAAAAAGTATAATTATGTCAAAATTTTAATATTCATATCTTACTTACAAAATTATATCTATCTCTGAGTGGTGGTGATGGAAATAAAATTATATCAGTTGACATGGTGGTAGTCTTCCACACACATGATCAACGATATGGGCAACCATTTTATAGAAGAATAGATGGATATATCATATTTAATTATTATAATAACAGAAAAACATATGGTTGATTCTGATATTAATATATCATATTAATTTAATAATATTAGAAGGATTTGGATGAAGTAATAAAATAAAAATTTAGGATTTATAACATTGTATCTTGTTTCCAGAACCTATTGAGGTTTAAATCTAAAGACTTATTAAGATGGTTACCTAATCAAAAAAAGTATAATATGAAATGTGTAGGGATGAAATTATTTGATTTGGTCAGATTTTTTCTAATCCAAATGTATATGGGATTTAGGAGTGTATATTAGAGGATATATACTATTTTAAGTGGGGAAAGAAACCCACCTAGAAACCACATGTAAATTTCGCCCATGAATCCATATTGATAAATTAATTTCCAAGAAACATTATTCCAAATTAACATATATTAAAAAATATGAAAGTATAAGGTTTAAATATGAAAATGAAATTGGATTTATAAATTTTTTATTGGAAAATGTCCCCTGTGAATTGGTTTAGCACCCAATAAACTCATTTTAAAATTCATTGGGGTATTAAATTGTTACTTTTTCAAATTCTAGTATGACTAATAGAGATAATATTTCAATAATTTATCAAATGATTTCAATTTATTCAATACTGTAAAATTTAACAATTTGAGTTCACTTGAATCATTTTTGTCTTTTTGGTGTGTTTTCAGAAAAAATATTCAAATTTCGTAATTTTTCTATTCTAAAATATTTGATCACTATTGAATTTAATTTATTTAATTATACATATTTATAAAATTTGAATTATTTTTTTAGGATTAAATGATATGTGGGACTCATCTTCTTATTCTTGAACTAAATAAAATTTGATCATATGAATGACTGAAACAATCAATATTGTTGAAAATTATATTTAGTCTACATAGTATACCCCCACATAAATAAATGAGGAATAAATCAGGATAAATACCTCAAAATTAGGAGATCAAACATGAATTTTATGGAATAATTTTTTTTCATTCTATAATTCCAATTTATATAGATATTATTTCATTTATATGTATATTGAATCCTCTAACGTGGAGGAATATTTAGGGAATCATCAATCATTGAATGTTTATCTCAATATTTTTGTCATAATGACCCTTAAAGTTGCCCAATGTTTTTGAAATTTATAGTTTCTATATAAAACATAATTTCTAACAATATATATGAAGGAAAATTTAATTGATTTGGGGATGTAGGGTTAATATCATAATAAATATTATAGATGAAATATTCTGGAGGGGAAGGTATTGGACCAATTTAATTTGTATTTATTCTTTTTTATCGAAGATATATTTTAAATGTTATAATAATGTATTTTCTATAAAATAATATATAATTATTCTATGGTTTTTATTTTATTTCTTCCACACACCCTTAGTTTTATTCCCCATATTGTTTCAATGATGTAGATACCCAATTTTGTTTTCATTTTTAGACCTTCAAAAATTTTGAAATATATTTCTAGAGCAATATAATTAGAAGTCTTGTGATATTCAAGACCAATGTGCCAGAAATTAATTTTATAAAAATACTAATTATATTTTATGTTTTGAATGCAAAAATTATTAAAAACATGATAACTCATAAACTATTTATCAGATAAGAAATATGAGACCACTTTTTTGTTCTAAATGTGGTGTTTATCATAGCTACGACACAATATAATCAGCATGGGATATCCAAACCCCTCTCTCAGTGGAAGATCATTTAATTGAATTAATTAATTTATCAATTAATTTAAATTATTCTTTTTGACCTAAAAAGGCCAATAAATAAGACATTATATAGAATTGTTAGGGTTCGCTCATAATTCTCCAACTGTCGGCGATGATCTGCTTCTACTCATTTAGTGAATCCCTTCAATGAATGAAAAAAATCCTCCAGATCAATGTGAATTGATGCATGATGAATTTATAATCTACATTTCATCATTTAGTGAAACCATTATTCATTAATTATTGGTCAAAACTAGATTTAAGGCCCATATTTTGGTTTTCAAAGGCTCTGGATTTAATGTTTTGGTAGATAGATCAATTTTCTTCGATCTGTGACACATTATGTTGACTTTTAATGTGCGAACATGCTAAAATTAATTTAGTGTACATTACATTATAACCATAAGATACATGTTCTTTATATATTGTCCAATAATAATTTTACTCAATCCATAAATCATTTCTCATGGATATTTTTTCCATTTTTTTTTGTTCTTTGACATTGAGCCATGGGCTCACCATTCTGATTTTTCGAGGTATGTAAGAATACGGTCAAACCACCAATTTTTTTTATGGTGTCTTCAACATCATGATGATAAATGGTTTAAGGGTGTATTTATAAATATGTGGAATAATGTGAGGTGAATGGATCATATCTTCACCACTTGTACGTGTTTGCGATTGGAGGTGGTTCGTGATTGAGATAATATCACTTGTTTCCCAATTT
Source organism: Viscum album (assembly GCA_963277665.1). Classification (NCBI taxonomy): domain Eukaryota; kingdom Viridiplantae; phylum Streptophyta; class Magnoliopsida; order Santalales; family Viscaceae; genus Viscum; species Viscum album. The sequence goes on along the minus strand of OY728153.1, from coordinate 414,522,623 downwards.
TTATGTGGAAAATATGTGAATTGTAATGGGGTTAATTTTGAGAAGAGGATCTAAAGAACCAAGATTGAAAAACACGGAAATTAAATCTATTTGGAGGAAAACTTAATAAATTTCATAAATTTTCACCCATAGACAATATTATTTTAGTGTATTTGGAATCCTCAGACACATTCTTCTAACATGGAAAAAGATCCTCAACATCACCCTTAATGATCTCCCATGTTAATTTTCCATCCTAAAAAATTCTTTTATATCATAGGTTAATGAAATCATAAAAAGGGTTTGATAAATAGATAAATAAGTGTAAACAAGGAGGACATCACACAACACATAAACATTAGAATCTAAAAACATGAACATAATTTTTGTATATAATGTTTTGAGACATGAAATAAATTTTTGAAGCTCATAGGGTATAAATCATAAAAGAAAAAAAACCATGATAATATAGCATGGGCATAAAACATGGAATTCTGGAAAAACGTAATCATAGAAAAGAATTTCCATATTAGCCAAGGCTCATTTCCTAGACCCTTATAGCGATATTGTGTAATACTAATCAGATTTCACTTCTCATTCCATCCCATTATTATGGAACCAATTTACATTTCATTCCATTCATGTATATTAAATGATATATAAATCTTTACCCAATGCAATGGATAGATATATCGGTTGCATTCATCTCAAAATGAAATAATCCTTACTTGTTCCACAAAAACATATATCATTATTCATTGAAGAACACAACGAATAAATTGGGCCTCCTAATCATCATTCCATAATAATATATATTTAACAAAAAAATTTCATAAATAGAATTCCATATTAAAAAAACCAAACCATATTAATAATAGGGATATAAATAGGAACTAATTTATAATAATGTCATCTTATATGGAAATTATTTTGTATAAAACACATGAAATTAATTATTGAGAGAAATATATGATTTCATAAAAAAATATTTTCTTAATATACGTTAAACATTTAAAAGAAAATAATTTATTTTAAAATTAAAATAAAATATTTTAGAGGAATCCTCATCGAAATAAGTAGTTTTGAAAATGTAAAAATACGTACATACTATATATGTTAAAAAATATTTTCCTCGAACATTTTCTAAAAAATAAAAAAGCACCACATATTAAATAATGAACAAAGATTACCTTCATCCTGTTTAATAATAATTCACCAATGGGTAAAATTTCCTTTAGAAATTTTTATAAGAATAGAAATAATATTACATATTTAGGGAACATGGATGTGGATTATTAATATACCACAGTATGTACTTACGAATAAACAATCATGGATAACAGTGAAACTGAAAGATTATCCCATAACAATTTATAATTAGTCAAATTATATGACCCGTAAAACAATTAATATTATATAAATATAAAAATATCATTAAATTCATAATATGAATAAAAAAGGCATCCATTATAGCATATGTCTCAAAGAAATAAAAATGGGAAAAAATAATCTCTTACCTTTGGTATGACATCCTTCTTATTTATACAAACCTATTATAAAATTATTTTAATGGATCTAGTGACTTATTACAGAATCATATTCATTTTTATGACACCTTTTATTATCATATTATCATTTTTTTGGTGATAATATTTCATTATTACTCATTATTCGGGTATAAACTGATTTATTTTATAATCAATGTTTTTCCCTAATAAGTTATAGTTCTCCTAATAATGTAGTATTAATATCAATGAAACATGATATTAAAATAATAGATATCAAATTTATTTATACATTAATTTTTTTATCAAGTTTTAATTGATATAATGTAGAATGAATCACATCGCATCATGGAGATGGTCGGTTGTACATACACAAAAGTGATGATATCATTCTAATAATTATAAAATGGTATTTGCGTGGATGTTATATAAATTATTCCAAAATAAATAAAATTTTACAATAATCATATATATAAATTATTTCTATCATTATACCCATCCAAGTAAATTGTTCGTGTAAAATAGATTACACCACGTCGTGGAGACGGTAAGTCGTACCTACACATGTATGGTGATTTTATTTATTGTAGGAAGGATTGATGGTGGAATATGGTTGTTCTATAATCATAATAAAATCTCAGTGTACAAGTGATAGTATATTCATAATTTTTTAATGGAAGCAACTCACTAAGAGGAAGTATAATACAAAATAATTTTAATGAATCGGTAATGTAGATTATATATTTTTCAAAGATCTCCCTCAAGATATTCGCTTAAAGGCACAAGAGTATGTCTTTTTATAAGAACATAACCTGTATAATATGACTATGGATATTGAGTAAGTAATCATTCTGTGGATGGATGAGCTTGAAGGCTCAAGGTGAATTTAAATTTTGAAGGAGGATGTTACCTTCTATAATTTTGTTGAGGGCCACATTTGGAATACCCAAAAATATTAATTAATTATAAAATAAAAATACATCCATGAAACTCAAAAAACTCACAGTTTTGATTAATAGATCCAATAAAAATGTAATATCATAAAAAATTGACTTGTTTTTATATCAATTTAAACCTTATCATTTTAATTTAACACCTTGTTATTCAATTTCATTATAACTACGGTGATAATTATTTCAATATTAAAATGGTGAAACATTTTTTTTGATTTAAATTAAGTCATAAATAATAATTTTGATCATTTTTTAAAATAAAATACTTATTTTATATTTTAAAAAATGTTTTATGTTTTTTAAATTTTGTAATAAAACATGTTTTAGAAAAAACAACATTAATGTCAATTTTGAAACAATTCAATTTTTTTATTGTTAAAAATATCATTAAAATATGTAATACTCAAAATAAATGTTTAATTATATACCTAATGGGTCTAGGTAATCTATAAAATTAATTGAAAATTTTAATTACCAAAAATTATATTTATTATATATTTTTAATAACATTAATTTTATATTTCCAATAATAAAATAATTACAACATCAGTATTGTATAATTATTTAATATACGTATTTTTTGGGAGAAAATTAAAAAATATTATTCAATGATTAAGATAACTCTATTATAATTTTGTAGAATTCGTGTTCTCTAATATTCCTTCTAGAAAATCAATCATTAAAATTGTTATATTTAATAAAATATGAATGTGACAAGTTTATCATCACTTATAAAATAATATAAGAGCCATAATCTTTTCTGTAATGATCCAAATGGTCCATAACTATACCATTGTATGATTATGGTCAGGGTATAATGAACCACACATATTTGTTTAGGTTTTTTTCTTTTTATGATTATTATCATTTTAATAAAAATTTCTTTTCTAATTTTTCATCAATTAAATAATTTCTTCATCGTCAATATATAAACCATTAACGAAATTATTTCATTCTGAAAAGTTTAAAATAAAATCCCAAAATAAAAATATATTTTATATTCATGATATTTATTTAAAATCAAATTTATCTTATGTATATCCTTATTTATAAGATGATATATTATTTAAAACATGAATGTGGAAAATTTAAATTTTCAATATATAAAATATTATCAATTCCATAATATCTCCAAAATGGAACAAAAATGTCAAGAATAAATTTATATAAAAGAAATGTGTTTATTAATTTAAATATTATAATATATATTCGTTTATACCACTCAGTTTTTCATATGTGGACACATAATATATTTTAAAGACAAGAAAATGACATTATGTGTCTATCATTGATTTAAATATTATTTAAGTAATTTTCAAGTAAAAGTGTAAATTAAATAAAATAGTATCTATAATTAAGTATTTAGGGTCCAATTCAATTCATAAAATAAAAATAATTTATCCCTTTTATTCTTATTATAATTTTTAAACAGAAACTACCAAATTTAAACTTTATAATGGTAATTTTTTTACCATGGTTAATTTTTATATATGAAAAAATAAAAGGGAAATATTTTCAAAATATGGATCTCCTAAATTAAAATTTTACACCCTTTTTTATAAATTTATTACACTTATATTTTTAGAATTAAGATTAAAATAAAACTGGGAAAATGTTGAGAAAAACAGGTTTTTTGCAACATTTCCCTGTTTTCAATTTTTTTATATAAATTCAGGTATATATTTATTTTTAAAAAACATAATTGAATAATAATTAAGTAATTAAATTTTAAAACTAAACCAGAACATAATTTTACCATGTAATGCCATTAAAATAAAATAATATTTTCGATAAAAATAAATATTTTCAATATTCATCAAAATGTGAAACTTATAAGAAAAATACATAGATTTCGATGAAATTAAATTTTTTTATTAATAATTAAAATAAAAAGATGATTTTTCAAAATTGATATAATTTTTTTAGAAAAATAGATTAAATAGTGGTTCCCCATCAATAGGATGGAAATTTTTTTTTTTTACAAATAGATATTTTATCAAAAAAATTTAATGAAATTTTTATATCATGTCTAGAAAACATATATGATTAATTTAATACATTATATTGATTATATTAAATATATCTTTCACTAATAATCTATATCAAGATTTATTTTATTATTTTATTGACTCACATATTTTCATTTAAATAGTTTTTAGAAGAAAATTAAAAATATTTATACACTCCATTATAATTAATAAGTTATATAATCTATTTATTAACTAATATTATGTCTTGAATGAAATTAATTCTGTCAAAATAACATTAAATTTTTAATAATAGAAGTGAGGAATATAGTTGCATATAATACAAGCTAATCTAGTGTTTTATATAATGAATGATTATTTTGGTGTATTGTAAAACATAAAACATCGATAGAAAAGAATATATATACATATATATATAATAGATATATTAGGATCTTACATTCTACCACCCATAAAATAATCTTCTCCCACAAAATTCATCTATGTTATAAAATTAATCTAACTTGAATGATTCTTTCATTGAAACCAACATCTTAAAACTTAAGTCTAAAACTCTCTTTTCAAAAGAAATATTTCTAAAATAACAGTTACCAAAGTAAATCATAACTATGTATCAACATAGGATACCATAGGTTAAGCTTTTGACGTGAAGGAAAATTTTAAATATTCATAGATATTGAAAATGATCACAGATCAAAAGAATGTGGGTGATCCAGAGAAAGCTATCTATCAAGAAATATAAAATATAATGGAATGAAAGTGGTCATTGATATGATAAAAAATTATCGTAATAGGACACTATTTTACATCATGATTTCTTTTACTAATGAAGAATTGTTTTCATTGTAAGATATACTTTATTGATTTCAGAATAATATAATTTTTTGTCATTCCTTGAACAATTTATAGTTCATCTCTTATTCAATGAAATAATGTTGATTTTTTCATTCCTTGTGTGTTATCTGATCATGTGATCCATAAATATAAAGACAAATAATTGTATCTATATTTATCACAACAAAAATGTTAGCATGCATAATCAAATATGAATTAGTCAACATGTAGTGAGAAAAAACATTAATCTAACAAACATCATCCGAAGCTTATTTTAATCTTTATATAAATTTGATAACCTTACAATCCTTATGAGAGAAAAAAATACAAAACATTATAAATAGGTTTGATAAATTGGATTAAAATTTAACACCCATATATCAAAAGATATCTATTATTGGTCATATTCCAAATATGTGAAAACATTAATCATGAATTCTCTTAATCATTAAATAACATTAATCATTATTTAAAACAAGAATGTTTCCTTATTATTATGTCCAAAAATATATAAACATCACTCTTCATTGCATAAAATAGTGTTCAATAAATCATTAATCATTTTTAAGGAAATAATTTGCATCAAATTTACTTATTCTCATCCAACTCTTATTTAACCAAATATCATTATCTCATAATCCTGCATATACTAAGGGTTATCATTACATTAATGTGTTTCCAAAACAAATATATGAATAACTTTTCATGGTTACCGGTACCAATCAACATATACATTCAAATACCTATGTAAAAATAATAATGTAACAATCTATATTTTTTTCATTATTCAATAATTCCATAAAATTACTTTTACTACCTTATACTGGATTAACATTCAATCATTTCACTATGTTCTTAAACCATTAACCAAGTTTCATTATTTTATTACTTAACACTTCATTCATCTCATATGTCATTCATAGTCTCTTTTTCATTATTAAAATAAATACAACCCATATGACCATGTTGATTCTCTTCAAGAGATTTTCACCTAGGGAATCGATTTTCATAATTCCCATACATTCCACATTTAAAAAATTTAACAAAAAATTATGACATTGAAATTCCATTATCATTATCTATTATGTTAATAGAGCATTTCTTAATCAATTATTGTATTGTGTCTTTTTTTAGACACTCAAATAATATTCATGTTCCATTGAAACATCGTCCTTGATGCCTCTTCCCCCATGATTTACATGAGGAAAAATGAACATTCATTCCTTTGTTGTCACTATGAAAATACAACTGTCTTTTATTATGTGGGTTAAGAAACTCACCAATTTAATGATTATTTATTATATAAAGAGATTTATAATTAGGCATAATAGTAAAATTTCACCTTCTAACTCCCATTTCATTAGTATCATATGAGTAATATCATTCCATTTTCCATAATATTCTCCATTAACATGAATCCTTCTATTTCCATAGATTTTCTAAAACACAAGATGATTTTTTTTGAATGAAAAGTCCTACTAGGATACCAAAATAATCTAGGGGGAGTAAATTCAATCTCTGATATATTATGTTTAATCATAAGTTATTTATTATTATCATAAAAAATAAATATAATTTTATACTATATATGGACTTATCATTAGGACATCCCTAAAATATCCTTCAAAATTACTCTAGGTACAACAGTAAAGTTTTTTCATCCTTGATTCCTAATGTTAACTAAACCTTCACTTAGATACCAACTCTAAAAACCCAATATTGACATGCATAGAAATTTCATTTCTTTTCCAAAAAAATCAATACATTACAGAATGTAAAAACCTAAAGTAAATAAGAATGTAAAAACATGAAAAAAAAATTCAATATAAAATCAATATTCATGAAATAAATCATGGATATAAATAGGTAATAAGTCATAAAGGAAAAATAACCATTATAAAATTTCATCGACGTAAAACATTGAATTTTGGAAAACACATAAGAATATAAAATCATTTCCATACTGGCCAAGGACCATTTCCAAGGCCACCATACATGACAATGTCAATTACTGAACCGAGTTCACTCCTAATCCTTTCTTATTATTACAAAAACAGATTTAATTTCTATTCAATTCAAGTATTTTTCATGATATATAAATTTTCACCCAATTAATTGGAAAGAGATATAGCTCTCACCCATCTCATAATGAAATAATTATTATGTGTGCCCCAAAAACATAAATCATTCCTCATAGCATAACCCAAGGAATAAATAGAGATTCTTAAACATTTTTCCAACATAATCCATATAAAACAAAGGTATTTCATAAATAAAATTTGATAATAAACACTATAAAACATATTAATAATATGGATATACACATATACCTATTTGAATAATGTCATCTAAGATGCGATATAATTTTAATAAAACATGTGATGTTATTTCTTGAGTAAAATATCCTTTTTTATTTCCATTATCAAATTTCCATTATGTTTTAATAGAAAATACTTTATTTGGAAATAAAATTAGAATTTTGTCGAAGAAGATTAATGGATATAGGATGTTATGAAAACATAAAAAAATTTCTATACTATATACGTTAAAATATATTCACCTCATACTTTTTCCAGAAATGTCAAAAAATACCATGTGTCAAATAAAGAAAAAATATTACATCAATAAAATTTAGTAAAATTTTTCCAATTATTATAACTGACATTAAACAATTCTATTATAATAGGAATTATATTACATATTTTGGGAACATGGATGCAGATCATAAATATACCCCAGTAAAAACATATGAATAAAAAAACATGGATAATAATCATATTAAAAAAATTATTGTAACGCCCCGACCCCAGAATCTGACAACCAATGCATTATTTTAGTACCTTAGAAGAATTATAATGAATCAAGTCCCGAAATACCGATAATTTACTAGTATTAGATAATATATTACATACATGAACGTCACATTACACATTAAAACACATTACAAAAGAAAAATAATCTATTTTGAATGTCGTTATTCCCCTACCATAACTATAAATATCAAACATAATATACTTCTTGGAATCTTTAGAAAACAAAACATAAGATAGGGGTGAGCACATATGTTCAGTAAGAGTAAATAATTCATCAGAAGCTAACACATTTTATGGTATTATGTCTAATAAAAACAACATCCTTTTAAACCTAAACATAAATATAATAAGGAGAAAATAAATAAAACATTACCATATAAACATGAACATGGATATTATTATGGTCGAATAATCAATTGTAATAATTAATTTCATAATTAGAGAATTCCTAACATCAGACATCATTACGACAATTTCAAGGCCTCGTGCCAAATATAAAAATAAAATTTTTGTCAAGGACTTCTTACAAGACACTAATTTGTCTCATGAGTCCTACCGAAGAATAAAGGGAATATAGCGGGCCCCACCAATAACTTATTAAGTCCACTGCATTCCTCATATGTAAATGTTGAAACATAACATAAACATTTGTATTAAAACTAGCATACGAAACATCACTACTTCAACCGTAAACTATAAAGGGTATAAAAATATAACATCCATGGTCAAACATATCATAACATGTTCAATACAATATGGAAGATTGTATTAATATAAATTAACCTTAATCAATAATAATATACAATAAAAGATGTTGACACAGTTGAAAATGATCAGTATAACTTTTTTATACTTTTTTTGAAATCATTTAAAACGCATACATTTAAAAAGGAAGTCGTTTAGAATATATTTTTGAATCAAAGTGTATTATACCTCATTAAAATTTTTTAAATGAATTATCATTTTAACAACATCATGTCCATATAAATAAATCTTTTAAACCATTTTGAAATCATGGACATTAATGAGAAAGACATAGAAGAATAAATATTTAAAACATTTGAAATGATGTTTTAGTTAAAGATTACCTTAAAAGAATAATTTTGAAATGTATTTTATGAAACATGGACATGGATAATAAATATTTCCCAAAAAATAATTACACATAAACAATCTTTGATAATAATGATATTGAGGAATTAACCCTTATCTTGCACTTTCCTTAAGTCGAGGGTACATTTAACATATTCAATAATAAAAAATTTATGTTATTAAATTAATAAAAACCCATAGTAATATTTATTATATCATACATGATTCATTTATGGCTGTCTACTACAAATTTAATAATGATTTCCATGTTTAATTTACATTTCCAGTAATAATCACTTTCTTTATCGTACATGTTTTAACTTTTTATTATTGAACGTATCATTTATATCATTATTTATATAGTTAAATAATATAAAACATGATTTTTATATCATATATATTTATAATTTAAATATTTATAATATATAGATATATGAAATGGAAAACACTATTTTTGGAGACGGTAGGTTGTACGTACACATAAAGGGTGTTTCAGTTTTCATATCGTATCGATCATAAGTAAGTGAACAAGAAATATGTAAGTATATATAAATATATATATTTACATTATTATGTCATATATTATTTACTTAATAATGATATAAATTTTTATAATCATCGTTTAATGGTAGATGTGAAAATGAATCTCATCGTGTCGTGGGGACGGTAAGCCGTACGTATGCACGAGTGATGATAGCATTCTATTGATGGTGAAATCTTATGTATTTATAGGGTATATTATATATATATATATAATAATTAAAATGTTATATTAATTATTTAAATCAATTATACTCATCATTATATCAATCCAAATAATGATGTGTTAATTGACAAACGTCACCATGACGTGGAGATGGTAATATGTACATACAAACGTATGGTCACTTTGTCATTCATATAATATATAGAATAATTAATATGGTTGTATAATATTTATCATAACACCACAGTATATATTAGATACATGATTTATTATTTTTTATGGAAACAAAAAATAAAGATTCAGTGGAATAAAAAAGGAACATCGAAAGTGGTGATGAAATAATTACCTCTTCTTTGGGTGTTTCCTTGTGATTTGAACAAAAGAGATCCATATCTGGGATTTATGATCAACAGAAGGCCTCTAGGATGACGTGGGTGATTTTCGTATGAGATTTGGTCTAGGTTTGAATGATTCAAATTTCATTGGAGGTGTTATTTTGAGATAATGGGAATTACAGTTTTTTAAGAGAGGTGAGGATCACTTTAGGAAAATATTGAAATATTAATTTATTACAAAATCATTTTCAGTTTCTAATATCTCAAAAGAATTTAATTTCAAGACTATGGTGAGGATAGGGGGAAATATTCTCAACCAATAAGTTTTAGACATATTTAGCTCACTATATTAACCTTTTCTTTTAGATTTAACTCGTAGTTAAATAGTTTAACTTTTACAATGTCTTCTTGTGTTTTTATATTACATGGTTAATATACATTTTATAAAATGACATGAGAAACTCAATTGGTTAATTAATGACATACCTATAATTATATAAGTCAATTGTTCAAACCTTATATTTTTTTAATATTATATAATTTAATTAAATAACATTTGTTTTAAAAACCCATTTGTGTCAATTTTGACACTATTCTGTATTAGGTTTTTTTGAAAGTCCACACAAATTGATTACTTGGAAAAAAATACATTTAATCAACCCTAAAATTTCATATTCACCTATGAAATTAGTGGATGTCATCATAACATTGAAATTTTATTTATTTTAATATTTATTATAACATTAATTTGATTCTTTCGTTAACAAGTTAATTAATGCATCATCATTGTGTAATAAATGAACTTAATTACTTAATATCTAATTTTTTTAAATAAACTACCATGAAGTAAGAAATATTTTTATATTTATAATGAATATTTATAATGAAATTTATATTTTCTATAACCATATCTTAAAAATGGTTTAGTTAACCATATAATTTTACACTTTTAACTCTTTAAATAAAATAATAATAAATGTCATAATCTAATCCTTGTAGATCAAAAAGGTTCATATTTTATTCCTATGGTTTATTTTGGTTGAAAAACACTTCTCGAATAGAATTAGGACATGTGTTAGGAAAATTATACCATCATTTTTTCCTTTAATTACCCTATTTACTTTTATCTATGATAAATAAAATTCGAAAGTTACTATTCACCAAAAAAATATTTTCAACTTATTGAAAAACATTTTATGTAATAATTTCAACTGTGTCTCTTGGTTTTTTGAAATTCAATTCATAGAAGAAGTAAAATTATAGTTTATGAAAATTTTCAAATGTGCTAAGAAAGTGGGTAAAAGACGGTAAAAAGTTAAATAAAATTATATATATATATATATTTTTCTTATAAAATGGATCCAATGAATTACATTGATTATATATAGGTATTAGGTGTCATTTTTTTACTTAAAATAAATTGAAATAAAATATATAATTTTTTAATGAAAAAGTCAGTTTTAAACAATAACGTATTGTTTTTCACTGTTCATCAAAATTTGATAGTTTTTAGGAAAATACAAAACATTAAACCAAAGATAAATTTGATCTTCCAAAATGAAAAATAAATTTTGTTTTACCTAATTAAAAAAATTGAAGCTTCATTTATTAATGTTAAATTTATTCCATTATGAAAACCAAAAAATGGGTTTTTTAAAAAGTAAAAACTATCAAAAGATTGACATTTTATTATTTCCAATTTAAAAGTGAAATAACATCCAATGACAAAAATTTTAATAAATGATAAAAATATAATATATTTATTATTCAAAACCATTTACATGTATATTTTAACAATATAATTTATTTTTTTTAAAAAAGTTGTTTTCAATTAAAATTTTGCATCTTTCACTATTCATCAAAATATGAATGTTATAAGAAAAAAACAAAAAATTTATCCAAACTAATTTTTTATGCCCCAAATATAAATAATAAATTTATTTTGTAAAATGTAATATAAAAGTGTCAACTATTTTATTTAAAAATGGTTCACCATTAATAAGCCGTAAAATAGCATATTTTTAAAAATACATCCTGTATCTAAAAAATGAATTTGTTCTTATATATTATCTAAGAAACACATTATATGGATTTTATAATTGTAAGGAGTATTTAAGATTCAAAATTCAGAAATTACTATTCATAAACGATTTTTGTATGTCTAGTTTGGTAATTTGTGGTGCTCTCAAACTCGGTGTTGTGTGTAGAAAAAGACATTGAATTACATTAATGAGATGAAATACTATGAAATCCTGAGGGATTAGATTCTCCCACCCTTCCATAATTTGAGTCCACAAAATTTTAAAATTTTCATTGTAAATAAATTGTTGAAATAGAAAATACCTTTGGGGAAAACCCACATCAGAAATAGGGTTAATAAAATTTAGTCTTAACAAGAGGGAAAGGAAAATCAAAAAGTCACCACAAAATTAGGGTTTCAAATATGATAAAATTAGTGAAATTATAGACACATAATTAGAGGAAAAACATAAATATTTATAGGGAGTGATTCAGGTCATCAATGAAAAAAACATTTACCATTGAGCGCCTTATAACCATCAATCTATGATGATTTTAAATATCATCGATTCGAAAAAACATAAGGTTTTAGGATAACATAATTTTGGTTTCAAGATCCTTTACATAAAGGTTAATAATTAATTTCTTCATAGAATAAGTAAAAAAAATACATTATTAGTCGAGTTCCATCTGTTAACTAATTTCTATTAAAAACTCATAATTCACTCAAAAATATAATAAAACTCAAAAATATTCTATTTATCCTAATCGTAAATGGTTAAAAATGATTTTATAATCTATCATTCAGCCCATATTTTTAAAATATACATTATACAGACTAATACATCATGTATGACAGTAGTAGGTGATGCACCCTTGTCACTCTTCGGTTGCGGGTTCAAGTATTACGACCTTGCTGGACATGATGGGTTATCATCTGACTTCCAGGTTGTCATATTTATAACAAAAAAATTAATCATAAGAAAGGTTTTAACATAAAAAATAGTATCCAGTGTCCAACATAATTAATTATAACCTTTATACTTATCCAAAATACTTTTTTCAAATCTCATTGTCCAAAATTTTTAAGGACGATATACATAATATAGATATCTTTTTCCACGTAATAACTTGTGAATACCTTCATCATGTATTATCTTACATAGTAAAACTCTTAATTATCATAAAATCATATTGAATATGTTCATTCTCCCTAATCCTAATATAATACCAGATATTCTCGTTAAATCCAAAAATGTTGTAAACTCTACCAATGATGGAATAAAAACAAATAATTAGTTACAAGGTAGTCAATAATATCAAATATACATTATCTAATTCAATTGTATCTTCATCAAAAACCATTATCCCTATTTCAGAATCATATTAAGAGTTATATTTACCCCAATCATATATTTTCCAAAATGATTAACTTTATACTATTTCACTTTACAAGGTATAAAAAAATCTCAAATCCTTAATGAAAACGTAATCAAGTACAATCGTTACATACTTTATAATACTTATTACTTGTAATGAAATGACAAAACTCTTTAATAACAATATAAGAACCTAAATCATTCCACTTCATTCGGGTTATTATAATAACATGATTATTATACAATTACATCATTTGGGGTATACTATGATGACTGGGAAATTAATTCGTGTAGTGACCCATCTCATTTCAGAAGAGGCATTGTACATTTGAAACCATTTTCTTACCCTTGATATCACAAACATGGTGTCCTTTTAATACACAGTAAATAAAAAAATCATATTCATTTCCAGCACTTCCTAGGGTTATTCATTCCATAGTTATCACATGTGTGAAAATACTTCATTCCCTTCTTCCCTTTATACACCTTTCTTTCTACTATCCATTTCTTCTCTATATTCCCTTCAATAAAATATGACTAAAATAATTCATTATATATCTTATTAAAACATGATACTATTTATTCATATGATGAGAATATGTGGGATAATGTTTCCTTTCTAAATTTTGTCTTAAGACTATGAATGATATGATCCTTCTTACTTTTTGGATCATACGTATTTCCGGAGTTATCATTCCTTCTATTGTGCACCATTTCGAAACAATGGCGTACACTAGGTTAGTTTATGAATCACAACTCATAATTCCAAACATGTAAAATTCCTAACATAAATTGAACAATGTATTCCTATAATTCATAATCATAAAATAATTTCATTGAGAATATATTTAATCATAAATATTATATAATTGTTTGTAAAGAAAATTTAAATTTATCCTAAGAAAATCCCCCAAGAGTGTCGTAACAAATAGGGCATCAAGGCTCGTTGTCATGTACCAGGATACCCCATGTAATGCACAAAACTCATTTTTGGTGATTTCATTCCTAGGTATATATGTTCCATAGCCGCCTCTAATAGCTCGTATCCAGACAGGGATTCATTTCTTTTAAAATTCAAAAAATCACTACATTACCAATATTCTAGGTAGTTATTCTATACTAATCCTCAAATTATATCATATGGTAATGTTATCTAATCAGAGTTTATCTAAATCTAGTTTCCAAGGTTATTTCTAATCATCCAATGATACCAACTATAATTCCCCGACCCCAAGGTTATTTTTAATCATCCTTTTTCATACCCTTTATATCAGAAACATGGTGTCCTTTTTATCCACAATAAATAACAAAATCACATTAATTTGCAGCACTTCCAAGGGTTATTAATGCCATAGTTATCACATGTGTGAAAATCCTTCATTCCCTTGTTCCCTTTATACATCTTTCTTTCTACTATCCATTTCATTTCTAGATTCCCTTCAAAGCAATATGATACCAACTGGGACACTGATTTGTGTAGTGTCACAACTCTTTACTGATAAACCATTATACATTTGAATCCTTTTTCTTAAACATGATATCATTAACATGGTTTCCTTTTTATCCACAATAAATAACAAAATCACATTCATTTCTAGCACTACCCTGGTTTATTCATTCCATAGTTATCACATGTGTGAAAATCCTTCATTCCCTTCTTCCCTTTATACATCTTTCATGCTACAATCCATTTACTCTCTAGATTCCCTTCAAAGAAATATGACTAAAATAATTCATTATATATCTTATTAAAACAAGATACTATTTATTCATATGATGAGAATACGTGGGAGACTATTTCCTTAAAAAGATACATTGTTAATTCTTCAGCCATCATTTGCCTTTTGCGATTCTGATAGCGATCAATGATTTACTCAACACATACTCTAATCACACATGAGTAATGCTTGGCATGAGAAAAAATAGTAAATGAAAATTTCATCAATGAATCACTTCATCTCAGACACCCTCTATTGACACCTAACTGATACACGTTGTTTCCAAACTTATACCATTTTTTGGAAAAATTCTTACCACTCTCCAACACTACTCTTCTTATTTTATCACGATCATCACATATCTTGATATCTATTCTTTGATCGATCCCTTCTTGCATCATCAGATTTCATACACTCCTCTTTCTCATTACTCCCCCTATCTCGCTGCTCCACTTGTCAGCTTATCCCCATATCATTCATGATTTGTCAAATTGCCACACTTTCTCCCCCTCGAATAGTCACTATTTTCTCCCCCTTTGTCAACGAACCCAAAGGTCACTCCTTTGAAGTCTGTAACAGAGTAGAGAACACATATTATCCCATTAAGGAAAAACACATCATACCTCGGGGAGAGGGGAGGTGGGGGTTCCACATCCACACTCTTTCAAGTGTGGGGAGTCGACTGAACTCCTAGAGCCAGTCGATGCCTCTCAAAAGTTTCCTTAGATAGGGCCTTGGTCAGAATGACTGCAACATGTAGCTCTGTAGGCACATACATCATCTTCACAATTCCCAGCTCAAACTTCACCTTGATAAAATGATAAATTAACTCAATGTGATTTTTACATGAATGATGGATGAGATTTTTTCTCAGATTGATAGCACTTGAGTTATCACACTGGATTCCGATCAGAGACATTACTTCATATCCCATATCTTCAAGCTGTTGTTTCATCCACAATAATTGTGTGAATGCTTGAGTGGACACAATATACTCAGCTTCTGCAGTGCTTATTTAATTGAAATATTGTTTCTTTCTTAGCCACGAAATACATAATCCTCAAAGATAGAATGCACCTCATGATGTTGATTTTCTATCATCTGCTGATCCGGCCCAGTTTGCATCAGTATATACCAATAACTCTGTCTGATATTTGTCAGTATATGTCAAGCTGAAATCCATTGTGCCCTGGACATACCAAAGTATCCTTTTCACGGCAAGCATGTGGCTTTCCTTGGGATTACAATGATATCTCGCTGCTTGGCATGTGGAGAAAACAATATCAGTCATTGTTGTGGTCAAGTACAGTAAGCTCCCAATAATATTCCTATATTCGGTAATATTAACTACCTTTCCATACACATCTTTTGATAATTTCATCAAGGTAGCAACTGAAGTCTTCATATCCTTGGAATTATCCATTCCAAGCCTTCTCAGAACCACCTGGGCATATTTTGATTGAGAAATAAATGATCCATTACTTCATTGTGTCACCTCTAAGCCATGGAAAATGATATCTCTCCAATCATGGACATTTCAAACACATTTTCCATGAATTCAGAAAACTGTCTGCACTAAGCTTCATTTGATCCAAAAACAATTATCTCATTGACATATACTAGCACCGTCATCCTTTGATTAGTGTCATTGATGAATGAGAGATTGTAATCAAATCCTCAATGCTGAAAACCAAGCTTCTTCAAGTACTAATCAAGTCGTGAGTACCATGCCCTTGGTGCTTGTTTCAGCCCATTAAACGCCTTCTTCATCTTGCAAACTTTGTTCTCATCCTCATGAATGAGAAATCATCTGGTTGTTCAATATAAATCTCCCCTTCTAGAACCCCATTCAAGAATGCGTATTTGACATCCATCTGGAACACTTTGAACTTTCATTGCACTACAATGGAAAAAAATAGTCTGATTATC
Organism: Viscum album; assembly: GCA_963277665.1. NCBI lineage: Eukaryota > Viridiplantae > Streptophyta > Magnoliopsida > Santalales > Viscaceae > Viscum > Viscum album. The sequence continues at coordinate 414,505,373 of OY728153.1, read as the reverse complement.
TCCAGCCTTAAAACTGGTACAAATGTCTCATCAACATCTATTCCCTCTATCTGAGAGTATCCCTTGTACACTAGCCATTCATTGTTCCAAATAATAGTTCCATCTTCATTCATCTTGTTGTGATAGTCCCATTTATTCCAAATGACATTCTTGTTTGCTGGCCTCAAAAAAATCTCCCACATCTGAATCTTTTCAAAATGATTTATCTTTTTATTCATGGCCTGAACCCAGTTATCATCTTCAAATGAATCATTAAAGAATTTGTTCTCATACTGAGACAGAAATGAAGTCTGCTGTAGTGATTTCGTTTTCCATGTCTAAATTGGAGCTGAAAAATCATTAATGATGTTCTACCTATCAATTTCAGATCGACTCTTTTGCTTCTGTGCATATAAGGATTTTAAATCCTCGTACTCACCATTAATATATTTTTCTGAATCAACTTCAGCCAGTTCTGATCTCCCTGAGTCTCTTACCACTTCCTCACATTTAACAGAAACCCTTTCACTATGTCATTGTTCAATGACATCTTTTCTTTTAACTTCTTTTCTCATATTTTCTTTGAAAAATTGTTGATACTCTCTCACAGCTTCATGGTATCCTAAAAACAGTTATCTCATACCACATTGTTAGAGAAAAATAAATAAGCATGAAATCCTAGATTATTGTTGCTTCCCCCACAATATGTCTTCCCTCCATAGATGACACCTGAGTTGAGTCATTAAATTATTTCATTCATGGCTCTTGCATCAGATTTTGTTATTGAATTCTCCCCCTATGTTATGATACACATCATGGGATAGTCCCACTATTTAGACTCATAACCATTCTTCTCCTCATGAATCATTTATTCTAATTTGTCACTCATCATCGAGCCATTAACCAAATATCTAAGCCTACTGAGTTGTAACTAGGTGTAGGAAACAATAGATAGTGTTAACAACACTATCACTTCCTATTGTGCTATGTTTCTCCCTTTATCCTACAACTTTGGTACCTCATTTGAACCAATAGAAACTCTGAAGCACCTCACATCTCCATATTGCAACATTAGATGCAACTTACCCTTGGATCGTATCTCCCTAAAATAGGAAACACTTGAATAATCAATTATAACATTTATATTCATAGGGAGAGGGGGGATTGTGGAATCCTCTGGATGTGGATTATGGTTGATCCTGATGAGTCAACCCTTTTATTCTTTCTTGCAAAGCATCACACTCTTTCCATGCTTATTCTAGCTACCTAGCCAATTATAATTGCTCTGGCCATATGACTGAGTATTCTTTACTGACATTCTGAGCCTTTTTCTGATTTGTAGATTCTCTCGGCTTGGCAATTTTCAGAATTTGGAGCTTAAACCCACTATTACACATTTCCTTCTTTAAGGATCTTCCAAAATTCCATTTTCCTTGATTATTTCTCTATGCAAGAATATCCTTGCTTGTCATATTCCCTCGCGTCTTCCACCATTACATAGATTTTCCTTTTTCTTCCAGTCCTCTCAGTGACACATGAATTGTGAATATTTCAATTCATTCATTTTTAATCTTCCTTTTATCAGATTTATGACTCACCTCCCTATTTTGCATTGGTGGTGGGCCCTCCACTAAATGTACATTATCCTTACTCACAACTGTTGTGTTTCCTCCCTTTTTCTTCCAGATATGTTCAAGTTCTTTCTTAGAGGGTGGTTGTGAGTGTGACAGAGGAGGATAAAGATACACCTTTCTTCAGCTCCTTGTGAATCCCTGGAGGCTCTAAGCCTATTCTTCACCTAAAAACTTTATCTTCCAGTTAATAATATCTCATTATGCATCACTGGAGTCGAAATTCTCTTTTTGGGTTCCTTTTCCTTCCCTGCATTCTTCTTGCTTCACTATCTATCTATATTCCAATGATCAGAACATATGGAACATCTCCCATCAAAGACATACCTCATTTTATCATTTCTATGTCGAGATTTTGATGTATCATGAGTTCTTCTTCTGAAATTGATCACCTTAACTTCCTGAAATAGACTCAATGTGTGTCCCTTTCTACCACAGTAGTAGCATCTGATTAATGTTTTCCTCTGAGAGGCTCTTCTCTATGATTTCTCATGATGCTTCTTCTTATTCTTTCATTTAGTAGTTTTTCTGTTTTCACAACCTGAATTGTATTCCATAGCCTATGAATAGAAGCATGACGTGTGGCCAGGAATCCCACAGAAAAATCACATGTCATCACTTCTTTTTGTAACTGTACTATTAGGCCTATCTCCAACACCTATATGATTTTCTCCACTCCTGGAACTATTCAAGGATCTCATTCTACCATGCATGGGAGGGGATTCATCAAATCCAATGCCAGATTTTCCCAAACTATATGGTCATTGAGATGAGAAAATATTTTGTTGTTTCTCTTCAGAAATTTCATATTTGTTCTTCATTTTTTCATCACCTGATGAAGGAAAATCAAATAGTAAGTGCAGGGCATCCTTCAACTTGGTCTTGTCATTGGATTTGGATTCATCCATTTCTTTCTTCATTGATTCTATCTCTTCCACCAGTTTCTGAATCCTATTTTCCCTTGATTCAAGTTGAGCATCATGTTCTTTCTTGAGAATCTTCCCTCTACTCATTTCTTCTTCCAATTCATGTTTCATCTTATCTACCATGCCACCATGATCCTTTAACTTCAATTTTTCTTGACCAACAGATTCAGAGACAATTGTGTTATCTTGTTGTGGACTTTGATTCTCTTGAACTAGCTATGATAGTTGTTTATCAAGATCAACATTTTTGGCATTCAAAATCCTAATTTCATTTGTGTCCACATTCTTTCCCTTTATATCAACATTGATCTTTTCACTCTTTATAGACAACTTTTCTAGTTCTTTGGCTTGAGAATCATTCTTCTCCTTTAGATTAGTGGCCATATCAATAAGCCTTTTATTTAATCCTATTATCTTTTTAAGCTCTATTTCCATTGCACAGATCTTTATTTCTTTAGATTTCATCTCTTCATCCAATTTCTGATCCAATTACTTTTCCTTGTGGACAACATCCACTTTTCAACTTCTTGGTGTTTCTTCATCATCACTGGTTCCAACATCACTTGGAAAATCAGGTTCTTTACTCATTCCCTCAGCATCATTGAATGAGTGTGTATTTTCATAGAATGATTAATCTAAATCCTTTTTATGTTCACTACATTATTCCTTTCACAGAATCACACTCTTTCCATTGACACTTCCATAGTGGGTGATTCCACCAGTTTTCTGCTACTTATTTGATTTTCATCCTTTTTCCATGGCACAAGTTGATAAGAGTAGACTAGATCTTTTACTCGAGCAATCGACTGAACCAAGTCAGAGAAAACAAATATGATAAAAGAACCCTTCACTCTGATACCAATTGTTAGGACCAATAGGGGCCTATATACCCTTAGAGGGATGTGAATCAGGGTATGGATATTCTTTTTCAAAATTCTTCCCGCCCCACTGGATCTTCACCTCTTTATTACAAATGTCACTTTGTTTGCACTTGTGTGTATATTATGATCACTTAATTTCTTCTTTATATAATGATTATGCTTTGAATGAAATGCAGGGACTTAAGCAGGTAGACTTAGAAGTTTTTACTTGGTTCACCCTCACATGGCTATGTCCAAAGAGCATATGTCGACATGTTGCCAGTCATACCAAATTCCACTAATCTTCACCAGATTTGGATAGAAGGATTCGGGAACAATATCTCTATCCCAAGCTCACTACTTTACAAGGTTTAGAACCAGATCACTACTTTCCCAAGGGTCACTCCCAATTTCTATCTCTCTAGCTCACTACTGGTGGAGAGGATCACCTTCTTCTTCCTCCTTTTCACACTGTGTCGGAAAGCATCCAATCACAGTTTATACACCTATAGGTCTCTTCATTTGCATGAAGGAATACATCTTTCTCTTTATGTAGATGCTCTATTGAAAACCAAATTTCACCCATAGATGAATATATATTTGCACTGATGGTATCGGTCAATATTCTAACTTCCATGAGGCTCGAAAATGTGGCCAGGGAATGAACATTACTTGGTGCGCAAGTCTAACTCGGCGCGCAAGTAGCGGCGTGCATGTCACAACTGGCTCGCAAGTCCTCCACTAACACTTCAGCGACACAAGCTTCCACAACTCCAAACTTGCACGACTCTCTTCCTTTTATAGAAAACCAATATGGGTATGCAATTACCAACTGGGGACCATCTTCTCACACTAGCATGAACTTCAACCAATGGCGCGCAACTTCAACCACTAGCGCCGAACTTCACCCCCATGACCACACACCACTTGTGTGACCACCACACCTGCGCGATGGGAGCTATGCTTTCTAAAAGTGTTGAACTTCGGTCCGAAATGTGGAGAGGTGGTCCAGTATTTATTGGCAATTTGACCACCCTGCACGGCGGCGCGCAAGTCTCCCTTTGGCGCGTAAGTCTCGGCACGCAGGTCTCTTACCCTTCAAGTCACTTGCACGACCCAATTCCAAAATTTCATGAACCTCTTTCCTTTTCCATATTTTGATCTTCTGATATTGAAAGACCATAGGCGTGCAAGTTCTCAAGCTTCCATGGCCTCGGCGCGCAAGTCTCTTTCATAGTGAGCAAGTCACTTGCGCGACACCACCAATACTTGTGTGAAACATATCCCTTTTCCATATTTTCATGATCTAATCATGAAAAACATATGGCGCGCAAGTTTCCAAGACATCAAGTACAAGGCATGAAAGTCCATTTTCCAAAAACCACTTTTCTTCATTTGTTGATTTCAGGCCCAAAAATTTGGAAAACACTGGAAAACGGCACCACCTTGTATCTGTTCTTTTTGTATCCCCTCCAGATCATCCATTCCTTTCTCGAAATTCTTGAATCAAACATAGATCGTTAACCACATCTCTTGAACACAACATTCCACCATGAAATCCCCTTTTTCAACACATTTTTAGGTCATTGTTTTTCTTTGTCAACCATCACCACTCAGATGTCCACTTTGTCAACAAACACAATCACCTCAAAAATCCTTCAATGATACCTTGAGGGATTTTTTCCAGAAAACATAAACAATCCTTTCAGAATGAAAATAATCTCTTATATTAACCCATCATATCAAACATTATACACTTCTTGGAATCCTAGGAAAACAAAACATAAAGGGTGAAATCAGATGCACAGTAAGGGTAAATAATTTAGCAGAAGCTATAAAATTTTAAGGAAATATGTTTAAGAAAAACAATATTATTTTAAAAATAAACTTGAATATAATATAGAGAAAATAAATAAATAATTACTATATAAACATTCACATGGATATTCTACAAGTTGAATAATCACATATAATAATTAATTTCATAATGAGGGAATGCCTAACACGAGACATCATTACCACATAGTCAAGGCCACCTTGAAATACTATAAATAATTTTTTTTTCAAGTCCTTCTTCCAAGACACTAATATGTTTCATGAGACCTACCAATGCATCTAAGGGATATAGCAGGCCCCACCGGTCACTTACTAAGTCCATTGCATTCCTCATATAAAAATGTTGAAACATAGCATAAACATTCATATTAACATTGTCATACGAAATATAAATACCTCAAAAATAAACCATGGATGGTATAAAAATATCACATCCAAAGTCCAAAATATCTTAACTCAATCAATACAATATAGAATACCGTAATATAATAAATCACCCTTAATCAATAATAATATCTAGTAAAGGATGTTGACATAGTTAAAAATGATCAGTAAAACATTTTGAAAGAAATATACCTTTTGTGAAATCATATAAAAGTCACACATATATAAAGGAATACATTTAAAATATATTTTCGTATAAATTTGTCCCATACTAATTTGAATCTTTTGAATGTAATTATCATTTTAAAAAAATCATGTCCATATAAAAAAAATATTTAAATCCATTTTGAAAACATAAATATTTTTGAGAATGATTTAGAAAAATAAATATTTAAATCATATAAAATGATGTATTATTTAAATAGTTACTTAAAATAATAATATTGAAATTTCATTTATGAATCATGTACATGGATATTAAATATGACCTATAAAATACAAACAGATAAACAATCTCAGATAATAATGAGTTTGAGGAATTAACCCTTACCTTCAACATTCCCTTAGTTGAGGGTACATTTAACCGCATTTATAATGAAAATAGTATGTTATTAAATTATACCTAAACAATATTCATATTTATAATATCATACATGATTAATTTATGACTTTATTCTTCCCATTTAATAATGATTTCCATATTATTCTTACATTTCGGGTAATAATCACTTTCTTTATCATACGTGTTTTAACTTTTTATTTTGATTATATATTTTAGATAATGATTTAAATACATTAATAATATAAAAAATGATTTTTATATCATATATATTTGTAATATAAATATGTATAATATATAGATATATGAAATGGAAAACACTGTTTTTGGAGATGGTAGTCCGTACGTATGCAAATACGTTGTTTCCGTTTTCATGTCGTATTGAACAGATGTAAATGAATATAATATATTTAATTAAATACATTCATATATATATATATCCATTATAATAATTATGTCATATAATACATACTTATTAATAATATATATTTTTATAATAATCTTTTAATGGTGAATGTGGAAATGGATCTTATGGCGTCGAGGAAACGGTAAGTCATACGTACACCCGAGAGATGATATCATTCTATTTATGGTTATATCGTATGTAATTGGATATTATTTTATAAATAAATAATCATTAAAATTTTATTTTTATTATTTAAATCAATTATAAGTGTTATTTTATCGATCCAAATAATGATGTGTTGAATAACAAACATCACCACGATGTGGAGACGTTAATCCGTACGTACGCATGTATAGTGACATTGTCATTCATAGAATAGATATAACAATGAATATCATTGTACATTATTTAAAATAAAATAATATTATGTAGAAGGTACTGTATTTTTTTTTGGAAATAATAATGAAAGAGGTAGTGGAAGAAGACAAGAACTTTGAAAGAGATGATGAAATAATTACCTATTATTTGGGTGTTTCCTTTTGATTTGAACATAATGGATCCTTAGGATGGATTTATTCTCAAGGTATGTCCTCTAGGTTTATCTTAGTAATGTTGGTAGGAGATGTGGTCAGGTTTTGGCCGATAAAAATGGCTTTGGAGGTGTTATTTTGAGATAAGGGGAAGTTCGCTTTTATAAGAGAGGTGAGGGCCACTTTAATAAATTTTTATAATATTAATTTATTAAAAATTAATTTTCTATTATTAATAACTAAAAATGAATTTATTTAGAGACTATGGTGGTTATGGGTCTAAAAATTCCCAACTAATAAGTTTTATACAAGTTTAGGTCACCATATTATCCATATCTTTTAGATTTAACTCTTAGTTAAATAGTTTATCTTTTACCATGTCTTCTTGTATTTTTATATTAAATTGTTCATAAACTTGCTATAAAATGTCAAGATAACCTAAATTAATTCATTTATGACATATCTATCACTATATAAGTCATTTGGAAGATATTTATATTTTTAGGATTATTATATAATTTAATAAAATATTATTTGTTTTAAAAACTCATTTACGTCAATTTTGACACTATTTAGTATTTGGTTTTTCTAAAAGTCATCACAACTTGATTTCATCGAATAAAAACACTGAATAAACTATAACATGTCACATACACCTATAAAATTAGTGTATATCATCAAAACATTGAAATTATATTTATTTTTATTTTTATAATACCATTTATTTGATTATGTCCATAATAAAGTAGTTATTATATCATCATTATGTCATAAATAAATTTAATTATTTAATTTGTAAATATTATAAATAAAATTCCATGATATGTGAAATTTTTTATCTTTCTATAAATAATTATTGTCAAATTTATATTGTTTATAAAACTATATTAAAAATTGTTTATTTTTTAAACTATTAATTTTACCCTCTTAACTCTTCTTTAAATAAACTAGTAATAAATGTCCTAATGTAATTCAAGTTATTCAAAGAGGTTCATATTTTATTACTACAGTTCATTTTGTTATAAAAACAATTATCTAATATAATTATGATAGGTTTTAGGGTAATTATAAAATTATTTTTACCATTAATTACCAAATTTAATTTTAAACGTTGTAAATAAAATTCAAATATTACTATGCACCAAAAAATATTTTAAACATATTGAACCACATTTTACTTAGTTATGTCAACCTTTTCACCATTAATTTTTAAATTTAATTCATAGATGCAGTAAAATAAAATTTTATACAAATTTGAAAATGTGTCTAGAAGGTGCTTGAAGATGGTAAAAAGTTCAATAAAATTTTATATATCGATTATTAATATTAAATGAAAACAATTAATTAAATTGAACATATATATGTATTATGTATCTATTTGGATAGAAACTAAATATAAATAAAATATATAATTATTTAAATAAAAAGTTGGTTTTAAACAATATTGCATTGGTTTTCACTAATCATAAAAAATTTAATATTTTCATGAAAATAACAAAAAATCACCATAATTTAATTTTGATATTAGGAATTAAAAAATGGAGTTCATTTTACCAAATTCAGATAATATATGTTTCATTTATGAAAATAATATAAATTCCTATTTTGAAAATCAAACAATGTGTTTTAAAAAAAGTAAAAACTATCAAAAGATTGACATTTCTTTATGTCCAATTTTAAAGAGAAATTACATCCAATGAAATACATTGGAATTAATGATAAAAATTTACTCTAATTATACTTCAAAACCATTAAAATATATAATTTAAAACTATAAATAATTAGGATTAAAAATGTAGTTTTCAATTAAAATGTATCATTTTTCACTATTCTTTCTAATATGTAAGTTATTAGAAAAACACAAAAAAATTTATTCACACTAATCTATTATGTCCCGATTCTAAATAAGAAATTTATTTTGAAAAATTATATTTAAAATTGTAAAATATTTCTTTTAAAAATGGTTCACCATTAATAAGTTGTAAATTTTCATTTTTTTGAAAAATACTTCCTTTATTTGAATAATTGAATTTGTTTTTATATTATGTATAAGAAACACATAACATGAATATTAAAATTATATGGTGTATATAAGATTCAAAATTAATTAAATACTATTCATTACCTCTTTTTGAATGGTTAGTTTTGTATGTTGTGGTTTACTCGAACACGGTGTTGTGTGTAGTGTAAGCTATTGAATTAATTTCATGAGAAAACGTATAATGAAATCCCGATGTGTTAAAATTATCGTATAAAATTTTATAATTAGTATAATCATATGACCCAAAAAATAATGAAAACTAGATGAATATAAAAATATTATTAACACATAAAAAATTCATTGGTTTTATTAACCCCACATAGAAGAAATAGGTCGTGCATAAGTCATATTCCATAAAGAAATAAAAGTGTGAGAAAATAATTAGATGACATAGGTATGGAATATATTATATGTATCTGAAACTCTTATATAATGATTTAAATGATTTAATTAAATAATTTTAGAATCAATGTTTTTTATGATATCATATATTATCATATTAACATTTGATTGGAAATAATATTTCATTACTACTCATTATTCGGGTATAAATATCATCATTTTCATACACATGTTTTGTCGAATTAGTTTATTTTATCCTTATAAGGTCATATTAATTTCATTTAAAATTATTTTAACATAATATATATTATATTTATTTATTCTGTACATTTATATAATCCTTAACTAATATAAATCATGTATAAGGAATTGCATCATATCATAGAGAGGGTATGCCATACATTGCATGAGTGATGATACCATTCAATTAATTAAGAAATAGTATCAAATTGGATGGTATATATATATATTTAGAATAAATAACATGCTTATATAATAATTTATATTTACTATGTCCATAATTTTACATATCCAAGTCAAATGGTGGTGAAATAAATATTACACCATTGTGTGGAGATGGTAAGTCGTATGTACACACTGGTGGTGCAAAAATTTATCGTAGGATTGATAAACGGGGTAACACATTTGTTCTATAATATGAATAAAAATATTAGTGAACAAGTGACACTATAGTCATTATTTTATAATAGAAACAATTAACTTAGAGGATGTAGAATAAAAAATAATTTGGAACAATCGGTAGAGGATATTATCTCTTCCTCGATGAGAAACCTCCAGATCTCCTCTTAATTGAACAATAGATTCTATTTTGAGAAGAAAAGAACATCTAGAATATGTGTAATGAAGTATATATTGTAAAAGGATAGGGTTTTCCTGATTTTGAAGGGTTAATTTTAATTGAAATTGATATATAGGATGTGTCCATTAATAATTAGGGTGAGGTAACATTTGGAATCATTGGAAATATTAATTCTTAATAAAATTAATACACATAAAAAAACCACCAAAATTTCATATGGATTATGATTAGATGATATAAGGTTTTAATATCATCAAAATATAATTTTTTTGACAACTTTTATCTTAATTTAAACCTTATCAAGTTAATTTGACTGATAGTTATTCTTTTCATTTTTACTAGTGTAACAATTATTTCAATATTAATGGGGTGAAATATTTACTTATTTGAGGTAATATTAATCATAACTAAATAATTTAGATCATTTTGGACAATATAAAAATTAATATATATTTTTAGAATTGATTAATTATTTTTATATAATTTAATAAAACATTGTTTTGACAAAAAACATTAGTGTAAATTTTTACAGTATTCAATTTTTGGATTTATAAAAATATCAAGCTGAATTTTTGTCCTGAATTTTTTTTATTATATCCTTAATGGGTATGGGTTATCTATTAAATTAATTGTACATATTTATAGGATAAAATTTTATTTATTTTAATATTTTTAAAAACATTAATTTGATATTTTCACTAATAAAATAATTACTACATCAGTATTGTGTAATTATATAATAAATATATTTTTTTGGATAAAAATGCTTATAAAACACTATGATCAAGATATATATACAATATTTACATAGAATACATAATGTATAATATATATCCTATAAAATAAATCATTAAAAATCTTATACTCGTTGAAAGTTGAATTGACAAGATATACATCACTTTAAATAAAATAATATATGTTTCATATTCTATTCTCTAATGATCCAAATAGTATATAAATCGACACATGGAATATTATGGTTGATTTATAATTGATCATTATGATTTGGTCAAATATTATTTTCTCTTAATTGTTATTATTATTTTCATAAAAAATTGTTTTTTGATTTTTCATTAATTATATAATTTCTACATTATCAATATATATAACATTGAGGAAAGTATTTCATTACGAAAATTTAAAAATAAATTTACATGATAAATAAAAAATTTATATTTAAAATGAGTATTATAGATGAATTTATATTATATATAATATTTTTTAAAAATGATATATTATTAAAACATTAATGTGAAATATTTATATTTTCATTATGTAAAATGTTATAAATACCAAAATATTGACCATATGGCCTAGAAACGTCAACAATAAATTTATATTATGTAAATATGTTTATTAAGTTAAAAATTAACATTTTGATACTGCCCATTTTCTATATTTGGAACCATGAATGATATTGAAGACAAATAAATGGGCACTTTGTGTCTTTCCTTGATATATATATATGTTAATTATGTTTCATGGAGAAGTGTCATATTAGTGAAAAACATTAGATCCATATTGGTATGTGTAGAATTAAGTTCATCAAATAATCCTTTTTTTCATTTGTTTCAGTCATTTTATAGTCATTATAATTTTATTTTTAACCTAAATTACCTAATTTACACTTTACAATGGTAACAAAATTTACCACAGTTACTATTTATATTGCTAAAAAATTAAACAGACCTACATAACAAATTTCAACCCCCATAATCAAAATTTGACATTTATTTTTCAAAATTCAATACACATAAATAATTAAATTTAATTAAAAATAAAATTGGTAACATATCATGAAAAAATGTTTTTTACTTGAAAAAATTCCCCTTTTAAAATGGATTTCTTTTATTATATAATCATGTACAAAATAATTTTAAAAAAACATAATTGGATAAAAAGTAAATATTTAAAATTTAAAAATAAAACAAAAAAAATTACTATGTAATGACTTTAAATGAAAATATTGTTTTTGATAAAAATCAATATTTTCACTACTCAACAAAAAATAAAACTTATCAAGAAAAAAACAAAAAATTAAACCTATGTATGATTTTATATTCAGAATAAAATGAAGTTTAATATTCATTTTTTAATATGAAAATATTCAAAAAAAATATATTTATAATGGGTTCTCCATTAAATGGTGGAAAAATAGAATTTTTTAAAAAAGTATTCATTTATCAAAAAAAGTTTGATTTGTTTTTATATCATGCCTAGAAAATATTTAAGATTTTTTTTCATTATATTAAATATTTTTCATATATATTTCATTAATAAAATCCATAAATATTAAATTTATTATTTTATAGAATCACTTATTTTCAATTAATTAGTTTCTCAGAAGAAAATTAATAATATTAATTCCCACTATTATAATGACTATGTTATAATATCTAGTAGTTCTATAATAGTCAGTCTTGAATGAAATTAATTCCCTAAAATTAAAGTGATTATATATGTATTACGAGTGAAAAATAGAGTTTTGTATATTTCATGATAATTTGGTGTTTCTTATAGCGCAAGCTTATATTGGTGTAGTGTACAACATAAGACATTGAAAGAAATGATATATATATATATATATATATAATTAATGTGTTATATAGGTCATGGATGAGATCTCATGAAATATATTGTTGGGTGTAGATGTCAATATGGCATGAATTAGATCTCTAACATGGTGGTGAGAGGTAGTCAATGTGATGTGCGTTAATAAAAATTAATATTATTTATAATAATAATAATGCCAACGAGTTGAAAAAATTGTAAATAGATAATTTTTTGTTATTATTTGTAAATAATAATAAAATTGGATGAGAAAACATTTGTGGGGTTAATAAAATTAAATAGCTTTATGTAAAAAATTAGAAACTGTTTTAATTAAATGATTTTAATTATTATAATTTTTTGAAATTTATGACTTTTTTTTATATCTAATGACATATTAATATGGTTCCCAAATAAAAAAAAGTACAATATGAAATGTGTAGGGATGTAATTATTGGATTTGGTCAGATATTTTCTAAACCAAATTAAAATGGGATTGAGGTGTTTATATGAGACGATATATACATTTATAAGTGTGGAAAGGAAACCACTTGGAAAGTATGTGGAAATTTCCCCAATGAATCCATATTTATAAATTAATTACGGAGAAATATTCTTCCAAATGAACATATATTAGAAAATATGATAGGATAATGTTGAAATATGTAAATTAAATTGGATTTAGAAATTTTCTATGGGAAAATGTCCCCTATGAATTGGTTTATCCACCAATATACTCATTTTAACATTAAATAGTGTATTAATTTTTTACGTTTCCACATTCTAGTATGACAAATAGAGATAAAATTTAAAAAAATTATCATATTTATTCTATTTTTTAATCCTATCAAATTTATCAATTTTACTTCATTGGAATCATTTTTGTCATTTTGTTGTGTTTTCAGATAAAATATTCAGTTTTGTTAATATTTTCATTCTAAAATATTTAATCACTATTGCAGTTCTTGTTTTTAATTATAAATATTTAACTAATTTGAATTATTTTTTTAGGAATCATTGATATTTGGGATTTATATTCATAATATAGACCAAAATCTAATTTGATCATCCAAATGCCCTAAATAATCAATAATGTTGAAAAATCTGTCTAGCCGATAGAGTGGACCCAACCAAAATAAATGAGGAATAACTCAAGATAAATACCTCCAAATAAAGATATTAAACATGATTTTTAGTTAATAATTGATTTGTCATCATATAATTCCAATTTATATAGTTATTATTACATTAATATGGATATTGAATCGTCTAATGTAGTGGAATATTTTGGGAATCATCAACCATAGAAATTTTATCTCATTAATTATATCATAATGACCCTTAAAATGCCCGATGTTTTTGAATTTTATATGGTAAATATAAAGAATAATTTCTCACAATATATATGAAGGACCATTGAATATATTTAGTCATGTAGGGTTTATATCATGATTAACATTTTTGAGGACATAATTTTTTTGTATTTAAGATATACTTTAAATGTAATATTAATTTATTTTCTATAAAATAATATCTAATTAATTTATAGTTTTTATTTTTTGATATTTCTGCCACACACTCTTCTTATTATTCCATATATTTTATTCTAAAATCAATTTTTTATTAATTGCGTGTTTTCCATTCCTATTAGTTTGTTATCCTCATATTTTTATTTATTTATTCATTTTTATTCTAATTTATATTTCCACTATGTAATATCTAACACTTGTACATGAGGGGATTACTCGATGATTGTTCTGAAGGAGGTAAAGATGTTCCTGAATTCCAACATAAGTTTTGTTATATGTTTTTTATGAGAGTGACATGAAAGAGTGTGTGGAATTCCCCTTGGCCAAATAATCAAATTAATTTTTATAATCATATTCAAACACATTTAACATTATTAATTGGTTATCTATTCAATTAATGTATTTGAACCAATCAATTGATGAAATGACATCGATAGATCTAGGTCTTTCTAGATGTTGCACCATCGACTGAGGTATATAATAAAGATTGATTATAAGAGGAGGTAAGATTAGAATTTTATAAGTAATTGTAAATTAAAACATTTTTTAAATAAAAGGATATTAATTAATGATAAAATTAAATGAGTTTATTATAAAATGAAAATGAAAATAATAAAAAAGAATTATTATTGAACCAAAAACTTAACCTATTACCAATATCAATGTATCCTAACTCATTCTATCTATAATTACATGTTAGTTTTAGTTTAAATTTTCACACTAAATGTATTTTAAATTACAATGCTTTAAGAAAACATAAAATATAAAAAATTAAATTATTATTTTAGATAGAATAATAAGGTAAATAAATGAGAAATCTACTCAAGTGAGATGACCCTAGTCATCCTCTATGCGGCGTTAGGAAAATAAATATGATTTCTCCCACACCCTATGAGAGACATGCATCAATGACCAAAACATATGTATAAAATGTTACATAATATTAAATATGATGATTCCAAATATTTAATCCATTTTAATAATATCAACTCAAAAAATTGGAATAATTTAATTTAAAAATGAACCAACAAACGTAATGAAAAAAATTTATTTCCAACGAAAAATTTCCAATAACAAGAAACCATTTAATATAAAAAAAATAATCCTAATTTTGATTAAAATAATATAAATTTCATTATTTATAATATAATGGAAATAATTCTTATTTTTAATGTATTTTATAATTTTATTTAATTTGGAATATGATTTTATTAAAAAGTAGCTTTTTATAAAAATTGGTTTTTTCAGAATTCATCATAAAAATACTATTCTCAAAAAATAATAAAAAATTCAATATATGATAATTATTATATGATTATTTCAAAAATTAATTACATTTTTTAAATTAAAACTTCCAAAAAAAATTAGTAAATTAGTTTCAAAATAAATGTGTAGAATCAGATAAAACTACAATTTAGAAGAATTTTTTTAAAAAGGATTTATTCTTATCCCATATATAGAAAATATATTAGAAGAGTGGAAATTTTTTTAATTTTAAATGTAATATATAAATTAATTAAATTCATTCAACAATAGTGGATATTTTATTTTCTTTTGAAAAAAATATTTTATCACATAAAATTTTTTTCCAGAAAAAACATTTTGTTTATAGTCAAATAATTTTATTATTATAACTTATTATAAATTGATTAAAATAATTTTATTTTTTCATGTGAAAACATATAATTTTTATAATTTATAAATTAAAATATCATACCTTCAAATTTAAAAGCAATGATATATTGGTCAGAATTAAACAATAAAATTAAATTTATTTTTTGTCACTAAAACATAGTGTTCCATGTGCCACAAGGTATCAATGAAATTTAATTTATTTGTGAAAAAAATTATATCATAAAAAAGTTTGGTGAGAAAATTTTTCCCATTTAATAATATATATACTTGTAATTTTAAAATTTATCCATAATCAAGGTTTTAACATTTGAAAATACTTTTTTATAAATCCCACATCATAAGAAGAATTAATAAAACATGATCTTGAAAAGATATAAAATAAATTATTTTCATTTAGAATAACACTGAACCATATATCATAATAGGGGAAAATTAATGAGATTTGAAAATATCGAAATTAAATTCATGTAATATTTTTATAAAATTGGTCTCTAGAAATTGAATGATTAATAGAGTGTTAACCACTATAAAACCATAATGATAGAGGTGAGAAAATACAATCTATATATTAATGATGAATCTAATATGGAAAATTTTATTTTTAGATATTTATTTAATAACATTTATTATTCATCCTAAAATCATTTACATAATTCACTTCATTAAATTTCATAAACTAAATCTCATCCTTTAGTTGTGTTATTATAAATTTTCCATTCATCACTTATTTCAAAAATTAATATCAAATTTTATATATTTATTCATGATACACTAAAATTGTATTTTAATGAATAAAAATATCCACAAAAAGAAGGACATGTGTTTTTACTATCTCTAAATATTTAATTAAACCAAGATGATTAACAAAATTTATCCAATATGGTAATGTATAAATTATTAGTTTAAAATTTTACATTAAAACACCAAATGTTCAACATATAGAATTAAATAAATTAAAATCATTGATGATCCTCTAAGATACATCTGACTAATATTGAATCTTATATAGTAATATTATTTGATGTCAAATCCTCACATGATCGACTTAGACATCATCTTGAAATATTTTTAATCATCAATAATCTATATCACCAAAATGTAAATATACTAATAATTTTAAAATTAAATTAGATATTCTTCCAAAATATAATAATACGGTTTTTCCATAAATTATATCATATTATTGAAAAACAATATTTCCATGTGGATTTAGAGTTCATACATGAGTTTATATTTGATCATAGGTTGATTAAAAATATCAAATGTGTTTTGTTTATTAAAAATTACATATATAGATATATAATAATTTTTTTTGATAACATCAAATTATACTAAAGGAAGAAAATTAAGATTATAATAGTGCTTCATCCTTTAACATCCAAAATGAAACTCCAATAAATTAAATAGAGAATAATCATAAACAAATTATCTATATGAATTTTATCTTTTGTGATTTTGTAAATGTATGCATTTTCCATTATCATTATAGGTTGTTGTTGAATATTATCCTCATTTACCCTTGTAGTATGTAATTTATTCTCATACTGGACAAACTCATTTCATCTGTAGAACTGAAATGTGGGTTGTTTATAATATTGATCACTATATTAATTTCATTGATTGGGATCTTCACATAACTATCACATTCTACTTCTTGATGTATATTCAACCCACACATCATACATGTTCTTTTTCATTTTTTTAATTCAATTTATTACCGCTTACCTTGATTTTGGATTGTATAATGTTCAATTTTTTTGCATCCTACCATTTGACGTTAGACTAGTTCTTCCATGAAAAAAAATCATAATTTTTATATCACCATACTGTTACTGGTTTCCTTATACTATTTCCATATTTAGTGGAAGTTGAATGATTTCAAAAAATATCCCAATGTCACTCATGGATAATTCATTTAATGACTTGGTTACCAACCATTGATGAATTAATAAATTTATTCTAGACTACTAAATAACCAGGAAGAGTAAATGGCATGGCTGGTAAACTTTTCCTCATATATACCTATAAATTCATCATTCTTATACTTAATCATGTTTATTTCATTTTAAATTATATTCATAAAACAAAAAGTTATTACTTAATAAAAATTATACCCTTAAATTAATAACATTAAATATATTTAATTTCATCTTAATGAATCTTATTCCTAGCAATATTCCTTAATTGATCTACTTCACATTCCAAAATAGAAAATGAAAATGAAAACACCTTCTTCATCTAATCACCAAAGAATTATATATAACATTTCCACTAAATAAATCCATTTTTTATAACCTTTAGATCATATTTTCCATATATGGAGGTTGGATATTGTAAAATTCCATATTCAATGGAATTTTTATCCTTCCATTGAAACATGTGATGTTTTAAATGACCCACACTGCCTTTTATAACATGGGTGAGTTTAGTGATGATGGTCACACAATATTTCAACCCATATTGTAAAACCGTTCATTTCCCATGGTGATGGTCATTGATATTAATTTTACTTTTATTTATCTTAATATTATATCATGTTCAATCCATTTAAAAAAATGAAATGTATAGCGTGTGAATGAATTTTCAAATTCAGAAACCACATAATATTGAAAAATCACATATAATATTTTTAAGTCATGCAAAATTATTTGTAGTCAATAACACCTTATATATATCTTATGTAGTACATAGTCATATTCTATTTTAATCCATTATAAGGGTCTATAAATTTTTGGTGAATTTATAAAGAATATCCTACAACGGTTTCAATCCATGTGTTTAGCATGGCATTTTATCATGCAATAGGTGAAGATCGAGTCAAATCCTAAAGTTACCATTTTAGAGTTATTAATCCTTAGTTAAACAATTATAGAGACAGATCCACATATAATATCATGAAAATGTTATAATTTCATATAAACTACTCTCTTTAAACATCACCAAAATTCCATGAAATTTTCTAATTCATTGATATATCATTATGGTTCTCACTAATTCTTTTCATCATATTTTTCAATGGTAAACTAAACCATCATTTTTAAGAACTAGAGTGGTGCCAAAATTTTAAACATATATATTTCTTCTAAATATATTAATATTAAATAAATAACCGAAGAATACATTGAATAAACATATAGGTATATACATTTTGGAAACATAAATACATAAAAACTAGTTCATTAATGAGCTATATCAACTACCACTTATGTTTTCATAAATGGAATCCTTTATTTAAATATTATATATAAAACCATTAATTATACAAAGGAAAAATCAAAAATAAGAAATGGTTATAATTAATTCTTAGTGAGAGTAAACAAGATAGATATTAATGATCACATATAAATAATATAATAATAATAGAATGAAAAAATGAGCATTAGATTTGAAAATCAAACCCTGTATACAATGATCATAACCCTAATTAATGGAATAAATCATGTAATTCTATATGACATAACCCATAAGATAATAAAATGATATAATACATTTGATTATAAAATAGACTTATTAATGTGAAAGAAAACATAATTATAACATTGACTACATTGATAAATAGATTGAGGTTCACACATTATGTAAAGCAAATGAATATATTCCCTAGAGAAAATTATGTATATGAATCCAGGTTCATTTATAAACTAATGGAAATGGAATAATGTCAATTCATAAGCATATATACATAAAAATAGTTCCACGCATAAACTTGTTGACATTAAACATGATCCACTCATAAGATTTTTAAAATCATATTAGGTTCATGTATAACATAATTACAAATGATTTATCAATATTTTCCCAATACACTGGAGTGATATATAGGTACCACCCATCATATAATTTAAATCATTCATATTTTTTGAACAACATCATAAATCATTCACTATTATTCTACCCATGAATATAAATGTGTTTTATAATCATTTAATCACAGTATAACACATTAAAAATAAACATGTTTTAAAAACATAATTTTGAAATATAAATTAGACTTCTAAAGAAAGAATAAGGATTTATTCATTGGATAATATCCCCAATATTTTTTTAACTAATATCAATGGATTTCATCACGGATAAAAAATAGTTCTTAAATATCACTCCGAACATTTACAATGAAAAATAACATTTTCACATTAAAATTATATATGAAAAATTAAAATATTTTATTGTTGTTAAATTAATTATATTCTATTAATATAACTTTATAATCCATTAATATAATCATTAAATCATTATTGTTTCATGATGTTGGATAATAAAATTCATTCCCAACATATTAAAACATACATTCCTTACACATTTTTTGCATGAATAAATAAAAAGTAACTTGTTTTAAATTTTTCAAGAAGATTTATTTTTTAAAAAAAATTAAAAAACAAATGAGGGGATAATTATTTTAAAAATTAATATTATAACATTCTTGAGAAAAATTTATATAAAATGGATTTTCAAGAAAAGTTATTTTTGACCAAAGATTTAAATTTCATAGATTTGTTTTAAAAATATTGTTTATATCTATTGACTATATACAAGAATTTAAATTAAATTAAATAATTTACTCTCTAAAAATTACCATTTATAATGAAATTACATGATTATATTGCGGTTTTTATCATAATATTTCATTACAAGAGGTGTATATATAAACAATCACATTCAACAATTGGATCTTAACATAAAACGATTACAACTTTCGTAATATTTCAATCGTAATACCAAGGAATAAATAATCTTATATGTCTATTTATATCAATATTTATCATGTGAATAATCATAAAAATAATTCATTATATATATATAATCCACCTAAAATAAAAACGTATTCTATATTTCATTTTCCCCACATAAATTAATATGACTTGAAAATAACTTACAAATTATTAACTTTAGAATCATATGTCTAATTATGTTATATCATCAAATGAAACTCTAAATATCATGATATTTATGATATTTATGATTTAATATTTCCATTTGGAATTATATACACCACAGAAAATAAAAAAGTATTGAAGTTACAATTATTATCTATAAATAAAAGTTTTAATAGATATATCTTACCTTAAATCTCGACCTTATTTATAATAACCCAAAACAACTATATAATAAATATATGTTTATTATATATATTTATTTTCATTAAATATAATTATATATATCAGGACATATATGATATAATTAATATCTTTTATTATCCATTAATAAGCAATTCATTGTTAAAATCATGTGTCGGGTAATATCTAGTAGTGTTTTCAAATATGTTTTGGTTTTGTTTTGTAGTAATTTTTTTGGTCATGGATACATCATATAAATAAATTTATATGTTAAATAATTATCATATATATTAATTATATATATATTTATTTTAATCTATAAAAGTTTCAAATAAAAATGAATTATGTCATTCAAGGAGAAGGCAAGACATACATACGCTTGAATGTTGGGATCATTTTTTGAAGGATGAAACATAAAAAAAGTAAATATTAATTCACCATTATTAAATAATATCATTATCATTTATATCATATATATTAAATTAATGTATCATTAGTACCATACTTTTAAAAACAATATGAATAACATATCACATAACTTCATTGAGGTGATAGTCCATAAAAACACATGAGCGAGTATACAAATTTCAATCATAAAGTGTATTAAGAAGGAAGATATTATATTATATTTCATGAAGTATAATAATTTCATAAATGTAATATTCACATGTTCAATACCTAAATATAAAATTCCATGAGAGGAAATGATGGAAAATAAATTCCATCAGTTCATAAGGTAGTGGTCTTCTATACACTCCATCGAGGGTTTCATTTCCCATTTGATGGAAGAGTAGTTGGATGAAGGTTATCCAATTAATATAATTATATCGCAATATATGGTTGATAATTATGATATTATAAAATAATAACTGAATAATAATTTATAAATGAGGTAGAATAAATTAATATTTTCATTATTAAAAACTTAATATCTTCATTAGAGAACCACATTAATTTTTTTAAAATCATAAAATTAGATTTTCTGAAAAAGACTATGGCCTGTGGGATGTGGGGTGGGAAGTAAGGTATTAATTTTTGTAGGTCATGGAAGAACCAAAATGATAAAAAATTATGGTGATAATATTTGAGGATATATCCTTTTCTAAGTGGGGAATGGAACCCATATAGAAACTTTATCATTTTTACATATTATTACACGAATTAAAACATAATTATCTATCAAATTACATGACTTGGATGATGAAGACTAGTGTCTTTGGAATAAATTGTAAATAAAATTAAAAGCGTGGGAATAAGTCAAATTTTTTTATAATCGATTATAATATTTTACATAATTTCCTCCCTTGTATATTCATGGGATAACCTTGGGATAATATGAACAAAGGGATGATCTAAAAAGCCTAGTAAGGGAATAAACATTGGAATAATGAAAATGACATGGGTCGAAAGGGATAATATGAGGACATAAATTTCATGGATAAGAAAAGTAAGAATGGAATATGTAATCATTGTATCGTAAGGAGTGTGGAAACAAAGTACAACACGATTTTAACATGAGTCATGGATCATTGCACGCGAAGGAGAATGAGTCGAGGTTAACCACTGAAACCATTTCACATAGAGCACGAGTCAGCCAAACCACCAATATTGTTGCACATGAATTATCATGAGACTAAAACATAACAGATGGGTTTATCAACGAGTTGTACAAGAAATAAATTAAAAAAATAATACATTTAACTTCACTATGTAATATAGGAAAATATTATGAAATTTTATTTCAAACTAATGTGATAACATATAAAAAGGGTGTTTATCAAACATTATGATCAAAACAATTTAGTGTGGATTATGGATAACACTAATGAATATTTAATTATTAAAAGGGAATAATAATTTATATATAAAATGTGAAATAATATTGTTTTCACAATAAAATAGGCTATTTTCAAAAAATAATGTATCCTTAAAACATATTATTTAGTGCACATGGAAATGGGAAAGAATTCAGGCAGTTCACTTAAAACATTCTTTCTTAATAGGATTAGTTTAGTGGGGTACCATTTAAAAATATGTATATCCCCAAAAAAATATTGATGAATGGATCTGGGTACATGATTTTGGAATTTATACATATAACTACAATATGTATATAAAAAAAGACAATATATTTGGGTAATAAGTGAAAAAGAATAACTAGAAGGAATAACCGAGGTTCTGGTAGAATCCCTCACCATAAGTGTGAAACTGTTCGGAAGATAATCTAAATGTCATGGATAATAAAATTATATTAATTAATTAATAATTCCATAATATATTAGTTATATATATTTTGTAGAATAAATTTTTTAATTATATTTATGGAATTTTTTTAATTGATTAAGAGATTCAATATGATCGATTGAGAGTATTGGTTTTCTTGATTTTTATGATCAGTTTACTTGTATACATGTACGGCTGATCATATAGAGTGTGGGTAATTTCCATGAATTGAATATATATATAAACATTCATATTAAAGATCTTAAATTTTTCTTATAAATAATTTGGTTTTATGTAATGAGGATCAATAATTGGATAAGTAGTTATTGATAACATGTTGAGTTTATTTTATGAGTTTTTGATCACAATGATCTCAATTTTTATAAATTATTATCATCTATTTAAAATGATTCCAAAAAGATCACTATGATATAATAAATATATTATTATCTGTATCAAACTTTAAAATGGTTTCATAACCACCCATGAATATGGTAATGGAAATTGAAAAAATCTTCTTCCTTGATAGCGATAAATGAGCACATCACAGATTATGTTTTCATTTTTAGTATAAAATCACATGGAAATGGAGATGATGATGAATTATTAAAATCTATAAAAATATATTGTTCTTATTTAAATTTAGTTATCATACTTTTTGGAAGAGGGTATGGGATGATATAAAATTAAAATAAATAAACATCAAAATAAAATAAAAGAGAAGAATGAGGGTTTTACCACATGGTTCATTTTTCATGAGAACCTCTATAGAGGATTGGTTTTGAGTTTTTTATTAAACATATTTCTCGAAGTGGGGGAGGTGTTTGGGAAGTTATTTCAGTAGAATTTATACAATTATAAAGTCTTGAAAGGTTTGACAGGATGCGGTGGTGAGGGGTAGTATTTATAGTGGATGAGAGGGGGGTTTTCTCATTGTTTTAATCATTATTTTATTATTTTTTTATCAAAAATAAGAATAATTCTACAATTTTAATAATAAATATTTATATAATGACGTTTATTTAATGGTTATTGTTCTTATATCATCAATGACTTAATGTATAGTATATTTAACTTATAATGTATAAATACCGTAAACTACAAAATTTTACAACTCACCAAAAAAGTAATGTATTTTAGAAAAATAAAACAAATTTACTCTAAATTTTTTTAAATATGTTGTATTAAAAATTGAACTCCATTTTATTAAAAAAATTATAAATATTGGAAATTTTATTTTTAATAAAAATCATTATTTACTCGAAAAATATAGAGTTCAAATTTATAACAAATCTTATAACACTTTTAAAAATCAACTATGGACTCATTAAATTATCTTATAATTATAAGAAATAAAAATATTAATTTTGTAATTTATTTTACGAAAAAATATTTTTGAATAAAATTTTAAATTAATCATAAACATTTAATTAAATATTTATGAATTACAAAAATACCAACACATAATTAATAATTATTAAAATATCTATCAATTTATAATATGATTTACTTTTATCATATTATCACTTATAAGATAGATACATTTTATTTATACATTAATTATTGAGGTTTCTATTTATTTGGTTGGTTTACTATTCATAAGGGTCACATTAATATTCCAAAATTCAAGTTATTATTCCTTTAGTATCTGTACCATTACTTCTAGATATGCCATTTCATTAATTTATTATTGATTTGTAATATTTATATAATGTTATTAATCTGATTTATATGTGATTATACTACATGAAATAATTATAAGAATGCAGTTTCATTAATAAATTTTTTAGATCATTTCATTCTTCTAACATTATGAAATTTCACTCATGAAATTTGGTTTTACATTATATATTTAGAAAATTTTTGTTTACTTCTCCGTTAGCACATCCTCTAATTCCCTTTTTTTATTTGTGTAATTACGGTTCCACCATAGTACAACAACCAGGTGATGAGTCTAGTTGTAAAAATCATTATCTCTATAATCCTTGAATGACTTTGGCATCTCCTCATTTGATGAATCATTTTCAAACTATAAAAAATTGAATTCAATACATGTGAAATATCTAGTATGTAGTTTCTCAATAGGGATACGTGGAATACATCGTGTACCGGATTCACGGTAGTTGGAAGTTCTAGTCGATAGGAAACAACTCTTACACGATCAGAAATATCAACGGGTCTAATATGCATGTTAATATCTTCACTTTCATTCCAACTCAAATGATCCAATTCCAGGTATATTTATTGAGTAATACTGTGTATCTAACCATAAACACTACTTCTCATCAACGAGTTTTTATGTATCCCTTTTTTTGAATTTGGGTTTCCCTGATGTGCAGCTGAATGGTTTTGAACTTCATCACTATTTCTTCAACCATTTCAGGTCCTATAATCTAATGTTCTCCAACATCTTCCCAACATGCTATTATTATACATATTTTCAAATAAAGGGCGTCAAATGGAGACATTTAGATACTTGATGGGAAACTATTATTGTAATAGAAACAACTAGAGGAAGATATTGATCCCATCCTTCTTTAAAGTTCATAAAACATGTTCCCAACATGCCTTCAAGGGTATAAACAGTTCTCTTAGATTGGCCATCAGTTTGGGGGTGATAGGTTATACAAATATTAAACTCAATGTTTACAGAATATTAGATTATTTTCTAGAAAATGATGGTGAATCTCATATATCAATGAGATAAAAATAGTATTGGTAGTCTATTAAACCATATCACTTCATTGATGTATATTGGTTCAAGTTGATCTCTTGAAAACTACTATAAAATTTTAATAAACTGATCTTTATTTTTAAGATAATATACAATCGCCAATATATAAATGTTCACTATGGAAATTTGGATGTAAAATCCCAAAGTCCATGTTTATTTTTTCCCATTTACATATTGATATGGGTAATGGTTTCATAAACCCTTTATAATTTTTTATTTCAAACTTCACATGCTATTATACCACAGAAATTGATGTATATATAGATATATAATTGTTTATATTGTCTTAAAAATGGTTATATCATATATCTCAATACGTCAATGTGATCTTGAGGTAAATAGATAATATTGAGTTATTTGTCTCATTCAAAATCTCCTTTTTTACCTCTGTATTGGATTGTACACATAGTTCTGACCAAAATTTCATGAATCCAAACATATCTATTTTAAAATATAAGAATTTAATATTTCTAATATCTTCCACCCTTTTTTAAATTTCCAAATCATTTATTTGAGAATCCATTACTATATCCACAAGAGAGAGTGGAGTAATCATTTGAGAAATGATTGATGATTTACCTCCCATAATTATTCCCTTATCCATCCTTTGTATGTCTAAGAATATTGTATCCTTCACAATTCTCATAATTGAAAAATATGTTGGATATTTTCAACATAGATCATATTCCACCTTATTTTCCTTTATATGATGGTATTGGATTTAGATGTAATAATATTTGTTGAATTCCAACCATATTCAATGGTGCATATTATGTTGAATCTATGTGAATATATATTTTAGACTCTTGTGATTAGTATATATTTCACACTTCTCCCCATAAACATAATGCCTCTATATTTTCAATCTGAAAATCACAGCTGCAAACTCCAGATCATGTGTTGGATAGTTTTTATTGTTGATTTTAAATTTCTTTGAGGTGTAAGCTATCATGTTATCATCTTGCATCAGTACACAACCTAATCAATTTTGGAAGAATCATTTTACACCATAACGCATTCTATATTTGTTATAATTGTGAGTACTATCATAGTGATAAGTTTCTATTTTAACTCCTTAAAGAATTTCCCATATTCATGAGTCCATATAAACATCACTCCCTTTAATGTAAACTTGGTTATTATGTTTGAAAAACATGATATGTTCATTATAAGTCATTCTTAATTATTATCTAAACTAAGGAAACTAATGATCTATGTTAAATATGATGGCATGGGGAACTCTTCAATTTACACTATCTTGAAAGTTGCCACATATATTCCTTTTCTGGTGATAACATGACCGAAGAATGACAAATCAACCATCTATAACTCACCATTACATTTCAGTACATATTGTTTCTACCTTTTCATGTTCATTAAATAAACATTAAAACTATTGTAACGTCCCTCCCTACTATTAGAGTATATCCATATATCATCGATAAAGGCTTCAAAAAATTATCTGATGTAACCTATATAGATATTATTCATAAAATCTATGAAATTTTTGGTACCTTTAGTAATTTTTTAGGGAATCACTAGGAACTCATAGTTTCTATACATTGTTTAAAAGGATATCTTGGAAATAACATCCTTCCACAAAATTATTTGATGATATCTAGACCGATGGCCCACAATAGTGAAATAATTGGCCCCAAATAGTTAATCGAACAAGTCATTTATCTATGGTAGGGGATATTCATTCTTTATCGTTATTTTATTTAGATCATGACTATCATTGTAGAGGATCATTGATCTATCCTTCCTTTTAATGAAGATGATTGGTGTACCCCATGGTGAATTACATGGTATTATAAAACTCTTGTCTATATTCCCCTATAAATGATTCTTCTACTCTTTCATTTCTATAGTGGCGATTCTAAAATCTATTTTTCTATATTTTCTGTCATAAATGAATAATTTCAATTGATAACTCAATCTCTCGGTCTAGAGGATGCCAAGGACACTCCTTAGGGAAAGAATTAATGTACTCCCTTAAAATTGGTATGTCTTGGAGCTAGTTTATCTCTTGGTACCAAACATTAGAGCTACATATTAATTCTCAAAAGGAAGTAATATAGACACATGAGATAATGATTCTAAAATAGATCATTCCTCATCATTATAGTTGAACAAAATTGGAGGATGATTTGTGATGTGAAGTGTGATCATAATTTCCTGACAGTTAATGTAACATCCCAGGTAAATGAAGAAAAATATATTTTCATATTTATTAATATTTGTGAATTAAATATTAATTTTAGCTTAAATGGGTATGTTCGATAGCGTACCCGATACGCAACAATGGGTTTCTTTGAAATCTTACGTTTGCACACTAATAATATAATATTATTATTTTAAATGGTAGTTAAATCCTAGCCGTTGTATTGGTGGGAATGAAAAAAACTAACTATAATATGATTATACATGTATTTATATTTATCCAATAAAAGTTAGAGCCATAAAAAGTTAATGAATCTAATTTTAAGCGTAATTTACATTAAAAGGCCGATTTATCGCCTTTTAATGGTGAACCCTATTTAAATATACCTTTTTTTACTTTAATTCATTAAAATTGACCAAATAAAATACTTCTTTATAATGGGGACATCAAATTTTACATTGGGTAAATGTTTGGTATTTTTCTGATAAAGTTCATTTTTTAATGAATTGTGAAAAATATTGTATTTTAATTCAATAGTGCTTTTTAATTTAATTTATTTATATGGATAGATTATCTATTTAATTTGTTTTAAAGTGGAATTAAAATATATTTATACTATTTAATACAATGTTGGTCATTGTATTTAATTTCACTTTGAAATTAGACATAAATAAGTTTCAATCATTTCATAGTTATTGTTTCTTAAAAACACGCTATTTGTTTTAACAGTGGGAATTAATTTTTAAATTAATTAATGCCACATCTATTTTTTGAATTTGGAAAAAGAGACATCATTTCTGAATTCAGAATATCAAATATAGCTTAGGCTGAATTGTTGGTATTTTTCTAATAAACATCAATTTTTGATGAATAGTGACACCACTTAGTGGTAGTTAAAAAACTGACTATTTCATTTAAATGGAATTTTACCACTTCTGTGAATTGAATTTCAAAAATCCGACATACATGGTTGTTAACAATAAGTAAAATTTGGTTCAATAAGATGAAATTAATTTTGGGTGAATAGTAACTTTTGACTTTTATTTATCGCGGTTAAAGGTAAATATGGTAATTCCTGGTCAAAAGAATATTATAATCATTCAAAATTATCTTAACACTTGTCCAAATATTATTGGTTGAGTCATTTAGGACCATTAGCATATTTGTGTAGATTTTGGGACCCCTTTAAGCCACTTGGGTGTGATAATGACAATTTAGAATAATTATCTTAAAGAAAAGACAAAAATGACAAAAGCGAATATCTTTTAATAAATTAATTTTTAAAAGGGGTAATATATATTTTCTGTTCGATTATAAATATTCATTTGAAAGATAAAAATATTTCTTACATCATGGTATTTTTTTATAATTTTTAGACATCAAATAAATTAAATTATTTATGACACAATAATGATGCAGTATTTACCTCATTAATAAACGATTAAAATAAAAAAGATTATAATGATTAAAATATTACCCAAAACATGTCCACATCTGATTGGATGATTTTATTTCGGTTATTAGTCATCTTATCTTCAACTATTATGATTTTTGGACCATTATAGACCGAATATCATTATATTATAAAATAATATTTTCACTCATTCCTAAAGAGCCCCTCCTCTCACTTATAAAAGGAGACTACTTCTATGCAATTCCTCACACCTCTCAAGCCATTTGGCTCGTCCAAACTCTGCTAAATTAAGCTTTCTACATCCCTATCCTCCTCCTAGATGCCTTAACTTAAAAAGAAGGCACATAAGATGTCCTTTTGGTTTAAACCAAAGGAAGTTTCCTAAATTAAAGGTAACAATTTCTTTTAAATTGTTTTCTTTTATTTTTCTTCTCCAACCCCTAAAATCATTTTATTTCTTTTCTTTTATAACAACACCAGTATCCTCAATATACTAGGATGTTTTTCTTATAAGAATTCGAACTACACTTACACACACCTCCATCTAATGGATGAAGAACATAATGTTTCTGTGGATGGCAAACTAATGCCTCACGAAACGAGGATTGTTCAATTACATATTACCGCCTCTCATGGTGGCCATTATGATAGTACTGAATTTATATATGATATATATTATTCTTATGATTTCTTTATGCTTCTGTACTCCCAAATTATATCAAACCTGAATGGTTTTCATGGTGGGTAAATACGATAATCTCATTTGAGGAAGTGCGGACTACAGCCCCCTCAAAGTGATGTGACTCGTTAATGCCCTATGGGGGATGTATAAAGGATAGAGTTATTAATATTGTATATGATATTATAATGGAATTATTATATACCTATGCATAGTTATGTTTTAATTCCATTAAAATAAGAAATAGAAATTAATGTAGCGTTCATGCGTATGTACGACATTCCATCTCCATGAACGGTGCATTTCATTTCATACCACCAAATGTTATGTACTATTATAAATACATTTACATGCAAGATATATATGATATATATGATACCCAAATCATGAATATCATTCTGGATATAATGAACCTTTTACCACGTTAACAACATGTAATTATAAGAAGTCCATTTTTGACTCACGTACCAAATATCTAAAAAATGAACGTTATTAACTTAAATGATTACATAATGATTATAACATGGTAATAAGTTATATAAAAGGTATAATAAATTTGAAAAATGTTTTTAATCAAGTATAAATTAACTTTAGTTTATTATTCAGGAGATTAAAGAATGAATGGGTCAAGTCGGACACGAGGTAAGGGACTTCATCTCAATCTCCTTTCGTTGAGGCATTTCTTATACATGACTTTATTTTATACGGTGTATAAACCCCTTTGAATTTTGATTTTATTCAAATGGAATCTTCTTATACAGATCGTTTTACTAAAAAAAAGGAATTTTTCTTTAACGTAAGCGGTGAAAACGACCATTCTGTCACAGCGAGTATTATTTGATCTTTGACTTCCTTAAAAAGACAGAATGTTTACAAAAGGAAAAATAAATACCAAATACTCTTTTTATGTATTTTGGTATTGAAAATGATTTTGATAATGGATTTATTATTTCAATATCTTGAAAATGTTATTTTATTATTACAATGTGGAATTTTATCTTTCCTTTATTATTTTTTATGTGTTATTATTATGTTATGGTTCTTGGGAATTATTTACATATATGGGTGGTTACATGATAAACCTAGGGCGGGTGAGACCGAGATAGCTCTCCAATGCATTGGGTAATGTGATTGAGGTAAACATGAATGTTTCTCCTAAGAGATTTAGGGAATATACTATGATGGGAATTCTAATGTTACTCCCTATGTAGCTGTGATAGCTACAATGTAAGTACGGTATGGATGCCGGATGTTACCTTTACGATTTTTGATTTCTATGTGTCTTTCATAAATCTTATGATTTCATGAGGTATGTAAAAGAGTTCATTTTAATATCTATTTATGAACAAATGTTTTCATTCAATGTTTTATAACCCTTACTGAGCCTTTTATGCTCATCCCTAGTTTGGAAATGTTTTTCACAGGACGTAAAGATGAATAGGGACAAGGATGTGGTCAAGGAAAAGCCATGCTCTCTTTAACATGGAATTAGACATGACATTTTTTCTAGAGTTTTTATTTTATAAAAGAAGTGGATTCTGGGTAGAAGTTCCTACTTTGTAATATTTTGAGATGTAATAGTTATGTCCTAATTCCCTAAAACTCTAAACCTGAAAATATCCTCAATGTGAATTATTCATTTAATTCAATATTATGTAATGTTTAAGGCCAGGGCCTTATAGTTGGTATCATAGGTTGGTTTAGATAACATTAGGAGTTAGGATATTGTTAAATTAATATCCATAAAGTAATTTATGTTAATATTGACATCATATAGCATTCACAGATCACCATGTCGTTTCCCATAAGATATTTCTTTGTTTAAAATGGTTCTCCATATAGGAAAAATGGAAACTATGTTGGGACGACATCAAGAGGAACACAACCTTCCAAATCAACAACTTGAGATTGTCAGAATCAGAACTGAACATTTTTTTGCAGTGATGGAACAATTGACTCAGGCTATAAAGGGTGGTGGTATCCATGTACGAGATCCTCGAGATCAACCACAGAGGAACATGTCAGTTGTGGATCATTTCATGAGGCAATATACCTCATCATTCAGAGGATCATCTGATCTGGTGCTAGCTAAAGGGTGGAATAAAGAACTGGAAATGATTTTTGAAGTCATGGGTTGTTCAGAACATCAAAAGGTTAGTCTCGTTGTTTACCGTTTTGAAGGTGAAGCTGATTAGTGGTGGTCGATGGTGAAAAATATCAGGGATAGTGAGGAGATTGATGCTATTGATTGGGATGAATTCAAAGGTATTTTTTTGGAGAAATATTTTCCTATGGTGGTTTGTCTTAGGATGGAAAACAATTCCTAGAATTGAGGCTGGAGGATGACTCAGTGGCTGCTTATGAAGAAAAATTCACTCGACTGGAAACGTATTCTCCAAACTTCATACGAGATCATGATAGTAAAATCAACCGTTTTTACTCAAGATTAAAGCCAATGTATCGAAGGGCTTTAACTTCTCGTGAGTTAAAAAGTTATTAAAAACTTGTTCGTTGTGTGGAGAAAGTGGAAATGGATTTTTCCAATGATCAAGTATTCTTTGACAAACTACAAAATAAGAGGTCAATGTGGCAGGCGAAAGGAAAGAACTCTTCAAAAAAGTCTGATGGTAAGAAGCTTAATTTTACAGTTTGAGAAAATTGTGGTAAAAAGCATACTGGGGAATGTCTTTTTAATTCTGGTAAGTTCTAATGATGTGGTAAAATGGGACATAAGGCTCATAATTACACTGAAAAAGATTAGGGTAATGGTAAGACAAAATATGATTTACTGTCCGTAAAATGTTTTAAGTGCAATGAAATGGGTCATTATGCAAATGAGTGTCCAACAAGGAACTCAACCAAAGGAAAGCAGCAAGAATACATCAGAAAGGGGCAGCGAAATCCTTTGCAACTACTTCAGTAGGTGTTGGGCCATCAAATGATGTTTAATCAAGTACATTGTTTGTTTGTTCAGATTATGCCAATGTGTTGTTTGATTCAGGGTCTACACACTCTTTTATTTCTGAAAAGTTTTCTAGTAAATTGGGAATTCCATCTCATGATATGAATTCTGAACATATGGTAAAAACACCTGGAGGAAATTTAGAGACAAAAAGAAAACATAAGAACATTCCTGTCCTTGTGTGTGGAATGAATCTACCTGTAAACCTTATTGTTTTGCCTCTAGTAGAGTTTGGTGTTATATTGGGAATGGATTGGCTTTCTGTTTATCATGATAAGATTGACTCCAGAGATAAAGAGGTTTCTTTTTAGAATAAATTTCAGTTTGTGTACAAGAATGAACCCTTGCTTTTGATAACATATTAGGAAGTCGAAAAACTGGTAAAAGATGGAAATGAATGTTACCTTCAACATATTTTTGAAAACAAAGGAACTATTCATATTAATGACGTGCTAGTGGTAAATAAGTACCTTGATGTTTTTCCTGATGATTTTCCTGGTATTATACCTGATCGAGAAGTTGAATTTACTATTCACTTAGTTACTGATGCTAATCCAATTTCAAAACCCCCTTATCGAATGGATCAAATTGAACTCTTAGAGTTGAAATAATTACAGGTGTTATTAGATAAAGGTTTCATTCGACCCAGTACATCACCCTGGGGTGCTCCTGTTTTGTTTGTAAAAAATAATGATGGTTCAATGAGTCTTTGCATTGATTATAGTGCATTGAATAACATCATTGTTAAGAATAAGTATCCATTGCCTCATATCGATGATTTGTTTGATCAGCTCTAGGGAGATCAGTATTTTTCGATGATTGACTTGAGGTCAGGGTAGCATCAGTTGAAATTAAAAGAAGCCGATGTTCTGAAGACCGCCTTTCGTACTAGATATGGCCATTATGAATTTGTAGTTATTCCTTTTGGTTTAACCAATGCACCTACTGTATTCATGGATCTTATGAATAGAAATTTCCGTGAATTCTTGGATAAGTTTGTGGTTGTGTTCATTGATGATATTTTGTATTATTCAAAAAGTAAAGAGGAACATGAAATTCATTTAAGGGTTGTCTTAATAACCTTAAAAGAAAAGAAACATTATGGAAAATTCAGCAAGTGTGAGTTTTGGTTACCACAAATTTCTTTCATTGGTCACATTGTTTCAAAAAATGGCATAACTATTGATCCTGCAAAAACAAAAGTTGTTGAAGAATGGCCAAGACCTACAAATATAACCAAGATTCATAGTATTCTTGTTTTGGAAGGTTATTACCAGAGGTTTGTTGAAAACATTGTATGGTTATCTAGTCCAATGACTATGATAACTCGAAAAGGTGTTATGTTCATCTAGAAAAATGAATGTGATGAATGTTTACATGAATTGAAAAGGAGATTGGTGAATGCTCCAGTTTTGGAACTGCCTTCCAGAAATGGTGAGTTTGTTATCTACAGTGATTCTTTGTTGAAAGGACTGGGTTGCGTCCTAATGCAAAATGATCAGGTAATTTATTATGCTTCACGTCATTTGAAACCACATGAGTTAAATTTCCCTACACATGATTTGGAATTAGCTGCTATTGTTTTTGCTTTAAAAATTTGGAGACATCATTTGTATGGAGTGAAATGTGAAATATATACTAATCACAAATGTTTGAAGTATATATTCACTCAGAAATAATTTAACATGAGATAGAGGAGATGGTTGGAAGTAATCAAGGATTATGATTGTACGATCCATTACCATACAGGAAAAGTAAATAAAGTGGTCAATGCTTTGAGTCGGAAAAGTAATGTCTCATTAGCCATGCTACATTTGGAACAAGATCCTTTGGTTTTTGATTTGATGAAATTTGACATAGAAGTTGTTGGTGCAAGAAATTATTCTATTTTGTTTTAGGTTTCAGTGAGATCATCTCTATCAGATAGAATAAAGAAATCACATAAGGAAGAAAGTGAGTTGTAGAAAAAGGTAGAGTTGGTTCATATGGGTAAGTTGCCTGAATTTAACAATGATAATGATTGTGTTTTGAGGTTTGGAAAGAGATTATGTGTGCCTTGTGATTCACAGTTGAAGAATGAGTTGTTATGTGAAACTCATAGCTCTCTGTTTTTAGTTCATCCTAGCAGTACAAAGATGTACAGAGATCTTCGGGAATATTACCGGTGGGATGGAATAAAAAGAGATATTGCTGATTTTACTATGAAGTGATTGACTTGTCAGTAGGTTAAAGCAGAGTGATAGTTACCGAAAGGAATGCTTCAGCCTTTATCGGTGCCAGAGTGGAAATGGGAAAATATATCCACGGACTTTGTTGTGGGATTACCAAATACATCTCGAGGTAATAATGCAATCTCGGTTATAGTTGACTAATTGACTAAATCTACTCATTTCCTTCCTATTAGAGATACATTGCCTCTATATCAACTTGCTCTGTTGTATGTTAAAGAGATAATCAGGTTGGATGGAGTTCCCCTCTCCATTGTATCTGATCGTGATCCTAGGTTCAGTTCTAACTTTTGGAAAGGCCTTCAGAAGTCATTGGGTACTGAATTAAACTTTAGAACAGCTTTGCATCCTCAATCAGATGGGCAATCAGAACGAACAATTTATACATTGGAGGATATGTTACGTGCTTGCTCGATGGACTACCAGGGAAGTTGGGACCAACATCATTCTTTGGTTGAATTTCCTTATAATAACAGTTTTCATTCTAGTATACAGATGGCTCCATTTGATGTATTGTATGGATAGCGTTGTCGAACTCCAGCTTTTTGGGATGTTGTAGGTGAAAGAAAGCTGATGGGACTAGAATTGGAAGAAGTGATAGTAGAGAAAGTTTAGTTGATTCAGAATCACATGAGAACAGCTCAGAGTATACAGAAAAGTTATGCGGATAACCGGAGGAAGGATCTTTCTTTTGAGGTAGGTGACCATGTCCTTCTCAAAGTTTCTCCTTGGAAATGTGTGATGCGTTTTGGTAGGAATGTAAAGTTGAGTCCGATGTTCATTGGACCTTATGAAATTCTGGAGAAAGTTGGATCAGTTGCGTACAAAGTAGCTTTACCTCCATTTTTATCCCAGGCACACAATTTTTTTCATGTTTCGATGTTGAGAAAGTATATGCCAGATCCATCTCATGTTTTGAGCCCAGAGGTAGTTCAGTTGGAAGAGAATCTCTCTTATGAAGAACTACTAGTCCAGATTCTGTACCATAGAGAGTAGGTGTTATAGAATAAGGAAATTCATTAGGTAAAGGTTTTTTTGGAAAACCCATATGGTTATAGAGGCAACATGGGAATATGAAAATGCTATGAGGGATAAATACCCCACTTATTTTGATAAGTGGATAAAAATTACGAGGATGAAATTTCCAAAAGTGGGGAAGGATGTAACATCCTAGGTAAATGAAGAATAAAAGATTTTCATGTTTATTAATATTTGTTATTTAAATATTAATTTTACCTTAAAGGGGTTGCTATGTTCGAGAGCGTACCTGATACACTACAACGGGTTTCTTTGGAATCTTATGTTGCACACTAATAATATAATATTATTATTTTAAATGGTAGATATCTCATAGATGTTGTATTGGTGGAAAGTAACAAAAGTAACTATAATATAATTATACATGTATTTATATTTATCCAATAAAAGTTAGAGGCATATAAAGTGAATGAATCTAATTTTAAGCGTAATTTACATTAAAAGGCCGATTTATCACCTTTTAATGGAGAACCCTCTTTAAATATAGTTTTGGTTACATTAATACATTCTAATTGACTAAATAAAATGCTTTTTTTGAATGGGTACATCAAATTTTACTTTGGGTAAATTTTTGGTATTTTTCTGATAAAGTTCATTTTTAATGAATAGTGAAAACCATTGTATTTTAATTCAAAAGTGATTTTTAATCTAATTTATTTATATGGTTAGATTATCTTTTTAATTTGTTTTAAAGTGGAATTAAAATATATTTTTAATATTTAATCCAATTTTGGTCATTGGATTTAATTTCACTTTGAAATTAGACATAAACAAGTATCAATCTTTTGATAGTTATTGTTTCTTAAAAACACGCTATTGGTTTTAACAGCGAGAATTAATTTTTAAATTACTTAATGCCACTTCTATGTTTTTGAATTTGGAAAAATATACATCATTTCTGAATTTGGAATAACAAATATATATTAGGCTTAATTTTTGGTATTTTTCTGAAAAACTTTAATTTTTGATGAATAGTGACACCACTTAGTGGTAGTTAAAAAACTGACTTTTTCATTTAAATGGAATTTTACCACTTCTGTGAATTGAATTTCAATAATCTGACATAAATGGTGGTTATAAAGAATTAAAATGTTGTTCAATAAGATGAAAATATTTTTTGGTGAATAGTAACTTTTGACTTTTATTTACCGCGGTTAAAGGTAAATAGGTTAATTCAAGGTTAAAAGAATTTTATAATCATTCTAAATTATATTAACACTTGTCCAAATATTATTGGTTGAGTCATTTACGACCATTAGAATCTTTGGGTCTATTTTGGGACCCCTTTAAGCCACTTGCGAGTGATAATGACAATTTAGAATAATTAACTTAAAGAAAAGACAAAAATGAAAAAAGAAAATATCTTTTAGTAATTTAATTTTTAGAAAGGGGTTATATAAATTATTTGTTCGACTATAAATATTCATTGGAAAGATAACAATATTTCTTACATCATGGTATTTTTTATAATTTTTAGACATCAAATAAATTATATTATTTATGACACAATAAAGATGCAGTATTTACCTCATTAATAAATGATTAAAATAAATAAAATTATAATGATTAAAATATTATCCAAAACATGTCCAATTATGAATGGATGATTTTAATTAGGTTATGAGTCATCTTATCTTCGACCATAATGATTTTTGGACCATTAGAAACTGAATATCATTATATTATAAAATAATATTTTCACTCTTTCCTAAAGAGCCCCTCCTCTCCCTTATAAAAAGAGACTACTTATATGAAAGTACTCACACCTCTCAAGCCATTTGGCTCGTCCAAACTCTGCTCAATTAAGCTCCCTACATCCCTCTCCTCCTCCTAGAAGCCTTAACTTAGGAAAAGGCACTTAAGAGGTCCTTTTGGTTTAAACTAATGGAAGTTTCCGAAATTAACGGTAACAATTTCATTTAAATAGTTTTCTTTTATTTTTCTTCTCCAACCCCTAACCTCTTCTTATTTCTTTTCTTTTGTAACAACACTAGTATCCTCAATATACTAGGATGTTGTTATTATATGTATTAGAACTACACTTACACACACCTCCATCTAATGGATGAAGAACATAATGTTTCTGTGGATGGAAAAGTAACGCCTCATGAAATGATGATTGTTCAATTACATCTTACTGCCTATCATGGTGTCCATTATGATGGCACTATATTTATATATGATATATATTATGTTTAGGAATTATTTATTCATTTGTACTTCCCAATTATATCAAACCTTTATGGTTCCCATGGTGGGTAAATACTATAATCTCATTTGAGGAAGTGCGGACTATCGCCCCCTCAAAGTGATGTGACTCGTTAATGCCCTATATGGGATGTATAAAGGATAGAGATAATGATATTGTATATGATATTATACTGGAATTATAATATAACTATATTTATTTATGTTTTAATTCCATTAAAATAAGATATAGAAATGAAAGTAGCGTTCATGCATACGTACGGCTTACAGTCTCCATGAACGGTGCATTTCATTTCGTACTTCCAAATGTTATGTACTATTATAAATACATGTACATGCTGGATATATATGACATATATGATACCCAAATCATGAATATCATTATGGATATAATGATATTGGTGTGTTATAATAAAGCTCCAAAAAACAATGTGTAGTTTATCTATAATCATTGGATATATTAGGATTCTTGGTTTTTTATCATATTCCCATATTCATATTTCATTTAATTCCATATATTTTCAGGATAATTAACACCCTTATATTAGGTTTCATATCCTTATTTATCATTTTGGGTGGCTCCTCTAGGAAATTGGTTCAGATCTTACTCAATAATATTTTTCATTAATGTGACGATGTGAAAATTAGAATACCAACAAGTGTTTTGATCTCTTCCAAGACATCCCCTATTCTACATCAAACATTGAGTTTTCATTAACATGAATATATAATTTCCCCAAGTCCAAATAGACTTACTTATATTTATTAAACATTTCTCATATGGAATGAATCTCATTCTGGGTAAAAAGAATGAAAGGAATTTTTTTCATAAATTTTTAAAATACTCAATTTATATGATATATTGATTGTTAAACCCTTATTTTTTACAATTACATGTGAAATATCCATTTTAAACATGGTTAATAGTCATTCTATCCAAATTATTCATGAATATTATGATTCAGATATCCAATTTCGTGATTTAACTTATTTTCACCAAAAATTATATTATGAGAAATACAATTACCATGTTTTTACCCAGTTGTGCATTCATTATTATTGAATGTGAAAATTAATGAGGTGATGTAACTCTTTTGTAAAATCATGTTTGGGTACTCTACCTCTACATCTTGTTTCCAAAACTGATTATAACTCGTGGTGGATTAAAATTTTACTGAATTATATCTCCAAAAAATCATTGCACATCAAATTTACAAGGATAATTCCTTTTATTATAAGAATAAAAAATTTAAAATTTACATTCCATTTCCCATTCATCATAGTAATTCCATGTAGAATCAAAATTATGAATTCACATATAGTTACCCTCTACCATCCATAATTTATTGGATATATCATGACACCATTAAATCTATATGACATTAAATTCATGAAAAAGAACCATCAAATTATCACTACATGATGTTAAACATCATTTTAATGGTCAACACATCATGACCATAAATAGTGTGAACCTCCTATTAGTCGGAGGCCTATGTTTGAAACAATAATTGTCACTTTAGACTTCTAATCATGTCATGTTTTCTCTGTTATAAAATGATAGACTATACAACCCTTATAGTATATTCTATATGATGTAAAATCACAATCCACCATTACATTACATGCATCATGTCTATTAACATTGTGCATAAACCTCTAAATAAAAGTTTTATAGTGCTAACCCCCATAATCCATTAATCACATCATGTGTTTACATATTTTTTATACTTTACAAACCACCTTAAACATTCTCTATGGTCAAAAATATATTTATTTAATACTCTATAAATCCTACCTCATTCGTCCACTCTATGATTTTAATATATATTATCAATGTTTAGTTCATATTATGTTATACATCACCAATAAATAGTCACAAAATAATATCCTTAAACTAAAATGGTAATTTAATTCTATATGATGTTTTTAAAAATATACTTTTTTCTTCATCCTCACCTAAGAGGGAAGAAACCTCCTTTGGGGTTATTTTTAAATAGTTTTACCATCTAAATCTATGTATGGTGGAATCTTATCCCATGGTATACAAAGATATTCAAATATCATCTATCAGGGACCTAAAAATGACCATTGTAAATAGTGTCTTATCATCATCCTCACTTTGTCATGATGAAAAAATCCATCTTATAGAGATCATTCCTCTTACATGTATTTAATATGAAACTATTATCAGGAGATGTGTTTGATCCTCACTTGCAATGCTACACTACCTAATGTTCTAAATGAAAAATTTAATAAAACATTTATTATTGATCTCAAGAAAATATTCATTTTTGAAACACCTCTTTAATTTATTACATATAAAATTTTAATTCCCATCATCCCCACATATAAATGTTCCACCCTATAGTGAATTCATAGTTCTATAAAGGCTCACCTAACATACATAGAATACTCCCTGATAGAATTTTGAAAATAACATGAAACCCCCATGTTTCAAAGACACAATTAGTGTGTGACCATATTTTGTTGCACCCATCATTGATTATATTGTACTAGAATTAAGATTTAATTGTAAATTTCAGGATCCAATTATAACCCACTTATACTGACATTAGTGACTCATATATT
The DNA here is from genome assembly GCA_963277665.1 of Viscum album. NCBI lineage: Eukaryota > Viridiplantae > Streptophyta > Magnoliopsida > Santalales > Viscaceae > Viscum > Viscum album. The sequence continues at coordinate 414,464,049 of OY728153.1, read as the reverse complement.
AGATGTTATGATAAAATTTTCCAGATTATCCTTTATTCAGGCCATCTTCACCACCCTCAATGTTACCCTAATAATTAAATATCACACATTAATATGGAATGTGTTTTTTATGGGTTCGTTCATTAATTTCATTCCCATTTCATTGTGTTTCATCAAATTTTTTAGTGTCATTATTACCATATCCATTTCTCCCCTATTGTATGTTAAAATATGATATGGGTTGTCTTTTCAATTATTTTTCCCATATCAATCCTAGATCATAAGGTTTTAGGATTTATTGTTTATTCATTCCCTACAGGTGTGATTCACATTGTATATATAGTAAAAGAGACTCATTTCAACATTACAATGTGAATTTAAACTATAAAGATCATATTTATTCAATTTTATGCTAACTATCCAAGAATTTGTGATCACTATCTTACAATAGGGTTTTCCATCAGTAGATCATGTATATGATATCTGATATTCAACCACCATAACAAGAAAAAAGAATTAAAATTATTTTCAGAGTATGTATGTGAAGAATTATGCCACATTCTTGCTCAGTTCACTTTTTCTCTCTCTCATTATCTACGTCCATAACACCCTGACAAAACTCTTCGATCATGTCATCATGAATGTAAGCAATGTTCATTTATACAAGGAAATTTTCATGTAAAAATCCCTATTTCTTCAAAATGTTATGTAGGGACCATGTCACCTTTCGGTGTCACATGCCTTTCCAAACCCCCTATTTCTCAAATCTACATGACCCTAAGCTATAACAAAGAAAATTTCATTCTCACTATATTACTTTAAACTATTATTTATTATCTTTTCCTGATAAAGCTGATATAAATGGAATTTTACCCATAAAATTACATAAAATGAAAAGATATTATTAGGACCTTATATGATATGATTCAACTTTTAATTGTTGTTCTCTAACCACACCATCTTTTAGAACAACAATCAAAATGATTAACCCCATATAAGAAATTTTTTCATGTCTATATTTCTCATTATTCTATTAGTATATCTATCCAAGAATTACCTCCTTTATCATAATGATAAGACCTTGGAAAATTAATATTAAGTTTTAAAGACTCTATAAACAAAAGAAACCGATCATTTCATTTCACCCCTCAATATGGGATTAAGATATTTATAGAAGTCATTAGCCACTTATTTATAATTCATATCCTACCACAACAATTTTCAAAATAATTTGTTTCAATATTCATACTCTATAGGATATATAGAAAATCATGGATAATCTATCTGAGTCCCAGTCATAAATTTCAAATCTCCTCCATCTTTCCTCCATCCTGGATGCTCCTATAATGGTTCTTAGTACATTTTTATTAATCAAGTGTTGTTTCGCCATGAGAGAAGTCACCTAAATTGTATGGACCTAAAAATTATTATCATATTTAGTCTACTCATTTATAACATATACTATTACCACATAGTTTGAATTACTGAATCATATTTTCATTTCTAAATGGACTACCCTATAGTGACCACACAACACTCCAAACATCTACTTCCCTTCCAAAGAACGCATCCAACTTCATTATAAGAATAAACAATATCTGGATTATTTAACGAATACATGTTAATGGTCAACCATTTATTTTTAATTTTTATACTTGATATATAAATTCAATCAATGTTCTAAAAATATGGTTGACAATCATCCCCAACAATCTCATAGGTAACCTTTCCTCATATGATGATGTAAAACCCTAATTTTTTTCCTTTTATAAGTTTTGGTATATTTTAAAGGTGAATTAGTCCCATTGAAAACTATATAAGAAATATCATCATTTCCATGGGTTGTTTAAATTTTTGAGACATAAATAAAACCATGAAATGGTCATGGCATGATCTATCATGTAACTTTAATACCCATTAATTTACCCGTGTTTCTCACCATAATCATGGATGATGTGGTCATTGGTATTTTGGATCATATATCTCACCATCCTGATAGATATTCCTTCCTTTTATAATCTATATATTGATTAAACTAATCATTAAACATTGATTTTATAGGAATTTAAACTACATTGTGTCATTTCTATCACATAACATAAAAATGTATGATGTTATGATCCTTTCATGATAATAAAACCCATAGTTAAATTGGTATCACATGATGAATCATTCTATAAATAAGTGTCTCATTATTCCAACAACAAAGGATACGTAGCGTTGTTTGTGTAACATTTTCAGAACCTAGCTACGAGTTTCAAAAACATCGGTCTTTAAATCCAATACCCTATTAGAATAATGTTATTCATCTACCTATATCATCTTTGGGACAATTATCCTCCCTACACACATGATATAAATCAACACAAAACCATTTTCTCAGTTATAATACAATGATGATACCATTATAAAATGCATATTGTGTATTATTTTCCATTGTAATCCTTCCTTATCTCTTTTACAAGAGGAAAATCTATAAAGATAAGTTCCCTTGTTTATGATATATAACCATAATATGTATAATACAACTATTCGATTATTATGACCATAAACTTGGATCTATATTCATTGCCTAATGAAATTAATATGAACTACCATATAAAAAAAATCTACAATATACTAAGAATATTATGAATCATCATTGATATCATTTATAAATCTTGAAAAAAATCTTATTCTAATGTTTATCACCCATTATATATTGAAATTTTTAATCATTATCATCAATTATTTACTAATACCTTATATATCATACCAACATGATCGATGTGTGATGGTTTAACCACAAAAAGATCTGAAATACTCTGTCAGTGTTATACTCCCCAATCGAAACTCTTTATTCCTCATAATTTTGGTCAAAATCTATTTTCAAATCCAAATGGTCCCCTATAATGTTGTGGAAAAGTGATCCAAATTCACATCATCCACATAATGTATAAAATCATGAGGAGAAATATTTAATAGTATTGCAGTAGAACCCATTTGTTTAATATAAAAAATGGTTATCCTCATCCAATATACATCCATATTCAATAGATAAAGACTGTTAGAGTCACACATTACCCCTCTCAATAGTTGTATGTGTAATTCATACTATAAAACATATAGTGTTACCACCTAATTCATCTATTATATTTATTGGACCCCAAATATAATGGAATGAAATTTACTAGATATTGACAAATATTTTGGGTTTTCAACTATAATCAATGAAATATTTGGATCATATTCCACCATCTCCTTTTATCGTGTCAAAATAAGTTTATCACCCTTAAGATACAATGGTTTATTTTTAAGAAAAATATATATGTATGATTTTTCATGGTATGGATTCATCAAAATTTTACATCATGATAGATCATGTTTAGAGAATGGCCATTACAAAATAATGACCGATATATAACCTAGTTCATGTATCGAGCTTTTTATAATGAAGTGTACCATGATCATTGCGCAATGTGGTCACATAATTTAGGAAAATGATAGTGTTTTTTACTAACAAGATAATATATCTTGAATTACAAAAAACATATAGTTCCCCACCTCAATCTATAATAATCTGTATGGTTTTAATTTTAGGATTTTGGGAGTCATCATTAAAACAGGTCAACATTTTAGACATAGAATCTAATCTTATTCATCCATTTCAGCTATAATTCATGGGGATATTTTGTAATGAAAAAAAATTGAATTATTGATTTAGGGAAAAATTGAAATAGAATATCAGTGAAAATCATGGAAAACCCATATAAAATCCTATGAAAAAGTTAGAGTTTGTAAATGTTAATAGTTTCACATATGATAGTTATAATGCCTTAAAACTCAAACATTCATTATGATTGAAATATTCTATTAAATTTATCCTATTATGTACATGATTACTTTAAATTCACCAATAATCCTAACTTTTTTGTTAGATCTGATTGATGTATGTCAATCTAATGAACTATACATGCAATACTCATACATTTAAAATCTAAAATCACTATGGATTTCTAAAAGTGTATTCCGTTCAGGAATATCCTCACATGAAACATTCAAATTATTATCTCAAGATTAAGACATATTATGATAAATTCATAACCATGACTAGCACTGTTTTTGATGGATTAACATGGATTATGAAACCCCAATTTATGGAATCAATCGATCATTTTTGAAACACATCCAATTTACATTTGGAGAAAAAACATAATATATAGATAACAATATCTTGTGGCTCTACAAATCATAAATCTCATGGTATTTTTAAACCAAAATTAGGTATATTAAGTTGATTTTACCTTTCATAAAACATATTTCCCGGAATGATGACTTCACATTGACCCTAAATACACTTAATTAACAACTAATCATAAAAAAAATATAAATAAAATAGTAATCATGTATCATTGTTCACAGTAACACTATGATATTCCATATTTGGATAGTTTCCTTGAATTCAAAACATATGAAAATTCACTCTCATGAATAACCTCCTTCACGCTACTAGAAACAATAAAAATTTACCCTTTTTCTTCTATAAAATATTTACATATTCAATACATAAATCCCAACCATGGAACTTTCATGGGAGATGACCACATGTCCCCCTAAATAAATGAATGTAGTATTTATATATAAGTATCTCATGTCATCCTACCTATTAATATGGAACATAATGGTTAATACCTTAAAAACATTCCAATGACACTCAATTTGAGATAACAATGTTAGAGGAACATGATAAAGAATTGAATTGCCAAATTATCTAGTAACATGATTCTAAACACGATGATAATTTCTTAGTAACCTGATATTTAAATCAACAATAATATACTCATAAAAATTTGTTAATATGTAACCGTATTGTTTATGATAATCATATAATGATTTGCTTTATGAGAGAATAATAACATGTTTGATGATTCTAATATTACCTATGAGATGATCACACCATTCCTTGTGTGATGAGTGTTAGATGATCATCTCATCTCATGGGAAACTAAAATAAAAATACCTACACCATTTATTCATTTTCCCCTATTCAAGACAAAATCATCCTTATCACATTTCATTTAAATATTTTGTTTGAAACATTTATAGAACATTAAACATTATTCCTCAAATTTTACGGGGTTTGATCCAGGTATTATAGTATTGAATATATGATTTATCGTTGAGGTTGAAAACAAAAATCACCATAATTACATATCTCCCTAATTATGGTATAACATTGAAACACAATGATCTTTTAAATGTATACTAAATCCAATCACTATGTAATTCCAATGTACCCACAATAATTTGAAACAAAATAATATGTAATCTTTTGATCATACCAAAAATCTTGTGTATACCTTAGACTATACACATGAAATAATAAATATATGATTAACCCTTAAAATATTAACGTATACAGGATCATCCTCAATGGAATCTAAAGATGTAATCAACCAATACCTGAAGATTTTATGTTGTATGATTTTTACAGATATCTAAGTATGTGTAAAATTAATACATGACATGAATTTGTATAACGATCCTCACGGGAGTCTAAATAAGTGAACCACATCTGATGCATCAAAGACATAACATGTGGTGAAAATCCCAGTGATCATTGTGTGATGTGACTATGATGATTTTATGATGATCCTAGGATCTCTTATCTTTTTATATAAGTTAAAATAAAAGGATTCTTCCTCTTATGATAATAATGATAATTAGATCCCTTGTATGACTATAATATGAAGATAATATGATGATAATAGGATCTATACTCACATTCTTTAGGTGATGATTATATGTTATTAAATAATATTAATACATTGTGATGGATTATGTGATAAGAATTGAAAGACTAACTTATGTGAATTTAATCTCGTTATCCTCTACTTTTGTGATTATAATAACATTCATACCCTATATGATGATAACAACATTATATAGGTGATAATCATAATAATAATTTTGTAACATGAATAAGATTCCATGTTTGATGACTTCCATGTTTCTTATGTAGTTAAATTGAGCTACATTTTATGAATATCATAGGGTACTCTACGATATGGGGCAAGGATTCCATAAATAATTTTTGTATGCATCCATATTTATATCCCACGATTCAATGGTGTTTGAGCTAAATATTTATTATTCTCTGATTAAAATATAAACACATCCTATATGAGTAATAAATTTTATATTCCAAACATTCATATAATTTTTGATCAGCTCCAAATCTATGATACCATCCATTTCATAAAAAAAGTGGTATATCTAATCATTTTACACTATATGGTGGGATCAGGAATCATACTTCTAATAAAGTAGTTTATCTACATGGTTAACATAGACATGGTGAACTTATCCCAAGAGAGATACATAGATGTTTGAGTTAAAATCCCTATATCAAATTTGTATCTTGTAACTAACAACATCACCCATAATGGTGAATAAAGACCTATCATTTGATTGTTCGAATATGAGACAAGAAAGGACCATGAAGAACTGAAGGATGATAACTGAAAAAAGATTTTGATTTCAATAGAATAGTTTGATAATAATTTTCTAAAATATATTTTCAATATAACATTGGATAAAATATGTATTTTTATAGTTTTATGCATGTTAGTGTGATGAAATATTATACATTGAATGTGTAATAAATTAATCCATCATAACCACACATTATAAAATTTAATATATATGGGATAATCAAAATCAAATGGATCTTCAATATCTCCATTTTTATTTATTGGAAAGATGATAGAATTATTGATTATGATACATTAATAACAAATAATATAATGAATACTTCATATCACCCAATACAAGGAAACACTCCCAAAGATTATTCACATCACTTAACATCAATAAAAATAATTATTAGTCCTAAAAACTTATAATGTATAACCCTTGTATTTTCACCCAATGAGAGAAAAAATACAATGAAGGAAATGAGGTAGAATGTATCAATTAATTAATAATTATGTATGGTTTCAATTTACTCCATTAAATAACATCATATTATCTAGGACATCATTAATGAAGGGATTTTTCAATACAACCTTTACCTTACCCATTATAAAAACATACTAAATTTTAGGCTCTCCCTGTTAGCCCATCCCTTCAATGAAGTGGTAATAGTTATATTTAATAACATATATATAGTGAACATATAGTTACAACATTTTTAAAATAAATATCAATAAAATAATCCTAGTAAACTAAATATCATGTGAATTATGGAAATTAGGTACATCATAAAACATCTATAAATTAGTAACAGAGTCTTTCATTTAATTCTTCATAACATTCTCCCAGATCAAACTATACATTTATTATTTCTTGGGATATTATGTGGACATACATAAAATTATTGGAGATCCATAATTCCCTGTAAATTAGTAAAAATGATAAAAATGTGGGTATATATCTTGAAAATTAATAATAATAGTGTATAAAAACAATAGAATGAACATAACACATCATATAGATTCTTTACATAATAGATTAATAAAATATGATCATGGTAAAAAGATATGTTTAAAATGTGGTAAATATAGAATTACCTTTTTAGTGTCCTAATTTAAGAATCCAAACCACGAGAAACCATTATGGAGAAAAAAATCCCCAGTACAAGATTGTGGACAACTCTAACTACATAATTCCCTCCCATAACATTACAATCAATGATAATTATATGAAGTAAATTCATAATGTTTTCAAGAGATATAAATATCAACCCAAATGATTTAGTGGGATTATAAATATATATTAATACATAATTATAAAAAATAATTCATCTTTTTTCCACTTTGAAATAAAACATTTAAAAATAACTGTTGGGAAAAAATCCCTCAAGGTATCATTGAAGCATTTTTAGGTGAATGTTTTTGTTGAAAATGTTGAAAACTGTGATGTGATTGTTGACAAAGAAAACCATGACATACAATTCTTTTGACAATGGGGATTTCATGATGGAATGTCGAGTTCAAGAGTTGTGGTAAACGATCCATGTTTTATTGAAGAATGTCGACAAAGGAATGGATGATCATGAGGCGGATCAAAAATAACAGGTACAAGGTGGCACTGTTTTCCAGTGTTTTCTAATTTTTTGGGCCTAAAAATAGACAAAAGGAGAAATTTGGTTTTGGAAAAGAGACTTGTGCACCCTATACAAGAAGGAGAATAAACTTGTGTGCTTAATGTTTTTCAGCATTAGAAGGTCAAAATAAGGAAAAGGATAGAGGGTCACACAGGTATTGGTGTGGTCATGTAAATGACTTGTGCACCGAGGGGTGACTTGTGCGCTGTCACACAGGGTGACCAAATGCCTATAAATACTGGATCACCATCCTCATTTTTCAATGGAGTTCAATAGTTTGAAAAATTAGAGCTCTCGTCGCACAGGTGTGGTGGTCGCACAAGTGGTGGTGGGTCGCGCAAGTGGGACCTACGTTCTAGATTCGAAGAAAGATGGCTGTTGTTTGTTGTGCATCAATATTGGTTTGGGCGTAAAGGGAAGTGTGTTGCGTAAGTTTGGAGTTTAAGAAGTTTTTGTTGCACAAGTGTCTGAGGTGGACTTGTGCGCCAGTTGTGACTTGTGTGCCGATACTTGCACACCGAATTAGACATTCACGCCAAGTAATGTTGATTCCCCGGCCTTATTTTCAGGCTTCGAGGAAGATGGATGTTTTCACGATACCTTAGATGCAAAGTGATATTCATCTACGGTGAAATTTGGACTTCATCAGAGCATCTACATGCAAAGGAAAGAAGAATTATTTCATGAAAATGAAGAGACCTATAGGTCTATTAACTGTGAGTGGATCCTTTCCAGAGTAGTGAGCAAAGGAAGAGAAGAATGTGATCCTCTCCACCAGCAGTGAGCCAGAGAGAGAGAAATAGGGATTGACCCTTGGGAAAGTAGTGAGATGAACCTAATATTTGTATAGGTGTGAGCCTTGGAGGAGAAGTGATCTATCCCGAACATTGTAAACAACAGTGCACTTTAAGTGAATTTGGTACGACCGACAACTTGTTGGAATATGCTCCATGGACATAGCTCAGTGAGGGTGAACCAAGTAAAAATTGTTGTTTCCTATGTATTCTTTACTTTATGATTATATAGTGTAATGGGAAAGAGATAGAATATTGTTTTTCTTAACAGTGAAACAAGATCAAAACGGGTTTTAATTTTTAATTAGTCATACCCAGATTCACCCCCCCACCTCTTAGGGTATTTATCCTTATGGACCTAACAATTGGTATCAAAGGGAAAGGTTGATATTAGTTCTTCACTCAATGGAGGTAACTAATCATAATGGAAATCTGATATTTGATGGGAACAGTTTTCAGCTATGGAAGAATCAGATGACACACTACTTCCAATCATTTGGAATGGATGTATTCACAGCAGCAATGCATGGTATAACAGCAGACATCAACAGTGGTGCATTATCATAAGCTGAGCGTAGAGAGATGGATTCTAATGCCAAAGCAATCAATGCCTTAGGGGGTTTTCTATCCAATTTTATATATACAAATGTGATTTATTACAAAACATCACATGCCATGTGGGAAAAGTTATTGAATATATATTAAGGGGATACAAAGATTAAAGAGGCAAAGATGCAAGTGTTGTGGAACAAGTATGATGTTTTTAGAATGAACCCCAATGAGTCCGTTGATTAATTATATGATAGGGAAAATGCTTTAGTGGAATACATCCATGGTCCTAGAGAATTTATTGATGAAATAAAAATTTTGAAGCACATCTTGAGGAAACTTCCACCTCGGTTCAATACGAAATTTTCAGGGCTAAAAGACAAATATCCAAAAGAACTGACATTGGATAACCTACACAACACTATTATTGCATATGAAATCAGAAATGATGATAATGATGATGTGGAAAATGGGATATCCAAAGAGTTGGAATTCAAGGCCTTGAAATAGCTCACCATTTAAGACTCTCAGGAAGAAGAAGAGACAGATGAGGTAATGTCATTCCTCTCATCATATCATCAAATAGGAAAAGGAAAGTTAAAAGGGAAACTGCCTCTTGCATAATTTAGATGTGGAAAGGTTGGAAATATCACAATAAGATGCCCCAAATAGTTCCAAGAAGAAAATTATGAAGATGATGTAGAAATTCACAAGAAGAAATATTCAGCATATATGAAAGGGAATAATCAGTTCAAGAGAAATTACTTCATGAAGAATAATCATCTGTCAAATGAAATAAATAGTTTAGATGAGTCTGGAGTTGAAGAGGTTGAGGAACTAGAGAACTGAAAAGATCGAGGAGAAAATTCTATGGTGGAGGTCGCCGATAGTTCTTAGGAAAAGGAAGAAACTGGCGATAGAGAAGAAGAAGAAGAAGTTGAAGGAAGTGTTGATATGGAAGCTGAGTTGGAAGAAGCTCTTGAGGAGATAGATGTTTGGAGAGCCAAAATGAAAAAATCTAAAAAAGTTTTTCATGATGCCACACTCTATATGCAGTAGCAGGAAGAAGAGAAGTCTGAGTTGTTTGAAGAAATTAAAAAACTGAAGTCATCAACACCAGAGAACTCAGAATCAAGTAGTGAGTGTAAGCTCAAGATTGAAGAACAGAAAAGGGAGATTGATGGCGTGAATGGAAAAGTGAATGATCATGTCAAGCGTATCGAAGAGGATGAAGAAGAAGTTGTCGGTCTACGGAGGAATGTTATTGAACATGAAAAACCCTTGATTGGAAATACATTATTGGGAATGAAATTCATTCCAAAGGTTGAAAAGATGATAGAGGTGCCTAGTAGTTCAGATGGAAACAATTAGCAATTGAGGTCAAACATTAAGGCTGATTCAGGGCATGATCAAAAGCAAAAATCTATGGCAATTGAAGTCAGACCGCATGCACTTGTCCCGATATTGAAGGTTGATTTGGGCACAAAGAAGAATCAGAATATTCATAGATCCCAAGTGGAAACTCATAGTGCTGATGTTACATGAAGGAATGCACCTTATATCACGTGTTATTGTTTTGGGATGATGGGACATTCTCAATATGTTGTTCCATAGCCCAGAGATACCGAAGGGAATAAGAATAGAGGTGGCAGCCAAACAGAGAACGATTTTCTAGAACATTTTTTGAAGGACATTATTTTTGGTGTGGAGGATTTGGTCACATGGCTAGGTACTGTACTTTGACCATACAGTGAAATGTGCCAAAGAAAAATCAAAACGTACGCAAGCATCAGATCAATAAAATAAAAATTGAGTTAAAAGGGAGAATAGATTTGTGGTTCTGTAATATGAAGTTGTTCCATCATACTCTGAGAAAGAACAGAAGCCTCAATCCATGATGAGTTTGAAGGAAAATGTATTGACCAAGAAGAAGAAAAAAGAGAAGGTTGTGGTGGCAGATATTTCATATAAAGCATCACATCGCTTTGTTGTGTGGATCCTTGATAGTGGTTGCACATCCTACATGATGGGTAATAAGGATCTAGTTACAGGCATAAAATATGGCAAAGAAGGAGTTGTCAAATTTGGAAATGATGAAGGCCTGAAGATTGTTGGCTCAAGGAAAGCCAGGTTTGGGGGCAATGAAATGAGACGTGCTGATGTCTTGGTAGTATAGGGTCTAAGTCATAACTTTCTCAGTGTCAGTCAACTATGTGACTCTGGGCACTCTATTTGATTTACCAAGAAGATGTGTGTTGTGAAAGGAAATTATGGAGCAGTTGTTCTGCTTGGAAAAGGGAAAATGGGAAATATTTACCTTGTAGGTGGGAAATATGATACATTCGTTTTATCCTGAGAGGAAGAAAACCAGCTGTGGCATAAGCGACTTGGTCTTCTATGCCAACCATATATGGAAGATCTGGTAACGTGTGATGCTTCTAATGTCCTTCCCAAACTATCACGTGATTGCACTCATATGTGTGATGATTGCCATCAAGGGAAGATCACAATAAATACATACATGAAAAATGAATAGAAATCAAATAAAGTGCTCGAATTGGTGCAAGATGATGTATATGGACCTATCTCACCACGAGCTATTAATGGGAAAAGGTACTATCTTCGTTTCCTTGATGATTATAGTAGATTGGCCTGAGTATTTAACATTACCCATAAGACAGAGGTGTTTAGTTCCATAAATACATACCTGAGGGAATCAAAAAACATGTATGGGTAGAAAATTCTGATGTTTCGTACTGATAACAGTACAGAATTCACAAAATGTCAAGTCAAAAACTATCTCGAGAAACACGGGATAAGGCATCAGGTTTCATCAGTGACAACTCCCCAATAGAATAAAGTGGTTGAGAGGAGAAATCAGATCATAAACAACATGTCTAGAATGAAGCTTATTGAAAAGGACCTACCAGAGAAATTTTGGAAGGAAGCTGTTTTGACGTCGGTCTATATTTCGAACAGGTCTCTTTTGTGTCCGAAGGAAGGTAAGACTCCATGTGAAATTTGGTACGGAAAGAAGCCAAGGCTGAAATACTATCGAATTTTTGGGAGTAAGTGCTTCATTATCAATAAATAAAATCACTGGAAGTTTGAGTCATGAGGAGATAAGGGGATATTCTTTTGCTACTCAGGGAAACGAAAAGCATATAAATGTATCAACAAAAGGCATGGAATTTTTTTTAGAGAAATGATGTCACTATAGTTGAAAATGAACATAATACTCAATGACACAATGAACAGTTTCTAAATGAATGTGATGATGATGTATGCATCACAGGGGGAGAAGAGGTGGAAGAGGCTGAGTCAGAAGAAGATACTGATTATGAACAAGAAAGTGTCAAGTCTGTGTCTGCAAGGAAGCCAAAAAGATGAGAATAAATTGATATGGTGAATATCATTGGTGACCAGACAGCTCCTGTTCAGACTCGAATAGTGAATTCATTACAAAAAACATCTTTTCTATCTCAGGTGGTGCCAAAATGTTTTTCCGATGCATCTGAAGATGAAAACTAGGTTCAGGTTATGAATGAATAGCTTGACCAAATTGAGAAGAACCAGACGTGTGAGATTGTTTTGAGGCCAATAGATAATAACTTCATCGGGAATAAATGGTTCTTTCACAACAAGATGAATGAAGATGAAATATTTATTTGAAACAAATCATAATTAGTGTGCAAAAGATACTCCCAAATAGAGGGTATTGATGATGATAAGACATTTGCACCAGTTGCAAGGCTGGAGACAATCCAATTATTTTTAGACATAGTAGTGCAATGGAAGTTCAATGTATTCCAGATGGATGTAAAATCTACATTCATAAATTGAGTTCTGGAAGAGGAGGTGTATATGGAGCATCCAAATGGTTTTCTCATTCCTGAGGATGAGAACAAAGTTTGCAGGCTGAAGAAGGTGTTGTATTAGCTGAAACAAGCACCAAGAGCACGGTACTCAAGTCTTGATCAGTACATGAAGAAGCTTGGTTTCCAGCGTGGGGGAGTTGATTACAATCTCTGTAACACCCCAAACTTCCAGGGTATGCTTCTCTTTCAATAATACAATAGCTTGCATTGTACGCAACATCGAGATTCTAACACATCGCGACCAATCAAAGTAGCCATTATGTATAGTAATAACCACCTTTTGAAATTATATAAATTTTATATTTTAAAATGGACTTCATTTTTGGATTCGGAATATCGAAATTATCCTATGTTGAATTTTTGGTATTTTTCCAAGAACATCTAATTTTCGATGAATAGTGAAAAATACTTAAAAACAACTTTTTAAATCTAAATAATTTATGATGATAAATTATACTATTTAGTGGCAATAAAATATAATTTGAATATATTTTTAACATTTTATCCGATGGTGGTCATTATTTTTAATTTCACTTCGAAATTGGACATAAACAATTGTCAATCTTTGGATATATATTGTTTCTTAAAAACACAAAATTTGTTGTGACAGCTGGAATTAATTATAAAATTAATTAATTAAAGTTAAATGTTTTGAATTTTTAAAAATAGACATCATTTTTGAATTTGGAATATCAAATATATCTTAGGGTGAATATTTGGAATTTTTCTGAAAAACATGAATTTTTTATGAATAATGAAACCACTAAGTGGTAGTTAAAAAACTAATTTTTCGTGTAAATGAAACATTACCACTTTTGTTTATTGAATTTCAAAAATACGACATGCATGTTTGTCATTAATAATTAAAATTATGTTCAATAGGATGAAAATAATTATTGGTGAATAATAAATTTTATATTTTATTAGTGGCGATTAAAAGTAAATAGGTAAATTTAAGGTAAAAATGATATTATAAAAATATGAAAATATCCCGACACATGTCCTAACCCCATTTTATGAGTCTTTTACAACCATTAAAACCCATGGGACAAGTTGGGGACCCCATGGATCCACTTGGGTATGAAAATGACATTAATAACTTTTTATTTAAAGTAAAAATAAAAATGTCACAAACATGTATTATTTTACTAAAACAATTATTACATGGGGTTATATAAGTTAACATTTCGACTATAAATATTCATTGAAAAGATAAAAATATTTCCTACGTCATGATAATTTTTTTATAATTTTTAGACATTAAATAAATTTAATTTTTTATGACACCATGATGATGCAGTGATTACCTCATTAAATAATGATTTAAATAAAATGACAGGATAATGTAAAATATAAGACATAAATTTGTCAAAAACCAATTAAGTGGGTATATTTCTAACCCTTATCACCTTAGACTCTAAATATATAATTTTGGGACCTTTAAAATCCGAAACTCATTATATAATAATGTAACATTTCATGACTTTCAAAGAATGCCCCTCCCCTCCTCTTATAAAAGCCCCCACCTCTACCACCTTATTCACACCTTCAAGAAATTTGGCTCATCCAAAATCTGACAAACTACTCTTTATACTTCCCTCTATTACTCCTAGAATCCACACATTGGGATGAAGTATTGACATGGAAGCCATTGGCTCAAATAAAAAAGAGTTACCCTAATTTAAGAAATGATTTCTCTTCTGTTATTTTGTTTTATTTTGCTTCTCCAACCCCCTAAACTCTTTTTATTCCAATATTTTGTAACAAAAACAGTATCTTAAATATACTAGTATGTTTTTATGATATGTATTTGATTTAAAATTACACACACCATCATCTAATGGTTAATGAACATACTGTTTCGGTGGTTGGCGAATTACTGCCTCATGAAACGATGATTGTTCAATCATTTTTTAACTACTCTCATGGTGACCATTAAGATGTCACTATATTTTTATTTGATATATATTTTGTTTATATTTTAATTATTGTTATGTATTATTAATTTATAGAATACCTTTATGATTTCCATAATGGGTAAACGCGATAATTTAATTTTAGGAAGTGCAGACTACCACCCCCTCAAAGTGATTTGAATCGTTAATGCCATATGTGGGATATTTAAAGGATGGAGTAAATGATATTATATATGATATTATACTGGAATTTTAAAATACCTTTATATCATAATGTTTTTATTCCATTAAATATGAAATAGAAATGAAAGTAGCGTTCATGCGTACGTACGGCTTACCGTCTCAATGAACGGTGCATTTCATTTCATACCTCTAAATGTTATGTAATATTATAAATTCATATACATATTGGATATATATGATATATATGATATCTACATCATGAATTTAATTCTGGAGATAATTGATATTTTTCTTCATAAACAAATTGTAATTAAATGAAGTTTATTTTTGACTCAAGTACCAAGGATCAACAAAATGACCGTTATTAACATAAATAATTACATAACATGGTAATAAGTGATATAAAAAGAATAATGAACTTGAAATAGGTTTTTAAGAAAGTATAAATTAACTCTAGTTTATTATTTAGGAGGATAAAGAATGATCGAGTCAAGTCGGACACGAGTTAAGGGACTTCGTCTCAACCTCCTTTCATTGAGGCATATATTGTTTTATACACAACATTCCTTTATACGGTGTATAAACCCCTTTGAATTTTACGTTTATTCAAAATGAATCTTTTTTATATGAAGCATTTTTACTAAATGACAAAAGTAATGTGATGTCTTACATATGCGGCGACAACGACTTCTCCGAAGCTGTGACGATTATTTGATTTTTGGCTTCCTCTACAAGCCATAACTTTTTTAAAATGAAAAATAAATACCAAGTATTAATTTTCTTTTATTTTGGTACTGAAAATTGGTTTGACAATATTTTTATTATATCAATGTGTTTTATTGATATCATGTGATTGAAATTTTGAAATGTTATGTTTCATTTATGCATGTTTTATGTGATTCGATTATGTTATGGTTTATGATATGTTTAAACCTGTTCATATGAGGAATTAATTAGACATAATAAGTGATGGGTGCAGCCCGCTATAGCTCCTAGATGCATCGGTAGGCCTCATTAGAAAAACTATTGTCTTGGCACGAGGCCATGACAAAATCTTATTTGTAGTCTTTTCACGAGGCCTTGGATACATGGTTATGATAGTCTGGCACAATGAATTCCATCATTATAAATGTGGTTATTTATATTGCATGTGTTTATTCAACTTGTTGAATATCCATGTGAATAAGTAAATGGCATTATTTCATTTTATTTTTCCATATTATGCTGAAATTGAAGTTTAAAAGGCTTTTGTTTCAGTTATACATTTCCTTAAATGTTTATGTTTATTTATGAAAGTTTCTGCTATATTGTTATCCTTACTGAGCATCTGATCTCACCCCTTTCAATGTTTTAATTTTTCAAAGATGTGAAGAAGTATTTATTGAATGACCTCTAGGGATAGTTGGAAGGGGATATTACTGTGGACAATGGAGGCCATGTTATTGTAGTTTTTCACATTATGATGTAATGTAACATTTATGAATGTATCTAGTGTTTCCAAGGCTACTAAACTAATTGGTCTTTTGAGACATGATCTTTTGTGATCATTCCAATGTTACGTAATAATGTACCGACTCTATGTAACAGGGGTCGGGGCATTACAGTTGGTATCAGAGGTAGTTCAGTACTAATCTTGGAAGCAATATTTAGATAAACTCTGATTAGAGCACATATCCCTAAGATAGACTTTGAGGATTAGTATAGAAGAACTTCCTAGAATTTTGGAAATATACATATTTTTGTGAGTTTTTCGAGAAATACATTCATGTTTGGATACGAGCAGGTAGAGGCAGATCTGGAACAGATGTACCTAGGTGTATAACCCGAAAACACAACTTTGATCTAGACTTGAACGGGAACTGGTGCATGACAATGGGCATTGCTGCACTCTTGGTTACGAAAATCCTGGGGGATATGATTAAGAATATTCTGATTTTCCTTAAAACCATTATGAAGGGTTTATGAGTATATAATTCTTCAAAGAAAACATTTTTATGATTATGGACTATATCAATTAATTGATCAATTCATGATAAGTGTTTTTCAAGATTGTTATTATTTTTTTTGATTCATAAACTAATCTAGTTCATGCCATTGTTTAAAAATGGCTCCTAATGGAAGGAATGGAAACCATATCAATGCACACACTCCATGTAGGGATTGTCCTCTTGGTCAATATAAATATAGTGGAGATAGGGCTACAACTGGTGCTGATCAGCTTATCACCATACTGGGACAACTCACTCAGTTTATGAATAATAACCTTACCCATATGGAGCACCCCGATCCACAGTGTGGAGGATCAATGTTAGATCACCTCATGAGGAAACAACCATCAACATTCAAAGGGTGTGAAAATACCTTAGTAGCTGAGCAATGGATATATTCTTCAGGGAAAATATTCGATGACATGGGGAGTAGTGAAAGGGAATACGTTATCATGGCAGTTTACCGCCTCACTGGATATGCTGATAAATGGTGGTCATTGATTAAAAACACAATGGAAGATGATTAAGTATAAAATATGGAATGGAGGGAGTTCAATGAGATTTCTTAGAAAAATACTTTCTTCTTGACCATCGATCAGATTTGGAAAGGCAATTTCTGAGTCTGAGACAAAAGGAGGATGAGAATGTCACAAAGTATGAGTCCAACGTTACAAGGTTAGTGAGGTATGCTGCAAATTATATACATAACCCAAGAATTAAGATTGATTGTTTCTTTTATGGGTTAAAACTGTTTTTCCATCAAGCCTTAGTCTCACAATCTTTCTCGTCATATGAAGATATTGTCTCATGTGATATCAAGACAGAAAAGAAATTCTCAAAATCTTATGATAATATTGTAAATCAATAGAAGAAGATAATGGTGGAACATGAGAAAAATAAATGGAAA
Source organism: Viscum album (assembly GCA_963277665.1). NCBI lineage: Eukaryota > Viridiplantae > Streptophyta > Magnoliopsida > Santalales > Viscaceae > Viscum > Viscum album. Next base: position 414,445,769 of record OY728153.1, on the reverse strand, counting down.
AGGGGAAAAATGATTTTCCATTATGTAATAATTGTGGGAAGAATCACCCCGGTACTTGCCTAAAACAAATTGGAGTTGTTTATAAATGTGGAGAAAAAGGTCACCATGCTTGTGATTCCAAGCGAAAGAAAGAGGCTATCAATGTTGACTGCTAAAATTGTAGGGAAATGGGGAGTTATGTAAATTAATGTCCTAAGCGTCAGACAACCATACCTCAAAAAAGGCAAAGGGATCAAGGCCAATCATATGCTGTTACTACGGTTGAATTGTAATAATTAATGTATTGGTGCTTTTGGTCTCAAGGGTTATATTATGGTCATAAGAATATTATTATATATATTAGGATTGTACTGTAGTACTTGTTGTTTTCATTAAGGTTTTAATATCATGAAGGTAATCATATTTTTAGTATGTGACAATAAGAGAAACATTACTTTGTTTGGGTAATATGAAGTAACAAATGATTTTGGAATTGAGAGAGATTTTAGAGAAAGTCTGGACAGAGGTATTTTGTATAACTATAATGGTTGGAATGGATTAATTTGAACATTGGATAGTATTATTTATGGTTAAAACATTTTTTTGGAATATTATAATACAATAGTTTTAGGAAAAGGGAAACCTGAATGTTGGGGGATAACCCATCACATCGGACAAAGCTACAGGAATCGAACCCACAACCATAGTGCGACAGACCTTTATTACCTACCACTGGCCTACAAGAATTCCCTGTTTATTAAAAAATAGTTTTCCTAATCTAAATATATGTGTTAATATTTTTAACCTTGTATTATTATGATAAATATAATATTTTTTAGTTATATTATCTATTTGAGTGAAAGATGAGTTTGTGGTAGAAATTAGTTGAAGGTTGATACTCTTCTTGACAAGTATATATATATATATATACCTCTCTCTTATTCTATGAATAAATTAATTCTTAAACATTACAATAGTGATATTAAAAAATGTGTTATCCTAATACCTTATGTTTTTTTGAACTTCTGATACTTTAATTCACCCTATATTAAAGGATTTGAGGCCCTCAATTTTACACTTGTTTGTGATTGATGACCTCAATCACCCCTAAAAAAATTGATGTTTTTCCTATAATTATGCGTCTTTAATTTCCACCAATGTTCTCCTATTCGATACCATAATTTGTTGGTGACTTTATCATTTACTTTTCCCTCTTATTAAGGATAAATTTTATTAACCCTATTTCCGATATGGGTTTTCCACAAAGGTATTTTCTATTTTCAACCAATTATTTTTGAAGAACATTTTTAAATTTTGAGGACTTAATTTATTGAATGAGGGGAGAATGTAACTCCCCAATCTTCCATGGTATGCTTCTTTTTCAACAATACAATAGCTTGTATTGTATGCAACTTCGAGATTCTAACTCAACTCGACCAATCAAAGTAGCTATTATGAATAGTAATAACCACTTTTTGAAATTATATAAATTTTAAATTTCAAAATGGAATTCATTTTTTGATTTGGATATCGAAATTATCCTTTGTTGAATTTTGTTATTTCTCTGAGAACTTCTAATATTCGATGAATAGTGAAAAATACATAAAAAAAACTTTTTAATCAAAATAATTAATGGTGATAAATTATACTATTTAGTGGTTTTAAAATATAATTAGAATATATTTTTACCATTTTATCCAATGGTGGTCATTAGAGTTAATTTCTCTTTGAAATTGGACATAAACAATTTTCAATCTTTTCATATGTATATTTTCATAAAAACACGATATTTGTTGTGAAAGCGGGAGTTAATTATGAAATTAATTAATGAAACTTATATGTATTTAATTTTTTTAAAAAGACATCATTTTTTAATTTGAGAATATAAAATATAGGTTAAGGTGAATTTTTGGTATTTTTCTAAAAAACATCAATTTTTTAAGAATAGTGAAACAACTAAGTGGTAGTTAAATAACTAATTTTCCATGTAAATGAAACCTTACCACTTATATGTATTGAATTTCCAAAATCCAACATACATGTTTGTCATTAATATGTAAAATGTGGTTTAATGGGAGGAAATTATTTTTGGTGAATAGTTACTTTTATGTTTTATTAATGGCGATTAAAGGTAATTAGTGAAATTTACGGAAAAAAATGATATTATAAAAATAAGAAAATATCTTGACACTTGTACTACCCATATTGGATGAGTCATGGCCGACCCTTACAACCCATGGGTCAATTTGGGGACCCCATGGAGCCACTTGGGTAAGAAAATGACATTAATAACTTTTTTAAGTAAAAATAATATTGTCACGTACATGTGTTGTTTTACTAAAACAATTATTTCATGGATTTATATAAGACTTACACTTGTCAAAAACCTATTGGATGAGTATATTTATAACCATTATCACCTTACCCTCGAAATATATAATTTTGGGACCTTTAAAATCCTAAACTCATTATATAATAATGTATCATTTCATGACTTTCCAAGAGAACCCCTCCTCTCCTCTTATAAAATTCCCCCACCTCTACCACCTTATTCACACCATTAAGCCATTTATCTCTCCCAACATCTACCAAAATACTCTCTCAAGTTCCCTCTCTTTATCCTAGAAGCCTCACTTTGGGCAGAATTCTTCCCAAGTAAGCCTTTGGCTCAAATCAAAAAGAGCTACCTGCTTTTAAGGAAATGTCTTCTCTTATGTTATTTTGTTTTATTTTGCTTATCCAACCCCATAAAATCTTTTTATTACTATATTTTGTAACAAAGCCAGTATATTAAATATACTAGGATGTTGTTATGATATGGATTTGATTTAAAATCATACACACGTCGGTCTAATGTGAAATGAACATACTGTTTCTATGGTTGGTGAATTATTGTCTCACGAAACGATGATTGTTCAATATATTCTTTTAACACCTCTCATGGTGTACATTAAGATGTAACTATATTTATATATGATATATATTATGTTTATGTTTAACTTATTCTTCTGTATTTTTCATTTATGGCATACCTTTATGATTTCCATTATGGGTAAACACGATAATTTCATTTTAGGATGTGTGGACTACCGCCCCCTCAGAGTGATTTGAATCGTTAATGCCATATGTGGGACATATAAAGGTTGGAGTAAATGATATTATATATGATATTATACTATTTTTATAATATTCCTTTATATCATAATGATTTTATTCCATTAAATATGAAATAGAAATTAAAGTAGCGTTCATGGGTACGTATGACTTACCGTCTCCATGAACGGTAAACTTCATTTCTTACCACTAAATGTTATGTAATATTATTAATGCATATATATACTGGATATATATGATATATATGATATCTAAATCATGAATATAATTCTGTAGATAATGGATATTTTACCGAATAAACAACTTGTAAATATATGAAGTTTATTTTTGACTCAAGTACTAAGGATCGACAAAACGACCGTTATTAACATAAGTAATTACATAATATGGTAATAAGTGATATAAAAAAATTAATGAACATGAAAAAGGTTTTTAAGAAACTATAAATTAACTCTAGTTTTTTATTTAAGAGGTTAAATAATGATCGAGTCACGTCGGACACGAGGTAAGGGACTTCATCTCAATCTCCTTTGTTTGAGGCATATTTTGTTTTATACAAAACCTTCCTTTATATGGTGTATAAACCCATTTTAATTTTTTGTTTATTTTAAATGAATCTTTTTTATACGAAGTGTTTTTACTAAATGACAAAAGTAATGTTTTGTCTTACGTATGCGGCGACAATGACTTCTCCACCGCTGTGACCATTATTTGATTTCTAGAATCCTATACAAGCCATAACATTTTTAAAATCAAATATAAGTACCATGTTTTAATTTTCATTGATTTTGGTATTGAAAATGGTTATGATAGAGTTTTTATTATATCAATGTGTTGTATTGATATCTTGTGATTGAAATGTGAAAATGTTATGTTTCCTTTATGCATGTATTATGTGATATGATTATGTTAGGGTTTATGATATGTTTAAACCTATTCATATGAGGAATTCATTGGAGATAATAAGTGATGGGTGGGCCCCGCTATATCTCCTCGATGCATCGGTAGGTCTAATGAGACAAAAAAGTGTCTTGGTACGTGGCCTTGACAAAATCTTATTTGTAGTCTTGGCACGAGGCCTTGGCTACGTGGTTATGGTAGTCTGGAATTATGCCTTCCATCATTATGAAAGTGGTTATTGATATTGCATTGGATTATTCTACAAGTAGAATATACATATGAATAAGTAAATGGCATTATTTCATTTTATTTTTTCCATATTATGTTGAATTTCATGTTTAAAAGGCTTTTGTTTCAGTTATACATTTCCTTGAATGTATATGTTTATTTATGAAATATTACGCTATATTGTAATCCTTATTGAGCATCTGAGCTCACCCCTTTCAATGATTTAACTTTTCCAAGATGTGAAGAAGTATTTAATGAATAACCTGCTAAGATAGTCGGAAGGGAATATTAGTGTGGACTATGGAGACCATGTTATTCTAGATTTTCATTTTATGATGTAATGTAACATTTATGAATGTATCTAGTGTTTCCAAAGCTACTAAACTAATCAGTCTTTCGAGAATTGATCTTTTGTGATCATGTCAATGTTATGTAATAATGCACCGACTCTAATTAACTGGGGTTGGGGTGTTACAATCTCTATTTCAACAATTATAGTAATCAAAGGCTGATAGGGTTGGTTTATGTCGATGACATAATATTTGGCAGTTCAGATGAAGCTCAGTGTAGACAGTTTTCTGAGTTCATGAAAAATGAGTTTTAAATGTCGATGATTAGAGAGCTAACATTTTTCCTTGGTCTACAGGTGACACAATGAAGGAATGGAACATTCATTTCTCAATCCAAATATTCCAAGGAGGTTTTATGAAGGTTTGGCATGGATAATTCCAAGGATATGAAGACTCAAGTTGCTACCTGGATGAAATTATCAAAATATGAGGATGGCAAGGTTGTTAATATCACAAAATACAAGAAAATTATTAGAAGTTTGTTGTACTTGACCGCCATAAGGCCTGACATTATTTTCTCCACATGCCAAGCAGTGAGATATTAGAGTAATCCCATGGAAATCCACATGCTTTCATTGTAAAGAATACTTCAATTGATCAAATGCACCATGGATTTTTGGATAATGTATAAAGACAAATCTAAATAAGTGTTATTGGCTTACATAGATGCAGATTGGGTTAGATTAGTATATGACAGAAAATCAACGTCAGGGGGTGCATTCTGTCATGGGGGATTGTTTATTTCTTGGTTTATCAAGAAGAAAGATTGTATCTCATTGTGAACCGTGGAAGATGAGTATATTGCGGCCACTGAAGCATGCACACAGTTATTATGGATGAAGCAACAACTTGATGATATGGGTGTTGAAGTAAAGTCTCCGATCAGAACCCAGTGTGATAACTCAAGTGATATAAATCTTAGAAAAAATCCACTAAATCACTCAAGGACCAATAACATTGGGATCAAATATAATTTTATCAAGGAGATGGTTGAGCAAGGAATTTTGAAATTGGAGTATGTGCCTATGGAACTACAGGTTGCAGACATTCTGACAAAGGCCTTACCAAAGGCAGTGTTTGAAAGGCATCGAATGGCTCTGGGAGTTCAGTTGACTCCCTCCACATAAAGGAGTGTGGATGTGGGAAACCCCCTCTCCCCGATGTATGATGTTTTTTCCCTACTATACTATTGTGTGTTCTCTACTCTGTTACACACTACAAAAGAGTGGCCTTTGGTTTCATTGAAAAAGGGGGTGAAAATAGTAATTGTTCAATGGGGAGACAGTGTGGCTATTTGAAAAATAATGATAGATACGGGGAGATGCTGGAAAGTGGGGTAGCGAGATAGGGGGAGCAATGATAAAGGGTGAGAGTATTAAATATGAAGATTCTAGATGTGATTGATCAATGAATAAATACCACGCCACCTAACGGTCGTGATAGAAGCAGAAGAGTGGTGCAGAAGAGTTGTGTTGGAATGCGGTAAGAATTTTTCCAACAATTTGTATTCCAAAAATTGGTATCAGTTTGGTGTCAACATTGGGTGTTCGAGTTGAAGTTATTCATCAATGAACTTTTCATTTACTCTTGTCTATCACACAGAGAATTGCTCATGTGGGCTTAGAGTATGTGTTGAGTTAATCCCTGATTGTAATCAGAATTGAAATAGGCAAATAGTGGCAGAAGAATTGACGTTGTATATTTTTATGGAAGAGTTTTCAACGAACCCAAATGTGGAGTTTATTGGGAAAAAATCCTACAAGGTATCATGGAAGAATTTTTTAGGTGATTGTTTTTATTGACAACGTTGAAAAATGTGTTTTGATTGTTGAAAAAGATAATCATGACATAAAAATTTGTTGACAAAGTCGATTTCAGGATGGAATGATGAGTTCAAGATCTGTGTTAAAAGATACATGTTTTATTGAAGAACATCGACAATGTAATGGATGATATGGAGGCGGTACAAAAATAACAGATACACAGTGGTGCCATTTCCAGTGTTTCCCAAATTTTCGGGCATGAAAATATACAAAAGGAGAAATTTGGTTTTGGAAATGAGACTTTTTAACCCTATACATGGAGGAGAATAAGCATGCGCACCTAAGGTTTTTAAAGATCATATGGTCAAAATATGGAAGAAGAAAGAGGGTTGTGCGGGTATTTGTGTTGTCACGCAGGTGACCTACGCACCGAGGGGAGACCTGCGCGCCATCACGCAGGGTGACAAAATGGCTATAATTACTGGACCACCCCTCCTAATTTTCAATGGAGTTCAACACTTTGAAAAATCAGAGCTCTCGTCGTGTAGGTGTGGTGGTCGTACAAGTGGTGGTGGGTCGCGCAAGTTGTACTTGCGTGCCAGATTTGAAGAAAGGCAGTTGTTGTTTGTTGCACGCCAATATTGGTTTGGGCGTAAAGTGAAGTGTGTCACGCAAGATTGGAGTTGAAGAATCCTGCGTCGTGCAAGTGTCTGAGGTGGAATTATACGCCAGTTGTGACATATGCGCCAATACTTGCACGTAGAATTAGATTTGCGCTCCAAGTAAGGTTGATTCCCATGTTGTATTTTCAGGCTGCGTGGAAGCTGGAAGTTTTCCCGATACCTTCGGTGCAAAGTGATATTAATCTATGTGTGAAAGTTGGACTTCAACAGAGCATCTACATACAGAGGAAGACGCATTCTTTCATGCAATGTAATTAACCTATAGGTCTATAAACTGTGAGTGGATCATTTCCGGAGTAGTGAGAAAAGGAAGAGGAAGAAGGTGATCCTTTCCACCGACAGTTAGCCCGAGAGAGATAAACAATGTGTGACCCCTGGGAAAGCAGTGAGATGACACTAAACATTGTATAGGTAATGAGCATGGGAGTAGAAGTGATCTATCCTGAACTTTGTAAACACTAGTGAGTATTTAGTGAATTTGGTACGACCAACAACTTGTCGGCATATGCTATTTGGACGTCGCCCCGTGAGGTTGAACCAAGTAAAAATTGATGTGTCATGTGCATGCTTTACTTTTTGTTTATATTGCACAACGGGAAAGAGATAGAATAGTGTTTTTCTTAATAGTGAAACATGATCATAATGGACATTAATTTTTAATTAGGTATACCCTGATTCACTCCCGCCCCCTCTCAGGGTATTCATCATTGTGGACATAACAATCACAAACATGAAAAATGTTTTATAGGGTTAAATATTAAGAATATAAAACATTAAAACATTGATATCTTATTAAAAACCATAAATATAATAAAAATTTTAGCATGTAATTTAGTTCTATAAATAATGGTCACTTGTTATTAAATTATATGTAAAAATGATTTGAATGATATAATAAAATTTGATGAAGAAGATTTTCAAAAATCATGATCTTTAATTGGACTATTTAGACACTAAAAATTAAATTTTAATTAAATATGATCATAATGGTTATATTAAATAAAATATAAACTGATACAAATTATTTTAAAATATTAAGGTTTTATTAGAAACATATAGTGAAAATCAAATTTCTATGTATGGGGTGTCATAATAAAAATTTTGGGGAAGAGATAAAAAAACAAGAAAATTTTCCTATATAAGAATCATAATACATCAAATCAGAATACTACAATTGGATTAAAGTAGTGTAATTCATATCCCTTTAATAAATAATACATATTAACATAAAAGGAAACAAATTATGAGTCTATTAAAGGTAACATGATGAATATATAGATAGTGTATGATATATAATATATCTATAAAAGTGAGTAAGAGCATAAAGGAACCCTAACCTTGTGTCATAGTATATTATAAATGATTAAATATCATATTGAAAAGTAATGATTCATTAAATAATTAATTTAGTTTAAATAGGTTTAATATTTATTTGATCACTAAATGTTAGTATTTATGAAATTTTATATAAGTATTAAATTTATATTTTCAAAAAATACTATATCAGCATTGTTCGGTCAATGGTTTAAAAACCTCTTCAATGTTGTTTAAACATTGAATAGACATGAACCATTTTTTACATTGGAATAAAAAGAATCGTGTAATGTATTCCAATAATTCAATATGTTATATAGTATAATATACCAATATATATATATATATATAATTAATTAAAATTACTTTTCGCATTGTCTTTGATGGTTAAAAAAGACTTCAGTTGATCATATATAATTTAAATGTTTTGATTCCCAAGATATCATTCAAATATAAAAAATATTCTGTTGGATTATAATGTTATATTAAATGATGATTTTTTTTTCAAAAAAATCCCTAAAATACTTAATGTAATACAAAGATGTCATCACATACATAACATTTGAAAAACTACAATATATGAAAATATATATATATTTGTGTTTCAATACAATGAAAAAAAGAGTTAATCTTTGTGTTTTGAACAACATTATTGTATATTACAAAAAAAATCAAAGTAACTTTTTTTATTAATAATGTAATATACCATGATAATTTCCTAATCATTTCGGTCTTGTTAAATTTTCACTATTTATAAAAAATTAAATATCTATGAAAAATCCAAAAAATTATTCATAATATAATATTGATATTATTATTATAGAAACAATATATTATAAAAAATTGGAATCCTAGAAACTATAAATTAAAAATTAAAATAGAATCATAATATATATGGAAAAAAAATTTATTTCCAATAAATTCACATTATTTTTTAATAGTTAGCAAATGTTTTTTCTTTTTATTTACAAATTCATACATATTTCATAGTAAATTATTATATTAATTTTATCTAAATTTTAATCTCCCATAATTTCTTTATAATTTTTTTATTATATGGAATTTTTTTTGAGATCGTGAAATCTAATGGTACGCGATTCTAAGGCCCAGAGTGCCCAGAATGATATGTTGAAGTTTTGTTAAGCTTTAATAAGCGTGTGTTAGTTGTTTTCTTGAAAAAGTGGAATAAATATTAAACGGTTTCCCATATAAGAAATATGAGGGCATTGTTATGTCTAGTAAGGCGGGTTTACCCCAAGCGTGTCTAAAGTTTTTTCATCATAGGCCTCTGGTGAGAATAACCAAAAAATGACATATCCATAAATAAAATAATTAAATAGAGTTATTTAATTTTTCATATTCATTTAACTCACAAACGGTAACTCAGATTCAAAATAGGATACCATCGTTGAACTCGTGAGGGTATTCTTCCTTTAATAATATACTGATATTGGCCGGTGCGGGCCACCAGTGAAAGTTAGTTTTTGGAAGTAAATAAAATAATTAAGCAAAATAAATTTTATTAAAAAATATGTAACTTCTAAATGTTAACCAAGAATGGAAAACAGAGAGTATCGATGGGTTTTTTGGGGCATGTTTCACTTAGTAAGATCATAACCTCGACTAGCACGGGTCAAGGGTGACTGTTAGTAATTTTTTAAAAAAATCAGGTACGTTCAATAAACGCGCAACCATCATTTTCAATATTTTGAACCGGTGCCCGGATTATGAATTTTAGGGCACCATATAATCTGTAGTATTGAGATTCTCTTTAGGGAGGATTTACATTGACTATTGATGGTCTAGAGAGAAAGTTATTTTTTGTGAATTTTTAAAACATTTAAAATAAAATAAAATATACTATATTATTTTCCTTCATATCCCCCTAAAGACAATAGCAATGTAGGGCCAGCGGTGTGTCTAGAAATTAAATGGTTTGACCTTCCAACCCTAAATAAATATGACGTTGGGGAATTAGGATGCTTCCTAAGTAATTATCCTGATTAAATTTCAACGTTATTACTCCCCCCCCCTCTCTTATATATATGGAGCTTGGGGGGAGTACGAGACAACATCCCCAATAAATGAAGTGCTAAAAGAGCACAATGAAGCTAGACCCTTGGATGAAAGATCCATCCCAGAAACGGTGATGGGCGACACTAAACCATGAACCGAAGGATGACATGTGTGTTCCGTTGATGGGAACCTATTGTCGTAACGAAGAACATGATCTACCTTTAAGCCACGGACACTCTCCAATGGGTTTTGAGGTAGGGGTTATTTTTAGTTGTGTTTTTAGGACTCCATATTCGTCATTCCTGAAATTATATGAAGAACACAGGTCAACCGACAAAAGGGTTGACCAGTGATTCATTCGTCTTTGCGGGAGGTTGTTGCGGGGAGTTGTGTGGGGTTTATCTTGTTGTTTAATTAAATTGTTATTAAACTCTTATCCCACCTTGTTTTAGAAACTAACACGGAGGGTGCAGGCCTAAAGAACTTGGCCCGAACCCTCATCTATATTTTCTATATCGTTTTCCTCAAAGGAAAACAGACAGCGCGATGACATCGATCAGCTATGTGGTGGGTAACGTTTCGACGCAATCCCCAAGAAGATGCTGCGGTAAAAAGTCGTGAAGGTCTTTGGAGTAGCCACCATCAGTCAACCATAGAGGAGATGTGACGTGACTTTTTGTGCCACTGATGAACTAGGAGGGTTGTGGATCGTCAGCCGTAGTGAATGGAAGAGGCGGCTGGAACGCTGGCCAGCCGCGGGAATAGAGGTGGTGCGACCACTACACCACCAGAAATTATAATATGTGGCTAAAGATGATGCGGAGGCCGAACCCACCTACGAAAGGTTCTGCAATGACTGAGAAGAGCCCACATGATGCTTCCCCCTCGCCAACTGAATGTACATCAGGCCATTCGGGAATCTGGGAGACTGGGGTGTTACACCCACCATGTCGGACCGAACCGGGCTGCCGCCCTTGAGCCAGGCGGCCGCCTTCGTGCAGGGAAACCGCCCTAGGAGCCGAGCCACCACCCTCGGAGCATGGAAACACCCTCGATCTGGTCCACCTCCCTTGATCCAGGCTGCCACCCTCAAGCCGAGCCACTACACTCTGAGTCGGGCCGCCACCCTCAGGGCGTTCCGCGTCCCTCGGACCGGGCCACTACCCCCAGACCGGGCCGCCACCCAAGCGGTGCGTCGGCCCCGGACCGGGCCACCTCCCCAACTGGTCGTCGCCCCCAGACCGGGATGCTACCCTAGATGGAAGTGCCCCACTACGGGCCAGGGCTCCCCTTTTTGGGCCCCTCCCTATACGACCTATGGTCCCCTTCTAAGCCAGGCCAGACATTGTCCCAGTAGGCCATGTCTGCTGCAGCCCGACCCAGACTGGGTCGATCCGATCGGGTAAGACCAAACTCGGGACCAGATACACTTAAATGACATTATATTGATATCATACTGTCTTTTGATGAACCACCTTTGGCATTGGGATCCTTGGAGTGAGACGGTCCATTTGACATACTCCATGACTGTTTGGGAGAAACATGGAGTATGGTCGGGTTGGTTCGCACCCGAATCCAAATAGGCCCTAAACACTGAAATTTCAAGAACACACAGACCAATGGTCCGATTAACACACTGTCTATTTAATTGAAATTTTTCTGACATGGCAGATCATCAGGTTACATTGTTGTTAGAAATTTTACCAATTGTAATATGACCAATGGATTGAATTGCGATTTTCCCAAGGGTGCTACATACGGAACCATGCAGCTCGCAGAGACCTGAAATTTTTTTGACAATGGCCAAGGTGGGTAGCAGATCTATGTGACCCAATAAGCCCATGGTGGGATGTAGCCCTCTCCGACCCAGTATTCCAACGGAACCCATTAGGGTTGAATTCCATAGCAGTTCAAGATTGGTGGGAAGCAACCCTGTACGACCTGGTAGGCCCACTGTACTCGATAGATGAGTAGTTCTCCAGTAGCTAAGGAGTTCATGGTTTGTGACTGGCGATGCTATAGTTACTACCCTAGAATATACTTTGTGGTGACTTCCCTAGTTATGATGATGCAGCGAGTGTCCTGAGGAGCGGTTCTCCCGACCATTCTACATATGGAATCCTACGATTTGTTGTAACCTAGAGACTGCTTGATGATCGACATAGTGTGAAGCGGATTTGTGTGACCCAGTAGACCCACTATGGGGAGCGACTCTGTGTTAACCAGAATACCATTGGTACTCGACAGGAGAAGTACCTTAGTTCATCCAAAGTTGTAAGTAGCTCTGTGTGACGCAGAATGCCCATCATGGGAAGTGGCTCTGTGTGTTTCGGCACGCCCACAGTACCCATCAGGGATGAGTACCACAACAGTTAAAGGTTAGTAGAAAGCATATCTATGTGACATGGTAGTACCACTGTACTCGATAGAGGATGATTTCTCCAGTAGCTGAGGAGTTCGATTAATTGATAACCCATCTTTCATTGGCCTAAACTGATACCTGGTGCGAGCTGACTTGTGTAGTGTACTTTTGCTTCACTCTTTGTGGTGTTCCTTTGTAGAACACTAGGATACCTATGGGAATCTCTATGTCCTTACTGAGAATCATTATACTCACCCCTACACGGTCTTCACATCCACCTTGTTGTGTCTTGTGCAGAGAATGTACAACATTGATCGAGGATGAGATAGCAAGGACTGGATGGTGCTCGGAGGTGGACATTCAGTGTGATGTGACGCAGAGGACATGTCGTGAAAAAGTGGTATCAGATGAGTTTGGTTCTAAAAAAAACATGGACTATAATATTTCTTGTGTGGAAATAGTGTTATGTGTTTTGAGTGGGGTTCTCAGTTTGGGGAGTCCAGTGTTGGTGTGGCAGCCATCGTATCCATACACCAGGACCCTGAATTCATATTTCTAACTCAGTGCATGAAAACAATTATTACATTTGCATTTGAAGAGTTTTTATTTTTATTTCATTAGATTCATATCACCAGGTATAACATAATGGCCACGAAATACCTGTTCCTTATCAGGATTTTTCCACATAGACAGCTAGATAGGATTCGTGAGAGATTACACAATGACGACCCACTGAGCGATGATGACTCGGTGTAGGGCCCCATTACGACATTGGAACCATCTGGTGGTGTACCAACAGCACCACTGCGCATTGGATAGTCATTTACACCTGCCCCACCAGCAGATAGTGCATGCTGACTGAGCGTGTTGCACAAGTTCCAGCAGCAGAGGCCTATGAGGTTCCGAGGCGAAACTAACCCGTAAGCGGTGGAGGACTGGCTGGATGTTGTGGCCATAGTTTTTCCCTTAGTTGAGACACCAGTACAATAGTTTGTGGTCATAGATTCTAGTCTTTTCTTGTGAGTGGACATGAGGATGGTTCTCATAGTGATGAGGATTCGGTACATGGACCCTTTCCCGAGATAGTACCTTCGGGTAGTGTGTCAGATATATCACTACTCGTTGGACAGAATATACAACCGGCGGTACCCGTAGAGGACACATATAGGATATGTTCCTTACAGATGTTTCATCATCAGACACCCCTCAGTTTTTGATGTGATCTTAACTCATAGACAGCTATGTAATGGCTTTAGGAGGTGGATGAGAGTTCACAAGAGCTTCTACAGCTTTTTCACGATGACATATTGGAAGATGAGTATTCATCGTGGCGTACCAACCATCCATGGTACTCAGTGAATACAGAACGATCAGTGCTTCAGGGATCATAACTTGGAGAGACATGTTTTTAGGGTCACCTAAGACTGTATTAACCCTCTATGCATTCCTAATGATATTGGGATTCTAGAGGGAACCTTTGAGTTTGAATGTTCATTTGTTGAGCGAAAATAGCCAGTGAATGTTAGCAGTATGAAAGAAGAAAACTAAAGCCAGTCTTAGAGACTTCTGTTTGTAAAATATTTCAGGATGAGGATGTTATAGGAGAAGATTAATATGCAGGGCAACAGACGTGGAAGTGGAACTAGGAGATCAGGATGAGGTGGTATACATTTCAATATGTTACAACCACCACCTCAATGTGGTCACCACCAGGCTCAGGGAGCTGGAGGCCAGGGGATTGGAGTAGCTGCATGTGGTCACGGAGTTTGACCCAAGGAATCAATGAATGATTAGAGGTACACTCTCTGTCTACTACTAGCTATAGTATCAATAGAAATAGGTACAAATCATTTCTTCATTCCACGAATTTTGTCAAAGACCTATAGTTTCTAGTTAAATCGTTGAATTGTACCTCACGTCTGGAGATTCCTTTGGGAGGAGACTATATAATAATACTTATTATAACGGTGTGATAAGACCATTAAGGCAAGAGTTTTGGTTGAAACCTCTTGGTGGCAGTGTCAAGGCCTTACGACATTAGTTTGGGTATGGACTAGGCATCCACAGTTCTTATTCAAATTGAATATATTTGGAAAAATATATAGTGGTTTATCTATAAATTGGGAAAGGATTTTTCATTGTTCAGCGAAAAAGGAAACCTAGGAAGTACAGGATAGACTCATGCATAGGTGGGTGTAGCTGATCACTCTTGAGTTGGCCAGAATTACCCTCGTTACAGAAGGAGTATTGAGTTTTCAGTTTCCAACAGGTGTTGCAGAGCATGGGGTTATCTTTTAAAAATATTTTTATAGGATTACCTCTCTTAAGGGAGAGGTACACCTTTTTTGACTAGTTACTACTGAAGATTTTTATCAAACTTATCTAGGGTATCGACATCCTTCACAGCTTTGATGAAAAATGGGGTGCCATTTCTATGGATGAAAAAGTGTCAGCATAGGTTTCAAGAGCTGAGACGGAGACAAAAAAGTATAACTACGCTACCCATGGCATGAAGTTAGCAGTAGTGGTATTTTCTCTGAAGATATGGTGGAGCTATTTGATGGGTGAATGGTTTATTGTTTACTTTGATCTCAAGAGTCTGAGGAGTATTTTCTCATAGAAGGACCTGAATCTACGATAGTGGCGATGGATAGAGTTCCTCTAGAACAATGACCTGGAGATGGTCTATAATCATGGGAAGGGTAATATGGTAGCAGAAGCACTCATTAGTTGGTCTGGTCTACGACTATTCTGTGAGGTGTCATAGTAGCTAGTCACGCTACGAATATCCTTTTCGGATAAAGATAGAGCATCTACCTCATGTCTATGACTGTCACTCCCCCAATTCATCAGTAAATTTGGGGGGGATCTTAGCTTGAGATGTTTACTGCAAGGCCCAACGTGACCAACTATCCTTTGGGTGGTCTTCTGAAATATTTTCTAAAGGTTGGGAGCACATTATTCTCTTCAAAGGATGCACCATGGTATCATTGATTCATCGGAAGGAGGTATTGATTGAGATCCATACATCCCCTTTAGTGGTACATCATGGAGTGGAGAAGATGTAGAAGGACCTCCGACATCAGTACTGATTAACTGGGATGAAGGAAGCAGTGGCAGAGTTTTCATCACTATGCATCACTTGTTAGCAAGTGAAAACTTCTCAGATCCAAAAGAAGTCTTATGTCGACAAGAGGATGGAGACCATGTCTTCTTATGGGTCTCAACTGGACGAGGATTGCAAAGATTTGGATGAGGCGTCAAGTTATCACTGAGGTTTATCCATCCTTTTCTGATACATCTAAGGATATGTGAGGTGGAATACTTCTTGGAGCCTCCACCACATTTGGAGATGGTGCACAATGTATTCCACGTATCTCGGTTGAGGAGATAAATGCATGACCCATGTCATGTAATCGACCAATGAGATATGGACTTAGACGATGGGGTAGATGTTTACAGAGGTTCCATTAGAGATTGATGATCCACATGAACGGGTCCTTAGTGGATTTTTGATCCCTCTAAGGCGAGCTCTATGGCAGCTCGGGGACCTCCAGGAGAGCAGATGGGATCAGGAGGCTCAGATTCGTGCTCAGTACCCTCATTTGTTTTCCCCTAATTTTGTCTATTGGGGAAGTAAAGACCTTAGGATTGGATAATGTAATGTCTCATAATTTTCGTATACTTTTTTTGTTATATGGAATTATTTTGAGACCGTGAAATCTGACGGCGAGTGATTCTGAGGCCTGAACAGCCTGGAATGATATGTCGAAGTTTTGTTAAGAATTAATTAGCATGTGTAAATAGTTTTCTTGAAAAAGTAGAGTAACTCATAAATGGATTCCCGAATCAAAAATATGGGGGCACTATTGTGTCAAGGATGGTGGGATTACCCTTGGTGTGACTTAAGTTTTGTTGGCACCGACCTCTGGTGAGATAACCTAAAAATGGTATAATAGTAAATAAAATTATTAAATAATGTTATTTTACTTTTAAAATTCTTATAACTCACAAACGGTAACTAATATTAAAAATCTGAGACCACCTCTAAACTCATGAGTGTATTCTTTCTTTATGTAGATACTAACATTGTCCGGCACATGCCACCAGTGAAAGTTATTTTTTGTCCATAAATAAAATAATTAAGTAAAAATTATTTTAATGTAAAATCCATAAACATATAAATGGTAACTTATATTGGAAATCAGATAGTACCATTGGGTTCGTTAGGGCGTTCTTCACTTAAGTAGAGCATAAAATCGGCCGGCAATGGTAGAGGGTGACTATTAATAATTTTCTAATTTTTTGGGTACGTTCAGTAAATGCGTGAGCGAAATTTTTTAACTTTTGAACAGGTGCTTGGATTAAAAATCTGAGGGCACCGTTGAATCCATAGCGCCATGATTCGCTAAATGAAGGATTTACATTGACCAAATTATGTATGGAGAGAATGTTAAGTTTTGTGACTTTTTAAAAGAACTGAAATAAAATAAAATTTATTATTTTATTTTCTTTCATATCATCTGACGGATAAGAGGTGTGTGGGGCCAGCGCTCTGTCATGCAAATAAATGGACTGACCTTCCAACCCTATGAAATGACGACGTTGGGGAATTATGAAGCTTCTTTATTAATTATCCCCATTAAATTCCAGCATCGTTACTTACCCTCCTCCTCACCTATATATATGTAGGTTGGGCGGAGGTACCAACACAGGTTCACCACACATTAAATTGTTGAAGGATTTCTATGACACTGGACCGTTAGAATATAGAGCCGACCCAGTGGGAGGTGACAAGAGACATTGAACCATGAACATAAAGATAGTGTGTGAGTGTCATCGTTCAGAACCAGTTACCGGAATGAAGAACATGATCTGCCTTCAAGCTGCGGACACTCTCCAATGGGTTTCGAGGTACATGATTATTTTCGGTTGAGTGTTCTTTCCCTCTTCCCCAATATTAAAATTATAAAAAGAGGGCTGGTCAACTGACTAACATGTTGAGCAGCAAATAATTTTTCTTGGAGGTAGGTTTTTTCTGGGAGTCTTATAGGGATAATCTTATTGTCTAATTCATATATTATTAAACTATTATCCCCCATAGTTTTACAAGCTAACATAGAGGGCTTAGGCCAAACGTACTCAGCCCAAACCCTTAGCTATATTTGATATATCCATATGCCTCTACGGAAGATCGACAATGTGAAAAAATCGACAGGCTACATGGTGGATAGTGTGTCGACACATTCCCCAAGAAGAGGCCGCAGGACAAAGCCACCATGGCCGTCAAAGTGGCCTGCAACAGATGAACATGAAGGAGACGTGAAGCGCCTTTGCGTGCCGCCGATGAATAAGTAGGGTCGCAACTCGCCAGCCACGAAGAACGAAGGAGGCGACTTACACAACAGTCGGCTACATGAAGGGAGGCGGTGTGACCACTTCACCACCAACAAAAAGAATACCTGGCCGATGATGTGGTAGAGGCCAAACCTGCCTCGGGTAGGTTCTTCGGCAACCAAGCGGCGCCCACGCGATGCTGCCACCGCCTCTCCAACCGAACTTCCTTCGGGCCATTCGGGAATCCAGGAGACCGGGGGGTTACACCCCCCCCCCCATTTCGGACCTTACCTGGATACCACCCTCATGTCGGGCCGCCACCCTCGAAGCCAAGATGCCGCCCTCGGCGGGTGCTTCCGCCCTCGAATCAGGTCGTCGCCCTAGTAGGCCACCGCCTGAGCGGGCCTCCGCCCCCGAACCGGGCCGAAGCCAAAGTGGGCCTCATCACAAGTCCGTCGCCACCCAAGAAGGCCACCTCTGAAGCAGGTTGCCGCCCCAGCAAGACACCACCCCTAGACTAGGTCATTTCCCTAGTGGGATGCCTCTCCTAGACCGGGCCTCCTCCCTAGCAGGGTGTGCCACTACATAGGCCGGGCCGCCCCTTTGTGGGCCCCTCCCTATATGACTTGGGCCTCCCTTGTAGGCTGATCCTTTTGGAGGGCCAAGCTAGACCTAGGCCCAGCCGGGCGATTCCTCTGCGGCCTAGCCCAGACCGTGTCGGGTCGGGACGGTCCTACCAGGTCAGACCAGACTCTGGCCTCGAAACACTTAAAGGGAATTATATTGAGAACTGGATGTTCGTTTGAGGATCTGTCTACTGTGTTGGGATACTTGGAGTGACACTCTCCTTTTGACCTACTGCATGATAGTTTTGGAGAAACATGGAGTATGGCTGGGTTGGTTCGCACCCGAATATAACCGGGGTCTCGACACTGAAATACCAATAACTCACAGACCAGGCATCTGATTGACATCCATCTGTTGCGTTAGAAACCTTATGAGATGGAGGATCATCATGTTACTTCATTGTGAGTCGTTATTCCAGTTCTAATACTACTAATGACCTGAGAAGAGGTTCTTCCAAACACAGTACATACAAAACCCTACAGGTGGCTGAGACCTGAAGACTGCATGATGATGGCCAAGGTGAGAAGCAGCTCTGTGTGGCCCAGTGAGCCCATGGTGGCATGCAGCTCTGTGTGACCCAGAATTCCCATGGTACCCATTAGGGATGAGTACCACATTAGTTCAAGGTTAGTGGGATGTGGCTCTTTTTGGCTCAGTACACCCATTGTACTCGATAGAGGAGGTGTTCTCAAGCAGGGGAGGAGTTCGAGGTTTGTGACTTACAAATCTATGGTTACTACACTAGAATATACTTGCGGTGACTTACCTGGATATAATGAGGCAGAGAGTGTCTTGAGGATCATTTCTCCCAAGCAGACTATATATGGAACCTTGTGGTTGGATGAGAATGGAATACTGCTTGACGATTGGCTCAGTGCGAAGAGACTCTGTGTGACCTAGTAGTCCCACGGTGGGGAACGACTCTGTGTGACCCGGAATACCCATGGTACTCGATAGAAGGAGTACCATAGTTCATACAAGGTGGGAAGCAGCTCTGTGTGACCCGACATACCCACAGTGGTATGTGACTATGTGTGGTCTAGCATTCCCACAGTACCCATCAGGGATTAGTACCACAGCAGTTCAAGGATAGTGGGGAGCAGCTCTGGGTAACCCGACATGACAACTGTACTCGATAGAGGATGAGTTCTCCAAAGGCGAGGAGTTATATGAATTGATAACCCTATTAATTTTGACCTAAAGTGATACCTGGTGTGAGCTAACTTATGTTGTGTACATTCTCTTCATGCCTTGTGGTTTTCCCTTTATGGAACTCTAGGAGACCTACGAGGGTCTCGGGATTCCTACTGAGTGTCGTTATACTCACCCCTGCACGGGTTTCACCTATACATTATTGTGTCTTGTGTTGAAAAAATAAAACATTTATTCAGGTCAACGGGGCCAGGGCTTTAGGGTGATCAGAGGTGGACATTGGGCATGATGTGACGTGGAGGAGACGGGAGGACATGGAGTACTATGGTGGTGATATTTACCTACCCTTTATGTAGGATCTAGGGTGGACAATATAGGAGCTACTTTTCACCTTTCCATTGGTTTGTAATTTTCAGTTGAACTTGTATTTTTCCAGTTGGTCATGTATTCTGGACCCTTACATTTAGTAAACTTTTACCTAAATTAGTTTACTTCACAGTTTCTTATTGTGTTCTCAGACCATGTGTTTGTATAGTTTAAATGCAATGCCTTCACGTTTTAGGGAATACTCTTTTCAGTGCTAGTCTCCAGCCCCTGGCCTATGGAAGGAGGGTTTGTGGTAGTCACTAAATGGTCCCCATGGGATGGGTTTTGACCTAAAATATGATCTACAATAATATAATTTAAATTTATGATAAAAGGAAAATATTTGACAGCATATGGTAAAACATACATTGGTAAAATATATAATTTTTTTAATTATGTTTTATGATTTATGAAAAAAATTATTCTAACTCAAATATTAATATTTTCATATTTTTCCAAAAATTTAAATAATTATTTATATGTATTATACTATCTTCATCAATATAGAAACCATTTCAATGGACAATTATTATTCCCATTGATCATATATATCACTACACTTTTGATAAATATTTCAATTTTCATTTATTATTACGTTAATGATTATTCAATCAAAGATACTTATATTTAAATTGATAATTTAAAATATTTTTTATGATTGATTTATTTTCTTATAATGTTTTTAATATCCATGAAAATTTTAGGGGACGAAGACAAATCAAAATATCAAATTTTAGTAATATTATATATATAAATTCATTACGCCATATTACTTTTTAAAATTATAGGTATTATTTCCATTTTAAAAATTTAAATTTTTATAATGATATAAAAAATGACATTTCGTATGTATGTGATTTATAATGTAGATATATTATAGTTGGAAATATTTCATAACTATGAATTCGAGGCCTTTGAATTATTCCCTCCACCAAAAATTATATCCTTGAAATTTCAACTCAAATTTTTTGATGAAAATGGATGGGGTAACGTTTGTTCATAAAATCCATTAGTTTACATCCTTTGTATTGATGTTTATTTTTTATTTAATGATACTTGAAATTATTTGTAGTCTTATTTAATAGGGATTTATCTCTAGGATCTAATATTTTAAATAAAAACTCTTTATAATTGAGATCACGATCCGGATCTACCAAGTCAATATTTATTTCATATAATGGATATAGTTTATACTTCCTCAAGAGTTATTCATGGAACACATTTTGTACTTAATACATGTTCAGTAGAATGGAAATTAAATTGGATATAACACAAAATCCATCAGAAATATCAAAGGGAACTGTGTATCTGGGACTTATCATTTCATTCTTCCCAAACATCATATATATTTATTCCATGGATATATTTTAAGAAATATTATTATCAAAACCATAGATTCAATGTTCTAATAATAATAATCATCTTATCTCTTACAAAAACTCTTATCACATAATATATTTTTTAAAATGGTTTGGATATTATCAGTCATCTATTCTACAACTTCTTATCCCAACAAATTAATATAATAAAATCTTCCAAAAATTTTATAATTTAAAATTTATTATAAAACTGGTATTTATATGGATCCATTAAAATGATTTAGTTTGTGATATTGTTTTAAATAAATCCAAGACAATATGTTTTTAATTCAAAAAACCTATAAATCTAATAGAGAATTGTCTATTAATTTCATCAATTCTTTTAAATTTCCTTTAAAATTTAACATCTTTCCAAGAATAGTATGTCACAATAAATCCCAAATCTATGTTAAATGAATTATTAATGGAGTTCTATATTTTTGTGGAATAATTTACATATCAATATGATATAATATATTATGTTGTTCCATAAATCCTCTCAAATTTCTTAATATATATATTTAAAGTCCAATTGAGTGGGAAGTCTCCAAAAACATATATTAATATCTCAGTCTTTTCAAGATGATCCATTAAAACCAATATTTAATTTTTTATTTTAGATGTATTTGGTAAATTTTGAGAAATCTTATGATTATTTTATATTATTTCCATTTGTTGGGGTAATTATAGTTTGATTCCCTTGAAATTTTTTTAACAAACATTATTGGAATGTCATGAAAAGGGATGTATATGGTGGTATAAATTTCCCAAATATTCCAAAAATATTTCTCATAAATATTCTAATTAAAAAAAATTATCACACGATGATGGACAATGTTGAAATTTAGAATCGTCCAATATCAACTTAATTATCTTATGATCAACTAGTATACAAAATCAAGTTGTAAACCATGAAACACTTTAATTATCAATATTTTACTCTGATATTATCACCATCCATTCCAAATCCACATTATTTTAAATTTTTATATCATACATTTCACCTTCATACCCTTATATAAAATTGATTAATCGAGATATAATTTAAATTAATTATGATATATAAAATTTAATTATGATTCTGAAATTTATTAATTGTATGTCTTATAAGATTGTATCCATTTGAATCCTCATCATGTATAATATTAGAGGATCCATCCATCATAGGTGATATGATAAATTATTTTTTTTCTATAATGTTAATAGATTATGTAGTAATTATTTATTACTAAATCTAACTGTCTTCATTGGATCATGTCGATTTCAATTTATTTTAATATATAATATAAAATTTTTGAATAGTACATGTTTCCATATTTTATCCATATAGATAATACAAAAACAATTCATTAAAAATATTACCAATACAAAATCTAAATTATGATTAGAGAAATTGTTATAAAATACCATAAACTGTATTTGGGAAAAAACTGTGTTGTTTTTATTTTATGTTCAAACAAAACACAATTCCTTTTTTACAATTTTTTTACTGAAAAACCTTCACTAATTGAGGTTATTTTAATTAATCAATTTTAACTATATTTTTTTAACCATGAAGCACATTTCATATTTTTTTATTTTAGAAAAAAATATATAATATTGAATTAATTTTATTAGGGGTTGATAATTGTGAGAATTTTCTCAGAAACATTCAATAATTCCCTTATAATACGAGGAAAATATGTATCTATATCATAGTCATTGGTTTGGGTGATTCATAGACAACAATTATCATTGATGGATCCACATAAATCCATTTTTTGGATAACAGACCCTAATAAGTTTAATTTCGACCTTATGTAATCACAATAATTGTACTTTTTATATAATTACATCTGTAAAGTAATATTCACAATTCATATATATATGACATGATATTTCTTGATTTAGAATATATCACAACATCATTAGTAAAAACATGGAGAAAAATATTTCCATAATATATATAAGTACTATATTCATCACGTAGATGGATAATTTTAAAGAATTTATGTGTCTAGATGAAATCAATATGAACCCATAGATTGCATATCTTGCATTGAAAATATTTCCTTGTAGTATCCTCTGTTTTCACCTTCAATATATCATATGAAAAAAAATATCAATCATAAAAAAATATCAGTCTCTTTATATATTATTTAAAATGAAAACAATAAATGTATGAATATTCTTTATCATTATCATTACATTTCTATGTTCATGATAATCAATTTTGAGTGGAATTTACTCACCTTCAACTTGATATAGAGGTATGGGGAATATCTTGGAGAAGGACAGTGGAATATCAAATCCTTTTACATATTTTATTTTAATTTATTCCTCAACTCTCATAGTATACTAAATTATAATATATATGAAAAAAATTATATTGGTAGATCACAGAGGATATGTTTTATAGAGAATAAAACATATAGTTAAAGTGTAATGTCAAGAAACACTATTTTTAATTGATCAGCATATTCCTATGAAATTATGAAGCCCTCATAAATAATATTTTCCTTTTACTAAATAATTTTAGAATGATATTATTACTCATAATGAATTAATATATTTACATTATAATGTTTTTAAAATGGGTTTTTACAATAAATTATTTATTATTATAGCGTTGGAAGACCATTTTTTGATATGGAATGATATTTTACGCTCTTAAAATATGACATTAGATCAATACATGGATATACATTCCATTATAAATATAGAATAACATTTTTCCAAATGTATAAAAAATTTGAATAATGTATTTTTTTTCCCTAAATATTAATTTGGATTGTGAAATATAAGTTAGATTTGATTAATAAATAGCTAGGTGTTTTCTTCGCTTGTTCGATATTAATGCCTTTAGGAGATGTTTAAAAATTTATAGAGAATTTTAATGATATGGCTGAATTATTAGAGCCAAAATAAATACTCATAGTTTATATTCATAAATTAATAACTAGTGTACCGATTGTGACATAATTTTCATGATCCCATATGGTTGTAGTTATATAAATGTATACTCCATTTTTCCTCGGTTTGGAGGATGTGTTTTTCGGTTATCTTCAGCAATCAAATGATTAGTTCAGTGAATTCTATTGTTTCCAAGATCTATGTACATATAATATTTTTCATTAGAGTTAAATTTTTGTGTAATATTCATTTTAGTTATATAATACTGATATATATTCTTCTATTTTCTATAATTGAAGCATTTTAATATCCATATGAGGAGGTTTTTTTTAATGATTCTTCAATAATTTTAACATTTAGATAGACAAACCCTCTTTCTCTCATGAGGTGTAGAAAATCAAATCCAAATTTTAAACTCAATGTGACTCTTATTATATCTATTCAGATATCATTATTGACATTAACCAATATCCATATGAAAATTAAAGGGAAATCATAAAATATCACTAAAAAACAATGAATCAACTCAATTATTATTTTATCATAAATTGTTTTATTCCACATAATATAAAGTCAGCATTCCTTTCAGGGTAAAAAATGGATCCATAACCTTAAATAATTACGATAACATCGTCATAAGACTCAAAAACTAAATCATTCCTTTGCGTGAGCCCAAGAAATTATATCTATATTTTATTAAAAAATTAGAGGAAAATATATACTGAATAATACTATCTGAAATTCATCTCAATATATTAAATTGAAATATTTTTTGGGTGTGTTATTCTTTATCATTATCCATCATTGATCGACTTTTATTTCGACACGATAAATGGTAAATATAAAATTATCATTCATAGATCATTAGAGATCATATAATATTTTCTTAATGGAATGTATTAATTTTGTCTTGGTTAATATACTAAAGGAACCAATGGAACATTATCATCATTATCATAAAATTAACACTATCGTAACCTGATCCTTCATTGTATGTGTTAGTCACTATACATTGTTGATGTTATTATTCATAATTTGATTAAATTGAGTTATCACTACCATGAGGATTCTGATTCATTCTCCCCCATATTGTGAATATCATTTGGGAATTCATCACCTTCCCTATTGCAGTGGTTGTTGGGGATATTTTTCTTATTTATAACCATTTCCAAGAACAAAAAACAAAATATTGATGCTAAAAGATTATTTAATTTTCATATTTGAGAAAAATTATGATTATATAGATAGAAAATATAAGTCAATTTTAAAATTCAATCCTATGACTAACTAATTGTATATAACTTTTATTTTCGGTGTATTTCTAACTAAGATCAGTATTGTAATCTAAAAATAGAGATATACATTTCTAAAATTCCAAATATAACACCTCACACACCATTCATATATTATTACATCATTTTTAGCATATATATCCAAAACTCCATGAAATAAATATGTCTAATATAATTAGTAAATTATGTATATCATAAAAAAATATCTAAATTAAAAATATATTCTAGAATATCCCTCTTTGTAGATTTCCAATAGTGTTCATTATACACTTAATATATCATGGGATAATGTAGATAAAATCATTAATGTTAGAGTCATCAATAAATCCATGTAAGGGTAAGATCAAGACAATCATTAGGTGTGATAACATGAGATTCAATAGTCATATCAGTAAAAATTAAAGAAAGGATCATAAATAATTAAATAAAAACATGGAAAATGAAATTATTATAATACAATAATTTTAAACTCTAAAATACTAAAATATGGAATATATATAGTGAATTTCGTCATAAACATAATTAGAGGATCATATGTAAAATATCATATCATTATGAAAAAAACTAATTTCATCATGCCAATGAAAATTATTGTTGACAAAATTAACTACAACATTCCAAAAAATAAAATCATGGAATAATATAACTACATCATGAACATGAATAAGGATCAAATGAGATATAATAATCACACAATATATTGTGTGACTAAAATATTCAAGGCCCACCTGTCATCATATTATATTATTATTATGTGTTCTTTATAGAAACTAAACATACATAAATAATAAACATGAATTAAACCCTTTATGGGTGACATAATAATCAAAAAAATAATTTTCTATTTATATGTTATTTATGATCCCATTATAATAATTGTTTTTATTATCTTGTACATTAATTATTAAACAATGTATCATCATACATAAAATGTATCACAAATTGAAGGAAAAATATAAAATTATATTAAGTGGTCGTAAAATAAAGGTCTCTTATTGAAATTTTAAGATAAGGACACAAATTATTTAAAAGGTATATGATGATAGAGATTATATAAGTTATAAAAATCCAAAATATTTTATATTTATAAAATGTTGGTTTTGACATTATGTAGATAAAATAATTACTATAATATAATAGTAATATAAAATTATGGTAGAGGGAGGTAAAATAGAAAATCATACATTATAATATTTTTAAGGTATGATATAAGTAAAAAATAGGAAACATGAAAACACAAATATACCCTATAACAAAGAAGAAATGAGAAGTTTAAATAAAATAATCTAATTATTTTTTAATGGAATAAAGAGGAAGAGAGAGGTAAAATTTTAGAGATAATATCTTAAAAAAGAGAAAAACATATGTAATGAAACACTACATATAGTTTATACAAACATAAAAAATTCCAGTAACTTCATGAACAACAAATATAATTTAAATAATTATTTTAAAAAACATTTTCTTATTTTTTCAGTCATTATAATAAATTATCATCATGTTTTATTCATTTTAAAAAAAGTATTTTCGGTCGATCATTCCAAAACTATTTCTATATTGTGGTTATGATACAAGGAAACTATAAATCGGATAAATAAGTTACATAAAATTAATTTTTCATGGTTTAAATAACACTATAACATATGGAGTGTAATAAAAATATTTAAAATTTAAAATAATGTATTCCATCTTGTTAAATTTTTCATCGATGGATAAATTAATCATGATTATTTATATTTAACTGCATTATTACAATGAATATTCAATCGTTACATAATAAATTAGTTAATTTTATTTTATTATTAATTAAAATTCAATAATTAATTAAATGTTTATTAATTTCCTAGAATGGAATATTGGCAAAAATAATATATTCGTTCAATTTTATTGTGTAAAACTACCATGGGTGAAATATTATTTTTAATAGTACATTATAATGAAGAGTTAAACTATTTATAATTTTAGTTTAATAATAAAATTAATGAAAATAAAAAAAATCATCTAAAATTAATATTATTTATTACATTGTGATATAGAATTTGAATTTGGAGAATTAAAATTGAAATGAAGGTTTTGAAACCCTTACCTTGAAAATTAATTGACCAACCTATGATTGAGCCTAAAGCCATTCGAAGATGGAAATTGGTGACACTAGTGGATTAGGTATGTTAATGGAGGAGTAACTAGAGTTATTTGGGATAATACTTTTCAATGAAAGAAATTTAGTAATTAAAATATAAAAGGGTTGTGGATTGGTGTTTATAAAAATAAGGGGAGAAGTATTTTAGAATAATGTATCTATTAATTTATTATTTATTCTAAAAACTATGAATAGTATTGATTCCTTTAAAATTTATATATTTATTAGAAATAATGGAGGTTAAATTGATATCAAACTCTATCTAAAAACAAATTTATTCCAGAACATACACTATTAATGGTAAATAATCATAAATCGATTTCTTATTTTAACAAAATATTACATAGACTTTAAAATATTAACATATTAATTTCAAAAATAATAATTTTAATCGTTATATACAAATTATATAAAAAAATTATTTAACAAATTTTAAATTCATATTTATATCATGATTATGCTATAAAATTTGACATATTTGTAAAAACATTTTTTAATATTAATTAAAAAATTAATCATCCCGGAAATCTATGAAAAATCTATATAAGATATTTTTATAGACATGATTAAAAAAATAAATCCATTTGATGCTATTTTAATATTATTATTTAAATTATATGAAATATCTCATAGAAGAACTATTTAATTTGGAAGAAATATTATTTTTTTCTAGGAGGGACCACTTTCTAATTAGTTATAATTTATAAATACTCATATTATTTTTAGTTATTTATTACTTAAACATTCTCTAAAATAACTATCAAAATTATTTTTTAAAATTTTATCATAGTTTTTTAAAAAAATATGATAAATTATACATTGTTAAAATTTTACTAACTTATATTTTATGATTATTTATTAGAGAAATAATTTTATATAATTTAAATATTTAATTTTAATTTTTTACTCACTATAAATATTATTTTTAAAAAAATTTATTTTTCTTATAGGTACCAATACCATTTTAATTATCAGTTATTATTCTCAATAATGATAATATATTTCAACTGTGAAATAATCACTACACATCATATAAGAACATATAATTTTCTTGACTATCCATTCACTCATTTTTATATAAATGTCATATATATTATTTTATCATATAAAAATATTTTTATATTTTTTTTTTTAAAATTATTTTCGTATCATGGATTATTTTAGGTGTCAGATAATGTTATAGTTTTATTATTTACGTATATTTATTTCACCACTGTACTGATTTCAATTTTAGGAATCACAGTAGTACATTATATTTAATGTTTTAAATTAACATAGTGAAATGTTGTTTTTCATTAAAATTATTTACACAACACATATATTATAGAGGGTAATTTTTAATATCTAAACATTCCTTGTTTATTATATAATCAATAGTATTTGACCTTGATGATTGAATGATATAATCTGAGAATATTTTTAAATAATTATTTTTGCACGAAATTATTAATGCATATTTATCTTCCCCCCAAATTTCATAATGTTTTTACTTTATTAATTTCATGTTAGTTGTTTCTAATGATATTTCAATAAGAATGGAGTTGGTTATAATTAACGAATTTTACTGAATGTGGTTTAACTAAACATATTTTCTCCTAATAACGAGCATGACTCCAAAAGTAATGTTTCATTATCTAATATCGCCTACATAATCAGAAATAAATTCCAAAAATATAAAAATATTTATCATTATAATGGATCATTAAAACATCCATTATTCTTTCTATATTGTGAAATTTTTTATTTTATTTCATTACATAAAAACCAGTAGTATTTCTTCAGAAATATTACAAATTGTATCATTAAATATGATATCCATCATAAATAATTTCATTTAAAGTAGGTTTCTGAATATACAACTAAAATCCTTTTGATCCAAAATAATTATTTTCTAATCCATGGAAAAAAATATCAAAAGTGCATTAGGATATAAAACTTCTATTTGATCTTGTATTATAAATACAATTTATATCTGACAGACATACATTTCTTTTTTAAAAAATAAAAAATATGTCCAGATCTGAAATTTCAAAGCCATGAATAATTTCATTGCTAAAATCAGAGAAATCATATGGTGATTTTTTATTTTGGTTGGACATTTTACATAGGTAGTAATTTACTTCTCAGTAGAAATTTTATTATTACCAAATAAATTCATAATAATCGAGATTTCATGATATTTTTAAACATATAAATTATAATTTTCTTATTAATTATATTAAATATAGGATTTTTATGTTTCTATAAAACATCAAATTATATACTCATGTAACATTGTATTCCCAATAATTTTCATTCAGAAAATAAAACCTTCACCAAAATTAATAATTCAATTTTGTTATAATATACTTCCCTCCACTTTTATATCTTTTAATAAATGATGCATTTTCATCACATTAGTAAACAATAAAAAATTTCAGGTCATAGATCACTAGAAAAAAAAATGCATAATTCCATTCCATTGGACACAACTAATCATATCATTAGTGCAAATACTATAAATTGGAGTGTATTTTGATTTAAATATGAAGGATTTTTCCCATGTTACTTCTCCCTTATCAGGTAATTAATTTCTTAAAACTCATTTTTCACTAGCTACAGTTCTTTCATTTAGGATTTACATCCATATTGTAATTATTTTAAATGTAACATAAAATTTCATCCATGCACATGATCTAAACCATATATTGTAATTCTTCTTCAAAAATATTCAGTTAAACCAAAAAAATAGGCTCATATGATTTTAATTGTCAGTGATCATTGACTTTCAACACACTTTCTACAAAATAATACAATTTTATTAAATATCATTAAGTTTTTAATATCTGGAGTAGTAAAATAAACTATAATATATGCAATTATAATCACTATAATATTTTGAATCAATATAAGTAATTTTTAAACATGTCAAATTAATTGACCAATCATCGTATTGTATCTAAATTTTTCATTAACCAATTTCAATTTAATCATAAAGTAGATAATAGTTTCATTATTTGAAATATGTATCAACAAAAGTGACATATAAAATTAAAAAAATGTTTCATTAGAATCATATTGCTAAACTAATAGAACATTAACCTGTTTGTATATTCAAAAAATCCAAATAATTTATCATTCATATATTTTAATGATTTATAATGATTTATCATGATTCAACATTGGGTTACAATAACAATAAATATCGTATATACTAGATTCATTATAAACTATTTATTATATGTTGTAACCACTAAATTTGGATCGAGTAGTGACTAATTTAGAATATACGGAGTAAATACTATGCCTTATATCTAAATGAATTTTGATTTTCCATTATCTGATATTTTAATTCTCCCCATATAAAAAATTTATCTAGATCTTCTATTTCCTTGATCAATTATTTTAATTCACATATAGTTCAATATATTTATTCCTTATTATGTGATTCCTAATACATTATTTTAAAAAATTATTTCATGTATTGGAATCAATTATTGTATAGAAACATTTTCACTATAGGAGATGTGATATTTTTAGCATATATAAAAAATTAATCTCTTATGATATACTGATTCAATCTATATGAAACTAATATAATTTATATGTATAAAATAATCATCAACTATGATGAATTATTTATATTAAAGGTTTAGACATTATTCATAATAAAACACACATGTATAAATGAATTATTTAATGTAACCACATGGTTTTGATCTCCACCAGCTTGAAATTATTTCTCAATATATTCCATTTATATCAATAATTAAAATAATTAATTTTATTTTGATTACACTTTTTAATATTGATCAAAAATACTTATTTGACATGTTTTTATGCTTAGTTTTTACCCAAATGTACAAGACATCAATTTCATAATTCATTTTCCACCTTTATATTCATATATAAAATGATTTATATATAGAAAATTTTAAAATAATATATCTAATTACCACTTGGACACCATGAAGATTGTTCCACACATTATAATATTAATGAAGAATTAATTATTATAATAAATTCAATCATTCTGATTGTCAAAAAATGGAGTTACACTCAATATATTTTATCATTACCACTTGATAAAGATAATTCCATTTGATAAAATTTTAATATTAGAAAATTTGGTACATCAAATACCGTTAATGTTCATTTAACTATCATTAACTAAATTAACTATTATTAAATTATATTCATGGATTTCATTAAAAACATAACAACTCCAAGTCATGTTTGAGGAGAAAACATTATAATAGATCCAAGGTTATTTACCTTTCAATGAAATAAATTCCAACTCAAACACCATTACCTGGTATTGAACACTCCTCCATTAATTATGTTTATAGTTATAATTCCTCATTAGATACTATAGTATTTGTTTTAGATATTTTTTTTAGTAAATCATGTATTGTCACACCTACCACATGAATCTATATTATATGAATGAAATTATCCAATTTTACCTCCTTCTGATGAAGTTGTCTTGGTATTTATATAATGTACATAAATTTTATCCATAAAAAGTCATGTATTTTTTTTATTTAGAGAAGGAAATATTATTAATAAAATTCATATTAATGTATTCATATAAACTCTACAACACCAATATCTCATTTCAATTGAAAAATATCTTCATATGTTCGAATTTTTTTAAAAAAAAATTATTATTGATTATTCTTCCATTGTGAATTTTATTGTTTTTATTATTTATTTTTCAAATTGTTCCTACCATTTGGATTACCTGTTAATACTAATATTATACTCAATTTTTATATTTATCTCATTATTTTAGTGATTAATAAAAGATTAAATTTATTTTTTAATGAGTGTTGACTTTCCCGTGAATGAAATGTATCTCTGTCACACTTTATATCATTAGGATTATTTACATTTATCATTCATGGGTTTCCATATAATTTTTTATTTTATTTATGGAACTCCCAAAAAATTCTATGTATATAAAATAAACTCTCCACTATTATAGAATAATATATAGTATTTTTTATTAACGTATTGATCTTTAAAAATATAAGAAATGAATTCATATCATTATGGAAATTTAACATATGCAAATTAAAATCATTATTCATTTAAATCAAATTATATATACTAATTTAGATAATTATATCTATAAATTAAATAATTTCATTGAGATAACCCTTAATTATTGATATCATTACCTCCTTCTGAGCATAAAAATGATATTATATTTTTCACTTGTTTTCATTAAAGATTTATTCTACTAAATTATTGTTTATTTTTTATTTTAATATTTCCATTTTTTCTATCAATAAAATCATGATATCCATTATTAATTAGAAAACCTTTTTAGTTTACGCTT
This sequence comes from Viscum album, assembly GCA_963277665.1. NCBI lineage: Eukaryota > Viridiplantae > Streptophyta > Magnoliopsida > Santalales > Viscaceae > Viscum > Viscum album. The sequence goes on along the minus strand of OY728153.1, from coordinate 414,412,573 downwards.
CTTTAGTGTCCTTTTTTTACTCAAATATTTATCTTTACTAGTGGATTATTTGAATTCATTGATTCACACTTGAATTCACATTAACATTCATGCTTATAAACATCATCATTATTTCCAATTTATAAATCATAATATAAAATTTCATTCTTGATAGAATATTCCCTCTTTTTCATTGATGAATTTATCATTATCCATTTCTCGGTATTTGTTCTACTACACTAGACACTTTTCACCATGTTTCTGATAGTTCATTTTTAATATTCTTTATTATCATCTTATTATTTTTTTGGGTTAATATTTAAAATGTTTCTGATAAATATCTTATTAAAAAACTTAAAATTATAATTTTCATTATAGTAACATTTTCCACATATCATTTCATATAATAAATGTTTTATAAATCCACATAAATTCATCGAATAATATTAAATTATAATTACAATTTATAATAATCAATTTATTTAATAATTTAAAATACATTACTGGAATAAAATGTATTCCATTTTTTTGTTTTCCAATGTTTTTAAAGGTTTATTATATTCAAATATAATAGGATTTAAATATATTTTTTAGTTTTTTAATTTTAAACTCATTAAAATATTGTTACATTAATTCTTAATTTTTTACATCAACATATCTAGTATAATCGATATAAATATACTAAAATGGTTGAATAATTATGATTTTCATGGTAATTGATAATTTTGATTCAAATTTATTTCTATTAAATGAATTCATTTTTAATGAATCAAAGTAAACAATCTAAATCATTTAATTTTTGATTACTATGCTGTTAATTATTGTTTTATAGACATTGTGTATTCTATATGTATTTCATGATTCATTCTTTATATATTATTTTATATTTTATAAACTATAACAAAATTCAATTATTTTTTTCAGAGTTATGTGAGTAACACATTATGCTATCTTAATACATTCAAAATACATCTTATCTTATAATGCAATTTTTACCCCAACTTTAGGTTGATTATTGCAATTTTTTATGATTTAAAAAATATTTACTCCCATTGATATGACGTATAGAACCCTTCAATCTATCAAAAATTTACACTATTTCTATAGATCATGAGAAACCATTTCTTTTTGTGAAACTCACACTCTCAATATATGACATCAATAAAGTAATCTAACTTATTAAATCAATCACTGATATTTTTGAGTTATCATAAAAACTATACTCTATAACTAAACAAATGAATAATTACAATCATAAAACATTCGATTAAAACTAATTGAGGGTATATGAAAATTAGGTACAATAAAATTATCTTCTTCAATACACATACTCTGATACTAATTTATAATCATAAAAATAAAGTGTGAATCAGTAAGAGGTATGAATTAAGGAAACCCAAAATAATGTCAACATATAAAAAATCCATGTAAATTATTTTTTTGGTTATTTAATCAATATGGAAAACAATTTGAAGATGTGTGACAATGAAAGATAAATAAGGTCATAAATATAACATATTTTTTTCATGGTTCACATACTACATTCATCATGTTTCTAATTCATGGTTCATCAAAATATGATTCCAAATGATATTTTGTTATTGTATGATTAATAAATTACTAGGGGAATCAGAAATGACATGGTGTTAAAAATCCTAAAAGTATTAAATATAATATAAGTTAATATAATAATTAATCATCATTAATAATATTAAATTAACTTACTCCACATATATAAATTTCCTATAGTGTATATATATTGTTTAATCATCTTTTTCATTAAAAAATATCATTTATATTCATTGGAATCCTTACAAGATCGTGAGGATGACTATCTTAATTTTCAAACATAATAAAAGGAATCAAAAAAATCATTGATGGGATGCCAAAACAATAATGTGTTTGGGTAAACCATGAAATGGTTAGTTGAATAATATCTAGATCCAAAAAATATTAATTAATGTTTTCGAATTACTCATATATGAATTTCTATTATTTATATAAATATATTAGTTTTACCTCTACCCAAATATATTCGAAAATAATAAATTATATATTTTCATAGATTCATCTTCATGGTTATCTATTCCAAGAATTTTTTATCATAAAACCATTAAATGGTTTCTCTCAAATGTTGATGTTATTCTTTAATGTATATTTAAACTCAAATTCACATCAAATAAAATATGGATGTCATTTCTGTACAGATATGTTTGGGTATGAAATGAAATAGTATAATCAATATGGGGATGAATATCTGTTTAATCTTGTCATGGGGGTCCTGTACATAAGTAATTAATTGGTGGTTTTCCATTTTGTTTCAAATAAAAATAGTTTGTTCCTAATGATTGATTGAATTGGGTTGAAATATGTGAAATCACTGATATTAGTGCAACATCTTCAAACATCCTCCAATATGTTTTTTTTCAATAATCCAAAAATTCCCAATAGGTCTCGTATCCATGATGACTCATGGACTAACATTTCGGTGGTTCTAATTATTTGGGTAACATGGAAAAAACACTAAAAAATAACATTGGTAGAGATCATGGGGATTTAGGCTCCTCACACCCCATTGTGGGGTCTATTGACAATTAGGGGACTCTTTTGTAGATTTAATATATTTTTGATTACCCGATATTTATTTTACAGTGTATATAATATATATTACCCTAAGGAAATGATCAATCACAAATTCCCAAGGGTTATGAATAATTTTGATATATATAAGGTTTTATATAAATGGATGTATATATGTTCCTCAAGGATTCTCCATCAATGGTCTGTATTTAGTATGGGGATCATAGACTCTTAGGCATTTTTATTAGGATGATGGTGGTTTTAAGATGTTTAGTGGGGTGATCTATATTTTACCATCATATAATGGGAAGAAGTTGTTATTGTGTTTGGATTTATCCCATAGATGATCTTCTTACTTATCATCATAAGAGTAAATAGAACCCACATAGTTTAGTTCCATTTCATAGGATGCATCACCTTTTAAGGTTGTGTGAAAAGGACTAAATCATTCATTTTAAAATTATACAACAAGGACATGTTGAAAAAAGGTGAAAAGGAAAATATGATGTGTGACTAACAGTTAGGTGTCCTAAGTGGCCTAAAAGATATTTGGTCGCCTAGGTTCTTATGACCTTACAATGGATATGGCTAGTAAAACATTAGGATGGATTTTGGTGTTGGGGGTAGACCTCCAGGATTATTTCTATGTATCTCAATAAGTTCAGAATCAAAGTCTATGTGGTTTGATATGTTTTATATTACACCTATGAGGATGACCATATAAGGGGACATGACCAAGGATTATGCATGGAAGTAACCCATTTGCATTCAAATATGATTGGGGATTATTCATGGAAGTGTCCCATTTATTTTTGAGGTATGTACTTAAAAATATAGTTGATGCTTGTAGAATTGGATTTTTTTGGGACTAATAAAAAATGATAGTCCCATTTTAATTGAAGTTGGGGATTACATATATGGATAAGGCCAAATTATTAGAGGTTCTCGGGGATCAATAATGGAATCTTCATATTGAAGGTTTGGGATATTTCAAATTTAATGATCACTACTAGACTCTAAGAACACATTAGTAATGATTTCAATTAGAAACAAGAGGAATGAGTATATATCAATATCACATGGTCAAAATTTTCTCGGTGAAAAAGGCAGTGAATCCAAAATTGAGGGGTTGAGGGTGTTGAATGGTCTCACCCCTTAATTGTTTTCCACTCGGATAGTAAAATCTGATAATATATCTAGATACATCCTATGATTTGGGAAATAGGGGGAAAATGTCACATCCCATAAGAATGTCTAGAGGATTACTCCAGAAGTGATTCTCTACTGGTTGATGGTCATCTCATGATTATTAAATGATTCATATTAATCTTATAACTTAAGGAATATATTAGTATTAATATAGGTAATATTATATTTTAATATATATGGTATACAAAAATTTAATGTCATGCATCTAAGAAAATGTCATCAAAATTTCACATATTTTTAGGGGGAATTTCTATAATGTTTCTGATTTTTTTCAGAATAGAGAAAATATTGGGGATTAAACTCCATAGAATTCCAATGTAGTTGTTCCATACACATGTAAGATTAGATTTATCATTCACGATATAAAATTATTTGTTCTATTTAATTACAAGAGGATAATAAGGAATGTTTCGAGTCATGGTATAATATTGGGTTGATGTTAGGGACATGTAAGGAAGAACCAAAAATTTCATTGACCTGGCCTAAATGTTTCATGCTATTACTCTCTATATTTTATAGGGTCCATGATAGTAGGGAATTTATTGGCCCATAGTTTGTATGCGAAGGGGATATCAACATAGTTTTTTTGGTAATGGACCATCCACAAATAGAGTCCCAAATTAAGTCATCCACAAAGGATAATTTTTTGAAGCATCATTCATGATGTTTTCCCCATGAATCATCATCCATTAAGTATTTTCAATAAAGGGAGTGTATAAAGGGTTTCCCCAAAAGGTTCCATCCATGAAAAATCATCTATGATGTTTCCCAGATAAAGGGTTTCCCCTGATGTATCATCTGTGATGCATTTTTTATTTAGGGGGTTCGTAAAGGGTTCTATACCATGGTTCCATCCATGAAGCAACTTTTTCCTTCTATATGGGTTATAAATTAATTTATCATGCAAAAAAAGGCATTACATGAATGTGGAATCATTTATAGAGGGTTCTCATCATCGTAAATTCATGACGGATTATATTTTTAGAAACTTCATGATAATCATCTCACTTTTCATTGGATGCTATGGAGGATATGATTCCTTTGAACAAACATTGGATTTTGGGAAGGGCATACCAAATATGGATTGTGATATGAAGTTTGTAATGTTATTCAGGTTAAGGATTTCTCTTACACCTTATATTGTTCTTTTTATCCATTCACTTGTTGGTCAACCCTCTTGGAACTTTATAGAGGACTAATATAACCAACTAATGGATTGGCTGTTAATGGTGGGATATAGGGGTTATTTTGTGGGATACTAAGGTGAATTCCCAATAACTCATTCTATTTCATTTTTGGGGGTCAAAAATATTTCTCTTTCCTACAAACTATTTATCATTCATGGGGGGGTGGGAAGTCATACATGTGGTAAAATCACCATATGACCAAGAAAAAAATTCATCACTGGGCACTAGTGTTTCATGGTACTCCTCATGGAGTGGTAAAAGGCCATGTGTAGTAGTTTTTGTGTATCATTTGTATTAAATGGGACCTGGATATCCTCTTCATAATCCCTTATTTTGATCATTTTATTCAAAATTTTATTTGGGTTTATTATTTAACCATTTTCTAGTATTGTTGATATTAATTTCTTCTTCTATGTTGTTTTTCAGGACCCAACAAATGTATTTCATCAGAATGGGATCTCATTATTATTAGGAGGAGGTTTTTATGATGAATATGTCTTCCAAATTTGAATAAAATATCAAATAATGTTGTAATTAATTCATATTCCATGTCACTCAATGAACATATTTATGACTCTCTATAGGGATACATGGAAACAAATATGAACTTTTTGGATTTATTATTTCCACCATAATTTTTATATAAGTATACTATATTATAGGATTAGTGGGTGTAACATGACCTTTTCTTAAGCTTCAATTTCCATTTTTTTGGCCAACCAAGAATTTTTTATTTTCGATTTTTGATTTCATGATTGTTGGTTAAACCATGATAAGTGTTGTATAAGTGAGATAGAACTTGACTATTCTCATGAGTTCCCATTGTAGTTTTTCCACATTGTGAGTTTGGTTTCTCATTTTATTGAAACTTTAGAGTGTTGAAACTAGACTAATTCAAATGATGTTTTAGGTCTTATAGCTTTGACCATGAATTACATGGAAAGGTCCCAAATAAGTCTTACCAATTTAAAATGTATTAATATTGTTTTCCCATAAATGATGGGTTTTTATTGAACACGTTTTTGTGATTATTGAATTTGAGACATGATATGGTGAATGTACACGATGTGTAACTGTAATAATGGTTTCAAACATGGTGTTTCCTGGGTGTATGAAGGTTGTTAAATCCCCTTCAAGGATGAATTTGTATTTGGTTTACATTCCTTTTGTTGGGTGACTTATGAAGATCAAACATGAGGGTATTATTCATGTTCAAAAAATGGTGTCCTCAGGATTTCAGGCCATCATTTATGATGGTTATGTAATTTTATGGAAATTCTAATTTCTCAAGACCACAAAGTGTGTATCGTCAAATGAATGATGTATAAAAATGACAAGGTAATAAGTATAGACAGTATCCTTGATTGAGAAACTATCCAATATGAATTTCTATTTTTTATAGGGGGTTAGATTATGGTAGAATTTATTTTCATCCCTATAAGATATAGAACTGGTAGTTTAACATCTTATAGGAAGGACTATTGATGGGATATAGATTAAGGTCGTTTATCATTGACCAAAGGATAAATGATTTAAATGTTTCATTTTAATATTTCCAAAAGGTACATATCATTTTTAGTCATGAAGGGGGAATGTAAAAAGATGTAATCTGGGGGTTTATGAAACATAAATAGTGATATGTGATGTAAACATCATTGGGGAAAATGAATATAAGAAAATCATATAAAGAAGAAAATTTTTTACCTCAGTTTCCAAGCATCTTTTTTTAAGAATAGTGTGTTGATGAGACTATGTAATATTGTACAATTAAAACAAATGGTTTCTTCATGATAGATACCCTTTAGTTTTGATGTTCTACGAGGTTTATGGGGATATAGAATATTCCAGATAATGAGTTTGGTTTTTGAATGTAGAGTGATTGAATTTAAAAAGAGTGTTTTATGATAATATTTTCCACATATGGTTAGAAATGATATCGTGTAGGTCTAAAGCATACATAGTAATGATTTTTTTAATATGTCTTGGTCCATGATATGATGTCTAGACGTCACAAAATATATTTTTAGAATGAAAATTGAACCATATAGAGTTCTATTTTGGAATCCTCCAAAACATGTATGACCCATACATAGAAAGAAATGGAGGAGACATAATGTTTCATTACTCATCCCATATTAAGGATTTGTGTGACAATACATATCCTATGATGGCATGAAAAAAATCCAAACATAGTTCTTGAAATATTTCCACCATTCCTATATTAAAATCTTGTTTGTAGAAAAAGACATTTTCATTTGAATATGAACATACATGATGGGGGTGATGATCATATTGGAATCTATTTTGGGGATCTAGATAACATATAAAATGTTGTGGGATTTATTTATTTTGAATATACTAGGATATAAGATCATGGTGTCACTACATATCTCATTAGGGTGTTAAATAGGAAGAATATTATTCCTATAAGTTTCCCAACATATGTTTGACCCATTCAAAGGGAAATGTGATTTTTTTCATTTTCTGCAACAAGAATTAGGATTAGAAATTAGAGTTTCACTGTGTACCCTACAGTCGGTGGAATCAATCCATAAATAGTTATGATTATAATGAAATTTTATATCATAAAATAAGGACATCATTGGTGTAGTTTAACATCGTGCTACAATGACAGCATGTGGTGTTGTAGTTTTAGGTCTCATGTATAATTCCACTTTTCATTGAAATAATGAGTAATATGATTCTCATCAGGATTTTTTTATCTGAAATGACCTAAATATTGGTGGAACTAATGTGTAATCCATGATTTAATGGGTTCTCAGATCAGTATTCATTAGATGGTGAATTGATTCCATTAGGTAAAACAAATATAAAAAAATAATCTCTTATAAATGAATAACTTATGGGAATATAGGATATTTTTATGGTAAAATTATGTAAATTGAACAGTTGAATATCTTGGATAGTGAGACAATGATTTACTTCAGACATAGACCCTCCATTTCCAATGGTTAGTATGGTTCATGGAGACCCATGATTTCATGGGGAAGAGAGTGTGATGAATTGAGGAAATTTATCCGGGTATGTAAGAATCATTTAGACTCTGATTAGCAATGCAGCATGAAAAACCCAAAATAGATCTGACTGATATATAGAGGATTCATTTTTTCCATGATAAACCACTAAATGAGGATCCCAAACATGAGATCACCTACATAGATCATTGATTTTATATAGCATATATGTTTTTATTCTCATGGATGATAATATGAAATATGGTCTAGGATTCACTTAAAATATAGTTGAAATGAGAATTAATCCACAAGTATTTCATAAGGTTCCATTTAATTTTACATCTTTTAGTAAGGAAATAGGATCGATTAACGTGAATAATGATCGATGTTGTTGATATATGCAATTTTAAATCATGCGGTAAGGGAAATTGGTGATCCTTTTAGGGTATTACTACTAGGTCTAGGAAAACACTGGGTGTGTTGATATGTAATGATTGTATCAACCAAAAGTGTTATAAAAAATTCCATTATGATTTAATGATTTATTATGAGATAAGGTTATAGAAAATATATGATATTTTTTATTATTATATCGCATTGGAATCAAAATACATTTATATATAATTTCCATTGGTAATATATAAGTTAAATAGTGATCACATGATTTGTAAAAGTATTGGTATTTAATGAATCCAATTGATATAGGAAAATGATGTTATGGCCTCATCTAGTAGGACTATACAATATAAATATAATTAATCAAATGTTTTTAGGGAGATAGAATCAATTGTCTATTCACTTTACCAATCCCAAGATGAGATCTAATAACTTAAGAATTATATAAACTAATTATGGGAGAAGTTCTATCTCATTGAGATCATAACCCAAAACATGTTTGTAGAATGGACCCATGACAATCTCACCGTCGTTCACTGTAATATTATTGAGTGAAATGACATAATAAAGTGATATATATAACGAAATTAATAATATTAACATTGATAATGTATATAATACTAAATTTATTTTCATTTTTTTGTTACTTTATAAGTGATTTTGATTTTGATTTAATTGGACACAAATTGAATTTTGTGTAATATTACAATTTAATTTAGAGATTTATTTTGATGAATTAATAGATCTTTTTTAGTGAATAGTATTCTAATAATATGTTATTATTTATGTTTTATTACTTATTCATTTTTATATATTTTTATGATTTAAATTGTACTTTTTATAGGGGCTCAAAAACTAGTATCCTAAAAAACTCCACTTTTTTCAATAAATATGAATCTTATTTTAAAAGTAAAAATTCACATATTTAGACCAAAAATATAGATTTAATAAATATTTTTTTGGAATCAGAATGTTTAAATTATCTAACGCTATATTTTTCATAATTTTCTGAAACAATCAAATTTTCGGTTAAAGATTAAATATTGAATCACTATATGATGTATTTTATGACATAATAATGACCAAAATGTGTTTTATAAAATACTATAACTGTTATAAATAGAAAAATAATTTTTTTCTTTTATAAATAATGTGGTTTTATGTTTTTTTATTAATTTTATAATTCCTTTTTGAATCTTATAAAATATATATTTTATTTAATGGTATTAAATTTATTTCATTTAATGAGTGACTCACCTCCAAATAAGAATCTGTATTAATTTAATAATAATACACCTTTTACAAATAAAATAATGAAAACCTTCCCACTTTATCCAAAACTATGGGAAAACCCATTGTATCGATTGTGACTTTAAAATATTATTATATAGATTCAAAAACATATTTTTGTAGAATATTAATGAATTACCCTCTCGTTTACTATATAAAATCACCCATTATACAGCTTCATTTCACTAAAAATCCATGGAGCACATCCTTATTCTTCTCTCCCATCTTTATAATCATCACATGGCTCCCCAATATCTCAAGAATAACCTTTTCATGCTTTTAGAGCCACACACTCATGTAAGGTTTCTTTCTCATCATTATCAATGTTTCCATAAATTATGATTTCCTTTTCTTTTCAATTATTAAGGATGGGGTATGATTTCTCACCTCTTCATACTACCCCTATTATTTATGAATTATTATAGACCCCTTTCTCCCCTATTAATCCCTCTCATGTACACACTTTATAATGCTTAAATTTCTTAATCATCATTTCCCTTATCATTTTTACAAGATTATTTATTATTTTATGAATACTTTTTTTAATTGGATATGTGTATAACTATCTTTATATGTACCTATTAAATTAAAATTCATGTTAAAATTATGATAAACCCATTATTCTATCATCAACCCATTTTTTGAAGTTTTAAATGACACTATTATTCTACCGAATCTGAGCCACGATTTTCCATGCCAAACCAATTGTTTATGGAATACCTTAACAATTTACTATGATAGGTGATCACTTTTATGCATAGAAATCTCTTCATTTTTGAAATAAATATGTGAATTCTAGATTTATTGATCGTGAAATAAATTAATATGATGAATGAATCCATGTTTTATGGTCTATGTGGAACACCTAAGAATAAGGATAAAATAGAAGTAATGGGTGTCCCCAGAATTATATAGAACTCCAATGAATTTAATATTTTTTAGTATCATGTTGAGTCATGTTGGGATATGGGTTAACCTAATTACTTTATGGGACTTTATCCACTATTAATTGTTGAACGTTTTTCATTGACCTATGTTTATGATGTAGTGTTTTAATATGCTTCCACATTTACCATTTTATGATTATCATGCAATATAATGACTTATTATTCATGTTACTCATTACCTCATTGATTTTCCTTGTCTAAAAATTATTATTATCATCATGTTACTCCATTTTTTTTCTCTTATTGGGATTTATTGCTATGCCAGTTCTTAATTATTTTCCCTAGGTTATCCAATGCAGTTTTAAGCTCAATCAAGTTAAACAAGTTTTCAATAAACAAGTTTTAATTCATGTTTAAAGTCGTAATGAAATGTTCCTAATTCCAAATTACTCTATACTTATCTATATTTTGAGTCTTATTATGTTTTATTATATGTAATTAAATCATTGATGTTTAATAAACATAAGGGTTTTCATGGATGATATTAGAGGAAAATATTAGTTAGTTTTTGGATTAGGATTAGAATGTTCTAGAGAAATAATTTTGGATAAGACTAAGTCGATGAAAAAATCCATAAAATTTGTATAGAACAAAGTAATTCGTTTATCAAAAAATGTTATCTCGGTATGGATAGTATAAATTAACATATATTTTAAACATTTGTACCTTAGAGTAACAACTCTAACAAGATATTCCGAGCATGACTTTGGTTATCATAGTACACGATAGCATGACATACTGGGAACCTGATTTGACACTCCAAGGGGATATTTTTTGGTAATTCATATTATCATTACAATTCATTATTAATAGATGAAAATAAAAATTTTCATAAGTGTGTGTGTTAGTAAATATATAATGGATAAAAAAGACTAATGCTTAGAAATCCATGTGTTAACGAAATACATGTAAGATATAAGTTATCACCTTAATCTCATTAAATTTCCATTTATGTGTTTAAAAGGTAAATATACTCATACTTAATTTTCATTTTAGTATATACAATGACCATAAATAGTAAGAATAGTGTATATAACCAATTTGAATTGAAATGTTACTACCACCACCAATGAGATGATCGTCCCAATATAGGAATTAGTAGTATAATTCATGATGATAATCTATGATATGACGCTGGATATGAATAGAAACATGGTCATGGGGAGTTCCCAAACACCCCTAATAGAAAAAATTTCGTATCAAGAGCATCACAAATCAAAGGCCTCCAATATTCAATGTGACATCTGATCACATAATCACAGAATGGTGGATCAACTCTATTTTGTATTATCCATATTTCACTATAATAATTAATAAATGTTTTTGGTGGATTTTTATCATATGGAATATGAATTTTATCATAATTGTACATTGATAAAAAACATGAAGCTTGAGGAAGAGATCAATGAAATTCGTTGGAAGTATTTTTTGAAAAAAAATGATAAATATTTTCCTTGAACTCTCTCCCTTAAAGTAAAACGTGGTTTACATTTACTCAAGTGAAAATATTATGAATGTATCAGGGTGTACAAGCCCAACTTTATGATTTATGAATGATATGCCTATCACTTTTTTTACCCCTGAATTTAAGGTTCTATTTTTTCTCTATGATGAAAACTAGACCATGAAAATATCTAGTGGTCCTTGCCTTTGATAGCTCTGAAGAAATTGTTAGATATTCCCTAAAAGAAAAAATGGAAATCAAAGAATTTCATGGTTATGATGAGTATAAGAAACAGAATGTGGGGATCAACTCTTGCTACCTAATATAGATATCTAATGGTGCCAAAAAATTTATAAATCCCACTTTCTAAAGCTAAGGAAAGAAGTAACCAAGAAATTTTTTAATGTGAACGATGAAATGATTTTGGGACAGGAAGGAAGGGCACCAAGACAGTAATTATTGGAAAGAAAGAATTGATACATTGATGAAGGAATGGAATTCTTTATCCATCCATTATTGTATTGTTCATTGCTACAAATACATGGTACCATGGACCTATTCAAATAAATGCACTAATCTAAAGGTTTTCAGAGGCAACCAACAACCTCCAAGGTAGAAAGTGAATTCATATTCCAACGCTACCACAAAAGTAAATTTGGATGATGAAGATGTTACAGGTACGATGGATATTAATTCAAAAATACTGATCATAATTTTTTGATTCTGGTTCAACGCATTCTGTTATATCATGGAATTGTAGTGGAATTATCGAAACACCACCAAAAATCATGGATTCAGTTTTTTCAGTGAAAACAGAAAATAGTGAATTTTTTTCATCCCATTTATATAAATATACCCATGTCAATTTTTTCCGACACAATTATCAGGAAACCATTCATACTCCCTTTGGTGTAATTTTATGAAATTATTCATATAGAAATCCATTCTATAAATAGATACACCCTAAATTTCAATAAAAAGGAAATCACTCTTCGTATTGTAAATCGACCCTCGATACTATAAAATGGAAAGGAGGAGGATGGATCTTTTTTAGAACCATTATCTCAATCATGGATACTATTTCCTATGATCTAACATATCTCGATCAAATTATTCAGTATAAATAAATAAAATTCCTTGAATACATTCCCATTGTGATGGAATACATTTATGTGTTTCTCAAGGAATTCTCTAATCTTCCTCCTAATTGAGATGTTGAATTTCCAATCAATCATATAGTTGGTGGGTTAGTATTATCGATGACTCCAAATAGAATGAATGTAGATGAGCAAGAGGAGCTGAAGTAACAACTGTAGGAGAATCTTGATGATGGTTTCCTATGCATATGTTTTTCTTCAAGGGGTACAATACTCATTTCCATCATGAAGAAGGATGTGTAAATGAACCTTTACATTCATTTTCATAATATCATTAAGATCATTATAAAGAATAAGTATCCTATAACGTAGATTGATGACTTGTTTGATTAGATATATAGAGAAAACTACTTCTTCAAGTAGGATATGTAGTCTGGGTATTACCATGTTTGGGTGAAGAAGGAGGATATCCCAATTAATTATTTTCATACAAGGTATATGGACTATAAGATCATAGTGATTCCTTTTGGACTCAATATTAATAGATCAATATTCATGTAAATGATTAATATATTCCTTAGGGATAAACTGAACAAATTAATATTAGTATCTATAGTTTGTATTCTTATATTCTCCAAAAACATATAGAAGCATGATTAGAATTTGAAAACTATTCTAACGACCATACAAAAGAATATTTTTTATAATCATTATAGAATGTTTGATTTCTAGTTCAAGGAAGTCTCATTCTTGGGGAATATTGTTGGATTTTGTGTCCTAGAACAAACAATCTGTACTTTTATTACAAAAATATTTAATTTATTTAAATATTAAACATCTTAATAATTATTTTTCATTGTTATGGATTACTATAATGTAATAATGTCCATGATTATTTGTGAAGTTAATAAGGTCATTGTAGTTCCCCACTATGATGAGAACCTTTAAGTGTTATGACTAGATTCATAAATATAAGTTTTCTGTTTGGATAATGCACTATAATGATACACATAGTATTGTGACAATAAGATTCAAGTATTCTTAAGTGCATGGGAGTTATCCTCAGAAATCTTTCATCTGGTAGACTCCAAGAAAGGTGATTTTGAGAACACACTTGCCCGTAGGAATTCCTCATGTTTTTTTCATCAGATATTCTTATCTGCGATCATTTGTAACGGTCCATAGAATTCTATATTATCATTAATACGTGTCACAACTATAACACATTGATTTACTAACGAAAACCATCATGTCATATGTTTGCAGGAAGTAGGGTATGTTGGGTGCATCACGAATGACAAGTTATTAATGGATTTTTTGAGGAATAATATGTCTCTTCAATTTAATTATGTTGACATATCGACCATTTGATTGAAATAGAACTATCTCCCAAAATTCCATGTACATATTGTAGGGATGAGTTTATATCAAGTAGTCAAATAATGACGTATCAAAAATATAGGTTGATGACACTATGTGAAACCTGATTCATGAGATATTGGGTCAACGAGAATATATTACATTGTATGCATTTATATGTCGATGTCCCCATTGAGAAATTATGTTCCTTATCTTGGGTTCCATGACCAATTTCGAGATAATTATCTAGGTCTTTAGGCAACCCCGCCTATTTCCATCATAAAATTATCATAGAGGGTCACACACTATGTGTTTTGGGTGATCTAAATCAAATTATGTTTGAATTTAATTAATGGACTAAATATTATTATAACAATTGGGGAATAATTTTATTAAATTTAAAATGATATCATAAATAATATAAATATTTAATCACCAATTTATGAATAAAATGTATTTATTTATTTTATTTAACATCTAATAAATATTTTTTTACTAGTTTATAAATAAAAATATTTATTTATGATAATAAAATATTTTATTTTGGTGTTCAATAAATCGAAAAGGAGTTTGAATGCACCAATACTATGTCTTTTGATAAATTTATTATTTACACGTCATTAAATAATGTTTATCCAATTGGAAAATTAAATAATAATAATATTAATGCTATAATTATTTGTCTTCATATTTCATTTATGGTTCCATTTTCGACAAGTTGGAGGACCACAGATAATAGTGATGTTATTTTTATTATGTGGAATGGTTGTTCTGTAATAGTTATAGTTAAATTTTATAATTAAAACTCCACGACAAATAATAGGAAGGTACATCTATTTGTTCCAAACAGTGGTGAATTGAGAAATAATGCGATAAAAAATTTTCCCCATGGCTCCTTCATTATCCCCTTCTCAATAAAAAGGGAAGTTATTAAATTCCAACGAATAAATGATCAAGAACCATCAAAAAATGACATTTTCTTTTCCACACTAGAACCCAGAGACCAAGTGGAATTTTTCATAGACCATTATATCACATGGGGATCACCGTTAGATGGATTCTACTATGGATTCCCATGAGCACAACAAAGGCAATACAGAAGGTTCATTCTGAATGATCACTGATCGTCAATAATGAAATTACTAATGACTTGGTTATTTAATTACATTATAAATTAACAAATTAACTATAAGCATGATGTGTGAGATCCACATTGTATGATTCAAGTATTTTTTTCTCCTTGTCTAAATATTTCATTTCAATCCACTGATATTTTCGTTTGTCATTGTATTAATCCCATATTGGTCATAAAAAAAGAAAAAAGAATAGTTGGTCCCTCCCAACCATCATGTTTTAACTGATCATATATCCTTAAATTGGAATTGAAAAGATCTCCTTATCATTTATAAATATTTAAATATAATTTTCATGATTTATTGTATAATAATTTAGATTTTAAATTAATTTTTAATTTTTCTTGTAATCTAAATTTTGAGATCTGTTGTAGATGCTCAGTTTCATCATAGAGTCCAAATATTAACTAAGGAGAGTACCTCAAGAAAAGAAGAGGGAAGATTCATCAAATATTGCAAAGGCATTAAGGTTCACAAGTATATCTGTGTGCCAGCCTTGGGCAAACAAGTCACTAGTCTACCATACATAAGGTGTGAAAGTCACATTCACGCCCAATGTGAAATTTCACCCAAACATAAAGAGACCTATAAATACCCCATGTGGGTCCCCCATTTTAGGGAGGAATTTTCCAAAACTCAGATTCATGCTTTGGTAACCCAAGTCTTTTTCGGACGTCTTCTGAACACTTCTAAGGTAATTATTTACCAACAATGGTAGCTCTAAATAAGAAGAATAAGTCCTGAGTATTAGAATTCATAAATACTTGCACGCCTTTGTGTCCAGTGGTTAAGGGAAATGGAAACACTTGTCTGCTGCCTTGCCCTCTCAAGGGAACTTGTGCTCTAACCATTTGGAAGCCTCTAGAGATGTTACTAAGGGCTTGATTTCAATGTCTCCCATGTATTACACTACAGATTATTCGTCACCCAAGGTGACTTATGTCGCCCAAGTATATTTGCATGACCAAGACATGCACCCCAGAACCATACTTGCGCATCTCCTTCGTAGTCACATTATTCCCATAAATACACCTATCTTATTCAACATATATACTTCAAAACCCTCTTTAAAGCAATTAATCGCATGTTTCCTTTGTTGGATTCCTTATCTGAGAGGATTTAATTTGGCCTCATTCTCAGGAGTAAGTGCCAATAATAATTTCCTTTAACTTTGGTCCTCCTTCTAAGGAGTAAGTCCCAATCGTTATTTCCATTAATTGGGCCTCCTTATCGAGAGTAAGTAACAACGATAATTTGATTTAATTGGGCCTCTGTATCATGAGTATGTTCCAATAATAATTTCCTTTAACATTGGGCCTCTTTCTCATGAGTAAGTCCCAATCATAATTTCGTTTAATTGGTCCTCCAACTAAGGAGTATGTCCCAATCATACATTCCTTTAATTGGGCCTCCTTCTTAAGAGTAAGTCCCAGTCATAATTTCCTTTAACATTGGGACTCCTTCTCAGGTGTAAGCCCCAATCATAATTTCTTATAATTTGTCCTCCTTCTCAAGAGTATGTCCCAATCATAATTTCTTTTAACATTGGGCATCCTTCTCAGGAGTAATTCCTAATCATAATTTCCTTTAACTTTGGGCATCCTTCTCTGGAGTAAGTCCCAATAATAATTTCCATTAATTGGGGCGTCATACATACGTAAGCCCCACATCATTTCTTATGAATACATCTATTATGGAACATTTTTTAGATTTTATGATACCTTTTGTTTTTCACACCGAGTATGATTCACATGGGATAAGAGTGTAAAAGTGATTACGACATCTGTTTTTTTCATTAATCATGATTAAATATCATACTTCTTCACCCGAACTACGTTGCCTTTGATCTCTTCCTTAAAAGTAGAATACGTTGGAAGGATTTCTAAGGTTCAATCCCATATTTCATTAATTATTTTCCTTCCCATGTGATGTTAAACTATATCTTTTCTATCGAACTATGTGGGTTCTTATTCCTTTATTTTTAACAAGGATACGTAGGTAGCCCATCTGCGGGTACGATCCCAACTCTAATATAATCCTTTACTTCCTGAATGACAATAAACATCACATGCTCTACCGAGTGGCTTTAAAACTAGTATAGTCATCATAATGACCATGATATTTCATTATAATATATAGAAGGATACCATTGACTAAGAATCTCCAATACATACGTATGATTCTCCATCGATGAAGAACCTCAAATACATGTGAAACCTTCTCTAAATCTCATACATATCAATCATTGATTTCCATATCTAAAGGAAAACTCATTTTCATACAGGGGGAATTAATAAGGATTCGTGAACATAACTTAAATCTATAAGAGAGTCTCAGAGTATGTTTTAATTCCCCTCAAAAAGGTGTGATGAGTATAACCTCCCATCCTCTAGACCAATGAAAATTATTATGCCTCATCAGTCCACAACAAATGAGAACCTACCATTGGAAAGTTTGTCCAAATGGATATAGAATCATTGGATGATTCTGGTTCAATGAATAATCATGTTAGGAATTGATTGGAATTTTTAAACCTTAAACCAACAAGGTCATCCCCATTTCTGGAAGAAACAAAAAATGGTGAACCTGGCGTGAATCCTTAAATAATTTAAAATGATGTTTTACTTATTTGTTAGGCCCCTATCAAAATCAATATGAGGGAAACCAAAGAAATGAATAACATATATGATCATCCAAAAGATATAGTCTGGCCAAACATATCTTGATTTTTTCTTCTATATCAAACAAGTACTCTTTTTCAAGATCACTTTTCAATACGAAATGGATTCTTTAAAATTCACACATGTGAATGCGTTGGCCGCTAATCCTACTGGATCCTTGTCCGCTCTAAGGATGACATCACCTACTCAGTGTCTGTAAGGCTGGGTCTCAAATGCATTGGTGATGGAATACCATCACCACGGTACCATCCTGACTCTGGATACTACTTGGCATGCCCTCTAAGTTAACAATTCACCCTGGTTGTCTGGACAATGATGACCAGTGGACAAGAAGAAGGTGGTTACAACAACCGTTTCCAACCATTTCGTGTTGTTATCAAAAGAACGCAACCACTAGTCCATCCCATAATATAGGGAGGTGAATGAAGAGGTCACTCAAGGCCTCAGTTCCAGAAGGTATGAGTCCTTCCTAAGGACTCACTCCAACAATCGCCACCAGAATCATGTAGTAGTGCACTCTCATCAAGATGAGAGTATCACCTCTGTGGGTTTGGCTTAGGTTCCTCAGACCTAAGCATGTAAGACGAATCTTCATAGGTGAAATTCTGCCAACATGGAGTAAGTTCTTACCTCTTCCCCCTCCGAAGAAGTCCAACAAGCTAAGATGATGGAATAAAATGAGTTGGCATATACACACATCCATCCTAATTTCACTGCCCAGTAGGCTCGTTTGGAAGTAACACATCAATCCCTCCAACCAATTCTAGAGGAGCACTATAGGCAGGGACATACACCAATTTATAATTCCTTATCCAGTCAGCAGGCTTGTCTGACTGCATCCAATGAAGCTCCCCAATCTAATATGGTGGTAACTTGTAAGCAGAAACATACACCTATTTACAATATCCAATTCTGTCAGTAGTCTCATCTTCCAGTATTGAAGGAAACTTGTCAACCATACATGAAACACGATACAAAATCAGCACATACACCTGCCAATGTTCATAAAGCCTTCCAATGTTCATCAAGCCTGCCAACAGTCTCATTTGGTAGCACCCAGAGAAGTCAATCGGAATGATCTGACGATAAATCTGGAGCAGACTCCACTCTCTGCCCCTATGTATAAGTACTGTTAATATCCATTGATAGGAAAATTAGGATAAGAGCAAGAAAATACACCTAATCCAGACACGGAATGGATATATATTACCATTCCGGTAGCTGAAGTCACCATGCAGATTCTAAAAATGGTGAAAGAGAAAAAGAAAATCCCTAACCATATTCTTGATACCTGTCTGAATATTATAACAACATTAGTGACATCACAGGGAAAGAAATAAAATTATGTCCCTATCAGTGGAGTGACTTATCAAGATGTCACCCTGGATCAAATACCAACCTCTGTTCGAGTCCAGGAGGGTTGTGGGGCATACTGCCCCATGTCATACTGACAATCATGTCGGGCATATACACCCGATTTGAATGGAGATAATCAGCCTAACTTGACCATTTATCTTGAGCAGGAACATACACCTTCCCATAATAACAACTTTCATCGACAAGTGGTTTCCAAATTCAGTAATATTGTGTCTATGAAAAAGGACCATCTAGCACAGTCGATAAATCAAGATCCAATATGCAATAAGGCCTTGCTCAATGCTGGAGTTCTTGATGCGCTCAGACAATTGTATGTTCCAACTCAAGATTCTACTCTTTCATTTACAGATTTCAGAAGTAAATATAATAATTTTGAATGTCTTCATCAGACATTTCCTCATGAAGGCTTTCTTCATGACAATTCGGTCTATCTTGAAGTATCATCCTCATATGAGAGCCACAATAACAATCTACATGGCCAAAAGACTAAAGATAAAGAGGATTCACCTTTTGTTTTTACCCACCATGGTGGTCCTCCCCATGATGATGATGAATTTCGCTGTGAATGTCCTCTCTACAGTAGTAATTCACATTCCCTGTAAAATTCTTCAGTGGAAAATGTAGTAATGAGAAATCTCTCTTCTCTTAAGGCACATGAAAATGTGAAGTCAATCTTGTCTGATGCCTTACCGCTAGAATGTGAAATATTTTCTCAATCAGAAGATAGACTGAGGTGTAGGGCATTATCTAAGCCACCCTTGGGTCATTCTAATTTGTCAAATGAATTCTCAACCAATATTGTTGAATCTGAAGAAGTAATAAAGATGTTCCATCTTTGGTCTAATTAGGTATAAGAATCTTCATCAAATGACAATGAAGAAGTACTGAATACAACAAAATAACTAGGAAAGGTGAAATACCAGCCATTTTTTTGCATTTTTCTAACTCTCAGTATGATATTCCAAAAATGTTGAAAGAAGATTGTATTCACAATATTCATATCGACATATGGAAAACACATTCTTACTTAAAAGAGAAAATATTAAATTATGATGAATATTAAAATCATGTCATGATAATAGAAGGGTTACAACACCAACTAGACATGGAATATCTCTCAGTTTCTAGACATCCAAAGGTTGAAAAGAAGCAGAGAGCCCTTCAGCTTTCATGGATAGGGGCATTAAAAAGGTTTCTCCAGTTAATTACCAATGCCCCATCTGTTATTCATATCAAGAGATGGGGTGTTCATGGAGCACTACATTTCACTGTACTATACAGTCAATAATGCCCACCAAATGTGGTCTCATTCAATGTTTTTGCCCTTGGTTGGCCACAGATACCTAGTTATGTGTGTAATCAAAGGCTTTCTCAAGAATAAGCCTCAACTAGTTCTTCCCACAGTTAGTCATATAAATAACAAGTTCTCAAATTACTATTGCATCAAGAAAATGAGAATATCGAACATGCATTTCATTTTGAGAATTTAACTCATCAAGTGATAGAAGATTTAGAAATAATCCAATGGTCATCTGAGCAAGGTGATTTGAGTGGATGTAGGATGATGCATTCAGCCAATTTCTGGACTAATGTCCGAAAAATCAGGAGAGCCTTTAAGAATGTTCAGATGTAGCAGCTCATGAACCACCTCAACTTTCCAGACATGGGACTCTTTTAACCCAACCCCGGGGATCTCTAGATAGGATTCGAGGTGCTCAACCAGAAATAGAGGAACTACCAAAGTCCCCCGGACTGTGGACTATTTCATGTTCTCAATATCTTACTCATCGAAAGCCAGTTTTCTCTCGATTAGGGAAGAAGCCAGAAGAGGAACGTAGAGATGAATTATCATGAGATTCCCTCTAAAATACGTTTCATCAAGAATTTATCGAGGGATAAACTAAACCAAAGGCAATATTCTATAAAGGACATGAATGAAGACAATATCATAGAAGCACTGACAGAAGGACCGCAATGCATTATACATTGATAAATTTCATCAATTCCATTTTCACTAATTCCCTAGAACATGAGGCTCACTCAGAGGGATCAGATTATGTGGTTCATGTTCAAGAGGTTGTGCATACAAAAACGAATAAAGGAGGTGTGCATACCAGAAGATAGAGGGCTTCCCAAGGGCCAGACATTTCTTGGGGTAATTCCCTTATATACTCCATAAAGTCACATACCAAGGAGAATGGTAAATTTCAGGCTACATTCCAACCTTCCTCTATAGAATGCCAATCACTCTCATTAGAGAAAAGGTTCGGACAGCTGGAAGAAGAAATGAAAAAGTTATGGAGGTTAAATGCAGAACTACTTCAATGTAGTCTTCCTCCTAAGCATACTAGAGTTATTCAGTCAAAGGAATTTGTTGAAATTACTATGATGGATCAATAATATCCACCCTTTACAAGTACACCCTCTCATGTCCAATCCTATGGATCATACGCAACAACAACTGGCAATACTACCATCAGTGGAAATCTATGTCGCTACACATGTCCAAACTCCAGTTATTGAACCTGCTCTCGTCTAAGCTCAACCAGATGTTTCTCAAAAATTAATGACTACCATTGAGTCATTAAAAACTAGGATGGAAGGTATGGAAGAAAATCAAGAACAAATTCAACCAGAAAAGGGAGCTTACCCGGAATGGGTGGATGCAATTCCTCCGCCATCAAATATCGAAAGTACCACATTCCTAATTTTTAATGGTTCAGGAGATCGAGAACAATACTTAACACATTTTGTTTCATGTTGTGATCCTATGATGGGAACTACTCAACAATAAGAACCAGTTAAGCTCAGGTTTTTTGCACATCACTTACAAGGGCCTGTTTTTGTCTGGTGTACAAGATTATAATCCCAGTAAATTATTGGGTGGGAAGATCTCCATCAAAGGTTCCTTCTTCAATTCAGCTCAACATTTACAAAGATGATAGTTTTTTATCTTACCAATTGTAAGAAAAGGGAAAATTAAACAGTTTCATATTTCATTTCTCACTGGAAGGGATTAACATATTCCATAAGCTTAGCACTCCCTTAGGAAAAATTGTTTCCAATATATGTGGAAAATTTGTTTGATGAATTATGCACATCATTTATCCCTGTCAAATACAAAGGAGGGTTTCGAGACCATACTTTAATTGATCAGCTGATAGAAGACTCTCTTATGAATACTAAGGTTAAAACTCATGTAATTCCATTAGTTCCAGGAAGGATAATAGGGAAAGCATAGACTTCTATAGTAACACTTAAACAATCACATGTACCTCCTTCCACCTAAAAAACTTCATCATATCGAACGGATCCACCTCCTGAACATAAACAACAACTGTCGCCTCTTCATGATGATCAAAAATATCAAAGGAGGAAATAGTTCGATGATTTGAAGAACATGGTTTATTCTTTCTGAAATGAACATGTTCTGGGTTACTTCATCTCGGCCCTGGAGAATAACATGGTTCAGTTTCCAAGGACCAAATGGCCGAACAAATTAAGAGATGAAGAACCCCCCCCCCCCCAACTATTTACTATTTCATCAAATGTTGGGGAATATCATTTAGGAGTATTTTGTCTTCAAAGTCCTCATGTAAAACATGGAGGACTCTGGACTGGTAAAAATGAATGATTTTTCAGCCCAGGTAGCATGTGTTACGGCTACTGATCCAGAGGAAGAAGGTTAGTGGCATGAAGTCAAAAGTAAAAATGCGTAGAAATTTGACGATTGGATGGTCATGATAATGATCAACCAAACTCACTCCATTTTATGAACACAATTGAATCAACAAATTTCTCCTTCTTCAATGAATGCCACAACAAAACCCCCTTCATCAGAAGGAAAATATTCAAATAAGAAGCATAATTTGAAGAAAGAAGAGAAGTCAGATGAAGATGAGTTCATGTCAAAGCATAAATTGACTTTGACTCTGGAAGATTTTATGCCATCTACTTTAAAATCACGAGCACCGCCCCACCAAATGGAACAGCCTGAACTAGCTAATTAGGCAGAATGTTCGTCAGATGAAGAATTGGTCTTTGGATCTATTAACATGATTCATTTATCATATCTTTATTCAAATTATAGTTTTGATTATGATGAGCCTAAGTTCCTTGTATCTATCAGTGGAATTAGAGGAAGGGAAAATGATTAGGATACAGGGGATGATATGGATATTCCAGAAGCCACTATTTCAATCATACCCCTGCTATAACTATATATGCAGCAGAATCTCATGGAAAAGCCCTTCAGCGATCTCAATAGAAAAAAGAATGTTCTTCCACAGAAGGAAGATTTGGTCCTGAAAAAGTTACATTGGAATACTTTTTAGAGGTCCCACCTTCTTCCTCTCAGCAAATAAACAGACCTATTTGGTCAAATCTACCGATACCAAGAGTATTTCCACCTCCCACCTCGATACGAGATGCATCTACTACCAATGCACCAGCGTCTAAGGCACATTCAAAACAAAATTATTCTGATGGAAAACGTAGACCTTTAGAACAAAAGTATGATTTTTTGAAACATTTATCCCATGTACCGACCATGTTATCAATTTTGGATGCCTTGAATCTATCAAAAGATATTCGGGAAGCGCTCATTGAGGCTTTTTCAAGTACATAAGAATTTGAAACTGATATTGTTGTGGCTGATGTTTACCATATAGAGAATTATCATGTAGAATGCCATGCAGTGATATCATTTATAGATAAAGATGATTATAATGTTGTACATGGACATATCAGACCTTTGTATCTATCTGGAAAATTCAATTATATAGACATTCGATGAGAATTCGTGGATAATGTATCAGGAGTCAATCTCATTACTATTCGTACACTCTGTCGATTAGGCCTCACTGAATCAGATTTATCTCTTTATACATTGATGTTTCAAGGAAACAATATGAATGAACAAGAATCTATGGGTGAAACTACACTAAGAATTCAGTTTAGAGGCCTTTTTTCTAATTTCAATTTCTTGGTTGTTCGTTAGGACACAGATTTCAAAAAATTTCTTGGAAGAAATTGGCTACATCAACATGTGGCTGAACCTTCTTCATACCATCAATGTCTCAAATATTGTTTCAATAGTCTGATCAGGACATTGTATGGTGATAAATCCCCATTCATAACATTCGAATCTCAATACATTGAAGCATAGTTCTATCACATGGAGGGAAAGGAAAAATCCATAATGAAGAAGGTCACCAAAATTAAATCTCTATATGGTTTGGAAAAGATTCCAGTAATCCCATTCATATATGTGAGTACAGATTATGTGTTTCATATGAATCAAAGTGATGGGATAGACCCAAATACAGACACTCTTTTGGAATCTTCCATAATGTCAATTATGACAATTGAGCCAGACAACATGGGAGAAATTTTTGATTGGCCATGAAATGATGAAAGAAAACATGGAGATGTCTTCAATTCATCCACTATAATCTAGTAATTCAATACTTCATCAACCAGGACAGAACAATTTATAGCAATACCAGAGGATAATAATGTTGTCGATTCTCAATCCATAATCTCCTTTCTATCATCCCAGGAAGACCCTTCATCATCAATAAGGTCAGAAATGGAATCCTCTTCTTCAAAAAGTTCAAGTTATAACTTCTTCCTCCACCATAGAAGTTCTTTTTCGTCATCTACTATGCTAGTAAAAATAGAGGAAATAACGCATATTGAAGTAGAAGGGGAAGATCATAGAGATTCTCCTCCATCATTTGAAGTGGTTATCTCTACCACTGTGGATGAAATCAGAGAAATACATTTGGGTACAAAAGAATATCCACGCCCCACATTAGTTGGAGCAGCCAAGACTCTTGAAGAGAAAGAAATGTATACATCTTTTTTAAAGAAAAATCGAGATGTATTTTCTTGGAATTATATAGAAATTCTAGGTCTTGTTCCTGATGTTTCCACTAATCATTTGGGTTTTCTAGAAGAACATCAAGGATTCAAACATGCCGCAAGAAGAACACATCCAACTTATGCCTCCAAAATTGTAGGGGAAGTTGATAATCTTATCAGGGATAACTTCTTTAGAGAAGATCAATATCCCAAATGGTTGGCTAATATTGTCCCTTTTAGAAATAATAATGGACAAATTATATTATTCACTGACTAAAGAGATATTAATCGGTATTCTCCCAAGGATGATTTTCCAGTTCCGATCGCAGAACTCTTAATTGATGCAACAGCTGGTTATGAAGAACATTCCTTAAAGGATGGATATTCTGTGTATAATCAAATTTGAATGGCTCTAGAAGATGATGAATATACACCCTTCAGATCCCCTCATGGTGTGTTTTTCTATTTGGTAATGCCTTTTGGCCTGAAGAAAGTAGGTGCAATGTATCAATGTGTCATGCATCATATCTTCAAACCCTTTTTAGGGAAATTTCTTAAATATTAAGTGGATGATTTGGTGGTTAAATCAAGACAATTTTCTAATCACTTGGCTGATCTGGAAATCATATTCAACAAACTTCGACAATACAATTGGAAGCTGAAGCCCTTGAAATGTGCTTTCGGGATAACCTCAGGAAAAATTATCAGCATTGTTGTACAAAATCATGGTTTGGATGTTAATCATGGGAAGACAAAATCAATCTCTAGTATGTCACATCCTCAAAATTTTAATGAATTAAGGTGACTTCAAGGAAACTTGGCCTATATTTGGCATTTCACACCAATTTTAAAGGCAAGTGTTTACCCTACACAAAATTAATGAAAAAGAGAGTCACCAATCAAAGAACCAAACATTCCCAAGAGGCATTTCATATCCTCAAGAAATATCTCTTCAGTCCAATGGTATTACTTCCACATGTTGAAGGAAGACCACGTATCCTCCATGTGACAGCTTTAGAGAAATCATTGGGTGCCTTCCTTGCCCAAAAGAATGATGCTGGGAATGAAAACAACATTTTGTTTCTCAGTAAAACTATGATTGATGCAGAAACTTGATATTCATGTATTGAAAAGTTATTCCTAGAATTAATCTTTTCAGTTAAGAAATTGAGACACTACTTGCAACATCATGAGGTCCAATTTGTATCTCGTAATAACCCGCTCAAATTTAACCTTATTCGTCCAATTCTTACAAGACGTCTGGCATGGTGGGAAGTTATTTTGGAGTAGTTTGATATCCATTATGTATCTTAAAAGGAAAAAAAGGGCAAAGATCTGTCCGATTTCCTTACTGAACACCCATATGTGGAAGAGACAACATTTAATACTGAACATCCTGATGAAGAGGTCTTCTCTATTCATGATAACCCTCAAAATGGTAAATGTACTTTGATGGTGCCTCTAGAAGTCCAACAGGGAAGAGAATGGAAAATACTAAACTCAATAAAGTTGGATAAGGAATAATCCTTATTTCCTTAAAAAAGGCAGTGTTGCCATATTCATTTTTATTATCAGATGGTGGTACAAATAATGACGGAGAATATCATGATCTCATCACAGGCTTGGAGTTGGTGCTTCAAGAATAGGTGAATCACTTAAAGGTAAAAGGTTATTCAGATTTAGTAATAAAATAAATCAATGAGGATTATACCATCAGAAAAGAATAGTTAATCTCTTTATGTAATTACATATGAGATTTAATAGCGGAATTTCCCTCGCAACTGACATTTTCTTATGTCCCGCAATCACAACATGCCCAAGCTAATGCACTGGATAATGTAGCCATTGATCTGGAAGATCGAAATCAGGACGAAACAATCATCTGTATTTCCCACCATCATGTAGTTTCACCTTTTCTAAAAAATCTTAAAATACAAAATTAATGAAATCAGTCCCATGTTTGAACCATGTGGTCATACTATAGTATGAATGACACCTATCAGGGAATTCCTTCAAAATGGGACCCTCCCACCTGATAGAGTTGGGAATGAACAATTATGGTTATGTGTGGTCAATTTTACTCTTTATGATATCCCAAATCACCAAAAAATTCTCTACAGGAGAGGTTTTGATGGAATTACCTTCATATGTATTGATGGTGAAGATATAATGGCTATCATGAATGAAGTACATATAGGAGAATGCGGTGTCAACCAGTCTAGACATAGGATTTCTAGTCAAATATGAAGGCTTGGATTATTCTATCCTTCAATGATGCAAGATTGTGTTGATTTCACTAAGAATTTCCATTCCTGCCAAGTATGTGTCCACTTCGTTCATAAACCCCCAGAATTGCTTCATACAGCTAAATACTCATGGCCATTTTCCACATGGGGAATTGATATAGTAGGACCTTATCCTCTGTCTACATCCAAATAGTATAAGTATATTTTTACTGCTACTGATTTCTTTTCCAAATGGGCAGAGGAAATACCTCTCAAAGAATGTAATTCTAAAGGAATTGTTATCATTGTCAAGTCTAACATCATTACTAGATTTGGTGCCCTCATACTATATTTACAGACTATGGAACCATATTTTTTTCATCCGAGTAGAGAAAGTTGTATCATGAATACAACATCAAATCCAACCATTTATCTCGGTATAATGCAGTAACCAATGGCTAAATAGAAGCGTTCAATAAGAATTTTTCAAACATACTGCAAATTATGGTGGATAATGATAATAAAGCATGGCCTGGTAAACTTTTGTATACTTTATGGTATTATCAGACCACCACCTGCACTGCTACGTGGTCAACTCCATATTCATTGGTATATGGAACAGAATTAGTTTTTCCCATTGAGGTTCAATTACCATCACTCAGATTATCCATTTGAGATCAGTCATCCATAGATGAAAAATATTATAAGCGATTTGATGAATTGGAATGTTTAGATGAAAAAATATTATGCACCCTGCACCACATGGAAGTCTATCAGAATCGAATAACATGAGCATTCAATAAAAAAATTCTTCATTGTTCATTCATTCAAGGAGAATTTGTATTGGTCCTCAAAACTCCAATGATATCAGGTATGAATCCTCCCATGATTGAGCCAAAGTACGAAGGACCTTTTTCAATACATAAGGTCTACTCCAATGGAGCTTATTCATTAATCACAATGGATAGAGAACTCATTACAACTCCAACCAATGAATGATTCTTGAGGAAGTATTTTGTGTAACAAAAATACACCCCATAGTCCTCAATGTGTGACTTTAAACTACATGGCCATTTTAGTCCTCACTATAAAACTTTAAACTGCATAGTCCCTTTTAGTCTTCACTGCAAGACTTAAACATCATGGTCCCTTTAGTCCTCATTACAATACTTTAAACTATATAGCCCCTTTTATCCTACAAAATGTTAAACTGTACACATGTACTGCAAGACGTTAAACTACAATACGTCCTAGCTACATGATGTTAAACTATACAACACCCTTTTATCCAACATGAAATTAAACGTGCATCATTAGGGTTATTGTTACCTCATGTTTCTCACATTGAGCATGACTCATATGAGTTTAGAGTAAGCTGCAACAATAACAAACTCTCTGGGCCGCTAACCACGCGTATGTCTCAACACCATCTTCGGGTCGTCCTCATGAACCACATGATCACCATTTAATTCTCAATATAACTACACAGACTTTGATCATTGTCTTCTAGGCTGTGTATATAGGCAACCTCCAGAGGTTCAAGCCACAAACTAGTATCTTCAAATCGATTCCTCTCTATCTCACACGATCTTAATCCGTGAAGCCTCCCCCAATACCAATATGTTCACATTGGTTCATCATCATCCTTACCATATGACGTTAAACAATACAGTCCCATGTTTTCCTCACTGTAAGAAAATAAAATTCATAGCAATACGGCCAAGATAAATGACGCTAAACTATGCTGCATCAGTCCATGCATATGACCTTAAACTATTAACACTATTGTCATGTACAACAATAAACTACAATAGTCTCTAACACCCTCACCTGAGAAGGAATCATTATTAATATTGATCCCCAATCATGTTATATTCCATAGACTATGTGAATACATGGAAATTCCTGAACCATTAATCTTGGGTCTAACCATCACATCACTAAAGTCCTCTTTCACCCTTTACATGTACAAAACAAATCTGTACAAATCGTATTTTAAGAACTACATATGGCTTCATTCCCATCCTTATGGGATACATAGAAATGTGCGAGTATCCATCGAACCCAGCCCCATGTCTTTGGGCCTTACCCCAAACTCCACTGTCAGTCCCTTAGTTGTGAAGTCCCCTTGTGATCACATGAGTGTGGTATGAAAACCCTGGTCTTTATTCACATCAGGATTATAACAAACACACAAGGTTTCTCCCTCATTATGGTCCAAACTATATAACCCTAATCTAAGATCTATTATATTCTCATCTCAGATGATGATAAATTTTATTTCCAAATCTATATATGGCTTGATTATCATTCTAATGAGATATGTAGTTAAGTCCAGCATCTCAATTCAGGACCCAACCACAACATGATTATGGTCAAAAATTGTCTATGTATCTTCTTCATGCATTGGAAAATACCCATTTTTATGTGTTATACTCCTAACCATTAATAATTACAGATCTCTGTAACACATTTCTTGACTTATGGCCACAAAATGCCTACTACCGAGGAATTCATTTTCCTGAATATGCAACATGTTCCCTTATGAGGCCTTTCATAAACGAGTCTACATAACGTACCTATCATCCAAAATATGCTATTATTTTACTATGAATCCAATTCCCTTAAGTGGCCTTGCATAATTCAAACCCCCTAACAGGTTAGTCAAATAGTGGTAATTTCTATTGTGGGGAGAAAACTTTTTTATCCTTATTGGTATTAACGATGATATGTAGGGATCCGCAAAAAAAACAGCCATCCTTTACATATTATTCCTATACACATTTTCATGATCTGAAATTAATCTAGTCTATGCTTTATATTTCCCTCCCCTACGTTTGGTTCAGAACTTCGCAGGAGTGGCATTCATCCAATTCATTGAAAACATTGATTGGGGATATCCTATCCATATTCAAGTACCACTTTCCATACAACAATATCTGTTCTTTAGAAAATACGAATCTTTATAAACTTCCACTGGCTTTTTAGCAACAGAAAAATAAAATTTCTGAGAGTTCTTTTTCCTGACTATGCAGCATGAGTGCCTAGGTGGCCTTGCATAAGTAGTCTACATAACAAACCTTTCAGCCAAAAAATGCTATTATTTGACTATGCAGCCAATGCCCTTAAGTGGCCCTGCATTATTCAACCCCCTAATGGGTTTGTCTAATAGTGGTAACCTCACTCTTAGGAAATACTTCCTCTAATTCCTTTTCTCCCTTTTTTCATATCATCCCTCGGATTCAAAAATTACTTAAGTCATAGTTAACATGTATTCCCCCAAAATTGAATATGGTAATATGTTTTCAAACAAATTATCAAGGAATTGAGTCAATTTTTAATCCATTAATTCAAAGATATATGACCTTAAAAATTATACATTTTATGTTCAACATGCATGACTTTTAACGGAAAACAAAAGACATGATAATCATTAAATTGGGAACTTGTAAAAGGAACTTTGAACAAAAGTCGAGTCCCAACTCGCTAAATGTAGATATTATATTATTTAGCAAATATTGATTGTTAAAAGTTGAAAATTTTGTGGGGTTATTTGTATCACCCTTGAAAAAATCAAACTATGCTTACTAGACCCATATGCTTAGGTAAAAAAAATATATGTAATTAGCAAGAGAATGCAGTTAAAAATGATTGAAGATGAAATTTCTTATTCATTGATGAACAATATTAGAAGAACATCCATAGATTGGAGTCTCTTCTCTTTTTCATGAATTACAAGAGGCATTCAACATAACTCTTCATTTGATTTACAGTATCCCAAGCCTCATAAGTAACCACCTAGAGTTCATTTATTCAACTAGATACAATAAGAGATGCATTGATACCTGAAATTTTTGGCACAATTGTAAAAGAATGTTCTTGAGTGATGTTAGAGAAAATTATATACAAATAAAACATTGAATTTGTTTCTGTACAAGAGACATGAATGATGGATACATGGATTTGATATTGGAGCATTAGAAAAAAAAGATCAATTTGGAGAGAGTACTATTTTCAGATATTGTTTCTAATGTCATTATAGTCTTCCCTCCACCAACTGGCAGTAGAAAAAATATAATCCCATGGTTTTTCCACTTTAATATCTCCAATGAAATGTCGTGGAGGAAAAATTTGAAAGTTCAAATCATTGTTGTTACTCTTAATACACAACATAACCAAAATAGAGGGGTAGCAGTGCGGCTGCATCTCAGGCATATGAGATTTCAGATCTGATGCACAAAGACTATGATGCATGATATACTCCCTCTCCATTATCCCAGCATTGACAAATGATCCTGTAACAAAAACATTTCCTAATGAAAAATTTCTATAAGTCTGAAAATAGGAATGAGGAATATAGTTCTTTTCATCTAGATCTTTGACTCCATGAAGATGACTATGGCCATATAATTGCATGTAAATACTCTATGGGAAATTGAAATTATTTTTTGTCATGTACTTGCCCAAATATAGGGGAGTGTTGTCGCAGATATAATAATATTCATGGCCAACGATGTTCATCATATCAACAATTCTCTTGTTATCCAATTCATCAGCCGATACAATTATTCTGGGAGCCCTATAATCTTCACAAGGATCAAATAGTTATCTTTTATGTAAGTTTGTTTTTTATATACTTTTTAAGAAAATAAAAAAATAGATAAGGAAATAAGGCACAAAAGTGTGGTTGCGGAAGTGTGGCCACTCATTTATTGCTGAAAAAGTACAGCCATGCAAGTAAAAATATTACTCGACCAGCACGACAAGAATAAAAGAGAGAGACCAAAGAGTTGCATATACTTTCATGACAAGAGCTCAAAAATTCTGCAGGAAGGATGAGAAGCTTGAAGTAAAAACCAAATTTATAGGAGATCCAGAAACCTACGCACTAGAACCTGTGTGCTGCTACCTGCACACTCGAAACCTGAGGGCCCAAAATCCCTGGTTTTCTCATTTACTTCAGAGTCAAATCCTCTTTAATTTTTCCGATCCAACTGTGAGGGTGGAGTTTTTTTGATTCTCTGTCTCATCACAGAATCCATATATTTACTGAGGAGAGTACCACAAGCAAAGAAGATGGAAGATTCATCAAATATTACAAAGGCATTAGGGTGCGCAAGTATATATGCGCGCTATCCATGGGCGCGCTAGTCACTTGCATGCCAGACATAAGGCATGAAAGTCGTTTGTGTTACCAATGTGAAATTTCACCCAAACTTCAGGAGGCCTATAAATACCCATGTGGGCCCCCCATTTCAAGGAGGAATTTTCCAAAACTCATATTCAAGCTCTGGTCGCCCATGTCTATTTCTGACATCTTCCGAACACTTCTAAGGTAATTATTTACCTAGAATGGAATCTCTAATGAAGAATAAGAAGTCCTAACTAATAGAACTAATCAATACATGTGTGCCTAAGTGTCCAGCCCTTAATGGAAATGGAAACACTTGTGTGCTGCCTTGCCCTCTCAATGGAACTTGTGTGCCAACCATTTGGAATCCTCTAGGGATAATACTAAGGGCTTGAGTTCAATGTCGCCCAAGTATTACCCTAGAGATTATTCTTCACCCAAGTTGACTTATGTCGTGTAAGTATACTTGAAGACCAAGACATTAACGCTAGAACCATACTTGCACACCTCCTTCCTAGTCACCTCTTTTCCTCAAATCCACATCTCCTCTTCATGATATAGCCTTCAGAACCCTCTCAAAATCCATTTATGGAATTGTTCCTTTGTTAGCTTCCTTATCTGAGAAGAATTAATTGGGCCTCCTTCTTAGGAGTAAGTCCCAATCATAATTTCCTTTAACTTTGGGCCTCCTTCTCATGAGTAAGTCCCAATAATAATTTCCTTTAGTTGGGTCTATCTCTCATGAGTAAGTCCCAGTCATAATTTCCTTTAATTGGGCCTCCTTGTCAAAAGTATGTCCCAATAATAATTTCCTTTAACATTGGGCCTCCTTCTCAGGAGTAAGTCCCAATCATAATTTCCTTTTATAGGGCCTCCTTCTCTAGAGTATGTCCCAATCATAATTTCCTTTAACTTTTGGACTCCTTCTCTGGAGTAAGTCCCAATCATTATTTACTTTAATTGGGCCTCCTTCTCAGGAGTAAGTCCCAACCATAATTTACATTAACTTTGGGACTCTTTATCAGGAGTAAGCCCAAATCATAATTACCTTTATAATTGGGCCTCCTTATCAGAAGTATGTCCTAATTATAATTTCCTTTAATTGGTCTGTCATACATACGTAATCCCCACATCACTTCCTTTGACTCCATCTGTAATGAAAAAATCGTGAAATTTACTGATACCTCTTGTTTCTCACACCGAGTATGACTCACATGGGCTTAGAGTGTAAAAGTAATTACGACTTCTCTCTATGGGACATTAATCATGCATAAATTACCTACTTCTTTCCCCGAACTACATTGACTTTTATGTCTGCCTAAAAAGTAGAGTATGTAGGAATCCTTTCAAAGGTTCAATCCCATATTTCATTAATTATTTTTCGTCCCATGAGATGATAAACTATATCATTCCTATCGAACTATGTGGGTTCTGATTCCTTTATTTTCAGTAAGGATACGTAGGTATCCCATCTAAGGGTACGATACTAACTCTAAAATAATCCTTGCCTTTATGAATGACTATAAACTTCAAGTGCCCCACTAAATGGCTTTAAAACCAGTATAGTCATCCAAGTGACCAAGAGATTTCTATATAATTTATTGAAGGATACCATTGACTAAGAATCTCCAATACATACAGATGATTATCCATCGATGAAGAACCTCAAAAACATATAAAATATTTTCTAAAAGTCATACATATCAATCATCGATTTCCAAATCTAAAGGAAGAGTAATTTTCATACATAGTTAATTAATAACGATTCGTAAACATAACATAAATCTATAAGAGAGTACTGGAGTGTCATGACCCATCCTCGGGACACATGCCATGACTACCCCAAGACCACCTCTCATAGTCCAGGGGCTGGAGACTAGCACCAAGGCATAAATCCCGACAAAATGGGAAGGCATTGCCTTTATAAAGTAAAGAAACACCACAAAGTAAGCAAGAAGAAGTAAAACCTAAGTAAAAATGGGTAGAATAGTTAGTGCGGAAAGTAAATGGGATAGAATACAAACCCAAACTGAATGTAATGTACAACTAGAATGAAATTACAACAACTGGAAGTAAAGCAGCAACGTCGAGCCATCCACTGGAAGTCCCACTAGATGGGTGGGTACATATAGCCTCTGTAGCTCCTCGGGTCTAGTCGTCTGCTCCATGTACGTCCCACCTAGTGGTCCTCCTCCATGTACCGACCTGCTCCACAAGCCTCAACCATGATCAGAACTGTCCATCGTCTGCATCCAACACAACATAGTGTGGGCATAGCCCGCACATGGTGAGTATATGCTACTCAGTAGGGACCCCGAGACCCCCAAAGGTCTCCCAGAATCCACAAAGGATAATACAAAAATAAAAGATAAAATCATGAAGTAGCATCCAACACTACTTAGGTATATTCCCATACATATACCTAAGTCATCAATTCCAGTTCAGATCTAACATCTGAGCCCAAGTTCGATTAGTGCACACATGATAGTACAACCCAATCCACATAGGAAAGCACAACCCAATCCACATAGGAAAGCAAGTCAATCATATCAAATATAATGATTGAATGTCAAGACTCATCTCACACATGTATACATAATTTTTAAAGCAAAAGGAGATGATCAGATGTAGTTACTGATTCATCTAGATGAGACCCACGTAGGATACAAGTACTATAGTCATCGCTGCCAAACCCACGGAGGATTCCAGTACGGTTGTCATCGTCGTCGAACCCACAGAGGATTCCAGTACGATTGTCTTCACTGTCAAACCCACGGAGTATTCAAGTACATTTGTCATCGTAGTCGAACCCACAGAGGATTCCAGTTCGTTTTTCATTGTCGTCGAACCCACGGAGGATTCCAGTACGTTTTCCATCACCGTCGAACCCATAACTACTGGGGAACTCTGCCTATATCAAGTACAGTGGGCCTGCCACTACAACCAAGCACTTCCCACTAACCTTGGAAAGCTTTATTACTCCACCTGTTGAGTATTGTGGGCCTGCTGCTACAACCAAGTGCTTCCCACCATGGGTCTACCGCTACAACCAAGCGCTCCCCCTCATAGCATACCGTGGTACTTCTTCTGTTGAGTACTGCGGGTCTGCCACTAGAACCAAGCGCTCCTCCGCCATGGGTCTTCCACTACAACCAAGAACTCCACACTGGGCTATTGAAACACTACGAGTCGATCGATCAGCAGTCACCAAGTTTCACCCAGCTCTATGGTTTCCGCACACAGCACGCTCATTTCCTGGAGTGTCCGCTTCACAAGCCAATGGTTAGATACATCAACTGACACATAGTCTGGAGTTGATGTAAACCAAAGTTAAGTCTCGACATTGGGAACTCAACGTGACAGACGGTGCATCAATTGGACGCCCGGTCTGAGAGTTATTGGATTTTTCATTCTAGGGGCGCGGTTGGTTTTTAAGTCAAAACCAACCCAAACACACTCCAACTGCATACAAACCTCGAGAAGAGTATGCCAAAAGGTCCATCTCACTAAGAGGAATCCAAAAAAGTCTACGACACCTCAATTGGATGTCCGGAGCTCAAGTTATAAGCATTCCCGCTCTGAGGGCCCAGTTGGATTTGTGTTCGAACCAACCCGTCCATAACCCAAGTTCCCCGAAACCATGAGTGTAATATACCGAAAGTACATTCTCGATCTAAGGATATCATCACAACTGACGGAGCGTCGATTAGATGTCTGTAGCCCTTGATATGGGCGTTTGGACAGAACTTACCTGAAATAGAGGGTTTTGGGCCCGGACCGACCCAGCCCAAGACCCCATGGGTCGGCCCGAACCGGGTCCACCCGACCCATGCCTGGGTCTGGCCCATTTGGGTACGGCCCGACCCGGTTGGTGGGGCCCGGCCCAACCGGCACAGCCCTGCCCGACCTGCGTAGCCCTGCCCGACCTGGGCGGCCGGTTGGCCTCGCGCGGGCGCTGCCCGCGTGGCCGGACAGCTCGTCTCGGCCGAGCTGTCGTAGAAGGAGGGAGGGGGCGCTACCTCCCTGATTGAAAATGGCCCCTGCATGGGGGGGCCCTCCCTTTTCCAGCTGGATACGAACCCCGCGTTTCTTGGAAACTGGCCGATCGGTTTGGCCGGCCGGTCAGTCACCATGGGACCCCCTGCGGGTCCCGCATCCCTTGCACCAGCGGCCACCGCTCCCCACACCACCACAGCCAGTGGCCGAAGCCTTGTCCGACTGGTGTGGCGTGATGGCGATGTGCCCCTCCGCCGCGGCCCCGCTCAGGCCGCGGCTTCTTTGTGGTTGTCTGGCGCGGCGCTATGGCGCCCCGGCTTCGTTCAGCCTCAACGGTGCGGCGCGACGGCGCCACACATCTTTTCTCGAACCTCTTTCTTCCGCACGGTGTCGTTGCACCGCGGTGCCTTTGCTCATGCCGCAACAAGTACAACATCAAGAGGGGGGAGGGTCGACCGTGTTCGTGCTTTTTGACCTCCTCCCGTTATTACGATAACATACGGACCAATATAAAAGTCGATGAACGACAAAGAAATCATGAACAAAAAAACAAACCTTACTTTGATGAAGTTGTCGAACGAGGTTCGTCACAGAAAAATGACATTGCGGAAGATGGCGTAGCGGAAGGAGGCTTCGTGAGTATCGTCGACGTCGCGGTACATGGCGTCACAGAGAAGAGGATTGTCGGTGTCGGAGTACATGGTGTCGCGTCATCGATCTCCGAGGAAATAGTATTATTCGTTGTCTTTCGTCAGAGGTCGGCATTTTTCGTCGGTGTCGATACGTTCTTCACATTCTTCAAGGAGGAAGATGAAGTTCTTCATGGAACTCTCCCTATTAACACAACGAAGCTACTCCTAAGGAAATAATACTTGTCTTATTTAATTAACACACACAAGCCAACATTTCATTTGAAATGCTAATGAATTCATTCAATTAATTGAATTAACTGACGAGTCATAACAGTCTAATTAATGTGAGAGTTGACTTGGCATTTAATAAGGGGGTGCATGTGTGTTACAAAAAAAATAACGGGGGTTTGAGGAAGTTGAAAAGGTGGGGCTCATGTGGGGACCACCTAAGTAATATCCTATCAATAGGGGTTAAGATATAGTGGGTCACACCTCAACTTCCATAAGTAGGTTTAAACTACTTAAAACATAAAATAAAAATTGTTTCACAACTTTTATTTTAGTCATTATTTAACCATTTTTTTAAATAACCACACCCGAGAAAACACAACTCCAGAAAATGTGTTCATAAGAAATTACCGGCACTGCGGTTTCATTGGTGCCCTCAGATTTCGATTCCGAGCACCAATTCAAATGTTTGGAAAACCCGCTTGTTCGTTCACGGAACGTACCCGAGCTAAACTTCGGAAATTGTTTCCGCGCACACCAGGACATGGAATCAGGTGCCGTCAGAAAGTGCGTTCTTGTAAAATCCCAAAAAAATTAAGAAAAAATTTACCTTGAATTTTACGGCTCTTTACTTTACTCCCACCTCAGGGCTTTACGTATCCATAAAGTTACATCATAAACTAGGTGAACAATTGTTGCTATTGTGCACACATCTAAGCCTCCCGCTCCCAAGTGCTCTCCTGGAGGTTCCCATGATGCCATATGATGTGCACTAAAG
Organism: Viscum album; assembly: GCA_963277665.1. Lineage (NCBI taxonomy): Eukaryota > Viridiplantae > Streptophyta > Magnoliopsida > Santalales > Viscaceae > Viscum > Viscum album. The sequence continues at coordinate 414,374,064 of OY728153.1, read as the reverse complement.
GAATCGACCACCTACATAGGACCCGCTCTTGTCGATCCTCAATCTCCACCAGGACCTCCGCAAAAGTCACCCCATCATCAAAGTCCAGCTCCCCATGGTCGTTGATATGCGTCGAGTCGTGAACGTATGTCCTCAACTAAGATACATGGAAGACGTCGTGCACCCAGTGCAACTGAGGTGGTAGAGCCAGGTGATAATCCAACTCGCCTATCCAACTGAGTACATGGATTGGTCTGATCAAGCGTGGAGAAAACTTGTCGTCATTGCTAAAACACTATAATCCACGTCGAGGTGAGACCCGTAGGAAAATGTGGTCACCATACTCGATCTCTAGTGGTCTCCGCCTCCTGTCAGTACATGTCTTTTGTCGGCACTGAGCTGTCCTCATCCGGTCTTGGATGACCAGGAAATTCTCTGGTCCTACAAGAGCTGCTAAGGTTTCATCTTTTCCGATTAGAGAAATCGGGTCTCATCCCCAGGATAAACAACGTTCTTCTCCTAATACATTCAATACCGAAATGGATGATATTATTACATACCAAGGATGACGTCATAAGGCCTCGACACTACTACCCAGAGATCCAACTTTTACTCTCTCCTCCAAAGGTTGAGTCACACTGTCGGCATCAGTGTGTGGTCACTGGGTTTTCTCTAGAAGGAATCTCAAAAGTGAGGGTCATGACAACAGTTTAAACCGGAACATCATAGTAACAACATAATGAGAGGACATGAAAGTAAATTCCACAATGAAAGGTGTATTTTATTACTGAATCTCAAAGTACTAAGACACAAGGCATCCACAAACAAACTTCAACCAATCTAGAAGCAACAGGAACAAAAGTCTCCATGTCTGGAGCTAGTCCTGCTCCTGTCCATCTGCTCCCGGAGATCCATGATCATAGGCCACAGCTGCCTGAAGCTGATCTCTCCCCTATCCACCCATTCCCTATGATCAGAGTGGTCTTCCTGGTGGGGGTGGTTGTAGGGCCTCAAAGCGTTGCCCACCACCTGCTGCACGGCCAGCTCCCCCACCTCGGTCTCCTGCTCCTAGAGATCCACCCTGATTGAACCTATGCCTCTACCTAGGAGGTCTTTTATTTATTTTATGGTCATTAGAATGGTAGGTTGTACAGTCATGTTCCATGTGACCAACCCCTCCACAAGAGTAACATTGTCCGCTCCTGGTAATTCGTTCTCCACCCTGGGTGCCTCGCACACATGCTCCTATGTCATGCAGTTGATCACCTGTAGGTCTAGTCCTCTTGGACCTCTGTGTCATTTGTCTACTGCCCACTGTAGAAGACTCTACCACATGCTGGCTAGTGGTGGGTCCTACTGCTGGAGACTACTCAGAAAAGAAACTCTCTACTAAGAGGTCTCACTCCAACACCCCTGTTTGCGTCGGGATTCTGTGAGACACAACTGAACCTATAATATCTCGCCTGAGCCCCTGCTCAAAGGTTAGGGCCCTGAATAATAGGTCATGTACCATATCAGTAGAGTAATGCGAGAGATCGGTGAACCTCGCTGAATACTGCGCCACTATCATGCTACCCTTCTAAGATGAAGTATCTACTGTATGCACACCGCTCGAATGGTGGCTGGTATAAACTCTGCCCGGAACAGGCTCTTGAAGTCTTTCCAAAGAAGGGATTCCTCATCGTGCACCTGGAGCATCAAGCTCCACCATCTGCCTGATGCCACGTACATGAGGCTCGCTGTAAGGATCTCCATGAGGTTAGCTGGTGTCCCCACAAACCTGAAAACTTGAACTACAGCCTCCATCCAATCCTCGACTGCCTGAGGGTACATCTCCCTGCGGAACCTGGGTAGTCTATGACACTGAAACATGTGCAGTGCACTAAGGCCACGTGCACTCTTAGTGGCTAGGACTGGTGGCATCAGTGGCTCAGTGGGTAGAGGTACCGTTGGTGCCTCTGCTGAATAAGGGCCCTGCACCGAGGCCTCATCGCTCGGTGGGCTGTCATCTCGCACAAAGCTGTGAACCCTAGCTAGCTATCATCGTGGGGCCTTCCTGGAAGAGACAGGTGTGTCATGGTCAAAATAGTATACTTAGTGAGCTGACACAAAGTAATCCCAATGAAAACATTTGAAACACATTTGCAATTAGTGATTTCGTCCACTTAGTGGGAAATCAGATGTCAGGGTCCTGGTGTACGGATACGTCCCTCGCCGCACCAACACTGGACTCCCTGGATAGACAACCACACTCAATACCCTTGACACTATTACATCACATAGAAGAAAGATCAGAGTCCCGAGTTCTGCAGTAGAACCAAACTCCCCTGATACCAATTTGCCACGACCCGTCCTCGGAACCCGTACCATGACTACCCCTATCCCACCTCCCATAGGCCAGGGGATGGCAGCTAGCACCAAGGATAAAATCCCGACAAAAGGGGAAGGGATTTCCATTTTAAAGTAAACGAACACCACATAGATAGAAAGTACATGTAAACACTAAGTAAAACTGGGTACAATATAAGTGCGGAAAGTAAATGGTCCAGAATACAAACCTAAACTAAATGTGAAGTACAACTGGAAAGAAAGTAGAACAATTGAAAGTAAAGTAGTAATGTTGAGCCATCCACTAGAAGTCCCACCTGAAGGGTGGGTGTAGATAGACTTCGCAGCTCCTCTGGTATAGCCGTCTTCTTTGTGTACGTCCCGCCCAGTGGTCCACCTCCACGTACCGACCTGCCCCACAATCAGTGTTGTTCGTCATCTGCATCCAACACAACGTAGTGTGGGAATATCCCATGTATGGGTGAGTATATGCTACTCAGTAGGGACCCCGAGACCCCCTATGGTCTCCCATAATCCACAATGGATAATCCACAATGGAAAGATACAATCATGAAGTAACATCCAACACTACTTTGGTATATTCCCATACATATACCTAAGTCATCAATTCCAGTTCATCTCCAACATCCGAGCCCAAGTTCGACCACGTCCACATAGGATAGCACAACCCAATCCTCACAGGAAAGAACAACCCAATCCACATAGGAAATAAAGTCAATCATATTGATGATAATGATTGAATGTCAAGAATCAACAGACACAGGTATACATCATTTGTAATGCAAAAGGAGATGATCAGATGTAGTTACCGATTCATGTAGATGGGACCCACATAGGATACAAGTACTGTAGTCGTCACTGCTAAACCCACGAAGGATTCGAGTATTCTTGTCATCATCATCGATCCAAAAAAGGATTCCAGTACGATTTTCTTCACCGTCGAACCCACAGAGGATTCCAGTATGTTTCTCATCGTCATCGATCACACTAAGGATTCCAGTACGTTTGTCACCATCGTCGAACCCACGGGGGATTCCAGTATGATTTCCATCACTATTGAACACATAGCTTCTGGGGAACTCCTCCTCTATTGAGTACAGTGGTCCTGCCGCTACAACCAAGCGCTTCCCACTAACCATGGACTGCTGTAGTACTCCACCTTTCGAGTACTGTGGGCCTCATGCTACAACCAAGTGCTTCCAACCATGGGTCTGCCGCTACAACCAAGCGCTACCCATCATAGCCTACAGAGGTACTCCTTCTGTTGAGTGTCGTGGGTCTGCCACTACAACCAAGTGCTCTTCCGCCATGGGTCTGCCGCTACAACCAAGCGCTCCCCACTGGGCTATTGAAACACTCTGAGTCGGTCAATCAGCAGTCGTCAAGTCTCAACCAGCACTAGGGTGTCTACACACAACACGATCATTCTGGGAGGGTCCGCTCCACAAGCCAAGGGGGTCAATATGTCATCCAACACGTAGTCCAGAGTTGATGTATCCCAAAGTTCCGTCTCAATATAGGGAACTCAACGTGACAGACGGCACATCAATCGGACGCCTGGTCTGAGAGTTATTGGCCTTTTCGTTCTAGGGGCCCGATTGGTTTTTATGTCAAAACCAACCCGACCGCACTCCAACTGCATCCAAACTCATCCAGAGTAATACAAAAGGAACATATCATTAAGAAAAATCCAACAAAGTCAGTGACACGTCAATCGGACATTCGAAGCTCAAATTATAAGTGTTTCTGCTCTGAGGGTTACGACCCTCGGGTTTCTCGAGAAACCGGTCGGCCGGTGTGTCACCGCGGGACCCCCTACGGGTCCCGTCTCCCTTGCACTAGCGACCCGCGGTTCTGGCCGCCGCTCCCCACACCACCGCAGCCATAGTCTGCGGCCTTGTCCGACAGGAGTGGCGCGTCAGCACTGAGCCCTTCCGCCGCGGCCCTGCTCAGGCCGCGGCTTCTTCGTGGTTCCCTGGCATGGCGCAATGGCGCATCGGCATCGTTCGGCCTCAACGCCACGTCACGACGGCTCCACACATCTTTTCCCATTCCACATGCTTCAAAATGGTTTGGTTGCACCACGCTGCCTTTTCTCGTGCCGCAACAAGTACAACATCAAGGGGGAGGAGGGTCGGCCGTGTTTGTGCGGTCCGACCTTCTCCTGTTATTACGATAACAGGAGGCCGAATATAAAATACGGTCAACGAAAAAGATATCACGAACAAAAAAATAACCCCTACTTTGATGAATTCATCGAACGAGGTTCACCGCAGAAAAAAGATATTGCGGAAGACAGCGTCGTGGAAGGAGGCTCTGTGAGCGTCGTCGACGTCGCGGTACCCGGAATCTCAGAGAAGAGGATCGTCAGCGTCGTGGTACACGACGTCGCGTCGTCGATCTCTGAGGAATTAGTGTTCTTCGTCATCCTTCGTTGGAGGCCAGCGTTCTTAATTGGTGTCGGTATATTCTTCGCGTTCTTTAAGGAGGAAGATGAAGTTCTTCATGGAACTCTCCCTCTCGACACAACAAAGCAACCCCTAATGAAATAAGACTTGTCTTATTTAATGAACACACACAATCCAACATTCCATTTAATATTCAAAGTAATTTATTCAATTAATAGAATTAATTGAAGAGTCTTAACTGTCCAATTAATATGAGTGTTGACTTGGAATTTAATAAGGGAGTGCTTATGTGTTACGAAAAAAATAATGGGGGATTGAGGAAGTTAAAAAGGTGGGGCTCGTGTAGGGCCCACCTCACTAATGTCCTATCAAGAGGGGTTAGGATATAGTGGGTACCACCTCAAATTCCAAAAGTAGGTCTAAACTACATAGAAAATAAAATAAAAATTGTTGCACCACTTTTATTTTATTCATTAGTAACACTTTTTTTAAAATAACCACACCCGAGAAAACGAAACTACAGATAAGGTGTTCATAAGTAATTACTGGTGCTGCGGTTTCATTGGTGCCCTCAGATTTTGATTCCGAGAACTGGTTCAAAAGTTAGGAAATCACACTCATTCGTTCACTGAACGTACCCGAGCTAATCTTCAGAAATTGAGTCTGGGCACACCGGGCCTCGGAATCAGGTTCCTTCAGAAACTGCGTTCTTATAAAATCTCAATGAAAATTAAGAAAAAATTTCTTTTGAATTTTACGGGTCATTACATGGAGTACGTAATAATTTCCCTCAAAAAGGTGTGATGAGACTGACCCCCCATTCTCTCACCCAATGCAAATTCTTAAGCCTCATCGGTCCACAAATAATGAGCACCTACCTTTAGAATGTATGTCCAAATGGATACAGAGTCATTGGATGTTTCTGGTTCTACAAATATACCTATTAAAAACCGATTGGAAAATTTGAACCTTAAAAAAACAAGGTCATCCCCATTTTTGGAAGAAACAAATGTACTACCTCTTTTTTTTCTCAGAGATATAATATAGATGAATAACATAATTCATTAAAACTATATTGAGGATATCATCATGAGGTGCTGAAGATTCATTCTAGGTAACATGAAATTGCATAAAGTGTATTCAGAGTTACACTCCATGTAATCTACCATACATGCTATGTAATTCCAATAACACACTATGTAGTTGTGTTTAATGAGTTAGGATTGATTAATAATTTACCCAAGACATGTGAATTAATGACAGACGATGTTGTTAATTCATACACAACTTGTTGAAGAAGAATTTCTTGCACACGGTCTACTGGATGTCACACCGAATATCCCACTAGACATGGTGTGTAGTCCCTTTGGGTCAATGGTCAAACTATGTATCTCGTACATGGCTAAGTTGATCGATAACCATGTAACCCAGATAAAAAATAGTGTGTGTCCCACTAGACATGCCATGTCATCTGAGATGATTGAAGTACGTCTCACACACTAAGTCACAATGTATGTACTTCATATTACGTGTTGATATCAGTACATTCCATATAGTCAGAACTACACGCAATGTAATTTACCCAAATACAATGAGTTAAAACATTAATTTTTTTTGTAATGTTCATAATTACATATCATGTTGATTTGTACTAGTGATAACTATGATACCTCCATAAATATGGAAGACAATATCATGAAAATTCCGAAAATTATTAATATAAAAGGATTGATCAATTGAAGATAATAAATGATTGATTTGAGAAACAAATTTCTTAATGAAAATTACTAATTAATTGAATAATACTTTTAATAAATTCCAAATTCATTTCATGTATGTGAATGATCATGAGATAGACCAGACCATTATATGTGATTGGTTTACGTTTAATTTATTTTAAATTACAATGTTGGCATGCAGTCCACCTCTCCTCATAATATGTTGGTTATGTGTGTCCATGGTCTCATTTATGTAAAACCCCTTTTTACACCTCATCTATTTCTGAATTAAAAATCATATGTAATTAATGGAGCTTCCAAGAATGATTATTTTGTTCAAGTAAAAAGAAGAGTAAAAACCAATCAAAGGAGATACAAAAGTGGACATGTTGAATGCTATAAACATGAACCATAAATGGTTCAATGTGTTTCTCCCATATGTTAGTGGTTATTTTGTCATCCTCTATGTAAGATAGATATCAGAATAGCTCTTGAACATTCCCTTTACATTATTTTATTTCTGACAATATCATGGTTTTTCATTAGGGATGTATTTTTGTGACTACATAATTATTGAAATAATGAGCATGCAAGATGGAAATAAAATACACCAGGCTTATGAATGAATATTAACAATACATGGTTAACCACTTAATTAAGTTCCCATTACTATTAACAAGCATTTGATACAGATATTAATACAATTTCCGCATAAAATATAAATACCCCTCAATAAAATGTTATGGAATACCAAGCCTTTTATTGCTTGATTAGGGTAAATTCTCAATAAAACTATGTGTTTTACAATCCCTTTTTGAGACACTTATCTTAATACATGAATATATTATGAACATTTCATGTTAAATTTACCATTTTACATCAAGAGGAGTAGACCATTATAGATATGGTGTAAATTTGGAGGCATGTGTTGAGGTAATATGAGATTGGATTTCTGGATTGGGGAGTCCACTCAACAGATTATTGAACTACAATCCTGTAGTTGGAAAAGACATACCTACCTAAATACCTTCAAATAGCATGACCAACCCTTGTTGGTGGTTATGAAAATGGTAATATGGTTTCTTTACACTATAATTTCCTTTAAACTAGACATTATCAGTTCAATGGTGAGGGCCATTGAGTGTTTATAAAATAGTTGGAGACTTAAGAAATTTAATTTATTATTTATCATAAAATATAATCATGAAAGAAAAAATTATCTTATTTTTTAGGTGAAGAATAAAAATGAAAATATTTTTCACCATACTATCCAAGCATTCAATATTCAATAATGACAACATCCTCCTAGGTAGTTACATCTATGAATGATTGGAACACCTTCAGGTAATTCAACACCTTGAATGGAAATATTAAATGATGTAGTCCTTAATATCTGAACTGACTATCCAAGAGGAAAGTTATGGAGACATAATAGTCTACGAGAAAAATAAGAATGACATGGTCAACAATCAATTTTTTATGTTATCATCAATATCTAGTTAACCCATTACGTATCATGAAATCATGGATGCATATAGCATGCATGAGAACCACCTTGGTCTTTACAAAGAAAGAGCATGATAGGAACAGTTTCAGAACTCCAAGGCACCATTTCAGAGTAAACATAGAGGGGGTTCACCAATTAGATCACACTTATTCAAGAATATTAGATACATTCTGTGCATGTATGTTCTTGGGTTTAAACCCTCCGAAGAACTCGGTATGGATCTCATTCTCACATCACTCCCATAGATATTCTCTGTTTTTTTTGTGAATTTTAATATGAACAACATTGAAAAATCTGTATATAATCTTATTATCCTATATTTCAATGTATATATAGATATGAATCAAGATTAGACTTCAGTCCTTATGGTGGAAAAAGGAAAAGGAATAGAAAGTTGTTTAAGCCCAATGAATCTTCACACCATTTCAAGAATATGAGGATCATGGAAGAGGAAAAGCGATATGAAGCTATGTGTTTCACATATGAAAATCGATAACAATGCAACATGGCATGAAATATACCAAACCCAACATTTTCATAAAAAACTAGGTCATGTAAATGGGAAACTATTGAAAAATATACGCCAATATTTATATTTTATTAGTTGGAACTAAAACCACTTTGTGCATGTCATGCATGTTTAAAAGGTAAAATGACCAAATCCCCTTTTTGTTAGAATGTTGAAAGTTCTATACATCTTCATGAATTAGTTCATAATGATGCTTTTGGACCATTTATAGTTTAAGAAATAGGTGGGTACTCATACATCATCACATTAACTAATGATGTTAGTATATATGGATATATATAAATAATGAGATATAAGTCTGATTCCTTTGATAAATTATTGGAATAAAATAATGAAGTTGAGAACCAGGTTGGTAAGAAGATTAAGAAGCTCCACTCAGACCGAGGGGGGATAAAATCTTAATAAATATTTCTTTGATTACTTATAAGATTTTGGGATCCTATCTCGACTCACTCCTCCGTATATTCTCTAGTGGAATAGTGTAGCGATAAGGATTAAATTTACCTTGATACACATGGTGAGATCAACGATGAGTCATGAATGTTTTCTATTATACTTGTTGGTATATGCATTAAAAATATATTCACACATACTAAATAATGTTCCATATAAATCTATAAATTTCATTCCATGTGATCTTTGGATAGTAATAAAATCAATGTAATTGAATTTATATTTGTAGGGAAGAAAAATGTTTGTTAATTCTTGTTTAGGTAACAAACTCACACCCCATGGTGAAAATATTACCTTTATAGGACACCCCACAGAAAAAGGGGATATTACCTATACAAACCCTTAGAAAGAAATGTTATAGGGGAAAGACACGATTTATTACTTTTTAGGGAGAACATCTTCAGAATTGATAGTGGCAGCGAGATAGGCTTCAAGGAAGTTGAGGTTCAAGGTACACAAGAGTTGGTACAAGAGGAGAATCCACAAATCCCCATGGAGTAAAGATATATTCTAGAGACAAAAGTATTGTCTTGGACTAAAGGAGAAGTTAAAGAACTAGGACTGGTTGATTTTCTAGTTAACGAGGTTGTTTACTCATTATTAGTTGATAATAATGATCTTATAACCTATAATGATGTAGTATTTGTAACAGAAGTTACAAAGTGGAATGAATGAATGAATTGTAAAATGGATTCCATGCACCAACACCATGTCTTGATTTTGGTACATCCTCCAACAAATGTAAATCCTATTGGTTTCTAATGGGTATTCAGGAGGAAACTGGACATGGAATGACAAGTCAGTATCTATAAGTCATGACTGGTTGAAAAAGGTTTTAAATGATGTCATGGAATTTACTACATATAAACACTTTCAAATGTTACAATTATGAAAAATATCAGAATTATACTAACCATTACCGCAAACCCTGACTATGAGATTTGGAAAATGGATGTCAAAACTACCATCCTTAATGGGAACCTTCAATAAGATGTCTATATGACACAACCTGAATGGTTTGTGTCTCTAGTGGATGTCAATAATAAATTATTTTTTAAAAAAATCTATTTATTGATTAAAGAAATCATCCAGGTCATGGAACATTCGTTTTTTATGAATCCCTAATGGTATTTGGTTTTACAAAAATGAATATGATCCTTGTTAATATAAATTTTACTGTGGGAGTGCAATTGTTTTTCTAATTGTATATGTTGATTAAATATAACATATTGTAAACAAACTACAATTCTTACAGTCTTTTAAGGCGTGGATGAATAAATTATTCTCTATGAAAGACTTGTAGAGGAATAATATATTCATTGGATCAATATCCATCACGATATATCCAAAGTATTATTGGGACAATGTCAAAGTACATACATCTACAAGATACTAAAGAGATTTAGTGTCGAAAAATACAAGAGGGGATTTTTTTCAAACATCACATGGCATTCATATTTCCAATAAAATGCGTCCTCAGATGCCTGAATAAAGAAAGGTAATGTCATGTATTCCATATGCATCAGTGATTGGGTCAGTCGTGTATGTTTTTCTATGTACTAAGCTATATTTATCCGATGTATTTATTGTGGTAGTATGATATCAAGATGATCTAAGGTACCACTATCTGATTGAATTCAAGTGTATCTTTATGTAAATGAGTCATACTAAGGATATGTTCTTGGTTTATGGAGGAGATAGGGAAGTATTCATCAAATGATAGGCATATTCTCGTTTCCAGAAATATGAAGAAGAAATTAAGTAGCAAATAGGAAACATATCCATTTTGAATAGAGGATCCATGATTTGGAAGATCTCGAAGCATTGTGTGGTCGCAAATTCTATAGAAAAGTATGAGTATATAACATCTTTTAAGGAATCAAAAGAAGAAGTATGGATGCAGAGCATCATCCAAGATCAAGATGTTGTTCCTAGTTGTAATGATATCATCACACTTTATTATGAAAATACTATAGTGATGGCTCTCACAAATGATCCAATTTCACATTAGTGAATTAAGTACATACTTCAGAAGTATCATCTCTTGTGTTATTTTTCTCAAAGGGGTGAGGTTTCTCTGAGAAAAATTTACAAGGATAACAATGTTGTAGAACCCTTGACTAATGCCTTAAATCAGTAGAATCCTAATAATCATGTGCGTTCTAAGGGACTGAAAGTTGTAGGTATTTGGCGATAGATTATGTGGGATTTTGATAGAATTTGTTCTCAAGAACCAACTATTTTTACTTTGAGTACATGAATATTTAATGTATTCAAATATTAGACATATTATTATATATTGTTCACTGTTCTTCATGAATATAATGCATTAATGACCTAGAGTCTTTGTCGCATTAATAAGGTCATAGAAATTCCACAAAATAATGAGAACCTTGATGCTTTATGAAAATATTTTTAAATATAATTTTTACAGTTGGATGAAAAACTGTAAAGGGAAACATAATATGAAGACTATTGGGTAAACTCATTTTTAATAAGATGATGCTTTTTCTCATGACGTTTTCACTTGGTAATCTCTAAGACAGGAGATAATGAGAACAAAACATCCATTAGAAATAGTACCTATTTTTGTGTCATCAGATACTCTTATCTATGAGTGTGTGCAATGATCTGTAGGCATTAATATTTTCATTAATATGTGTCAATACTTACACACATTTATTTACTGATGAATATTTTCTTTCCAAATGATGGTGAGAAGTAGGGGATGTTGGTTGCGTCACGAATGACATGTTATTAATGGATAATTTGATAAAGGATTTGTCCCTTCCATTAATTAAAGTTGATATCTATTCCACTTGATTGAAATAGAATATTAACCCTATATTCTAGGGAGATGGTGCAACGATGAGATTATCTTATTTAGTCAATGAATTATTTTTCAATAATATAGATAGATGACTCTATCATGAAACCTACTAGATGAGATATTGTGGAATAATAATTATAATACATAGTGATCATTCTATGTGGATGTAGTTGTTGTGACTTTACGTTATTTATCATGGGTTCCATTACCCATCATTGTATAGTAATCTCGGCCGTTAGAAAAACCCACCTAATGAAAATAAGAATGAATCCTAGAGGGTCACACAGTATGTGTTTCTGGTGGTCTCAATTAAATTCAAGTAGAATATAATTAATAGATTAAATATTATTCTTAGGGACAAGGAAAAATATTTATCAATATAAAAAGCTTCCATAAATAAAATAAATATTTATACATCCAATTAAGAAAAAAGATAATTTATTTATTTTTATTGATAATTTAATAAGAATTTATTTACAATTTTGTAAATAAAAATATTTTTTAATGTAATAAAATATATTATTTGAGTGTTTAATAAATGGAAGAGGAGTTATAATGGACCAAGATATTTTTTTTGATAAATTAATTATTTATATGTCGCAAGATAATGTATCTGTAGTTGGTGCAAGAAAGAATTATAATATTTTTGTAATTATATGGAATGGGATTTCATTTTTGGTTAAGTTTTTTTGCAAGAGGGTGCACCACAAATAATGGTGACGTTATTTGTAATTTGGTGGAATGGGTTTTATCTAATTGTTATAATTGTATTTATTTGTTATTTCAAAATTAAATATTGTAACTAAAACCCCAGGTTGATTAATAGGAAGGTACGTCTATTATGACAAACACATGTGAATTGAGAATTGTTGATCAAAACTTTTTCTCCCTAGAATCATGTCATTTCCCCCTCTCATAAATAAGAGAAGTTCATAATGAACAAGTAATGAACGATCATGAACTTTCAATGAAATACACTTGCTTCACTACGCTAGAACCCGGAGAATGAGTGGTGTTGTTCAGAAAAAATTGGATCATGCATGGATCACCCCATGGTGATTTCAACTTTAGATCACCATGAGCACAATGAAGACAATCCAGATGGGCCATTTCAAGAAATCAAAGATCATCAATGTAGAATGTACTAATGAAAAAGGTAGTTAATTTCTTCTGGAATTAATAAATATATTTTAATCAAGACATGAAAGAAAATCTTTCTCAAATCCGTAAAATATCTTATATTTTTATAAATCATTGATATTAAATTGTGGATACTTTCCTTAATCATTATATTAGTCCTAGAATGGTCATAAATTATGGAAAATTCAATGTTGGGACCTCCCCACCACCATGGTACCACTACATCCAGATCCATCACATATCATTACATGAAATGAGTTATCTATGGTCCCTTCAAAGAATGATGCAATTGATAGTTGGATGAAGGCAACATATGTGAAAAATATCCTTAATTTCCTTAGGTTAGTTTGGTATTATTTCGGAATTGTGAAAATTTTCAAATGATTGTTAGTACCTCTTACAAAGATCAATCTGAATGGTGTAACGTTTTACTGGAAAAATGGTTGTGAAGATATATTCCAAGAGTTGAAATGTATTCTTATTATTGTGAATGTTCCAAAACAACCCATCAATGGAGATATTTTTGTGGTATTTAGCGATCCTTTAAAAAAGTTAATGGGTCTATGTAGATGAAAAATGAGAAATTCATTGACTATGATTCATGTAATATGAATGTTCATGAACTGAACTACCCAACACATTATTGTGATTTTCTAGTAAATTAATCATTAAAACTGTGGAAAATTTATCTCTTTGGGGGGAAGTTTAATATATATAAGGATCACAAAAGTATCATATATATATTAACATTGAATTTACTAAATATGAGACAAAGAAGATGGTTAAAGATGGTCAAATATTATTACTATTCATTAAACTATCATCCTGTGTAATAGATTATTGTTGAAGATTGTCATAGGAGAACGGATCTGGATATTATATCATTGAGGATAATTAAGATAGGTGTGAAAATATTATATTTGGAATGTATTGAAATGGGAATCATAATATAAGTAACATCATAAATGCATTCACAAATTATTTAACAACGATCATTTATAGAGGGGATACATGAATCTCATAGAGTGGAAGGTGGAATATTAAAAAATGTGGAATTTATAAAGAATGGGAACTACTTAGGGTTCAATGTTAATGATGAAGTTGTTATGAGATCTAGGTCGACGATACGTGTTACATAAAATAATGAGTTAAAAAAGGATATGTTGGATGATGTACTATATCAACCTTCTCCATCCACCTAGGATGAAGAAATATTTATAGAGTTTTATGAGAAAACTATTGGTTTTAAAATATGAAGATAGAGATCAGAAAATATATATCATGTTGTCTTGTATGTCATCAACTGAATGAATAAAGGAAAAAATCAAATGGATGTTGCAACCCTTACCCATACCTACATGGAAATGGGAAATTATTACTGTGTAATTTTTCACTGATTTTCTAATAAAATCAAGTGATAATAATTATATATGGGTTCTTGTGGATCGTCTTACAACGACTGCAAACATCATTTCAATATGATTGGAATTCTCATGAGATCTACCTTCACAGATATATATTAGAGAAGTGGTGAGGCTGCATGGAGTACCAATATCTATTATATCTGATTGAGATCTAAGATTCACTTCTATGTTTTGGAAGACTCTCCAACATTATGTAAATACTATGTTTAACATCAGCACGACATATCACCATAAAACATATGGCCAATCTATAATGACTATAAAAACACATGAGGACATGTTGTGAAAATTACCAATGGACATAAAATGAGGATGGTATCAATATCTTCCTCCAGATGAGTTCTCTTACAACCATATTTTCCAATCAACCATCAAAATGGATCCCTGTGAATCCTTTTATGGTAATATGTGAAAAAAACATAAATTATAGGATGATGTGGGGGAATAATAACTACTATTTACAAAAAATATTCATGGAAAAGGTTGAATATGATAAGACCATTTAGAAGCACATCCTTGATATTCATAGCCAACAAAATTACTATGATGATAATCGTTAATGTGTCTTAGAGATTGATTTTAGAGAAATTGTATTCCATCGTATATATCAATTGAATAATTTTATGATATTTTAGAAGAAGGTAATTATTTCTCTAAGATAAATCAACCCCTTTTAGATCCTTGATCAAATTATATTAGTGGCATATCATCTTGCACTCCCAGCTAAATTATAATGGGGTTTAGATGTATTCTATGTATCACTCTTGAAGAATTAAATACCTTAAGCCTTATATGTACTCAATCTAGAGGTGGTACCATTGGATAATGATCATTCCTATGAGGAGAATTCGGTGAAGATCTTAGATCGTAGAGAAAAAGATCTATAAAATAAGGAAATCCTCCTTTTCAATGTTTTTAGAAGAATTCACTTGATTGAAGAATAATCATGTAAAATTGAGGATTTGATGAGAATGAATTACCCTCATCAATTTTAATGAGGGTAAAATTAATATTTTCTTGGAAAATTTCTCAAGGTAAGAGATTGTAACAACCCAAACTATTTTAAATAAAATTCCCTAATGATTTAATTCTTTATTATATAATATGGTTATATAAAACAGATGAATTTGTTTTGATTTATTATATCCAATTTTATTCAAATAGCACTAAAAATATTTACCATTGATAGTATGTTCATTAAACAGTGATCACATGATTAGTATAAATATAGTGCTTTAACAAATCCAACTGACATAGAAAAAGTAAGTGATGGCCTCATGAAGGTGGATTGTACCCTACAAAGCGCATTTATTAAATCATTAGAGGGAGATATAATGACTAGGATTTTTTCCTTTACCTATCCCAATATGATGTCTAATAAAATATGAATTAGTGAAACCATTTATGGAATAATTTCATGCTCATCGTGATCACAACCCAATCCATGTTCACAGAGCGACCCCATGAAAATATCACTGTGAGACACCTTACTCTTTGGGAATATGTCAGTGTAATAAAGGGATATGTATCCAGAACATAATAAAAATATGTGTATTTTTATAAAAATGAAATTATTTTCATTTTTTTGTTACTTTATATGTGATTTTGTTTTTGATACAATTAAATAGAAATTGTATTTTTAGATAATAATTAAATTCAATTAAGATATTTATTTTTATTAGTTAATGTATTTTTAAAATAAATAGTATTTTAAAAACTATTATTATTTAATATTTATGAATAATAAATTGTAATAAAATTTTAATGAAGTGAAATGTACTTTCTATAATGCTTCAGAAACATTTATTATCAAAAAACACGACATTTTTCAGTAAATATGAAATATTATTTTAAATGTTAAAAATAAAATATTTTTAAAATTATATAAAAAATAAATATTACATTTGGAATCATAATGTCTAAATTATCCACTGGTTGTTATTTTATTATTTTCCCAAACAAGTGAATTTTTGAGTGAAAATTAAATATTGTATAAATATAATGTGGTTTTTTTGACATCATAATGACCCAAAACATATGTAATAAATACTATAATGGGTATATGTGACCAAAAATATGTTTTACATTTATATTATGTTAACTTATCATTATTTGTTTTTACATTTATATTTTCATTATGAATAATATAATATAAAATTTATATTTTATAATTTTAAATTCATTTCATTAAAAGAGTCACTCAAATTCACTTACGAAAGTTTAATATTTTCATTTTTTTGGCCCTTTTCCTAATAAAATATTCAAAACCTCACCCACTATGGTAAAATCCATTAAGAAATCCATCAGAATGTTTTTGGTTTTGAATATTGTTTTACATACAGTCTAAATCCTAGGATTGTGATATATTAATTAATTTCACTTTCATTTTGTATATAAACCCACCATTGATCCTGGTTATCATCATTAAAAATTCCTGGAGAAAATACATAATCTTCCCCCCATCTATAATCCTTTCAAGGTTCCCAAGCTATCAATAGGTCCCTTTTTATTCATTAGTATCCACGCACTCAAGTAAGAGTTCTTTCCCTTATAATCATTATAAATGTTTCCTTCTCTTGTTATTCCCTTTTGTGTTTAATTACCAATGATGGGGTATAACTTGTATCATCCCACACACTACCCTTATTTTTATTAAATGATGAGGGACCCCATTATCTCTCAATAAAGCATCTCGGTTAAACTTTTTACCATGCTAAAGTTTCATAAGAATCCCTTACCATATCATTTTTTCAATATTATTTATTTTGGTATGATTTATATTTCTATTTATATATATTTTTACATTTCTATCCATGTATTTATTCATTACACTTCATGTCCAAATAAATGGAGACCAATTTCTCTATCATAATCCCATTTAATTAACATTTATGTGACATTTTTATAATATTGATTTTTTCCCATGATTTTCCACGCTAAACCAATTGTGTAGTTAATACCATACCCCTTTTTATCAAGGGTGTTCACATTAAAGAATATATAACTTTTTATTGGGAATATATATGTATTTATTCTATGTTGTATGATCGTGAAAAAAATTATGATTATGAAGGAATCCATGTTTTATGATCTATGTATCCCAGTTAAGCATAAGAATAAAATGAAAGTATTGGGTGTGCCTTGAAATATATAGCCATATAATTAATTGGTTATTGTATATTATCATGATAATTTATGTTAGGATAGGGGTGTTCCTGATTCATTTATGGGACATTATCCACCATGTATTCTTATCAGTTTAGCCTTTCCCTGTGTTTATGACGTAGTGTTTTATGTTCTTTCTAAATTTCCCTTATTATGATTATCATGATACATAATGTTTTTTTATTTATGATCCTCTATGATTCATTTATTTTCATTATCTAACATGTATTGTTATCTTCAAGTTATTCCATTTTTCCCATTACACGCTTTTATGGATCACCCCTTTCTTATGTATTTCCCCCATATTATGAAATGTAGTTTTAAGCTCAAGAAAATTAATGATGTTTTAAATAAATATGATATAAGTAATTTATAATTTTTTAATAAAATGTACTTAATTATTAAAGAAACTATAATTCTAGAAATTTTCCGTTCTATTATGTGTAATTTTATATAATTAAATCACCAATTAATGTTTTATAATGAAAAAGTTTTTTATATTTATCATGCATGGAGTACCCTATAGAAACTCTTAAAACCATATGAGTTGTGATTGTAGTGATAAACATTGGGATAACAATGTTTATTCCACCAAACAAAGGTGATTTAACCATTTATATATAAATATTGAATTTATGGTGGATAGACTATAATGTAGAATCTGAAAATATCTATATATCATATGTGGAATGGAATCAATCCATGTGTAGTTATTGTGAAGGGATACACATGTAGATAGAACTCATACATAGGGAGGATGGAACATTTTTTCGCTTTTGGTGGCTAAACTTGAGATTGGAGATCTATTCATAACTACATATCCAACTAGAATGGGAATCTATCTGCACATAGTTCACATATACCCTTCAAATTAGTATCGTGAAGTGATGATGGAGTTACCCAATCATGATTTAATGGAATGTTGATTCTTTCCCCATGAATATTAATATGGGTGTCCCTACATACCCGACATGAAAAAGAATCAACACTCGTTTAGTTTTAATGGGGACTCACTATTTATATATCATCCATATACTGGGGTTATTTCCCTATATTCTGTGGTTGGTCCAATGATGTATGTTCCACACATCACTAAGTCTCCTATAGAATTAGAATTAGGCCACATGTAGTTCTTGATGCAGATTCCCTCAAATGATCAAACTCATGTAGAGGTACATAAAACCTTTCATGAAATGGTGTTGTAAATGTTCCCTTGTTTGGAGTCTGTTACATTGAATTTTTTTTATCAAGGAGATGAGATATTTCTGATATTTCATGGGTAAGCCTCAGAGAAGTGATATTGGAATCACTACTTATCATATTGTGGTGAGAATCAAGACACCTGTAGTTCATGATAAAGGTATCCATGTGTCGGTCTAGTCCATCCAATGTGATAGGGGAATTTGTAACTTTTTTTATAGGGTGAATGGAAAATGAAGTAAAACATAGGTTTCCTTATACATAATGTGTGGATATGAATGAAACCATACATTTTTCTTAATAATGTTATGCAATAATTTGATTTGACTCACACGCTGATTGTAGGCACATTCATTATTTCTCCCGAACAGATCTAGATTATGTGTAATTAATAGTCAATTGAAATGATGACCCTCATGTAGTTTATCATCCTGCAGAGAGGATTCTATCTAACACCCCAGGTAAATAAAGAATATGACATCTTTATATTTATCCATATTTGTGAATAAAATATTAATATTACTTTAAAGGGGATGCTATGCTCGATGGCGTACCCAATACGCAATAACGAGTTTCTTGGGAATCTTACGTTGCACTCTAATAATAAAATAATATTATTTTAAATAGTAGTTAACGCCTAGCCATTGTAATGGCGGGAATGAACAGAACTAACTACAACATTATTATATATGTTTGTCAAACATTTTTACTTTTTACAATAAATGTTAGAGGATTAAAAATGCAAATGAATCCAATTTTAAGCGTAAACATTCTAATATTATTTAAAAGGTCAATTAACCGCCTTTTGATGGCTAACCTATTTCAAATACACTTTTTTACCATTTTATGTGTTATCTTTGACAAAAAAATTCTTCTTTAGAATCGGGACATCAAAATTTACTTTGTGTAAATTTTTGGTATTTTTCCAAAAAAGTTCAATTTTTAATGAATAGTGAAAAATATTGTATTTTAATTCAAAACCTCTTTTAATCTAATTTATTTATATGATTAGATTATCTTTTGAGTTGGTTTTAAAGTTAAATTAGAATATATATTTTTTCTATTTAATCCAATAGTGGTCGTTGGAATTAATTTCACTTTGAAATCGGACTTAAACTAGTGTCAATCTTTTGATACATTTTGTTTCATAAAAACATGCTATTTGTTTTGACAGTAGGAATTAAATATTAAATTAATTAATTAAACTTATATGTTTTGAATTTTTTAAAACATACATCATTTTTGAATTCAGAATATCAAATATAGCTTAGGGTGAATTTTTGGTAATTTTCTGAAAAACATTAATTTTTGATGAATAGTGAAACCACTATGTGGTACTTATAAAAACTGGTTTTCTGTTTAAATGAAATATTGCCATCTTTGTGTTTTGAATTTCTAAAATCCGATATACATGGTTGTCATTAATAATTATAATGTGATTCAATGGGATTAATATAATTTTTTGATGAATAGTAACTTATTTAGTTTTTAATCGCGATTAGAGGTAATTAGTGTAGTTTAAGGTAAGAATAATGTTTTAATAAAATGAAATGACCTAGACACATGTCCTGCCCTAATTGGATGTGTCATGTCCGACCAAGACAATCCATGGGTCAACTTGGGGACCCCATGGAGCCACTTCGGTTGGGAAATGACATAAATAACTTTTTATTTAATGTTAAAGTAAAAATAACACAAACATGAGATGTTTTACTAAAACAATTTTAACATGGGGTTATACAAGTCCAATTTTTAATTATAAATAGACATTGGAAAGATAAGACGATTTCCTAAATCATGATAATTTTCTTATAATTTTTAGACATTAAATTAATTATATTATTTATGACATCATGATGATGCAGCGATTACCTCATTAATAATGGATTTAAATAAAATGGAATGATTATGTAAAATCTATGACCTACACATGTCCAAAACCTATTGGATGGGTGGATTTCAAACCCTTATCACCTTATCCTCGAAACACATCAATGTGGGATAATTAAAATCTAAAACTCATTTTAAAATAAAGTGACTTTTCTTTACTTTCCAAGAGTGCCCCTCCTCTCCTCTTATAAAAGGCCCCCACCTCTACCACCTTACCCACACTCCCAAAGCCTTTGTCTCGGCCAACCCCTGCCCATTTTGTCTCTAAACTTCCCTCTCTTACTCCTGGAAGCCTCACTTTGGGCATAAGTCATCCCAAGGAAGCCTTTGAGCTCAACCCAAAGGGAGTTACCCGATTTTAAGGTAATGTCTTCTTTTGAGTCCTTTTGTTTTATTTTCCTTCTCCAAACCCCTAAACTCATTTTATTCATTTCTTTTGTAACAACTCCAGTATCCTCAATATACTATAATGTTTTTATAAGAAATATTCGAGCTACACTTTCACACACCTACATCTAATGGTTAACGAACATACTGTTTCCGTGGATGGCGAATTTCGGCCATTATGATGACACTATATTTATATATGATATATAATATGTTTATGTTTTCTTTTATCTTCTTTATTTTTCATTTTGGGCATACCTTTATGGTTTCCATTATTGGTAAACGAGATATCTTCATTTAAGGAAGTGCGGACTACCACCCCCTGAAAGTGATGTGATTTGTTAATGTCATATGTGGGACGTATAAAGGATGGATTTAAAGTTATTATATATGATGTTATACTGGAATTATAATATACCTCTATATCATTATTATTTCTTTCCATTAAAGTATGAGATATAAAAGGAAGTAGCGTTCAGGCGTACGTACGACTTACGGTCTCCATGAACGGTGCATTTCATTTCTTATACCCAATTGTAATGTACTATTATAAGTACATATATATAATGGATATATATGATGTATGTTACATCTAAGTGATTAATATAATTCTGGAATTAAAATATACATAACTCTCATTTAGTTTTAATTCCATTAATATGACATAGAAATGAAAGTAGCGTTCATGTGTACGTACGGCTTACTGTCTCCATAAACGGTGCATTTCATTTCTTACCTCTAAATGATTATGTGATATTATAAATACATGTATATTATAGATATATATGATATATATGGTATCCAAATCAGTAATGTCATTCTGGATATAAAGAACCTTTGACCACATGAACAACATGTAATTGTAAGAAGTCCACTTTCGACTTAAGAACCAAATATCGACAAAACAAACATTATTAACTTAAATGATTGCATAATGTTTATAACATGGAAATATGTGATATAAAAGGAATAATGATCGTGAAAAAGGTTCTTAAGGATGTAGAAATTAAATCAAGTTTTTTATTCAGGAGATTACAGAACGACCGATTCAAGTCGGACCCGAGGTAAGGGATCATACTCCTCTCTTTCTTTTTAAGTACACTCTTTTATGTCATTCCTTTTAAGCTCATAATTATTGTGATTGGGATGTTATTTTATATTACTCTTACTTTAATTTTTATGTTCATGTGATGAGAGACCCTATTCTCCCTTATCAATCCATTTTGGAAGTTTTGAGTGGCACCGTTAAGCTGCAGAATTTTCATAAGAGATCTAACCTCTCTCTTTCTCATTAAGTACTCTCCTTTATGTCACTTCTTTTAAGATCCCCTTTGTTAATATGGGGGATGTTCTTTTATATTACTATTTATGGAAATTTTATGGTAATATGATGAGAGACCCTATTTGATCTCATCAATCCATCTTTTTGGAAGTATTAAGTGGCGACGTTCGTCTGCAGAGTTTTCGTAAGGGATTTTTCATCTCACTTTTATTTCCGTGAGATTTACGCTACATTATCCACAATTTCTCTGGAGTGGTGTATTTACTACCCATTATTATACAATTTTTGTAGTATAATTTCATTTATGGGTATTCCCATCTTCATTGTATGACCCTTCTTCCATGGGGTGTACGTTTCGAAAGTTACCCAAATTGGTAAGGGGACCTTTCACCATCCTCTTTTTAAAAGACTTATTTTGTTATGTCTTTTAATTCACATACTATAATGTTGGGATATGTTCTTTTATATCCTCATTGATGTAAATTTTATGTCCAAGTGATGAGATGCCTTTTTATCTCCCATCAACTAATTTTGTAAATTTTGAAGTGATGCCGTTTGGCTGTCGAATTTTACCAAGGGAACTTTTTAACCCAATTTCAATTTCTTTGGGTTCAACATGTAGTTATTGAATATGTCATCTTTTGAATATGTGTGAATTACCTTTTATTGTTTTACACATAATATCCACTTATATTGGGTGTATTTATATTTGGCACACATAATTTTGAGATTGAATTATCCTTAATTTAAGGATACCTTCTTTATAAGGGAATTCATCACATTTGACATTTCTATTAAGACATCATTGTTGTTATGCACCAATTCACTCATATATGGTGTATATATTGTCCTTTGGAATATTATATCATGAATCCATTTATTCTCGTGATATTATAAAGTTCTGACTAAATGGTATTCCTCAATTATTGTATTCAAGTGTCTCTAATTTTTGGTAGAACCCCTTTAACCAAAATATCTCTTTAAATGTTTTAGTTATTTGTTCTTATTAATATCCATGTTTTCAAAATGGTTTTCAGGATTTATTTATATGTATATTAATGGTTCAAAATTTTAAAAGCTTCAAGGTGGTATGGGACACTTTGATTCAAAAATCTATTTATTAAATGTTTTGAATGGTTTTGGAAATGGTTTCTTTTGAAATGGATTCATTATTTCAATATACTAAAACGTTATATTGTGATTGAAATGTGGAAATGTTATGGTTCTTTTATGCATGTTTTATGTGATATTTTTATGTTATGGTTCTTGGTCATTGTTATGAAAACGGGTGGTTCCGTGATAAACTAAGTGCGGGTGAGCCCGATATAGCTCTCCAATGCATTGGGTAACGCGAAGGAGTGAAACGTTAAGGTTTCTCCGAAGAGATTTAGGGAATATACTGTGGTGGTTATTCCAAACGTAACCAAGAGGGTTACTCCCTACGTAAGAGTGTTATGAATGCCTCAAGTTACCTTTTATGTCTTATGATTTCTATGATTTATTCAGGATTTGATATGCCTATGTTTTATGGGTAAAGTATGATTTCATTATTATGTATATATGAACTCATGTTTCCTTTCCATATTTTTATAACTTTTATTGAGCGTTTTATGCTCATCACAAGTTTTTGAAATGTTGTTCGCAGGACTTAACGTGGAATAGGGTCATGGATGGGATCAAGGGAAAGTCATGCTACCTAAAACATGGAACTAGACATGTTTCTTTTTAAGAGTTTTTATTTTATGGAAACTTAGTAGATGTTTCTACTTTGTAGTCTTTTGAGATGTAATAGTTATGTCCAAATTTTCTAAAACTCTAAACCTGAAAAGATCCTCAATGTGAATTATTCATTTAATTCAATATTAAGTAAGGTTTAAGGCCGATGTCTTATAGTTGGTATCAAAGGTCGGTTTAGAAAACTTTAGAGGTTAGGGTATCCTCTAAGCAAAAGTGACAATACCATAATGGTTAGGATTTCAGAAAGAGTCCTATTTTTAGATAAAGTGAATGAGTAAGTATATCTTAGTGTTTACCTTCCACATTAGTACATGATGGTTTTTTTGATATACTCACATTTACATTTATGTTTTTAGTGAATGGAAGGATCTAGAAGGCACAAAAGAGACCACAGGTTTGAAGGAAACTATGGTGGTTCTCTGATTAAGATACTAGATAAAATGGGGGATTAAATGAGGAAACTTGTGGTTGTTCTGAACCAACTCTCAAGGAGTCATGATCAACCACTTGAACCTCGGTATGATCTGTAATGAATCATGTACGAGATGACCAATCGATGTGGATGTTCAGGTAATAATTATAAAGTTATCCATTAGAGTTTATATGATCCTTACCTTTAAGGTAATTATGGGTTATTATATGTTATGATGGAAAATGAAAGGCATGAGATAAACTTGAGGTTAAAATATGTTATGATCAATTTTGAAGATTTTATCTCATTTTGAGGAATGTTTTAAGAATTATATAGTTTTGGAAATAGGACAACACACAGACCGTGTGACAACCTGTCGCGTTGGACAAAGCTGTGGGAATCGAACCCACAACCAAAGTGTGACAGGTATTTATCGTCTACCACTGGACTACGTAAAGTCCCTGGTTAGTTTGACTGATTCTTTTTAGTTAGATGATTTTAGGAATCAATAGTAAGTTTATTTTGGGTTATCTATGGATATTTATTAACCTATCATGGAGGATTTGTTATTAGGTTATTTACATTTCAATACGAGACATTAAGAGCAACTGATGTTGTTTGGAGATAAATGATACGATTTAACTTGGATGATTATGTGACTAAATCCCTAAAATATTTGGGTTTCAATCTTAGTTTGGTTTACTTTGAAGAATTTTATGGACAAACTGATTATCGAATGGTCCTCGTTGAACTTTGGGTTTTGTGGGACAAATTTTGGAGATTAAGAATATATTTTCTTTTTATAAGGGGTTATCCTTTTCTGGATTATGTGATCTTGTACGAGCCTTTTTGGTTTTGGTTTTGGTCTAAAGGCATGGGAAGTATATAGTTCTCTTTTGTGGATTAGGTGATTCTCTAGAAGTTGATTATAGTACTTTTAATGTGAACAAGTCTTCCTAAATACTCGTCTTTTGGAGAAAATATGAGTTTGTGTAAAAGTTGAAAGTCAAAATGATAAGTGATTATGTTTCCTTATGAATAAATTACTCAATAAAAATTAACTTAAAACAAAAATGTTGTCTATTAACTTTTCCTACTGGGGAATCGAATACTGTTTAACCCATCACAAGTTTGTGATTTTCTTGTGGTTAACTTTCTCCTAAACATGTTTTCTATCACTCTCCATCAGAACATGACCCTTTGTTTTTTCCTCCATGTCCATATTTTCGTACTTGGAATCCTAGTATGGGCTAACTCGGGTGACCTTTTTACTTATCTTTATTTATTTTAAAGTGATTGTTTTACCGACTCTTGTTCCGATGTGGGACTTTCAAGGATGTTTCCAAGCACAATTTTAAAATTGCGAGGACGCAATTCCCAAAAGGGGGGAAGGATGTAACACCCCGGGTAAATAAAGAATATGACATCTTTATATGTATCCATATTTGTGAATAAAATATTAATATTACTTTAAAGGGGATGATATTCTCGATGGCGTACCCAATACGCAACAACAAGTTTCTTGGAAATCTTACGTTGCACTCTAATAATAAAATAATATTATTTTAAATAGTAGTTAACTCCTAGCCATTGTAATGGTGGGAATTAATAGAACTAACTAAAAAATGATTATATATGTTTGTCAAATATTTTTACTTTTTACAATAAATGTTAAAGGATTAAAAATGAAAATGAATCCAATTTTAAGCGTAAACATTCTAATATTATTTAAAAGGTCAATTAACCGCCTTTTGATGGCGAACCTATTTTAAATCCACTTTTGAAAATTTTATGTGTTATATTTGACAAAATATAATTCTTCTTTAGAATCGGGACATTAGAATTTACTTTGTGTAAATTTTTGGTATTTTTCCAAAAAAGGTCAATTTTTAATAAATAGTGAAAAATGTTGTATTTTAATTCAAAACCACTTTTAATCTAAATTTTTTATATGATTAGATTATCTTTTGAATTTGTGTTAAAGTGAAATTAGAATATATTTTTTCCATTTAATCCAATAGTGGTCGTTGGAATTAATTTCACTTTGAAATCGGACTTAAACTAGTGTCAATCTTTTGATACATTTTGTTTCATAAAAACACGCTATTTGTTTTGACAGCGGGAGTTAAATATTAAATTAATTAATTCAACTTATATGTTTTTAATTTTGTAAATTAGACATCAATTTTGAATTCATAATATCAAATATTGCTTAGGGTGAATTTTTTGTACTTTTCTGAAAAACTGTAATTTTTGATGAATAGTGAAAACACTAAGTGGTACTTATAAAAAATGATTTTCTGTTTAAATGAAATTTTTCCATCTTTGTGTTTTCAATTTCAAAAATCCGACATACATGGTTGAAATTAAGAAGTAAAATGTGATTCAATGGGATTAAAATAATTTTTTGGTGAATAGTAACTTATTAAGTTTTTAATCGTGATTAGCGATAATTAGTGTAGTTTAAGGTAAGAATAATGTTTTAATAAACTAAAATGACCTAGACACATGCCCTACCCTCATTGGATGTGTCATGGCCGACCAAGACAAGCCATGGGTCAACTTGGGGACCCCATGGATCCTCTTTGGATGGGAAATAACTTAAATTACTTTTTATTTAATGTTAAAGTAAAAATAACACAAACATGAGATGTTTTACTAAAACAATTTTTACATGGGGTTATAAAAGTAAGATTTTTGATTATAAATTGTAATTGGAAATAAAAAAATATTTCCAACATCATGATAATTTTTTTATAATTTTTAGACATTAAATAAATTAAATTATTTATGACATCATGATGATGCAGTGATTACCTC
Source organism: Viscum album (assembly GCA_963277665.1). Classification (NCBI taxonomy): domain Eukaryota; kingdom Viridiplantae; phylum Streptophyta; class Magnoliopsida; order Santalales; family Viscaceae; genus Viscum; species Viscum album. Next base: position 414,346,834 of record OY728153.1, on the reverse strand, counting down.
ATTAATAAAGGATCTAAATAAAATGGAAAGATAATGTAAAATCTATGACCTACACATGTCCAAAACCTATTAAATAGATGTATTTCGGTCCCAACATATACCCGAAACACATCTATGTGGGACCATTAAAATCCGAAACTCATTTTAAAATAAAGTGACTTTTCTTTACATTCCAAGAGTGCCCCTCCTCTCCTCTTATAAAAGGCCCCCAACTCTACCACCTTACCCACACTCCCAAAGCCTTTGGCTCGGCCCAACCATGCCCATTTTGTCTCTCAACTTACCTTTATTACTCCTTGAAGCCTCATTTTGGGCATAAGTCTTCCCAAGGAAGCCTTTGAGCTCAAACAAAAGGGAGTTACCCGATTTTAACGTAATGTCTTCTTTTGAGTCCTTTTGTTTTATTTTCCTTTTCCAACCCCCTAAACTCTTTTTATTCTTTTCTTTTGTAACAACTCCAGTATCCTCAATATAATAGGATGTTGTTATAAGAAATATTCTAGATACACTTACACACACCTACATATAATGGTTAAAGAACATATTGTTTCTGTGGATGGCGAATTTCTGCCTCCCGAAACGATGATTGTTCAACATTATTTTAACACCTTTAAAGGTGGCCATTAAGATGACACTATATTTATATATGATATATAATATGTTTATTTTTTCTTTAGGCTTCTGTATTTTTCATTTTGGGCATACCTTTATGTTTTCCATTATGGGTAAAAGTGATATCTTCATTTAAGGAAGTGCGGACTACCGCCCCCTCAAAGTGATGTGATTCGTTAATTCCATATGTGGGACGTATAAAGGATGGATTTAAAGTTATTATATATGATGTTATAATGGAGTTATAATATACCTCTATATCATTATTATATTATTCCATTAAATTAAGATATATAAATGAAAGTAGCGTTCATGCGTACGTACGGCCTACCGTCTCTATGAACGGTGTATTTCATTTCTTATCCCCAAATGTAATGTACTATTATAAGTACATATATATAATGGATATATATGATTTATGTTACATATAAATGATTAATATAATTCTTTAATTAATATATAAATACCTCTCATTTAGTTTTAATTCCATTAATATTAAATAGAAATGAAAGTAGCGTTCATGCGTACGTATGACTTACCGTCTCCATAAACGGTGCATTTCATTTCTTACTTCTAAATGATTATGTGATATTATAAATACATGTATATTCTAGATATATATGATATATATTATATACAAATTCGGGTTTCATTCTGGATATAAAGAACCTTTGACCACACGAACAACATGTAATTGTAAGAAGTCCACTTTTGACTTAAGAACCAAATATTAACAAAACAAACATTATTAACTTAAATGATTACATAATGTTTATAACATGGAAATAAGTGTTATAAAAGGAATAATGATCTTGAAAAAGGTTCTTAAGGAAGTAGAAATTAACTCATGTTTTTTATTCAGGAGATTAAAGAACGACCGAGTCAAGTCGGACCCGAGGTAAGGGATCATACTCCTCTCTTTCTTTTGAAGTACACTCTTTTGTGTCATTACTTTTAAGATCATATTTCTTGTGATTGGGATGTTATTTTATATTACTCTTACTGTAATTATTATTTTCATGTGATGAGAGACCCTATTCTCTCTCATCAATCCATTTTGGATGTTTTGAGTGGCGTCGTTTGGCTGCCGAATTTTCATAAGAGATCTAACCTCTCTCTTTCTCTTTAAGTACTCTCCTTTATGTCACTTCTTTTAGGATCCCCTTTTTTATGATGGGGGATGTTATTTTATATTACTCTTGATGAAAATTTTATGGTAATATGATGATAGACCCTATTTGATCTCATCAATCCATCTTTTGGAAGTATTAAGTGGCGTCGTTCGACTGTAGAGTTTTCGTAAGGGATTTTTCATCTCACTTTTATTTCCGTGAGATTTATGCTACATTTGCCACAATTTCCTTTGAGAGGTGTATGTACTAACCATTATTATACACTTTGTGTAGTATAATTTCATTTATGGGTATTCACATCTTCATTGTATGACCCTTCTTCCATGGGGTGTACGTTTCAAAAGTTACCCAACTCGGTAAGGGGACCTTTCACCCTCCTCTTTTTAAAAGACTTCTTTTGTTATGTATTTTAATTCACATACTATTATGTTGTGATATGTCCTTTTATATCCTTATTTATGTAAATTATATTTCCAAGTGATGAGATTCCGTTTTATCTCTCATCAACTCATTTTCTGAATTTTGATGTGATGCCGTTAGGCTGTTGAATTTTACCAAGGGAACGATTTAACCTAATTTCGATTTCATTGTGTTCAACATGTAGTTATTGAATATGTCATCTTGTGAATATGTGTGAATGAACATTTATTGATTTACACATAATATCCACTTATATTGGGTGTATTTATATTTGTCACACATAATTTTGAGATTGAATTATCATTAATTTAAGGATGCCTTCTTTATAAGGGAATTCATCACAGTTGACATTTCTATTGAGACTTCTTTGTTGTTATGCACCAATTCACTCTTATATGGTGTATATATGGTCCTTTAGAATATTATATCATGAATCCATTTATTCTCATGATATTATAAAGTTCTGACTAAATGTTATTCCTCAATTATTGTATTCAAGTGTCACTAATTTTGGTAGAACCCCTATAACCAAAATATCACTTTAAATGTTTTAATTATTTGTTCTTATTATTATCCCTGTTTTCAAAATTGTTTTAAGGATTTATTTATATGGATATTAATAGGTCAAAATTTTAAAAGCTTCAAGGTGGTATGGGACACTTTGATTCAAAAATCTATTTATTAAATGTTTTAAATGGTTTTGGAAATGGATTCATTATTTCAAAATACTAAAAAGTTATATTGTGATTGGAATGTGTAAATGTTATGTTTCTTAGATGCATGTTTTATGTGATAAGTTTATGTTATGGTTCTTGGGCGTTGTTATGAAAACGGGTGGTTCCGTGATAAACTAAGGGCGAGTGAGCCCGATATAGCTCTCCAATGCATTGGGTAACGCGAAGGAGTGAAACGTTATGGTTTCTCCGAAGAGATTTAGGGAATATACTGTGGTGGTTATTCCAAACGTAACCAAGAGGCTTACTCCCTATGTAAGAATGTTATGAATGCCTCAAGTTACCTTTTATGTCTTATGATTTCTATGATTTATTCAGGATTTGATATGCCTATGTTTTATGGGTAAAGTATGATTTAATTATTATGTATATATGAACTCATTTTTATTTTCCATATTTTTATAACCCTTACTGAGCTTTTTATGCTCATCCCAAGTTTTTGAAATGTTGTTCGCAGGACTAAACGTGGAATAGGGTCATGGATGGGATCAAGGGAAAGTCATGCTAGCTAAAACATGGAACTAGACATGTTTCTTTTAAAGAGTTTTTATTTTATGGAAACTTAGTAGAAGTTTCTAATTTGTAGTCTTTTGAGATGTAATAGTTATGTCCTAATTCTCTAAAACTCTAATCCTGAAAAGATCTTCAATGTGAATTATTCATTTAATTCAATATTAAGTAAGTTTTAAGGACGAGTCATTATATTCTAACTCAATGTATAAAGTCATATCACTTGGAAAAAGTGAAGATCATTTGAAAATGGCTATGTTTTATTAGGTGTTATAATAAACCTTACATGAAAATTGGCAACTAATGTGAACACACAATGTTTTCATTCCAGAGGAGGTGTGAATACAGTTTTAAGTCGTGTTGCTTTTACATGAATTTTATAATTAAAATAATATAATTTTGAATAATAGAAGGAGATTTCCCAAAATCTGATATAGATCATGTGGAAGAGTAAGAACACTATGTGAATGAAGGACTAAGAGTATTAGAGCCACAACACACATTCCCACAAAATACCACATATATTTTAATGTCATGGTTCTCAAAATATGATTCCATGTTTATGGTCATTCAGATTAAACCCTCCAAAAATAGTTCAATTTCATGTTGCATAGACCATTTCCAAAATCATAATGGAGTGTGACTAGGATATAGATACATAGTTTAGTATCGTACGGTGGGGGAGATGATGGGTGTGTATCTTAACATTCTTCTAATAATATGGTGAACCATGATGTTTAAAATCATGAAATCAGGGTGATTAATGACATGGTTACCAAACATACTTCTTTAGGAACATTGAGTTGGTGGCAGGTGTAGTGATATTTCCTTCTACTAAGATCATAGAATAAGCTCCATTGGAGTAGACTTTGTGTATGGAATAGTGCACCTCTGACTTTTTCTCTAACATAGAAGGTTTATTTATGAATATTATCAACGTCTTGAGAACCAACACCAACACCCCCTTGGGAAAAGATGTGAAGAAAACCTTCTTATTAAAGTCTAGTACAATCATTTTTTAGTGAACCAATTTATGTTTCCAGGAATGAAATATCATATCAACCCATTTCTTAAATTCATCTATCAATTTCTAGGATTTCTTATCTATAGATAACATGTTATAGATTGTGATGCATAGAAAGGAAATATGAACCCCGATGGGTAGGATATCCTCTGTAAAATATATTAATTAGTATGGGGTCTCCTTCATGGTAGTACAGATCATGGTTTGGTAATACCTCTAGGAATACATGAGCTTGTTCGTCTACCAATTTTTAACCTAATATACAATCGTATGAATTATATTTGATCGAGCCTTTGGTATGGAAAAAATCTATTAATTAGTAACATAATCATAGTGGGATGAATGTTTAGATTTTATGTCACACTCATGGTATATTTTTCCCCATTTAATATAATAATAATTGTTGTCATTGTCATTTAGTATTATATGAGGGATCTAAAATCTGGTAATTATAATGGATCTCAAAACGGTGATAATTTTCCTTAACCAGACCTTTTTGAGGGATATAGAATCTTCCCAAAAAGAAAACAAATCAGTTTCTGGGATAATTTTCATGAAATAAATGTCCATAGTTAGAGGACAAGGTATAATTACATCCATTACCCATAGGGAAAATTTACATGAGTACCTGGATGTTTGATGAATGTTCATGGTTTGGTGGATGATTTTGGAGTGGACTATATTGGAATTGAAGGATTTGATGAATTAATTGAAATCCTATATTAAAATGGGCCAATAGTATATAGTACATTGACATTGAAGAAAAATCGTGTGTCCAAACTAGTGGTAGAAACATGGTCTGGCATGAAATTGTTTTCTGACAACAATCATCTCCTCTCTATCGATACACTTGAGGATGACCCAATCAAGGATCCAATAATATAGTTCCTTTTTATGTTTTATGTCATCATAGAGAAAAAAATTAATTTATAATCATTGTATTATATCTCTCTCAGATTATTCTTGTGGGATTTCTCCATTTTGAAGGTAGTCCATAATTTTATTCATCCAACCAGTGGTAGGACCATATGGTTCGGATGATGGGGATAATCACATTTATCTCTTCTGTGTTGTATTGGAAATTAGGTTAAGACCATATAGTGATGTGAAATACTAATGAATGTTTCATCTTGGTTTGGATTTTCTATTAATGTGGATGCATTTTCTAACACATCAGCTTTGGAATTTTGCGACCATGGTACATGGGTCAATATAGGGTCCGAAGGGAATTCCCCCATTAATCCATGGATGTGGATTAATAAGGGAATTATATCTTTCATTATAATATATAATTACCATTAAATTGTTTGATGACAAGTTTTGAATCACCATTTATCATTATGGGTTTTATATTCAACTGGAGTTCCTTATCTAGCCCCATAATGAGAGTATGATATTCTAGTTTGTTGATCATCGGCCCTCTGATGCCATAAATCAGTAAGACAAGACTTCCATTGCGGGAGACATGATCACAATTCCATGATCCACATTATCGATCATTATTACTCTAATACTCTACAATTTTGTGATTTGATATGAACCGTTGAAACAAATATCTCTTAATTAGGCCCCTCTTGAACAGAGAATATCTCTCCATCATGTAATTCCATATTCAAGGAACTAATTTCTACCAAGGGGTGCACTTATATAAATTCTACTAACTACCGGAATTTGACCGGTTTTTTATTCTTGAATTATATTTCAATATTATATAAGTTGGATTCCCACTGTGATAGAAATTTAGTCAATATTATATATATGAGAATGTTTTTGAATGGGTTTCTATTAGAGACCAAGTGGAATTCATGATGTTGTTGGTAGTGCCTCGGTTTCCTGACTGCAAATTTTAGCACTAGAAATATCATCTCAATATTTGAGTAACAAGTTTCAACATTGATCATATTTCTATGGTAACACCACACGATTTTATGGAACATATCATTAAAAATTTAACTTCTTTGATAGTTTATGCTTCACACAACATCATGTTTGAAACTATAATATTCTTTTAAATATGTTAATTAGAATAGTAATATGACCATTTGGAATAGTAATATGAAAATATAATAGAGTATTCACTTATGTAAGTATTAATAAATTTTTTCTGTTGTAAAAATGAAAATATTGAATATTTCTATAATGGATTATGTATGTATTTTTTTTTAAAAATAATTTATTAATTGTTGGATTTTTTGTTAAACCCAAAATTTTTACAAAAAATTTATAATCAATAATATTATTTACCCAAAAAATTCATTAAAATAGATTAGTAAATCTATAACTTTTTTCTTATGATTAGAATATAATCTTATAAGTCCATGATTAATATTTCAAATTGTTATAAAATGAGTTATAATATTAAAAGAAATATTTTTCAAATAAAGGTCGATTTTGATAAATATTTAATTCTCATATGTAAAAAAATTAATTTCTTAAAATGGAGTTAATTTATTAATTCTACATATTTAATAAAATATATGGTATATTTTTGAGATTTTTCTAAAATATTTTATGATTGTGAATAGTAAAATATGGTAATATATGGTATAAATACATTATAAGTAAGATACACTATTCCATTAGTCATTTATAATATAATCACCATAATATAGAAATAACATTCATTATTTTAATATATTTAGTGACAAATATCAAACTATTCATAGTATTGATCCAAAATAATTAAAAAAAATTAATAGACCTTTTAAAGTACACCCCTCTCCTCCTCCATAAATACCACCTCCAAAGTCCTTCTAGTCACTCCTCCAAAGCCTTTCAGCTTGATTATATTATGATTATTTTCACTCCCCAAAAATCTCCCACATGTTTTCATCTTACTTCTCTCATAAGAAATCTAATTAATAGTTCCTTGAGGAGGTACATAGCTGAAGGATTCAAGATACCAAATCCCTTTTAATTCATATAATTTTCTTTCAATTTCATTTATTTTCTTATGCCTACCTCACCTCACATATCCATAGTGACATGATTACTCTAGTATAATGCATATAATATAAGGTTATTATTTTTATGGAATATCTATAATCTATACTCTCCTCCTTTCCTTGTTATATTAATGAATAAAACATCATCTTTTTGGTGCAAATTTTCATCCCAGGGGATGACATGTTGCGTTTTTAAATTATGCATTCAATTCCATTAATAAAACAATTTTATCTTTAAAAATGATAATAACATATGTATTATGTCTTATCTAATGTTCTATTACTGGAATATAAATATAATATTAATTAGTTAAACATAACTAGTTTGTGATGATTGGAAAACAACCAAAATAATCTAAACTATTATCACAAAAACCGTTTTAATCATTTATTATTACCCCTAAATATCAAAATTAATTATATGGAAATTTAATATTCTATAAGATCATGAATTAATTATAATATCAATTTTGGAAATTATTTCCATGTTACATGATCTTTAATATGTGTATACCAGAAAACTTATATTGAAAACTAAGGAAAAGAACTATCCAAAATAACAAATATTATTATCGTAACTAATCAAAAGGCTAAAAATATACATAATGGAATTTTAATAAATAAAATAAATGTTATATAGTATATAAATTAAACTATTAAATAGTATAATCTCATTATCGAAGCCATTATATTCAAGTGCAGAGCACATTTGGACATTAGCCATGGGTTTCTTCATAATCCACCATTATCCATTTGGGTATTGATTTCTCTCTCTTTACCTAGATTTAATTATTAAATTTTATATAATTATTATAAATTATATTTATATGTTCCAAACTAATATCCAAATAATTTAATCATTATTTTATGGGTAAGTACAGGTTATTGAAGGGTCGCTTCTCATTTTATCCAAATAATAAAACCTGCTTAAAGGGAACTTCCCGATTTCTTTCCCATTATCATGTACCATCCATAATCTATTTTAATGAAGAATTTTTTTTATAAAATAAATACATTTTTATTTTAAAACAATATTTTTTCATTTCTTGTTTTATAAAAATAATTATGAAAACTACAACTTACTTTTCTAAATGATCTTTTCTTTGAAATGGTAAATGGTATTTTTCCCATGAATTCCTCAATGATCTTAATAATGTATTTTAATATATTTCAACAATTGCATTGAAAATTAGTATTTATTGAGTTTTGAATATTATTATTATAATATAGCATATTTTATTTAATTTTTTATGATTTGATTGATTTTGTTTGTGGTATCGTGATACAATTAAACATACTAATCAGAATGGTTTCCGATTATGTTTATAAATTGTAAAATGTTATTTACATTTTGTATGTATATTTTCTCTGCATTTCACACCATTCATTTGATGAATTTATTGGACATAGTAATTGATAAGAGGCCCTCAGTATATATCCTTGATTCATCACTGGGTATCTTGTGAAAAAATACATAAGGAATTGGCTGAGGCCTTTCCCATTTATTTTCATATATGAATTTTATGAGTACTTAAACATTAATTTTAAGATGAATTGGATAAGGCCTTAGTGGAATGTTTTATATGTCCATCATTATGCATTTTCACATTATGATAATAGTAATTTAAAATTCATGGGACCAAATGACTAGTATATTATTTAGGTTTATGTTTCTTTCTCATTTAGTTACTTTTTTAATTAGATAATTTGTCTTCACTCCCACCATCTTTTGTTCAAGATTATAATTTACTAGTATGTATTTTTAGTTATTCATGAGAACATTTTTATTATTATATATTATGATGTATTTCATACACTTATTCAGAATCTGATATAATCACTTTATTAGTTTTTATTTTTATCCATGACGTAAATATATTTATGATGAATGACATTCAAGGATAATTGAGGAGATTATAAATGCGTTCAATGCAGTTTTTATGTGATTTTTCATTTCATGTTATATTGTAAAACATGTTTAGGTTTCCTGTTTTCCAAATATAAACAAAATTCATTCCACTGGGATAGAAATTTTAGATAAGAATATAATAAAATATTATAATTTTGGTATGATAGAGATTATGTGGGTCTTAAAAGTAATACAACCTTGCACTGATACTAAAATAAAACAAGGTATCGAAACATATGTATATAGGAGTAAAAAATCAGAAAAGGTAAAACTGACCTAACTCGATGTAACATCAAACAAAAAAACAATAATTAATAACCACCTATTTTAATACTCCTAGGGTATATGATTAGGATAATTCAAATTTTCATTACATAACATAATGAAGGATTTAAAATAAAACATCTCCCCATTGAACCCATGTATATGATTATGATATTAGAAATGAATAATTTTCCAATTTATGTCTTTTTTTTCTTGTAATTTTTTCTTAAATTTTAATTCATAGCATAATTTAGTGTATTCCATTGTTTATAGCTCCATTTGGAATGAATGTAAATCATATCAATGGATGAATTCCGTGTAGGGATTTCCCTACTATGAAAGATAATGATATTAGATCTAGTTCTGCAACTGGTGATGATGTAATTATACCAATATGGGGACAAACAACTTAGGTTATGAATAATAACCAAAATTTTATGGAGAACCCTTATCCAAAACATGGAGTAACAATTTTATATCACTTTATGTGATGAAAAACACCATTATTGAATGTCACTACAAACCTATTTGTAAATTTAAGTGGATAGGTTACATAGAGAAAATATTTCTCACATTGAGAAGTAATTAAGGGGAGAATGTTTTCATGGAAATGTATCACCTCTTGTGAGATTCAGATCAATGGTGATCATTGATACATAACACAAAATAGGAGGAAGAAATAACAAATATGGAATATAAGGATTTCAAGGAAAATTTCATGGGAAAAATATTTCAATCGGGAATATAAAGATGATATTTAGATACAATTATTTAATGTAATGGAAATTGAGTATGATAATGTTTCTATGTTTGAATCCAAATTTACATGATTATCAAAACTTAATACGGATTACAAAATCAATCCAACGATCAAGATATATCGATTATTTGATGATTTAAAACAATTCAACCTAAGGGAACTGGATTCCCAAACATTATAATCATATGATGATATGGTCTCATGAACTATCGAGACAGTGAAATAAATTCATAAGCCTTATAAATTTAAGGGAAAATAAGATAATAAGAGGGTGGAATAGAAAATAATGGAGTAATGGTTGATTTTAAGAGGGAATCTTCCAACATGGGATACTTGGGGAAGGAAACTCTATAATGTCTGTTTAAAGAGAAAAAGTAGTTTTATATATGGTTGATGATAAATTCTATCATTTTCATGATTATAATGGAAATAAAGAAGATAAAAATGTTCAATTATACAATTGTAGGGATGTGGGTATTTAGAAAATGAATGTCTTAAGCATCAAGGAAACATTTCATAAAAAATACACATGATCGATGAAAAACCTATGTGATCACAACAGCTAAGGATGAATTTAATAATGATGTTTTCTAGGTTCCAAAATAATCTCATCAAATTTATCAAATGTTTTATTTGATTCTAGATCATAAAATTCATTTATATATTTTGAGTTTTCTTTAAAAAATTAGATATTTTCAATTCAATTTAAGAAAAAAGTTGTCGATAAGGACTCATAGTAGAATCCTTATTTCAATAATGATGTGTCGAGCAGTTCATAGTGGGACAGATAAATTTGATATTGTTTCTAATTTTATCATTATACCTATGGTTTGTTTTGATATAATGCTTAGTATGGAGTAGATATCTAAATATAATGAAAAAAATAATGCGGAGTGAATTAAATTATTATTTCAGATAAACTTATGGTATTTCTCGTCTTCAGAGAGGATACATAATCATCGTAGTCATATCTGGATTCACCTCATGTATCTCATCTAAAATAAATTCTTTCAAAATAAGTGAAAATATTATCTTTAGATGAGGACGTAAATCTTAAAATTGATGGTGTACCAATTGTGAAATAATACATTGATATATTTACATATGATTAACAAAGACATCATCCATATAAGAAGTTCATTGGTTTAGTTCTTAATGAATGACTTATAACAATGATTCCAATTATCATATCCATGGTGGAATTATTGGTGATGAATAAACAACTTTATGAATGTAGTGATAACATATTTATATTCCCATGTGCTTCAAAATGTGAAGACCCTCTTCTATATGACATGAAGAATGATAGATTCACGAGGATGTGAATTAACTATAGAGAAATAAATTTTGTTATAAAAATGATAATGTATCCTATACCTAAAATTAATTATTTTTTAATCAACTTCATTAGGCTTGATATTTTTTAAAGACTGTCCTTCGATTTGGATATCATCAATTTCATTTGATTAAAGAATATATTACAAAGAAAACATTTCACACCAGGTTTGAGAATTTATTGTTTAATGTAACTCCATTCTGATACACTGTTGAAGTGTCCTTTTTATGGTTCTAATAAACATTGTGTTAAAGGAATATCATGTTGTATTTGGTGTGGTATTTATTAATGATATCTTGATATATTCCAAAATATATGAGGACCATGAAAACAACATAAGGTTTTTTATAGCGACTCTGAGATGATAAGAGTAATATGGTAAATTTTTCATGTGTGAATTATGACATAAAAAACATTCTTTTATTGTTCATATTGTCTCTCTGGATGGAATCTCACTGTATATTTTTACAAAAATGGTTGTAAGATAATTTCATACACTGATAAAACATGACTAATGTATGTAGTTTCATTGGATTATTAGGCTACTATCAGTGTTCTATTCATCATTTTTTCCAATTAACTAACACTTGATGAAATATTACTTGTAAAGGGGTTATGTTGTCATGGATAATATAATGTAAATAATGTTTTAAATAATGGAAGAGGAGATTACTGAATTATTTGATCTTGACTCCACCATTGGGAAATGATGGATTTATAATTTATAATTTGGAATCATAGAATGGAATTTTTTCTGTCCATATGAAAAAATAAAGTTATTTCCCATGAAACAAGGTATTTAAAAACCCATGAATATGATTATCCAACTCATTATCTTGATTTAGGAGCTGTACAATTCTATCTGAAGATATTGGGGAAATATCTCAATTGTGAAGGATGTGAAATATATACATATCACATGAACATTAAATACATCTTTTCACTGAAAAAATATCAACATGAAGAAAAAGGGGATGGATTGAGATACATAAGGATTATTATTGATGAATAAACTAACACATAGTTAAGGTTAGTAAGGTAGATGATTCATAAGGCAGTAAGGATAAGTGAGATATGAAAAAAATGTGGATTGATATGATCTTGTATATATGGTTTTATAAAATATTTATATGGGAATTATCGTGAAATGTAAAAAAAAATATAATTTTTCAATTTGTCTCCCAAATATTATTTTTGTAATGTTTTAATTGTTTTCAATTAGATGATGAGAATTTTCAAACTAAAACTAATAATGTTAATGATGGGATGTTAGAATAGTTCATCAATGTAGATGGAATTATTAAAATTCGGGAAGAGTCTTTATGTTCCCTCCAAACCCAAGTTAAAAATGGATTTATTAGATTATTTCCATAGATAAAATTTATCCATACTCTATAGTAGCACTTTGATTTATATTTATTTGATGGAACATTTCTGATGGAATATTTTAATTCATGACTTTTATGATTTTGTATGAATATATTTTTTCTATCAATACATGAAGAGTGATAACCAATATCCTAGAGGATTCATGAATACACTCCTTATTCCTAGATAGATTTTTTAATATATTAATATGGATTTTTAACTGTATTTCAAAAAAATATAATAATGATTGATTACATATGGGTTATTGTTAAATGACATACTAAATTGGCACATTTCCTCACTATTAAAAAGGATTATCCACTGGAGAGGCTTGAAATAATCAATATTAATGATGTTTTAATACGTCATGTATAACATCATTAAATATTGTATGATCATGATCCAAAATTTACATCAAAATTTTAGAAAAGTATTCAAAAACCGTTGGATACAGATATTCATTTGAGTACTGCTTATCACCCTCATTCTTATTGGTAGTTAGAAATGATGATCCAAACATTAGAATACATGTTGCGATATTTATCACAAGACTTTCAAGGAATGTTGGATTATTATTGAACTTTGTTATAGTTTTTATATGACAATAGAGTCAATTCTAGTATTCAAATGGCACCATATAAAGCATTGTAAAGAAAGAGAAGTCATCCAACAACTTATTGGGATACTATTTAAGAAAGGGAGTTAGTAGGTCTATATCATGTGGAATAAACAAAAGAAAATATAAAGAACATTCAAATAGATATTTAAGAAGAATAAATTAAGAAAACAATATATATGGACTGTTGGAGAAAATATTTGGACTTTCAAGTAGGAGATCATGTTTTTCGGAAAGTATCTTCATGGAATGGTTTTATAAGATTTGGATTGACATGGAAAATGAGACTGAGGAAAATTTTACATTTTTAAATAATAGATTGAATTTGAGATGTAGATTACCAATTGGAAATTCCACCTTGGATTTCTAAAAAATTAAATTTGTTCCCCATCTCTTTGTTAAGGAAGTCCATAACAAACCTAATGAATTTTCTCAATTATAGAGGAATAGAATTGGAACAAGATTTATCTTAATGTGAAGTGACTATCTAGATTTTTTATACTATATAATAGGTGATGATGAATCGAATAACTCATATGGTAAAGTTAATTTGATGAAAATATAAATTGGAAGAGGTGACATCAGAACATGATGAATCTATGATAAATAATTGCCCAAATCTATTTATGAGGTAAATTTATGGAAATATTAAGGATGGAATTTTCTAAATGAGGGGAGAATGTAACACCACAATATTCTATAGTATTCCTATGTTAAAATTTAATATCATTGATAGTTTAAGATTCAAAGGACACTGAGTTTAAAAAATAAATATACTATTAGATATTATCATTGGAATAGTAATGTGACTAGTAGGAATAGTAATATGACATATAGTATAGTTAATTCCACTACAGAAGTATATATAAAATATGGGTATCATATAAATGAAAATATGGAATTTTTATATTATTTAATATATAAATAAAAGTTTTAAAATAAAAATTATGTTTTTGTATTTTTATGGAAAAATAATATTTTATTTAAAATTTTACAATTTATATTATGATTGAAATAAAAAATATTTTCATAAATTAGATTTTAAAACTAATAATTTTGTTCCTATTATTTAGAGGTATTTTAATTATCATATCATTAATTTATAATGTGTCATAAAAGAAGTTATAATTTTAAAATCAATATTTTTAAAATAAATGATGATTTTAATTAAAAATTAAATTTTCCATTTTTTGAAAATTATAAACATAAAATGGAATTCATTTTATAATTACACATGTTTATAAAGGATAGAGTTATTGTTTATTATTGTTCTAAAATACATTAATTTATTATGAAGGGTCAAATTTGGTAACTTATGGTATAAATACAATATTAGTTAAATAAAATATTCCTTCAGTTTTTACAGATGTAATTATTAAAATAAGAAAATAATTTCATTATTTTAATATATTTTGTGACAATTATTGTACACTTCATATTAATAATCCAAAACAATAAACATATAAATAAAATATTCTAAAAACACCACATTCATCCATTCTAAATATCACTCCTCACCACTCCTTCTACTCACACCTATAAAGCCTTGAATATTTCTTAGATATTACATGTTTCCTCAATAAAAACTCTCCCACATGTTCTATTATTTATGGTCTCACCAAAATGAATTAAAATGTTCTTTGAGGGGGCTCTAAATGTGTTCGATTCAAGAAGTAAAAATCACTTTTCATTCTTTAATTTATTTTCTTTTCTTATCATTCCCTCACCACCACTATCCAATGTGAAATGATTAATCAAATATATTATATATATATAAAAATTATGTTAATGGGAATGTCCAAAATCATTCCTCTTCTCCTTTTACTTTTATTTTTAAGGTGAAAACATCATCAATGAGGTGCTGATTTACCTCCTTTGAGGATGACGTCTTTTCGTTTTAAAATTCCACCATAAATGAAGGTAATAGAACAATTTTATATGGTTAAACCATATAATAATTTGTTTATTACATATTATATAATGATATAGATTCATTAAATATATATAATAGTAACAAATTAAATGAAAATATGTGGTGGTGAATGAAAACCCTCCAAAATATTCTAATGATTAGCACAAACATCTTATCAAATTATGCATCCCACCCATAATAACCATATGACATATATAAAAATTTAAATTATAGGAGATCATTAATAACATATTATTTAAAATATGGATAACTATTTTAATATCACATGATCTTCTATATGTGTATAAAAGTAAACTAAACATGAACTCCAATTAAAATAACACTCCAGAATGACAATATTTAAAATGATAACTCATAAAAAAGACCAAAAATGATTTTAATAAATTTATAATTACTAGAATCCATGATGAATTGGTTATAAATTTATTTTTCAATGAATCTTATTTCATTATCTAGGATATTAAGTGAAACTGCAAAAAAACATTCATACATAGGGTAAGTGTCTCTTCATGAACCTTCTTTTTGCATTCAGGTTACACATTCTCTCTCTTCATCCCAATATAATTCATAATTATTTTTATATAATTATTATAAATTATATGCATATGTTCCAAAATCATATATCCATATCATTTATTTTCTATTTTATGGGGACATACATTTTTTACAATATTCCCTCTTAATTTCATTCCAATAAGAAAACCAAACTAAATGGAACTTTATGATTTCTTACCCATTTTCAAGCACCATCCACAATGTTTTTTAAAAATTATTATTTCAAAATAACCCAAATTTATTCATGATAATTCTTTTTAATTTATATTTTTATATAAATAATTATGAAAAATATAAATGTTTTTTCATAAGAAATATTCTTTGCAAAGTTAAAAGTGTATTTCTCTAATGAATTACTTGACCATTTTATTAAAGTATTCACGTTTATTTCAACACAAATATTGAATATTTTTATTTATTGATATTAATATTTTATAATTATTATATACCTTATTATGTTAAATGTTTTATGATCATTTTGATTATAAATGTGGTATCATGATACCATTCATCATACTACTAAGAATAGTTAGTGA
This sequence comes from Viscum album, assembly GCA_963277665.1. NCBI lineage: Eukaryota > Viridiplantae > Streptophyta > Magnoliopsida > Santalales > Viscaceae > Viscum > Viscum album. Next base: position 414,330,179 of record OY728153.1, on the reverse strand, counting down.
TTATGTTTATGGTTTGGGGAATGTAATTTACTATTATTATGTATATGTTTTTTTATCATTAACCCCAATCATATGAAAAATTCATTAGACTTACTAGGTGACAGTTGGTTCCCAATATATCCCCTCGATGCATCGGTAGGTCTAATTAGAAAAAATGGATTTAGACATGGTTGAGGCCAAATCAATTTATTTTTATATAAGGATTTAGAAGATTCCATAACTATTAATTTTCAAATGACTTTTACAATACAAAATGGTATGTTTTAGATGCCCCGAATTATGAATTACTTATTTATTATATATTTAATTTTGAATTCATGGGACTATTATACTATTATAATATCTATGGTTAAAATTCATTCTCATATAATGTTTTGTGGAATTATTTAATTAGTATTCAATCTGATCATATTATTCTCAAGAATATGATTTACCAAAATTTGTTTTTTGTTATTCAATAGTAATATTTTTATGATATTTTAAATTGTATTCATACCATTAATGAGCATCTGAGATCACTCATTTCTTATGAATAAGTTTTCCCAATAATGTGAATCTTTTTTTTATGAATGACATATAAGAATAATGGAGGATTATATTGATGTTTCCAAGGGTGTTTCTATGTAGATTTTCCATTAAATTTGTAATATAATACAAATTTGTGTATATGGTTCTCCAAATAAAATAAATTATTCATTACATTGGGATTTGATATCTTGTCCGGAGTACCGGTGTATTTAAGTAAGATAACATCTCTGGTATCCTAGGTGTTGGGTCCTTACATCAACTAAGATAATAATATATGTTTTCACTATCATTTTCTTTTGTTTTTGTGAGGAAAGAACCTAGTTATCTCTCCAATGATGTTACAAAAAAAATAACTAGTCATTCATCGAAATTAGGCATTATCACTAGTGGGATGAAGAGATATTTCTTCAGACTGCTGATTTCATTCTAACAATGATTACTCCACTGGTATGTAACCCCATTTTCATCTACCTAGTGATGGGTAAATATTTTCTTACAAGTATTGATATGAATAACCGAATATAGGAAATTTTTCTTTAATTTCATCTTATATTGTTGAGGGTGTGAGGAGGTGTCATGCCAACGGTAGTATTTGTCTTCTCAGGGTTGACTTCGATGCCACAATGTCATATGATGAAGAAAACCATTCATTGATGTAACACTAAAATTAAATTTCATGACGTTTATTTTTAGTTTATATTGCCTAATATTTTTTTGAATTTTATTTCGTGGTATTCCCAATTTTTAGAGAATTAACATGATATAACCGCCTAATTATCAATATAACATCCATAAAACATTCCCATGAATGTATTAAGGATTTGATACATGCGATGTTAGTACATAGGAATGGAACTCCTCCAATAAAAGGGAATAACTAGATATAAAATTAATCCAAGGGGTTACTTGAACGATATGTATTATTTATCCTATTGGGCCATTCATATATTCCTATATCCATAATATCCATCCATGATGGAGATATCTTAATATAAAGATGTTTCATTTTTCTAAATGTATGTGATCTAGAATGGGAAATCTTCCTTCATGTAGTATTGGATGAGATCTGTTAAATCAATTCAAACACTAATTTATCCATATTTTTTTGATAGGGACTATATTATCATGAAATTTGGTATGTTGGACCTCCGAATTAATTTTTAATCTGATTATATTTTCAATATAATCCTCAATTATGGAATATTGTTTTGGTTTCATCCTTCTAGATACCTTTTTATAGCACTGGTTGTCCTATTGTAGGCCATGGTGACCAGTGGCTACCCTAGGATCAAGGGAAAAAAATGTAGTTCTTGGAAAACATGTTCCAATGATGCCTATATAATGAGTTCTATACCTCCTTCTATTTGGAATAAATTTTCATATAAATTAGTGTGCGCCATGGGACTTATTCTATACCCAGATTTACTTTCTCAGTACATCAATAGTGGTAGATATTCCATCCTCAAATGTTATAAGGGTATCCCTAAGGTACTCCACCTCTTCCTCTACATTATACTCTTTTCTTGTTGATTTTGGGAAGATAGTATTTGGATAGGTTCTACAGAGTTGGAAGAGGATTCGACATTCAGAAATTCTAAAGATGAAGCGACTTCCTCTCAACCAACTGATAGTGGACGGTTTCCCTGAAAATATCGATGAGATTTATTGAAGTATATAGGAAGAGTATATTCATCCAATTAAAGTGATGATACATTCTATTATTTATCAAATTATGAATTATGGATTTACTAGAGCTCTATAAATGAATTGAAGGTACATTTTGTTGAGATTTTATAGATTCCTATGGAACCAAAAAAACTCAACAAAGCTAGAATTTGTGTTCATGATTGAAATCATGATTATTTATAAATATGATTTTGAATTGGGACACATACAATCGACCTATTTGATATGTATAACACACTTTTTAGCGATCTATTTGAAAGGTTTTGACGGGATCATTTCTGGACTATTGGGGGTGGTTACCCAACCAACAACATCAACTAAGTATTGATTACCATTTACCTGATAGAATCATGAGTCAATAAATGCGAGTTTTAGGATTCAAAAAGGGCCTTATTGGGGTGAAACATCTGATTTTTTAAATTAATGATTTATTTTATCAATTGATTGTAAAATAAAGATATTGTGTTGTGTCGATGAAACTAGGGACTTTTAAGAAGGACATTAAGAGCCTCTCCTTAGTGAAACAATATAAATTATGTGTTGTTCATGAGGTATGTAGACAGATACGTAATCATTATTTTTTCCAATGGGTTATTCTCAATTTTTTCACAGCCCCTAAAGGTTATAGTGGGGGGTTATAGAATATATTTGTTGCTTGTTAGATCATTAAGTGTTCACATCAAAATTATATTAACTCCAGTTCTATTTTCAATGAAGAATTTTTGGACATCGACGCCATTTATCCTCCCAGAAACATACAGTGGTCTGATTATTCCATGTATTATGAAATCATCATCATTATATATTACGGAGATAACTGCATCTGATTCCACATGATCATCCTATATTCTATTGACATCGATAATAACCGTGTTGGATTTACACTCCCATGATATTTGAAAAATCCTCTATAATTGATTCCCTAAGATCCCTTGTCAAGATCCAGGCATCCAGTACTGATATCTTGAATTGTACATAGGATAACTATTTTTTTATTTAAAAATTTTGGTATAATGTATGAAACATATCATCATGTGGAATATCATTTTCAACAGTTGTAGGGGCATAAATATTGGATGTAGATAGATTGACCCTCAAGACAAAATTGGGAGGCACTCATGTTATTGGTGGGTTGGGTTGGTATGTACTTCCTAAACCTCAATGGTGATTTGACACCTTTTATTCCTCTAATTTATATTCCATTGTAATCCAGTCTGAGTGGATTTTTATAGTTGTTGGTGGGGATTTCTTATTGTATAGGGATATGCTGAAGCGATCTTTCATGATTTCATCATCACTGGTAGTCTGAATAGGTGTACGACTAGATTTTTACATTTTCCATGGTTGTTCCTACCCTGATATCCTTAGATCATATGACCATTTCCTCAGGTTCTCTAGTCTGACATAGGGAACATGAGTTCATTGTTATACTCATTTTGGGATAATGGAACCATTATGTGAATGACAATAATGGAACCAATGAACAACTCCTCATTTGATGTAGAATTTACCTCAATTACCGTTATTTGGGGTTCTATTTGTTAGCGTGGTACAATGATTTTGGATCATAGGAAATAAAATATGCTAGGGTAAAATCAATGCTTGTTCATGATATATATATTTTTTCTTACACTCACTTCTTACCTTTCTCAACAAACACCTTTTTTGTAAGGTTGATTTTTTTGGGGGTTTTGTGGAAGAGGGTTTCAGTTGTGTTGTAGTAGGAGATGATGGGGGAATTGTTTGTTGTTTTAAATTTTCTTTTATAATACCATGAGTTTAGTTGAATGTTTTGGAGTCAACCAAATATCAAATTATTGCATCTTCTTTCCAAAACAATTCATTCCACTCACCTATTTCATCCAGGGTAGTATTGAAAAAAACTCCACATGCATTGGAGTCATTCCTAGTTTTACATGAATGGAATCTATCATTTTATACATGTGGTATTTTATAAAAAAAAAATTCTTAAATGGTGTGTTCTTGTATCTAGTGATTGTGTCAGTAATCATGCCGATCATCAGGACCCACTAGGTTTCACATTTCATCTTTAGTAGAGAAGGTAAATCATAGTCCATAGAGACAATAAACTTTCGACAGACATGATCACTTAAAATTATGTAATAATTATTACTATATTCCACAAATTTATTTCCCTAGGGTCCCCTCCAATCATAAATTCATGATAGGGTTTTTCGTTGACACACATGTCATGCCACACAGTATTTTAAAATTTTAGGAGATGGAGTTAGTATAGAGCCTATATTATGTGTAATGGAGGACACCTCCTCTTTCCCTACTCTATTCCCTATGACTGGGGGAGTTATCTGGCACTTGAACTTACTCTATAGTATATATTCATATATTCATTAGGAGATATGAAAAACATAAAACACAACTATATACTTTACTGGGATGAGTGGAGTTATCAATTCATCATGGAGTTTATTTATTTATAGATAAATAATATCCTATTTTGGGAGTGATCTACTCAGTGAATAGGTTAACCCTTTATATATAGCTATGAAATAGTAGACTCTATTGTTCTCATGTTAATTTCAGTTTAAGTGGTGACTTTGTGTTTTCATTTACAACATTTAGCTGAAATGAATGTGTAATTACTTATGGAGATCCTCCCACAACCAGATTGATAGAGGTAGTTGGATAGAGTACAACACAAATGTTGCTGCAAGCATGGTTCTTATGGAAAATAAAAGTTTAATAGCTTCTTTTTTCTTAGATTTTCCAATAATGGAATCAAAATGGGATACATAATGGGTAATATATTATTCTAGTTCACCTTTTACATTGAATACTTAATTTGTAGGACTCTCAAAATTTAGCTGTGGTGGGATGTCACTCACCATATTAGGGAAAGTATTTCTTTCAGGATGCATTGATTAAAATTTCTCCTCTATTTCTTCAAATTGAGCATCCAATGACTCAATGGTGTCAATAAGACATTGATGATAGTTATATTGAACATCATCATTGAAATATGCATCGAGGGGCTTGATTTCATGTAATTGTTCAAACATTATTTGATTTGGGTATACAACAAGATAAATATTTTAAGTAATTTCATGGAAATTTTATTGTTCTGTGTTTCCTTGAGGGAAATATTGATATCCATCCATGGTCCAGTATATGTAGAATTCTAGTCTAGGATCTATATTGGTAGGATGTCCTAGTCTTGTTTTATTTACAATAATAAATCATTGTTTCTAAGGTACATGCACTGGAAGTTTAAGTTTGTGCTCTACCTCATGAGCATATTCAATAGGAATGCTGCATAGGAAAAACTCATTATTGATTCACCTTAACACTTTTATTTCATCCTCTTTCCAAGAGAATCATTATTCAAGTGTAGTGATATTGTTCTTATTGAGAGAGAGAGAGAGTTGGGTAATATAAGACCATTATTTTATTCTCCTCCATATTACAGAATAATTTATGAGGTAGTTGGGTATTGATTGAGGGAGATCCCAAATTAAGAGTGATTAAATGGCTCCTGGTGAGAAATATTTCATAAAAATTGTGAAAATTATTATATATTAAACCATACAAACCATTCTCTTAGATATTTTCATAATTTTCAATGTTTTTGGAAGGATTGGAATCCTATAAATTCACTATTTCATAATGTAATGTGGGAATCATACTGGCTTCTGAATGACAGAAGGGTTGTATTGTATTGTTTCTTGGAAATATCCCATCTTTTTTTTTGGATTCTATTAATATTATTAGATAAGGGTTACTCAAGGGTAACCTATATGTATCACATTTATATGCCTCCCTTCAGGGGAAAATTGGTTATGAGACAGGGTGAACTAGGAGAGATCATACCTCTTATCATACCCATTAATCAGGAAAAGACTGATTTCTATTGATGGGGTGGTTCATGTAAAAATTCTCCCTAAACTACATCATGGGGAATATCTCATTCTCATGTTTTCCATCTGTAGGACATTTTTGGCCTTACAAGGGAATTTTGTTTTAAAAAATCCTCCAACCCTATGGAAAGGGGTTGATGTCAAACTATAGTGATTGTATATATTGTTTCTTATATTTTGGTCACATGCATCAAGGTTCAATCATGAGATTGATATTATATCCATTCTTCACATGAATTTTTTATTTCCAAGTACATTATAATCCCTTTATAATTGTATTCCATTAAGTAGTAATAGTTATAATATTTCACATTTTCATGGTTTAAGAGTTTTTCATGGGATTTTTTGATTTTAGATTTATGATTTTGATACATGTTCATGTTTAATGATTGTGAAGTATGTTACATTTCTTATGAATTGGTTTTTACTAACATCCTCATTTGAATAATGAAATGATATTATGTAATTTCAGGTAGGTTCTTTTGGTTGGGTTGTAGGGTTAAATGAATAGTTTTATTCTTCACCCATCCCTAAATTTTAATAACGGATAGAGATTTGATGATTAAGAAAGGTAACATAAGGAGTGTATCGAGGTATGGGTGTTGGATATCATTATAATTACTCTCTGTTTGTGGTCTTCATGCAAATAGAATGTCCTCCTAGTCAATTTTATGGAGAATATCTCCCAATATTTTGACTCGGAATGCGTACTCCATGTAATACAAGAATAATGTAATTTGGTGGTAATGTTTTTAAAGATATTGAGACAAATATGATTTATACATGATAATGAAAATTCACTTCGAATGATGAATTGAGAATTGGTATAGGGATAAAACATATTGGTTATATCTTACTTGGCCTATTATATTCTCATGAGAAAAATATCATTTTTCACTTATGCTAAAGATTCAAATACTTGATATATCAATCATGGGTAATTCTTGTTGGTTTTATCTCAAGTCACATGTCTAGTATGGATCTATTTGATATGTGAATTGTCTCGGGGGTGTCTTGGATGATGAGTGTTATCCCAGGACGTCTCCTTATTGAGATATGATGTCACTAGTTATATATAGGATCTATAAAATATGTCGCCCCTTATTTCCAAGAGCCTATGAATACGATGGATGTCTAATATTTGAATTGGGAAGGATATGACCTTATTGTTTACATGAAATGTCACTATGGATATTACCTTCATAACTAATGATATCATGGTGCGGAATACCATTATAGCATTTTTTCCAACATCATGGAGAATATAATTAGTTTATACCCTTATGGAGACCTTTAGGGTAGATCACATCAAGGGGAGTACCTTCTTTCTAACATGAAGCATCACTACAGGATGGACCTTTATAGTGAATTCCATCATGGAGAGGACTACCATAATATATTTTTCCCGACTAAAGTAAAATTTATATTTTGTGTCATAGAGGGAGGTCACATAGGGATGAAAAAGATATTGTTTGACCATATAGAAATTTTATGTCACTATGAGGAGTAAATTCACAATGCATTACAACATGGATAGATCTACCATAATAACTAGATTTCTGATAGCATGGATAATTATTGTATCGTATACCAGGGGTAGGACCTTCATGGCGTATGGAAGCATGTGGAGGACCTTCTAGTAGTTTGATTTCACAGAAAAGAGGACCTTCAAAATGTATTCCAAGAAGGATAGGATAAAAATCATAGGTTTATGTCTGACTGTAGAGATAATTTATTCACCACATACCCAGGGGAGGACCTTTAATGGTTCAAAATACAATGGGAGGTCCTTATATAATTTTTAATTCACTATGAGGAGGGCCTTTATACTTCATTCCTTGATGGAGAGGACTACCAAAATAGATTTATGTCTGACTATAGGGAGAATTTATATATTATATACCTTATGGATGGCCTTTCGGGTAGATAGCTATAAGAACCCAGTTCATTGTTTTGAGGTACGGTTTTTCACTTTTCTATTTTCCTTAAGGGTTTTTAAGAAAAAAAGGAAAATATGGGAAAATCCGAAATTTTAGAAGTACACAACGTGTATTTTTTCAAACGCCGAGTACTTTTGGTCGTGTGGGATGAGTACACGGGGCGCGTGGCCATGTTAGTGATGAAGGATGTAAAACCGACTACACGCTGTGTAGTGGTCCATTACACATCGTGTAGTCTGTCGGCAGGGGAATAGTAAGGCGGTGGCTAGCTATGTGACATCACACGTCGTGTACTCATGAAGACGTGTTGTGTAGTCATGTCAGCAGGTGAATAGTGCCACGCTGGCGGGAAGCTGCCAGAGGTATAGTTAAAAATGGGATGTACACGCCGTGTAGATGGAAATACATGTCGTGTACTTTGATTTTTTCATTTAAAATGAGAAATAGCCTCCCATGTTCACCGGGAAGGCTTAGAATGAGAAGAAGAAGCGGGAGAGGATTGTCGGAGCTTTGCAGATCCGCAGAGCACATGTTGGGAATCCATTTTCAACACTATTGATCTCCCCAAACCGAATGTGTGACTTCTCTCTTATCCTGGAGTAGTTCTTATCAATTTTTTACCGTAGGGATGTTATTTAAGGTTGAACGAGGTTTTATTCGACCTCAGATCTTCATTGTTCTTGGACGATTCATGGATCGTCGTTCGTGTATACCATTCAGGGACGTATAAGGTAGGTGGATTGGTGTTTATTTCAAACTATCATTCGTTTTTGTGTGGTTTTAAGCTACAAACCCATATTTGGGGTGTTATGTGGCTGAGGTCGTGGCTATTTTAAATACCTAGAATTTTGTAGGTAATTAAATAAAATTGTAAACACTTGTTTGGGATCAGTGCTTGGATCCAGGACCATACCGGTGGTGTGTTCCTCTGTTTAGCCGTTTGGACAGGATACCCGAGTGTATGCCATGATTATTTTATGCATTACATTTTCCTTGAGAGGAATTTTATGTAAATTTCATGTTGATATGTTGGGCATGGCCCGGTTACATGTGCCTAAGGGCGGTGTTTTATTATAGCCTGAGGGCATGACTGTATTTGCCTGATGTCGATGTTCTATTTCGCCTAAGGGAAAACTTGTGTGCCTGAGGGCTATGACATATGTGCCAGAGGGCAACACTACCTACCCCTGTGGGAATTTTCGGTTACACCCGAGGGAAATACCTGCAGGTTGGATTCTGATTACCAGAGGGTAAGGTTTTTCGTGTCTGAGGATGCTGACTGTTTGCATAACAATTCACTGTAGTGTTTTTCTAAACATTAAATGGATAAATTGAATATTAAAAGGTCAATTTAACTGGTTATGATAGTTACATTGAGTACTGCATATTTTATTGCATTTACTATTGCACACTGTTGTTGCATGTTTACACACAGTTGAGCACATGCCTTTGGTGGGTGCCTACTGGGAAATATTTTTCACACCCTGTTTGTGTCTTGCTTTTAGGCCCAAAAATATTATATTACTACATGTGTGGATAGGGGAAAGAGTTCCTATAAATGTAAATGATTGATGCTGAGGAGTAGGGGGCATGGGACCGGTCTTAGGCTCACGATGCTACTAGTTGTTTTTGTTTTGTTTTGCTTTACTATGTATTGTACTATATTATACTACTTTGTAACATGTTCTGGAAGTTTTCATAAAACTTGAGACATATTGTATCATCATTTATATATATATCTTGGTTATCTTTTACAGCAGTTGTTTCTTTCAGTTGTGTATGATTATTTGTTTCTTCCATTGTTGTCTGTTTTATTCATTCTAGTACGCTACACGTTGATGAATGAGGGCATAGTTTACCCACTATCAGACTTGGGCCCACGCAGATAGTTGGCAGCCTCTGGTGTTTGGGGATATGCGCTTGAGGTCACATGGCGAATCGGGTTTAGGGCACCTGTTGAGTGGCTCTCGGAATCGGGACATTACAAAGTGGTATCCGATGGTGTTCTTTTCTTTGACTTACTATTTGGAGCTGTAGTCAGGGATAGGACGAAGGGTAGTTGGTAATAAGTTGTGCCAAGGTGTAGCTAACCCATGTACATGGAAAATCCAGTCAACCTCATTTTTTTGAATTTTTTTTGATTTTTCAATGTTTACAGTTGATTTGATTTTCACCATTGGGTGTTGCACTTGTGATTTTGCTGTTATATTTTATCTATGGGTTATATTTAGTTGCAACCCGATTAGATGAGGGTATGACATCTCATGAATTATATAGGCACATGTTATGAATCAAATTCCATGCATTGTTCCATTCCATGTAGGTTCATTAGAAATTTTCATGTTGTTGTGATACTTGTTCTACTAGTAAAGCATGATATTGTGATAGCTACATTGATAAAATACCTTCTATGTGATAGGGTAATTTTATTTGAGCTTGTATATAGAATGGATTCCAAACTATGGTTTTCGGGGAGTATGGGCCCCCATTGACCGGAATTTGGTGGATCATTGGCTGATTATACATTATAACACATATAAGGTGCCAAAATGTGATTCGCGGGGAGTATGCCCCCCCTGGTCAGAATTTGGCACATAGGTGATGTTTTTCAGTTTTTACTGGGTTCTGGAGATGTTTTTGAGGAATACTGTCTGGAAACCCCAGTATACATGTTGTGTAGTTCCTTGAACACTCTGTGTATGTTCTTCCATTTGGGAAGAAAAGAAATATTTTTAGGTACACGCCGTGTACCCTCTGTACACGCTGTGTAGTCTCTTCCCGTGTCTTAGACCATGTGGGCAGGGACACGGGGAATGGGAGATAATCATGGAAAACACGCCGTGTACCAAATGTACACGCAATGTAGGGTTGACCCGGAGTCCGCCCGTGTAACTAACAACACAGGCGACAAAACCATAAGACATATACGTTATGTCCACTATGGAACAATCCATGTAGTTTGATTGGGGTATTCAGCCATCCAACTAACAACATAGGTTGGCAGAGCTCATCCAGTACATGTTGTGTGCCTAAGGGACACGCCGTGTAGTCTTGTCCGAGGACAGACCGTGTGGACCTGACCGTGTGGACTTTGCCATGTGGCTGTGAGATGGAGTTGTGTACACTCCGTGTGCTGGTGTAACAGGCCGTGTAGTATCAAGCCGAGTGGTTGTCCTTATCACAAATGACACGGGCAGTTAGAAATTTACACCAATCATGTCGTGTATATTATACACACACTGTGTAGTTTTGTTCAACATGAGCCAAGTAGCTTATCCAGGTAGAAGGACCCAGGCGGGGGATGAATAGTTGGGTCACGCTGTGTAGTCAATATACACGCCATGTAGTCTTGTTATGAAGAATTTTAATGCCTTGTTGCTCCTATTTCCCTTTTGGTCCCATCGTTTCAATCTTTGATAAACCTTGATCTAAGGTGTGCGTTTGACTGTGTACTTCCGTGCCGCCGAGATGACCGCGCGTTGTTCTCCAAGAGAGCAGGAATGATTACACTCCAGAGATGGTGGGACATGTGCTACCAATTGATCCTCCAGTAGAGCCAGGTGTGGTGCCATCCATTATACAGGACATAAGCGCGGAGGTGCATTTCAGTGAAGTCTTTATGCGGTTCATGCAGACCATTCAGGGAGAACTCCCGGCTGCCACATCTATGGCTGAGCAGACTCATATCTTTCAACAGCAGCATCCTCCTATGTTTTTAGTGCATTTCGGACCACATGTTGCGGTGTCTTGGCTGGGGTCTAGGCAGACTATCATTGATTATCTCGAGATGCCTCCTGAAAGGATGGTCAAACTCGCGACGTATATGTTGCGTGATTCCTCCAAGCAGTGGTGAGAAGTTACCACCTAGTCAGTGCATCACAGAGGCATGGAGTGGGAATATTTTTAAGCATTCATTTATGACTTCTTCATTACAGAGACTCTGAGGGAAGATAGAGCTCAAGAGTTCATGAATCTGCAGCAGGGCGCTATGTCACTGATGGACTATTCTTTTCATTTCACTGAGCATCAGCATTTTGCACCCATACTAGTGGGTGATGAGACGCTGAGAGCTTGACGTTTTGAGGATGGTCTAGGTTATGAAATCCAAGCACTGGTGAATGTTTTCAGGTTGCCTTCAGTGCATGTTATCGTGAACCAAGAACTGATTACAGAGAGGAACCTGCAGGAATCTAGTGGTGTGGGCTAGCGCGGTCTAGAAACAGTTAATGGTACTATTTCTACTGGAACGAGGATGAGACTGGTGGATTTCTCTCAGAGTGGTATTACCAGCTAGGCAGTTTCATCAGGTGGCTTGATCAGGTGCTACTAGTGTTGTAAGGAGGGGCACAAGGGACCTCTGTGTCCACAAGACCTAGTGGAGTGCCGAGTTTGTGGAAAGATGGGGCATCTGTATAACTTTTGTAGGGAATTTCCACCTGTGGCTAGTGAGAGGAGTTCTTTGCAGACACTGTGTGTGGGATCAGGAACAAAGGCTTCTTACCAGTCAGGGAACTGGAATACGTTAGGGCATGCAGGCAAGGATGGTGGTCGTGGCTGTGGTTGCCAGACACGAGGATCACCGAGGTAGTAGGGCGGGACAGCTCAGGGTAGCCAAGCTGTGTCGCAGGGCCACAACACTGGTTAGGCATATGCAGTGCAATAGACCTCGTAGGAGAAGGATCTCAGAACTTCTACTATCTGAGGTACTATCCTATTAGCTTTTGTCCTATCTTCTGTACTTTCCGATACAGGTTCTACACATAGTTTAATATCTGTACCCGTTGTGGAGAGCCTTGGGCTATCTGTTTCTTTTTCTCCTGATATCATGACGCTAGACACTCTGTTGAGAACTAGAACGGCTAGTGTGCGTAAGTGCAGAGAGTGTCACCTTAGGGTTGGTGGGTGTCACTTTCTTTGGGACCACTATGTCTTAGAGATTAAGACTTACAATTTAATTATCGAGATGGACTTGTTGGTTCCCGTTCGAGCATTTTTAGACTGCTATCATCTCAGGGTACATTTCACATCACTAGAGGGTGGAGTGTATCTATACAATGGTGAATGGGTTGTTCAGTCGATTCGAGCTGGACCAGAGCATCATGGGAGAGGTGGAGTCACAGCCTAGATTGCATGTTTATATCTGGATGATCAGGGGACTTGTCAGACGGATTTATATCCAGTGGTTGATCGTTTCAGGGATGTCTTCCCAGGAAACTTTTTATGTCTTCCTCCAGAGTTTGAGGTGGATTTCCTTATTGAGCTTATGCCAGGAGCATCATTGGTGTCCATTCCTCCTTATAGAATGGCTACACCTGAGCTGCAGAAGCTCAAGATGCAGTTAGAGGAGTTACAAGCAATGGGTTTCATCTTACCTAGTAATTCTCTATGGTGTTCGCCGATCCTTTTTGCGAAGAAGGCAGATGGTACTCTCAGACATTAAGTGGATTATCGGAAGCTGAACCAGTGGACGGTCAAGAACCGATATCCCATGCCGAGGATTGATGATTTTTTTGATCATCTTCAAAGAGCACGAGTGTTCTAAAAGATTTATTTGATATCCAGATATCACCAGATGCGCGTGAGACCATCGGATATACCGCTAACAACCTTTCGGAGTAGGTATGGTCTATACGAGTACTTGGTTATTCCGTTCAGAATCACGAATGTGCCAGTAGTTTTCATGGCTCTGATGAATCATGTATTCCATCCTTATTTGGATTATTTTGTTGTTTTATTCATGGAAGACATCTTGGTGTACTCCCACACTCGACACAACTATGCAACCCATCTTGAGATCGTATTGAGTACACTAAGAGAGCATCGACTATATGCTAAGATCTCAAAGTGCCACATTTGGATGGACCATATTCAATTCTTGGGTCACATTATCTCAGAGGCAGGAGTTGCAGTAGATCTAGAGAAGGTGAGAGCAGTAGTTTCCTGAGATCATCAAAAGAATGTGTTTGAGATTCATAGTTTCTTAGGTATGTCTTGTTACTACAAACGCTTCATCCAGGAATTATCATGGTTAGCAGTGCCGTTGATGGGTTTGACTAAGAAGGGTGTGATGTTTGTTTGGTCAGAAGCTTGCGAGAAAGCATTTCAGGAGCTGAAGGGGAAGTTGACATCAGCACCAGTCCTGATACTCCCAGAGCATGGGAAGAGCTATACAGTTTACTGTGATACATCAGTTATCGGGTTTGGAGCAGTGTTGATGCATGTTGATCAATTTATTGCATACGGGTCTCGACAGTTGAGGGCACATGATAGGAATTACCCAACGCATGACCTCAAGTTGGCTGTAGTTGTTCATGCGTTGCGCTGTTGGAGACATTATCTCTTGGGAGAGCATTTTGTAGTTTTCACCGACAACAAAAGTGTCAAGTACATCTTTACCCAATGTGACCAGAATATGAGGAATATGAGGTGGGTTGAATAACTACATTCCTTCGGTTTTGATCTTTCCTATACACCAGGTAAAGAGAATGTAGTAGCTTATGCACTGAGTAAGACGACTCAGATACATGCAGTGCGAGAGGCCATTGGTGAGTGGCAACTTATGTCTTTGTTCTTTGAGTTTCATTTGGAGGTGCACGACAATCAGGGGAAGACCTATCTTTCACCTTTAGTTGTGACTTATACCCTCCAAGATAGAGTGAGGATGAGATAGCTATCTAATCCATAAGGCCTTGTTCTATGGGATTTGGTGGCAAGTTAGGACCCTCCTCCTGGTTGGATGATAGGCGATGATGAGGTATTGTGTTTCCATGGATGAGAGTGGGTTCCAAGGGATATATGCGAGGGGATGAAGCGGGAGTTTCATGATTCAGCTTGGGAAGTTCATCCCTGGGTTACCAAGATGTACCATGACTTGAGACGTCAATACTGGTTGTCAGGTATGAAGAGAGATGTAGAACGTTTTGTTAAGAGATGTTCCACATGTCAGTAGGTGAAGGTAGAGCATTAGAGGCCAGGTGGACTGTTACAGCAGTTACAAATTCTATAGTGGAAATTGGATGATTTCGTGATGGAATTCATGACCGGTTTTCCAATGTCACCTCGAGGAAATGATGCCATGTCGATTGTTGTGGATAGAATCACAAAGGTATCTCACTATTTTCCAATCAAGAAGACCTTCGGTGTTGACAAGCTCAAAAGGTTGCATATCTGAGATATCATACGTCTTCATGGGGTCCCTCTTT
This sequence comes from Viscum album, assembly GCA_963277665.1. Taxonomy (NCBI): domain Eukaryota; kingdom Viridiplantae; phylum Streptophyta; class Magnoliopsida; order Santalales; family Viscaceae; genus Viscum; species Viscum album. Next base: position 414,314,930 of record OY728153.1, on the reverse strand, counting down.
CTATCGTTTCATATAGGGATGACCATTTTATGTCTCCTTTCTGTCAAAGATTTCAGAGGGCACATGCTACACAGGTGCTTCTATGCAAAAAATACCACCCTTAGACCGATGTCTAGTCAAAGTGTATGATACAGGTGCCACATGACATGTTGCGTGCATGCGTCCTGGACTTTGGGGTCTCTTGGGAGAAGCTTATACCCCTAGTCGAGTTTTCCTATAATAATAGTTTTCAGGAAACTATTGAGATGGAACCTTATGAGGCATTATATTGTAGGCCATGCCGATCACCCTTCTGCTGGATGGAGGCAGGTGAGGCAGCTTTACAGGGACCACAACATGGGCAGGATACTTCTGAGTTGGTCCATTTGATTCAGAAGCAGATAGCTACTGCTCAGTCTCTTCATAAATCTTATGCTAATCGCCGCAGATGACCCTTGAAGTTCAGGGTCTGGGATCAGGTTTTCTTGTGTGTTTCGCTGAGGTTGGGACACAGGCGGATCATGAGATAGGTCAAACTTTCACCGAGGTATGTGGGGCCATTTGAGATTTTGGAATGAGTTGGGCCAGTTACCTATCGGTTGTAGTTACCACAGAGGTACCGGGCTATGCATGATGTCTTCCATGTATCTCCGTTGCGCGTCTATCATTCAGACCCATCTCACGTCTTTCAGCCCAGTTACTTGTGCCTAAGGGTGGTGTTTTACTATTTTTTGAGGTCTTGACTGTATTATCCTTAGGACGATGTTCTATTTCTCATGAGGGAAACCTTTCGTGCCTGAGGTAAATGACTTTTGTTCATGAGGCAACACTTCCTACCCCTGAGGGAAATTTCTGTTATGCCTGAGGGAAATACCTGTGGTTTGGATTATGATTACCATAGGGTAAGGTTTATCTAGTCTGAGGACGCTGACTGTTTACATAGAAATTCACTATGGTGTTTTTCTGAATATTAAATAGATAAAATGAATATTAAAAAGGCAATATAACTGGTTAAGTTAGTTAATTTGAGTATTGCATTGTTTATTTCATTTACTACTGCATGTTGTTGTTGAATGTTTACACACAGTTGAAAACAGGCCTTTGGTGGGTGACTATTGGGAATTATTTCTCACACGCTATTTGGGTCTTACTTTTCGGCCCAAACAGATTATATTGCGGCAGGTGTGGACAGGTTCAAGAGTCCCTATACAGGTTCTTGATTTCTTCTGAGGAGTAGGGGAGCATGGGATTGAGCTTAGACTCACAATGCTACCACCTGTTTTTGATTTGTTTTGATGTAATCTGTATTGTACTGTATTATACTGTTATGTAACATGTTCTGGCGGTTTTCTTAGAACTTGAGACATGTTGCATCATCATATATAAATAACTGTTGGTTATCTTTTACTGTAGTTGTTTCTTTCAGTTGTGTATGGTTATTTGTTTCCGCTATTGTTTATGTTTTATTCATTCTGTAACGCTACACTTTGACAAATTAGGGCTAAATTTCCCCACTATCAGACCTGGTCCCTCACTGCTAGTCGGCAGCCTATGGCATTTTGAGAAATGTGCTTGAGGTCACGTGGCGAACCAGGTTCGGGGCACTCGTTGAGTGGCACCCGGAACTGGTACATTACAAAGTGGTATTAGAGGGTTTTATTTTCTTTGACTTACTATTTGGAGCTGTAGTCAGGTATAGGATGAACGGTAGTTTGTAATAAGCTCTGCACGAGGGTAGCTAACCCGTGTATATGGAAAAGCCTATCTACCTCGTATTTTTTCAATTTTTCTGATTTTTCAAATTTTACAGATGATTTTATTTTCACCGCTGGGTGACGCACATGTGATTGTGATGCTACATTTTATCTTTGGGTTATATTTAGATGCAACCCAATGAGATGATGGTATGTCATCTCATGAATCATATACGAACATGTTATGAATCAACTGCCACGCATAGTTCCATGCCATGTAGGTGCATTAGAAATTTTCATGTTGTTGTGATAGTTTTTGTTCTAGTAAAGCATGCTGTTGTGATGGATACTTTCAAAAAAATACCTACTATGTGATTGGGAAATTATATTTGATACTATTTATAGAATGGATTCCAAACATTGGTTTATGGGGAGTACAGGCCCCCGTTGACCGGAATTTGCTGGATCATTGGATGATTATACATTATGGCACATATAAGCTGCCAAAATTTGATTCGCGAAGAGTATGGGCCCCCACGGGTCGTAATTTGGAACATAGGTGATTTTTTTCAAGGTTTTATGGGTTCCAGAGACGTTTCTGAGGCATACTGTCTGGAAAGCCTAGTATACACGTTGCGTAGTTCCTTGAACAAGTCGTGTATGTTCTTCTGTTCGGAAGGAAAGAAAACTTTTTAATTACACACCATGTAGTCTCTTCTCGTGTCATATACCATGTGGGAAAGGACAAGGGGAAGGGTAGATTCTTGGGGAAAACACATCGTGTACCAGATGTACACGCCATGTAGGGTCGACCCGGAGTCTACCCGTGTAACTAACAACACAGAAGGAGAAACCATAAGGCATACACACTATGTCCACTGTGGAACACACCATGTAGTTTTATCCGTGTATCTGGCCTTGTAACTAACAACACAGGTTGGCAGAGCTTGTCCAGTACACATCGTGTGCCTAAGGGACACGCCCTGTAGTCTTGTCCGAGGAAAGGCCGTGTGGAGAAGACCGTTTGGACTTAGCCGTGTGGCTGTGAGACAGAGTTGTGTACACACAGTGTTCGGGTGTAACACGATGTGTATTATCAAGTCGAGTGGTCAGCCGTGTCCCAAATAACACGGGCAGTTAGAAATTTACACCATACATGTCGTGTAGTTTTGTTCAACGTGAGCCGAGTAGCTTAGCTGGGTAGAAGGACCTGGGTAGGGGAAGAATAGTCAGGTACACGCCGTGTAGTCATGTTTTGAAAAATATGAATGCCTTCTTCCAAATATTTCCCTTTTGGTCCCTTCGTTTCAATCTTTGATAAATCTTGGTCTGAGGTGTGTGTTTGACCATGTAGTGTCATGCTGCCAAGACGACCGTGCGTTGTTCCCCAGGAGAGAGGAAACGATTACACTCCAAAATGGTGGGCCAAGGGATACTAGATGATCCTCTTTTAGAGATAGATTCGGCGCCAGTCATTATACCAGACACAGGCGCGTAGGCACAGTTCTGTGGAGGCTTTATGCGGTTCATGCAGACCTTTCAGGGAGCACTGCCGACTGCCACATCTATGGCTGAGCTGAATCATATCTTTCAGCAGTAGCATCTGCCTGCATTTTCAGGGGATGGCAGACCATAGGATTCGAAGTCTTGGATGGGGTCTATGCAGACTATGTTCAAGCATCTCGAGACGCCTCCAGTGCGGAGGGTCATGCTCATGACGCATCTGCTTCGTGATTCTCCCAAGCGGTGGTGAGATGTTACCACCCAGTCAGAGCATCACAGAGACATGGTGTGAGATGATTTTAAGGAAGTATTTTATGAATTATTATTTCCAGAGACACGGAGGGATGATAGGCTCGAGACATCATGAATCTGCAGCAGGGCGCTATGTCGTTGATGGACTATTCTGCTCATTTCACTAAGCTTTAGAGTTTTACACCCGTCGTAGTGGGTAATGAGACATTGAGAGGAAGAAATTTTAAGGATGGTCAAAGTTATGACATCCGAGTGCTGGTGAATGTTTTTAGGATGCCTTCAGTGCATGCTATTGTGAACCAGGTGCTGATTACAGAGAGTAACTTACGGGAATCTAGTGGTGTGGGCCACGGAGGTTCAGCACCAGTTACTGGTACTATTTCTACTAGCAAGAGGATGAGACTGGTGAATTTCTCTCACGGTGGCAGCACTAGCCAGGAAGTTTCTTCATGTGCCCCGATTAGGTGATACAATTGTGGTAGGGGGGGCACAAGAGACCTTAGTGTCCATGATACCCAGTAGAGTACCGAGCTTGTGGCAAGATGGGGCATCTGCAGTGCTTTTGTAGGGGGTTTCCACCAGTGGATGTGAGAGGGGTTCTTTGTAGACTCTGCGTGTGGGAGCAAGACCAATGACTTCTTACCAGTCAGGGAACTGGAATATGTCAGGGTGTGCATGCAGAGATGGTGGTTGTGGCCATGGTAGCTAGACATCAGGATCACAAAGGCAGCAAGGTGGGATAGGACAGGGTAGCCAGGCTGTGTCCCAGGGCCACGACACTGGGTAGGCATATGCAGTGCAACAGACCCAACAAGAGAAGGATCCCAAACCTTATACTATCATAGGTACTACCCTTTTATCTTCTGTCTTATCTTATATACATTTTGATATGGGTGCTACACATAGTTTCATATATGTACCTATTGTGGAGAGCATTGGGTTCTCTGTTTCTTTTTCTCCTAATATCTTGATGTTGGAAACTCCGTTGGGGACTAGAATGGATGGTGTGCGTCAATGAAGAGAGTGTCACCTTGAGCTTGGTGGGTGTCACTTTCTTTGAGACATCTATGTCTTAGAGATGAAGACTTATGATGTCATTATCGGGATGGACCTGTTGGTTCCCTTTTGATCCTTTGTAGACTGCTATCGTCGCAGGGTACGTTTCACGTCACCATAGGGCGGAGAGTATCTATACACTGTTGAATGGGTTGTTTAGGTGATTCGAGCTAGACCAGAGCATCGTGGTTGAGGTGGAATCACATCCCGAATTGGAAGTTTATATCTGGATGATTTGGGGACTTGTTAGTCGGATTTCCCTCTAGTGGTTGATCTTTTCAGCGATGTCTTCCAAGAAGAGTTTTCAGGTCTACCTCTGGAGTGTGAGGTGGATTTATCTATTGAGCATGTGACAGGAGAAACACTGGTGTCCATTCCTTCTTATAGGATAGCTACACCTTAGTATTAGGAGCTCAGGTGGTAGTTAGAGGAGTTACAATAAAAGGGTTTCATCTGACCTAGTACTTCTCCGTGGGGTTCGCAGGTCCATTTTGCGAAGAAGGAAGAGGGTACTCTCAAAAATTGTGTGGATTATCGGAAGCTGAACCAGTTGACGGTCAAGAACCGATATCCCTTTATGAGGATTGATGACCTTTTTGATCAACTTCGAGGATCACGAGTGTTCTCGAAGATTGACTTCAGATCCAGATATCTCCAGCTGCGCATGTGACCATCAGATATACAGCCTATAACCTTTCGGAGTAGGTATGGTCTATATGAGTACATGGTTATGTTGTTCAGACTCACGAACGCACCATCGGTTTTCATGGATCTGATGAATCGTGTGTTCCATCCTTATCTGGATTCTTTTGTCGTAGTATTCATGGATGACATCTTGGTGTACTCTCACACTCGACAAGACCATGACAGCCATCTTGAATTTATATTGAGTACACTGAGAGAGCATCAGTTATATGCTAAGCTCTCAAAGTGACACTTTTGGATGGACCATATTCACTTCCTAGGTCACATTATCTCAAAGGAATGAGTTTCATTAGAACCAGAGAAGGTGAGAGTAGTAGTTTCCTGCGAGCAGCATAAGAATGTGTTTGAGTTATGGAGTTTTTTAGGGCTGGTTGGTTACTACATATGCTTTATCAAGAACTTCTCATGCTTAGCAACGCCGTTGATGGGTTTGAAAAAGATTTGTGTGAAGTTCATTTGGTTAGAAGCATGCAACACAGACTTTCAGGAGCTGAAGGAGAAGTTGACTTCAGCACCAGTCCTGATACTCCCAGAGCAGGGGAAGAGCTATACAACTTACTGTGATGCATCTGGTATTGGGCTAGGAGTAGTGTTGATGCAGGGCGATGGAGTTGTTGTGTACGGATCTCAGCAGTTGACGCCACATGAGAGGAATTACCCGACAGATGACCTTGAGTTGGCTACAGTTGTTCATGCGTTGCGATGTTGGAGACATTGTCTCTTGAGAGAGAATTTTGTGGTTTTCACTGACCAAAAAATTATCAAGTACATCTTTACCCAGTGTGACCTAAATCATAGGTATATGAGGTGGGTTGAATACCTATAGTCCTTCGATTTTGAGCATGCATATATACCTGGTAAAGGTAATTCAGTAGCCGATGCACTGAGGTGGAAGACTCAGATACATACAGTGCAAGAGGCCAGTGGTGAGTGGAAAATTATGGCTTTGTTCTCTGAGTTTCATTTGGAGGTTCACGACAGTATGGGGAAGACCTATATTTCATCTTTAGATGTGACTTATACCATATAATATATAGTGAGGATGAGACAGCTACCTGATTCAGAAGGCATAGTTCTACTGGAGTTGTTGGAAAGTGAGGACCCACTCCTGGTTGGACCATAGGCGATGATGCGGTAATGTGTTTCCATGGATGAGTCTGGGTTCCAAAGGATATACGCAAGGATCTGATGCGGGAGTTTCATGCTTCATCTTAGGTAGTTCATCTTGGGGTTACCAAGATGTACCGTGACTTGAGACATCAGTACTGGTGGCCGAGTATGAAGACAGTTGTTGTTGTTTTTGTTACGAGATGTTCCACATGTCAGCAGGTGAAGGCAGTGCATCAAAGGCCAGCTGGACTCTTAGAGAAGTTAACCATTCCGGAGTGAAAATGGGATGATGTTGCGATGTACTTCATGACCGGGTTTCCATGGTCACCTAGAGGGAAGGATGTCACGTGGGGTTTTGTGGAAAGACTCACGAAGGTAGCTCAATTTTTTCTGATCAAGGAAATCTTCGATGTTGATGATCTCGAAGGCTGTATATCTGAGAGATTGTATTTTTTCATGGGTTCCCTTGTTATATAATTTAATATACGGACACTCGTTTTACATCTCATTTCTGGAAGTGTTTTCTAAGGGTACTTGGTACACAGGTGCTTCTGAGCACAGCAAACCACCCTCAGATCGATGTCCAATCAGAGCGTATGATACTGGTGCCAGGGTACATGCTGTGTGCATGCCTCCTAGACATTGGGGGCTCTTTGAAGATGTATATACCCTTAGTGGAGTTTTACTATAACAATAGTTTTTAGGATAATATTGAGAAGGAACCTTATGAGGCTTTATATGGTAGGCCATGCCGATCACCCTTGTGCTAGATGGAGGCAGGTGAGGAAGCTTTAATGGGACTACGTCTCATGAAGGAGACTTCTGAATAGGTCCAGTTGATTCAGAAGCAGATAGCCACTGCTCAGTCTCTTCAGAAATCTTATGTTGATCGTTGCAGATAACCCTTGGAGTTCGGGGTTGGGGATCATGTTTTCTTGTGTGTTTTCCCGAGGTTGGGACACAAGGTGATCAGGAGACATGTCAATTGTTCACAGTGGTATTTGGGTCCATTTGAGATTTTGGACAGAGTCTTGCCGGTTTCCTATCGATTGTAGTAACCATAGAGGTACTGGGCTATGCACGATGTCTTCCATGTATCTCAGTTGAATGACTATCATTCAGACCTATCTCACGTATTTCAGCCCAAGGAGGATGAGCTTGAGGCTGACGCGTTCTTTGAGTAGCATCTGATTTGTATCTTTGAGAGGAGCACAAGGTTTCTCCGAGGTCGGTCAGTTCCTCTCGTATGGGTGTTATGGTAGCATGGCCGAGTCCAGGATGAAACCTCGTAGTGGTAGACCAATGTACGTACTCAGTGGACAGAGTTGTTCACGGCTATATCTTCACCACCATTGGAAGATAAATTCAAGGATGAATTGATTTATGGGGGGAAGTTTATAATAACCTGATTCTTAGTTTTGAGGTATGTGTTTCTTATTTTCACTTTTTCCTTACGTTTTATTCATAAAATAAGGAAAATGGGGGAAAATCCTAAATTCTAGATGTACACGCCGTGTATAATTCCCCACGCAGTGTACATTTGGCCGTGTGGGATGAGTACACGGGGCATGTGGCCATGTCAGTGATGAAGGGTGTAAAAAAAACTACACACTATGTAGTGGTCCTTTAAATGCTGTGTAGTTAGTCGACAGGTGAATAGTAAGTCAGTGGCCAGCTGTGCGACAGCATACACCGTGTACTCATGAAGACACGCCGTGTAGTCATGTCGGCAGGTGAACAGTTCCACGCTGACAGGAAGCTTCCAGACGAACAGTTCAAAAATGGGAAGTACATGTCGTGTACTTGGAAATACATGTCGTTTAATTTGTTTGTTTCACTGAAAATGGGTAGTAGCCTCCCCTTTTCACTGGGAAGGCTTAGAATGAGAAGAATGAGTGGGAGAGGAAGGTCGAAGCTTTAGAGATCCACCGAGCGCAAATCGAGAATCCGTTTTCTACACCGTTGATCTCCCTGGAACCACACAGGTGCGTTCTCCCTTCACCTGAATTAGATATTAACAATTCATTATTGTATGGATGTTATTTAAGGTTGAACTAGGTTTTGTTTCACCTCAGATCGTCATTTTTCATGGACGATTCGTGGATCGTCGTTCGCGTAGACCGTTTAAGGGTGTATAAGGTAGGTGGCTTGGTGTTTATTTCTAACTATCGTTCATTTTTGTGTGTTTTTGAGCTACGATGACATATTTTGGGTGTCGTGTGGCTGAGGACATGGCTATTTTAAGTAACTATAATTGCATAGGTAATTAAATAAAATTGTAAACTATTGTTTGGGATCAATGATTGGATCCATGACCACCCCAGGGGTGCGTTCCTCTATTTAGGTGTTTTTATAGGATACTAGAGGGTATTCCATATATATTTTAGGAATTAATTTTTCTATGAGAGGAATTGTATTTGAATTTCATGTTGGTATGTTGGGAATGGCCCAATTACTTTTCCATGAGGGTGGTGTTTTACTATTGCCTGAGGGATTCACTGTATTAGCCTGAGGGTGACGTTCTATTTCGCCTGAGGTAAACCTTTCGTGCCTTAGGGCTATGACTTATGTGCCTGAGGGAAACAATTCTTACACCTGAGGTCAATTTCTATTACGCCTGAGGGAAATACCTACGTATTGGATTCTGATTACCTGAGGATAAGGTTTTTCTTGTCTAAGGACGCTGACTGTTTACAAAGAAATTCTCTGTGGTGTTTTTATGAATATTAAATGGATAAAATGAATATTAAAAATTAAATATAACTGGTTAAGTTAGTTACATTGTGAACTTCTTAGTTTATTGCATTTACTACTCCACAATTTTTTTCCGTGTTTACACACAATTGAGCACGAGCCTTTAGTGGGTGCCTACTAGAAAATATTTCTCTCACCCTACTTGGGTCATGCTTTTCGGCCCAAATAGATTATATTTCTACAGGTGTGGATAGGGGAAAAGGTTCTTATACATTTACTTGATTGCTACTGAGGAGTAGGGGAGCATGGGACTGGGCTTAGGCTCACGATGCTATCGGCTGTTTTTTTTTTGTTTTGTTGTACTCTGTATTGTACTGCATTATACTGCTAAGTAACATGTTCTGGCTATTTTCATAGAACATGAGACATGTTGCATCATCATTCATATATATCTGTTGGTTATCTTTTAAAGCATTTGTTTCTTTCAGTTGTGTATGGTAATTTTTTCCTCTATTGTTGTATATTTTATTCATTCTGTTGTGCTACACATTGACAAATGAGGACATAGTCTCCCCAATATCAGCCATGGTCCCTTGCTGCTAGTCGGAAGCCTCTGGTGTTTGGGGAAATGTGCTTTAGGTCACATGGAAAACCGTGTTCGGGGCACCCGTTGAGTGACACCCGAAACCGGGACATTACAACATCAGCAAGGGAGGAACTTCTAGCTGTTTTATGTAATTTTTGGGAGGACCATAACAACACATTTCATCATGGTGTGGAAAACCATTATTTCTTTATATCTGAATGTAGTGTGAAATTATACAGCTTATTCCATAAGGTGGATCTTTAGGGTGGATGATAGTAAGTGTGGGGCCTTCATCCTATTAGATATTCTCTTTATTAAAAGTGCTACCATGAATATCATTAGGATACAATCTATCATCATCTATCATCTTGTGTCCATGAAGGAAGAATTCATGGTAATCTTCTAAGGAGGACCTCCAGATCTAGTGGTAACAATTTTGTGTGGAGGACAATCCAACTAATAAGGTTACATCCATAATTTGGTAATGGATTGGTTGGATTATTGTCCAACATGGATATGTGTCTGATGGCATCCTCAAATCCACATTCTTTTATTAAAGGGTTAGGAGGTTTCTCATTGTTTTCTAGTTTTCATTGTGTCTATTTATTTTCAGGATCTCTCTTATAGAATCTGAGTGAATGTTTCATTTGGTGATGTCCTTCATATATATGTTCCTATTTGAGTGGCTCTAATGGTGATACCAGGATATGACAATATTCTTCCACATTTTTGTGAGGGATTTATGGATACTCATTACTATCCACAGAAGTTGACTGGTGTCCCCCTATTATAATGAGTATTTTATCTCAAACCGATTTTCTATTTATCTCATAATATATCTATGACCCGCCGAGATAAAATTGTCAATGCTTGTATACTCTTTATTAACGAAATTATTGTGTGGAAGAGTTTCCCCACATGGGGTTGTGGGGTTGTAGGTTTGACTCAATGTTATTGCAGCATGTGTTATTACATCTTGGAAAGCCATTAGTATAGGGTTATGATTAGATCTACGATTCTCCATCATTTCTAAGATGTTTTGAGATACATACTTGGAGGGAACATGAATATATTCTCATTCCTGTACTGGATTAGGAATATTAACCTCATCTTGTCCTCCATTTCATTTAATTATGTACTGATATTCCTCATATACGTGGGAAGATATATGAGGCTTCCCCTAATTTACAACTGGGATACAACACCTGATTTCCCCATATTCCACTATATTTTTATGTTTTATTGGATTTGTATGAGTAAAAATATCATTATTATCATTTATAGATCATATTCAACTAACGATCTTCATATAAATAAATATAAATTTGTATCTACCTATTGTTTTACACTAAATATTTCTAATGGGATTCATATTTGCAAGGAGTAATTTGCATATGATCATTTTTTTGTCATATTTTACCAAAGGGATTCATGTGAACTAGTAGAAATATACATATACACATAGTAGATTTTCAGTATATTTTAATGGTGGTATGGATGTGTATTGAAAGGGACATACATATAAAGGTAATTTTTCCCTATTTACATGGAGGAATTAGCAAGTAGGAATTATTTCATGCCCATAATTTTCCATCTTATTTGTCTCAAGAGATTTATGAGGGGGTCAAGAATATACATTTCCTTATAGTGAACCCATATTTTAACTGTGGTCTTCTTCAGTGGGAATGTTTACAATGATTTGTTCATAGATTTTTGACCTCCATCATTTGTGGGACACCCTGGGGACCTAAGTCCATATGACATTAGATGAGGACCTCAGGGTGGAATCCACTTCATGTGTAGGAAACTAGTCCATATAGAATTTACTGTGATGAATTCTAAAAAGGGAACTTAAGTGGGACTCACGTACTTCTGGGATGCAGTTATTGTTGATGACATAAAAAACATCCATAAGGTAAGGGATGATCTATTTATCTGGATCTAAGGTAGGAACCCATAATGTTTGTGGATGACTAGTGGGTTTGTCTTGTTATGGTCCATCGATAGTTGCTGAGCAGATGGCTATGTGAGCATCAAATACTGGAGGGCCTAATCAGCTACCTCTATGGTTGGAAAAGTTCTATTCAAGTGGTACCCACTAACCAAATCTTATAATTTCAAGTATTGATGATGATTGGTGGGTGATGGAATCCTATAATTGGTTTAGGACATAGGCACTGCAATGATTAATGTGCGTGTTAAAAAAAATTTGGTGATATTCCATTGGACTGAAGATATCTAGAAATAATTCATACAATATTTGTTACAAATACATACAAAAAACCTCCTAAATGTAGAATCTCATGAGCACATGCATAATTTATGGTCTTATTTGGACCTCATACTTATTGGATGTGAAAGAGACCTAGAGCGGGTTAACACTACAACCATGGTTAATGATTAGAATCGAGTTAACCGTTTTGTTTTTGAAGAAAATATGTTTTGTTCTGGAATGACATGATTTGACAAGTATCCGAAAGTATATCCTTCTTATCGGGTGAAGGAGGATCCATAGTTAAGATATTCACATCAGGTTTGAACTTTTTTGGAATGAATACTATTCGTTCCTGAATTTTGATTTCATGAGGTTGGAATGTGTTCAATCACTTACATTGGTCAAGAGGAGCATTTTATGATGAATGAATTAAATATATGTGGTTGGTATCTAATCAGGGATTCATAAATTACCAATGGATATAATATCTGTGATAACTCTAGAAATTACATTATTAATGTAGGCGCTCATTGGGCATCATGCCCAACAAAACATAAGAACTCACAATGGTCAAGAGGATGGGAATTCGGTCTCATGACACCCCATTAGGGGAATAATTCCTATTCTTGGACTCTCTTATAGAATTTTAATATATTGAAAAATCTTTTTTTCATTGCTTGGTGTCTATAATATTGATTTCCCTTAGGTAATGATAAATCATAAATATCAATGGCTTCATAAAAATCAATATGAATTTGTGGTTCTCCATTAATGGATGAATATGTATGAATTTGAGATTCTCCATCAATGACCTCCATTTCATTTAGGTATCATAGATTCATTGAACATTTATTAGGATAACAATGGTTTTAATAAATGTAGTGGTATTATATAGAGTTTAACATCATATAATGGGTGTTTGTAATTATTATTTTGAGATCGAAGACATCATATAGGCATCCTATATATCCACATGAGAGGGTTCAAAACCCATGTCATTCGGTGCTACATAACATGAGACATCAATTTTTATGGTCTTGTGAAAAGGACCAATGCATGCAATTTAACATCATCAATTAATAATGCACATGTGAAAGGTTCCAAGACATTTATGTTGTGTTACTTTCGCCATGGAAGCCCAAAGGGCCCAGAAGAGATGTTGTATTTTTGGATGATATGGTCGTATTGGGTATATGGACTGGACAGTATAAGGGTAGATTTGGGTGCTGAGATTAGACCTAAGGTGGGCTTCCTACATATCCCAATTAGCTGGGAATTAAATCTCATGTAGTTTAATAAGTAGCGGCTTACACTAATGAGGATTCAAATGTAAGGGGGCGTGATTAGGTCTTTCCCATGGATTAATCCCATTGGAGTTTGAATATGATTGGTTCTTACACATTTTAGACATCCATTTGGTTTGTTGTTGGATATTTCATCTATAGAGAATTCTGATGGACATGGATATTATTGGTTCTTATGATAAATGTGAGGCCCATTTGAACTAAATTTGGGGCGTACGTATATGGAGAAGGACTATTGAGCAGAGGTGGTTGGGGAATAAGCTTGAAAGTTTACAATTAATGGTTTGGGATCATTGGGATTCCATGATCACCACCAACCACTAAGTCCATGAAAATCAATCTTGGTGTTAAAAAAAGGAGGAATTAGTATATCTGAATATCACATGATGTACATTGTCCAATGGTGGATGAAGTGATGATTCCTAAAAAATAGTGAGAGGACATTGAGTGGGACCATCACTCCATTTGTTTTGTTCTCTAGGATATTAAAATCTGATAATCAATTCGGATACATCCTAGGCTGAGTGGAAGAGTATAAAATGAGTCTCCTCTAGCAAGAAATTATATGGTATTTCTCGTGAAGGGATTACTTTTGGGATGATGGTTGTTTCATGATTATTTTATGAGTTATATAATGATTAGAGAAAAAATAGTCTCATGTTTATCATTAGTGTAATCATAAATTTTTCATTTAGGGTATACTAATTATTAATTTCATGTATCAAGGAATATTTTAGCAATGTTTCTATCCATGTTAAAAGATGAGTTACATTCTAAAAATGTATTGTGTTTAAGACATGGACATGATTGGGTATTACAATCAGAATAATGATGATATAGTTGGGGTATACACATAGAAGTTACACATGTTATTAAACCAAGAATTGGTGTAATGTGATTGGATTTCAAGTGTTTTATTAGGATTTTTTCGAGACATGGTATTATATGTGGTATACATTTGGTCCTTGTAATGTGGAACCCAAAATGTTGTCATCCCAGTTAGAAAATTTCCTGGTGCGACTCTCAATTTGTTATAGGGGTCAGTGATGGTAGGAGAGGGTCCAACCCTATGTCTGGGGACTGAATCCCATAAATGACCTCTAACATGGGTGCAGGATTGACACCTTAGTGGCATGGGCAAGTGGGAATGGAAAAATTTTCAAATAGTTTCATACATTGTCCGCATATCATTTTCTATGAAGGGATGCTCATGAAGGGGGTATGCAAAGGGGTCATGTAAAAATGGTCATCTAAAAATCATCAACTGTGATGTGTCAAATTTGAAGTAATTTCCACAATTAGTGATCTAAGAAGTGTTTCTACAAATGATTGGCTACAAATGATACTATCTATGAAGAGTCATCCCAAAAGCAACACCCACAATATATTTTCTAAAAAATGGAATTTGTTAATGGTTTTTAAATATGAGTAATTGAAAAAACATTATCCACAATGGGAATCTTCAAATGGTTTGGAAAAAATGATCAATATATGAAGAAACTTATTCCTTCCATGGGGGTCCAAAATTAATGCTTCAATCCACATATGAAACTACATCCACATGTAATCATTGTTCGATAGAATTTTTTATCGGTGATTGATGGAGTACGTTCAATATAGAAACATCACTAATTTATCGCTACCCTATGAATTATATTATATAAAGGGAGTAATTCATATGAGTTAATTAGGGAATTCATGATGTTTTCCCTATATATGTTTCATGGTAGAATGTTCATGAAGTGATTCAGGTGCGGGGTTTCTCCCACACATTATCTCTATTTTTTATTCCTGATCTATTTGGTTAACCCTCATAGATTATTATAGAAGAGGGGCGAAGCTTACTACTTGGTTGGATAGTATTAGTGGGCCATATGGAAACTTTTTTAAGATATCATGGTGAATACCCAGGCCCATGACTATTAAATTCACAAGGGATAAAAAATAACACAATTTCCCACAAAATAGTTTTCTATCCCATAGGTGATAAATCACCATAAAGACCCACAAATGAATTTGTTTCATTCACGGGAACTAGAAGTTCATGGAATGCCTCAAAGAGTGGAATAACACACTAAAGAGAGGTGACACATGTAGTGTTTTTTCCACAAGAGACCATGAATTATTCCTTGAAATCCTATCCATTGATCATTTTCATCATAATTATGTATGGGATTATTATTTTACAATTTTCAAAATTATTGGAATTCTATTGTTATTCCATGAATAATTATCAGCACCAAACATATATTACACTTGTATTCTTGAAACTAGTTCATGGTTAATAAACATTATTTTTTTCGTGAGTCAAGCTAGTCTAAAACGCAATCATTCAAATATTTAAAACCAAAACACAAGAACCATGTGTGTTTTAATAAAAATGAAAGATGTAATTAAATAAAAATTAATTATGTTTTGGTAACTATAGTAAAGAAAATTATCAGCAATGAACCTTGGATAATTAAATGGCCATTTATCCTGAATTTCTACTAACTATTTTTCCCAAATGAACTCCCAAAAATGTTTTTTTTATTTCTTTGTTTTTTGTTTATTCTCTATAATATTTTCAATATTTATTATCCAGATTAACTATAACTAACCTAACCATAATCCATGAGTATAGTTTCAATAAATAATATATAAAATCAAATATCAAACTGATTAATGATCATCTCAAGAAACAATTTTAATCACTAATTTAAATAGAATATTATTTTCAGATTTCAAGAGAACATGATTCATATATCAATATTATACTTCCCAATAAAAATATTGATACATCAAAACACCGCCTTTTAATATTCAATCCATAATGGATCTTAAATCTCCAATGGATATTCAATTATTATTAATAATTTTACTTCAAAAAATGTTTGGTCATTATTTATGAGGTGGATATTTAATCACTTATTTATTTATGGTATATTTTAATACCAAAAAATCTTAAGAACCTACCCAATATTTCTAATATGGTATGTGACATGTGGTTACACTTCGGTTGTTACTTATTATCCTTTTCAATCATTATTTTATTTTATAAATAGGGTTTAGTCTCTCGATTATTGTTTTCAATCATAATATACTTTTATAATGATTGTATAGTCTCCCAATGTTTCTCTATAGTCGTTTTTTAATATTTGGGTTCCTCTTGAATAAGAGGAGGTGGAATTATTTTTATATGGAAATCATTACTTTATATTACTTTGAGTGAGCTTGGATGGGATATTAGAAAGTTGAATCATGGTGTGGGTATTTCTTTTTGATTTATTTTTTTGAAATTTTATACCATAGAAAATGGTTTCCCATAGGATGGTAGTAATATAATGAATGAGAGTATATGGACCATGTGTTAGGGAAAAAATGGTTTATATATATGGGACTGTTATTCATGATGTTTTTTTCAAAATCGGATTTTTATTTCACCTTGAGGGATATATTTTTGGTGAGGTAATTTATTAATGATATTTTTTTGTGGGTCCATATCGGTTGTAGATATGTATTCATGCATCATTACATTTATTTAGGTGGGTTCTTGTGACATTCATCATATTTTTATCAGATAAAATGTATTGTTATAATCTAATATATTTAAATAAAACATAATTATTGTAACTTGAATATTTAACTTTTACCTGAGATAGCTAGTGGATATATATTGGGATTTTCAATGATGTCATAGTGTTTTTGTAATATTATAAATGATAGTGTATGTGTATTATCTTTATTATGGATTAGAATAACCCTTCATCTATTTAACAATCTAAATTATTTGTTATGTTCCCTAAAACATGTTCCTTACATTATATATGAATGAATCCATGAAAAAAATTTGGTAGGCCCACAGGAAGGAATTACATATAATGAACTTATAGTAAGAGAACCAACACCCCCATTTTAATATTTTTATATGTAGGAATATTAGTTCCATGAAAATTCAACATGATTTACATAGTTTATTGAGTAGTACGTAGTATAGATTGTGCCAAAAATGATGGACCTGATAAGGAATTTATAGCTTCATTATATCAAATGTTCTACAATGAGGGTTATACTAATGTATCTATGTTTCAGATTTTTATATCAAAATTTTTAATGAAGACATAAATTATCATTCCAATATGATGGTTGTGTTGGTGAAATACAAGTTTTTTGGACTACTGTATCGTGAGTGGGAGATATTGTTATGGAAAGAGATGCATGATGGATTTAATTTAATGGCATCTGTGAGAAGTTATAGGAAAATATCATATTAGGGTCCATTATACAATAAGGACCCACATTTTCTTTTAGTACCAATGGAATATTTCATAGATGGATTATAATGACTGCTTCCCCGACCTATATTTTTTTCCTCCATCATTTATATGATATGTTTTAGCCATTAGGGAATTTTTTTGGGATGGAAATAAAATGAAAATTATATACATGGTTAAATATTTAAAACATTAATAGATTATCTAAGGAGGTCAATACATCATAGAACCTAGTGGATGCCTCTGGTGGTGGGATTACAATATCTAATACTTAACTATGTAGTACACCCTCTAGGAGAAGAAATCACTTCTATGTGAACATTCTTCATGGTTGTGATGGGAAGTGTGGATAAGGGAGTGGATTACCATCTCCGGGAAGTGATCTAGTGGTTGGCTACTGGTATGGAAATTATTTCCACATATAATGTTATTGTCCTCTGCTACTAGTGGAGTTCTGTACATCTAGTAGGATAGGGGGAATAAAATGGTTCTGTAGTAATCCATTGAATATGGATGGTATGGAAGACCTAGTATAACATATAAGAAATGTAAGGGACATACTACCCTACAAGAATTATGAAATTTTTAGTTCTACAATCCAAACCGATCGGGCTGTCTGGCATGGTATTACAAGAAAAGAGTAGTAGTGTTGGCTGAGTAGTGTAGTGAATGATACAAAATTTGGATATCATTTTATTGGGTAATTAAAGATATATGAAGTTCATATTTCTTCTATTATTAATGAGGTTGGATTTATTATGTGTGCGGTACAATTCATGAGTTTTTATGCTTTCAAGACCTTTTTTTAATATCGATCCATTGTTTTAATTTATATCTTCATGTTTTGTAAATATTTTGGACTTGGTGGTAGATTTCCTTTACAGAGATATGTCGATCATCTTGCATTTAATGGTTTGTTATATGTGTGTTTGAAATTTTATAGAGTCTGTCCATAAGACAAGTTTGTACCATTTCCATATTAATTTTCTATGATTTATATTTTAGGGTTTGACATGATTTTAGGAATGTATGGGTTTGTTTTATACTATAATCACATTTAAATTTCTTATAGTAGAGATAATTTCACATATCCTACTTTAAAATCCTATATTCATCGAGGAGAAGTGGATAAAGATGAATTTATTTCATATTATTTCTTTCAAAAGATGGTTGATATCACATCATATGTGTTAGCTGTTGTGATAAGAGAGGGGGAGTGGTGTATGATTTTTTATGAACTATACTGGATCAATTATAAGATGTTTTTCCAAGGATTTTTTAGTGTTCTAACCTTTTATATTGAATGATTTTAACATTGATATTGATCTTGAGGATAAGATTATTTCAATTCCTTCGTATATAATAAAACTATTATATCTTCCTGGGATTAATACAACTATGATTAGTTTGATACTAAAAAGATAATTTGGCTGATTCAATCACCTATGAGTTCTCCATTCCTATTTTCCAATAAGTTTAATGGAATTTTTAACTTCTTTTTCGATTATTGGTCATTTAATATGGGGAATATCAATAACTGGTATCCTCTAGTTTTTATTGATAGTCTATTTGACCATCAAATGGTTTTTTTTGTGAATTCTCTAATATTTATTTAAAATCACAACCCCTTTAAAGACCCTGATCCCCGGGTGCCCATGGGGCATGATGTACTAAAAATTTATTACAAACATATACAATAATACATCATGTCCTATTATTATAGAAGATTGCGAGGCTCTGGGTTCTGGTAAACCAGCTGCTTCTGATTAACTTCATTAGTACAAATCCCTGCATGAAAATTTTTCAAACAAAAATGTAGGGTGAGAAAATATGCCCAGTATGGGGTTTAAAACGTTTTAAGAAAACTCTTTCTCAAAATAGTCATCTTGAAGATAATAATACACTTCACTAAAAAAGCATTATCATTACTTAAAACATGAAAATCCTACATTTTTGAAAACCACTTGCACAGAGAAGAAGTACGTACGTAAAATAAGATTAAAAGAAGGAATGAATCAGAGAGTGCAAATATGTGAAGAATAGACGATGCATTACTTACAACCAAAATTACTTCAGTTCTAAAATATTGAGCATAAGCTTGGAAGACATTAATACCATGATACATTGGCACTTAAGATTTTTATAATAGCATACCACATGTGTTAAATTATAATTTCATCATTTCATTCTCATAGTCAAGGGAATTTTTAACTAGGGGATGTCTTGTTAGTTGGACTAACCCCTGGTTGCCCATTTATCATCACATGCAGGGGGAATGTATAATGTCGGACTTTGTAAAGACCTTGCGTCAAGAGCATAAAACATTCTTAATACGGGTCAAGGCTAACCACCCATGCTGTTTCCCATAGTAGCACAAGCCAAGGCTAACTGCCATGACTGTCGCACATAAAAGCACAAGCCAAGGCTAACTGCCAAGACCGTCACACATAATGTCTCATGAGACTCTTACATTATCGAATGCATTAGAGCGCTATATAATTCCGGGCACACCCATCCATAAACATTTAAGTCCAATACATCAATCACATATCTTGACATGGTCTTTCCTTCATATGGTTTCATTCATACATTCTTAATCCAAACCCATTTTTACATACGTATTCATAACTTGAAATGGGTTATGTCAAAAATGTAAAAAGGACCACAATTTAGGATTCAAATTAAATAGTGAAATAAATTAACTAAATCAACATACACTTGTACATGATATAATAATTAGAACACTGAAAATAATGGATTGTCAGGTAAATTTACATCATTTCTATTAAATAAAAACCCATAAATTCATAGTTCATCTCTTTAAAACATGGCGAAACTCATTCTTTAAATGTATACATTTCATCAAGGGTACCTAACCTTACAGTTTAAACTAGTTCACTGGTGCAACATACATATCGGCCTAGCATCCATTAAAATTGTTAGAAACTTATATGTGTCAAAAATAAAAACTATGTCCTGATAAATATTAATTGAAATAGGGTTTTTGAAAACAAAACATATAAATACATATTCACCAAGCCACATGTAAATTCTTAGGGGGTTCACGGCACACATTTCCACAAAAAAATGAATTAATTGTCAAAACACTGATAAATGAAATTTTCTTTTGGAAGAAATATTATTACATCAAAAATTATCCTTAAACTCCTTCATATACATCAAAATCTATGTGCATAATTTTGGTATTATTATGGAAATAATAATCTTTATGGGTAAAAATAATTTTAATAAATCATCCTGTTATATTGGGATAAATTTTAAAGCAAATAAACAAGATTGTCCCTTATATTCTCACATAGATGTACATATACATCTATATAATCACATGTACATATATATCTATATGATAAATATATCTGTATAATCTTACATGTCCATAAAATTACCCGAAAACTCCATTTTTTCATAGGGCAGAATAAAACAAGGGTTATATACATGTGAAAGAAATGTGTGTACTTGCATATATCATCTTATATATATGTGTATAAATATATATATATATATATATGCACATTGTGTATTTAGGAATATGGAAATACCTGAACCGAACTAAAATGAAACAGGTCTCCCAAGCTCCCTTACCCCAGTTTTGGGTCTCCATACAGAAGCGGATAAGGGTGGTTCTCAAAGCCATGAATATGTGTATACACAAGGTGTATATACATATATGTTTTTATATAGAAATATATATAAATATATATACCGAAACATAAAAAATCAAGGCAAGGCTTATCCCCTTACAGGTTCAGAGAGGAGGAGAAGACGAAGAAGGCGAGGCCGGACCGATGGTCGGAGATCCAAGGAACTCGGTGCAATCCCCTCTTGCCTTGGTGCAAACTGTGGTTTTAAAATAACAGAGAACTCTCCTTGAATGGGGATATGGAGTGGGTATCTGAGGCCGAATAATGAAGGATCGGTGCTGACACTGTGGAAATATGGAGCAGCTGGGTCCACTCGCCGGCCTATGGAAGAAAAACGGAGCCTCACCCTACTGGTAGGTGTGCAGGATGTAGAAGAAGACGCGGGGGAGAAGAAAACCGAAAAAACCGGGGATGGCTGAGATCATATGGGAGTCAATCGAATGGATCATAATTGTTACGACATTAATTAGATTGTACGGACACCATCAAATGCTCCGGATCGGACGGCTGCAAGCGGGGAGCGGCGTTTTAAAAAAAACGCGTGTATCCCCCCCCAGTTTTCATATATATATATATATATTTTTAAACATCAATACTTTTTAAATTTTTATTACCCTTATTATATGAACATTATTATTATTAACCTACAATTATTAATTACTTTTATTATATTAAAAAGGTCAATGCTTCATTTAATACCCATGTGTACTGATTAATTCACCCTTATCAAAACCATGTTTTTATTTTCCTTTATTGACATATATATATTAATTATATTAATTTTTCATAATTGATGATTTATGTTATTTTTATTAATAAAATTGAACATTTAACATAACAACATCACTAATTATTTTCAAATTCAGACATAAGATCGAATTAATCTAAATATTAAAATTATGAAACACATACGTAAATCATAATTTGACATCGTCTCAAAACTGTTAATAAAAATATAAAATTATAAACATTTTCATTATTATTATTACATATATTTAATTTAGAGATAAATATAATACATTTAATTTAAATTTTGATGAAACATATATAACTCAAGAGTTTTCATTCATATTTTCTTAGACTAAAAAAATAAAATCCCATCAGATTTGATAATGTTATTCATAAAATAAAAATATTTACTTGCTCAAGTTAAAAGGTGTATAATAAATATAATGATATTAATTCCCACTGTTTGCATTATATATATATAATAAAACAGTATTCTCATTTGATTCATATCTTGTGAAATCAAACAATGAATTAGTTATATTATTATCATTGTTGTTGTTTAATTAAACAATAAATTAAATAACATAAATAATCTTTTTTAAACTTTCGTGGGTAAAAAAATATTATCTTCAATGGTCCAATTGAAAATTAAAACATTAGAGGATAAGTGGATAATGGGAGAGCCAACAGTTATATTTATAGCTGTTAGGGTCCAATGTTCGGATAAGTGTTCTATAAATAAACCTTGTCTAGTGGTATCCCACACTCAAGGCGACTGAAGGAGAAAGAGCAGGAGATGGTTCGTGTGATTCCTTTAGTGCTCAGTAGGACTGCGGTGGCTTAGGCCATCCTTATGTTTATTTTGATGGATGCCAAACATCCATATCACCTTCTTGGGGTTATTTTGGTTTTATGTGGTCTCCCTATAATTCTAATCGGGTTTTTAATTGGAATATTTGGTTAGCTACGCTTCTTGTTTGATCACTGTGAGTTGTAGTCACCAAGATGTTCCTCATTTGAATAAAAGTGACTTTCATTAATTTTGATGTGTTTTCTCTATTATATTATTATTAATATTTTATAAGAAGATTGTTTGTTCGATTAATGGATGAAATTGTAATATAAAATTTCCATTACTCAAAACATAGTTTCTTGGGTCGTTACATTATTCCCCCTTCAAAGAATTGGGTCCTCGCAATTCTATTCATAAAAAGAAAAAAAGAAAGCCCAGAAATACAACATTACCAAAACAGGGGATCCTGCTCGGTTAACGGAATATAAAATTTGGTACATAGTTCTTCTATTACCCTAGCCCAGATACACTTTGAGAAGTATGTCTTTAACTCCTGCTCGTGCTAACTGCACACATGCTTCGAAAGGGAGGCTCGTGTGGAGAAAATCTTGGAAACATCTGAGTAGATAAATTCCTTGATAACTCTCCGGACTACATCACGCTCGAGGTAATAGAGGGGAATGATGCGATTGAGGAGACTAAAATTTAAGACTTGGAACATAAAGGCATCATTAACGTAGCCATCCTGGGGTTTTATGAGGAAGCAAGCTCTGGTAGTAAAGTATTGCGCTAGAGTAAAACACAGGAAGGCGCCTTCGTAGTACCTTCCCCTTCTCCTATAGCAGGGAAGTTGATCAGTGGAGAGGAGATGAAAAACACGGTCATCCTCCTGACACGAACGAAGAATCTCAGGACTGTTCGCTAAATCGAGAAGACGTTGGTAAGACCCTAGCAGGTGGAGAAAATATGGATAATCCAACATGCATGTCATGATCATAATAACTTCTACTAACTCACCGGGTAGTGATGAGATGTTTATTTAACCAGCCATCTGAAAAAAACATTCAAAAAGAAACTCTTAACAACACTGATAAGGTCGTGGCAGGAAAGGAAACATTAAACATCCATTTACACAAAATCTTACATATCAAAGCCTGAGTTTTCTAAACGTACACCACAAATAGTGGAAAAACTCCCTAACTCTTCAAACCATACACAAGCTGAATAGATGGGGTAAAACTCATGGGATCATCTATGACACCTTCTTAGTTTAGCATGAGGGGTATGGAGTTGGGAAACATTAGTATACACCTCCTACCTAAGAGACAATCATGTGGACTCATCATTCAACACCCCAATGTCCATTAACTAGCCCCAGAAGCCGTAGTGAAAAATCTGGCATAGGTAAGCAGCTCGGAGGTCTCCAGTAGCAGCAGCTTCTTGAAAGGGGTTATCGAGCATCGTACCAAATTCTTCGCTAGTCATGAACACTGGGAAGAGTCTCTCGTGAAACCTTCCGTGACGTGCATAAGAGGGGAATTGGGTTGTCATCATTAAGAGGTAATTCATTCCCAACCCCTGGTGTAGACTATGCACCCTAGGCGAATTTGACACGTCATACAGGTGCATAGATGACATGCGAAGTCGGGTGTAATTTAGAAACTTCTCACGGCTAGATAGAGATATAATGTTCTCTAGAGCCTCAGAGGGATGTGATAGTAGGTCGGTAGGTATATTTTCATCAGCCATCTGAAAGTTAAAACATTTTTACTAAGTCAATCATAGTAATACATTCATACCACCTGGTATTCCAATGTTTCCTCAACCCATCCTCTGATATCAACTGTAAAGACCCTGATCCCCGGGTGCCCATGGGGTATTATGTACTAATCATTTATTACAAACATATACAATAATACATCATGTCCCATTATTATAGAAGATTGCGAGGCTTAGAGTTCTTGGAAACCAGCTGCTTCTGATAAACTTCATTAGTAAAAATCCATGCCTAAAAAATTTTAAAACAAAAATGTAGGGTGAGAAAATATGCCCAGAAAGGTGTTTTAAAACGTTTTAAGAAAACTCTTTCTCAATGTAGTCATCTTGATGATAATAAAAA
The DNA here is from genome assembly GCA_963277665.1 of Viscum album. Lineage (NCBI taxonomy): Eukaryota > Viridiplantae > Streptophyta > Magnoliopsida > Santalales > Viscaceae > Viscum > Viscum album. The sequence continues at coordinate 414,290,276 of OY728153.1, read as the reverse complement.
ACATCACTAAAAACAAAGCATTATCTTTTCTTAAAACATGAAAATCATACATATTTTAAAAACACTTGCACAGAGAAGAAGCACATACATAAAATAAGATTAAAAGAAGACATGAATCAGAGAGCTCATGCATGTGAAGAATAGATGATGCATAACTTACAACCAAAATTACTTCAGTTCTAAAATATTGAGTGTAAGAAGGTAAGACATTCATACCATGATACATTGTCACATAAGGTTCTTATAATTGCATACTACATGTGTTAAATTCTTATTTCATAATTTCATTCTCAGAGTCAAAGGAATTTTCAACTATGGGATGTCTTGTTAGTTGGACTAACCCCTGGTTGACCATTTATCATCACATGAATAGGGAATGTATAATGTCGGACTTTGTCAAGACCTTGCATCATGACCATAAAACATAATTAATACTGTTCAAGGCTAACCACCCATCTCGTTTCCCATAGTAGCACAAGCCAAGGCAAACCACCAAGACTGTTGCACATAAAATCACAAGCCAAGGCTAACTGCCAAGACCATCGCACATAACATCTCATGAGACTCTTACTTTACCCAATGCATTGAAGTAGTATATAATTCTAGGTGCACCCGTCCATAAACATTTATGTCCAATACATCCCTCGCATATCTGGACAAAGTCTTTCATTCATAGGGTTTCATTCATACGTTCTTAATCAAAACCCCTTTTTACATACACATTCATAACTTGCAATGGGTAATGTCGAAAATGTAAAAATGACTAGACTTTTGGCTTCTGATTAAACAGTGATATAAATAAACTAAATCATCATGCTCTTGTACATGCAATAACAATTAGAACACTGAAAATAATAGATTTTCATGTAAAATTACATCATTTCCATTAAATAAAAACCCATAAATTCATTTTTCATCTCTTCAAAACACGGAGAAACGGAGAAACTAATTCTTTAAATGTATACATTTTATCGAGGGTACATAAACTTGCAGGTTAAACCAGTCCACTGGTGCAACATATATATCATCATAGAATCCATTAAAATTATTAGAAAATTATATGTGTCAAAAATACAAACTATGTCCCGAAAAATATTAATTGAAAAAGGATTTTGGAAAACTGAACTTATAAATACACATTCACCAAGCCACATGTAAATGCTTAATGGGTTCCCGCCACACCTTTCCACAAAAAATGAATGAATTGTCAAAACGCTAATAAATGAAATTTTCAGTTGGAATAACTAGTTTTATATCAGACATTATCCTTAAACTCCATCATATACATATAAATGTATGTGCATAAATTTGGTATTATTCTTGAATTAATAGACTTTATGGGTAAAAATAATTTGAATAAATCATCATGTTATATTGCGATAAATTTTAAAACATATAAACATGCTCGTCCCTTATATTCGCACATAAGTGTACATATACATCGATATAATCACATGTACATATATATCTATATGATTCTTATATCTGTATAATCATACATGTCCATAAAATTACCCGAAAACTCCATTTTTTCATAGGGCAGAATAAAACAAAGGTTATATACATGTGATAGAAATGTGTGTACTTGCATCTATCATCTTATATATATGTATATAAATATATATATATGCACATGTTGTATATAGGTAAATGTAAATACCCAAACTGAACCAAAATAAAACAGCTATCCTGAGTTCCCTTACCCTAGTTTTGTGTCTCCATACAGAAGCGGATAAGGGTGGTTCTAAAAGCGATGAATATGTGTATACATAAGGTGTATATACATATAGGTTTATATATAAACATATATATAGATATATATACCGAAGCTTAAAAAAATCAAGGCACGGATTATCCCCTTACCGGTTCAAAGAGGAGGAGAAGATGATGCAGGCAAGGCCAGACTGGTGGTCGGAGATCCAAGGAACTCGGTGCAAACCCCTTTTCCCTTTGGTGTAAACCGAGGTAAAAAAAAAGTGAAATATCCTTGCGTGGAGATGTGGAGTGGGTATCTGAGGCCGATTAATGATGGAGTGGTGCTGACTCTATGGAATGTTGGAGCATCTGGGTCTACTCGGCAACCTATGGAAGAAAAACAGTGCCACACCCTACTGGTAGGCGTGCGTGACGAAGAAGAAGATGCGGGGGAGAAGAAAACAGGAAAAAGGGGGATGACTGAGATCATACGGGAGTCGATCGAATGGATCATAAGAGGTGAGGAATTAAAAAGATCGGATGGTCGCGATGAAACACTCGGGATCAGACGACATCAAGCGGGGAGCAGCATTTAAAAAAAACACGGGTCTCCCCCCCTTCATTTTCATATATATATATATATATTTATTTATTTAAACATCGATACTTTTTAATTTTTTATTACCCTAATTTTATAAATTTTATTATTATTAACCTATAATTATTAATTAATTTTATTATATTAAGAATGTCAATGGTTCATTTAATACCCATGTGTACTGATTAATTCACCCTTATCAAAACCGTATTTTTATTTTCCTTTATTTACTTATAAATATTAATTATCTTAATTTTCCATAATTCAATATTTATGTTATTTTTATTAATAAAATTGAACATTTAACATAACAACATCACTAATTATTTTCAAATTCACACATAAGAGTGCATTAATCTAAATATTAACATTATGAAACACATACATAACTCATAATTTGACATTGTCTCAAAACTGTTAATAAAAAGATCAAATTATAAACATTTTAATTATTAATATTAAATATATTTAATTTATAGGTAAATATAATACATTTAATTTAATGTTTGATGAAACATATATAACTGAAGAGTTTGCATAAATATTTTTATAGACTAAAAAAACAAAATCCCATCAGATTCGATCAAGTTATTCATAAAATAAAAATATTTACTTGCTCAAGTTAAAACGTGTATAATAAATATAATGATATTAATTCCCACTGTTTTCATTATATATATATAAGAAAATATTATTCTCATATAATTCATAACATGGTAAATCCATCAATGAATTAGTTATATTTTTTTTTCAATTTTGTTGTTCAATAAAAAATTAAATTAAATAACATAAATAATCTTTTTGAACCTTTCGGGGGAAAACAACTCTTATCTTCAACATTGTACTTGAAAATTAAATCATTATAGTATAAGTGGATCATGGGAGATTCAATGGTTATATTTATAGTTGTTAGGGTCCAATGGTCAGATATGTGTTCTATAAAAAACATGGTCTCAGGGTATCCCACACACAAGGCGACTGAAGGAGAAAGAGGAGGAGATGGTTCATGTGATTCCATTGGTGCTTAGTACGGCTACGGTGGCTTCGACCATACTTATGTTTATTTTGATGGACAAAAAATATCTTTATCTCTTTCTCTAGGTTCTTTTGGTTTTAAGTAGTCTCCCTATAATTTGAATGGGGTTTTTAATTTGAATATTTGGTTAGCTACGCTTCTTTATTGATCACTATGAGTTATAGTCACCAAGATATTCCTCATTCTAATAAAAGATCATTTTATTCATTTTGATGCATTTTCACTTTTTTATTATTATTATTTTATAAGATTATTGATTGTTTGATTAATGGATGGCATTGTAATATAAACTTTCCATTACTCAAAACACAGTTTCTTGGGTCGTTATAGTGCCATTAATTTAGTCTGATACCATTTTATATATCGTGGATGACATTTAGAAAAATAAATATCTTCTATTAATTCATTTTTATGTCATTTGGGATGATGAAAACTCATATAATGTTTATGAACATGATGGATTGAATCATACACATGTATTTGGATTAGTTTTTAATTGTGTTCACTGTTATCATATATTTACACTCTTAGTATAAAGACAACCATGAGTATAATTTTAACATTATCCAAAGTAAACTGTGATAGAATTAGTTATATGTCAAGATATGAAAATATAATTTTTTTATTGACAAGGTTCACATATTATGTAATCAAATCATACATTCCATAGTCTTAGTGGACCCATAGAAGTAATTTACTAAGGAATATTTTGAGTGAAAAAACACCATTTAGATTTGGATCTTTCATTGATTTGTATGAAATCGTCTATATTTCAATAAGAACATCACACATATGGAAGTTTTATTGTTTAGTATAATCATGATAGTGGTGAATGTATATTTGTTTGGTTCTTTATGGAGTAATTTCATGACATCAAGTGCAAGTTAACCTCATAACTTATCCTCTTCTTAACCAAATAGTGTATGGAATAAACTGTATATTGTGATGCATCCTTGTTTTGATTTGAAGTTGTATTGTTTATAGGATATTTTTCCATGGAAAATGAATCATGTTAATTATGGAAACATTAATTGAATTATCATATTAGTGATATATAGTTATATACAATGGTCCATGACTTAAAATTATGGTGACAATATATCATCGATGAATGTTTCTAAATTTATAATCGTCATAAAATACATTAATATATATTTTCTCAACATGATCTAAATATGAATTAGCATAAATAATTTGAATATATGAAATATTTTAATTCAGATATTGAATATATACTGGAAATATAAACCATTGTTTTAAACTCATTGATTAATAAGTTATAGAAGCAAGTAGTTCGAGAGACTAGTTTTGAGTGAAAGGTGATGAAATTCATAATAGATATTCATAAAGGTGTATAATATGAGTTGGAAATGATAAAAAAAACTTCATTATCTATTGTACAGTCTCATATGAATCCGTTAAATATGGTACTGTATGTTGATCTACAATGTAAGGTGTTGAGTGAAATCTTTGATAGTGGTGTGCATCCTCCTGCATTAACCACTGATTAAGATAAGTATATCTAAGTTAATAAACATTAATAATAGTATAAAAGTATTTGGGGGTGGGGAGAAATTCCTGAGTTTCATTATTTGAAATAGGTAGTACACCCTAGATTGACCAAATTGTACACTATTATTTATAAAAATTAATGGAGGTCTAGAGTAAAGATGTGATAGTAGGTTTTCTGACATAATTCTAAAAATATGTATATTTTAAGATTGAAAATCAATAAGTTTCATATCTATTATATCCATTTCCCATTTTATAATAGAATTAGGTTGATGTAACTAATGACGTTGTCGTGGTTTTACCAAAGGATTCAATGAAGATTGACTCAATATGGTTTATTTTTGGATGGTCTGATACTGAATATGATTCATTAACAATTCATACGACATTCACCTACTATGAGTTAGATGTCCTATATTTTCAATAGATATTATGTTTAAATTGGGTGCCTTGGAGTTTATTATAGATCAATATCCATGATTTAGTATGTTCCTATATAATAGGTTTTAGAATGATCTTGGTACTTGTGTGTTGTATAGAAATTCCTACCACCCACTAATGGATGTGAAATATAATTAGACTATCTCAGTGTTAGTGTAAAATATGAGGGAATGTTTCCAAAATATTGGTATAATCTAGATGAATCACCTATCTCAAGTTGAGTTATCCAAAAACAAAATTTATCATGTCACTATTCAGATTTAACTGTATATGGCACTTTTCATTAGTCCATACATACAAACATTATACTTGATGTATTCAAGTGAATCAGAACTATTATGTTTAGTTAATTCATGGGAAACATAATAAAATTATAAGTTGACCTAAAAAATTATAGTTTCATCCCAATGTACTCAAATTCTGATAAACATCATGAATTAAGAATTTTATAATGGGTGATCATGTATTAATTCATGTATCATAATTACTAGGAAACAATTGGATTAAGAAATAGGGTATTTTTTCACAAAGGTATATTAGAACATTAATAAATTTTATAAAGGATCAACCTAGTAGCATTTTTGTTGTCTCTTCAAATTCACAATTGTATTATAATGTATGTGTTTAATGTTATTTTGTTCTTGAAAAAATCACCCTAATTCTTCGTTTGTTATTGATGTCTATAATGATTAGATTATGGTTGATGCATTCTTTTAGAATCATCCCATATATATTGTATACCACTATGTGAAAACCCTTATAGGTAAGACTATGAATTTAATTTGATTTTTTTATATCAAGGTCATTTTAACGTGGAATCATCAGAGAGGGAAGTAGATATGTGAGCCATGGGTGCCAATAATTTTAGTTATGAGGCGTAGTGATGCTGTAAACTATTTCTCAAGGATGATATTTTATATTTTGTGGAGGTTATAATATATTGACAAATTTAGACATGTAAATTTATTTTATTTTTGATTAACCACTATTTATATAATTTATTTAATTATTTTCCAAATAGTGGGGATGGTCTGATTATAATTATCTTGGTTTTGGAAATGGAAGTTTGGAAACAAGTGCCTAAAAACATGGTGCATGGTTGTCACAAGGTTTGTGATAAAATTTCCCTATAACATTGTGGCTCTATTGAGGGGGATCATGTTATTAAAAACAATATCATGATTCCTTATAAACCATGTTAATTTGGTAACCCCACATCTAGTACTATTTTTATTACTTCTATAAGATTCATAAAACATTGCATGTACCCTAGGAAACTATGGGATAAGGGTTTTTTCTTGGATAGTGGGGATCACTCGATAGGGACACATGTAAATAAACCATAGATCCAAATAATTATCCTCATTAATGGTTGAATTTTTTCAACTTTTTCATCATGGTCTTCTTTTAGAGCCACTCGATTGTCACCCTCAACTCACATGAAGCTACTATAGGTGAACTCAAATATTCTCCTTCACTTCTAAGGGGGAATATCATTTGATTCATGTATTTTGGGAATGTTTTCGCAAAAAATTTGAGTAACGTGTTATGTAAATAGGTATATTTCCTTTAATTCAATGAATACTTCATTGGTTGTTTTTCCCTCATCATTTATATATCATATGACCAATTATTAGGACTATTTTATTCTTTTTTGTTTGTTGAAATTTTATTATGAATCAATTGGAATTTTGAATAAGTTGATATATAATATAATAAAATAGTTTGTATTATATATTATTTCTATAGTATTGATATTTTATTTCATATGTACATAGTGACTGAAGAAGGTTCAGGATGTTACCAATTTTCATCCTTGATAATAAAATATTAAACACCTTAAAATGATCTCTTATAACTTTCATAAATACCGTTGGGAAAATATTTAATTAAAATGATGAACATATAACCAAAATGGGGTGTACAAAATCATTTTTAATTGAAATTTTTGGTTCTACATTTTGAAAATAGGTTTTATAATCTTAAAATGGTTATGATTTTTTATTGTCATTATATCGTGGAAGAGGTGACAATTGGTATAACATGGGAATTAATTGTTTTTTCAAATGATATTAGAATAAAATGGTTTAATTGTGAAATTTTTTATAAAAGTGTTGAATATGAAAAACCATAGTGAATAATGAATGTTTAAAATGATAATATTTGTTTTCTTAATGGGTTTAACAGTTAAATATATTGTCACTTTGGAATTGGTAAATAAATTATTGTTTTATGTTCCATACTAACAATCTATGAGATTATATTATTATCTATTGTTAATAATTTCTGACTAAGTCTATCCATCAATGGTTTATGTTCTAGACTTATACTCTATAATTTAGGATATATTGTCAACACTCTACATCCATGGTTTTTGTGTCGACCAGATGATTTATATTTATAAGATATATTTATTTATACATGGTTATGGTACATGATCGATCCTCTAAGAACCAACAAAACATTTAAATGGCCTAGGTTTCAGACTGATGGTCTAGGAACAAATAACACTAAAATAATACTATATGAACCTTGAATTTGTGCTTCTTGATTTAATGAATCAAAAAAATTATGTATCCCCTATACATTATGTACTTTATGTATCACTCTCTGATTTATGGATCAAATGATCCATTTTATCGAAAGAATATTTTGTTTTCCCATGTTTGACTTCAGATTATGAGGTAGTGTGATTAAATTTTTTTTTTCAAAAAACTATTTATTAATTTATTAAATATTATATTATTCCATGAAAAATATTTATAAGGATTTTTCTAGATTACTTGTGTCATTATTGGTGGTGGAAAACTATGTTCTACTTACACCCTTCTAAGGTTATCATTTGTACCTGATTAGAGTTAATTTTGATAGGTCATGAAATTGGAAAAAATCAATATTTGATGAATGATTTGGGAATTATGGGATGAATATTGGATAAATGGTTCATTATAGGTGTTGGGGACTATTTTGGGGATTGTTAGCTCATGTAATTCATTTGAGTCACTTTTTCACATGGGGAATTCATGACAAGAAATGTTTTTTATTAGACTTATGAATCATACCATGTTTTAGAAATCTATAATTTCAGGTTTGTTTTCCTATTTGATATTTCTATTTATTTTTTTTTCTATTTTTTACATTTATGTAGTTTATAGTCTACCAAAATTCCTTTATCGACCCTAACCCCAAGCCATTATACTCTAGCATAATGAGATTTACACTTAAGGTGCTTTGGTGAGATGATTGTAGTATTATTTAGAGTAATATAATATGGGATGCTATAAGAGATTCTCTAAGAAAGTGGTAATTTGAAATCATGTCATTCTGGATGATGAACATTATGGATGGTACTAGGATGATCGATGTTAGATGATAATTCAGGGGAGATTAGAAATTGGGATAAGAATGTGGGACGATTTTCATCAACACATTAACATAAACTTTTTTTATATGTCTTTGTGTATCCATCCTTTATCATTCCTTGATGGATCATATTTTCTAGTATTAGATAATTCAGAATTTTTAGGGATTGTGACATGGTGTTTGGTCCTCTAGTCTGAGATAGAAAAAAGTCATGTTCCAAGATTATTTCTATATCCTTTTAATGTTTCCAATTGGAAGGGGAAACAAATTTTGAATTATTTTTTCACTACATTACTTAATTCTATTGGAGGGTGATTTTCTATTTGGGTATTAAGAGATCAGTTAAATAATTTGGTTAATTTATTAGTAATTATTGTGAATGTTGTTTTATATATTCATGTTAGCTGGTATGTGGATGTGACTATGAGGTCATACATGTTAAAACGGTATTTCATTATTTATCGGGATCATAAAATCTACTTGAAAATCTATGATATATTCATCATGTTTTTGTTTCTCATTTATTCTGATTCTGTCTTCAGAATGACATGTATTAGGAGAAGACCATTCAATCATTGGATAACCTATTCTGATATTTTTTTCAGATTTTATTTTAGGAATAATGGTGGATAAAATAGAATATGGTTGAGTTTTATAATAATAATACTACCAAACATACATGATGATGGATCATTTCAAGGGGTTTTTAGGAGAAATTATAAATCTCAATTAGTTTTATCTATGGTTGTGGAGTCAGTGGTCTTTAGAATAAACATGAAAAATTGAATATCAAATATGATTTAGAAAATTTAAATGTTGATAAAGATGAAAATGGCCATAATATGTCATATTATAGTTAAATTTAAAAAATTAGTTTGTTTCTTATTGTTTTGTTGGTCCAAATGTGGTTTTAGGTAACATTAGTGATATGTAATATCTATTATAGTCCCTCCTTATCTGAATAGGATCCATGATTTATTTCAGTTGTCATAGCTTCTTCAGTATATTCAAAATAAATATGATTTAGTAAAATAGGAGGAGTTGGATGTGTAGGAAGAAATGAAGTTTGTGGTGTGGCCAATAATGATTCCGGATCAATGGTAAATTGTGTTTTATGGGATTTTTTTACATTATTTCCTGTTTTATAGAGGAATAGTGTCTTGAAAAATATACTTGAAAACATGATTCATCGATGTAGGGACATCATCATGCACTATATTGAAACCAGTTATGTATTGAGGTTTTTGATATTGATCTAGGGTAAGATTGATTGGTATTATTATATATTGTAATTTTCAATAAGATTACTTTTTCACATGTTGTATTTTTTTGGTGTTGTTGTTATTATGATTAGGTATCTGTAGGTGTGGTTGGGAAGAAAATTGTTGATTTATTTATGGGGTTATTTTTAATTATTAAAAATGATAATTATTTTATATTTATTTGATGTAACATCCCAGATATCATTATCCCATTATATTACACCATTAAAGTATTTGAGGCGTCAGGATAAGGAAGAATTGATCTAGGTAGAGCTAGATATGTGTATTCACCTCATAATAGGATGTTGTTTTATGATTTCTTGTGTTGTGGTTAAAATAGATACCTCTAATAGATGAGTATATATATAGATGATATCTCATAGAATGAAGTATATTTCATGGCATCAATGATTCATCCATGTGATTTTATAGTCACACTGGGATGTTTCTTAGGGTATAATTTAATATATTACAACATGAAGAGTTTAAATAAAAATTGGAAAAGGGTGGGAAATAATTATATTTCTATAATAAATCTAATGAAATATTATGACTCTTATAAATTTCAACATTTTTAAATTTTATTGGTAATAGTATAAATTTTTATTCGTGGTGAAGGGTACCAATTTTATTTTTTGACATTTTCTATGGATTTTCATCACAATGCATCCCTATAAATATCTGTTCAGAGCCTGGGAGGCTAGTTTTTGAGGTTCTTCTAGTTTTATGGTTATGGTGAGTTTTCCCATATCTCCTCATGATTACCTGAGAGTTGGTTTTTTACACTTCCTTTATTATATTCACATCATGTTCTTTTATTCATATCACACCCAACTTATTTTTATGTTAAATCAATTATTTTTATTCATTTTTATTAGAGGAGATGTGTGCAATATTTTTTTTAATTTCAATAGTTTTAATGAATTTTTCCCTGATATATAATGACCCAGATCTATCAAAATTTGTTTCTCTTATTTCCAATGTTGGAATAAATTTTTAAATCTATAAAAAATATTCAATTTTATCTTAATATGCTTCAATATTTTTTTACTAGAATAGTATATATAGAGTCATGCGACCCCCATCAATTGTTCTTGGAATTCATCTTCAAGATATCAGTTTCTTTTGACAAATGGTGATTTCCCTCTATATTAATTTTAGTTATCTCCAAAATTTCTCTTTTTGGGAGGTCATAGAATCCATGTTGGTCTAATATTAGTATATTTTTCCATTGTTGTGACTAGGGATTTGTTTTTATTTACATTATTGAATCACACACTATGTGATATGGGTAATTTGTTAAGCACTTATTCATATTTAACTTACACACTGATTATCAAAATGCTCATTAAAGAAAGAGATTTGATAACTATATTATATTTTGTGTATAATGTGGAATTACGATAAATTTCCTTCATTATATAGTGGTTACATATTAGCCTAACAAAAACAATAAATTGATATTAATTATATTTGAATGAATTTTTCTGAAGCGGTGAACTGTATATGTTTACAAGGTTATATGGTATTTTTTATAATTATTGGATTTCAAAAAATATTTATAAATCCATTCCTATTTGTATAATTTTTTCCATTTTTACTTAAATAATGTCTCTAACCTTTATAAAATATTAATAACAAATCAGTGAATTTTTTTTAAAAAGATGACTGTGGATGTTTTTATTCCATGATATTTTATTATGGGTTGTTGGAAAACGTGTTTTAGTAGTGTGCTTAAAGTGTATTATCTCAGGGTTGTAGTGTCAAAATTATCTGGATTCATTTGGGATATTGGGGTTGTAACATCATTATTTTTATGGAAAATTTTCAAAATAAGAATAATTTAATTGATAGCATGCTTTACATGTAACACCTACTTTTAATGAAACATGGCATAATATTAAATATTATTATTTAATATAATATTTTTAACATATAAATTGGATTTCTGGGTTTTAAATGGATTAAATAAATAATGAAAATATATTCCTTAACTTAAATATATCCTGAATTATTGTTGTATGAAATAATTAAAAGTCAAAATAAAAAAAAATTGAAAAAACCAAATTGTTTTCCATATAACTGTTTTTATTCTCACAAATCTGTATTAACTCAATAAAATAATAAAAATAAACATTTATTGAATTATTTTATTGATATTAATATATTATATATCAATTTATATTTTTATCAATCATCATATGTATTATTTGAATTATAGAAATGAATGAATCAAATTTTTTGATTAAAACGTTATTTTTCATAAAATTTGTATTCTCAACATTTCCACACTAATTTTAATATTAATTTTATCAAATTGTAGAAATTTAGTCGAAAAAATAAATTCATTTTTTAAATCATCATATAAAAATATTAATGTGGTTAAATATAGATAATTTATTTATAGATATATTTTTTACTGAATAGTGACTAATAGTTGTTTTTATTAAGAATAAGAAGTACATTTTAACAATTAAAAAATAATTTTTATGTGGTTATAAAATTAAAATGATTTCCAAAATATATCAATAGTTATAATTTAGTTTGATGGGATAAATTAAATATTTTTTTATAAAAACATTTTAATCATTTGAACATTTTCTCTTTGGAAATCATCATTCTCGTCATGTCTACATGATTAATATTTATTGAAAATTTTCCTATTATAAGAAATAATTTGAAAAATGGATTACTTATTTATAATAATAATAATTTATATCATCTAATATGTTAAAATTAACAAGTTTCAATAATTAATTATAAAAATATGAAAAATAAATTAACACTGATAATGTGAAAATGGGTTTGTCAGGTGACAAACTAAAATTAAAATAATAAAATGAACTATAAAAATTTCCAAAAAAAATTTTATGTGCCTTTTTAGACCTTATGACCTATAATTTTTTATAATGGACAATTTTTATACTTGATTAAATCTTTAAAACATGGGTAAATTGTTTTTTAAAAAATTACATGTGATCCACTAACATCACTTATAAAATTCAAACAATTATTCTCTCCTATTCAAAAATACAATATACATTAGTTTTGAAAATAACTTCCAAAAATACTTTTTAAATTCCATCTTCTCATTCTAGATGTTTTTTTGGTCATTAATCCAACCTAATAAGATTTTTGCAGAAAATCGAAAGAAGCTATCTCAATAAGAGGTAATGTCCCTAATAGAGGTTTTTATTTTCATTATTCCTCCGCATAGTAAAATTAATATAAAAAATGATTATATAATTTTATCATTATATTAAATACAAATATATGTTATTATTTTGATTTAATAACATAAATAATTCTTTAATTCCTTCAAATGGTTTATGAAATCGTCATTCTTGTGTATGGAGGACTACCACCATCAGAACTGATGTTATACGTTTTTACAACACCATCATCATGATAATATATAATTATATATTAAATTATTATATATGATATTTATTATATTATTATATGTTTGTAATTATTATATATCATGTACCTTCTTAGTTTACATTATGTGGGATTATGATAACGTCTGTTGTCTGTAAAACAAACTACCCATTTCCAAGGCATTTTAATTTTTGAAAAGTTTACAAGAAATGTAATAGGGATATTTTTAATTAATATATGATATATTTGTGAAATAAAAATTGTTTTTTAATATTAATATATTTTATACCTTAAATTATTTCAATTCATAATGAAAACCGATAAAATATATACGCATTTGTATGGCCTGTCTTATATAGGAACTGTAACGCTTAGAGATTTTATGAGAATTATTCTATTTAATTTCTTTTATGTATGTTTTTGTATGATTCACTAATATTAGCTTGCTCTATACGCAATTCCATATTAGCTTGTAGTATACACAACACTATTTCTGTCTTGTGATACACACAATTTAAATTTCTTTCGAATAATTTTTTTTTTACAAAACACCAAGTTTATATTATGATCAATGTATATCTGAACTATATTTGGATTATGTTATATGCAACACCAAAGGAATATTTCCCGACATGCAACCATGACATGGCTTGCATTACACGCAAGAGCGACCTTCCTCGATAGCTTGCATTGTATGCAATTCTGAGTTTCACAAAACAATGATATATTACAATAATATTATGAACTATCAATTATGAATATTATTAACCGACTTTTGAATTTTATAACATTATAATTTATCTTAAACATTTTCTAGAATGAGATATGAAAAAATTAATTATTCGATAAAAGAAGTATATTTTCAAAAAATGTTTTTGCCACATTTTGATGGCCCAACAACTTTAAATCTAGTTTTAGACACATTTATAAGTTAAATTAGACAAAATAATCTTATTCATTGCAATAAGGATATAAAAATTTACTTTGGATAAATTTTTTATATTTTTCTGTTAACATTCATATTTTGATGAATAGTAAAAATACGCTAAATTTTTAATTAAAAATAACTTTTTTCATCAAGATAATTTATATGGTTAAATTATAATATCGAATTATTTTAAATTATAAATAGAATTTATTTTTACCATTTAATATAATGAAAGTCATTTCCATTAATTTTACATTGATTTCATAGGTAAAAACATTTCAATATTTGATAATGTTTTAACTTTTAAACCCCATTTTCATAACAACGAGATTAATTTTAAATTAATTAATGCAACTTATGTGATTTTAATTTTGAAAAATGGAAAACATATTTGGATTCAATGGGTACAAGTTATGTTAATAGGTTAGATTTAATTATTTATTTGATATTATTAATAGTAACTACGATAATTTTTATTTACTACAGTTAAAGGTAAATTGTGTAATTAAGGGTACAAATAAGATTATAAAATTACACTAACACCTAAAAAAATTCTATAGGATGAATAAAAGTTGACCTATATGACCTAATGGTCGGAATAGATTCATATATGGACTTTTGAACATGAAAATGATATAATTATTATTAAAACCAAAGAATGTGACTACATGTCACTCTCTAATATCATATAAGTGTAATAATTTTAATTTATTGATAAAAATTATAAACCATAGAACATTAATAATATATATAAATATTATACAATTATATACATCATGTTAATTTATTTAGAATTTTTAGGGGTTAAATAATTATCATTAATTATTACAAAATAGTGATGATGAAATTATTTTATTGATTGAAATATCAAATAAATGGATTTAAAAATATTAATATTAATATTATATGAAATATTTAATGTCATAAACGAAATTTATAGATATATATTACATTTTATGCATCTATTAAATATTTTAGTTCGAACATAACTTCTGTGTGGAATTTATTTAAATTCAAATAAATTAATAGTGTCAAAATTGGAACAATTGTTATTTTATAAAAATAACATATTATAAAATGGTTAAAAATAAAAAATAATTTTAAAAATTATAAATTTAAATTTATATGGTCTAAAATGTCATAAATTATACAATTATTGGTAATTCAAAACATATAAGAAATTATTTATAACAATTTAAAATATAGTATATTATTAACAAAAATAAAATTAAATATATCAAATATGGATAAATCAAGTCGATAAGGTTTAAAATAAATTCCCAAAATGTCTAAATTTTATTAGTTGATGATATTACACCCCTATGTCATCTAATATTCTTATTTGAGTTATTTTTTGTGGTTTTTTATGTGGGGTTTGAGTTTATAATAAATTAATATTTTAGAGGTTTCCAAAAGTGCCCCTCTCCTCTCTTATAAAAGGGTACCTCCTCCCTCTCATCCTCACAGCACTTTGAGCCTTCAAGATTGGCCAAACCCTACCAATTTATATTTTCTACTTCCCAAGAAACATAATAGTGGTCTTGGTCTTCTCAAAAGACCATCTTTAGTGCCTTAATATGGAGTTAAAAGGAAGTGCGTCGAAGAAGAGGTAATCTCTTCTACCGATTATTTCAAATTTATGTCTTCTTATACTTCATCTTATTTATTTGTTTCATTATAAAGTAATAACATCAATATAACTCATATACTTATATGTTATTATAAATATGAAACAACCACATTTCACCTTCTATCCATTCTACGGAAAACGAAATCACGGCGCGTGCGCAGGTACAAAATACCGTCTCCACGCTGTGATGTAATCTATTTTCCAACAACCACCTTAACTAGATGAGTATAATGGTGGAAATAATAAATAGATATGGTTATTATAATATGATACTTATTCTGAGATATTATATCATCAAATCCAATTCCATTCAATATTTATGGGAAATATATCATCGTTCGTGCGTACGTAAGGATTACCGTCTCCACGATACGATGCGATTCGTTCTCCATGTTAACAATTCAAGAATTATAATAAAGTATATATAATAAGTAATATTGAAATATATTAATTAATGCAAATATATTTATGTATATATATATATATCACTTACTTCCATTTAATTTAATAAGGAAACGAAAACAATGTGCATGTGTACGTACGGACTACCATCTCCACGAACGATGTATTTCATTCCATTTATCGATCGATTATATATATATATATTATGAATATATGTTATATATAAATCATGTTATATATTCTTGAATTATCTAATCATGACCTAAGTAACCATATGAATAATTACAAGTCAAAACACGTATTATTAATGACACGGTTTTACCTAAAATGTTACATTAACATGGAATTGACAAATAAACTGGTAAAATAAAGTTACAAGTGAATCATAAATGATATAAGAAATGTTATTATTGTTCTGTTACAAGTTTATAATATGTTTAAACCCACTATACAGGAGTCTCAGACACATTCACAAGAAATTGGACCTAAGGTAAAGGATAATTATTCCAATATCGTTCTTATCCGAGATTGTTTATTCATAAGTATTTACTGGGGTTATTGTTATCATCCATGTACATTTTTTCTAAATATTTTTTAATCTATGTTTAATGTTCTTCTTAACCATTTTTTACTTTTACCACATGATATTGAAGGAATCATTATTTTTTTTACCATATGAGAAATTTTTTGACTTTTCTGACAAAAGTATGAGAAGAATGATTTTTTAACTTATACGAAATTAATGTATTTTTATGATTTCATATAAAATTATTTCTCTAAAGCTTCCTTTAAAAATTTTCAAGTATATTTTTAATTATCATCTTTTAGTTTAAAATTATATTAAATGTTGAGAAAGGAAAAATGTATTTGAAGTAGAAAGGATATTTTCCTCAAGAATGGAGTTCAAGTGTTTTATCAAAATTATTTTACATTAATATAATATAGGGTTCTGTTTATATCCATATTATTACATTGATTTTCTTATGTTATCATGGAATTAGTTTTATGATGTATTTTTATCTTATAAGGATTATGTTATTATGGCATAATGTTTAAGAATCCCATTTTTATTACATGGGTTATGTTATGATGTATGCTTAATTATTTTGTGGCACATATAAGAATTGTTTTATTATGAGATTTGTGGGACCTATATCCCCCTAAAATTCATTGGGTAATGATTTATATCTCATGAGATAGACATGACTGGAACGACATGTTAATCTGGTTCAGTGATACAGGTCTGGAAAGAGTAGTGAACTCAGATCAGTAATGGAATTTGTCCACTATAATGGTCTTGGCAGAAATTCCATGGATACAATGGAAATCATATCATGTGCTTAATGGTTTTCCATAATTAAATGTTTTATTCCCATGCAATATTTTATTGATTTATGTTCCTTTATAATCTATGCCATACGTACGGCCCAGATTTATTTCCTAACTCAAAATTTTGAGGTTTAAATTTTATGTTCATGGTTTTAAGTTCAAATTAATATGGTTTGATATATTTTCTCCATGCTTACCCTTACTGATCAATTGATCTCACCCTTTATATGTTTTCTTTTCCCTAGGATTTAATGAATGGTTTTAGGTAAGCAAACAAAAGGGTAATATATTTATGGGAGTTGTTGAAGATCTATCATCATGATTAGAAGATTATGTTCCATGTTTTCAAAGACACTAAACTATTATGGTCCTTGATTGTCTGTTTTTTTATATATTATGTAATCTGCAAAAGTAATTTAACATCCATGTACGTTAAGCTTCAGGTCATTATATGAATGGTGTATTTCATTTTCTATATCCATATTTTTTATAATACAGAATATACATATAAATATAATATTTTATATTTATTAAAATTTAAAATTATGAATATTATTAAACCAATAAAAATATTTGACTAAAAAAATAAATAATGAACACATACTAAAAAGACAATGCAATTATTCGATGGATTCTGACTTTAAAATGGAATTGATCATAAACAGGTAAAAAAGTTCATAATAAAATCATATATGGTATGATATATATAATAATTTTTTACAATATATGTATATTAAATTTTATTTACTATATAATTTTTTTTTAATATTTTACTATGTAATTTATCACTTGAGGTAATGGATTTTCATCTCAGTTTTTTATCATTGAGATATATGCCATATTTGTAACATGTTTCTCATATGAGGTGTATATAAATATGATGAATGTATTATTAGTTTCTTTTCAAGATAATTATTTTTATTTACATGTCTATTTTATGATATCACTTTCAATGGGGTTTATATTTCCAAAAATACAAAAAGGTATGAGATATTTGTCTTAATTTGTCTTCATTGGGACAAACGTTATCTAACACACCTATCATCATTAATTTGGTGTATAATCCTCTCAGATGTCATGAAATATCATTAATTTATTTATTCTCATGATATGATAAATTTTATTTAGTTTTATTATTTCATGTTTCTTAAAATTCAATGATACTAATGTGTTACAGGTTTTTTATATAATCTAATTGTTTTAATGATTTTTTATAAATATTTTTTTGGTGATGAAATATATTGATTCATATACCATGAAACTCATGAAAATTAATCTCTTATGATTATTTGATGAAAATATAATATTTCCCCTCATTTAACTCTATTTATATATTGAAAATATTAAAATAATGTTTTTATGAAAAATCATAATAACATCACTCTATAGTCAAAAACCAATTTTCCTTCCAAAATCATGTTTTGGAAAAATGTTTTCAAAAATGATTTTAAAATTTTCAACAGATTTATAAAATAAATTTTAAACCACGCTATGATTATTTTAAAAAACATAAAAAAATATTAAAATAAATTTAAAAAACAATGATTGTTTGGATTTTACCGACAGTGTGAATATAATCATTATTTTAATATGTACGGAGGAAATGAAATCAACGATGTCATGGTAATTATTTCATTTAAAAATTACATTATATTTTATTTATTTTATTTAAAAATAAATATATTTACATATATTTTTATTAATTTATATTTTTCAAAATATTATTTTCAATTAAATGGTATTTTCCAAAAGAAATGTTCAAAAATTTTACTTACAAAATCATTTCAATATTTGATGACATCCTTTTATATTACATAGTAATTACTGGAGTATTTTTCCAGGGATCCATTATTATTATTTCTTTAAATGGTCTATTGTTTTTAGGACATGAAAAATAATAAAATTACTTCTTTTATATGGGTTATTCTTAGATTAATTAATGAAGGGTTTATAAATCATTTTTGTTTCAAAATGTTATGTTATGATTACATGTTTATGAAATAAAATATCATTCATGGGTTATATTGTGAGGAATGTATTATGATATTTTCTCAAATATTTTTATGCTCTTCATTATGTGATAGGTGTGGAAAATATCACCCTCCAATGAATTAGGTAAATATGGAGAATTAATGAGTAAATATGTTATGGGTGAACCTAATAACATTTTCACAAATTTGTACACGTACCTAATTACATGTTCCAAATGTTATGCATAAAAATGATTTTTGTTCATAAGGATATGTGTGGAACTAGTTTTTTAGTAAATAAGATTATGTGTGGACCTGGTTTCATGTTCAGAAGTTAATATGAGAGCCTATCATCATTTCCATTATGAAATGAGTTAATATTTTTCTTTTTTTTACATCTTTATATTGTTATAAGTTTATTTTTATTCCAAAAATTCTTGATGATTTCTAATTTTATCTTCTCTTCGTGCATATTATTTAAATCCAATATTTTTTGTTTCTTATGAAATACCATGAATTTTTTCATGGATCATTTTTATGATATATGATATGAAATTTAATGTTTTTAAATGCTATTATCATGTTCTAATACACTTATTCTCATTATATGTTGATATGTACATTGTTTACTTCTACCGAAAATCTGATATCAACCGTTATTTTTATCCCTTTCCCCATATTTTTATTAGAGTTATTATGTATTATATGTCTATGAAGGGTTCTATTTATGACGAAAATAGTGGGATATGACATATATCACATATGGTCTAGTTTTTTATATTTCAATGTTCCCAAGGGAACTATTACTAATGTATTATGGAATAGATCATTATGTTATATAATTAATATTCATCTATTAATACATTATATTTATTTATGATAAGTTTTGGTATTAATAGTATGTTTTAGATTAATGTTTAGATATTTTTTCAAAACAATGATGATAAAACATTACTGAGATGTAAAAGGATATATCTATGGTCGTGTCTAATGATGACTCGTGATATTTGATGATGTCATGTAATTTTGGTAAATGATAGAGTGAAATATCTCAGCGTAATTACATCCCTTAGTGCATAATAGTAGTTGATTTGGATATGGAATATTGATACTGATGGTTTATAATTCTGACCCGGATAATTGAGAAAGACATGGTCATAACATATTTCATGAATATTGTCTTTACTACACACCTTGTTTGACACACCCAGGGTATTTGCTTTATAAATTAACCAAATATTTATAATGTATCCTGAGGAACATAAATTGTAGTTTCCCGTGAATGAACAACATTAAACATATGGTTTTATATATTGAAATGGGTTTTTAGGATTTAGATATTGTTAGAATTTTTTGTGATTATGTGGTATCTCAATATGATTATTATTTATGAAACTATGTTATTTTTTTCAATGTTGAGAATCAAATAGAATAAGGTCAATGTTAAATTTCATAAACAATGATTTGATGAGAAAAAAATTTTATAATCACTATAGTAGAGGATATTGTAATTATTCCTAATAATTTATAATGATATATGATTATTAACATTAATTAAACACATCTCTTAGAGTCACCAAAGAATGGAATGATTGTTTATTGACACATCGGCCCTAAAATAAAATGAAAAAATTATATTAACCTTATTACATTTCAAAAATCAGTGAAGAATCCCTTAAGGAAATTCCTCGAAGGAAAAAAAGGATTTTTTAATTATAGATAAGAGGAGCACAAAGTACATAGTTACTGAGGAAAAAATAAAAATTCTAGTTAATATATTTGATAATAAAATTGGTATTCAAAATTTATTATCCAGAGATGAATGTTTTAAATTTTTGAAATTATGGGGATAATGAAAATTTATGTCATGTGGGAAAACTCATCAAGATAATAATAAAGGTAGTATGAGTAATAGTTATACTATTTATGAATAAGATACCATATATGAAATATGAAAGTTATATGAAGTACAAATAGTATTTTTATGTTAAATTTAAGTAAAAATATAAAATATTGTATTATTAATATTTATACTATATTCAGATTTTATATTTTATGAGAATGGTATTAATGAAAAATATTATGAATCCTATTTAATTATTTAAAAATTAAATTGTATGATTAGGGTTTTTATCTATTGGAAGTCAAGAAGTATGACAAATATAATGATTTTTCTAATGATTTTTTTAAAATATTTATATAATATAATGAATGGTATTGATAACCTAGAATTTTTATTTAATATAAATATAATATTTTATCGAAAATAGTTGATTATTAGAAGATAACCTTTAAACATTTCATCATGTTTATAAACAATGGTTTGTATATTGGATAAAGTGTTGATTTACATTGATAAAGTAAATAATATAATATTTATGACCCAAATATTGACTACTATGTTTTAAAAAAAAGTTTTTATAATATCATTTATAGAGTTTAAATTAATTTATAATTGAGTAATACATTTAATAAAGAATGATTTTATTTGAGGAAAGGGTAATATTTTATGTTTTCATTAAGATTTTATGATAATTTTGGTTATTATAATATTCCAAGAGAGGATATTTATATTTTACTAACATAATATGTATGTAATAATTAAGAGATACATTATGATATTTTGGGAATACTATTATATTGAATTATGGAAATTTAGTGGAATATTAAAACATTTAAGACTTTTTATGGGGGTCATAATTTATAATTTATGGAGTGTTTTAAGATTAAATTTGGATGATGTTTTAGAGACGATATATTAATTCACTATATGAATATTTATGAATTAGGTTTAACTAGTGCTAACAAACATGATAAATATAGATGGATGGAATGACTAATCATTTAATTATGCATCTTATGACCTATTACTGCTTCAAGTATAAAAAATACCTCATAATTTAATAGAGTAAGACATTATTGGGTAGTTGAACATTGGAAACACAAATTGTGATATTTTTCCTATGAAACCTATGTATTCTATTCACTTTTTATATTTACCCCTTTGAAATGATTGACCATATTTGGACATTATAAATGATAAATTTTTTCAAGCCTCTTTCATGTCCATGATTTGTTCCCTGTATCTCTCTTATGTAAGTACATTCCATGTCTGTCACGTCTAATGAACATATAGGTAATAAAACTAGATTTTGTTAAATCTTATTAGGAAAAATGTTTATAGATTAAGGACTAAATGGAGAAATTTCTACGAAATAATAAAACTCACCAAGTAAATGTTTCATAGAGAATCCACTAGCTTGTGGAAACTACATTCGAACTTGGGGATCTAATGAGGCAGAATTAACCTCATTTATTTTTGAACCATGTGATGGAAGTTCAATGGAGAAATTAATTTTATGGGGGGGTAGACTGTAACTCTATGTTTTTATTAAATATTGTTTTTCAAATAAATTTAATTTATTTTCTAGCTTGTGTTATGTGCATCACCGAGTTTTAACAACACGTGAAATAATATAAAATACTATTATTTTATATGTCATTGATCACATATACTTTATAATGGAGGTTGATAAAATTATTAACTAAAATATTAATATATATCGTTTACACGTGCATATATAATGAATTATTTAGTGATTAATTAATTACAAATCAAATTAAAAACCGTATAAATAAGTAAATTATTACTTGAAAAATAATTTTATGCCCAAAAATGCATTTTTAACAGATTAATAAAGTAAATAAATTTTTGTAATTTATTTTAATGTAATTTTTATGTTATATATTCAATTAAATGTTTATCACTTAGCTTATGTGACTTTCTAGATAAAAGAGAAGAATAAAACACTTTTTTAAAAAAACTATGATTTTCAAATGAGTAGTTTTCTCCCCTTTGAATTATTAATTTTAATTTCCAATTTTTCAAATTATTAGAATTTTTTTTAAAAATATCATATTTTAATTATTAATTTGATGGTAATAATTTTTTAAATTATATAGAATTTAATGACATGTTCCATTTTTTGGATGAATAGTGAAAATTACTGTTTTTAAATAATAAATATCATTTCATTTAAAGATTTAAAAAACATTTAAATCATCTAAATATGGTTTTAAAATATATATTGTTTTAATTATATATCATTTAATGCAATTTATTTCATTGTAATCAATTATATATTTTATTTTTATATTAAAATTGTTTGATGTTTTGAACATTTTCTTATTGGAAAACATTTTTTCATCCTTTCTAAGGTATTAATTTTAATTTAAATATTTCCACATATATGAATGAAATTTGGAAAATTTGATTAAATATTTTAAATAATATTAATTTATATTATATAATATGTTCATATTAGTTTTCTGCCATAATAAATTGTAAAAATAACAATTATTAATTATTATGGTATGGGTGAAATGTTGTTTAGTGGGGTTTAAAATGAAAGAATAAGGGGTAAATGACCTATAAAATTACCCAAAAACCATTGAATAAAATTATTAAGACCTTATAACTTCTTAAAATCCAATAATGTTCTATTTTGATAATTGTTCCATGTAAAAATTGAGGGTATAACTTTTTCATTTCAAAAAATACTAACATTCCTCTCACCTCACTTATAAAAGGAAACCCCCCACTCATCTATGATTCATAATTAATAAACACTTTTTTGGATATTAATAACTCAAATATATTCCTTAGTTACATAATATCACCATAAAAGCCATATTTTGTTCAAACATCCATCCTAGTCTGTCTTTTGGTTCAAAACCAAAGATGTTGTCCAAAAAAGGGGTAAGTGAAATGACCAAGAAATTTATTATTTTTCTCATATAATAATCATAAATTATTATTAAAAATATCATATGTAACATAATTACTATATTAAATATTATTTTATTGTATTTTATGAATTTAAAGTCCAAAATACTTATAATCGTCCACAAAATGGGTTATCAAATGATCTTTTGTGTGTATGAAGGGCTACCGCTTAGAAAACTGGTGTAATTCATTTTTCCATCACAAACTATAATGGATGAAAATAAATATTGATTAAATTTTAAAATATTATTTTTAAGATACTATTACTATTAATTAATTATAATATCACATATACTTGATTACTTTATATTCTATGAGGACTACGATAACACAATTCTGTGTACAAAATACTACACCACCACTAAAAAATTATCTTAATTCATACAAAACATGGAAGATAAAAATTATGGGTCAAATGAATATATGTTATATATTAGACATAAAAATGAATTTTTAATTTTAATATATTACATACAATTACTTCTTTAAATCCCTTTCTAAAATTGTATAATTGTTCATGTGTACGTATGACATGCTATCTAAATGAAAAGTTTATTTAATTTTATATATATAGAATTTATGGACTACCATATATAAGTATCTAATGAATATATATGTTATTTATATCATGGATTAACCTTGGATATTTTTTAAATATGAAAAAATTAAAAGTACCCAAAAATAATAATAAATCAAATCACACATTCAAATCAATGTGGTTATTGTCTGAAACATGAATTTAACATTGAATTTTTAATAAACAGTTAAAAATATTACATAATAAAAAAATATATTGAATGATATATATAATTATGGTTATTTAATATATTTATAATTAACTTGTTGAAGTTATATAGAAGTTTTTAACATGTATGATGGATGGTTATACATATAATTATATATTCTCCATCTCACATTAATACATGTGAGATATAATCCATATTCATAAATTATTTTATATATGTGTTATATATAATACCAATGAATGTATTTAATTTTTTTTACAATAAATTTTTGGTATTTACATATCGATATTACAATCTCTCTTTAACATCATTTATAGTTCAAATGATACAAAACAAGTAAGGTATTTTTGTTTCAAATTACCTTCACTAACACATAAGTTATTTTATGAACCTATTTAATTTTATGAGGAAAATATAATGTCAATTTAACATGTAATATCATAAACTTATTTATTATCATTTCATTATAAGTTATATTTAATTTTATTCTATCATGGGTCTTACACTTAACTGTTACTAAATTGGTTCTACTTTTATAATAAAATTTTATCAGTTGATTGTTTTATAATATTTTTATAATTATGAAATATTAATATCCATATCTAAATAAACTAAATAAATTTTTAGGATAATATATTTTTTCCATCATTTTTTCCCTTTATGTACTCAAGTAGCCAAATTAATTTTTTTATAAAAAATCTGATTATTTCTCTATCTGATTGAAAATAATATTTTCAATCAAACCATATTATATAAAAAAATTCAAAATGTGATTTTATAATTATAGAAAACATATATCAATGAAATTTTTAAAAATCTAAAAAATATTAAAAATAAATAAATTAATGTTTATGTCATTTTCCAAAACAATGAATGATTAGTTTTTATAGAAAATGTGGAATGGGTATTTGTTTTCAGACATGAGGAATGAATCAAATTTCTCAAAATAATGAGTATTATTTGATTTTATTGTTCATTTTTTGTAGTTCATTAGAAAATAAATGTATTTATTTTATATATAAATAATTTTTAATTTTAAAAAGGATCTTTTCAAAGAAATTGTATTTTTCACCAGAAACGTTCCATGTGATTTTTTTTCCAATCTTATTTTCCATCTAATGAAAAATAATTTAGTGTAACTCATTCATAACAAGTTATATGATCCATAGATAAAATTATTCTTTATTTTGTAAATGGTTGATGATAATTCTGACATGAATATAATGAAACATGCTTCTTTTTCATTGGATAATCATTAATGGAATGAAGAAAGGATTATGAAAGGCACTTCTTTTCAAAAATTTATGTTATGATGAAATATTTATGAAACCCATTTCATATAATTGGTTATGATGTGATGAATTTTTTTTCATTATGTGATTGGTGGAACCAATACCTCCATCTAATTAATTAGTTGAATATGAATAACTCATGAGTAAACATGTTAGGCATGAACCTGTTTATAAGTTAACAATGTTATATATAAACAGGCTTAAATGATCATAATGTTATGTGCGAGCATAATTAATGTTCAAAAAAATTTCATGAACCATAGAAAATGTTAAAAAAAATTAATGTTGAGATAGATATTTCATGTCCATATGGTTATTCATGGAACTGGTTGTATGTCCATAATGTTTTGTGATGGTTTAGTTTCATTTCCTTTAGGAATTGAGTTAACATGTTTGTATTATTATAGGTTCAAAACGTTATAATCCTTTATGAATTCATATAATCTAGTCCTTATTACCATTTTACATTCATATGGTTCAAGTACATTTATTCCATTATGATTTCTATTTTATGAATACCAAATATTTATTCCATGAGTCAATTTTATGATCTATTAACTGTTAGGTATCTTTTTCAAATGTTATTATCATGTTCTTAGACTATTAGGCTCCTGATTTGTGGATATCTCCATTCGTACCACTAATGAGAATATGATCTCACACATTCTTATGAATTTACCCCCATGTTCTAATGAAATTTATTTTCTATGATATTTCAAATAGTGGTTCTAATTTTGAATAAAATAAGCGGATATGACACAGTTCACTTATAGATTAGTTTTTTATGTTCCCAGTTTTCAAAAGGAACTAGTACTAAATAATTCTATTATGGATCACTATATTGTGTAGTTAATATTAATATATTATGATGTTACATTTAGGTAAGATAAAATTGGGTGTTTATTAGTGTAGAGTGTGTGGCTTGGTTACAATTTACTATCCATTATCAGCTAATTGAAATGATTTTATTGATATGGAACCATAGTTTTTCAGTTTTAGATGAAAAAATAATGATTTTTAAAGGTAATTGGCATGATTTTTAATAAGATAATTTAGTGGGTTTTGTGTGTTGTGGGGATTGGTATTGTTGTTTCATTATAATTGTAGAATTTTATTGTAAATAATGAATGTAGTAATTGCAAGTGATAGAATCAAATATGATATAATATTTTAATAAAATATTGAAATTCAAATAGGAAAGGTAGCGACTAATTTTTGTGTAGTTAATGTTTAATATTTAATTTTCATTAAATTTTGAAGTAAACATATATTATAATGTCACATATATTTCAAATATTAAATCTTAAAATGGTTCAATTATGTGATTAATTTGGAAATTTGGAAATATGTTTTTGGGTATTTTTATATAGGATGATCTTATTGAGTATACATGTATTACCATTCCTATATATAAAAAACAATTTTAGGCTTCTAGTGGTTGTTTTGATATCAATTTAGACCGCACTTCTTTCATACTTGGGGTGTGGTAGGGTCTTTAGAAAAGTAAATTAACTTTTTATACTTAATCCACAATACATTTCTTTTTATGAAATTTTCGTTCATTATGGATATTGTGGGTTATTGAGTTTTTTTTCGTTGATTTTTGTTTTAATGTTATTTTTCCATAAAACTCATTTTTTTGTAATTTTCCAACAATTAATTCATTTAACATGATTGGATTCTATGATTTTATCTATAAATAGATGAATGTATTTAACTTATTATGTTAATCGTGAAAATGAACTTATTCTCATCCCATTTAATTCTAATAATTATATCCAATATTTACAAAAAATGTTTGAACCAAAGTATGATTTCACTTCCTCTTTTTATTACACAATGAGTGATATATAACGATATATTTTAAGATTCCACAATTTAATTTCCATTAAATAATAAATATTTCCAAATATCTCCCAAAAGTTATCAGAAAATTCAATATGTAAAAAATGGTTTTCATTCACACAAATTTATTCTTTATTAAAATATGGTTTCAACCATATTTTCTTCTATTATCCATATAAACATTATGTTGTTACAAAAAAACAAAAATATAATTAAAAAATATTTTCTTCTATATGTCAATATATTATACATTCATAATATAGAATCAACGAAACAGTTTCATTATAATCAAATAAATCCAATATTTATAAATTCTCAAATTAATATAATTTATCTTATTCTATTTAAAAATATTAATTAACTACCAAAAACCACTATGAAAATATTTTTATCATTCGTATTAATATTTTCATCATAAATATTATATCATAAAATATAACTATATTGAGGTCATTAATATATTGGTGTGGTTTATTATATCATTATATACATCCAAAAATATTATTTTTCTATCAAAAATTCCAAAATATTAAAATTTATCTATCTAATAATAATGTTCAATATGATAAACATTGAAATTAATTATATCATTGTTATTAATTTATCAAAAGATACATAATCAATAGTCTGTAGTGGAAGTCAATAATATTCTAGTAATTCACATCCATTATGGTGACTTCTATATGTTTCTCTATATTAATATCATCAACGTATTAAATGTCCACCAATGTGTTGGGATATCTTACCCAAAATTACCAAGTCATCCATTATTACTTATATTCTCAATAGCTGAGAACCACTATATTATTCAATAATTATATATTATAAAACAAGAATACTCAAATATATTATTAAATGATGCTATATTATTGAAATTTTTTATATTTAACCCTTCAAAACAAATTATAGAATAAATAAAACATTTATCGTTAACAATATTTTGGTGTTCAAAACAAGAACCCTTAGTTCTAGTGCTAAGAAAAATTAATATAATAAATTATCATTGATTCCACATAATATAGACCAACTGAAAATTTAAAAAATTTCATTATTGTAACATCTCATAATAATTTCACATTCAATGAATGATTTTGATTAGTGTCATTGAGGAATATTTAATTGGAATCATTTTTTAGAAAACATATGAATCATTATGCATAAATAAAAAATACTGGAATCCATTCTATACTTCACATTGTTTACAACCATCTTCATAACATTGGGTAAGAATTAATTTGAAAGCATTGATATCAAATGCTCGGTAGGGTTAAATATGGGGGATAATATTAAAGTATTATATGTATGTTTAAGTTGAGTATATTTGTATAATTATGATACATAATAATTTTATATCCAAAAAAACAGATCATAAATCATTTAATAAGAAAATTTTGTTGAATAAACTTTTTTTAAAAACATTAGTTAAAAAAATGATCCATTAGTTTGTTACATTAGGATACCTTATAAATTTGGAACAAGTTTTAGTATTAGAATCAATAAATTCCTAATCCACACCATCATTTCCCACACTTATTTTTCACAATTTAGAAATAGATGATGTCAATTTAAAAATAAGTTAAATAAATAATATATCAGTTCTAAAACTATATTATAAAATTATTTTCTTACTAAAGTTTAATTATATTGTTATTTAGTTTCCCATAGCCATCCATGATTGTCTTTTGTCATTAATTTTTTCTAGGTTGATAAACAAACCCAGAAAATTGGTTAAGGATGATTATAATATAAATATAATTTAACAATATTTATTTTATTTATATGATTTTATTTTATAGAATTAAATCTTATTTATATTTGATAAATAATGATAATCCATATGAAATTCAAAACAAATTACTTCTTGTAGATAGTAGTCCACAGAATGATAAATTAACATTTCAATTATTTGATCAACGAGAGGGAGTGAAGGTGAATTATAATTTGACTCTCCAAATGTGTAATTATATTCTATATTTCATAGTTATTATTTTACATCAAACTTATAACCGGTGAAAAGATGTTTTGGGGAAAATTTGAAAACATTTCATCAAATTGGATAAATAACAACACCAATGTAAGTGTTTAGTCATTTCATTTTTTTCATTCAAAACTCATAAATCATTTGTCAGGAATTATTTATTGGTATTTTTTCAAAAAAACTGTATACTAATTTTTCAGAGTGGTTTTAAAGTGAGAGATCCATTTAAAGTCAGATAAAACCCCTTCAAAATGGTTTAGCCTCTTTTTTAATAATTCATTAATATATAAATTTATAAATTTTTATAATTATTCTCCTTATTTTATTTATTATTTATTATTTATTATTATTCATTATTATTAATTTAGTTTAATATAATTGTTATCAGTATTTATTTATTATTATTTATCTAGTAATATTTAATATTTTTTTAATATTTATTTAATTTTATTTTTCATTTTATTTATTTATTATATATTTTATTATATAATTCATTCATTTATATATTATTATTTTTAATTTACATATAAATAATAATTTATTATTATTATTATTACCATGAACATCCACATGCATGTCTCAAATATTTCATGTGGAGATTCTATATTGGGTGATATTTGTAAACCTAACCTTATGGTTGTTTAACAAAAAATGTACCACATCAAGTGTCATTTAATGTTGTGAGTAAATAGAATTTAATATACTTATATATATATATAAATATAGAAAAAGAAATAACTCATTCAAAATAAATACTACATAACTCATTAGTAATTTTTAATTAATAATTCATACTTAATAAGTAATATTTAGTAATTCATATTTATCAAAAAACTAATAATATATAAATAATATACTAAAATGGTAATAAATAGTTAAAAGTACGTAATAAATAATAAATTATAAATTATAAATAGTTATTAATATTTTTTTCAAATGGTTGAGTCTCGAGTCCTCATTATTTATTATAAAAATTAAACAAGTCATGGAACATACAAAACCATATGGTCCACACAAAACTAGAACAAAAACGGATAACCCGCTCGAGAAAGGGTGTTCATACTATGGTCAGTGATGCGTCCACCAATCCCATGTAGGTGTCGTCCTCTCCTCCAAGTCTTGTCTTGTACCCATGGACCACCACCCCCATCTGATACCTCAGCAACAACATTGGCATTCATGACTTCACATCCAACCACATCATAACTTTTTTTACAATCATCATCAATATTGGATGAGGAAAATATGTCAAATGAGTTTTGAAAACTAACATTACAATTCATTGTACCAATTAGAGAATGATATTCTCTACATATTGATGATTCATAAGAACCTGAATTGGATTGAATAATTTATTACATCCTCTAAGTAGTAAGAAGCTGTGAAAACGTTCTTAAGGTATGTGAAATAATGGTTGAATCATTTTTAATATCACAATCATCCATAAAAGGGGTTCTATGCCTATTCTTATCATATCTTGCATTAGATATATCAACAATTCTAGTGGATTCATGTTCAGTGGGGGGATTAGAATGAGTCCTCATTCAACTGGTCGTGTATCCAAATCCCATAAAGTTACCCACTATACCAGAATAAAGTGCATTGTTAGTGGGAATTTATGTTTCATGAAAATGTATGACATGCAAACCTGAATTTCTCATTTTATACTATCAATGAAGGAATCATTATATGTTACATCTGTGTTGTTTTAAATTGAAGCAGCCCCAATTTGAGGTAAGTTAGATACAACATATTCTCATTCCGTGCTCATAGAACCATGTTATACATCAGTATGATTTATTAATGAGTGGACTTTCTTTTGGAATTTCTAATTTAGATAAATAGGAGGCTGAAGAATTCATGGACTTAGTGTTCCTTGAAATTGTATAATCCCTATAATACTTATCTTTTTTCATCTATAATTAATCATAATATACTCATGTCATATAATTTAACCAATATGCCTATGTGCGAAATGACCTTTTACCACTTTAATATCATCTCGGGCTTCCTCATATTCATTTTTAAACCCCTAGATAGCACATATTTAAATGTGACAAAATTTAATCCATAATAATATGTGGTTCCATCAACTGTTGTTTAATTAGTTTCAGCATGATCAGATAATTTTAATTGTGTTTTTCCATTCAATTGAATCATAGTTACAAGACCATGACCTTCAATTGAAAAACATCCATCCTTTAAAAAGGGGTCCCCAGCATCTGATGTGGGGAGACTCTAAAAATAATATAATCCATATTTTGATTCGACCCTAATGAAGTATCCAAATATTTAAAAGAAATATCATAATTTATCATCTATTTTTTTATTATTAAACATCCTCTAGAGACATTGTAAATCAGGACCTTTGGTCTTATAGTTTTAATAATATAAATCTCTTATAAAAATATCATTTGAATGACCAACAATATGACATTGAACACAAAATAGGGGTTCATTCTCATATTTAATCTGATGTCAAATCTCATCATGTGGTGTGGACATACCCACTCTATCAATCAGTGTATATCATAAATTGTCAAGAACTAAATCACATGGATAATGACAAAAAATAACTGATTCAGTGGAAAAATAAACTCTTATCAGGACCCCTATCACAGAGGCTATGTCATGTAGGATCTCATCATTCCATAAAAACATACTTTGTCCATGTATTTTGATCTATACATGTGCACATGTATCAATGAAATAATTCAGGTAGAAGTTTAATTTTCAGTCATGAATTTGAACAGTCCCTGGTCTGAGATTCAAATATTTGATACACTATGTGCTCCCCTAGAGATCCACATAAGGGAATAATATGTGGACAAAACCATGTTAAAGGGAAAGTCATTTCAAATCTGTAAAACCCAAAGTATATTGTAAACATAAGATGAAATATAGAAGATTTAGGGGTTTCAAACCATTCACCATGTATATTCGAGTGAATATTTTGTGTCTACACAGTTCAACACGAGTCAAAATAGTATCAACTATTGTGGATAAATGTGTCGTTGATCCATTATTTTTTATACGGTACATAGCGTGATTTTCCAATGGTACAAATGAACCTATGAAGAAGCCCGAGAAAGAAGAAATCCTCCTTAATACTTCTTTTTCACATTCCATATTCTTCCTTAGGCCAGAAGACTCTGGCTGATTTTCACAATGAAGTGAGGTGAAGTTTTGAAGATTGATTCTCCTTTGATGAATTAGGGCATCCGACTCATTGGGAAGTAGTGGGTGTTCCCACTCCTATTTCTCCATCCATAATAATTAGAAATTAATAAATACATAATTACTCAATGAAATATTAAAAAATAATAAATAAAAATTAATTTTAAAAAATAATATTTAAAAAAAAATATTAAATTAATAAATATTGGAAAATAGATAATAAATTATGAATAAATAAATAATAAATTTATATTGGATACATAATAAATATGTAATAAAAAATATGTTGATAATAAAATATAAATAAATTATTAAATAAATGAATAATTAATTTATAAATTCTGAAAAATAAATATAAAATATAAAAATAAGTAATAAAAATGTAATAAAATAATAATTGAAAAAAAAGAATGAATAAAAAATAATCCATTATTGAAAATTAAATCATAAAATATTAATAAATTTAAAATAAATAAATAAAATAAATAAATGTAGAAATTAAATAATTATGAAATAATAAATAAGAAATAAATAAATGAGAAAATAATAATAAAAAATATATAAATAATGAAATTAATAAATTATATGTTATATGTTAGAAACAAATCCATATTTAATATTTAATTACTCATAAATAATAAATAAATATTATTAAAAATAAAAATTTTATATTTTATATTTTATATTTTATATTTTATATTTTATATTTTATAGTAAATATTAAAAAAAAATTAATAAGTAATAACTACAAAATAAAAAATTAATAAATAATAACCAATATATTAGTTATAAATTTTAAAAAATAATGATCAAATAATAACTTAATATTAAATAAAAAATTAATAAAAAATTAATAATAATTTAAAAATAACATGTAATAATAATAAAATAATAAATAATAGGTAATTAATTATAAACTGATAAATAAAAACTAACTAAATTTTATATATTTTGTAAATTATAAATCACTCATGTGATAAAAAACAGTAAATTAATATAAATTTATAAATGAATTATAATTTTAGAAAACATGTATTGATAAATAATAAATAATAAAATTTGAATAAATATTAAATATTTATTTAAAATATATTTAATAATAAATTATTAATCAATAAGTAAAAATAAATAATTAATAAATATTAAAAAAATAATTTAATTAATACTAAATAATAAATGGATGTAAATATCTATAAAAATAATTATTCAGATAATGAAATTTACATAAATGTCTAAGAACACACATTTATGTTGCACACATATATGAAATTAGACACCATAATATGATTTTATATAAATATAAACATATATACTAAAATAAGTAAACATATATATATATATATTAGATAATAAATCGCCAAAATTTGGTTACCCACAATAGTTTCAACACTAAAAAATAAATATGAATGTCAATAAATGGAATTAAATCATAAAACATAAAATGTACATCATGATGCACTTAAATGAACATAATATCTCATAAAATGTTCACAAATTATAATATCTGGAAAAAAACTCATCTTTGGAGGCTAACCCAGCCAATTTTAACTTTGATAAAATATTGACAATCTTTCTGGTTAACACATCATAGACATTATTGCAAGTATTGAATTGATATCAGTTAGAGCCCAAAATGAGAAACCGGATAAAAATTTCTGGTCATTGGAAGTTGAAGTTCGATTTCCATCTTTTCTTAATATAATAATAATTTATATTATTTTAAGTATAAAAAATTTGTTATATATTGATGTTTCAACTTATTTAATAATTTATTGTATTATTAGTTTTGAAGTTCAAATCCTACAACAAACTAAATTATCATTTCATGTTAGAGTCTTTTTTCACTTAGTCGTGATTTATTTTGAATTTCAAATTATTATTAACTAAAAACTATAAATATTTATTAATTTAAAAATTATATTTAGTTAAAATTTTAAATAATAATGTTTGTATGATTAAAAATTATAATCATTAAATTATAATTAAATATTAAATATTTTATTTTTTTCCTTTATTTTATGGGTGTTTTTTTAAATGCCCTCTATTTTCATGATGTTTCAAAAAACCTACCACTAATAAAAAATTTCAAAAATGATTAAATAAATTAAAATTATAAAACAACTAAAACAAAAAACACTTTAGTTGTATTCTTTAAAATATATAATATACTAAACCTAAAAACTATTTAGCGGCGGTTCTCAAAACCGACGATAAAAATCATTCTAAAAACAACTTTTTATTGTAGTGTAGTGTGAAAAATAAACGATTGTTTCTCTTTTGATTTTCTATTTATACGTAATGGAAAAATTGGTGTTGTAATATTAATATAATATATCATTAGTATATTTATGACACTAAAGTTATTATATTACTCTAGTTAGGGTTGTTTTTGAAAAGAAATATTTTGAATAAAATGTTGTTAGTAAGTAATGATTTTGTTGGTACATTGAATAGTATCTTGATAAACACCATATAGTCGATGAAATATGGAATAATTGTTATAAACAGGGGATTAAAGAAACATGAGGAAATTTTAAGTGATAAAAATTGGAGTGCGGCCCAGGGATATTTTTATGGTAAGGTGGATCATTTATATGATAGAAGTGATCCCCTTTTATAAGTGGAGAAATTGGTTCCTTTGTGAATACCCTTTACTTTTCAATGATATTATTACACTATTCAAGGGGAAATGAATCAATGTTTTTGAAAAGATGTATTTTTGGTTTATATTGGTTCATGAAATTCACGAAAAAGTATTTTCACAAATGATTAAAACATATATGATTAAATTTACCAATATATCATACCTTATACCTTCTTTTGTTTTTACTGGGGGTAACTAGTTTTTTCCCAAGTAACATATATTTTATTTATAATAAAAAATAGCCCCTATAACAACATATTTGATCATGAAGCTGAATTAGAATTAAATTTAATCTAAATCAATTTATAAATAATATAAATTTTAGATTTAATTTTTAATTTTTTGTATATTGAAAACAGTTGTACATAAAAAAATTGTTTTTAGTATTATTTGTCCTTAATCATACATAGTATTGGCTTAAAATTGAATAAGTGATAATATGTTTATATATTGGATTAAAAATTGTACTAAATTAATTTTCGAGAATATGTTAATTTATTTATTACATAATAATTACACAATAATAAAAAAATATATGAAAATAAAAATTTTACCATTATCAATGTCATTATTGTCAATATTTGGAATCACATTTTTCCCCATAAAATAATTAATGTAATTTGTTATATTTTAATTTCAAAATAATATTTAAAATACATTTTATATATTTAATTTCAAGTAGGTATAAAATCTAATTCTAATTCAAAGCACATACTAAATGATTTTTTGTGTGAAATGTTATTATTTTTTTCGAAAATGTTATCCACATGTTTTATAAATTAAAAATGGTATTTTTAAATGATTTATATTAGTTATTATATATATATATTATGGAAAAGACTATAATCATTTGTGTCCATTTTTTAGATTATTTCATAAATTTGTCAATTTATTGAAAAAATCTATATTTTTACCATTAACCAAAAAATAAATTATTTTAGAAAAATAACTAATAAATCACTCAAAGGGAATTTTACTATATGATAAAATTAATTTAATTTTAAAAAGTTAAATTTTTTTTTAAAAAAAATCCTTTAAATTAAAGTATAATTTATTAGGAAAAACTTTTTATTGAAAACACCTATTTTAAAAACGTAAGTATTATCAATCCAATTTTGTATGGATTTACAGTTTATTAAAATGTAGTTATTTAAACTATATATTATTATTGTTATATATTATAAGGTTATTTTTGTTGTATTTTATGAGTTTATATTTTTGTGTGGAAAAATATCTCTACATCATGTTAATTTAAAAGAAAAATTATATTGTAAAATCTTATGTCAATTAATTCTTCCCATTAAATAAATAGTATCTTCTTAATTTTATGGATTTCCAACCGGTTATGGTATGATTAGTTATTATTAAAATATTAATCATTTAATATATAACTATTAATATAAAAAACCATACTATCTTAGGATATATGAAATTACTTATCATTCCTCAAACAACATTAGTCTTTCATACAATCATATAGTCATTGTTATATATACTCTATTAGTAAATTATCTTAAAAATACCGTTCTCAAAAAAAAATATGATTCTATAAGGCAATAAACCTTAGTGGAATAATATACTCTCCCAAAAAAAACATCATCTTATACCTCGTTTGTCATAACAACTGGTTCAAAATATCATGGAACAATCAACATATATCATAATTCAAACAATTTGATAAACTACAACAAAAACAACAAGTTTAAATTTTTTATTATAACAACCAAGTTACTTATAAAATCATTATTTTTTTATGTAATTTAATAGTTAATGTAATTATAATTTTTAAGGAAATATGTGGTATTTATTGATTACATGGAATCTATACTTGAAGAATAGTAACCCAACCATCTGAATTGTAATGTGACTATTAGTATTAGTAAAATATCTATTAGAATAATTACCTCACTTATTAGAGTATAAATAATATTTATGTATCTCATAAATAAAAATATGATATATTTATATATTGGAATAAGTAAATAAATGTTTCAAAAATGGTTAATTATGTATTAGAATTTTTTGACATGTAAATGAGTGTTTCATGTTTTATAATTAATATAATTTTGTAAATGAAAATTTAATTTCATTAAATAGATTTATAAATTATAATTTTTTTCATAATAAGTAAAATATAGTTTTATGAGACCATTTTCAATTTTTTAAATAGTCATTATATCATATATAATATTAACATCCTTATTTTTTAAAAACAAAATTGTTGATTTTAATTAAAAATATTTTTTCTAGAATAAAGAACTTTATTTTTGAAAAATAGAGCTCATTTTATAAATATACATATCAAAACATATTTGGGTGAATAACTAGGATTTTTCTTAAAGAGTTGGATATTTTGTGAACAGTAAAAAACCTTAACTTGTGTTATATAATATTATAATTAAATAAATGAATTATTGAGTCATGGGTAATGTTTGGATGTGTTAATAAATCATTAATTAAAACTTAAAATTTCTAGTTAATATACATATTCAAATGAATCAACAATATCGATTTTCTTGAGCCAATAAAATAAATAAATAAATAAAATATTCAAAACACCTCTCTCCTCTCCCTATAAAACCACTACTCACCACATATTCTACTAACACCATATAATACTTATAAATTTACCAAATTATTCTTGATTCCCTTCACAATCATCTTCCACATGTCCAAGATATGTTTGTCTCACGAGAAGACAAAATACAGGATCCATAATTAGGTGATATTCAAGAGGTAATATCATCTTTATTTCTCTTTTAAATTTATTCATTATTTCTTTATTTCTACCTTATCCTCACCTACCATATACAAAATATTATAGTAACTAATGTATAATATATATATTAAAATGTTTCTGGGTTGGTGGAGTATACATCACCAACCCTCTTCTCCTTTTTTCTTATTATAATAACTGAAAACAATGTCTGTGACGTGTCGACTCACTGGCTTCATCGATGGCAAATTTTCATTTTCCATTACTGACATCAAGGATAGAAATAAAAACATTATTATTTTTGAAACAAAAAATTAATATATATATTATGTATTTTTTAATATTCTAGAACTAATTTATAGATATAATAATTAAATAAAATGGGACTAGTTTATGATATTCAGAAAAAGCCAAAAACCAACTAAACGTTAATCATTGGTTATTTATATATAGTCTCATCCAAATATTTAAAAATTTATATATGGGGTCATTTAAAAGTCATAAAATATATTAATACCATTTCATTCCACTATTTCAGTTTTTCTTCTATTTTACAAGAACTTATATAATAGTACTTAAGGGAACATACCATAAATCCATGAAACAAATGCTCTTTGGATAAAGATTATGAAATTTATTACTCATATATATTTCAATAAATATTTCTAATAAAATTTTAATAAATAAAATACTTGTTTATATATGTTTTGAATTATGTAATTAATTAATATAATATGATTTTCTATGACATTATGTATAAGTATACAATTCATTCAGAGATAATGTAACAATATTCTTAACAAAATTTTCATTCATTGGGTTAACCTTATTCTTCAATAATTATTTATTTCTATGATTATTTATAAAATTAAATTTATTTTCTAATGTTTTATTATGTGGCTTTATATTTAACACTCATATTCAATTCATTTGATTAATTTTCACTTTAATGATATGATATTTCTGAGAAATATTAATTAAATACTCATTTCATGTTTCAATAATTTTTATTAAACAATATATTTTAAAATATTTGTTATAAGAGGAATTTAAACCTTTCATGATACGTTATTGGTTTTTCATTTTCATTATATTTTTATGATTTTATTTTAAAATAATATGGTTTCATTTATATATGAATGACTTCATAAAAATGAAAATTGATTTTAAAATGGAAAATTTATTTTCTTCAAGAATGATTCTTTTATGAAATATTTATGTGTTATGGTCATATTGTTGTTCAAGGGAATTTTAATCATGATTTTTTATTCTATTATTAACTAAGGGATGGTGATCCTATTATATCACTCCAATGCATTGGGTATACTGACAACGTTAACTGGTTAGGTTTCTCTTAATATATTATAGGAATATATTTCAATGATTATTTCAAGTGTATAAATGATGGTTACTCCCTATGCACCCATGAGAGATTCTTAATATGTAAGAATGATATGAAGATTATTCCAGTGGTTTTCATTGATTATTTTGGTATTATTTAAATAATTTTACATGAAACCTATGATTTCATATGTTAATAATAATAGAATATATATATATGTGTAAAAGTTATAACTTTTTTAAAATGTTTACATTCATGGACTAACAATTTCCTTTTTTACGTCATATCTACCATAATGAGAATTTTGTACTCATACCAAGAATTAATATATATTTTCACAGGTTTTTTGGATGAGTTAATGAGCATAAGAGTTCATTTTTAATGTTTTATTATGGAATGAAATATTGTTCTATTTAAAAAAATTAATATTATAAAAATGGTCATTTAGTAGAAGTGTATTATTTTGAATATATGAGTTTCTATGTATGAGGTTATGACAATATTATCTATAACTATAAAACTAAAATAACCTCTGGAATGTAGGGAAGTGAATTATAGTTGAATAAACTGGATTATGTAATGTTTAAGGCATTGTCCTTATAATTGGTATTACATGAAAGGTTTAGATAATTATTGGTGTTATGATAATGTTAATAGAATTCCAATATATTATTTTTATTATTTGTTTAGGTTTAAATGATATAGAATTTAATTATTTACATGTCACCACATCAAATATATTTAAATTAATAGAGGTTTTTTTAGAATAAAGAGGGATGCTAAAGTAATAACATAATGAGAAGATGATATCCTTCATAATCAACATCCAAGAATAGTGGTAATTAGAATTGAGAAGTTTGTGAAAGTAATGTACCACATGATGTATGCTATAAATAGATAAGGAATCAATTAATGGGATTATCTAGATAAACCACTTATGAACTTGTCAGTGGTTCGAAGTTTTATTATGTAACACCCTCCTACATTAATTGGATCTTCTAACCCAATGGTAGCAGATTGGTGGAATGAAACCCTAGAATTTTTTTTTCATTTTCATGGGTTGTTCATTCCATCAAAAGATTTTGCATTCTATTTCCTAATTATTAAGTGAATCTAACCATTAGTGTTCAATGATCTAGAATATTTAGGATTATGAGAATATTTATTCCTTGAAATGAGTTGAATTGAAAAATATCTTCCATTAACAATATTTTTCTAAGGTGAATTTACTTATGCTGGAATAAAATTCTGGAATTGATGCAAGCAGAGGATTCAATGTATAAAAAATGAAAAATTCACCTGATTGGTAAATTATGCACTAAAGTTTAACTGGGGTTTTATAGTAAAACAAATCATTTTTATATAGAATTTATGTCAACATATTAAGGTTAAATGTATTATAAATAATTTACAAGATATGAAATACTCATTCATTATACATAAAAGGTGGAAATGTTGTTTTTTGATGATAATGTGAACACTGACCCCAAATATAAAAAGATCTCCTGGTGGTAGAAAAATTAAAATAATTAATTGAAGATGTTTGATTGTAAGAAAATTAAGATTTCAATTTTTGATAATTGTGATAAAATAACACATTAGGTAATGATTTTTAATATATATTAAGTGTTTTTGATGATTTAATTTTAGGAATATGTCTTATCATTTCGATGAAAAATATCATGGTAGTTGTAATAATAATTCTTATATAGATGAATTAAAATATTTTAAATGACATAAGTTGGTTCATTGTGGAATTCAATGTTCCAAGAGGAACCCAAAGGATGTGAAGAAGACATTTTGTTAGGGGAGATTTGTGGTGAAATACATTCCACCTACATCAGTGGATGTTGGTCCAACCAATGGAGTGATATCATGTACGTTGTATGATTACTCATATTTTCCTAATAACTAATTTTATTTGAGGTCTACTATGTTCATTTTTAGAATATTTATGTTAAATTTGAAATTTCACCTCAATAAATGACACGAGAAATTATTATAAATAAATATAGGGTTAATATTAAGGAAAAATCATTTATAAGAATCTTCATATTGATGTTTGTGGATATAATTTACCTTCACCACATGTTTTCTTGCACTTATTATATTTTTTGTTATTCGGGTGTGGATTCGATTTCTATTTACTTCTGTATGATTTATTGTAGAGCTAAAGAAGGTATTTTTCGTAACAGTTTCAGTTTTTGTACAATAATGAACCAATAACATTGATAAAATGTAACTAAGTAGAGAAACTATTAAATAATGTTCATGATTTTATCTCACATGTGTTTTTGGAAATAGGGGTGAAAGTCATATTAATGAAATTTTTTCATTGTAAATATGTATTTTGATTCTTTTTATTAATTTATTACTAATATACCTAACCGTGAGGTTGTGTTTAATATTGAATTTGTCCCTTCAACTATACCTAATTAAAAACTAGAATAAAAAATTGATCAATTATAACTTTTATAATTGAAAAATCTCTTTCATGAGTTTTGAGAAAAATGTATCATTATTCCTAGTACATCACATTGTGGTTCTCCTATTCTATATTTTAATAAAATGGCTCTATGAGGCCTTCTATCTATTATAATGATATGAATAACAAACCTATAAAAAATAAGTATCAATTTCCTCATATTTATGACTTATTTGATCAGAACATGGGGTAATAGTATTTTTCTAATACTAACTCTAGACCCATGTAACATAACGTCAAGGTGAAGGAGGAATAAATTCTTAAAATAACATTTTGTACTAGATATGTGTATGTCGTATTTTTTATTCCATTTATTTTGAATAATTTCACTTTATTATATATGGATCATATGATTGGAATCTTCCATTAATATTTATAATTTTTTGTTGTTTTTATTGTTGATATATTTTTAATTCAAAAATTATTGAGCATCCTAAAAAACATGTATGGATATTTCTATAAACACTAATATAAAATAAGTTGTATATGACGTTTAGAAAATGTGTTTTTTAGTTACAATTTTTTGTTTCTTGGCCACATTATAAATATGGTTTGAATAACAATTAATGCCATCAAAAAAGTTGTTGATTAATATCCAAGACCTACAAATGTTACTGATATATATAGTTTTCTTAGATTAAATTTCTATTACCAATGGATTGTTAACAAATTTCCAAGGTTATCTATCATAATAAATAATTAACACAAAAAAGTGATTAAATTTAATTGGATATAATAATTTTATTTTTTTTAAGAATGAAAAATGATATTGTCAGGCTCCTTATTTTTGGTATTTCCAACCTCAAATTGAATGTTGTTCATTTTTAGTGATGATTATTTAATGGGAATTGGTTTTTTACTGATATAGAATGATCATATAATTTAATATAACTCATTAAAATTGAGGCCTCATGAGTTAAATTATACACAGATGATTTACAATTAGCAGATTTAGTTTCCTCATTAAAAATTTAGAATCCTAATTTATATAGATCCAAATGTGAAATATATATTTATTATAAAAGTTTCAATTATAAATATACTCAGAAGTAATTGAACATGAGGTTGATAATATTTCTAGAACTGATTGAGGATTACTCATTATCTATTCATTACCATCCAGAAAATCATATAATGTGGATGGTTCATTGATTTGTAAAAAAATTGTTACATTACCCATGTTTCATTTGGAATATGAACCCTTCAT
Organism: Viscum album; assembly: GCA_963277665.1. Taxonomy (NCBI): domain Eukaryota; kingdom Viridiplantae; phylum Streptophyta; class Magnoliopsida; order Santalales; family Viscaceae; genus Viscum; species Viscum album. Next base: position 414,246,511 of record OY728153.1, on the reverse strand, counting down.
TAATTATTAAATTAATATTTTCTTGGATTCTTTTTTGCATAAAATTCCTCTTTTTTGATTTTGGTGTCAATGTGATCATCCCAATCATACAAAATTAAGATTGCATAGAAGGAAGACCATGAGTTAGAAAAAATATTATTAGTTAAAATGGGAATGTTTCCAAATTTTCATATTGATAATGATTATTTTTTGATAGTTGGGATGAGATTTTTTTCCTTGTGATTTACATTTGAAGAAAGAGTTATTATGTAATGGTCATTGTTCTATGTTTTCAGTTAATCCAGCGAGAACTAATATGTTCATTGAACATGAAGAGTATTACTGTTGAAATGTAATGAAAACATATATGGTTGACTTTAAAATTATAGGTTTTCCTTTTCAATGGGAGAAAATGAATTCCAATTACCAAAGTATATGATTCATCATTTTCTAGTTCCAATGTGGATGAGGGAAAATATATCGATGTATTTCATAGTGGTATTACAAAAAACATGACGAGTTAAAAAATTTGATTTGGGTTATTATTGGCCGACTAACTAAATATGAAGTGTTTATTAATATTCAGCATAATATTTATTTATATAATCATTCTCAACAATACCTCAAAGAGATAGTTATGTTACATTTAGTTTCTCTCCCCATTGTATCTGATCATGATTCTAGGTTCACATATATCAATTATAAAGGCCTTTATAAGTCATTTCTAATTGAATTAAATTTTAGCACATAATTTCATCCATATAGTAGTGAAAAAAATGATTTGATGTTAATGTGTTTTATATTTTGAATGTCAAGTTTTAACCAGCTTATTTAAATGTGGTGTTAAAAATAAGCATTTCATCATCATTTTTTAAAAAACGGACATTGAAAACCAATTTAATTTTTTAAATTAATCGGCATTGATTTTTTTGAAAATATATTCCAAAAGATAAAAAACAATGGAAACTACAAATATTAGACACCATAGAATATCAAAATCCTTGAAATAGAAAATCAGTATTCATCAATAAAAAAACATTTATAAGTGACTAAAAATATTTAAAATCATACATAATATTAACATTTTAATCAAAAAATTATCTATACCTGTTTATTATAAACTATTATTAAAAAACATGAAATTTACAACATAATCATTGTTGATTATTGTTAAATCATTTGTTCAATGTCATTATGTTCAATAGCATATTATAAAAAATCAATTTATTGAACACATTTAATTAGGAAAATGTAATACTAATCACAAACATTTGAATATATATACCTTAAATCATAATCACACTAACAAATAGTTTGAAAACCACGATCGAAGATGGCCAAGTTTATCATTCATGTAATAATCAACATCATTTAATGTCTACAATATTATGAATGGAATATGATTAAAAAATATATTATTATAATAAAAAATGTAACATAATTAATATGACTAACCTAATCAAAATCAGTTGTTACCCCATTTGTTATTATCTCATACATGAATTGTAGAATAAAATAACCACAATCGACATGTCCTTGTTGACGATGGCACTTCAATTAATAAAAAAATTAAATTGACAATGAAATACAATATATATATATATATCTAATATAAAAAATAATTAAATTTACTTTCACATAGTTGATTTTATTCATATTCTCTATTGACAAGTGATATTTGTAAAAATTATTCATGACTTTCATTTTTATATATATCAAATAATAATACATTTAAAAACAATCAGAAATAAACATAATGCGATTATAAAAAAATCAAACATACTTTTATATTATGGTTGAATCTTATCTATGAACATCACAAAATAAATAGAAAATCTAATATAATGTTTTTTCACTTTGGTAGAATACACGTAACATCCAATGCCCCCTATAATACAAATGTTTCACATTTAATGAAATTACAATTATCATTAGTGAATAATTATGTTTCTGTTCTTACCCATTAAGAAATGGTAAAAAAAACAACCGATATTCATCAATATAACCTCTCACATACATATGCCTCTTTATATTTAGTCAACACATATATCACAATCATTGAAATGAATTCAAGATGTATAAAACAATAAACTCATCTGTATTAATTTTGAAAATGTATTTTTTGTAGATACCTAAATAAAAAATGAATATAGTTCTTCAATTTAAACAATGTTTATTTTTAAAATTAAAATGTGAAACTTCAATTTAATTAATTGGAATACAAATGAAACACAGGAAGACTAAGCATATAAAAATAAATTATATCAACTGTATCTTCATTGTATATTCTCAATGGATAGTTTCTTACAAATATGATGTAAGACATCCTAGACTCATATATATTAGATAAGGAAGAATAAACCCAAGATAATCTTTCTCTTCCATCATAAATATATTCTGTATCTACATTTATTTATTGATGAAGATTTTGTTTGCTTCATTACATTTCATTGGATTTTCGATACTCCTATGTATGTTAAATGTCAGAAAAAATTATAAGTAATATTCAATGAGTGGTAATTAATATTTAAAATGTATACCTAGTATAACATCTTACCATGAAGGGTATATGTAAAAAATTAAAAAAAATTACACATAAAATCCCAACTCCAGTAGCATCTATGGCATTGAATGGTAGTAGAGGAGTAGGATCAATAATATATTGTACTAACACTTTAACCAGACCCTTCGGAATATAATCGCCATATATTGAATCCGCCAAAAAATGCACGACTATAAACACTGCAATATATACATCAAAATATCCTCTATACAACTCACATTATATGGTTGTGTCCGAGTGAGGATGTGGAGAACCTGGGTTGGAAGGCTAGGCAAGTAGTGTAGACTATGACTATCTCATCAATAGATCTATCATATCATACTTTATAGCTACATGAATTTGAACTCCTATGGAGTTTTTCATATCTTTCAGCTGATATTTTAGAGATTATATTTCTAGGTATCTTGATTTTTTTACATTGATGTCCAAAAACATTACGAATACTAGCACCTGCCTCATATCGTCTTATGTTGTCAGGGTTTTCTGGAATTCCTAAAGCAGTTGCTTGCATTTCCATCCAAACCTCTGATATAAATGTTCCATCTGTCTATTACACATTAAGTATATCCAAAATTATAATTGAGAAAGGTATATTAGTTTTGTTAATTTATTAATTAAAATACTTCATGAATAATTTTAATTATTTACGAAAATTTATTTTAGTCACTTATTTGTATTTCTATGAATAATGCATTTCATTTTTTAATTCTTATAGATATTTTCCAATTCTTATATCAAGTGGGTGGAGATGGAGAACTGAATTATACCTCATCATAAACACTAATGGAGTGATCTCTAATCCTTCAATCAATTCCTCAATCATTTTTTCTCAAATAATTGATACCACCCATGAGATAATGTATGAGGGTATACATTCTGAAATGAGATGTCTTTATGGGATCTCCTCATATCTTTTTAAATATAAAGTAAACTAATAAGTAATTAAGTAAATATATTATACATTTTAAAATATAATATTATATAATTATCATACATGAAATGTTTCATCATGTCAGGTGGAATAAAATTTCATCCGTTATCTATTTCTTTAAATCAATACACGAGGCATGTGATTTAATTTTGTCTCCATATATACACATAATTTTTTAGCTGTTTTAAAAATCCCTCCATAGAACCACTATTAATGTAAGACATATTTTCTTATCTTATTTATTATACAAAATTTATTGTGATATGTAATCTCATAACATTAATTTATTAAATCATCAAAATTTATTGTGATATGTAACTAGTTTTTAGATAATAAATCACCAAAATTTGGTTACCCACAATAGTTTCAACACTAAAAAATAAATATGAATGTCAATAAATGGAATTAAATCATAAAACATAAAATGTACATCATGATGCACTTAAATGAACATAATATCTCATAAAATGTTCACAAATTATAATATCTGGAAAAAAACTCATCTTTGGAGGCTAACCCAGCCAATTTTATCTTTGATAAAATATTGACAATCTTTCTGGTTAACACATCATAGACATTATTGCAAGTATTGAATTGATATCAGTTAGAGCCCAAAATGAGAAACCGGATAATAATTTCTGGTCATTGGAAGTTGAAGTTCGATTTCCAACTTTTCTTAATATAATAATAATTTATATTATTTTAAGTATAAATTTTTTTTTCAATATTGATGTTTCAACTTATTTAATAATTTATTGTATTATTAGTTTTGAAGTTCAAATCCTACAACAAACTAAATTGTCATTTCATGTTAGAGTCTTTTTTCACTTAGTCGTGATTTATTTTGAATTTCAAATTATTATTAACTAAAAACTATAAAAATTTATTAATTTAAAAATTATATTTATTTAAAATTTTAAATAATAATCTTTGTATGATTAAAAATTATAATCATTAAATTATAATTAAATATTAAATATTTTATTTTTTTCCTTTATTTTATGGGTGTTTTTTTAAATGCCCTCTATTTTCATGATGTTTCAAAAAACCTACCACTAATAAAAAATTTCAAAAATGATTAAATAAATTAAAATTATAAAACAACTAAAACAAAAAACACTTTAGTTGTTTTCTTTAAAATATATAATATACTAAACCTAAAAACTATTTAGCGGCGGTTCTCAAAACCGACGATAAAAATCATTCTAAAAACAACTTTTTATTGTAGTGTAGTGTGAAAAATGAACGATTGTTTCTCTTTTCATTTTCTATTTATACGTAATGGAAAAATTGGTGTTGTAACATTAATATAATATATCATTAGTATATTTATGACACTAAAGTTATTATATTACTCTAGTTAGGGTTGTTTTAGAAAAGAAATATTTTGAATAAAATGTTGTTAGTAAGTAATGATTTTGTTGGTACATTGAATAGTATCTTGATAAACACCATATAGTCGATGAAATATGGAATAATTGTTATGAACAGGGGATTAAAGAAACATGAGGAAATTTTAAGTGAGAAAAATTGGAGTGCGGCCCAGGGATATTTTTATGTTAAGGTGGATCATTTATATGATAGAAGTGATCCCCTTTTATAAGTGGAGAAATTGGTTCCTTTGTGAATACCCTTTACTTTTCAATGATATTATTACACTATTCAAGGGGAAATGAATCAATGTTTTTGAAAAGATGTATTTTTGGTTGATATTGGTTCATGAAATTCATGAAAAAGTATTTTCACAAATGATTAAAACATATATGATTAAATTTATCAATAAATCATACCTTCTACCTTCTTTTGTTTTTACTGGGGGTAACTAGTTTTTACCCAAGTAACATATATTTTATTTATAATAAAAAACAGCCCCTATAACAACATATTTGATCATGAAGCTGAATTAGATTTAAATTTAATCTAAATCTATTTATAAATAATATAAATTTTAGATTTAATTTTTAATTTTTTGTATATTGAAAACAGTTGTACATAAAAAAATTGTTTTTAGTATTATTTGTCCTTAATCATACATAGTATTGGCTTAAAATTGAATAAGTGATAATATGTTTATATATTGGATTAAAAATTGTACTAAATTAATTTTCGAGAATATGTTAATTTATTTATTACATAATAATTACACAATAATAAAAAAATATATGAAAATAAAAATTTTACCCTTATCAATGTCATTATTGTCAATATTTGGAATCACATTTTTCCCCATAAAATAATTAATGTAATTTGTTATATTTTAATTTCAAAATAATATTTAAAATACATTTTATATATTTAATTTCAAGTAGGTATAAAATCTAATTCTAATTCAAAGCACATACTAAATGATTTTTTGTGTGAAATGTTATTATTTTTTTCGAAAATGTTATCCACATGTTTTATAAATTAAAAATGGTATTTTTAAATGATTTATATTAGTTATTATATATATATATTATGGAAAAGACTATAATCATTTGTTTCCATTTTTTAGATTATTTCATAAATTTGTCAATTTATTGAAAAAATCTATATTTTTACCATTAACCAAAAAATAAATTATTTTAGAAAAATAACTAATAAATCACTCAAAGGGAATTTTACTATATGATAAAATTAATTTAATTTTAAAAAGTTAATTTTAAAAAAAAAAAAATCCTTTAAATTAAAGTATAATTTATTAGGAAAAACTTTTTATTGAAAACACCTATTTTAAAAACGTAAGTATTATCAATCCAATTTTGTATGGATTTACAGTTTATTAAAATGTAGTTATTTAAACTATATATTATTATTGTTATATATTATAAGGTTATTTTTTTTGTATTTTATGAGTTTATATTTTTGTGTGGAAAAATATCTCTACATCATGTTAATTTAAAAGAAAAATTATATTGTAAAATCTTATGTCAATTAATTCTTACAATTAAATAAATAGTATCTTCTTAATTTTATGGATTTCCAACCGGTTATGGTATGATTAGTTATTATTAAAATATTAATCATTTAATATATAACTATTAATATAAAAAACCATACTATCTTAGGATATATGAAATTACTTATCATTCCTCAAACAACATTAGTCTTTCATACAATCATATAGTCATTGTTATATATACTCTATTAGTAAATTATCTTAAAAATACCGTTCTCAAAAAAAATATGATTCTATAAGGCAATAAACCTTAGTGGAATAATATACTCTCCCAAAAAAAACTTCATCTTATACCTCGTTTGTCATAAAAACTGGTTCAAAATATCATGGAACAATCAACATATATCATAATTCAAACAATTTGATAAACTACAACAAAAACAACAAGTTTAAATTTTTTATTATAACAACCAAGTTACTTATAAAATCATTATTTTTCTATGTAATTTAATAGTTAATGTAATTATAATTTTTAAGGAAATATGTGGTATTTATTGATTACATGGAATCTATACTTGAAGAATAGTAACCCAACCATCTGAATTGTAATGTGACTGTTAGTATTAGTAAAATATCTATTAGAATAATTACCTCACTTATTAGAGTATAAATAATATTTATGTATCTCATAAATAAAAATATGATATATTTATATATTGGAATAAGTAAATAAATGTTTCAAAAATGGTTAATTATGTATTAGAATTTTTTGACATGTAAATTAGTGTTTCATGTTTTATAATTAATATAATTTTTTAAATGAAAATTTAATTTCATTAAATAGATTTATAAATTATAATTTTTTTCATAATAAGTAAAATATATTTTTATGAGACCATTTTCAATTTTTCAAATAGTCATTATATCATATATAATATTAACATCCTTATTTTTTAAAAACAAAATTGTTGATTTTAATTAAAAATATTTTTTCTAGAATAAAGAACTTTATTTTTGAAAAATAGAGCTCATTTTATAAATATACATATCAAAAAATATTTGGGTGAATAACTAGGATTTTTCTGAAAGAGTTGGATATTTTGTGAACAGTAAAAAACCTTAACTTGTGTTATATAATATTATAATTAAATAAATGAATTATTGAGTCATGGGTAATGTTTGGATGTGTTAATAAATCATTAATTAAAACTTAAAATTTCTAGTTAATATACATATTCAAATGAATCAACAATATCGATATTCTTGAGCCAATATAATAAATAAATAAATAAAATATTCAAAACACCTCTCTCCTCTCCCTATAAAACCACTACTCACCACATATTCTACTAACACCATATAATACTTATAAATTTACCAAATTATTCTTGATTCCCTTCACAATCATCTTCCACATTTCCAAGATATGTTGGTCTCACGAGAAGAAAAAATACAGGATCCATAATTAGGTGATATTCAAGAGGTAATATCATCTTTATTTCTCTTTTAAATTTATTCATTATTTCTTTATTTCTACCTTATCCTCACCTAACATATACAAAATATTATAGTAACTAATGTATAATATATATATTAAAATGTTTCTGGGTTGGTGGAGTATACATCACCAACCCTCTTCTCCTTTTATCTTATTATAATAACTGAAAACAATGTCTGTGACGTGTCGACTCACTGGCTTCATCGATGGCAAATTTTCATTTTCCATTACTGACATCAAGGATAGAAATAAAACCATTATTATTTTTGAAACAAAAAATTAATATATATATTATGTATTTTTTAATATTCTAGAACTAATTTATAGATATAATAATTAAATAAAATGGGACTAGTTTATGATATTCAGAAAAAGCCAAAAACCAACTAAACGTTAATCATTGGTGATTTATATATAGTCTCATCCAAATATTTAAAAATTTATATATGGGGTCATTTTTAAAGTCATAAAATATATTAATACCATTTCATTCCACTATTTCAGTTTTTCTTCTATTTTACAAGAACATATATAATAGTACTTAAGGGAACATACCATAAATCCATGAAACAAATGCTCTTTGGATAAAGATTATGAAATTTATTACTCATATATATTTCAATAAATATTTCTAATAAAATTTTAATAAATAAAATACTTGTTTATATATGTTTTGAATTATGTAATTAATTAATATAATATGATTTTCTATGACATTATGTATAAGTATACAATTCATTCAGAGATAAGGTAACAATATTCTTAACAAAATTTTCATTCATTGGGTTAACCTTATTCTTCAATAATTATTTATTTCTATGATTATTTATAAAATTAAATTTATTTTCTAATGTTTTATTATGTGGCTTTATATTTAACACTCATATTCAATTCATTTGATTAATTTTCACTTTAATGATATGATATTTCTGAGAAATATTAATTAAATACTCATTTCATGTTTCAATAATTTTTATTAAACAATATATTTTAAAATATTTGTTATAAGAGGAATTTAAACCTTTCATGATACGTTATTGGTTTTTCATTTTCATTACATTTTTATGATTTTATTTTAAAATAATATGGTTTCATTTATATATGAATGACTTCATAAAAATGAAAATTGATTTTAAAATGGAAAATTTATTTTCTTCAAGAATGATTCCTTTATGAAAGATTTATGTGTTATGGTAATATTGTTGTTCAAGGGAATTTTAATCATGATTTTTTATTCTATTATTAACTAAGGGATGGTGATCCTATTATATCACTCCAATGCATTGGGTATACTGACAACGTTAACTGGTTAGGTTTCTCTTAATATATTATAGGAATATATTTCAATGATTATTTCAAGTGTATAAATGATGGTTACTCCCTATGCACCCATGAGAGATTCTTAATATGTAAGAATGATATGAAGATTATGCCAGTGGTTTTCATTGATTATTTTGGTATTATTTAAATGGTTTTACATGAAACATATGATTTCATATGTTAATAATAATAGAATATATATATGTGTGTAAAAGTTATAACTTTTTTAAAATGATTACATTCATGGACTAACAATTTCGTTTTTTACGTCATATCTACCATAATGAGAATTTTTTACTCATACCAAGAATTAATATATATTTTCAAAGGTTTTTTGGATGAGTTAATGAGCATAAGAGTTCATTTTTAATGTTTTATTATGGAATGAAATATTGTTTTATTTAAAAAAATTAATATTATAAAAATGGTCATTTAGTAGAAGTGTATTATTTTGAATATATGAGTTTCTATGTATGAGGTTATGACAATATTATCTATAAATATAAAACTAAAATAACCTTTGGAATGTAGGGAAGTGAATTATAGTTGAATAAACTGGATTATGTAATGTTTAAGGCATTGTCCTTATAATTGGTATTACATGAAAGGTTTAGATAATTATTGGTGTTATGATAATGTTAATAGAATTCCAATATATTATTTTTATAATTTGTTTAGGTTGAAATGATATAGAATTTAATTATTTACATGTCACCACATCAAATATATTTAAATTAATAGAGGTTTTTTTAGAATAAAGAGGGATGCTAAAGTAATAACATAATGAGAAGATGATATCCTTCATAATCAACATCCAAGAATAGTGGTAATTAGAATTGAGAAGTTTGTGAAAGTAATGTACCACATGATGTATGCTATAAATAGATAAGGAATCAATTAATGGGATTATCTAGATAACCCACTTATGAACTTGTCAGTGGTTCGAAGTTTTATTATGTAACACCCTCCTACATTAATTGGATCTTCTAACCCAATGGTAGCAGATTGGTGGAATGAAGCCCTAGAATTTTTTTTTCATTTTCATGGGTTGTTCATTCCATCAAAAGATTTTGCATTCTATTTCCTAATTATTAAGTGAATCTAACCATTAGTGTTCAATGATCTAGAATATTTAGGATTATGAGAAGATTTATTCCTTGAAATGAGTTGAATTGAAAAATATCTTCCATTAACAATATTTTTCTAAGGTGAATTTACTTATGCTGGAATAAAATTCTGGAATTGATGCAAGCAGAGGATTCAATGTATAAAAAATGAAAAATTCACCTGATTGGTAAATTATGCACTAAATTTTAACTGGGGTTTTATAGTAAAACAAATCATTTTTATATAAAATTTATTTCAACATATTAAGGTTAAATGTATTATAAATAATTTACAAGATATGAAATACTCATTCATTATACATAAAAGGTGGAAATGTTGTTTTTTGATGATAATGTGAACACTGACCCCCAATATAAAAAGATCTCCTGGTGGTAGAAAAATTAAAATAATTAATTGAAGATGTTTGATTGTAAGAAAATTAAGATTTCAATTTTTGATAATTGTGATAAAATAACGCATTAGGTAATGAATTTTAATATATATTAAGTGTTTTTGATGATTTAATTTTAGGAATATGTCTTATCATTTCGATGAAAAATATCATGGTAGTTGTAATAATAATTCTTATATAGATGAATTAAAATATTTTAAATGACATAAGTTGGGTCATTGTGGAATTCAATGTTCCAAGAGGAACCCAAATGATGTGAAGAAGACATTTTGTTAGGGGAGATTTGTGGTGAAATACATTCCACCTACATCAGTGGATGTTGGTCCAACAAATGGAGTGATATCATGTACGTTGTATGATTACTCATATTTTCCTAATAGCTAATTTGATTTGAGGTGTACTATGTTCATTTTTAGAATATTTATGTTAAATTTGAAATTTCACCTCAATAAATGACACGAGAAATTATTATAAATAAATATAGGGTTAATATTAAGGAAAAATCATTTAAAAGAATCTTCATATTGATGTTTGTGGATATAATTTACCTTCACCACATGTTTTCTTGCACCTATTATATTTTTTGTTTATTCGGGTGTGGATTCGATTTCTATTTACTTCTGTATGATTTATTGTAGAGCTAAAGAAGGTATTTTTCTTAACAGTTTCAGTTTTTGTACAATAATGAACCAATAACATTGATAAAATGTCACGAAGTAGAGAAACTATTAAATAATGTTCATGATTTTATCTCACATGTGTTTTTGGAAATAGGGGTGAAAGTCATATTAATGAAATTTTTTCATTGTAAATATGTATTTTGATTCTTTTTATTAATTTATTACTAATATACCTGACCGTGAGGTTGTGTTTAATATTGAATTTGTCCCTTCAACTATACCTAATTCAAAACTAGAATAAAAAATTGATCAATTATAACTTTTATAATTGAAAAATCTCTTTCATGAGTTTTGAGATAAATGTATCATTATTCCTAGTACATCACATTGTGGTTCTCCTATTCTATATTTTAAAAAAATGGCTCTATGAGGCCTTCTATCTATTATAATGATATGAATAACAAACCTATAAAAAATAAGTATCAATTTCCTCATATTTATGACTTATTTGATCAGAACATGGGGTAATAGTATTTTTCTAATACTAACTCTAGACCCATGTAACATAACGTCAAGGTGAAGGAGGAATAAATTCTGAAAATAACATTTTGTACTAGATATGTGTATGTCGTATTTTTTATTCCATTTATTTTGAATAATTTCACTTTATTATATATAGATCATATGATTGGAATCTTCCATTAATATTTATAATTTTTTGTTGTTTTTATTGTTGATATCTTTTTAATTCAAAAATTATTGAGCATCCTAAAAAACATGTATGGATATTTCTATAAACACTAATATAAAATAAGTTGTATATGACGTTTAGAAAATGTGTTTTTTAGTTACAAATTTTTGTTTCTTGGCCACATTATAAATATGGTTTGAATAATAATTAATGCCATCAAAAAAGTTGTTGATTAATATCCAAGACCTACAAATGTTACTGATATATATAGTTTTCTTAGATTAAATTTCTATTACCAATGGATTGTTAACAAATTTCCAAGGTTATCTATAATAATAAATAATTAACACAAAAAAGTGATTAAATTTAATTGGATATAATAATTTTATTTTTTTTAAGAATGAAAAATGATATTGTCAGGCTCCCTATTTTGGGTATTTCCAACCTCAAATTGAATGTTGTTCATTTTTAGTGATGATTATTTAATGGGAATTGGTTTTTTACTGATATAGAATGATCATATAATTTAATATAACTCATTAAAATTGAGGCCTCATGAGTTAAATTATACCACAGATGATTTACAATTAGCAGATTTAGTTTCCTCATTAAAAATTTAGAATCCTAATTTATATAGATCCAAATGTGAAATATATATTTATTATAAAAGTTTCAATTATAAATATACTCAGAAGTAATTGAACATGAGGTTGATAATATTTCTAGAACTGATTGAGGATTACTCTTTATCTATTCATTACCATCCAGAAAATCATATAATGTGGATGGTTCATTGATATGTAAAAAAATTGTTACATTACCCATGTTTCATTTGGAATATGAACCCTTCATTAATTATTAAATTAATATTTTCTTGGATTCGTTTTTGCATAAAATTCGTCTTTTTTGATTTTGGTGTCAATGTGATCATCCCAATCATGCAAAATTAAGATTGCATAGAAGGAAGACCATGAGTTAGAAAAAATATTATTAGTTAAAATGGGAATGTTTCCAAATTTTCATATTGATAATGATTATTTTTTGATAGTTGGGATGAGATTTTTTTCCTTGTGATTTACATTTGAAGAAAGAGTTATTATGTAATGGTCATTGTTCTATGTTTTCAGTTAATCCAGCGAGAACTAATATGTTCATTGAACATGAAGAGTATTACTGTTGAAATGTAATGAAAACATATATGGTTGACTTTAAAATTATAGGTTTTCCTTTTCAATGGGAAAAAAATGAATTCCAATTACCAAAGTATATGATTCATCATTTTCTAGTGCCAATGTGGATGAGGGAAAATATATCGATGTATTTCATAGTGGTATTACAAAAAACATGACGAGTTAAAAAATTTGATTTGGGTTATTATTGGCCGACTAACTAAATATGAAGTGTTTATTAATATTCAGCATAATATTTATTTATATAATCATTCTCAACAATACCTCAAAGAGATAGTTATGTTACATTTAGTTTCTCTCCCCATTGTATCTGATCATGATTCTAGGTTCACATATATCAATTATAAAGGCCTTTATAAGTCATTTCTAATTGAATTAAATTTTAGCACATAATTTCATCCATATAGTAGTGAAAAAAATGATTTGATGTTAATGTGTTTTATATTTTGAATGTCAAGTTTTAACCAGCTTATTTAAATGTGGTGTTAAAAATAAGCATTTCATCATCAGTTTTTAAAAAACGGACATTGAAAACCAATTTAATTTTTTAAATTAATCGGCATTGATTTTTTTGAAAATATATTCCAAAAGATAAAAAACAATGGAAACTACAAATATTAGACACCATAGAATATCAAAATCCTTGAAATAGAAAATCAGTATTCATCAATAAAAAAACATTTATAAGTGACTAAAAATATTTAAAATCATACATAATATTAACATTTTAATCAAAAAATTATCTATACCTGTTTATTATAAACTATTATTAAAAAACATGAAATTTACAACATAATCATTGTTGATTATTGTTAAATCATTTGTTCAATGTCATTATGTTCAATAGCATATTATAAAAAATCAATTTATTGAACACATTTAATTAGGAAAATGTAATACTAATCACAAACATTTGAATATATATACCTTAAATCATAATCACACTAACAAAGAGTTTGAAAACCATGATCGAAGATGGCCAAGTTTATCATTCATGTAATAATCAACATCATTTAATGTCTACAATATTATGAATGGAATATGATTAAAAAATATATTATTATAATAGAAAATATAACATAATTAATATGACTAACCTAATCAAAATCAGTTGTTACCCCATTTGTTATTATCTCATACATGAATTGTAGAATAAAATAACCACAATCGACATGTCCTTGTTGATGATGGCACTTCAATTAATAAAAAAAAATTAAATTGACAATGAAATACAATATATATATATATCTAATATAAAAAATAATTAAATTTACTTTCACATAGTTGATTTTATTCATATTCTCTATTGACAAGTGATATTTGTAAAAATTATTCATGACTTTCATTTTTATATATATCAAATAATAATACATTTAAAAACAATCAGAAATAAACATAATGCGATTATAAAAAAATCAAACATACTTTTATATTATGGTTGAATCTTATCTATGAACATCACAAAATAAATAGAAAATCTAATATAATGTTTTTTCACTTTGGTAGAATACACGTAACATCCAATGCCCCCTATAATACAAATGTTTCACATTTAATGAAATTACAATAATCATTAGTGAATAATTATGTTTCTGTTCTTACCCATTAAGAAATGGTAAAAACAAACAACCGATATTCATCAATATAACCTCTCACATACATATGCCTCTTTATATTTAGTCAACACATATAGCACAATCATTGAAATGAATTCAAGATGTATAAAACAATAAACTCATCTGTATTAATTTTGAACATGTATTTTTTGTAGATACCTAAATAAAAAATGAATATAGTTATTCAATTTAAACAATGTTTATTTTTAAAATTAAAATGTGAAACTTCAATTTAATTAATTGGAATACAAATGAAACACAGGAAGACTAAGCATATAAAAATTAATTATATCAACTGTATCTTCATTGTATATTCTCAATGGATAGTTTCTTACAAATATGATGTAAGACATCCTAGACTCATATATATTAGATAAGGAAGAATAAACCCAAGATAATCATTCTCTTCCATCATAAATATATTCTGTATCTACATTTATTTATTGATGAAGATTTTGTTTGCTTCATTACATTTCATTGGATTTTCGATACTCCTATGTATGTTAAATGTCAGAAAAAATTATAAGTAATATTCAATGAGTGGTAATTAATATTTAAAATGTATACCTAGTATAACATCTTACCATGAAGGGTAGATGTAAAAAATTAAAAACAATTACACATAAAATCCCAACTCCAGTAGCATCTATGGCATTGAATGGTAGTAGAGGAGTAGGATCAATAATATATTGTACTAACACTTTAACCAGACCCTTCGGAATATAATCGCCATATATTGAATCCGCCAAAAAATGCACGACTATAAACACTGCAATATATACATCAAGATATCCTCTATACAACTCACATTATATGGTTGTGTCCGAGTGAGGATGTGGAGAACCTGGGTTGGAAGGCTAGGCAAGTAGTGTAGACTATGACTATCTCATCAATAGATCTATCATATCATACTTTATAGCTACATGAATTTGAACTCCTATGGAGTCTTTCATATCTTTTAGCTGATATTTTAGAGATTATATTTCTAGGTATCTTGATTTGTTTACATTGATGTCCAAAAACATTACGAATACTAGCACCTGCCTCATATCGTCTTATGTTGTCAGGGTTTTCTGGAATTCCTAAAGCAGTTGCTTGCATTTCCATCCAAACCTCTGATATAAATGTTCCATCTGTCTATTACACATTAAGTATATCCAAAATTATAATTGAGAATGGTATATTAGTTTTGTTAATTTATTAATTAAAATACTTCATGAATAAATATAATTATTTACGAAAATTTATTTTAGTCACTTATTTGTATTTCTATGAATAATGCATTTCATTTTTTAATTCTTATAGATATTTTCCAATTCTTATATCAAGTGGGTGGAGATGGAGAACTGAATTATACCTCATCATAAACACTAATGGAGTGATCTCTAATCCTTCAATCAATTCCTCAATCATTTTTTCTCAAAAAATTGATACCAACCATGAGATAATGTATGAGGTATACATTCTGAAATGAGATGTCTTTATGGGATCTCTTCATATCTTTTTAAATAAAAAGTAAACTAATAAGTAATTAAGTAAATATATTATACATTTTATAATATAATATTATATAATTATCATACATGAAATGTTTCATCATGTCAGGTGGAATAAAATTTCATCCATTATCTATTTCTTTAAATCAATACACGAGGCATGTGATTTAATTTTGTCTCCATATATACACATAATTTTTTATCTATTTTAAAAATACCTCCATAGAACCACTATTAATGTAAGACATATTTTGTTATCTTATTTATTATACAAAATTTATTGTGATATGTAATCTCATAACATTAATATTAGTCATTTAATATAGATCATATATGAAAATTTAGATAAAATACATCAATTAATATATTTTACCTTTACAGAATACCAATGATGATTTATCACCAAATTATCAACAAGTTTCTAATAAAGATATAAAATGTTAATCATGAAACATCTATGCATGTCGATATAGCTAATAAAATATGTTTCATCTGGGCTAGTTACATTATAATTATCATCATCAACATTAATATGTAATCGCTCATCTCCATGACAAAGTGATAGTTTTAGTATGTGTGTAATGAAAAGTTTACCAACACGATAATTTGATTTATGAATACTAAAAGAAGAGTACTTCCCCAGTAATGTCTAATCAGTAGTCCTACAATCATATTTCTTAAATAAAATTTTTCTTTCATTAAACAATATGAAAAAATAAAATAACTCAGTATATGTTCTTCTATATTTGAAAATCTATATGTCATTGTAATGGGAATATGTAATGAAATTATTATGTACCTAAATATAATTACATAAGTTAGTAATTTGAAAATATGAAAACATAAATATGTAAGTGATAAATGTGTCACACATATTTCCATTTAAAAAATGAACATATGATTCTTCAACAAAAAATGTACAATGGGAACGATTAAATATAAACATTACTTTTATAAATAAATAATCTTTTAAAAATTTGAATATAAAATCGTGAAAATGTGTCCTCATATTATTAAATTAAACCAAAATGTAATAATCTACGTTATTTATTTCAACAAAAATGTTTAACCATATCTATGTAATATCAAAATTTAAAACAAAAAATCGAATAAATTGTCAAATATATATAATTAAATATCCAATAGTTATAAAATAATACAGTTTTTATACATGTAATTTAAAAAAATAAATATAATTAAATTAATTAAAAGATTATTTAGGGGAGTAATTTAGTTTTTTCTGATATCAATTCCGAATGATAATTTCATGTTTCATGCACTATGTCTACCTTATAATCATTGTTCTCTGAAAATAATGTAATAGATGAAGAATCCTCATATATATCAATATCATCACAATCATCTTCAGTAGCCAAATGGATTATTTTCCCTTGAAAAAAATTTTCCAATGGTCATTCAATTGATCAACTTTATAAAATATTTCCTTTTCATGTGTGGCCATGATAAATAGTTCCTCATTACAACTAAATATTTTCAAATCAACCAGTTAAATCTGAAATACATCATACTTCATACCACTATAACATGTTACTAAATAACACCTAAACTCTGTGAAACAAAATTTTTTATAATGAATTTCCATATGAATTCATGTACTATAAAATATGTATTTGATACAAAAAATTGGGTTTTTATCTTTTGAACTCAAAAATAAATAGATTATGCGATGAACATTAAACCCCTATTTTGAAAGGAACGGTTATCATATAGCTTATTTGTGTATTATTTGAACATGTTAATACAAAAACCATTCCATTTTATCACATTAAGAGGTGGTACCTTTGCCAACTATTTCAATGATTATGATGTAGATATATCTGTGTTGAATTTCTCTTTAAACCATGAAATAAATGTCTTTTTATACTAAATAATCAGCCATATTTCATTTATTTTTGGATAGTGTAACATAAATTATGAAATATGTGATGACATATATGATTTAACAATATTTTTGTTGTTAAAAATGAACAATGTGTCTGCATCACTTCATTGTGGGGAATGAAATTTACTTTTATTCCTCAAATCCCTCCACCTTCACTAACAAAAGCAATATGTCGATATATAGGGAGACAAGTATGATCAAATTCTTACAAATAATTAGTATAGAACCCAATCACCTCTTCAGATACATATTTTTTAACAATAGAGGCCTCTGGTCGATAAGGATTTTTAGCACATTCCCTCAAAATTTTCATATATCTCTCAAAAAAATACATCAATTATAAATATATTGGCCAACATATTCTTATCTCACCCTAAAAATGAAGCAATATATGAACTATTATATAAAAAAAGTTTGTTGGAAATCTATTTATAGTTGAAAAAGAATAATAGAAGCTTCATTCTCAAAAAAATCAAACAAATTTCCATCAACTATTTTGCTACAATTGGATCTGAAAAAATTACATAACCTTATCATTGTCATTCTAACAATTTTCAGCAATATACCATGTAGTGCGACTGGT
This sequence comes from Viscum album, assembly GCA_963277665.1. Classification (NCBI taxonomy): domain Eukaryota; kingdom Viridiplantae; phylum Streptophyta; class Magnoliopsida; order Santalales; family Viscaceae; genus Viscum; species Viscum album. Next base: position 414,227,724 of record OY728153.1, on the reverse strand, counting down.
AGATTTTTTTCATGAATACGTGAAAATAATGAGATTTCATACTTATAAATTTACAATACATTAATGACACTAAATTATTAACATTTGAAGAATAACCACTAGGTAATTTTATATCATGAAGACAGTGGAAAATTTACTTTTAATGATATTGCTTAATTTGTGTCATGATATAGGAGGATATATTCAGTTTCCATTCATAAAGGGAGAAAACTCCAACTGTATTCCCATTGATATCACATCCAATAGAACATGCAATCTATCTTTTGTATTTCTTTTTATGTAAAACAGAGTTCCAATCATATAGGTACATAGGTTTTTCTCAACATGCATAGCATAGATTATATGTTTTATATCTAATAATCTCCTATAAGTTAGTTTTAAAAAGATATATTGTTTCGTCTAGATATTTTTTAAGGAAATAATATCATTTTTGTAGAAATGTCGAATCAATATTATTCTCCCTGTCATAATATTCATTAACATAAAATGCTCATGGGGAATATATTATTCATGTAAACCATTAAATTCACTTTTAATCTATGATTAGGATGATCAATTCACAAAAATCATCAGTTTCTTATGTACATTTTCTATCTTCCATTTTGTAATTGATAAATTAAATTCATTTATTAAAAAAATTTACATGATTTATGTCCCTTAACACAATATATAGATAATATTCTACATAATGTAATGTCTTTTATAGTAAATATTACCATAGAACACAATATAAAATACACTTTCTTGTATGCATCAAAACATTTAACAAATTTTTCCCTTATTAGTTTGAAATCATAAATCAATGGTGAATTATACACATCAATATAATTTTATGGATATTTTGGTCAATAAATTATCAAGGTCATCAAAAAAAATTTGCCATACATATATGTGGCGGCAATTTGTAAACTACCAACAAATCCAGACATGAACATTGTTGGATACTAAGGCTCTGAAATCCATTCATTCTATCAATACACAATCCCATTTTGAGATTTCTAACATCAGATAAAATATAAAAAAAATTATCAAATATCTTCTAATATGGTGAATTCGTACAGTGATGTAAGTTACCATCATAGTTGAGCTCATCAGAATTCCATATTAACTTGATTTAGTAAAATGAATTTTCAAATAAACACTTCAAATGCAGAATTATTACAGGTCAAAATTTTATTTTTCATGAGATTTGTTTATGGTAACTAAGAATGATTCACAGTTGAATTATAATAATTTTATGTTGGATTTTTTAGATGATATCATTAGAAAATAAAAAAATGATTTTTAATGAGGATACATGTTAGTAATTAATAATTAATCTGAGTTTACTTTCTCATTGATATTATAGAACTATGTCCCAAATTTATGAATTAATGGTAAATATTAATATTCACTCCTATACAACACACAATAAATGAGGAAAGCAATTATCTTTTTATACCCCAATCCCATTGGGAATAATATTTTTTCACCTCATAATTGGAATGTGGAATCATGTTGCCTTCTGTAAGTATCTTTTTTAAAATCTCAATTCGGTTGGAGAATCATTATCACAACACCCATTTCATTCTTTCAAGTTAACTAATTTTAAAATGGCGGATTACAATGTATATTTACTACAACCTGGTAATAATTTTTTCTCATAATCTCTATAAAATCATTCAATAATTGTTATATTATCAATGGTTGCAACACCTAAATCATGAATTATATTTTCAATACAATACTCTGCCTCATTCTGAATATTTTCATCCATGTTATATTTTGAAACATTAGTTATTTCACCCCCAAATCCAATGTTATTAATTATGTGTAAAACCAAATAAAATGATATTATCTAAGATTTTCCTAGAGTATAACTTTCTAATATTCAAACACATGACACATGGATATAAATTAAGACTTATTTCTTGAATATTTCGTTTAAATAATTACAATAATTAATCAAATCCTCTTTCATATCCACATGTCGTTCTTAGTAAATTTATTCAATTATAATACATTCAATACCTAAAATCACAATATGATATATTAATATATGAAAGAATATATTTATTTTAATATGTATAAATAAATTGGTAAATAAAGTACTCATTAAATAAAAATAATAATTAATCAAATAGAAAACATTAATAGGAAATAAAATATCCATCGAGAAATATAACATGCCTTCATACCATGTAAATACCAAAATATAACATCATTTTTAAAAACCAAAATAATGAAATCAAAAATATATAATGCAGTGATATTTATCATATCACATTATAAAATTATATCCAAATCAAAATATCATATCAATAATTTAATAACATTGTCAAAAAGATAATTTCTCAAATATTTATCTAAAATTACATCAACCACCCATCAATAATTAACATAATATTATTTTTCAAGTCACAATATCATTTTAACATTTATTTGTAACTATTTATATCATCATTATTAATAAAATATCAAAAAACAAAAATTCTACATCAAACATCATTATTTTGGTGAATTTATTAAACTAACACTATGTTTCTCTTATTACAATTATAAATTCATCTACATTTATCATAATTTGTTGACTAACATGCACTTTCCTTGGTTATCTAATACAGTTAAATATTATATTTATCTATAAACTCTCTTAGAGTCTGATCATAATAGATCAAGTTCAACAACTTTATCGTAATTGTTTCATCAAATCATTAGTAAATATTTAACACAAATCACATTTTCAAGAAAAATATGAATGGAATATATTTTATATATCATTGCTTCAAAGAAATATTAATCAATAGAGGTCATCACAATAATTGGATAATTTTAACAAAAAAAAATCCTCCATATAAACAAAACATAAGAAAAATATTTAGAAATAAGATTCAACTACAAACAGATTATTGATCCAATATATCAACAACACAAGTAAAAGATAAATAATTTAACCTCAAAATTTAAAAAAAAATATATAATTCAGATTACACCATGGAAATTGGATCAATAATTTGAACATGATCTCGAAAATATTTTAGTTGAAAAAAAGAATGATCAACCAAAAATGCTTGTAAAATTGAATAATAAATAAAAAAAAGAAATAAATTCTAACTATGAATGAATGTCACCTATAAATATGTTTATGAATAAAATACATTATATTGATGATTAGAAAATTATTGAGGATGAATAATATATACCTAGGTCATGAAATGATTAAAAATATCAAAGAAACTAAAAAAGAATCCTCATTTAAATCATCGGGTTGTTGTCGGTGAGTAGGGAGTTGAAAAGAGGGTTTAAGAGTTCTAAAAAAATTAGATTTTCACAATCACAAGTCCATTAAATTTTTATTTTGGTCATTGATTATTAGAAAAATTGGCGTTGATTTTTCTTAAATATTGTTCCATTTTAAAAAAAAACAATGCTTCCTATTTTTTTATCTATGATGTCGTGTTTGACAATAAATGGCACAATAAACCATCTAGCAATGTGTCCTTGGTGTCATGTTTTTTAAAAACTACAGCCAAAAGGAAAAATAAATTTTTTGGTGTCTAGTTATGTTAAAACCAACAACATGAATTTTCTACAGCTAAACTTTTCATTAGTTTAAAAAAAGATGAAATATCATTGGGGATAAAACCATTATTTATACTAGTTTAAATCTGAGTGATAGTCATGGGAAAAAATTTCAACATTATAGTATATTATTTATGAATGTTCAATAGATTAATATGGATATTGGTATAAGCATAGTTCTTTGGTTGATTTTTCCTATAATAACATTTTTCATTTAATAAAACATGTGGAACCTTATAAAGAATTTCATTTAAATTGGGGGTCAAGATCCAAAATTCTAAGCTAAATTATATGAAAAATGTTAATGGGACTATAATTGGAATATAAAATGATAGATTATGTTGAGATGATTCAGCAACACTTGATTAACGCTCATAGAAGGCATAAAATTTATTCAGATAACTGAATGAATGGTCAATTCTGAGGTTCGTGGTCATGTATTTATCAATGTTTCTACATGGAAAAGTGTGATGTGTTTTTTCTAATAAGGGGAAGATAAGTACATGGTTTATTATACAATATGAAATCATGGGAAAGGTTTTATTAATTTCTTATCAAAAGTATTTTCTCCATGATTGTCCCATGTATTCATTTTTTTTCGTATTTTGATGTTAATAGAATTTCTTTTATATTCATCTCATGTTTTGATCCCTATGATTTTTTAATCAAAAGATAACCTTTTCAATAAGGATAATCCTCTTCGAAATATAGATCATTAGGTAGCATGTATTATGGAATAATTTAATTCACTATGATATGGTTTTGTAGAGAAACCATATGGTTGAAAATGAATCTTGAGAATCTGAAAATGCTATGTAGGAAATGTATCGACAATTTTTTAAATAGTTAATAAAATTGTCAGGACGCAATTTTAAAAATGTAAAATGTTAAGAAAAAAATATTTATAGAATAACTTTTTTTCATTATGGAATTAAATAATTAAATTCATTATAAATGTATAATGAAATAAGTTGTATTTATAGAAATTTATGAATCTATACTAGTGGAATATTAACCTGACTGTTGAATAGTAATATGACCATAAAGAATAGTAATATTAAAATTATAATAATAACACCCCTGTGAACGTTTAATTAAAATTTAGGTGTCTCATAAATTAAAATATAATATATTTATATCATAGAATAAGAAAATAAATTGTTTTAAACTGATATATTATGTGTTGGTATATTATTAGAATATAAATATTTATTTAATTTTTTTTAATTATTATAATGATTTAAACAAAATATTATTTTCATAAAATATATTGAAAAATTAATATAGTTTTTTATTATAATTATAAGATCAATTTATAATACCTTGTTCAGTTTTAAAAGGTGTCATAAAATTAGTTATAATATAAAAACTCATATTTTTCGAATAAATTATGATTGAAATTAAAATTTTAATATATCATATTTAAAAAATAATTTTCATAAAATAGTATCCATTAATTAAATCTAAACATAAAATAATAGTTATGCTGAATCTTTGAGATTGTTTTGAAATAGTTTATTTTTTTGGGGTAAGTGAAATGAAACAATTAAATTATTTAACATTATAATTAAATAAATAAATTATTAAGTCATGGATATTGTTTGGATAAGTTAATCACTATTTAATTTAAACTCATATTATATATTTCATTATATACACACATGAATCATCACTATTTATATTACAAATCCAATTTTAAAAAGTGAATAAACTGTTAAAAACACCCATCTCATCTCCCTATAAAATATGACCTAGGCATATGAGGGTTCAATCAAATAATAAATTATATAAAAAACCTAAAAATGACTGATGGAATATGGATGTCCCTATTTAATACCATATAGAAAATATATTGTGAAATAGTTATAGTAATGTAGGGCTTACTTATTATAGTAGAGTCCCAGGTCTTGAAATAGACACCTAAATTCCTTATTCCCTATGATACATACTTATAAAAAGTTATCAGACACCCATCCAGTTGTCCATCCAACCATTTTATAAATAAAAAATAATTCCCCAATACTAGAAGATCCCAAAAAACCTAATTCATGCATCAAATGAATCCCAAGGACCTAATGACAACTATTCACATCATACAAAGTATTTATACTGAAAACACAAAAATGAACTAAAGTACATTATTCATAGATACCCCACATATAATGCAATAATTTTCTAATCTACAACAAAAACATTTAAAAGAATCTTATGAATATAAATCTTTTTTTAAATCTTTAATAATTCCTAACCACACTATTATCCCATTAAAAACACAAAAAACAGAAATGAAATATTAACATCAATTCCATTTCTATAGAAACATTGAACGTGGATAATCATTGATTATACCAAAAACATGAGTTCTTAATTTCATTTAATAACAACCAACATTTCATAATAAAACATTTGAGATCCAAAATTGTTCACAACACATGTGATCCAAACATTCATAATGCTCATCACTCTCTAAAGAAGATAAGGTCACAAAAATCGACATTTTACTCACAATCTAAATTCCTTTGAATAAAATTGATTACTATATTTATAAAATGTTTCACATTTTAAAATAAATAATGCACTAGTTTGATTGAGGCCTCCATAAAAGCATCCAAATTTTTTGAAAATCCCACTTTATATAACAAATTTCATATCTCCAAATGTATAAAATTCCAAATTTTTACATTCCATTACAAAATATAATGAACATTAATATTATATGTACATATGATTCAATTCTAGAACATTGTAATTCCGGTGCAACTAATTTTTTAAATTTTAATAAAAAAATTGATTATTTTGGTGAACCCTTCATTGGATTTTATTAAAAAACCATGCTTCAATCCAAATTAATAAGTTCCCTTAAAAAAATATAAAAATTATTATTTTGAAAAACTATGGTGATGAAAAATAGAACCATCACATATGATCAATAAATATTACCAAATATAACACTCCTAATTGTAAAATATATATAATTCAAAAAAAAATTGTAACTCCATCACAAAAAATCATTAGATTAGATTGAAATAAATGTGGTAATAACGACAACCAACATGTAATTAATTTAGTGTGAAAACAAGAACTACAACGAGCATTATTTTCAATGGGGCATTTAGACTGTACAATTCCCACCATCGCCATTAATATCAAACTGTAATAACATGAGAAACAGATGACAAAGAGAAGAATTATGGCACAGTAGGTGTGTTTTAGCACATGGCAGAGGTGCATTTCTAGTATAGGATAGGAGTTATGTAGTGTAGTACTTCGCAGGAGGAGAGTCACATGAAGGAGGAGAGGAAAATGGAAGAGGAGAGGTGTGTGAGGAAGCTAGGTTTATGGTGGAGGGAATCACTGTAACATCCTAGGTAAATAAAGAATATTACTTTTAAATATTTATTAATTTTTTAATTAAAAATTAATTTTATTTTAAAAGGGTTGTTATGTTTGATAGCATACCCGATATGCAACAACGGGTTTCTTTGAAATCTTACATTGCACACTAATAATATATTATTATTTTAAATGGAAGTTAACACCTAGCCATTTTATTGGTGGGAGTGAACGAAACTAACTACAATATGATTATACATGTTTTTTAAATGTATTTAAATTTATCCAATAAATTTTATAGTCAAAAAATTTGAATGAATCTAATTTTAAGCATACTTTACATTAAAAGGCCGATTTATCGCCTTTTAATGGTGAACCCATTTTATATCAAGTTTTGGTCACTTTAATACGTTCTATATGACCAAATAAAATCCTTCTTTATAATGCGGAAATCAAAATTTACTTTGTTTAAATTTTTGGAATTTTTCTGATAAAGGTCATTTTTTATGAATAGTGAAATAGATTGTATTTTAATTCAAAAGTGAATTTTAATCTGATTTATTTATATGGTTAAATTATATTTTTAATTGGTTTTATTCTGAAATTAAAATATATTTTTACCATTTAATCCAATGCTGGTAATTGGAATTAATTTCACTTTGAAATTGGACACAAATAAGTATCAATCTTATGATAGTTATTGTTTCTTAAAAACACTATATTTGTTTTGATAACGGAAATTAATTTTTAAATTAATTAACTCCACATAAATGTTTTTAATTTGGATGTATAGAAATAATTTTTAAATTCATAATATCAAATATTTCTTCTGCTGATTTTTGGGTATTTTTCTGAAAAACATCAACTTTTTATGAATAGTGAAACCACATAGTTGTAGTTAAAAAAACTAACTTTTTCATTTAAATGAAAAGTTTCCACTTCTGTGAATTGAATTTCTAAAATATGACATACATGGTTTTTATTAAGAATTAAAATTTGGTTTAATAATATGAAAATAATTTTTTATGATTAGTAAGTTTTGACTTTTATTTATCACGATTAAAGGTCAATAAGGTAATTCAAGGTAAAAAGAATATTATAATTATTCAAAATTACCTTAACACATGTCCAAACCTTATTTGTTGAGTCATTTACAACCATGGTCATCCTTGGGTCTATTTTGGGACCCCATTGAGCCACTTGGGATGGATAATGTCAATTTAGATTAATTAACTTAAACTAAAAGAAAAAATGACAAAAGTAAATATCTTTTAGTAAATTAATTTTTATATGATGTTATATAAGTCATATTTTAGACTATAAATATTATTTAGAAATCTAAAAATATTTCCTACATGATAGTATGTTTTTTATAATTTTAAACTTCAAAGGATTTAAATTATTTATGACACAATAATGATACAATGTTTACCTCGTTAATAAATCATTTAAATAAATAAGATTATAATGATTAAAATATTATCCCAAACCTCCCCAATTATTATTAGATGATTTTATTTAGACCTTTAGTCATCTTATCTTCAGCTATAATTATTTTTTAACCATTATCAACTGAATATAAATATATAATACAATAATGTTTTCACACTTTCCTAAAGAGCCCCTCCTCTCCCTTATAAAAGGAGACCACTTCATACCAATTCCACACACCTCTCAATGATTTTGGATCACCCAAAATCTACCTAATTAATCTCACTAAATCCCTATACTTCTCATAAAATCCTTACCTTAGGCAGAAGGAACTTCAAGAAATCATTTGGTTCCAACCAAAGGGATTTACCCAAATTAAAGGTATCAATTTCTCTTAATTTTTTTCTTTTATTTTACTTCTCCTTCCCCTAAAATATTTTATTCCATTATTTTGTAACAAATCCACTATCCTCAATATACTAGGATGTTTTTTATGAGAATTATTAGAACTACACTTACACACACATCCATCTAATGGATGAAGAACATAATGTTTTTGTGGATGGAAAACTAATGCCTCACGAAATAATGATGGTTTAAATATCTCCAACTACATATCATGGTTTCCATTATGATGGCACTTTATTTATATATGATATAGATAACGTTTATTTTTTCATTATGCTTTTGTATTTTCCATTTATAGCATGCCTGTATGGTTTCCATAGTGGGTAAATACGATAATCTCATTTGAGGAAGCGTGGAGAACCGCCCCCTCAAAGTGATGTGACTCGTTAATTCCTTATGTGTATGCATAAATGATAGATTAAATGATATTATATATGATAATATACTATAATTATAATATCCCTATGTATCATTATGTTTTAATTTCATTAAAATAAGAAATAAAAATGAAAGGAGTTTTCATGCGTATGTACGACTTACCGTCTCCATTAACGGTGCATTTCATTTCGTACCTCTAAATGTTATGTATTATTATAAATACACTAATATACTAGTTATATATGATATATATTATATCTAAATCATGAATATCATTCTGTATATAATGAAACTTTGACCACATGAACACCGTGAAATTATAAGAAGTCTATTTTTTACTCATGCACTAAATATCGACAAAACGAACATTATTAACATAAATTATTAGCTAATGTTTATAAAATTTTAATAAGTGATAAAAAGGAATAATAAAATTGAAAAAATTTCTTAAGAAAGTAGAAGTTATCTTAAGATTATTATTCTGGATATTAATGAACAATCATGTCAATTTGGACATGAGGTAATGGATTTTCATATCTCACTTTTAATTCCGTCTGATTTCTATTTTTCACCACCTATTCATTGAATGTGGTGTATTGTGTACTGACATTTGATATATATTATCATGATTATCATTATATTCATGTTATTTTGTGATTCATTCGGTGGTTAATAAGTTTTGGTCATACAACTCAGTTTATTGGAATGTGGTAAAGGGTTTCTTCTCATGTTTCATTCCCGTGAAATTATTGCTATATTTGCCACTATTTCATTTTGTTTGGAGTATGTACTGACCATGACAGTACAATTTATGTAATATACTTTCATTTATGAGTATATACATCTTCATTGTATGATCCTTCTTTCACGTGGTATCTATTTTGAAAGTTACCAAATCAGTAAAGAAACTATTCACCCTCCTCATTATAAAAAACTTCTTTTTGTTATGTCATTTAATTTACGTCTTATTATGTTGGGATATGATATTATATATGATTTATTATTTATATAAAATTTATGAGATTCCCTTTTATATCTCATCAACTAATTTCCTGAATTTTAATGTGATGCTGTTAGGCTGTCGAATTTTTACAAGGGAACCTCTTAACTCAATTTCAATTCATCAGGTTCAACTTGTACTTATTGAATATGTCATCCTATGAATATGTGTGAATGACCTATGATTGTTTTACACCTAATATCCAATTATATTGGGTGTATTTATAATTTTCACACATAATTATGTGATTGATTTATCCTTAATTTAAGGATACCATCTTTATAAGGGATTTTATCACAATTTACATTTCTATTTAGACTTCATTTTTGTTATGAACCAATTCAAACTTATATGGTGTATATACTGTCCTTTGAGATATTATATCATGAATACCTTTATTCTCATGATATTATAATATTCTGATTATAATTTATTCTTCAATTATTTGTATTCAAGCGTCTCTCTTTTTGTTACACTCTTTAACTAAAATAATATTTTAAATGTTTTTAATATTTATTATTCTAAATATTTCTCAGTAATTTCCATGTTTTCAAAATGGGTTTTAGGATTTATTTATATGGACATTAATTTTTTCAAAATGATAATACATTTAAAATCTTCAAAGTTGTATGGGACACTTTGACTCGAAAATATCTTTTTAAATATTTTTGAAAATGATTTGATAAAACATTGTTTATTTTAATATCTTGATTTGATATATTGGAATGTGGAAATGTTATCCTTCTATTATAAATGTGTTATATGTTATGATTATGTTATGGTTATTGGGCATTGTTTACGTATTCAGGTGGTTCTATGATAAACCTAGGGCTAGTGAGCCCGAGATAGCTCTCCAATGAATTGGGTAACGTGATGGAGGTGAACGCGTTGTTTCTCCTAAGAGATTTAGGGAATAAATGTGATGGGTATTCGAAGTGTAAATCGCTACGTATCTGTGATATCGGAAATGAATGTTTGATTTTGATAACATAAGTGACATTTCTAATTTATTATTTCTGTGTGTTATTCATAAATCTTATGATTTCTTAAGGTACGTTATGATTGAAAAGTATGGTTTCATTGATTTGTATTTATTGATGGGATAATGTTTTTCATTATTATTTTATAACCCTAACCGAGCCTTTTATATGGATCCCATGTTTTTTAATGTTTTCCACATGACATAAAGATGAATAGGGTCAAGGATGGGATCATGGAAAAGTCCTGGTGTCTAAAATATGGAACCAGACATATTTGTTTTTAAGTGTTTTTATTTTATGGAAAAAATGGATACTGATTAATAGTGTCTACTTGTAATATTCATGTTATTTTGTAATAGTTATGGCCTAATTCGCTAAAAATCAAAACCTGAAAAGATCCGCAATGTGAATTATTCATTTAATTCAAGATTTTGTAATGTTTATGGTCGGGTCCTTAGAGTTGGTATCAGAGGTCGGTTTAGATAACTTTAAAGGTTAGGAAATTCTTTAAGCATAAGTGACATTACCATAATGGTTAGGATTTCATAAATACTCATATATTTTTAGATAATGTCAATGAGTTTTAGATAACATGAATAAGTATATCATAGTGTTTACACTCCTCATAAGATATTATATGATGATTGTACTAATATACTGACACTGACCTTTTTGATTTTAGTAAATTGTTGGATCTAGTATGCACCAAAGTAATAGTGGATGTGAAGAAAAATGTGATGGCTTTCTGAATGAGAAACTGAATGAAATTGGAGATTCAATGAGAAAACATGTGGTTATTCTCAACCAACTATATGGTGTCATGATTGACCACCTGAACCATGTATATTTTTATAATGCATTATATATGCGAGAAACAAATCCCCACAGATGTTCATGTAATAATCATAAAGGTATTTATATTCAAAACCCTATGTGTCAAAGAAGTGGAAATAAGAAACTATGAAAATGTTCAATGGGAAAAAAAGTTTCTATAGATGTGGAAATGAAGGTCATCAAGAAAGAACCTACCATCTAAAAAGGAAGAAACATTTTGACTCTAGGAAAGGGAATGAATTCATTTCCAGGTGATCAATTAAATTTTTTAAATGTGGTGTGCATGGTCATTATGAAAACATATGTCCTAGGAATAATTTTTGGGAATGGGATCACCGAGATTATACAAATATTCATTTACCAATACCTAATTCCATTTTGATGGAGGTTGAAGAAACTAACAATAACCAATTAAAGGTATGGATTATTTCTCAACATATGTTTTCCTATTATTGAAATCATAGGATATGATTCATAATTTTGTTTGTAGGAATGAAGTATTTCAGAAAAAGATGGAAATGAATGGTTAATGGATCATGAAGAATGTTGAATGAGTAAGAAGTTAACATATATGGGATTCAAGAGTTATGGTATAATTTTTTATGGTGATATGCTTAAAAGTATTAAGGATCTTCTGATGATGGGATTACATTAGAAGGCTTTTTATAGTATGTGTAACCATGAGGTTTGATATATGAAAACTGTATTCAAGGAATATTTATATTTCCTTTAATGGATATAGTTATAAAGAACCATTTGGTTTTATATGATACTTGAATTTGAGGTAATTACTAGTTAATACATTTTGGGATGCAAAACAGAAGTTATTATATAATGTTTGTGGTTAAAATATGTTATGGTTATTTTTGTTGAATTTATCTCTTTCTGGTTTGTTATAAAATTATGTAGTTTTTTAAAATGGACAACACTAAAAACATGTGACAACCCATCACATCGGACGAAGCTATGGGAATCGAACCCACAACCAAAGTGCGACTGGTATTTATCACCTACCAATGGACTACGTGAAGTCCTGGTTAGTATGATGAATTCTTTTTAGTTAAATGATCTTATGAATAAAGAATAAGTTGATTTTGGGTTATCTATGGAAATGATTAACCTATCATGGAGGATATGTGTTTAGGATAATTAATATTCAATATGAGAAATTAAGATTAACTGGTGTTAGTTAGAGATAACTGTTAAGATTTACCTTGAAGACTATGTTATTAAATCCTTCAGAGATTTGGGTTTCAATCGTACATTGGATAACATTGAATTATTTTAAGGATAACTATTTATTTAGTGCTCTTTCTTGAACATTGGGTTCTTTTTATTGAATATTGGAGATTAATATTAGTATTTCTTTTTATAAAGGATTATCCTTTTGGTGATTATCTAATCTTGTACTAACACTTTTGGTTTTTGTTGATGTTTAAATAAAAGGGAAATTGATAGTTCTCCTTTTGTGGATTATGTGATTCCCTAGAAGATGATTCTTGTGATTTTGATGTGAACAAGTCATTTTGAATGCTCATCATTTAGAGAAATGATTAGTTTTGGTAGAAACTTATTTAAAGATGAAAATCTACTTTAATGTAAGTATATATCCTTATGTTGTACTCTATCTAGAAGATGAATTCCTAAAAATTATGAAAAGGAACATAAATCAAAAACATTGTTGGTTTACGTTTCCTACTGGGTAATCAATGATTTTTTACACACGTCGTACGTTTTTGATTTTCTTGATGTTAAATTTCTCCTAATCATGTTTCTTAACACTCTCCATCAGAACAAAGCCCTTTTTTTCTCCTATATATCCATCTTTTCACGGAATCAAATTATGGGTTAACTCGGGTGACCATTGTACATCTCTTTCTTCCTTTTAATGTGATTGTTTTGCTGACTCTTTATTTCTAATATGGGACTTTCAATAAAGTTTCCAAGCCCAAATTTTAAAATTGTGAGGATGCAATTCACAAAAGGGGGGAAGGACCTTACATCCCAGGTAAATAAAGAATATGAATTTTTCATATTTATTAATTTTTGAACTAAATATAAATTTTACTTTAAAAGTGTTCTATGTTAGATAGCATACCAGATACGCAACAATGGGTTTTTCTGAAATCTTATATTGTACACTGATAATATATTATTACTTTAAATGGTAGTTAAATCGTAGCCATTTTATTGGCGGGAATGAATGAAACTAACTACATTATGATTATACATGTTTTTAAATGTATTTACATTTATCCAATAAAAGTTAGAGGCATAAAATGTAAATGAATCTAATTTTAAGCCTAATTGACATTCAAAGGCCGATTTATCTCCTTTTAATGGAGAACCTGTTTTAAATCAAGTATTGGTCACATTAATACATTATATGTGACCAAATGAAATAATTCTTTAGAATGGGGACATCAATATTTACTTTGTGTAAATTTTTTGAATTTTTTCGATAAAGTAAATATTTTATTGAATAGTGAAATCTATTGTATTTTAATTCAAAAGAGAAATATAATATAATTTATTTTTATGGCTAGATTTTCTTTTTAACTAGTTTTAAAGTGAAATTAAAATATATTATTATCATTTAATCCAATTTTGGTAATTGGAGGTAATTTCACATTGAAATTGGACATAAACATGCATCAATCTTTTGATAGTTATTATTTCTTAGAAACACGCTATTTGATTTGATAACTGTAATTAATTTTAAAATTAATTAATTCCAGATATATGTTATGAATTTGGAAAAATAAAAATCATTTTTTATTTCATTATATCAAATATATATTAGGATAAATTTTTGGTATTTTTCTGAAAAACATCATTTTTTATGAATAGTGAAACCACTTAGTGGTTGTTAAAAAAACTGACTTCTTCATTTAAATGAAATTTTTCAACATTGGTGAATTGAATTTTAAAATTCCAACATATATGGTTTTTATAAAGAAATAAGTGTGGTTCAATCAGATGAAAATAATTGTGGGTGAATAGTAAGTGTTGACTTTTATTTACCGCGGTTCAAGGTAAATAAGGTAATTCAAGGTAAAAAGAATATTATAATAATTCAAAATTAACATAACAATTGTTCAAACCTTATTTTATGAGTCATTTACGACCATGTTCATCATTGGGTCTATTTTGGGACCCCATTGAGCCACATGGGAGTGATAATGACTATTTAGATTAATTAACATAAAGGAAAGGCAAAAATGACAAAAGAAAATTTCATTTAGTAACATAATTTTTAAATAGCGGTACATAAGTTATATTTTAGAATATAAATATTATTTAGAAATATAAAAATATTTCCTACATGAATGTATGTTTTTTTCAATTTTTAGACATCAAATAATTTAAATTATTTATGACACAATAATGATGTAGTGTTTACATCATTAATAAATCATTAAAGTAAATAAGATTATAATGATTAAAATATTATCCAAAACATGTCCAATTCCTATTGGATGACTTTATTTAGAACATGAGTCATCATATCTTTTACTATAATGATTTTTGGACCATTATCAACCGAATATAAATATAGAATAAAATAATGTTTTCACACCTTCTTAAAGAGCCCCTCCTCTCCATTATAAAAGGAGGCCACTTCTAACCAATTCCACACACCTCTCTAACCTTTTTTATCTCCCAAACTCTAACTAATTAAGCTCCATACATCCCTATACTCCTAATATAAGCCTTACCATAGGAATAAGGCACTTCAACATGTCCTTTGGTTCAAACCAAAGGGAGTTACCCAAATTCAAGGTAACAATTTCTTTTAAATTGTTTTATTTTATTTTACTTATCCAACCCATAAACTCTTTTATTCCTTTATTTTGTAATAACACCAGTATCATAAATATATTTGGATGTTTTTATTATAAGTATTCGATCTACACTTACACACACCACCGTCTAATGGATTAATAACTTATTGTTTTTGTGGATGGCAAACTAACGGCTCACGAAACGTTGATTGTTCAAATATCTCCAACCGCCTCTCATGGTGGCATTATTATGGCACTTTATTTATATATGATATATATTATTTTTATATTATCTATATGCTTATGTATTTCAATTTATATCACTCCTTTATGGTTTCCATAGTGGGTAAATACGATAATCTCATTTGAGGAAGCACGGACTACCGACCCTCAAAGTGATGTGACTAATTAATGCCTTATGTGGGATGTATAAAGGATAGAGTTAATGATATTATATATGATATTATACTGGAATTATAATATACCTATGTATCATTATTTTTTATCTCCATTAAAATAAGAAATAGTAATGAAAGTAGTGTTCATGCGTACGTACGACTTTCCATCTCCATGAACGGTGTGTTTCATTTTTTACCTCTAAATGTTATCTAATATTATAAATTCATATTTATACTAGATTTATATGACATATATGATATCTAAATAATTAATTTAATTCAGGATATAATGAACCTTTGACCACATGAACAACATATAATTATAAGTAGTCCATTTTCGACTCAACTACCAAATATCGATAAAACGAACATTATTAACTTAAATGATTACATAATGTTTATAACATGGTAATAAGTGATATAAAAGGAATGATAAAACGTAATGGGTTCTTAAAAAAGTAAAATATTAACTTTAGTTTATTATTCAATATATTAAATACCGATCGAGTCAATTCGTACATGAGGTAAGGGGTTTTCTAATCTCAGTTTTTATTCCGTGAGATTTACATTATTCGCCACGTATTCATTGCATGTAGTGTATTTTCTACTTCCATTATATATATATTATCATTATTATCATTATATTCATGGTATTCTGTAATTAATTTTTTGGTTATTAACTTTTGGTCACACGACTCATTTAATTACAACGTGGTAAAGGGTTTTGTCTCACTTTTTATTCCTGTGAGATTCAAGCTATATTTTCCAGTCTTTCCTTTTGTGTGGTGTATGTACATCACATGATTGTACTCTTTATGTAAAATAATTTCATTTATGAGTATTTACATCTTCATTGTATGATCCTTCTTTCATGTGGCATATGTTTTGTAAGTTACCAAATCAGTAAGGAAACTATTCACCCTCCTCTTTATAAAACACTTCTTTTTGTTATGTCATTTAATTTACATATTATTATGTTGGTATATGTTCTTCTATATCCTTATTTATGTAAACATTATATCCATGTGATGGGATTCCTTTTTTTATCTAATCAACTCATTTTCTGATTTTTAAAGTGACGTCGTTAGGCTGTTGAATTTTTACAAGGGAACCTCTTAACACAATTTCAATTCTTCGGGTTTGACTTGTACTTCTTGAATATGTCATCATATGAATATGTGTGAATGACCTCTGATTTTTTTACACTTAATATCCACATATATTGGTAGTGTTTATATTTTTCATACATAATTATGTGATTGATTTATCCTTAATTTAAGGATACCATATTTATAAGGGATTTTATCTCAATTTACATTTCCATTGAGACTTTATTGTTGTTATGCACCAATTCACTCTTATATGGTTTATATACTATCCTTTGAGATACTATATCATGAATCCATTTATTCTCATGATATTATAATGTTCTGGTTAAAATTTATTCTACAATTATTTGTATTCAAGCCTCTCTCTTTTTGTTAAAAACTCCTTAACTGAAATATCGTTTTAAATGTTTTAAAGATTTATTCTTCAAAAAAATTCTCATTAATTTCCATGTTTTCAAAATGGTTTATATGATTTATTTATATGGAAATTAATGTTTTGAAAATTATAATTCATTTTAAAGCATCAACGTGGTATGGGACACTTTGATTCAAAAATATCTTTTTAAATGGTTTTGAAAATGATTTGATAAAACATTGTTTATTTCAATATCTTGATTAGATATTTTGGAATGTGGAAATTTTATCTTTCCTTTATACATGTGTCATATGTTATGATTATGTTATGGTTATTGGGCCTAGTTTACGTATATGGTTGGTTCCGTGATAAACCTAGGGCGGGTGAGCCCAAGATAGCTCTCCAATGCATTAGGTAATGTGACGAAGATGAAAGTGATGTTTCTCCTAATAGACATAGGTAATATACTATGATGGGTATTCCAAGTGTAACTCCATACGTAGCTGTGATACCTACAATGTATGTTTTATATGGATTCCATAAGTAACCATTATGGTTTATGAGTTGTGTGTGTTATTCATAAATCTTATGATTTCTTAAGGAATGTTATGATTGAAAAGTATGGTTTCATTGATTTTTATTTATTGATGGGCTAATGTTTTCCTTTATTATTTTATAACACTTACTGAGATTTTTATGCTAATCCCATGTTTTTGAAATGCTTTCCACATGACTTAATGATAAATAGGGTCAAGGATGGTATCATGCAAAAGTCATTCTGTCTAAATATGGAACAAGACATGTTTCTTTTTAAGATTTTTTATTGTATGGAAAAAAATGGATACTGATTAGTAGTGTCTACTTGTAATATTCAAGTTGTTATGTAATATTTATGACCTAATTCTATAAAACTCTAAACCTGAAAAATACCCAATGTGAATTATTCATTTAATTCCTGATTATCTAATGTTTAATTCCAGGTCCTTATAATCACTGAGGTGGAGAAGTCAGCGGTGGAGGAGAGTCGCATGGTATAATAGAGTCGGGTGGTGGAGGAGAGTCACATGGAGAATGATAGAACACGATGGAGGAGATGTGCATGCGGAATATCGGTTCACATTGGAGGAGTTGATGAGGGAGGGGGTGGAGGTGGTGGTGGTGGTGGTGGCAACAACGATTGGATTTTGCGAGACCATGAGGTGTTTGAGGAAGAAGAAGAAAGTTATAGATTCTTTATAAAACCTTGTGAACCTTTTATCATTAAAGAGAAAAGGGGTGATAAAGGTATATTTTAATAGTGCTAAAATATAAATCTCTGATAAAAGATACCATTATTAGCACTTTTCTAGCACTCATAAAGATCAGCCTTTATCAGTGCTAAAAAAGAACTCATAAAGGTAAAATTACAATAATATATTTATATTATTATATATATTTTAAAATATATATATATGAGACAATTATATTTACTTCTTTATAATTGTAATTATAAATAAATAAATATTTATATTTATAAAATTATAATTAATTATTATAAAATTATAAGAAATATACTAATTATATTTATTATATTATATATATGTAAACTAAATATATTTATTATATTTATTTTTAAGATTATGGATATATATAACTATAGTTCTTCTAATTTTATAATAATTTATATGAATATATTTTTATTTATAAATATAATTTTAAATGAATATTTATTTATTTTTTCTATAATTATAGAATTACTAGAAATTTATATTTTTATTATTAATAATAATATTATTATATTTATTATAATTTTATAATTGTTTAAATATATCTCTATTTATTTATATCTACAAAAATAAATATTTTTATTTATTTATCCAAATTTTTGTATATTAATAAATATATTTATTTAATTATATGTCACATTATATATGAAAATAATATATATATATATATATTTTATAAATTAATAATTATTTAAATGAATATATTTGTATTTATATTTAGTAATAATAAAAAATTATTTATTTATTTTTAATTAAAAATATCACAAATAAATATTTATTTGTAGTTTTAATCATATATATATATATATTTAAATAATTATAAAATTATATAAACAATATCTATAATTTTATACATATATATAATTAATATATTAATTATTATTTTTTAATTATTTAAATATATCTTTATTTATTTATATATATATTTATAACTATTTGTATTTATTTATAAATATTTGAATATAAAAATATATAATTTATATATTTATTATAATTTTTTAATTATTTAAATATATCTATATATTCTATGAATTATATTTAAAAATATTTATATTTATTTAAAAATATTTTTATATATTTTTAAATATATTTATTTAATTACACATTTATAACTACATTAGTAGAATAATATATAAATATTTTTTATAATTTTATATATAGTTACATATATATATATATATATTTATTTATAGATATAATTATGACTATAAATATATATTTTTTAATATTTTTTATGATTAAAAATAAATAAATAAATATTTATTTATTTATTGAGTTATAATATATGTATTTATATAAATTTTAAAATTACTGAACTATATATATAGTTGAAGTTATAATTATAATTAAAAGTACATATATTTAAAAATTATTTATATATAATTAAAATTTAATAATTATAAATATAATAAATATATTGATTATTTAAATATATTTAATTTATTTTTATAAGTGTTTTTTAGACTTAAATATTGTATATGGGTAACATAAATTATTCATATTCCTAGTAAATATTAATAATAATAAACGAGCCATTAATGGACAACATGAATAATAAGAATTATGTAATGTATAAATTAATAGTCAAGATGATACATAACATATATGAATGCAAGATCAATATATTTAATGTATAAATTCATAAAAAATACCTTTATATTTAATAATTATAATATATATAATGTATTTATATAAATTAATAAAAATTATTAATAATATTAAATATAAATAAATATAATAAATATAATAAATATATTTTTTATTTAATAAAATTTATTATAATATTATAATTATATATATATATAACTATTATCTAAGATATAATTTTTAAAAATATATATATATATATTTAAATTAATGAAAAATATATATTAATTATAGATATGCATTTTTTATTTCTTGTGTACAAATGAAAATTATTTTTGAATATAAATATAATAATTTTATTAAATTATTATTAAAAAGTTTTATCAGATCTTTTAGCTAGCACTGATAAAGGCCCCCTTTATCAACGATTTCTTTTTAGCGTTGATAAAACATCATGATTCCCTTTCCTCGTTTTGTTGCAGTTATTTGTGATCCTTATGTATTAAATATATGCTCTGGGTCATGGGGAGTCCAACAAACCAATCATCATTGATTATCATTATTTCCCAAAGGAAAAGTGACCCTCCTCCTCTTGTGCTGACATAAGGGTGGGGCGTCCAAACACCCAGGGAGGAGCCTAGAAAGATCCACCACAATGGTTTTTTTCATCTGAAAACAATTGTGACCTGAGTGCAACCGGTACCTTTGTGTTATGCATTGTTCCTCACATTCCAAATGACCCAAAAACCAACAATTATATTCATTGATTGAGCCTTCAGTTCATGGAAATACATTCCCGTCCCCTGGAGCCAGTGGTAGGGAAAAGTGGCCGCAACGAAGTCCAGGTAGGTTGTCCTATAAAATTACAGAGGGATCTCAAAAGAGTATACACAAATATTATATGTTTTAGGTTCTATTTTTATGGAGTCTTACAATATTAGAGCCATGAAACATAGGGGACAACCATGTGGTTCATATTTTAATTAGTGGTGAGTATCGGGTTCCTAACCCACCATGTGTGAAGGTTGAATATGGAAGGGTTCTCCGAGTTCCACAGGGTCTCCCCCCAGAGGTCTGCATCACCACGATCCATGATCACACGCTGGTACTCCTTAGCTAAAAACTGCTAATAAAGGATCTGGTAAATAATTTGTTGTATGGTTGTGAATTGTGCTAAATGATTTTTAATGTATTGCACTAAGAAGTATCCTTTCACGCATGAATGGGGATTTGGTCTAACTCGACTTGTTTTAATTTCGGGTTTGGGGTTGGACAGTATGGAAAACAAATCCTTGGGCCCAAATAATTATGAAACCAAAATTCTATCTTGTTGGTATCATAAAATGAATGGTCCACGATGCAGTAATAATCATGAGATAAAATGATGTGCAAAATACGGAAATAAAATTACACCAGACGTAATGTGGAACCCACTCCCCCCCAAACCATCTAATGAATAGACCACAAATCAGTAATTTTAATTTCCATACCTGAAATATAAAATTCACATATTTCAAATTTTTGGTGTGGTTACCATCTATATTATAAAAAATAAAATTTATAAATTCTAAATATGAAACATTTAAATTAAAAATATTTATAGATTAGAAATCACATTATTAGATAAATGTTTATTTCACCATCATGTTTTATTAATCATATGTTTTTAGTTATTAGTAATATAATGAATAATAATATATTTATATACTTTTTTAATATTATATTAATGTCAATTTTAGAGTTTTATAATTTATTTTATAGAATAAAAATTACAAAATATAAATAAAACAATTCTTTGATAACAATAAATTTACCTTTATCGTGGACATTGTAGTACCCCTAGTTTGAGGTATGTGACCCCTGTTTCGGATCGTTTGTTCTTTTCGAAGTGGTTGGTTGAAGTTTGGACAATTCCGGGAAAAACATTTAAAGTTGTCGAGGTTGTGCAGGGGTGAGCGGTTGGCGCACTGTCTGAAGAAACCATGCTGCCAGCCCAAGAAACCATGAAACCATGATGGTGGGCTCCGCATGGGCAGCACATGGTTTTTCAGACTGTGCAGGCATGCCGGGTGGAGTCCCTGGGTGAGATAGTTGAAATCGCATGGTTGGCGTAGGGTTTCCAAAACCATGTGGGGTAACCATGCGACCTCATAATGTTTGGGTTTTTAAGTCCTGGGCCACTCGAGATTTCCCATTTTTCCCCTCATTATTCCTCCCACTCATGGATCATGTGGGATTTCCAATTTTCAGATGTTGGGGGAGCACCTTAGATCGTTTTAGAGGAGAATCGAAGGGGTTTCATGGTGGAGTGAAGGTGGTTTCTCCCAGGTAAGTCTCTACTATTGGTTTCTTTGTGTATTCCTGTAAATCTATATATATCTCTCTCTGTCTCTCAGTTTTCTACATCTACACCCATTTTTTGTAGATCTAGGGTTTCGGTTGCCTCGGGTGTTGATTTTCATTCTTTTGGATGTTAGGGAAGGGGATATAGAGTGACTTTGGTGGTGTGTTCACCAGATTTGAGGAGGTGAGGTAGCTTGGGGGTCGATTTCATCGGAACCCAAAAGGTATGTGGC
Source organism: Viscum album (assembly GCA_963277665.1). Taxonomy (NCBI): domain Eukaryota; kingdom Viridiplantae; phylum Streptophyta; class Magnoliopsida; order Santalales; family Viscaceae; genus Viscum; species Viscum album. The sequence goes on along the minus strand of OY728153.1, from coordinate 414,204,724 downwards.
TCCTCTCTTGACCCAACATTATTAGAACTTATAGGTTGGTTACAATTAATTTTTGTTGCTCAAAATTAATTGTGTTTTTTATGTGAGAATTTGATTGGAAATCCCTATGGTGGTTTTTTGGGGATTTTTTGGAAGAAATGGGTTTTGGGGTAAAATGCTCTTATTGTAATTTTAAAATGGATGTTTTAAAATGGGTTCTTTTTTTATTTTATTTATTTGGATTGTGAAATAGATTATCAATAATGGGGTTCTTTTATTAAAATAGTAGTTGGCATGTAAAAAGTGTGGAAGGATGTTTTCAACAAATCATTGATTTATTAAAGTAGTTTGACATGTAATTAAAATGGTTAATTGCATATTTTGTTGACCTTGGTGGGTTATATGATTGGTTATGGCTTGTTTGAATGTTCTGTGGAAGTGGGCGGGAAGTACCACTATAATAAGGGTATGGGTAGTGGACGAAAGGGACACCATCAATGGTAAGTGGATGGGAAGATCCACTAAATTTGGGAAGGAAGAAACAGGTTGGATAGATGTACTGTTGTGATTGTTATACCAGTATTGGATTGTGGAACCTTGTGTGTTGCATTACATTGCTAGATTGAAATTGTTGTGCTAATTTGAAATGATTAAGTGTCATTTGGATTGTTTTTTTGTATTTCCATTTGTTTTCATGGAAAGGTAAAGGAATGATTGGATTATAGTAATTGTTTCACTTGTGATTATTTTATATAAACTGTTGTATATAAATGTGCTAACGGTTTTATCATAGTGGAGTGTGTAGGGAAGTTTTTTGGTAAATCCTACTGAGAATTAGTTCTCACTCCTACTTTGTCACGTTGGTTTTTTTTTCAGGTTTTGTATTCTGAGACACAAGTAAAGTTAAGGAATCGCATTTATAGTGTATCATTGCGATGCTTGTGAGATGTGGTGGTGCTTGGAGCATGGAGCTTCGGGTGGAGTCGTGGAGTGGCTCTTTCTTTTTTGGGTCTCTTGTTTAGTCTTCCGCATAGTATTCTGATATTTTGTCATATTGTATTGGTTTTGGGTTGTAATTTGGATAATCATGGTGGTCTTTTGGGAGTACATTCTTGAATTTTTTATTTACATGCATCATATAGTGGTTGTTAGTGGATGGTTTGGTTGTTTTTTAAGGGAAATCATTCCCCAATTTGTTCTCGAAGCCATCGACATTTATTTCTAGCCTTTGGCACCTTGGGAATGTCTCTCAGGGACAAGTAACTCTCACCGCCACCTCAGGAAAATGAGTTAGGGGTGGGGTGTTACAAGTGGTATCAGATTGTTCGGTCCTTTAGAGTTGATTCTTGGATTTGGATTTTACATTCGTTGTGGTATATTCCTTGAGTAGAGATGGTAGAAAGGCATATAATTGTTGGAAAGTGGAATGTATATCATAAAAGGACATATCTAACCCTTTTATGAAGGACTTCAAGTTACCAAGGAGTTGGGTAAATAATTTTTTTTGAGACACTTATAGGCATTGGAAATCTCATTGTCGTGGATGTAGCCAATGTGATGTTCATGGAATATATGGATGAAATGTAATCCCTATTGGATGAATATTTCATTGGGAATAATTATTTATGTTCCAAATTGAGAAATGTTTTTTCAAATGTTTGAAATTGTAATGTGAAAAATTTGGAATTTTGAAAATGGTTTGGTTTTCAAAAAATGGTGAAACAATGATAATGTGTAAATGTGGAAAGCCACCTTGTGATAGTGTTGTGTAATGTGAATTGAAAAGGGAATTAATGATGTCTACAGAAGTGAGATTCATGGTTTTTTGTTATCTGTTTATAGAAATGGCATCAGGTAGGCATCGTAGAGACCAACTAGAAGTGGACAATGAGAACGTGGTTTCACCTGAGCCCCAATTGAACCAGAAATTAGTCCAGATCATATTGCAATCTTTCCAAGATGTGGGATGTGTGAATAGAGGGAAAGAGACAAAGTATGTTGATTATGTGGCTCAGTTTCAAAACCAATATCCACCAGTCTTTAGGGTTGATTCAAACCCGGAATGGGTAAGTGCGTGGCTGTCTAGAATGAACAGAAGTTTCAAATTATTGGGGATTCGGTTGAGCTGTAAGTAAATCTAACAATGTATAAGCTAGAGTATCTTTCTTTTCAGTCGTGGGAGTTGGTAGTCCAAGTGGGAACGGACCATGGTATCATGTGGAAAATCATTGAGGAATTTTTTTAATAAAAAATTATACCCACATATGTTTATAATTCCGCGCACAACTGATTTCTTCAGTGTAAAGAAAGAGAATATGTCTGTGACGGAATATGCAGCTATTTTTATGAGCTTCATGCATTTTTCACCCTAGGTGGTGGGTAGAACATCGTTAAAGACATGTATCTTCAAAACAGGGTTAAGGAAAGTGATTTGTTCATAAATAGTGGTGTTGTGTATCAGTGATTTCACAAAGATGGTGAATCGAGCATCAATGGATGAGCGAGATATATTGGGAGCTCTGGGTAGAGGAAGCATGGTGGTACCCATGAGGAATAGTGGAAACTCTAATGTTGGGTTCATGTGGAGGAGGTACACATATTCCCAGGGCAGGAGTATGGCACATAATATGACGGCGGGATTGGTGAATCTTCCTCCAAAGACCTATAGCAAACAAGGGTATTTTTAGTGTGGCCCTACAACACACATCAAGCGGGACTGTACGAAAAAACCTTGAGAATTTCCCAATTTCAAGAAGATAGGGAATTTTCAGCACTATTTTAGTAATTCTCTGAGGTTGAGTTCAAGTGAAACTCCTCATGTGTCTCTAAAGTTGTATGCTTCAATTAGATGAGGATATTAGCATACCCCTTGTCAACAGAGAAAAGTTAGTCATGGGGATTCTTGGAACACCACAACTCCTCAGCAGGGAAATAAAGAGTAGAGTTTGGCAACCAAGGTAATGCTCATAGTCGAGCAGGTTGTGGTGGATGATTAGTCAGGACCATCCATAGTGTGAGGTACTATTGTTTTAAAATAGACCTTAATTCAAGTGTTGTTTGATATGGGTGGATCAAACTCTTTTATTGCTGAACATGTGGTTGAGTTATTGGGTTTATCGGTAGAAATGATTCCTTCAGTTTTGAAACTTCAAAATCCTCTAGGTCAAAGAGAGTGTCAAGCCTTCTTGTGTAGTGCATGGTGTATCATTGTGGTAGAGGTTTATCTAATGTGGAATTTCTTAGTTCTTAAGATGGATGGGTATGATGTAATCCAGGGAATGGATTGGTTTGTGGCGTTTAAGTCCCACATCGACTGCAATGCGCGAATAATGGATTTTATGACAAACGATGGTGTTAGACATCTCTTTTGAGGAGATAGGCATAAAAGGAAGGTTGCAACATGTTTTTTGGAACTAGTAGTGGGAACTTTATCATATTAGTTGGTGGTGTGGTTGATGGAATCAGTAGAGGGTTGTTAGAAGAGTGTTCTTCCGGCATCGGTGGATCAGTTCGTGGATGTTTTTCTTGAATAATTCTCTGGGTTACCTACCATGAAAGAAGTGGAGTTTACGATTGATCTTCTTCCATGGACCAGTCATATATCACTTTCGTCTTACTGAATGGCACTTACATAATTGTAGTAATTGAATGTCCTATTGAAAGAGATAGAAACCAAAGGGTTTATCCCTCCTAGCTTGTCTCTATTGGCAGATTCGGAGTTGTTTGTGAAAAAGGATAATGGAACATTTAGGATCTGTGTGGATTTTGACTTAACCATGTTATGATAAAAAAAGATATCCACTCCGAAAAATTTAGGATTTTTTCAACCAGTAGAGAGGAGCCCAGTGGTTCTCTGAGATCGACCTGAGTGTGGGATATCATCAATTATATGCGAGGAAGGAAGATAATCCTAAAATAGATTTCAGAAGTAGATATGGCCATTATGAATATGTTGTTATTCCATTTGATCAAACGAATGCACCAGCATTGTTCATGGAATTGATGAATCAGATATTTCAGAGGTATCTGGATTCATTTATGGTGGTGTTTTTAGATGGTATTCTGGTATATTAAACGACAAGGGTGGAGCATGAGCAACAATTTTATTGGCAATGTGATTTCTAAAAGGGGTGTATCAATAGATCCAAAAAAGATAGAGGCTATTATCTCATGGAAACCACCGAAGAATGTGTTTGAGGTATGGAGTTTCCTCAGTCTAGATGGGTATTATTGGCGTTTTGTTCATGAATTTTTAGGTTTTTCATCACTAATGACATCTTTGATATGAAATAATGTTCCATTACAGTGGAATGAACAGTTTTAGCAGTGTTTTGAAGAGCTAAATGACCACCTTACATCAACAAAAATATTGATTTTTACAGAACTAAGAAAAGGGTGTGTGGTGTATTGTGATGCATATGGATCCAGGATGGTGTGAGTTCTCATGCCAGGGAATCATGTGGTTGTATATGGCTAATGGCAGTTTATGGTGGATGAGAAGAACTACCCAACTGATGATTTGTATTTGGCAAGGTTGGTCCATTCTTTGAAAGTGTGGTGTCATTATCTCTTTGGTGAGAAATACATGGTATATATTGGTCATAAGACCTTGAAGCACATTTTATCACAATGGGATTTGAAATTGAGTCAAAGGATATAGAGGAAATATCTCAAGATTTTTTATTTTGACTTGATGTATACACCGAGTAAGGGAAATTCTGTGGCAGATGCATTAAGTAGAAAATCATATGCTCAGGTCGTGAAACATGCATCATAACAGTGGCAGTTGATGTTGGTTATATATGACATGTGTATGGAATGTGAGGACCATGGAGACAAAGAAGTCCACTTTTTGGTTATTTAATTCCTGAATTGGATGGCCTGGTTGAAGAGGCACAAATATCTGATTCTGAGTGTGTGACAATGAGGTCGAAAATCAATGGTGGGGAGACCATTGATGGTTGGAAACTGAAAGGAGATTTAGTTTTTTATTTTCGGAATTGGATGTTTGTACCAGTTTCTTCTCAAGAGGATCTTCTCAGTGTGTATCTTCATTCTATATGGTATGTTCATAATGGATTTCAGAAAATCTATAAAGCGTTGAAAGTATAGTTTTGGTGGTCTAGTATGAAAAGACTAGTGGATGATTTTGTTTGGAAATGATTGACTTTCCAGTAGGTCAAGGCAGAGCATCAGAGGCCAGCAGGAATATTGCAATCATTACCAATCCCTATTAGGAAGTGGGAGAAAATATCAATGGATTTTTTCATAGGTCTCCCAAGAATGATCATAAAGAACGATGCCATTTGTTTGATAATTGATAGGCTAATGAAGTTGGACCATTTCATTCCAATTCATGAATCACATACGATTGAGGATCAATCCAAAATCTATATCTGGTATGTGGTAAAGAGGTATGGGGTTCTAGTTTCTATCGTATTCGATAGAGATCCGAGGTTTACATCTCGTTTCTTGAACTCCTTACATCAAGACCTTGAAACTAAGTTGACCCTGAGTACATAGTGTCACCCTGAGATGGATGGTCAATCTGAGAGGATGATACAAACATTGAGGGATATGTTTCAGGCTTGTGTCATTGATTTTGGTGGCTCGTGGGGGAGAACATTTCATTGGTTGAGTTTTCATACAATAACAGTTATCAGGCATCCATACATATGGATCTGTTTGAAGCGTTGTATGGGCGGCCATGTCATTCTCCACTAAGTTTGGTGGAAATAGGTGAGTCCTCTATGGTTGGACCGAGCCTTGTCCAGGAGACTACGCCGACTATAAAGATAATAAGGAACGGAATAGAGAGGGCTCAGAGTCATCATAAATCATATGCAGATTCTTGAACAGGAGGATGATGTGGCTTATCGTTTGGAATTTCTACCTAGGTTCAATGTGGTGCACAATTTTTTCATGTGTCGCAGTTTAAAAAGTATCAGCATGATTTGGGCCACGTTTTCTGATGGGATCATGTTGAGCTAGATGCGAATGATTATATTGGTGCAGGTGCCAGTATGGGTTTCAGATAGGAACGAGAAAGTCATGCGGGGTAAAAGAATTGGTCTAGTTTGGGTTTTTTGAAGCATGTCCAGATCTAAGAGGAGACTTGGGAGTGATAGAAAGAGATTGTCGAGCAATGTCCTGAGCTCTTTCAGCAATGGGTGGGTTCAGAACTTTCCGATAACGGAAAGTCCATTGGTGATGAGAGTGTAGTTCCCCCGGTTTGAGGTATGTGACTCTTGTTTCAGTTAATTTTTTCTTTTTGGAGTGGTTAGATGATGTTTGGACAATTCATGGGAAAACTTTTAAAGTTGTGGAAGTTCTGCAGGGGTGCACAATTGCCGCATGGTCTGAATAAACCGTGTAGCTGGCTTAGAAAACCATGCACCCTTGATAGTGGGCTCCACACGGGTAGCACATCGTTTATCATACCATGTGGGCATGCCGTGAGAAGTCCCTGGGTGAAATAGTGGAAGCCGCACGGTTGGATCACGATTTTCCAAACTGTGCGGGGTAACTTAGCGGCCACATAATGTTTTAGTTTTTAAGTCTCAGGCCCCTCGGGATTTCCCATTTTATCCCTCAATATTTCTCCCACTCATGGCTCGTGTAGGAGTTCTATTTTCCAGAGGATGGGGGTATTCTGAGCTCGTTTTGGCGGCAAATCGAAGGGGTTTCATGGTGGTTTGATGGTTGTTTCTCCTAGGTAACTCTATCCTCTTGGTTTCTTTTTGTTTTCCTCTAGATCTACATCACTCTCTCACAGTTTTCATGAACATAACATGATATGTGTAGATCTAGGGTTTTGGTTGCCTTGGGTGTTGATTTTAAGACTTGGGGATATTATGGAAGGGGATATAGAGTGATTTCGATGCTGCATTCACTTGATTTGAGGAGGTTTGGAAGCTTGTGGGTCGATTTCATTGGAACCCTAAAGGTAGATGTCTTCTCTCTCTACTCCACTTTGGTAAAACAAAAATCTTTGTTACAATAAATTTGTGTTTCTTAAAATTAATTGTGTTTTTGAGGTGAAAAATTGATTAGAAATCCCTCTGGTGGTGTTTTTGGGATTTTTGGGAAGAAAGGGGTTTTTTGGTAAAAATCTCTTATTGTGATTCTAAAATAGTGATTTTAAAATGGGTTGTCTTGTGGAATTAATTAAGATGGATTGTAAAATATTTTTTCAATAAACGAGTAGTTTTATTGAAATGGGAAATGGTGTTTAAAAAGGGTGGAAGGATGTTTTCAATAAATGTATGATTAATTGAAGTGGTTTGTCATGTAATTGAAATGGTTAATTGCATATTTTGGTGACCTTGGTGGGTTATATGCTTGGTTATAGCTTGTTTGAATGTTATTTCGATGTGGGTGGGAAGTACCACTATAATTAGGGGATGGGTAGTGGACATAAAGGCCACCATCAATGTTAAGTGGACGGTAAGTGCCACTAAATTTGGGAAGGAAGAAACGGGTTGGACGGAAGTGTCGTCGTGGTTGTTATACTAGTATTGGGTTGTGGAACCTTGTGTGGTGCATTTCATTGCTATATGGAAATTGTTGTGCTAATTTGAAATGATGAAATGTCTTGTGGCATGTTTTTTTGTCTCTCACTTGGTTTTCTTGTCATGGTAAGGGTATGTATTTATTATAGTAATGGTTTCACTTGTGATTGTTTTATATAAACATAATTATATAAATGAGCTAATAGTTTTATCATAGTGGTGTGTGTTGGGATGTAATTTGGGGAAAACCAAATGAGTATTAGTACTCACCCCCTTCTTTGTAACATTAGTTCTTTTTCAGATGTCATATTCTTAGACATAGGTAATGTTAAGGCATCTCAATGCTTGTGGTTCGTGGCGATGCATGGGATTTGTGGTGGTTCTTGGAGCACGGAGCGTGGGGTGTAGTAGTGGAGTGTGTCTTGGTTTGTTTGGGTCTCTTGTTTAGTCTTCTGAATATTACTATGATATCATGTCATATTGTATTGGTTTTGGGTTGTATTTTGGATCAAATTGGTTGTCTTTTTGGAATACATTCTTGAATTTTTTATTAACATACATCATATAGTGGCTATTAGTGGATGGTTTGGTTGTTTTTTTTCAAAATTGAATATCATTCCCCAATTTGTTCTAGAAGCCCTAGACATTTATTTCTAGGCTTTAGCGCCTTGGGAACGTCACTTAATGCCATGTAACCCAAACTACCTCATCAATCCAATGAGGTAGGGGCAGGGTGTTAGTGACAATAACATTAATATTAATAATCATTATGATATTCCCAAAAACAAAATTGAGCATTAAAAATCATCAGATAATGTTGATTTCAAATATGGAATCAATATTTTAGATTTTATTCCACAATGTGATAAAATATAATTTTAATATATGTGCATAAAAAAATTTAATGTAAAATAGTACGTATGATTAAAAAAATATATTTATGTGTGTCCCAAATTAATCAAAACAAATTTAATAGATTTATAATATTTACTAAATATATATATTTATATAAATAATGTTTTATAATATTTTTTTTATTATTTTGTTTTAGATAATGTCATAATTATGACATTTAGTTTATCAAAATTGATATTTTCATGGATCGCCAACCGTCATTCATTTCTATAAAATTCCGAAAAAAAACTCTAAAATAATTTTAAAATAATAACAAAATGAATTTTATTTTAAAGGAATGAATATTTTTGGTATCAATAAATTTATATTTTACATGAAAATATAAAATAGTATGAAAAAATAAATTGTTTGTAAATATCATTTTGAAACATTATATATTCTTAAACGTATTTTTTATACATTTAAATTTTTCTAGAACAGTTTTTCTTACCATATGTATAATTAATTTAACAAACGTTCATATCTAAGATTTCAATGAATTTTTTATTTTGTTTTTGTGTGTAGAATAATCTATAAACAGATCGTGTATGTAAAGGGTAAATTATATAATTATATATTTAGTGGTTAAAAATATCCCCTAGTGATTTTGTTTTAAACATGAACATGAATATATATTTCCTAAAATATCCAAACTAAAATTACCTTTATTATTATCTTTTTCGGAAAATAAATTATCCACAATTAACTTTAAATAAAAATGTCCAAAAACAATATCAAATTTTTAAATGATACTATAAATCTCTAATCAATGAATATATATTTCATACTTAATAAGTGAAATATTTTAGAAAATTTGGTAATAAAATATTTCCTTTAAATTTGAACTTTTTAGTAAAATAATATTTTATTTTTCATTTCATTTCATTTAAAATTTCCTACCAATGATAAAATATTTATTGATATTAATTCATATAATCCATAGATAATTATATATGAACCTTACTGAAATATTTAATACACATATAGAATTTTATTACACATTGATTAATCATTATTAATATCCTTTAATTGGTTCTAGGGAAATTTATTTTCACTAGATAATATGTATTAAAACCTATTTGTTTTTATATTGATGATATTAATATATATCCTTTAAAACATTTGATAACATATATTCTAAAAATTATATATTTCAGTACCATTTTATGTTATTAATCATTTTCAAAAAAAATTCCTACCATTGTTCAATATATTAAGTCTCATTGGGAATTTATATTTTTTTTTCATTTAATATATCAAAAACACTTTGATATGTTATTTTCTCTTCATGTGTTATTATATTCTCTATGAATAATTCTCTATACAATTCGTTCATTTTGATTTAAATTGTCCATGTATAACACATTCTGCTTAGTTTTTCACCAATAATATTTTAATCAATAATAATAGTTTTTACAATATTTTATATCATGTTAATTCATCTATAAAATAATAAGGGATGAATAATTATATCCCACATCAGATTGAGGGATTCAATTAACCACCATTGTTTAACCTTTTTTACACTACATAACCTTATGATTTTGGGCTTTTTTATCAATGGCAATAATATGATTTATAATATTTTTTCATATTACTACATTATTTTTAGAAAATATATATAGTATTTTTTTAATAATATGTATTTTATTTTTTTACAATAATAATGTTTCTTATATACTATTCTCAGTTAATAGTGGACAATTATATTTTTCTTATTTTGAAATGACAATAACAGAGTTTCCATTTAATATTTCAAGATCAATTCATTTATTGTAGATCTTCATCACTATAATTTCAATCCATACTTTCACTTCCTTGATTTATTATTATTACCCAAAAAATGTTATATAATATCCATATCATACTAACAAGATATAATAAATTTTTCCTATTTCATAAACCTTTATATTTTTCTCATTTTCCTCCATTAAGGATTCTATATAATTATTTTCATTATCACACTAATTTGGATAAAAATATACATTTATTCCCAAATAATTAATATATTCTTTATTGTAATAGATATTCTTTTTTATAAATAGATAGTCCATTTTCAATAATAGATATCACTTTTCTTCTTGGTATATCAATATCTTCGTTATCACAGCATTTTTTAATATGACTATGGTTAACATAATTAATGAGTTTAAAATTCCTTTCGTTAATTTTTTATTTTTTTAATATATAATTATTCAAAATATTGTAATCCATTATTAAATATCATATCATATTTTAACAGATATATTGTGAGCTATATTTAATCATAGTCATTGAAATGGTTTACAACAAGTCACTAAAAGATTCCCATTTATATTTAATATGAGAACCTTTTTGTTTCAATTTTTAATTTTTTAGCTTTTCCTTTTTAGGATCTTCTGGTGAGTTTATAAATTATAAAAAAGACTTGATTTTTCAATATTATATGATATATATCTAATGAGACATGCTTATTTATAATTTATTAATTTTCATACTTATCTAGTAATGAATTTTTAGGATTATTTTATATTGAGGATATTTTATATTAAATGAATTCATCAACTCATAAATAATTTTTTTACCTATATTAATCAAAAAATTTAACATATTATTAAATTTTCCTCAAAATCTATAATTATACTACAATTTTTATCATCATTTACATCTTTATAGATTTTTGATAACATGTGTTTCTCTTATACACCATTCTTTTCAGCCCAAATTTGGAATACTTATCTATTTTATCGTAACTCAAAAATAATTTTTTATCATAAAAGTTCCTTTAAATTTTTCTTAATGAAAATCCATGTATAATATTCATATATACAATTTAAATATATAACTCCCCATTTTACATAAAATAATTTTCTTTTTATGTATAAACATAAATAAAATATTGGGTCTTGAATATTTCATTATATATTCTCCATAATATATTTTGAATTCAAAAATTGGAAATAAAAATTTTCATTTCATAATATAATATTTAGTATTTCATAAAATCAATTAAATCCAAAGAATCAGTGAGATATACTTTTCATTAGAGGATGTGAATGAAGGTTAATTTTTTTTTCTTATTCTCAATTAAAAACTTTTATCATACATTTTTTCATTCCCAAAGGTAATAAGGTTAATATTCCGTTCACTATTGTTAGTAAAAAACCATATAATGAAAATAAGTCGTAGGGATATTACTAGTATACATGATTAACCACTATTTCATTACTTTTTGACAGACATACACCTGATTCCACTTATTTTCCAATCTTACTATATATTCACCAAGTACTTCTAAAAAATTAAAAAATATATGGGCACACATTTCTCAACTAAAACTGAAACAGATAAACCATGGTAGCAATTATTCAAAATGTTAAACTCTAATATCCTCAAATTATAAAATTAATATTAATTGTAAATTATCCCACTTCAAAACAATTTTATGAAAACGTCACTTGTAATAGATTTGATGTAATTATTTTTCTATTTTTAAGACTTATTCCTTAATTGTGACACTATATTCATTAAAAAAATAGATACGATCAGTTCCTTATTATGTGAATTCCAAAAAAAATCATAATATAAAACATTGGTTACATTAGTAGTATAAATATAATTTTTAGAAAACCATATTATTACATTTACTTGTTTTTGAGTTAATATTAAAATTATCCATAATATATCATATTAATCATGAAATGTCCTATGTTTTAAAGGGTTGTGAATTCAATTGGGATTTCAATTTTTTTATGTGGTGAGGAGTTAATTTTTAAAAAGGGATTTGGATTCGAATTCTTTATGTTGAATCAATAGTAAGAAGTTTTTCTGGATTTCTATCGAGGTTATGATGATATTTCAGTGGCATTTAATAGAATTTTTGAATTGTCCATATAGCTCAAATTCATAAATATTACAACTGTAGGAGTTATAACCCCAAACCATGTGGTTGACACTACGAATTAGATTGGATAATGTTTAGGAATTATTTACAAAGTTATTCATGATTATACCTCTTGGGATCATTCCATGAATAACTATAGATTAAGATATGGCCCCTCTACCTGTAGTTAGTCTCACCACAAACACTCACATCATGTTTGGACCATGTTTATAATAGTTTTTAAAAAAATATGTGTAGATGGGTGTCTAAATTATAAAATATCAAAATGTCTTATTGGAAGACCATGAAAATCGAGGTGGGATGTGGGGGAACCATATTTCTTGTATTAATCACCTTTATCATCTCTCATTTGGAACATTCTGAAGTGATTCATCAAATAGATTGAATGTTGGTTTTCTCTATATTATTATTTTCACTATATGATATCTATCATTAGATATTTGGTTAATTATTAACTATTATATATAAAAGATTTCATAATATAATGTTGTAATTTTCACATGTATTTTGGATTTCATTTGTGGCATGTAGAGGATATCCTAAGAGGATGAAATACATCCTTAAATCTTCATTCATATTATTGATTGTCAGATTTTTAGTTTTATTATGTTTTCTGAATAATTATTTTAAATTTTATATGTGTACCTTAATTTAATTTTTGGATTTTTTATGGATTCATTCCAGTTTCATTTTAGGAATAGACATCACTAGGTTTCTCAATGTTTTGATGTTGTAGAGATTAATGTATAGTTTGGAATTGATTATTCCGATAAATAACTTTTCATTTATGTTTTTGACAAATTAAATTATTTTTTATTATTAATAAGAGAGGTTTTCATTGATTAAGAGTATGTATGTCTAATTTTATAGTGAATTAAGTTAATTAAATTAAGGAAAATGGCCCAAAAATGTTGTTGAATCTCTTGGTTGATTGTTTTTTTGTTTTCATCACTAGAATTATATTCCAGAATATGTCATGAGTAGTATTATGATTCCATAAATGAGACAAGTTCACTTCATATTATTATCCACCATACACCCCAAATATTTCCAAATGGTTCGATAGTGGATCGTTGGTTGAATGAGAACTAGTATCCCACTTTTTTATTTTCCTAGGGGTGTGTTTTTGATTTATAAGAGTAAAGGATATCCATTTTAAAATGTTTTCATAATAATGGATTAAAAAATAGAATATATGTAGAAAATTGATGATTTAAGAATATTTTTTTAAGTTTTATTTAAAACAAAAAATGGTTTTTTAATGGGAAAATTAAATAGATTTTTTCAAAGAGACGAGAATGAGTAAGATATCATGTTATTATTTCCCTAAATGGTTTCATAAGGGGATTTTAATTGTTTTTAAAAGTAATTCTTGGGTTTTTTTCATGTTTTTGTATGTTTGACCTCATGTAAATGTTACCATTTTTTATAATAATTTTTTTCATATTGTTCTTCTTATTTGTGATAGAATGTGGACAATAATGATTCATGATGATTCTTGTAATATATAATGGATTATTATTTTATTTAGAATCAATTTTATTGGTATATTCAAATAGATGTGAATGGTTCCCTGGAGAGATGAAGTGGGTATATTTATGGGTTGAGATGTGAGACAAGGACTAGAGTGATAAATATCATACTAGTGAGTTGGTGATCTTATGAGAATGGCTATATTCAATTTTTATTATTACATATATATAATGATTTGATACTTGTCTTTGGATATGTATTCCAATGACTTATATGTTCTATAGGCCATACCAAACCAAGAGGGAAATGGAGTTATTGGGATTATCCTTAAATTTATTCCTCATTATATATGAATTTTTCTCCCAATATGAGTGTAGTTGTTGGATTGAATATGATGGTGCATCCATGAATGCTGTGGTTGAATTTTTTCGATTGATAATAAGTCATTAATGGGTGATATGACTTAACCGTTGATGTGAGATGAAATAAAAGGACCACCATGAGTGGGATGACTTATGAGATGTGATGTATTGTGTGTTATGGTTGGATATCCCAACATTGACTGATAATGTAATGTTTGGTCGATTGTGTAGAATCCCATGAGTAATAATATATAATCAGATGCTTTGAATGATATATATATAGATGGTTTGAACCCTACATTGAGTAATCAGGATTGAATTGGGACAATGGTACGTAGTTAATCTTCCTTCGTGAATTATGTGAAGTATGAATAGACTGTTTTAATTATGGGATGGTTTTAACATTATGTCATGACATATATTTTTTATTTATATTGTATTAAATGTTTTTGGGTGGTTGTGTTTAAGGGTAATGACTGAAAATTGTATTTTTCATTGCGTGAATATCAATTTCATTATACAATTACTCAATATTGTTGAGGCATTGTGGATTCTTAAAAGTTCATTTCAATCTCCCCATAATCACATAAAAAATATGGGTTTAAATTTACATGGGATTAAATTATAGTTTCATCTTTAGAAAAAAAAATCTTATATATGGGAAGATGATATATTTCATGTTGTTTTTATAAGTTGAGGATTAATTATGACAATTATGCGAGTTAGGAAAGAGGTTGTTTAGTAACTTTTATTTATAATTCTACATGTTCTAGCTAATATTTACTATTTTATATATGACTCCTATTATTTTATATTTATATTTTGTGAAAGTTTTAATGTTGATGCATTATATAGACACTTTTTTTATTCTATTCAGGAACGATAGGGAATTGTCAGCTCCTTATTTTATGAATATAGGTTTTTGGGTTGTCTATCATATGGATGTGTCTTGTCAAAATTTAAGTATAATTATGTATTAACCTTAATAATTTTTTGAGTGATTATTCTCCACATTATTATTTTAGTCCATAATTTGTTGTTGGTAGCCTCCAGCATATTGTGAGGCTCACCTAAAATCATGTGGGGAAACCCACCTAGGTGTCAATTTGGGGATCTAGATCCATTTTCTACAAAAAATAAGATATTTATATGGGATGATTTATTATATTTATGGGTAGATTTAATTTCTCAAGACATGAGAGGTGGATCAGGATCATGTTTGACCAGTATAACATCGGTTAATACCAATGTATCCAAGGGACGTCAATTATTGGGACTAAGATATCTAGTATGAGTGAGGTGTTTGATTTGACAGAGAAGCCAAACGTGGGATGAATGATATTTTATATGATATTTACATCATGAAATATAGAACATTATATTTTTATTTATCAATTTAGTTTCATGTCGGTGGTATGATACCTGCTCCTAGGTGTGGTTTTTTATGACATGATATTCTATAAGAATACATTATTACCCTAAGTAAAATGTAATATAATAAATTTATTTTCAATTACATTACATTATAGGATTATATTAATACATATTTTATGGAATATATTTTTTAAATTTAATTTTGTTATGTTTTTTGTTCATTTATTATTATTTGGATTTCATGATATGTGAATATTAGTAAAAGAAACATAATTTTGAATGGAAATATCATTATGAAGAACATGAAGTGCGTTAATCATTATAATGTTGGTTTAGCTTGGAATGAAATGTGAATATGGTGATTTTGAAACAGTTTATCATTTTTGGGTTTTGATAAAAATTATGTAAAATGGGTTTTAATAAATTAACATTAGTTTTTAAAATTAGATGATATTTTCGATAAAATCACAATATATGATGGGGAAAAGGCCAAATTTGTTGGTAATTTTAATAATTTAAACTCTATTAAATAATCTATATTTTGATGGAATTTTTTGAAAACATGGATGACTTTAAGAGTGTGCAAATAATTTGAATTAGTTTTTTAAATAAACTACCAGTTCTTTATACACATGGTTGTCTGTATTTTTGTATTATGGCTCTAGAAATATCAGATTCATGAATTATTTTCTTGAATTTTGTTTTATATTATTTTAATAACCACATGAATTTGGGTGATCTTTAAAAGATATGATATGATAATGGAAAAAATACATAGTTTCCTATGTAGACCATGTTTTCTTGATTTTTAGGATTTTGATCAGGTGTGACCATGGTGTTGTCTTGTTTTTATGGATTGAAATTTGTGATATTTTTTTAGAGTTTCTCTTTAAAGTCTTTTGATATGAATATTAAATGTTCATAAGCTCATACAGCTTCATTTTTATTTGGGTATATGCATATGGAAAACTTATTTAAAAATCTTATAATTTAATGGGATTAGAAATATGATGTGTCTTTTATATCTATGTATTATGGTTGGAAGCCCCATATGATTATAGATGAATATTTTGTCATTTTTTCAGTGTTTTGGGGTCAATGTTAATGGTTGGGAACAAGATTCTAGATGGAGATGAGTGGGATTCAGGAAATTTGGATTCTCAATCTAAGAGTGATTATAGTATTTAATGAAATTATATGGATAAACCTATGTTATGGAGTATCATATCGGTTAGTGATATGTGACCATTTCTATAGGAAGTTTAAATATAATAGTGATATTTAATTATGATTTACAATGAAGGAGTTATAATGTGAAAAGGGGTATCCAAATGATTTTGTACAAAATAGAAAATTCGATTTACAGATTCAAGTGCATTATAGGTTATATTCTATGTATTGAAATATTGATCAAGATGGAGGTGTTGTGATCTAAGAATGAGTCAGATAAGTGATGTGTATATGATCATGAGTAGATCGTGGTGGTTTAATGTACCAAATGTGGATTTAATTGTGGAATCACATTGACCACGTGAATTAAACCTTAGTGTGGGTTTTACGATTATTAAATTATCACATCATTTGTTAGGGCATTGTGACTTAGTGGTTTTATAATGTGGGGTTATGTCAGTGGTTGAGGATTAATTCTTTGTGGATAATTTAGATAGACCAGGTATAATAGGTGTTTTTTAAAAGTGAATGATGTGTTTTAGTGGAAATCATATAAAAATTATGATAATGACTAGATTAAGGATGTCTGAGGAGTGAACTAATATTTTTCATGTAAATAAATTGGGTACGTGATATATGTTTTTTATTAGGACTCGCAGATGGTATATGAGAGGTTAGTGGTAAAATGAATCCCATGGTGGGATAACTATGATTATGGGGGACTAATGTAGCATCCCATGAATGAGTAACCTTATGGTTGGGTGTTTATAATGACCCACATAATTACAAGTTTTCGGTTCAAGGGATATTTTATTTCTTTATGTGGTTGAGAGTTATTTTACAGAAATGGGTTTAGAACAAAATTCCATTTATTTTATTGTATCTATGAAGTGTTTTTGAATTTTTATATTCATTTTATTTTTAATTATTAATGTGGGAGATTGAGAGATGTGGATAGGCTACTAGAATCTTTCTAGAGAGAGGTCTTCTTTGAACTAGCTACATTACATTATCCATAATGTTTTCTGTTGGTCAGGATCTCATTATAGGGTTCTTTATGCCATGAACTAGAAATGTCATGAAATGAAAATGTTGAGAAATTGTGGTTTACACTTTTTAGTTAGGCTGTGAACATTTTGGTACCTCGATAATCTAGTACATACAAGTATTTTTAATTGTAAAGGGGGATCTATCTTAGAAACACTCAATATGTCATTATATAATGTTGTGTGAATATAAGTAGAGGATAATCCCCCTTCATCCATTCATACAATTTCCTCTCTCTGTCCTTGAATAACTGGTATTGTTTCCTCACATAGATTTAAATTATGCTTAATTTCTCTTCTCCATTTATTTATTTCATTTATTTCCTTTTATATTCATGTTCATTAGTTATAATTTCAGAGATAGGATTCCACCAGAGCGTGGTATGATCATCATTCATGTTGGGGAATTCATTTCCAGCTCACTGATGCTGTTTTGGGAGGAGTAAATTAAATTTTCCTTCATAAATGGTGTAAATTTATTTTCCCTAGTGTGTTTCTTTTGGGTTTTTATAGTATTTTAGTGAAGCCATCTATATATTCTGAAATAAAATTTTGGTATTTTTTGTACATTTGGTTAGGGAATTTATTTAGAGTAAAACATGATTTTTTAATGTTGTTTTATTATTTCTGGGATTATCTATGATTTTTTAAATGAATATTCTAAATAGGAATTAAATTTTTTATTTTTTAATAATTTAATTATATGTTTTTTATTAATGATATTGGTGTTCATGGACTCTAATGAGGTTTCTATAATCATTGAATGAAATATGGGAAATTGATATATATAGGTGGAAATGACATTATTTTTATATCTTGATTAATTACTGTTTTCTCACCATCCCTACTATTATCTTATGACATATATGATGAAATTTACAATTCATCAAAAAACTGGGATGGGCCATCTTGAACCGAATAGTAGACATGGAATTCATATATTTCTAAATTTTTAAATTGTTTAAACCTAGTCCAACAAATATTAATTTCCCTCTATAACATCCCAGTTCCGGGTGCTGTCCAAAGGTGCATCATTCCCATTTGATCACATAAACTCAAGATCATTTCCCCAAATGCTAGAGGATGCCGACTAGAAGCGATGGACAAGGAATGAAAATAGGAATACCATTCCCACATTTTCCACATATATAAAATGGAATAACAAATAATAAATAATAGTAGAAGTGGTAATACAATTAAAAAAAGAAAAAAAATGGAAGACTGATAAAAATATTACAATTGGAAAATATATAAATGATTCATGTAACATGTTTCTAGGAAAGTAGCCAAACAACTCACAATGCTAGAAAAACAATTCTAAAACAAAATTACATAAGAAAAAACAGCAAACTCCAACAGTATCAGAAGCCTCATCTTGGTCCCATGCGCTCCATATCCAATAAAAATCATGTACCTGATCAAGAAGGTTGCTTTCCCTTATCTATACCATAATCCATATAATCAGTTTCAGTCAAAAGGCATGAAAACAATAGGGTGTGAGATGAATCTTAGTAAGCAACCACCAACATATTAGTTCATAACTGTCAATAAATATATACATCCAGTAATATGCAGTAATGATGCAATAAACTAGGAAGTTCTTAAAAGTAAACAATCCTTCAGTTTTCAATGACATTCATTTACATTAAAAAAATTATTCAATCCTTTGAAAAACTATAACCTCAAGCTTTAGCCTAAGATCTGTATCCCCCTATATAATAATAACAAATAGACTTCTCAAAAGACCATATAAAAAATATATTAAGACTGAGACTACGGTTGTGCTTTGGCTTTGTAGTCCGTCATAATCAATTAGTCATCCACAATAAACCCTCTGTTAATGTTCTCACAATCAAAACCCTTTGATTGAACATATCATCAATCAATAAATAATAATAATAATGAACCTCTAGTAAATCTCAATCATTCTTACCCATATGGTCCCACACATCACTAATAAATTACACACAACCACCTGGGTTGCTCTCACGGTAAAAAAAGCCTTGTTCTACATAGAAAAATTACACATAATGACCATATGGAAGATCTCATGGTCAAATATCTGTGGTCCAACATACATTTAATAATGATCATTTAGGTAACTCTAATGGTCTCACAACTCTTGTTAATGACCCCATGTCAACTCTCATTGTCAATGCCTCTGGAAAATAATAACTATTATTATACATAACTGACCCCACCTCGGGTATCTCTCCATATAAATTCACCTAGGTCATATATTCAAAATGAGAAACACATGCATCTCATATATAGTAAACACCATCCTAACAACATGATGCATGGAAAACATGCAACCATAATAGTTATGTCTAGAAAAAACTTCCATAATCAATCCAACATGGGAAACACATCAAAAATAAAGGTATTAAATCTTAAAATTAATAAATAACCCTTTCACATTCTAGTAATCCATAAAAGGTATTAAACAAGGTTATATTCTAAATCACTCAATAACCTAAAAATTGGTATTCCAATCTTTTAGTATATATAATCCAAAGACAACCAATCAAACGCCCGAACTACCTACCACGATGTATTACGATGAAAACACATGAATGTGGGCCCTTGAATCGGCCTAGAAAGATGTAGATCTATGAAAAGGTTAAAAGAAATCAAAACACGATAACTTGTGAGAGTGGAGAAATAAGGAAGAGAGGCTCTAGGGGAAGAGTGAACTCACTGGTGTTAATCCAACGCACCCGATGAAATCTCGATCATAGCTAGGAGGGAGGAATTGGAGGAGGTTGAAGACCATCGTCCATATGTCTCTCTCATGTATGAGACACAAGTAGAAGAAGAGAGATCTGGTGATGAGACGTGACCCCAGTCAGATTAGTCAAATAAAATGAAAACTACACAGTGTGTTCATTTAACGTACATGATGTGTATTAGCCTCAATGGGGCCCCTTATTAGGTGGTATGCCAAGTAACCTACATGACCATGTACTTGGATGTTACATGTATAGTACATTGCTACACGCGATAACCGAGTAAATGGAGTATAATGAAGAGTACACAACGTGTACTTAAAAATTTTGCATTTCATTATTTTCCCTCAAAAAACAACATGAAATGAAGATACATACCTGAAATGGAGATCAATTATCTTACAAAAAAACACCTTAAATAAACTTTCCGCTGAATTTCCATTCTAAGGGTGGTGAAGAAGAAACATCAAACAACTCTGGCCACCTCGATCATATTTCAGACTCCCTCTCCCATGTCTCATCATGTACTCACTTGTGCTGGAAGAGCACCCATACCAAAGGAATAGTATTTCCATGGATAACCTTATGTTGAAATCGACAATATAAATATGGTGCTCCTCAAACGATGCATCCACCTCCAACTCAACATACTCGGGCTAAAAAATGTGAGATGGGTCCGAAAAGTAATGACATAGATGAGAACCATGAAATATGTCTTGCATCGCCGGATAACTCTAAGGAAACTACAATTGATTTGCAACCAGCCCAACTCTCTCCAAAGAGTAAAATGTCCTGATGTATCTCGGGAATGTGTTCCCAGTCTCCTTTTAATCATGTGTCCTAACCACGATGTGACATGTAAGAAAACATGTTCTCCAACAACATACTCCATAGGTCATCTCTATTGATCAAAATAAGATTTGAGGCGATTCTATATAGTATCAGCCATATTCTGAATCAACTCCATATGCTCAGTGGTCTCCTTGACAAGGCGATGTCCCAACCTAGATTCCTCTCCTCCCTCAAGCCAACATAGGGGTGATCAGCATGGCCTACCATACAAAGCTTCATAAACTTCCATCTAAATTGTCACCTGAAACTGTTATTGTAGGAAAAATCTTCTAGGGATATGTGTTCCTCCCAAGACCCCCAAAAATCCATAACGCATAGTCGAAACATTTCCTACGAAACCTTAGTTGTTCTCAATGATTGGGAATATGTCTTGGGATAGTAGTTTGTACTCAGAAGTACATGTGAACCCAGAGCCCTTTATAATCCACTCTATACATGAGAATTAAACAAGGAATCCCTATATTAAATGATAGTTTTTGTAACACCATGCAAATTTAAAATCTATCAGATGTACAACCTTCCTGTCTCATCAACACTGAAGGTATACTTGATCTGTATGAAATTTGAAACATTCGTGTGTATGTCCACAATATCCCAAACCACATCATTTCCATGAGGAGACCTCAGTAAACCCATCAAAAATTCCATCAGGACATCATTCCATTTCCACTCAAGAATGGGTTACTTGTGTAAATGACATATCAGTCACTTATTCTCCTCCTTCACATGCTGATATGGGGACCATATCATAACAAAACCAACAGCATCATTTTTTATACATTTCCACCAAATACAGACGGTGTAGATCTCAATACATCATGAGGAAACTAGGATGAACTTCCAAAATTGAGGAATGAAAATCCTACATAAACTCAACACATATGTTTTTTTACACCAATACTCACCCATGAAAATGCAAGACCTCATCCGCATATATAGTCCACCCATGAGTTGGGTCGTCACCGAACATAGTCTCTCTTGGATTTGGACTTCAGAATCTGATATCTTCCTTATTCAAACATGATACAAAAGTGTAGAGGTAACATCTATAGACTAAAGAAAAATATTATCCTATATTTTTTCAACCTCCAAATGAATCTCATAAAATATATCCATAATATTTCACTCTCTTCTGACATCATGAACATCATGTATCTGATTCATTTTACTCAATGCATCAGCCACTGCGTTTCCTTTCCCAAGAGTGTTGGAAATCTCAATGTTAGAAGACTTAAGGTCCTCAACCCACCTTCATTGTCTGAAATTCATATCATGCTATGTATATATATACTTGTGGATTTTTTTCTCCGTGTATATCACAAAATTCTCTCCCAAATGATAATCTATCCCACGACGCAAATCATGCACAACAAGAGCTAACTAGAGATTGTTTGTCGGGTAATTTTTATCATGTGGCCCCAACAACCAAGACTCATACTCTACATGTCCTTCCCCTTGAATATGAACTTCTCCCATCCCGATACCATATGCATAACAGTAAATAGTTTATCTCATTCATGGATCTGAAAAAATCAATTTCACCGATGAATTCAGTATCCATTTCAACTCCTAAAAGACTAAATAACATGAATCTATCCACTAGTACTTCATGCCCTTCTTAATCAGGCCTTCCATTTGCGATTATTATTGTGAAAGTCATGTATAAGGCACATTTAGTATCCGGCCAGCTTATGAAAACTCCATACCTCAAATATGTTCTTTGGATGCTCCAATGAATGTACTTATCTCACTTTCTCTAGGTCTACTGATACTCCTGCCTCTAAGATAACATGACCCATGACATGAATCTAGTCCATCCAATACTGGAAATTTTAGATCATAGTATATAAATATTTCTCTCTCAGTGTACTCAAATCAATATCAAGATAGGTAGAATGGTTTCGTAGAGTGTGAGAGTACACTATGATATTGTCCACAAAGACTACCACAAAAGCATCCAATTAAGGATGGACACTCAGTTCGTCCGTCCCATGAAAACTAATAGAACATTCATGAGACCAGACAATATTAACATATAATATTATAGACAATACATCCCCCAAAATTTTGAAATAGGTATATCTGCTGGTCTAATGAAAACTGATGATAACCGGATCTCAAATCAATATTTGTGAACACTCGGGCTCCTCAAATAACTACTGAAAAGTTTCTTGTTGGGCTTAACATACTAACTGCATGCATTCCCTACGACTTCATCTTTGATTCCTTTGGTATTCACCTTAAGTATTTTTGTAACACCATCAGACTATGATGCTCCTTTTTTATGCAACATTAGTCCTTTATGGGCTACCATTTCCCTAGAATCAACATCGACTATATCTTCCTCTAGTGTGGTGGAATTAGCTCATGTAGATGGTTGTTTTACATCTCTGATATAAGAAGCATCTAGTTTAGTGAATTTCTATCCATTTGGAATGGGAGCACCATCATGTGAAGAAGGTCTCTCTTCGGCACTACGAGCATTAGTAGGTTGAGAGAACTGTTGTTCCTCAGCATTGGGAGCATCGACACGTGTGGAAGTAATTATATATAGAAATAGATTAACATTTAATTTTGAGTACATAAATGAAGAAAAATATATAATAACATGAGATAACATGGAATATATTATGAAAATAATGTGACCTGAATATTGAAAAATATTTTTCATTTCTAAAGGTGGATTGGATTTTTCTCCTCTATCGATGACCTAAATCTATTATTTTTGGTCTCCATTAACATAGAAAACTCAAGTTATATTGGGACTGCTATGAAATGATTGGGACATCCCAATGAAAGGTTCATCCTCAGTTGAATTCTCATCTGGCACATTAGTGGTATTGGCCAATAACATAACAATTGACCACTTTCAGTATATGGGTTTTGTAATATAAAATACTTGTATTGTATATGATGCCATTATAAGTGGTTCATATTTTTTAACCTTCCTTACTGAAATAAACTTTTATGAATCCAAATTCATCTATTATTATGGAACTCAAGTTGTCAACTGACTTTCATTGAAAAATCAGCACATAGAATATTTTATAATCCAAACCCCATATTTTTTTGATAATGAATAAGTATTACATTTTTGCGTAAATTGAGATTATTTCCTTAGTACCATAAATTAACATCACATCATTCATGAATGTAACTCCACCAGTTTTCATGGTACTATATTTATTATGGTCATTTTTATAGAACATATGACCATGAATTACATAAAATTTATATGATAATAAATACACATTTGGTCCTCCAGTTATCCATCAAATTCATTCTGAAATTGAATTCGGATTTTCATCTAATTCCATCAAAATATTGCCACAAAACAATCATATATATTGTTTATTATGTATATTTGATATCCATCATTCAACCAATGATGGATTAAAATGCCTAATAATTATATTATGGATTTAAATATATTGAGAAACCTCCAAACTATTATGAAAAAACTTAATGGTGGGCCTCCTCCCAATCTCTAATATTTATTGTGACAACCTCTCTTCCAGAAATGCCTTCACCTACAGGTCTCCCAGTGTGACATGATTTTTTTAGACCGATGATTTCTAAAATAAATAGTTATTTGTTATACCATTCAATATCTTAATCAACAATATATATTTCCCCAATACAACCCTTTGGATCAATTAAATTTTTCACGTACCCATTCTCAATCTTCAGATACCGTTCAATAGGGTATATCAATCTATAGTGTACATGACAACAAATTTGAAGTTCTCTCACCAAATGAACCATCAAATGAAAAATCATATCAATGAATGTTGGTGGGAATAAAATTTCTAATTCACATAACATGATGTTAATTTATCCTTCCACATTTGGAAATTTCTCTAGGTCTATAACATTATTGCATATATATTTGAAGAATAAATATAGTATGGATAATTTATGATGTAAATTCTTGAGAAAAATCAAACATAAAGATATATGAATTATATATTAATTCAAAAAAAGGCATTCATGTGATCTCAGATACATTAACATTTAATCGGTCATTGAAATGATGTTATTGATATTCGATGAAGTCCCATATAGAAAAATTATGTCATTAAAGAAGTTATAACAAAGAGATATCACTTTCCTGGAAAGAGTGTAAGCAGCTCATGGATGCAAATATCATTTTTCAGTCTTCACTAGCATGAAATCTTCTCATATTCCATTGTCATCAATTTCAATCATACCCTAAATTCTATCCTTTGTTTTGCTGGGTGAATTTAGGAACGTTTTTATAACACTATCACATACATTTTTTTCGACATGCATACCATCAAGTATGTTTTTGATGTACAGAAAATTTGTGTATGGTAATTAAAATAGGAGATATCTTCTTCGGAATAGTTTTTTAAGATTTTTTCAAAATGGTTTTTCAAATCTGTGTCCACATCATTTACATTATCAAAATGATTATCACTTATTATTGGAGATAGTGCTGTAAATTATTCTGAAATTCCATCGAATGATGTCACCCATGATTAGTAGCTATGTCGTTAGGGAAGAAATCTACTATGTCCCAGATACTTGTCATTGATGAATTTTTCAAAATAACTATCTATATACCTTATTCTCATATGTGACAACCTCGAGATACTTTAATGTATATCTTGAAAAAATTTCATAATAAAGAAATTCATTTATAATACATTACTGCATTTCTCTCAATGTGAAATATTCATTTTTTTAAACATTATACAACATAACAACTGAATCCCACAATAAATTTAAATCCTCAATCATTGTAGGAAAAAACATCAATATCATTACCTGGTTGTTTCGATCATTATATAAGCATAGATAGAATGATGTGTTTTCATTTCATGTATAACTATATTCGAAATATATAATCTAACAACATAACCAGCTATGTACTGTGAGTGCTGCATTGAAAACCAAAAGGATTCACTCCAATTATAGATAACACAAGATGAAGGTTTCTCAAAAAAATTCCCAAATCAGGATACTCGCGATCTATTATCTTCTACTAAGAAGAGCCTTTCAAGTTTCATTGATTCCTATATTTATTTCTTATGTCTAAATGCCACATAATTTCCATGTAGTCTCCTCACTTACATATGGGTTCCTAAACCATTGAATCATTGGAATATACCTTAAAACATTCATATGACCTGATTCATGTTTCTTATATCGGAAACAATCACATTATTGAGATTATTTAAGTGATTTTTAGTCCTTAAGAAACTATATACCATCATTCAGGAATACATGTATTCATTAATATATCAAATCCATCGAGTGTAGCATTTTTTTAGTTTCTTATGTTTGTATTAAGAGCTCAATATTTTCTGGGACCATGTAATTCAAGAGATCAAGTAATTCGGTAAAACTGGTGTCACTCCATTTGTTTCACTCTTTCAAATTATACATATTCATTAAAACTTACAATGCTATATATTTAGTGAAACCATGATACAAAGGTGTCTTTTCACACATCTTTAACTGATCATCAAATTTTGGGAAATCATGAAGTTCATCTTCAACTGTTCTATTCATTTCCTCAATATGATATTAAGCATCATTTATATCTATAATCACATCCTTGATATGGTCTTATTCATTGTCAACACTTTTAATCATATTAGATGATCTCTAAAATGCACTGTTATCCCAACCACTAGCAACATTTTCTTTTCCCCATGTATATTCCATCATTTATAACTTTGATCTATTACATGAAAAATAAAGTGTTCTTACAACTCCTTGAGACTAACTTGTCATGAATAACAATAGAATAAACATTGAAAAAGGTTTTGAGAAGGGTTATAAGAATAATATTTTTCACACTTTATGAACTCTTTCACTCCATCTACAAACACTTTTGTAAAAAGATTTGAATACATCAATTATTTATTTAAATCCATCCTATTTAATTCAGTTATATTATTATTTAACAAAAAAATACAATTAATATTCTCATAATGTAAAGTTTTTCCTAATTCTATAGAAATATAATCTGAAAATATAATGGATAAACAACTACTCAAATTTCCAAGGAAAACTATTTTAAAA
Organism: Viscum album; assembly: GCA_963277665.1. Lineage (NCBI taxonomy): Eukaryota > Viridiplantae > Streptophyta > Magnoliopsida > Santalales > Viscaceae > Viscum > Viscum album. The sequence continues at coordinate 414,177,397 of OY728153.1, read as the reverse complement.
ATTACAATTGAAATACTTAGAAAAAACCATTTACACAAATTCCTCTTTAAAATAACTCCCCTTTTTAAAATAAATATATTAGTCCCAATATCTCTTTCAAAAAACCATAATTCCTTTTTTACACATTCAAGGCATCTTCATGACCCAAAAACTTAAATCTTTTTAAATGATCGACAACCCTCTAATAAATATGTCAAATCACCTAAATCATTTTAAAAAAAATCTACTTATGCATTTCACAATGACATAGATCCCAAGATAGGAACTTTATAAAAGAAACATTGAAATTACCTCAATTCATCTCAAATCAATCATTTATTTATGATTCCTTCAAATTAATCCAACTTTTTGTGTAATAGTAATAACTTCGCTAAGAATTTGATATTGTTATCCACACCATTGAATATACCTTATCCATGCTTTTGTTGTCCAGTTATATCAATGATCCTTATCCAAAACATGAGAGTCCCAACAGATATATTCCATAGTTAGTTACCACATTCACATAGTTGAAACACTCATGTTCTAGTTTACTAAAAATAATTCATTCTCTCAATGAAATCTAAATCACACCAAATAAATTGGTTATACACCACATTGATAATGTATATATCTATCAAATTATGTACTATTGTTTCCTCCCTCCATAAATACACATAAGAAAATCTATAATCATGAACCCAACTACTATACCCCGAGCACTCCCGAAACTCCACTTCTCAAGTCCAATTCATCCACATGGCTTCCTACAATGGTTTATTTTTATATAATTATTTCTTAGTGATACAATTCCCCTACATTACCAATGAACTGAAAAGAATCCCCACAAATTCCACTTCATTTAAAATTTACAATATTTAAATTATGAAATTATAATTCTAAAGGGAGAGTAGGGTTTTCAGAATCATATTTACGTATAAATAATTTATTTTAACGAATATTAAAATCTACCAGAGTAAGAATCTAAAAATGAACCATTTAAACCCAGTGTTCCTTATATAAAAATTCAATACCCCATTGAATCATTTGGAAAACCAATTTTCATAATATAAATTATTCCATGAGTTATTTTATAAAAATCATGATTTTAATTTCATCATACTCAATCCCACTTACTCAACCCATCAATTACAAAACCACCAAATCATCCTCTTAATCAATGGTAAAATTGGTTTTGTTGACATATAATTTATTTAGGTTTAATTAGAATGTGTTAACTTCCTTTAAAGAATATAAATATCTCTCATGAAGATTTACATTATATATAATTAAAAAAAAAGAATGTTTAATATACGATACATTATCTACCATACAAATATTCAACAAAGTGGGTTGACAGAATTAGAAAAACATATTGTTTCAATTTCGAATAATGATTCATAAAAAGGGAAACTATGTGACATATTTATAATATAAATTTTTGTATAAAAAATGCATAATGGTCTCTCCAATATATAATGTTTTCAAAAAAAATATGACATAGGATTATGAGGGTTTAATCAAAAAATTAATTATATAAAAAACCTAAAATGACTGGTGGAATATGGAGGACCCTATTTAATACCATATAGAAAATACATTGTGAAATAGTTATAGTAATGTAGTACTTAATTATTATAGTAAAGTCCCAGGTCTTGAAATAGGCACCCAAATTCCTTATTCCCTATGAGATAGACTTATAAAAAGTTATCAGACACCCATCTAGTTGACCATCCAACCATTTAATAAATAAAAAACAACTCCCCATTACTAGATGATCCCAAAAAACCTAATTCATGTATCAAATGAATCACAAGTACCCGATGACAACTATTCAAATCATATTGAGTATTCATACTGAAAACATAAAAATGAACTAATGTCCATTATTCATTGAAACCCCACATATAATCCAATAATATTCTAATCTACTACAAAAATATTTAAATGAATCTTATGAATATGAATCTTTTCTTAAATCCTTAAGAATTTCTAACCACACTAGTATCCCATCAAAAACACCAAAAACACAAATGAAATATTAACATCAATTCCCTTTCCATAGAAACATTTAACGTGGATTATAGTTGATTATAACCCAAACATAAGTTCCTAATTTCATTTAATAACATCCAACATTTCATAATAAACCTATTGAGATCCAAAATGGTTCAAAAAACAAGAGAACCAAACATTCATAACACTCATCACTCTCTAAAGGAGATAATTTCACAAACATCGACATTGTAATCAAAATCTAAATACCTTTGAATATATTGGAATACTATATTTATAAAATGTTTCACATTTTAAAATCAATAATGAACTAGTTTGACTGAGGCCTCCACAAAATCATCCAAATTTTTTGAAAATACAACTTTCCAAAAATAATTTCATATATCCAAGTGTATAAAATTACAAATTTTTACATTCCATTACAAAATATAATGAACACAAATTTTATATGTACATATGATTCAAATCTAGAACATTGTAATTTCAGTGCAACTAATTGTTTCCAATTTCAATAAAACCGTTGAATGTTTTGGTGAACCCTTCCATGGATTTTATTAAAAAACCATGATTCAAAACAAATTAATAAGTTTCATTATGAAATTATAAAAAATCCTATTTTGAAAACCTATTGTAAAGAAAAATAGAACCATTAAATTTGTTCAATCAGGATTACCAGATATAACACTCCCAATTGTAAAATATATATAATTCACAAAAAATTGTAACACCATAAAAAATCATTAGATTTGATTGAAATAAATGTGGAAATAAGTACAACCCACATGAAATTCTTTTAGTGTGAAAACAAGAAACAACAACACCCACTATTATTAGTGGGGCATTTAGACTGTACAATTCCAAACATCACTATTAATATCAACCTGTAATAACATGAGAAACTGATAAAAAAGAGATGAATTATTGCACAAGAGGTGTGTTATAGAGCATAGAGGAAGAGTGTTTCTAGTAGAGTAAAGAAATTATGTAGAGGTGTACTTCGAAGGAGTAGAGTCACGTGGAGGAGGAGAGGAAAATGGAAGGGGAGAGGTGCATGGGGAAGCTAAGTTTGCGGTGGAGGGAATCGTTGTAACTGTAACATCCCAGGTAAATAAAGAATAAAACCTTTTCATATTTATTAATATTTATGAATGAAATATTAGTTTTACTTTAAAGGGTTTTCTATGTTCGATAGCGTACCCGATACGCAACAAAGAGTTTTTTGAAATCTTACGTTGCACACTAGTAACAAAATAGTATTATTTTAAATGGTAGTTAACACGTAGCCGTTCTATTGGAAAAAATGAATAGAAATAACTAAAATATGAGTATATATGTTTGTTAAATGTTTTTACATTTATTCAATAAATTATAAAGGCTTAAAATACGAAATTATTTCAATTTTAGGCATAAATACTCTAATATTCACTAAAAGGTCGAACTATCACCTTTTTATGGAGACCCTATTTAAATATAGTTTTGGTGACTCTTATACATTTTATTGTACCAAATAAAATTCTTCTTTATAATCGGGACATCTTACTTTGTGTAAATTTTTGGAATTTTTCCGATAAAGTTCATGTTTTTAATGAATAGTGAAAATGTTGTATTTGAATTCAAATCCTCTTTTTAATATAAATTTTTTATATGATTAGATTATATTTTTAATTGGTTTTATGGTGAAATTATAATATATTTTTACCATTTAATCCAATAGTGTTCATTGGAATTAATTTCACTATGAAATTGGACTTAAACTAGTGTCAATCTTTTGATATATATTGTTTCATAAAAACACGCTATTTGTTCTGACACCAGGAATTAATTATTAAATTAATTAATGTAACATATATGTTTTGAATTTTTTAAAATATACATCATTTTTGAATTTGGAATATCAAATATAGCTTCGGGTTATGTTTTGGTATTTTTCTGAAAAACATCAATTTTTGATAAATAGTGAAACCACTAAGTGGTACTTAAAAAACTGATTTTTCATTTAAATGAAATTTTACCACCTCTATGTTTTTTATTTCAAAAATTTAACATACATGGTTGTAATTTGGAATTAAAATGTGGTTCAATGGGATTGAAAGAATTTTTGTTTGAATAGTAACTTTTATGTTTTTTATCGCGGTTAGAGGTAATTTGTGTAATTTAAGGTAAAAATAATGTTTTAATAATATGAAATGACCTTGACACATGTACTACCCTTATTTTATGTGTCATGGACGACCAAGACAATCCATGGGTCAACTTTGGGACCACATGGAGCCACTTTGGTCGTAAAATGACATTAATAACTTTTTATTTAATGTTAAAATAAAAATGTCACAAACATGTGTTTTTTTACTAAATTTTTTTTTACATGGTGTTATACTAGTCATAATTTTGACAATAAATATTCATTAGAAAGATAAAAAGATTTGCAACATCATGATATTTGTTTTATAAATTTTAGACATTAAATAAATTAAATTATTTATGACACCATCATGATGCATCGATTACCTCATTATTTAACAATTTAAATAAAATGAAAAGATAATATAAAATATAAGAACTAATCATGTCAAAAACCTTTTGTATGGGTGGATTTAGAACTCTTATCACCTTATCCTAGATATATATAGTTATGGGATCTTTAAAATCCGAAAAAAAATTTATAATAAAGTATCCTTTTATATCTTTCCAAAAGTTCCCCTCCTCTCCTCTTATAAAAGGCCCCCATCTCTACCCCCTTACCCACACCACTCAAGCCTTTGGCTCGGCCATACCATGCCCATTTTGTCTCTACACATCCCTATATTACTCCTAGAAGCCTCACCTTGGGCAGAAGTCTTTCCAAGGAATCCATTGAGCTCAAATCAAAAAGAGTTACCAGATTTAAAGGTAGTGCCTTCTCTTGTGTTCTTATGTTTTATTTTTCTTCTCCAACCCCCTAAACTCTTTTTATTCCTTTATATTGTAACAACAACAGTATCGTAAATATACTAGTATGTTGTTATGAGAACAATTAGTGCTACACATACACACACATTCGTCTAATGGTTAAAGAACATACTATTTCTGTGGTTGGCAATTTTCTACCTCACGAAACAATGATTGTTCAATCTTCTTTTAACACCTTTCATGGTGGCCATTAAGATGTAAATATATTTATATATGATATATATTATGTTTATGTTTTCCTTAGGCTTATTTATTTTCCATTTTTGGCATACATTATGGTTTCCATTGTGGGTAAACATGATAATTTCATTTTAGGAAATGTGGGCTACCACCCCCTCAAAGTTATTTGATTCGTTAAAGCCATATGTGGGACTTATAAAATATGAAGTCAATGTTAATATATATGATGTTATATTTCAAATATAATATACCCTTATATCATTATGATTTCACTCCATTAAATACAAAACAGAAATTAAAGTAAAGTTTATGCGTACGTACAACTTACCGTCTCCATGAACGGTGCATTTCATTTCGTACCTCTAAATGTTATGTACTATTATAAATACAAGAATATGAAGGATATATATGATATATATGATATCCAAATCATGAATAAAATTCTGTATATAATTAACCTTTTACCACATAAACAACATGTAATTGTAAGAAGTCCATTTTTGACTTATGTACCAAATATCGACAAAACAAACTTTATTAAATTAAATGATTACATAACCTTTATAACATAGCAATTAGTTATATAAAAGGAATAATAAATATGAAAAATGTTCTTATGTATTTATAAATTAACTTTAGTTTATTATTCAAAAGATTAAAGAGCAATCGAGTCACGTCAGACATTAGGTAAGGGACTTCGTCTCAATCTCCTTTCATTGAGACATATTTGGTTCTAATACAAGGCTTCCATTTATACGGTGTATAAACCCTTTTTAATGTTAATTTAATACAAAAGGAATATTTTTCTACGACACGTTTTACAAAATGTCAAAAAGTATTTTTTCTTTTAACGTACGCGCTGACAATGAAATTTTCCACCATCGCGAGTATTATTTGGTCTTTGGCTTACTCAACAAGACATGATGTTTTTTTAAATGAAATAAATAACATATACTATTTTAAGTATTTTGGTATTGAAAAATGGTTTTTATAATGGATTTGTTATGTTAATATATTTAAGTGATATATTGTGATCAAATTGTGGAAATGTTTTCGTTCCATTATATTTGTTTTATGTCTTGTGATTTTATAATGGTACTTGGACATTTGACGGATGGTTACGTGATAAACCATATGACGGGTGGTGCCGTGAATACCAGGACGGGTGGTTACTTTATAACCTCCAATTCATTGGCTATGGAAGTCGGTCGTATGGATATTCCATTAAGTGATATGTGTGTAATTCGACCGTATGGTTATTAAATTTAAGAAAGTTTATGTCCCAAGTTACCTTTATAGGTCATGTGTACATTATATGGGTTTTATGGTAATATTTTGGTTAAAAAAGGGTATGTAATGATATTTTATGCAGTGAAGAGTATTTACTACTCCATAATGGTGAAAAATATTACATTGATAAAGTATTCATTGTTTACTTGTTTTATTGAAAAACTATCAGTTTTCCTTCTTTCTGTATCCCTTACTGAAATTTTTATGCTCACACCAAGTTTTTTTGAAATTTTTTTCACAGGACATAATGTGGAATAGGTTCAAAGATGTGATCAATGAAAAGTCATTCTTTCTTAATCATTGAACTACAAATGACATTTTTTTGAGTTCATGTTTTGAAAAAAAAGAATCTTTGTATAAGTGTCTACTATGTAATTTTTTGAGATGTTATAGTTATGATCTAATTCTCTAAAACTCTAAACCTAAAAAGATCCTCAATGAGAATTATTCATTTAATTCAATATTAAGTAATGTTTAAGGCTGTGGCCTTATAGTTGGTATCAAAGGTCAGTTTAGACAACTTTAGGAGTTATAAAATTGTTAAATTATAAATTAATTTATGGTATAATTGAAATAATATAGCATTTTCAGATTACCATGTTGCTTCAACTAATATATTTATGTGTCTAGAATGGTTCATCGAAAAGTATACAGGGATGTTGTACTAGGAAGGTATACAGATGGAAATGAACTTCTAAATTAGCATCATGAGATGGTCATAAATAGAATTGAACAGTTTGTTTCAGTGATGTCTCATTTGACTCAGGTGATAAATCGCAATTGTGTTCATTGATGATATTTTGATGTTTTCTAAAATTAAAGAGGATCATGAAAGTCATTTAAGTGTTATATTGCAATCCTTAAAATAAAATAAACTGTATGGAAAATTCATCAAGTGTGAGTTCTGGTTACAACAAATTTCATTCCTTGGTCACAGTGTTTCAAAAAATGGCATAACTGTTGATCCTGCTAAAATCAATGTTGTTGAAGAATGGACAAGACCCAAAAATGTAACCGAGATCCATAGTTTTCTTGGTTTTGAAGGTTTCTAAAGAAGGTTTGTTGAAAAAATTTCACGGTTATCTAGTCCAATGACTAAGCTAACTCAGAAGGGTGATAAGTTTATATGGATTAAAGAATGTGATGACTGTTTTCAGGAGTTGAAAAGATGATTAGTGAATTCTCTAGTATTGGAGCTTCCTTCCAGGAATGGTGAGTTTGTTATATACAGTGATGTATTGTTGAAGGGACTTGGTTGTGTCCTTATATAGAATGATCAGGTAATTGCATATGTTTCACGTCAGTTGAAAACTAATGAGGAAAATTACCCTACACATGACTGAAGAAATAGATGTTGTTGTTTTTGCTCTAAAAATTTGGAGGCATCATTTGTATGGAGTAAAGTGTGAAATATATACTGATCACAAACGATTAAAGTATATATTCAATTAGAAATAATTGAACATGAGACAGTGTAGATGGCTAGAATTAATCAAGGATTATTATTGTACAATTCATTACCATCTGGGAAAAGAAAATAAAGTGGCTGATGCTTTGAGTTGAAATAGTAACGATTCATTAACCATGCTATGTTTGGAACGAGATCCTTTGGTTTTTGATTCGATGAAATTTGGGAAAGAAGTTGTTGGTGAAGGAAGTTCTTCTGTTTTGTTCCAGGTATCAGTGAGATCATCCCTATCAGATAGAATTAAGCAAGCGCAGAGGAATGACAGTGGGTATCAGAAAAAGGTTGAGCTGGTTCAGAAGGGAAAGTTTCCTGAATTTAATATTGATAATGATTGTGTTTTGAGGTTTGGCAAGAGATTATGTGTGACTGGTGATTTACAGTTGAACAATGAGTTGTTATGTGAGGCTCATAGTTCCCCATTTTCAGTTCATCCTAGAAGTACTAAGATGTACAGAGATCTACGGGAGTATTACTAGTAGGATGGAATTAAAAGAGATATTACTGATTTTACTGTGAAGTGTTTGACTTGTCAGCAGGTTAAAGTAGAGCGGATGTTACCTAAAGGGATGATTTATCCTTTACCAGTGCCAGAGTGGAAATGGGAAAATATATCCATGGACATTGTTGTGGGATTACCAAAGACATCTCGAGGTAAAAATGCAATCTGGGTTATTGTTGATCATTTGACTAAATTAGCTCATTTCCTTCATATTTGAGATACTTTCTATCTAGATCAACTTTCTCGATTGTATCTTAAAGAGATAGCCAGGTTTCATGGAGTTCCCCTATCCATTTTATCTGATCGTGCTTCTAGGATTACTTCTATCTTTTGGAAAGGCCTTCAGATGTCGTTTGGTACTGAATTAAATTTTAGTACATCTTTTAATCCACAATCAGATGGGTAGTCAGAATGAACAATTCAGACTTTGGAGGATATGCTACGTTCTTTTTCGATGGATTATCATAGAAGTTGGGACCAATACATTTATTTGGTTGATTTTTATTATAATAACATTTTTCATTCCAGTATACAGATGGCTCTATTTGAGGCATTATATGGGAAGTGGTGTCGAACTCCAGATTTTTGGGATAAAGTGGGTGAAAGGAAGCTGATGGGACAAGAATTGGTAGAAGAGATGGCAGAAAAAGTTTAGTTGATTCAGAAACACATGAGAACAGCTCAAGGTAGGCAGAAAAGTTATGCAGACAATAGGAGGAAGGATCTATATTTTGAGGTAGGTGATCATGTTTTTCTCAAAGTTTCACCATGGAAAAGTGTGATTTGATTCGGTAAAATAGGAAAGCTGAGTTCAAGGTTCATTGGACTATATGAAGTTCTGGAGAGAGTTGGTTCAGTTGCTTACCGAGTGGCTTTACCTTCGAGTTTATCTCAGGTACACAATGTTTTTCATGTTTCGATGTTGAGAATGTATATGCCAGATATATCTCATGTTTTGAGCCCAGAGGTAGTTTAGTGGGAAGAGAATCTCTCTTATGAAGAACAACCAGTCCCGATTCTTGACCATAGCGAGGAAGTGTTGCAGAATTAGGTAATTCACCAGGTAATGGTTTTGTGGAAAAACTATATGGCTGAAGAGGTAGCGTAGGAATCTGAAAATACTATGAGGGATAAATACCCCCACTTATTTTGATAAGTGAATAAAATTGCAAGGATGCAATTCTCAAAAGGGGGAAGGATGTATCATCCCAGGTAAATAAAGAATAAAAGATTTTTATATTTATTAATATTTACGAATTAAATATTAATTTAACTTTAAATGGGTTTCTATATTCGATAGCGTACCCGATACACAACAAAGAGATTCATTGAAATCTTACATTGCACACTAGTAATAAAATAATATTATTTTAAATGGTAGTTAACACGTAGCCATTGTATTGGAGGGAATGAATAGAAAAATCTCAAATATATTTATATATGTTTGTTAAATGTTTTTACATTTATCCGATAAAGGATAAAGGCTTAAAATACGAAATGAATTCAATTTTATTAATAGATACTCTAATATTCACTAAAATGTAGAACTATCACCGTTTGATGGAGAACCCTATTTAAATATAGTTTTGTTCACTCTTATACATTGTATTGGACCAAATAAAATTCTTCTTTATAATCGGGACATCAAAATTTACTTTGTGTAAATTTTTGGTATTTTTCCGATAAAGTTCATTTTTTAATGAATATTTATAAATGTTGTATTTTAATTCAAAACCACTTTTTCATATAATATGTTTATAAGATAAGATTATATTTTTATTTGGATTTAAATTTAAATTAGAATATATTTTTACCATTTAATCAAATATTGGTCATTGAAATTAATTTCACTGTGAAATTGGACATAAACTAGTGTAAATATTTTGATATATATTGTTTCATAAAAACACGATATTTGTTCTGACAGTGGGAATTAATTATTAAATTAATTAATGTAACTTATATGTTTTGAATTTTTTAAAATAGACATAATTTTTGAATTCAGAATATCAAATATAACTTACTGTGATGTTTTGGTATTTTTCTGAAAAACGTAAATTTTTTATGAATAGTGAAACCACTAAGTGGTACTTAAAAAACTGATTTTTCGTTTAAATGAAATTTTACCACCACTGTGTTTTGTATTTCAAAAATCCGACACCCATGCTTTTCATTTGGAAGTAAGATGTGGTTCAATGGCATTAAAATAAATTTTTTTGTGAATAGTAACTTTTATGTTTTTAATCGCGATTAGAGGTAATTAGTGTAATTTAAGGTAAAAATAATGTTTTAATAATATGAAATGTCCTTGACACATGTCCTGCCTTTATTTTATGAGTCATGGCCGACCAAGAAAATCCATGCGTCAACTTGGGGATCCCATGGAGCCAATTTGGTCGGAAAATGACATTAATAACTTTTTATTTAATGTTAAAATAAATATGTCACAAACATGTTTTTTTTACTAAAACAATTTTTACCTGGGGTTATACAAGTCATAATTTTTTCTATAAATATTAATTAGAAATATGAGAATATTTCCTACATCATGATAATTTTTTTATAATTTTTGAAATTATATAAATTAAATTATTTATGACACCATGAGGATGCAACGATTACCTCATTATTTAACAATTTAAATAAAATGAAAAGATAATGTAAAATCTAAGACCTACACTTCTCAAAATCCTTTTGGATGGGTGGATTTAGAACTATTATCACCTTATCCTTGAAATATTTAATTTTGGGTCTTTTAAAATCCGAAAAATATTTTATAATAAAGTATCCTTTTATAACATTCCAAGAGTGCCCCTCCTCTCCTCTTAAAAAAGGCCCCCACCTCTACCAACTTACCCACACCACTCAATCCTTTGGCTCGGCCAAAACTTTCCCATTTTGTCTCTCCATGTCCCTATATTAGTCCTATAATCCTTACATTGGGATGAAGTCTTTCCAATGAAGCCTTTGAGCTCAAATCAAAAAAGTTACCTGATTTAGAGGTAGTGTCTTCTCTTGTGTTCTTATGTTTTATTTTGCATCTCTAACCCCCTAAACTCTTTTTTTCCTTTATTTTGTAACAAAACCAGTATATTAAATATACTATTATGTTGGTATGAGAAGTATTAGAGCTACACCTACCCACACCTTTGTCTAATGGTTAAAGAACATACTGTTTCTGTGGTTGGCGATTTTCTGCCTCAGGAAACGATGATTGTTCAAACATCTTTTAACAGCTTTCATGGTGGCCATTAAGATCTCACCCTATTTATATATGATATATATTATGTTTATGTATTCATTATGCTTCTTTATTTTTCATTTGTCGCATACCATTATGGTTTCCATTGTGGGTAAACACGATAATTTCATTTTAGGAAGTGCGGACTACCGCCCCCTCAAAGTGATTTGATTCGTTAATAACATATGTGGGATGTATAAAGGATGAAGATAATGTTATTATATATTATGGTATACTGGAATTATAATATACCCTTATATCATTATGAATTCACTCCATTAAATACAAAATATAAATGAAAGTAGCGTTCATGTGTATGTACGGCTTACCGTCTCCATGAACGATGAATTTAATTTCTTACCTCTAAATGTTTTGAACTATTATATATACATGTATATTCTGGATATATATGATATTTATGATATCAAAATCAGGAATATCATTCTGGATATAATTAACCTTTGACCACATAAACAACATGTAATTGAAAGAAGTCCATTTTTGACTTAAGTACCAAATATCGACCAAACGAACTTTATTAAATTAAATGATTACATAACGTTTATAACATGGAAATAAGTTCTATAAAAGGAATAATAAACATGAAAAAGGTTTTTTAGCAAGTATAAATTATCTTTAGTTTTTTATTCAGGAGATTAAAGAGCAATCGAGTCACGTCGGACACGAGGTAAGGGACTTTGTCTCTATCTCCTTTCATTGAGAAATGTTTGGTTCTAATACAAGGATTTATTTTATACTGTTTAAAAAACCACTTTGTCATTTAATTTTATACAAAAGGAATATTTTTCTACGAATCGTTTTACAAAACGACTAAAAATAATGTTTCTTTTAATATATGCGGTGACAATTACCTTTTCCGTGGCCGCGAGTATTATTCGGTCGTTGGCTTCCTCATCAAGACATTATGTTTTTTTAAAATAAAATAAATACCATATACTCTTTTATGTATTTTGGTATTGAAAAATGGTTTTATAATGGATTTTTTATGTTAATATATTAAAGTGATATATTGTGATCATTGTGTGGAAATGTTTTCTTTCCATTATATTTGATTTATGTCTTATGATTTTATAATTGTACATGGACATTTGACGGGTGGTTACGTGATAAACCATATGACAGGTGGTGCCATGAATACCAGGGTGGGTGGTTACGTTATAACCTCCAATTTATTCGGTATGGAAGTTGGTCGTATGGCTATTCCATTAAGTGATATGTGTGGAAGTCGACCGTATGGTTATTCCATTTAAGTATGTTTATGTCCCATGTTACCATTATATGCTATGTGTACATTATATAGGTTTTATGGTAATATTTTGGTTACAAAAGGGTAAGTAGTGACATTTTATGCAGTGAAGAGTATTTACTACTCCATAATGGTGAAAAATATTACTTTGATAATGTATTCATGGTTTACTTGTTGTTTTGAAAAACTAACAGTTTTCCTTCTTTGTGTATCCCATACTGAGATTTTTATGCTCACCCCATGTTTTTTTGAAATGTTTTTTCACAAGACATAATGTGTAATAGGGTAAAGGATCGGATCAAAGAAAAGTCATTATTTCTTAAACATGGAACTAGAAATGAATTTTTTTAGAGTTATTGTTTTGAAAAAAAAGGAAACTTTGTAGAAGTGTATACTATGTAATCTTTTGAGATGTAGTAGTTATGATCTAATTCTCTAAAACTCTAAACCTAAAAAGATCCTCAACGAGAATTATTCATTTGATTCAATATTAAGTACTGCTTAAGTCCAGTGCCTTGATAGGTAACAGCTAAGGTAAATATAATGAATATGAATAGGGTCTATGTCGAGTAGATTAGTGAATTTATGAATTAAATTTTTACTTTAGAAACGGTTTCTTGTATCTATTTAGCTTATCGATTATTGCAACTACTAGGTTATCTTTTTTGATATCTTTATTTTTTCTTACTTTTTTTTCGTTTTTAATTAATATGTTGCACACTAATAATATATTATTATTTTAAACAGAAGTTAAAACCTAGCCATTGTATTGGTGGGAATGATCAAAAATAACTAAAATATGATTATACTTGTTTTTTAAATGTATTTACATTTATCCAATAAATGTTAGATGCTTAAAATGTGAATGAATCTAATTTTAAGCATAATTTACATTAAAAGGGAAATTTATCGCCTTTTAATGGGGAACCATTTTTAAATCTTGTTTTGGTCACATTAATACTTTCTGTATGACCAAATAAATTCCTTCTTTAGTATGGGGACATTAAAATTTACTTTTTGTCATTTTTTTAATTTTTCTGATAAAGTTCATTTTTTAATGAATAGTGAAAAATATTGTATTTTAGTTCAAAAGTGAATTTTAATCTGATTTATTTATATTGTTATAGTATATATTTAATTGGTTTTAAAGTGAAATTAAAATATATTTTTACCATTTAATCTAATTTTGGTCATTGTAATTAATTTCACTTTAAAATTGGACATAAATAAGTATCTATCTTTTGATAGTCATAGTTTCTAAAAAACAGTCTATTTGTTTTGATAACGAGAATTAATTTTAAAATTAATTAACTCCACTTCAATGTTTTTAATTTTGAAAAATAGACATCATTTTTGGTTTTGGAATATCAGAAATATCTTAGGATGATTTTTTGGTATTTTTCTGAAAAAACATCAATTTTTGATGAAAATTGAAACCACTTAGTTGTAGTTAAAAAACTGACTTTTTCATTTAAATGAAATTTTACCACTACTGTGAATTGAATTTCTAAAATCCGACATACATGGTTGTTCTCAAGAAGTAAAATGTGGTTCAATAACATGAAAATAATTTTTCGTGAATAGTTAGTTTTGACCTTTATTTACCTTGATTAATGGTCAATAAGGTAATTGAACGTAAAAAGAATTTTATAATAATTCATAATTACCTTAACACTTGTCAAACCCTTATTGGTTGAGTCATTTACGACCATGGGCATCTCTGGGTCGATTTTAGGAGCCCATTGAGCCACATTGGAGTGATAATGACAATTTAGATTAATTAACATAAAGTAAAGGAAAAAATGACAAAAGCAAATATCTGTTAGTAAATAAATTTTTATATGGTGTTATATAAGTCATATTTTAGATTATAAATATTTTTTAGAAATAAAAAAATATTTCCAACATGATTGTATTTTTTTTATAATTTTTAGACATCAAATAATTTAAATTACTTATGAAACAATAATGATGCAATTTTCACCTCATTAATAAATCATTTAAATAAATAAGATTATAATGATTAAAATATTATCCAGAACCTATCCAATTCCTATTTAATGATTGTATTTAGAAATTGAGTCATCTTATCCTCGACTATAATGATTTTTGGACCATTCCCAACCGAATAGAAATATATAATAAAATAATGTTTTCACACTTTCTTAAAGAGCCCCTCCTCTCCCTTATAAAAGGAGAACACTTATAACCAATTCCACACTCTTGTAAAGGCTTTTGGCTCGTAAAAACTCTTCCCAATTAATCTCCCTACAACCCTCTCATCCTACTAAAAGCCTTACCTTAGGTAGAAGACACTTCAAGAAGTCCTTTGGTTAAAACCAAAGGGAGTTACCAAAATTAAAGGTAACTGGTTCTCTTAATTTGTTTTCTTTTATTTTACTTATCTAACCCCTGTTCTCTTTTATTCAATTATTTTGTAACAACACTAGTATCATCAATATACTAGGATGTTGTTATTAGAATTATTCAAACAACACTTACACACACCTCCATCTAATGGATGTTGAACATAATGTTTCGGTGGATGGAAAACTAACACCTCACAAAATGATGATTGTTCAAATATCTCCAACTGCATATCATGGTGGCCATTATGATGGAACTGTATTTATATATGATATATATTACGTTTATTTTTTCTTTATGCTTCTGTATTTTCCATTTTTAAAACGCCTTTATGGTTTCCATAGTGGGTATATATGATAATCTCATTTGAGGAAGCGTGGACTACCGCCCCCTCGAAGTGGTGTGACTCGTTAATGCCTTATGTGGGATGTATGAAGGATAGAGTTAATTATATTATATATGTTATTATACTGGAATTATAATATACCTATGTATCATTATGTTTTAATTCCATTAAAATAATAAATAGAAATGAAAGTAGCATTCAAGCGTACGTATGACTTATCATCTCCATGAACGATGAATTTCATTTCTTACCTCTAAATGTTATGTACTATTTAAAATACATGTATATAGTGGATATGTATGATATATATGATATCTAAATCATGAATATCATTCTGAATATAATGAACCCTTGACCACATGGACAACATCTAATTATAAGAAGTCTATTTTTGGCTCAAGCAACAAATATCAACAAAACGAACATCATTAACATAAATGATTACATAATGTTTATAACATTGTAATAAGTGATATAAAATGATTAATAAAATTGAAAAAAATTATTAATCAAGTAGAAATTAAAATTAGTTTATTTTTAAGGAGATTAAATAACGATCAAGTCAATTCAGACACGAGGTAAGCGATTTTCTTTTCTCACTTCTAATTCTATGTGATTTCAATTGTTCACCAATTATTCATTGTATATGGTATATTGTGTACTACCATTTGATATATATTATCATTATTCTCATTATATTCATGATATTCTGGGATTCATTTGGTGGTTATTAACTTTTGGTCAAACGACTCGGTTGACTGCAATGTGGTAAAGGGTTTCATCTCATGTTTTATTCCCGTGAGATTCATGCAATATATGCCACTATTTCTTTTTTTTGTGTGGTGTATGTACTGCCCATGAATGTAAACATTATGTAATATAAATTCATTTATGATTATTTACATCTTCATTGTATGATACTTCTTTCACATGGCGTATGTTTTGTATGTTACCAAATTAGTAAGGAAACAATTCACCTACCTCTTTATAAAAGACTTCTTTTTTTGTTATGTATTTTAATTTACATTTTATTATGTTGGGATATGTTCTTATATATCCTTAATGATGTAAAAATTATATACAAGTGATGATATTCCCTTTTTTATCTCATCAACTAATTTTATGAATTTTAAAGTGACGCCATTAGGCTATCGAATTTTTACAAGGGAACCTCTTAACTCAATTTCAATTCTTCGGGTTCAACTTGTACATCATGAATATGTCATCCTATGTATATGTGTGATTTAACTCTGATTGTTTTATAGTTAATATTTAATTATATTGGGTGTATTTATATTTTTCACACATAATTATGTGATTGATTTATCCTTAATTTAAGGATACCATCTTTATAAGGGATTTTATCTCAATTTACATTTTCATTAAGACTTCACTGTTTATATGGACCAATTCACTCATATATGGTCTATATACTATACTTTGATATATTATATCATGAATCCATTTAATCTCATTATATTATAATGTTCTGAGTAAAATTTATTCATCAATTATTTATATTCAAGCATCGCTCTTTTTGTTAAAGACTCTTTAACTAAAATATAGTTTTAAATGTTTTAAAGATTAATTATTCTAAATATTTCTCATTATTGTCCATGTTTTAAAAATGGATTTTAGGATTTATTTATATGGAAATTAATTTTTTCAAAATTATAATTCATTTAAAAACTTCAATGTTTTATGGAACACATTGATTAAAAAATATCTTTTTAAATGATTTTGAAAATGATTTGATAAAACATTGTTTATTTCAATATCTTTATTTGATATATTGGAATGGGGAAATGTTATATTTCCATTATACATGTGTCATATGATATGATTATGTTATGGTTATAGGGCATTGTTTATGTATTTGGGTTGTTCCGTGATAAACCTAGGGCGGGTGAGCCCGAGAAAGCTCTCCAATGCATTGGGTAACATGACAGAGGTGAACGTAATGTTTCTCCTAAGAGATTTAGGGAATATACTATAATGGGTATTCCAAGTGTAAATCCTTACGTAGTTGAGATATCTACACTGTATGTTTGATATGGATTCCATAAGTAACCCTTATGATTTATTATTTGTGTGTGTTATTCATAAATCTTATGATTTCGTAAGGTATGTTATGATTGAAAAGTATGGTTTCATTGATTTGTATTTATTGATGGGATAATATTTTCATTTCTTATTTTATAACCATTACTGAGCCTTTTATTCTCATCCCATGTTTTTGAAATGTTTTCCACTGGACTTAAAGATTGATACGGTCAGTGATGGGATCATGGAAAAGTCATGGTATCTAAAATAAGGTACCAGACATGTTTATTTTAAAGAGTTTTTATTTTACGAGAAAAATGGATACTGAGTACTAGTGTCTACTTGTAATATTCAGGTTATTATGTAATAGTTATGGACTAATTCTATATAACTCTAAACCTAAAAAGTTCCCCAATGTGAATTATTCATTTAATTCAAGATTACGTAATGCTTAAGGTTGGGTCCTTATAGTTGGTATCAGAGGTCGGTTTAGATAACTTTAAAGGGTATGAAATTATTTAACCATAAGTGAAATTACCATAATGGTTAGGATTTAAATAATAGTCATCATTTTTTTAGATAAATTTAATGAGTTTAATATAACATGAATATGTATATATTAGTGTTTACTCTCCTCATATGATATTATATGATGATTTTACTAATATACTCACACCGAACTTTTTGATTTTAGTAAATGTCCTGATCTAGAAGGCACCAAAGTAATAGTGGATGTGAAGAAAACTATGATGACTTTCTGAATGAGAACCTCTATGAAATGGGAGATGCAATGAGAACTCGTGTGGTTATTCACAACCAACTATCTGGAGTCATTATTGGCCACCTGAACCATGTTGATTTTTATAAGGCATCATATATGCGAGAAACAAGTCCCCACAGAAGTTCAGGTAATAATCATAAAGGTAAGTATATACAAAAACCTATGTTTCAAATATGTGGAAAGAAACACCTAGGAAAATGTATCAAAGGGACAGAAAGATGCTACAGATGTGGAAATGAAGGACATAAAGAAATAACCTTCCATGAAAAATGGAAGCATCTAGTTGACTCTAGGAAAGGGAATGAAGTCATTTATGAGGGATCAATTTAATGTTTTAAATGTTGTGTGCATGGTCATTATGTAAACATATGTCCTATGAAGAAGTTATGGGAATGGGATCACCATGATTATACAAATATTCCTTTACCAATACCTAATTCCATTCTAATGGAGGATGAAGAAACTAAACATGACTAATGAAAGGTATGGATTATTTCTTAACATATGTTTTCCTATTATTGAAATCTTAGGATAGGATTCATGATTTTTTTTTGAAGGAAATACATATTTCAGAATTAGTTGTCATGGAATGGTTAAAGGATCATGAAGAATGTTGAATGAGTAGGAAGTCATCATATATGGGATTCAAGAGTTATGGTAGTATTTTGGATGGTGAAATGCTTAAAAGTATTAAGGATCATCTTATAATAGGATTACATTAGAAGAATTTTTATAGTTTGTGTAACCCTGTAGTTTGATATATTAAAATTTTATTCAATGAATATTTTTCTCCTCTTTTGTGGATATAGTTATAAAGAACAATTAGGGTTTATATGATCCTTGAATTTGAGGCAATTACAAGTTAATATATTTTGGGATGCAAAACAAAAGTTATTAGAAAACCTTTGTGCTTAAAATATTTTATGGTTAGTTTTGATGAATTTATCTCTTTTTGGTAATGTTATAAAATTATCTAGTTTTTTAAAAGGGGAAACACGCAAACCGTGTGACAGCCCGTCATGTCGGATGAAGTTGTGGGAATCGAACCCACAACCAATGTGCGACTGGTATTTATCGCCTACCACTGGACTACATGAAGTTCCTGGTTAGTATAACTTATTCTTATTATTTAAATGATCTTATGAATAAATAATAAGTATGTTTTGGGTTATCTATTGAAATTAATAACCTAACATGGAGGATATGTGATTAGGTTAATTACTTTTCAGTATGAGAAATTAAGAATAAATGATGTTATTTGGAGATAAATATTAAGATTTACCTTGGAATACTATGTTATTAAATCCTTAAGAGATTTGGGTTACAATCATAGTTTGGATTACTATGAATAATTTTAAGGATAACTGTTTATTTAATGGTCTTTCTTGAACCTTGGGTTCTTTTTGTTGAATTTTGGAGATTAAGAGTTGTATTTATTTTTATAAAGGATTATCCTTTTGGTGATTATCTGATCTTATACTAACAATTTTTTTGTTAGTAGATGTCTAAATACAAGGGAAATTGATAGTTCTCCCTCTGTGGATTATATGATTCTCTAGAAGATGATTCTTGCACTTTTGATGTGACAAAGTCTTTTCGAATGCTCATCGTTTAGAGAAGTGAATAGTTTTGATAGAAACTTATTAAAAGATGAAACTATACATGAAGGTAATTATATTACATTATGTTTTATTGTATCTAGAAGATTAATTCCTCAAAATTATGAAAAGGAATGTAAAATGAAAACGTTTTTGGTTTACGTTTCCAACTGGGTAAAAAAAGGCCATTTACACACGTCGTAAGTTTGTGATTTTCTTGTGGTTATCTTTCTCCTAGTCATATTTCCTATCACTCTCCATTGTAACATAACCCTTCTTTTTCTACTCCATATCCATTTTTTCATTAAATTAATGTATGGGTTAACTCGAGTGACCATTTTACATCTCTTTCTTTTTTTTAAAGTGATAGTTTTACAGGATCTTTTTTCTAATATGGGACTTTCAATAAAGTTTCCAAGCCAAAATTTTAAAATTATGAGGACAGAATTCCCAAAAGGGGGGAGGATGTAACTTCCTATGTAAATAAAGAATATGAAATCTTCATATTTATTAATTTTTGAACTAAATATTAATTTTACTTTAAAAGGGTTTCTATGTTTGATAGCGTACCTAATACGCAACAATGGATTTCTCTGAAATCTAACATTGCACACTAATAATATATTATTTCATTAAACGGTAGTTAACTCATAGTCGTTTTATTGGGGGGAATGATCAAAACTAACTATATTATGATTATACATGTTTGTTAAATGTATTGAAATTTATCCAATAAAAGTTTGAGGCTTAAAATGTGAATGATTCTAATTTTATGCATAATTTAAATTAAAAGGCCGATTTATCACCTTTTAAAGGAGAACCCTTTTTAAATCTAGTATTTTTACTTTAATACATTAAATATGGCCAAATAAAATCATTCTTTATAAAGGGGACATCAAAATTTATAGTGTGTAATTTTTTGGAATTTTTCCGATAAACTACATTATATAGTGAATAGTGAAAATTATTGTATTTTAATTCAAAAGTGCCTCTTAATATAATTTATTTATATGTTTATATTTTCTTTTTAATTGGTTTTAAAGTGAAGATAAAATATATTATTACTATTTAATCGAATTTTTGTCTTTTTTTTAATTTCACTTTGATATTGGATATAAACATTTATCAATCTTTGGATAGTTATTGTTTCTTAAAAACACGTTATTTGTTCTGATAACGGTAATGAATCTTAAAATTAATTAATCCCACTTCTATGTTATGAATTTGGAAAAATAAACACAATTTTTGAATTCGGAATATCAAATATAGATTAGGCTTAATTTTTGGTATTTTTCTGAAAAAATTCATTTTTTGATGAATAGTGAAGCCACTTAGTGGTAGTTAAAAAACTGACATTTTCATTTAAATGCAATTTTACCACTTCTGTGAATTGAATTTTAAAAATTCGACATATATGGTTGTTATCATGAAATAAATTTCATTCAATAAGATGAAAATAATTTTTGTTGAATAGTATGTTTTGACTTTTATTTACCGCGGTTAATGGTAAATAAGATAATTCAAGGTAAAAAGAATATTATAATAATTCAAAATTACCTTAACACTTATTTAAACCTTATTGGATGAGTCATTTACTACCATGGTCATCTTTGGGTCTATTTTGGGACCCCATTGAGCCACATGAGAGTGATAATGAAAATTTAGATTAATTAACTTAATATAAAGACAAAAATGACAAAAGAAAATATCTTTTAGTAACATAATTTTTATATAGTATTATATAAGTTATATTTTCGACAATAAATATTATTTATAAATCTAAAAATATTTCCTACATGATATTATGTTTTTTATAATTTTCAGGCATCAAATAATTTAAATTATTTTTGACCCAATAATATTGAAGTGTTTTCCTCATTAAAAAATCATTTAAATAAATAAGATTATAATGATTAAAATATTATCCAAAACCTATCCAATTCCAATAGGATGATTTTATTTAGACCTTGAGTCATCTTATCATTGAATATAATTATTTTTTTACCATTATCCACCGAATATAAATATATAATAAAATAATGTTTTCACACTTTCCTAAAGAGCCCCTCCTCTCCCTTATAAAAGGAGACTGCTTCTATCCAATTCCACACACCTATCAAGCATTTTTTTTATCGTCCAAACTATACCCAATTAAGTTTCCTACATCCTTATCCTCCTTCTATAAGCCTTACCTTAGGCAGAAGGCCCTTCAATATGTCATTTGGTTCAAACCAAAGGGAGTTACCCAAATTAATGGTATCAGTTTCTCTTAATTTGTTTTGTTTTATTTTACTTCTCCAACTCCTAGACTCTTTTATTCAGTTATTTTGTAACAAATACAATATCCTCAATATAATATGATGTTATTATGGGATTTATTACAACTAAAATTACACACACCTCCATCTAATGGATAGATAACAAAATGTTCTAGTGGATGGAAAACTAACGCCTCACGAAATGATGATTGTTCAAATATCTCCAACTACCTCTAATGGTGGCATTATTATAGAACTTTATTTATATATGATATATATTAGGTTTATATTATCTTTATTATTTTGTATTTTCCATTTATATCATTCCTTTATGGTTTCCATAGTGGGTAATTACGATAATCTCATTTGAGGAAGAGTGGACTACCACCCCCTCAAAGTGATGTGACTCGTTAATGCCTTATGATGGAGGTATAAAGGATATATTGAATGATATTATATATGATATTATAATGGAATTATATTATACTTATGTATCATTATGTTTTAATTCTATTAAAATAGGAAATATAAATTAAAGTAGCGTTCATGCGTACGTACGACTTACCATCTCCATGAACTGTTCTTTTCATTTCTTACCTAGAAATGTTATGTACTAATATATATACATGTATATAATGGATATATATGATATATATGATATCTAAGTCATGAATATAATTCTGGATATAATAAACTTTTGACCACATAAACAACATGTAAATATAATAAGTCCATTTCTGACTCAAGTACCAAATATCGACAAAACGAACATTATTATCTTAAATGATTACGTAATGTTTATAACATGGTAATATGTGATATAAAAAGAATAAAAAAATTTAAAATGTTTCTTAAGAAATTATAAATTATCTTTAGTTTATTATTCAGGAGATTAAAGAATGATTGTGTTAGATCGGACACGAGGTAAGGGATTTTCTTATCTCACTTTTAATTCTGTGAGATTTCCATGGTTCTCTACTTAATCATAGCAAGTGGTGTATTTTGTACATATATTTGATATATATTATCATTATTATCATTATATTCATGTTATATTGTGATTCATTTGGTGGTTATTAACTTTTGGTCATACGATTCAGTTGATTGCAACGTGGTAAAGGGTTTCGTCTCACTTTTTATTCCTGTGAGATTCATGCTATATTTGCCACTAATTCCTTTTGCATGGTGTATATACTGCACATGATTTTACCTTTATGTAATATAATTTCATTTATGAGTATTTAAATCTTCATTGTATGATCCTTATTTCATGTGGCATCTATTTTTTAAGTTAACAAATCGGTAAGGAAACTATTCACTCTCCTCTTTATAAAATACTTATTTTTTGTTATGTCATTTAATTTACATATTTATATGTTGGGATATGTTATTATATGTACTTATTGATTTAAAAATTATATCCATGTTATGGGATTCCATTTTTTATCTCATCAACTCATTTTCTGAATTTTAATGTGAAGTTGTTAGGCTGTCGTATTTTTACAAGGGAACCAGTTAACTCAATTTCAATTCTTCGGGTTCAACTTGTACTTCTTGAATATGTCATCCTATGAATATGTGTGAATGAACTATTATTGTTTTACACATAATATCCACTTATATTTTGGGTAATTATATTTGTCACACCTAATTATGTGATTGATTTATCCTTAATTTTATTATACCATCTTTATAAGGGATTTTTTCTCAATTTACATTTCCATTGTGACTTCATTGTTGTTATGCACCAATTCACTCTTTTATGGTTTATATACTGTCCTATGAGATATTATATCATGAATAAATTTATCCTCATGATATTATAATGTCATGATTAAAATTTATTCTTAAATTATTTGTATTCAAGCGTCTCTCTTTTTGTTAAAAAAAATTTAACTAAAATATCGTTTTAAATGTTTCAAATATTTATTCTTATAAATATTTGTCATTAATGTCCATGTTTTCAAAATGGGTTTTAGGATTTATTTATATGGAAATTAATTTTTTCAAAATGATAATTCATTTAAAAGCATAAAATTGGTATGGGATACATTGATTAAAAAATATCATTTTAAATGGTTTTGAAAATGATTTGATAAAACATTTTTTATTTCAATATCTTGATTTTATATATTGTAATGTGCAAATGTTATCTTTCTTTTATACATGTCTCATATGTTATGATTATGTTATGGTTATTGGGCATTGTTTATGTATACAGGTGGTTCCGTGATAAACCTAGGGTGGGTGAGCCCGAGATAGCTCCCCAATTCATTGGGTAACGTGACAGAGGTGAACGTGATGTTTCTCCTAAGAGATATAGGGAATAAAGTCTGATGGATATTCCAAGTGTAACTCCCTACGTACTTGTGATAGCTACAATGTATATTTTATATGGATTCCACAAGTAACCTTTATCATTTATGATTTGTGTGCATTATTCATAAATCTTATGATTTCATAAGGTATGTTATGATTGAAAAGTATGGTCTCATTGATTTGTATTTATTGATGGGATAATGTTTTCTTTTCTTATTCTATAACACTTACTGAGCCTTTTATACTCATCACATGTTTTTGAAATGTTTTCCACATGAATTAAAGATGAATAGGGTCGAGGATGGGATCATGGAAAAGTCACGCTATCTAAAATATGGAACCAGACATGTTTCTTTTTAAGAGTTTTTATTTTACATAAAAAATGGATAATGAGTAGTAGTGTCTAATTGCAATATACTAGTTGTTATGTAATAGTTATGACCTAATTCTCTAAAACTCTAAACCAGAAAATATCCCCAATGTGAATTATTAATTTAATTCATGATTATCTAATGTTTAAGGCTTGGTCCTTATAATCACTAAGGTGGAGAAGTCAGTGGTGGAGGAGAGTCGTACGGTAGAAGAGAGTCATGTGGCGGAGGATAGTCACATGGAGGAAGAGAGGCACACGATGGAGGAGATGTGAATGGGGTATATCGGTTCACATTGGAGGTGTCGATGAGGGAGGTCGTGGTGGTGGTGGCAACAATGATTGGATTTTGCGATTGCATGAGGGGTGTGAGGAAGAAGGAGAAAGTTAGGGTTTCTTTATAAAACTCAGCGAAACTTTTATCACTAATGATGAAAAGCGGTGATAGAGGTATATTTTATTAGTGCTAAAATATAAATCTCTGATAAAACATACCATTATTAGCACTTTTCTAGCACTCATAAAAATCAGCCTTTATTAGTTCTAAAAAAGAACGCATAAAGGTAAAATGACAATAATGTATTTATATTATTATATATTTATATATATATATATATATATGAGAAAATTATATATACTTTTTTATAATTGTAATTATAAATAAATAAATATTTATATTTATAAAAGTATAATTAAATTATTATAAAATTATAAGAAATATACTAATTATATTTATAATATTAGATATATATAAAATAAATATTTTTATTTTATTTATTTATAATATTATGGAAATATATAACTATAGTTCTTCTTATTTTATAATAATTTATATGAATATATTTTTATTTATAATTATAATTTAAAATGAATATATATTTATTTATTTAAATAATTATAGAATTATTACAAATATATTTTTTTATTAATAATAACAATATTATTATATTTATTATAATTTTATAATTATTTAAATATATCTATATTTATTTATAACTATAAAAATACATATTTTTCAATATTTATCCAAATTTATGTATATTAATAAATATATTTATTTAATTATATATAACATTATATATGAAAATAATAAATATATTTTTTATAAATTAATAATTATTTTAATGAATATATTTTTATTTTTATTTAGAAATAATAAAAATATATGTATTTATTTTTATTTAAAAATAATAACAAATAAATATTTATTTGTAGTTGTAATCATATATATATATATATATATTTAAATAATTATAAAATTAATGAAAAAAATATTTATAATTTTATAAATATATATAATTAATAAATTATTTATTATTTTTTAATTCTTTAAATATATCCTCATTTATGAATAAATATATTTATAACCATTTGTATTTATTTATAAATATTTGTATATAAAAATATATATTTTATATATTTTTTATAATTTTTTAATTATTTAAATATATCTATATATTTTATGAATTATATTTATAACGATTTATATTTATTTCAAAAAATATTTATATATTTTTAAATATATTTATTTAATTATATATTTATAACTACACAAGTAGAATAATATAAATATTTTTTTATAATTTTATAAATATTTACATATGTATATTTATTTCTAGATATAATTATGACTATAAACATATGTTTTTAAATATTTTTATATGATTATAAATAAATAAATAAATATTTATTTATTTATTTATTGAGTTATAATATATGTATTTATATTAATTTTAAAATTACTTATCTATCTATATATTTGATGTTATAATTATAATTAAAAATAAATATATTAAAAATTTATATATATATAAATAAAAATTATAAATTATAAATATAAATAATATATTCATTATTTAAATGTATTTAATTTATTTTTATAAGTGTTTTTAGACTATAATATTCTATATGGGTAACATAAATTAATAATATGCTTAGTAAAATATAAAAAATAAAAAACGAGCCATTAATAGACAACATGAATAATAAGAATGGTGTAATGTATAAATTAACAGTCAAGATGATACATAACATATATGCATGCATGATCAATATATTTAATGACTAAATTCATTAAAAATACTCATATATTTAATAATTATAGTATATATAATGTATGTATATAAATTAATTTAAAAAAATATATTAAATATATTAAATATAAAAAATCTAATAAATATATTAAATATATTTATTATTTAATGAAATTTATTATAATCTTCTAATTATATATATATATAACTATAATCTATGCTATAATTTTTTTTAAAACTATATATATATATATATATTTGAATTAATGAAAAATATATATTAATTATAGACTTGAATTTTTTATTTCATGTATACAAATAAACATTATTTTAGAATATAAATATAATAATATTATTAAAATTATTATTAAAATGTTTTATCAGATCTTTTAGCTAGATCTGATAAAGGCCCACTTTATCAACGATTTCAGTTTAGCGTTGATAAAACATCATGATTCCCTTGCCTCATTTTGTTGTAGTGATTTGTGATCCTTATGTATTAAATTTATGCTCCGGTTCATGGTAAGCCCAACAAACCAATCATCCTCGATTTCCATTATTTACCAATGGAATAGTGACCATCCTCATCTTGTGTTTACATAATGGAGGGGCGTCCCAAAACCCAGGGAGGAGCCAGGAAAGATCCACCATAAAGTTTTTATGATCTGAAAACAAGTGTGACCTGAGTGAAACTGGTGCCTTTGTGTAAGGAATTTTCCCTCACATTCCTAATGATCCAAAAACCAACAATAATATTCATTGATTGTGCCTTCAGTTTATGGAAATATATTCCCCTCCCCTGGAGCCAGTGGTAGGGAAATGTGTCCCGCAACGAAGACCAGGTAGGTTGTCCTGTAAAATTATAGTGGGATCTCCAAATAGTATATGAAAATAGTAAGTGTTTTAGGTTCTATTCTTTTGGAGTCTTACAATGGTAGAACCATGAAACATAGGGGATAACCATCTGGTTCATATTATGATTAGTGGTGAGCACCGGGTTCCTAACCCATCATGTGTGAAGGTTGAATATGGAATGGTTCTCCAATCTCCACAGGGTCTCCCCACAGAGATCTGCATCACCACAATCCATGATCACACGCTAGTACTCCTTAGCTAAAAACTGCATATAAAGGATCCGGTAAATAATTAGTTGTATGGCTGTGAATTGTGCTGAATGAATTTAAATGTATTGCACTAATAAGTATCCTTTCAAGCATGAATGGGGATTTGGTCCATGTCGACTTGTTTTAATGTCGGGTTTGGGGTTTAATAGTTTGGAAAACAAATCCTTGTGCCAACATAGTTATGAATCCAAAATTCTATCTACTTGGTATCATAAAATGATTGGTCCACGATGCAGTAATAATCACGAGATAAAATAAAGGGAAAAATACAGAAAAAATTACACCAGATGTAATGTGGAACCCCCTCCCACGTACACCCTCCAATGATTGGCCCATGAAGTAGTAATTTTAATTTTCATACCTAAAATATTAACTTCCCATATTTTAAATTTTTTGTGTGTTGACCATCTATATTTAAAACAATAAAATTTATAAATTATAAAAATGAAACATTTAAATTAAGAAAATATATAGATTGGAAACCAC
Source organism: Viscum album (assembly GCA_963277665.1). Taxonomy (NCBI): domain Eukaryota; kingdom Viridiplantae; phylum Streptophyta; class Magnoliopsida; order Santalales; family Viscaceae; genus Viscum; species Viscum album. Next base: position 414,148,783 of record OY728153.1, on the reverse strand, counting down.
TTTTATAGATAAATGTTTATTTCACCATCATGTTTTATTAGTCATATGGTTTTATTTATTAGTAATATAATGAATAATAATATATTTATATACTTATTAAATATTATATTAATGTCAATTTAATAGTTTTCTAATTTATTTTATTGAATAAAAATTTAAAAATATCAATAAAACAATTCCTTGAAAACAATCAAATTACCATTATCTTGGACATTGTAGTACCTCTGGTATGAGGTATGTGACCCTTTTTTCGGATCGTTTATTCTTTTCGAAGTGGTTGGTTGATGTTTGGACAATTCCGGGAAAAACATTTAAAGTTGTGGTGGTTGTGCAGGGGCACGCGGTTGTCGCACTACCTAAAGAAACGGTGCTGCCAACCCAAGAAACCATGCACCCATGATAGTGGGCTCCGCACTGGCGGCACACGGTTTGCTAGACTGTGCGGGCATGTCGTGCGGAGTCTCTGGGTGAGATAGTGGCAACCGCACGGTTGGCGCACAGTTTTCGAAACCATGTGGGGTAACCGTGTGACCACTTAATGTTTGGGTTTTTAAGTCCTGTGCCACTCTGGATTTCCCATTTTTCCCTCATTCTTCCTCCCACTCATGGATCATGCGTGAGTTCCAATTTTCAGATGTTGGTGGAGCACCTTAGCTCGTTTTGGAGGAAAATCAAAGGGGTTTCATGGTGGTGTGATGGTGGTTTCTCCCAGGTAAGTCTCTACTATTGGTTTCTTTGTGTTTTCTTCTAGATCTATATCCATCTCTCTCATTTTTCTAGATCTACACATGTTGTGTGTAGATACTGGGTTGTGGTTGCCTTGGGTGTTGATTTTAGGTCTTTTGTATTTTAGGGAAGGGGATATAGAGTGATTTTTGTGGTGTGTTCGCCGGATATGAGGAGGTGTGGTAGCTTGGGGGTGGATTTCATCAGAACCCTAAAGGTATGTGGATTCTATCTCAAATCCACAATATTAGAACATAATGCTTGGTTACAATTAATTTTTGTTTCTTAAAATTAATTGTGTTTTTATGTGAGAAATTGATTGGAAATCCCTATGGTGGTGTTTTGGGGATTTTTTGGAATAAATGGGTTTTGTGGTAAAATTCTCTTACTGTAATTTTAAAATGGAATTTTTAAAATGGGATTTTTTTATTTTATTTATTAGGATTGTGAAATAGTTTCTCAATAATGGGTTTGATTTATTAAAATGGTATTTGGCATGTAAAAAGTGTGGAAGGATGTTTTCAATAAATATTTTACTTATTGAAGTTGTTCGACATGTAATTGAATTGGTTAATTGCATATTTTGGTTACCTTGGTGGGTTATATGCTTGGTTATGGATTGTTTGAATGTTGTGTTGATGTGGGTTGGAAGTACCACTATAATATGGGTATTGGTAGTGTACGAAAGGGACACCATCAATGGTAAGTGGACGGGATGTTCCACTAAATTTGGGAAGGATGAAACGTGTTGGATGGAAGTTCTGTCATGATTGTTATACCAGTATTGGACTATAGAACCTTGTGAGGTGCATTACTTTTCTAGATTGAAATTTTTGTGATAATTTGAAATGTTGAAATGTCTTTTGGCTTGTTTTTTTTGGATTTCCCTTTATTTTCTTGTAATGGTAAGGGAATTATTGGATTATGGTAATTGTTTCACTAGTGATTATTTTATATAAACTGATTTATATAAATGTGCTAACGGTTTTATCCTAGTGGCGTGTGTAAAGAAGTCGTTTGGGGAAATCCTACTGTGTATTAGTACTCACCCACTACCTTGTAACTTTGGTCCTTTTGCAGGTTTCTTATTCTGAGAAAAAGGTAATGGCAAGGTATCTCATTTATAGTGGTTTGTTGTGATGCTTGGGAGATGTGGTGGTTCTTGGAGCATGGAGCTTGTGGTGGAGTCGTGGAGTGGGTCTTAGTTTTTTTGGGTCTCTTGTTTAGTCTTCTGCATAGTACTCTGATATTGTGTCATATTGTATTGGTTTTCGGTTGTATCTTGGATCAACTTGGTGATGTTTTGGGAGTACATTCTTAAATGTTTTGTTGACATGCATCATATAGTGGATATTAGTGGATAGTTTTGTTTTTTTTCATAAGGGAAATTATTCCCCAATTTGTTCTCGAAGACATAGACATTTATTTCTAGCCTTTGGAACCTGGGGAATGTCTCTCAGGGCCAAGTAACCCTCACCACCTCCTCAAAGCAATGAGTTAGGGGCAGGGTGTTATAAGTGGTATCATCTTGTTCGGTTCTTTGGAGTTGATTCTCGGATTTGGAATTGACATCATTTGTGGTATATTCCTTGAGACGGGATGGTAGAAAGGCGTAGAAATGTTGGAACATGGAATGTATATCATAAAAGGACGTATCTAACCCTTTTCTTCTGAACTTCAAGATACCAGGGTGTTTGGTACATAAGTGTTTTTAAGACACTTATAGGCATTGGAAATATCATTGTCGTGGATGTAGCCATTGATATTTTCATGACATATATGGTAGAAATGTAATCCCTATAGTATAAATATTTCATTAGGCATAATGATTTATGGGGCGAATTGAGAAATGGTTTTACAAATGAGTGAAATTGTAATGTGAAAAAATTTGGAATTTTGAAAATGGTTTGGTTTTCATAAATGGTGAAACAATGAAAATGTGGAAATGTGGAAAGCCTCTTTGTGATAGTGTTGTTTAATGCGATTTGAAATGGAAATGAATGCTGTCTACAGAAGTGAGAGTCATGGTTTTTTGTTATCTGTTTATAGAAATGGAATCATGTAGGCATCGTAGAGACCAACTGGAAGTGTCCAATGAGAACATGGTTTCACCTGAGCCCTAATTGAACCAGAAATTTGTCTAGATCAAAGTGTAATCTTTCCAAGTTATGGGACGTGTGAATAGAGGGGAAGAGTCAAAGAATATTGATAATGTGGCTCAGTTGCAAAACGAATATCCACCAGTCTTTAGGGGTGATTCAGACCCAGAAAGGGTAGAGGCGTTGCTGTCTAGAATGAACATAATATTTGAATTTCTGTGATGTCGGTAGAGCTGTATGTAAATCTAACAATGTATAAGATAGAGTATCTTGCTCTTAAAAGGTGGTATTTGGTAGTCCAAGTGGGAACAGACCATGGTAAGACATGGGAAAACATTGAGGAATTGTTTAATAAATAATTCTACCCACATATGTTTATAATTTAGCGCATAACTAATATCTTCAGTATGAAGTAAGAGAATATGTATGTGATAGAGTATGTAGCTATGTTTATGAGCTTCATGCATTTTTCACCCTAGGTGGTGGGTGGCACGTCGTTAAAGGCATCTATCTTCAAATCGGGGGTAAAAAAAGAGATCCATTAAAAAATAGTGGTGTTGTATATCAGTTATTACACAGAGATGGTGAATCAAGCATCGGTGGCTGAGGGAGATCTGTTGGGAGCTCTATGTAAAAGAAACATGGTTGTACCCATGGGGAATAGTGGGAAATATAATGTTGGGTTCAGGTGGAGGAGGTAAAATTATTCCCAGGGCATGAGTATGGAACATAATAAGACGGCAGGATTGGTGAATCCCCCTCCGAAGCCCCATAACAAACAAGTATTTTTTCAGTGTGTCCCTATGACACACATCAAGCGGGATTGTATGAAACATCTTCAAGATTGTAACAATTTCTAGAATATGGGGAATATTCAGCACTATTTTAGGAATTCTCTGAGGTTGGGTGCGCGTGACACTCCTCAGGTATCTCTGAAGTTGTATGCTTCAATGAGATGAGGACATCAACATACCCATCGTCAACAGAGAAATGTCAGTCATGGTGATTCTCGGAACACCACAACTCCTCAATAGAGAAATAAAGAGCAGTGTTTGGCAACCAAGGCGTTGTTCAGAGTCGAGCAGGTAGTGGTTTATGATCAGTTGGGACCATCCATAGTGCGATGTACTATTGTTTTAAAATATACCTTAATTCAAGTGCTGTTTGATATGGGTGCTTCACACTCTTTTATTGCTGGACATGTGGTGGAGTTATTGGGTTTATGGGTAGAAATGATTCCTTTGGGTTTGAAACTTCAAACTCATCTGGGTCAAAGAGAGTGTAAAGCATTCTTGTGTAGTGCATGGTGTATCATTGTGGGATAGGATGATCTAATGTGGAATTTCTCAGTGCTTGAGATGGATGGGTATGACGTAATACTGGGAATGGATTGGATGGTGGTGTTTAAGGCCCACATCGACTATAATATGCGAACAATGAATTTTATGACACACAATGGCATTAGACATCTCTTTAATGTAGAGAGGCATAAAAGGAAGGGTGCAATGGGTTTGTTGGAACTAGCAGTGGGCATGTAATCATATCAGTTAAAGGTGTGGTCATTAGAATCATTATAGGGTGTTGAGAAGTGTGTTCTTCCGGCAGGGGTGGATCAGTTCATGGTTGTTTTTCTTGAAAAATTCAATAGGTTACCTCCCATAAGAGAATTAGAGTTTACGATTGATCTCTTTTCGGGGACCAGTCATATATCAATTCTGTCTTACCAAATGGCACCTACATAATTGTGGGAATTGAAAGTCCTGTTGAAAGAGATAGAAGCCAAAGGGTTTATCCGTCCTAGCTTCTCTCTGTGGGTAGATACGGTGTTGTTTGTGAAAAAGGATAATGGAACATTGAGGATCTGTGTGGATTATGACTTACCCATGTTATGAAAAAAAATATCCACTCCCATAGATTTATGATTTTTTCAACCAGTTGAGAGGTGCCTAGTGGTTCTCCGAGATCAACCTGAGGGTGGGATATCATCAATTGTAGGTGAGTAAGGATGATATTACTAGAATAGATTTCAGACATAGATAGGGTCATTATGAATATGTTGTTATTCCATTTGTTCAAACGAACGCGCCAGTTGTGTTCATGTCATTGATGAATCATATATTTCAGAGATATCTAGATTCATTTATAGTGTTGTTTTTAGATGGTATTATGGTATAACAAAAGGCAAGGGTGGAGCATGAGCAGCACTTTTTGACAGTACTGGGGATTTTGAGGGATCATCAGTTATATGAGAAATTTTCAAAGTGTGACTTTTAACAACATGAATTCTGTTTTCCTGGAAATGTAATTCCTGAAAGGGGTGAATCAGAAGATCCAAAAAAGATAGAGGCTATTATCTCATGGAAACCACCAAAGAATGTGTTTGTTGTATGGAGTTTCCTCGGTATAGATGAGTATTATCGGTGTTTTGTTCGTGAATTTTTAGGTTTTTCTTCACTGATGACATCTTTGACAAGAAATAATGTTCCATTCCAGTGGAATGAATAGTGTCAGCTGTGTTTTGAAGAGATAAAGGGCCACCTTACATCAAAACCAATATTGATTTTTCCAGAACTAGGAAAAGGGTATATGGTTTATTGCGATGCATCGGGTTCCGGGATAGGTTGAGTTCTCATGCAAGGGAATCATGTGGTTATATATGGCAAATGGTAGTTTAGGATACATGGGAAGAACCACCCAACTGATGATATGGATTTGGAAGCAGTGGTCCATGATTTGAAAGTGTGGCGTCATTATCTCTTTTGTGAGAAATTCATGGTATATATAGATCATAATACCATGAGGAACATTTTCTCACAAAGGGATTTGAAATTGAGGCAATGGAGATAGAGGAAATATCTCAAGATGTTTGATTTTGACTTGATGTATAAACCGGGTATGGGAAATTCGGTGGCATATTCATTAAGTAGAAAATCATATGCTCAGGTGGTGAAATAGGCATTAGACCAGTGGTAGTTGATGTAATTTATAGATGAAATGCGGTTGGAATGTGAGGACTAAGGAGAAAGAGCAGTCCTGTTTCTGGTTTTTTTGATTCGTGACTTGGTTGGCCTAGTTAAAGAGGCACATATATCTGATTCTGAGTGTATGATAATGAGGTCTAAACTCAACGGTGGGGAGACCATTGATGGTTGGAAACTGAATGGAGATTCGGTTTTTTATTTTCATAATTAGAGGTTTGTACCAGTTGCTTGTCAGGAGGATCTTCTCAGCGTGTATCCTCATTCTATATGGTATGTTCATCGTGGAATTCATGAAATCTATAATGCATTGAAATCATAGTTTTTGTGGTCTAGTATGAAAAAAAGAGTGGATGAGTTTGTTTTGAAATTCTTAACTTTCCAGCAGGTCAAGGCAGAGCATTAGAGGCTAGCAGGAATGTTTAAATCATTACCAATCCATGTTTGGATGTGAGAGAAAATAGCAATGGATTTTTTCACAGGTCTCCCAAGAATGATTAGAAAGCACGATTAAATTTGGTTGATAGTGGATAGGCTAACAAAGTCGGCCCATTTAATTCCAATTCATGAATCTCACACGGTTGAGGATCTATCCAAAATCTATATCTATTATTGGTAAAGAGGTATGGTGTTCTAGTTTCGATTGTATTTGATAGAGATCCAAGGTTTACATATCATTTCTAAAAATCTTTACAGCAAGCCCTTGGAACATAGTTGACCATGAGTTCGGAGTGTCACCCTGAGACGGATGGTTAATCTGAGAGGATGATACAAACATTGAGGGATTTATTTCGGGCTTGTTTCGTTGATTTCGGTGGCTTGTTGGGGAGCACATTTCATTGGTGGATTTCTTGTACAATAACATTTATCATGTATCTATACATATTAGTCCGTTTGAAGTGTTGTATAGGTGGCCATGTCGTTCTCCACTATGCTGGGTGGAACCAGGTGAGTCCTCTATGGTTGGACCGAGCCTTGTCCAGGAGACTACAAAGACGATCAAGTTAATAAAGAACAGAATAGGGAGGGCTCAGAGTCATCTGAAATCATATGTAGATCATCATCATTGGTCACTGTCATTCGAGGTGAGTGATCATGTTTTCTAGAGGTTCTCTCCTAGGTTGGGACATCATCGGTTTGGGAATAAGGGAATGTTATCTCTGAGGTATATCTGACCTTTTGAGATTCTTGAATGGGTTGATGAGGTGGCTTATTGTTTGTAATTTCTACCTAGGATCAATGTTGTTCACAATTTTTTATAATGTCTCATAGTTTGAGAAGTACCAGCCGGATTTGGGTCATGTTTTTTTATGGGATCATGTTGAGCTAGATGCGGATACTTCATTGCTGCATGTTCCGGTGTAGGTTATGGATAGGCAAGAGAAAGTCTTGTGGGGTAAAAGCATCAGTCTGGTTGGGGTTTTTTGGAAGCATGTTCAGATCCAAGAGGAGACTTGGGAGTGGGTGAAAGAGATAGTTAAGCAATGGCCTGAGCTCATTCAGCAAATTATGGGTTCATTACTCTTCGATAACGGAAAGTCCATTGGTGGTGATAATGTAGTTCCCCCGGTTGGAGGTCTGTGTCCCTTGTTTCGGTTCATTTTTTCTATTTGGAGTGGTTGGATTGTGTTTGGACAATTCTGGGAAAAACATTTAAAGTTTTGGAGGTTGTGCAGGGGAGCACGGTTGGCGCATGGTCTGAATAAACCGAGTGGATGGCTCAGAAAACCATGCACCCTTGATAGTGGGATCCACACGGGTAGAGCATGGTTTGTCAGACTGTGCAGGCATGCCGTGAGAAGTACCTAGGTGAGATAGTGGAAACCCCAAGGTTGGATCACAGTTTTCCAAACTATGTGGCGTAACTTTGCTTCCACTTAATGTTTCGGTTTTTATGTCCCGGGAAACATAGGATTTCTCATTCTATCCCTCATTCTTCATCCCACTCGTGGCTCATGCATGATTTTTGGTTTTCAGAGGATGGGGGATCTTCTTAGCTCGTTTGGAGGGAAATCTAAGGGGTTTCATGGTGGTTTGAAGGTTGTTTCTCCTAGGTAATTCTATCCTCTTGGTTTCTTTTTGTTTTCCTCTAGATCTACATCTTTCTCTCTCTCGGTTTTCATGATCAAAACCTGATGTGTGTAGATATAGTGTTTTGGTTTCCTTGGTTGTTGATTTTATGACTTGTGGATATTATGGAAGGGGATATAGAGTGACTTCGGTAGTGTGCTTTTTGATTTGAAGATGTTTGGTAGCCTGTGGGTCGATTTTGTCGGAACCCTAAAGGTAGATGGCTTCTCTCTCAACTACACTTTGGTAGAACTTGAAGCTCGGTTACAGTTAATTTGTGTTGCATAAAATTAATTTATTTTTGATGTGAAAAATTTATTAGAAATCCCTCTAGTGGTGTTTTTTGGATTTTTGGGAAAGAATGTATTTTTCGGTAAAATGCTGATGTTGTGATTTTAAAATGGAGATTTAAAAATGCGTTGTTTTGTGGAATTAATTAAGATGGACTGTGAAATAGTTTTTCAATAAATGGGTAGTTTTATTGAAATGGGATTTTGTGTTTAAAAAAGGTGGAAGGATGTTTTTAATAAATTTTTGATTTATTGAAGTGGTTCAACATGCAATTGAAATTGTTAATTGCATATTTTGGTGACCATGGTGGGTTATATGCTTGGTTATGGATTGTTTGAATGTTGTGTCGAAGTGGGTGGGATGTACCACTATAATAAGGGGATGTGTAATGGACATAAGGTCCACCATCAATGATAAGTGGATGAGAAGTGCAACTAAATTTCGGAAGGATGAAATGGGTTGGACGGAAGTGTCATCATGGTTGTTATACTAGTATTGGGTTGTGGAACCTTTTGTGGTGCATTTAATTGCTATATGGAAATTTTAGTGCTAATTTAAAATGATGAAATTTCCTTCGGCATGTTTGTTTGTCTTACACATGGTTTTCTTGGTATTGTAAGGGTATGTTTTGATTATTGTAATGGGTGCACTTGTGATTATTTTATATAAACTTAATTATATAAATGAGCTAATGGTTTTATCCTTGTGGTGTGTGTAGGGAGGTAATTTGGGAAAACATTCTGAGTATTAGTACTCACCCCCTACTTTGGAACATTATTTATTTTTCAAATTTCATATTCTAGAACATAGGTAATGTTAAGGCATCTCAACACTTGTGGTTCGTGGTGATGCTTGGGATATGTGGTGGTGCATGGAGCCTAGAGCTTTGGGTGGAGTTGTGGAGTGTGTCTTGGTTTTTTGGGGTCTCTTGCTTAGTCTTCTGCATAGTACATGGATATCATGTCGGATTGTATTGGTTTTGGGTTGTATTGAGGATCAAATTTGTTGTCTTCTGGGAATACATTCTTGAATGTTTTATTGACATGCATCATATAGTGGCTATTAGTTGATGGTTTGGTTGTTTTTTTCATATGGGAAAATCATTATCCAATTTGATCTCGAAGCCCTCGGCATTTATTTCTAGCCTTTGGCGCCTTGGTAACGTCACTTAATGCCAAGTAACCCTCACTACCTCCTCGAGAGAAAGAGGAAGGGGCAGGGTGTTTGTGACATTAACATTAATATTCATAATCATTCTGATATCCCCAAAAACAAAATTGAGCATTATACATCATCAGATAATGTTAATTTAAAATATAGAATCAATATTTTAGATTTTATTCCACAATTTGATGAAATATAATTTTAATATAAGTGCATAAAAAAATTCAATGTAAAATAGTATATATGTTTAAAAAAATATAATTATGTGTGTCCCAAATTAAACAAAATAAATTTAATTGATTTATATTAGTTACAAAATATATATTTTTATATAAAAAATGTTTTATTATATTTTTTTGTTATTATTATTTTTAGATAATGTCATAATTATGACATTTAATTTATCAAAATTGATATTTTCATGGATCACCAAAAATCATTCATTTCAATAAATTACCGAAAAAAACTCTAACATAATTTTAAAATAATAACTAAATTAATTTGATTTTAAAGGAATTAATATTTTGGTACCAATAAATTTATATTTTAAATGAAAATAAAATCTATTATGAAAAAACCAATTGTTTCTAAATAACCTTTTGAAACATTATATATACTTAACCGTATTTTTTATACATTTAAATTTTTCTAGAACATTTTTTTCTTAACATATGTATAATTAATTTAATACACTTTCATATCTAAGATGAAAATGAATTTTTTATTTTGTTTTTGAGTGTAGAATAATCTATAAACATATTTTTTATTTAAACTGTATATTATATAATTATATATTTAGTGGTTAAAAATCTCCCTAAATGATTATGTTTTAAACATGAACAAGAATCTATATTTCTTAAATTATAAAAACTAAAATTACCTTTATTATTAACTTTTTAGTAATCTAAATTCTCCACAAATAACTTTAAATAAAAATTTACTAAAAAAATATAAAATTTAGAAATGATAATATAAATCTCCAAATAAAGGAATATATATTTCATACTTAGTAAATTAAATATTTTATGAAATTTAGTAATCAAATATTTCCGTTAAATTTGAACTATTTAGTAAAATAATATTTTATTTTCATTTCATTTAATTTTTAATTTCCTAACAATGATAAAATATTTATTGATACCAATTCATATAATCCATGGATATTTCTATATTAAACTTACTGAAATACGTCATACACATATAGAATTTTATTACACATTGATTAATCATTATTAATATCCTTGAATTGGTTCTAGGGAAATTTATTTTCCCTAGCTAATATGTATTCAACCCTATTTGTTTTTATACTGATGATATTAATGTAAATCCTTTAAAACTGTTGATAACAAATATACTAAAAATTAGATATTTCAATACCAATTTATGTTATTACTCATTTTCAAAAAATCCTACCATTGTTCAATATATTATTTCTCATTGGGAATTTATATAATTTATTCATTTAATCTATCAAAAACTCTTTGATAAGTTATTTTCTCTTCATGTGATATTATATTCCCTATGAATACATCTCCATACAGGTCAATCTTTTTTATTTAACTTTTCCATGGATAACATATTCCGCTTAGTTCTTCACTAATATTATTTTAATCAGTAATAATAGTTTTTAAAATATTTAATATCATGTTAATTCATCTAAAAACTAATAGGGGGTGAATGACTATATCCCACCTCAGATAGAGGAATTCGATTCACCTCCATTGTCTAGCATTTTTTTACACTACCTCACCTTTTGTTTTTAAGAATTTTTATCTATGGCAATAATATGATTTCTAATATTTTTCATATTACTACATTATTTTTAGAAAACATATAAAGTATTTTTTTAATAATATATATTTTATTTTGTTACCATAATAATCCTTCTCATACACTATACTAAAATAATAGTGGATAAATATTTTTTTCTTATTTTGAAATGTCAATAACGAAGATTCCATTTAATATTTCAAGATCAATTTATTTATCTTAGATTTTCATCACAACTATTTCAATCCATACTTCCACTTCCTTTGTTTATTATTTTTACCTAAACAATGTTATATAATATCCATTTCATACTGATAAAATATGATACATGTTTCCTATTTTATAAACTTCTATATTTTTCTCATTTTCCTTCAATAAGGATTCTTCATAAATATATTCAATATCACACTAATTTGGATAAAAATATACTTTTTTCCAAAATAATGAATATATGGTTTATTGTAATAGATATTCTTTTTTATAAATATATATTCCATTTTAAATAATATATATCCATTTTATTCTTGGTAAATCAATATCTTCATTATCACAACATTTTTTAATATGACTATGGTTAACATAATAAATGAGTTTAAAATTAATTTCATGCATTTTTTATTTTTTTAATATTGAATTAGCCAAAATATTGTAATCAATTATTAAACATCATATCATCATTTAACAAATATATAGTGAGCTATATTTAACCATAGTCATTGAAATGGTTTAAAACATGCCAATAAAAGATTCCCTTTTATATATAATATGAGAACCTTTATGTTTCAATTTTTAATTTTTTATCTTTTCTTTTTTAGGATCTTCTCGTGAGTGTATAAATTATAAAAAATACTTAATTTTTCAATATTATATGATTTATATCTCAGGAGACAGTCTTTTTTACTAATTTATTATTTTTCATACTTATATACTAATGAATTTTTAGGATTATATTATATTGAGGATATTTTATATTAAATGAATTCATCAACTCATAAATATTTTTTGTTACCTATATTAATCCAAAATTTTAATATATTATTAAATTTTCCCCAAAATCTATAATAATACTAAAATTTTTAGCATCATTTACATCTTTATAGATTTATAACTACATATGTTTCTCTTATATACCATTCATTTCAGCCCAAATTTTGAATACTTATCTATTTTATCATAACTCAAAAATATTTTTTTTAAAAAAATGTTCCTTTTAATGTTTCTTAATGAAAATCCATGTATAATATTCATATATAAAAATTAAATATGTAACTCCTAATATTACATAAAATCATTTTCTTTTTAAGTACAAACATAAATAAAATATTGGGTCTTGAATATTTCTTTTTATATTCTCCATAATATATTTTTAATTATAAAATTGGATAGAAAATTGTCATTTCATAATAGTATATTTAGTATTTCATGCAATCATTTAAATCCAATGTATTAGTTAGATAAAAATTTCATTAGAGATTGTGAATGAAGGTGATATATTTTTTCTTATTCTCAATTAAAAACTTTTATCATACATTTTTTCATTCCCAAAGGTAATAAGGTTAATATGCCCTCAACTATTATTAGTTAAAAACTATGTAATGAAAATAATTCATAGGGATGTTACTAGTATACATGAACAACCACTATTTCATTACTTTTTGACAGACATATAGCTGATTCCACTTATTTTCCAATCTATTCATATATTCACCAAGTACTTCTAGAAAAATAAAACAATATATGGGCACACAATCCTCAACAAAAACTGAAACAGATAAACCATGGTAGCAATTATTCCAGATGTTAAACTATAATATCCTCAAATTATTATATTAATATTAATTGTAAAATATCCAACTTCATATCAATTTTACGAAAATGTCACTTGTAATAGATTTGATGTAACTATTTTTCAATTTATAACACTTATTCATTTATTTTGACACTATATTCATTAAAAAAATAGATACAATCAGTACCTTATGATGTGAATTCCAGAAAAAATCCATAATATAAATCATTAGTTACATTGGTAGTATAAATATAATTTTTTCAAAACCATATTATTACATTTAGTTGTTTTTGAGTTAATATTAGAATTATCCATAATATATAATATTAATAATGAAATGACCTATGTTGTAAAGGGTTGTGAATTCTATTGGGATTTCAATTTTTTTATGTGGTGAGGAGTTATTTTTGAGAAATGGGGCTTGGATTAGAATTCTTTGAATTCAAACAATAGTAAGAATTTTTTCTGGATTTCTATCGAGGTTATGATGATATTTCAGTGGAATTTCATAGAATTTTTGAATTGTACATATAGCTCAAATTCATAAATATTACAACTGTTGGAGTTATAACCACAAACCTTGTGGTTGACTCTACGAATTAGGGTGGATAATGGTTACGAATTATATACACAGTTATTCATGATTATACCTCTTGGAATCATACCATGAATAATTTGAGATTGATATGTGGCCCCTCTACCTATAGATAGGCTCACCACAAACTCCAACATCATGTTTGGACCAAGTGCATAATGTTTTTTATAAAATTTTTTGTAGATGGGTTTCTAAATTATAAAATCTCCAAATTTCTTATTAGAAGACCATGAAAACCGAGGTTGGACGTGGGGGAACCATACTTCTTGTATTCATCACCTTTCTCATCTCTCATTTGGATCATTCTGATGTGATTCATCAGAATGATTCAATGTTGGTTTTCTCTATATTATTTTTTTCACTATATGATATCTATCATTATATATTCGGTTAATTAGTAACTATTATATATAAAATATTTCATAATATAATGTTGTTATTTTCACACGTATTTGGTATTTCATTTGTGGCATGTGGAGGATATCCTAAGAGGATGAAATACATCCATAAATCATCTTTCACATTATTGATGTTCGGATTGTTAGTTTCATTATGTTTTCTAAAAAATTAAGTATAATTTTAAATGAGTACATTTATTTAATTTTTTTTATTTTTTATGGATTCATTCCAGTTTCATGTTATGAATAGACTTTACTGGGTTACTCAATGTTTTGGTGTTGTATGGATTAATGTATTGTTTGGTATTGATTATTCCAATAATTAACTTAGGATTTATGTTTTTGACAAATTAATTTATTTTTAATTATTAATTAGATAGGTTTTCGTTGATTAAGAGGATGTATGTCTAATTTTATAGTGAATTAAGGTTATTAAATCATGGAAAATGGCCCAAATTTTTTTTAATCTCTTGGTTGATTGTTTTTTTGGTTTCATCGCTAGAATTATATTCCATAAAAAGTCATGAGTAGTATGATGAAACCATAAATAAGAGAATTTCACATCATATTAATATCAAACATACACCACATATATTTCCAAATGGTTCGATAGTGGATCATTTGTTGAATGTGAACCAGTGTCCCACTTTTTTTCCTAGGGGTGTGTTTTGGATTTATTAGAGTAAAGGATATCCATTTTAAAATGTTTTCTTAATAATATATAAAAATGGAATATATATAGAAAATTTATGATTTAAGAATATGTTTTTAAGTTTTATTTAAAACTAAAAATGGTGTTTTAAAGGGAAAATTAATGAGATTTTGTCTATGGGGTGAGAATGAGTAAGATATCATGTGATTATTTCCCTAAATGTTTTCCGAAGGGGATTTGAATATTTTTTAAAGTAATTATTGGGATTTTTTTCATGTTTTGGTATGTTTGACCTCATGTAAATGTTACCATGTTTTCTAATAATTTTTTTCATATTGTTCTTCCTATTTTTGATGGAATGTGGAAAATGATGATTCTTGATGATTATTGTAATATATAATGGATTATGTTTTTTATTTATATTCAATTTTATTTTTATATTCAAATAGATGTGAATGGTCCCATTGAGGGATGAAGTGGGTATAGTTATGAGTTGAGATATGAGACTAGGACCAGAGTGATCAACAACATACTAGTGTGTTCGTGAACTTATGAGAAGGGATATATTCAATTTTTATTATTACATGTATTTAATGATTTGATAATTTTCATTGGATATGTATTCCAATGATTGATATATTCCATAGGCCATACCACACCATGAGTGAAATGGTGTTATTAGGATTATCATGAAATTTATTCCTCATTTTATATGAAATTTTTTCCTGATATGAGTGTAGTGGTTGGATTGAATATGATGGTGCATCAATGAATGTTGTGGTTGAATTTTTTTGATTGATAATAAGACATTAATTGGTGATGTGACTTGATCGTGGATGTGAGATGAAATAAAAGGACCACTATGAATGAGATGTGGTATGAGATGTGTTGTATTCTGTATTTTGGTTGGATATTCCATCAATGAGTGATAATGTAATGTTCTGTTGATTATGTAGATTCCCATGAGTAATAATATATAGTCAGATGCTTTGAATGATATATATACATGGATTAGAACCCTACATTGATTAATCAGGATTGAATTGGGACTATGATACACGGTTAATCTTCCTTCGTGAATTATGTGATGTAGGAATAGAATGTTTTAATTATGGGATGGTTTTAACATTATGTCACGACATATATTTTTTATTTATATTGTATTAATTGTTTTTGGGTGGTTGTGTTTAATTGGAATGAGTGAAAATTTTATTTTTCATTGCATGAATACAAATTTCATTATACAATCACTCAATATTGTTGAGGAATTGGGGATTCCTAATAGTTCATTTCAATCTTCCCATACTCACATAAAAATTATGGGTTTAAATTTACTTGGGATTAAATTCTAGTTTTATCTTTAGAAAATTATTTTTCTTATATATGGGAAGTTGATATATTTGATGTTGGTTTTATATGTTGAGGAATAAGTCTGACAGTTATGAAAGTTAGGAAAGAGTTTGTTTAGAAACATTTATTTATAATTCAACATGTACTAGATAATATTTAATAATTTATATATGAATCCTATTATTTTATATTTATATTTTGTGAAATTTTTTATTGAGATGCGTTATATAGACATTTTACAGATTCTATTCAGGAACGATATTGAATTGTCAACTCTTTATTTTATGAAATTAGGTTTTTGGGTTGTCTATCATATGAATGGGTCTTGTAAAAATTTAAGTATAATTATGTATGAACCTTAATCATTTTTTGAGTTATTATTCTCCCCATTATTATTTTAGTCCATAATTTATTCATTGTAGCCTCTAGCATATGGTGAGGTTCACCCAAAATCATGTGGTGAAACCCACCTAAGTGTCAATGTGGGAATCTCGATCCATTTTTTACAAAAAAAAATATTTTTATATGGGATGATGTATTATATTTATAGGTAGAGTTAATTTCTCGAGACATGAAAGGTGGATCATGATCATGTATGACCAATATAACATCAGTTAAAACCAATGCTTCCAAGGTATTTCAATTGTTGGGACAAAGAAATCTAGTATGAGTGAGGTGTTTGACTTGATAGAGATGTCCAAAGTGGGATGAATGATACTTTATATGATATTTACATTATGAAATATAGAATTTTATTTTTTTATTTATCAATGTAGTTTCATTTTGGCGGTATGATACCTTCTCCAAGGGGTGGTATTGTATACATGATATTCTATAAGAATCCATTGTTATCAAAAGTAACATGTAATATAATAAATTTAATTTGAATTATATTACATTTTTGGATTATATTAATACATATTTTATGGAATATATTTTTTAATTTTAATATTTATATGTTTTTTGTTCTTTATTATTATTTAGATTTCATGATATGTGAATATTAGTACAAGAAACAAAATTTTGAATGGAAATCTCATTAGTAAGAACATGATGTGCGTTAATATTTATAATGTTGGTTTAGCATGGAATGAATTGTGAATATGGTGATTTTGAAACAGTTTAACATTTTTGGGTTTTGATAAAAATTATGTAAAATGGGGTTTAATAAATTAACACTAGTTTTTAAAATCAGGCGATATTTTCGATAAAATCACCATATATGAAGGGGAAAATACCAAATTTGTTGGTTATTTTAATAATTTAATGTCTATAAATACCATATATTTTGAAGGTATTTATTGAAAACATGGATGAGTTTAAGAGTGTGTAAATAATTTGAATTATTTTTTTAAATAAACTACCAGTGCTTTACACATTTGGTTGTTTGGATTTTTGGATTATGGCTATAGAAATATCAGATCCGTGAATTATTTTCGTGAATTTTGTTTCATATTTTTTTAATAACCACATCCGATGGGATTTTCTTTAATAGATATGATATGATAATGGAAAAATACATAGTTTCCTATGTAGACCATGTTTTCTTGATTTTTAGGATTTTGATCAGATGTGACCTTGGCGTTGTCTTGTTTTTATGGATAGATTATTGTGAATTTTTTTAGAGTTTCTTATTAAAGGTTTTTGATATAAATGTTAAATGTTCATGAGATCGTACGGCTTAATTTTTATTGGTGGGATCAGCATATGGAAAACATAATTAATGTTCTTATAATTTCATGGTATTATAAACATGATTTGTCTTTTATAGCTATGTCTTATGGTTGGAAGCACCATATGATTATAGATGAATATTTTGTCATTGTTTCAATGTTTTGGGGTCAATGTTAATGGTTAGGACCAATATTTGATATGGCGATGAGTGGGATTCCTGAAATTTGGATTCTTGATCAAATATTGATTATAGTATTTAAATAAATTATATGGATACACCTATGTTATGGGGTATCATATCGGTTAGTGATATATGACCCTTTCTATTAGAAGTTTCATTATTATAGTGATATTTCATTATGAATGACTATGAATGAGATATAATTTCTATGAAATTGTGGATCCAAATCATTTTGTGCAAAATGGAAAAGTCGATTTATTGATTTGAGTGCATTATAGGTTATATTCTATGTATTGAAATCTTGATCAAGATAGAGGTGTTTTGATCTAAGAATGAGTCTGATAAGTGATGTGTATATGATCATGAGTAGATCGTGGTGGTTGAATGTACCAAATGAAGATTTAATTGTGGAATCACATTGACCATGGGGATTAATCCTCAGTGTGGTTTTTATGATTATTCAATTATTACTTCATTTGATAAGGCATTATGACTTAGTGGCGTAATAATGTGGGGGTCTGTCGGTGGTTGAGGATTAATTATTTGTGGGTAATTTAGATAGATCTGGTCTAATGGGTGTTATTTAATAGTGAAAGATGTGTTTTAATGGAAATCATATACTAAATTATGCTAATGACTAGATTAAGTATGTTTGAGGAGTGAACTAATATTTTTCATGAAAATAATTTGGGTATGTGATATATGTTTTTTATTAGGACTCATGGATGATATATGAGAGGTTCGTGGTAAAATGAAGCCCATGGTGGGATAGCTATGATGGTGGGGAACTAATATAGCATCCCAGTAATGATGCAATAAATTAGGTTGTTCTCAAAAGTAAACAATCATATAGTTTTCAATGACATTCATTTACATTTAAAAATTATTCAACCCTTTGAATAATTTAACCTCGAGCTTTAGCCTAAGATTTGTATCCCACTATATAATAATAACCAATAGACGTCTCAAAATACCATCAAAACAATCTATTAATCCTGAGTCTATACTTGATCTTTGGCTTCGTAGTCTGTCATAATCAATTAGTCATCCACAAGAAACCCTCTGTGAATGTTCTCACAATCAAACCCCTATGGTTTAACATATTATCAATCAATAAATATTAATAATAATGACCCTCTAGTAAATCTCAAATAGTCTTACCCATTTGGTCCCACACATCACTAATCAATTACACACGACCACCTGGGGTGATCTCACTGTAAAACCACCCTTGGACTACATAGAAAAAATAATCATAATGACCCTATGGAAGATCTCATAGTCAAATATCTATGGTCTAATATACATTTAATAACGATCCTTTAGGTAACTATAATGGTCTCACACCTCTTGTTAATGACCCCATGAAATCTCTCATAGTCAATACCTCTGGTAAATAATAACTATTATTATACATAAATTACCCCACCTTGGGAATCTCTCAATGTAAATTCACCTATGTCATATATTAAAAATTAGAAACACATGCATCTCATATATAGAAAAACACCATCCTAACAACACGAGGCATGGAAAACAGGCAACCATAATAGGCATGTATAGAAAAAATTCCCATAATCAATAAAACATTGGAAACACATCAAAAAAAGGTATTAAACCTTACACAGTAGAAATAACTGTTTCTCAATATAGTAAACCAACAAAGGTATTAAACAAGGTTAAATTCTAAATCCCTCAATATCCTAAAAATGGGTATTCAGATATTTTAGTATATATATTCCAAATACATCCAATCAAAGGCACAAAATACGAACCATGATGTAGTCCGATGAAAACTCTAGAATGTCAGCCCTTGAATCGACCTAGAATGACGTAGATCTATGAAATGGTTAAATGCAATCAAAACTCAATAACTAATGAGAGTGGTGAAATCAAGAAGAGAGGCTCTAGGGGAAGAGTGAACTCACCGGTTTCAATCCAATGCACTCGACGACATCTCGATCATAGCTAGGATGGAGGTATTGGAAGAGGTCGAAGACCATCATCCATATGTCTCTCTCATCTATGAGACACAAGTGGAAGAAAAGAGTTCTAGAGATGTAACGCAACCCCAGTCCAATTAATCAAATAAAATTAAGACTACACAGTGTGTTCATTCAATGTACATGATTTGTACTAGCCTCAACAGGACCCCACATTAGGCGATAATCCAAGTCACCTACATCACCATGTACTTGGATGTTACATGTCTAGTACATGACTACATGTGTCAACTGAGTAAATGGATTGTACTCAAGAGTACACAACGTATACTTAAAAAATTTACATTTCATTCTTTTTCCGCAAAAAAACAACATGAAATGAAGATACATACCTGAAATGGAGATCAATGTTCTTATAAACACCCCCCTTAAATAAATTTGTCCCTGAATTTCCCTTCCAATGGTGCTGAAGAAGAAACATCAACCAACTCTGGCCACCCCGATCATATTTCAGACTCCCTCTCCCATGACTCATATGACTCACTCGTGCTGTCATAGCACCCATAACAAAGGAATAGTATTTCCATGGAGAACCTTATGTTGAAATCCACAATTGATATATGGTGCTCCTCAAAGGATGCATCCACCTCCAACTTGACATACTCGGGTTGAAAAATGCGAAACGGGTCTGGAAAGTAATGACATAGCTAAGAACCATGAAAGATGTCTTGCATCGCCCGATAACTCTAAGGAAACTACAATTGATTGGAAACCACCACAACTAATTTCTTTAGTCTGATGCAAGAGCATATGTTTGTGACAGAGTATGCAGCTATTTTAATGAGGTTTGTGCAGTTTTCACTATAGGTGGTGTGTGGCACGTCGTTAAAGTCATGTATCTTCAAAACGGGGTTAAGGAAACCGATCCTTTCAAAAATAGCGGTGTTGTGTATCAGTGATTACACAGAGATGGTGAATCGAGCATCGATGGATGAGTGAGATCTGTTGGGAGCTTTGGGTAGAGGAAGCATGGTGGTACCCATGGGGAATAGTGGGAACTCTAATGTTGGGTTCAAGTGGAGGAGGTACACTTATTCCCAGGGCAGGAGTATGGCACATAATACGATAGAAGGATTGGTGAATCCTCCTCCGAAGCCCCATATCAAACAATGGTGTTTTCAGTGTGGCCCTACAACACACATCTAGCGGGACTATATAGAAAAACATCAAGAATATCCCAATTTTAAGAAGATGGGGAATTTTCAGCACAATTTTAGTAATTCTATGAGGTTGGGTGCGCGTGAAACTCCTCATGTATATCTGAAGTTGTATGCATCAATGAGATGATGATATTATCATACCCCTCATCAACAGAGCAAAGTCAGTCATGGTGATTCTTGGAACACCACAACTCCTCAGCAGGGAAATAAAGAGCAGAGTTTGGCAACCAAGGCAATTCATAGAGTCGAGCAGGTTGTGGTAGATGATCAGTCGGGACCATCCATAGTGCAAGGTAATATTGTTTTAAAATCTACCTTAATCCAAGTGATGTTTGATATGGGTGCTTCACAGTATTTTATTGTTGAACGTGTGGTTGAGTGATTCTTTTTATGGATAGAAATGATTCATTTAGTTTTGAAACTTCAAAATACTCTGGGTCAAAGAGAGTGTCAAGCCTTCTTTAGTAGTTCATGGTGTATCATTGTCGGAGGGGTTGATGTAATGTGGAATTTCTCAGTGCTTGAGATAGATGGGTATGATGTAATCTTGGAAATTGATTGGATGGTGGCTTTTAAGGCCCACATCGATTGTAATGCGTGAACAATTGATTTTATGACACACTATGGTGTTAGACATCTCTTTTGATGAGAGATGCATAAAAGGAAGGGTGAAACATGTTTTTTGGAACTGGCAGTGGGCACTTATCATATCAGTTTGTGATGCGGTCATTGGAATCAGTAGAGGGTGTTGAGAAGAGTGTTCTTCCGGCAGCGGTGGATCAGTTCATGGATGATTTTATTGAATAATTCTCTGGGTTACCTCCCATAGGAGAAGTAGAGATTACGATTGATCTCCTTTCGTGGACCAGTCATATATCACTTTCGTCTTACCGAATGGAACCTACATTATTGCTGGAATTGAATGTCCTGTTGAAAGAGATAGAAACCAAAGGTTTTATCCCTCTTAGATTGTCTCTATTGGCAGATCCGGTGTTGTTTGTGAAAAATGATAATGGAACATTGAGGATTTATGTGGATTTTGACTTACCCAAGTTATGATAAAAAAATATCCACTCCGAAAAATTTATTATTTTTTCGACTAGTTGAGAGTATCCCAGTGGTTCTCCGAGATTGACATGAGGATGGAATATCATCAATTGCATGTGAGGAAGGAAGATATTCCTAAAATAGATTTCAAAAGTTGATATGACCATTATGAATATGTTGTTATTCCATTTGTTCAAACGAATGAACCAGCGTTGTTCATGGAATTGATGAATCAGATATTTCAGAGATATCTGGATTCATTCATGGTGGTTTTTTTAGATGGTATCTAGTATATTAAACGACAAGGGTGGAGCATGAGCAACACTTTTCTTGGCCATGTGATTTCTAAATGGGGTGTATCAGTAGATCCAAAAAAGATAGAGGCTATTATCTCATGGAAACCACCGAAGAATGTGTTTGAGGTATGGCGTTTCGTTGGTCTAGATGAGTATTATCGGTGTTTCCTTCGTGATTTTTTAGTTTTTTCTTCACCAATGACATCTTTGACAAGAAATAATGTTCCATTCCAGTGGAATGAAAAGTCTCGGCAGCATTTTGAATAGCTAAATGACTTCCTTACATCAACACCAATATTGATTTTTCCAGACCTAGGAAAAGGGTATGTGGTGTATTGTGATCCATCGGGATCTTGGATGGGGTGAGTTCTCATGCAAGGGAATCATGTGGTTGTATATGGATAATGACAGTTTAGGGTGCGTGAGTATATATACCAAACTAATGATTTGGATTTGGCAGTAGTGGTCCATGCTTTGAAAGTGTGGTTTCATTATCTCTTTGGTGATAAATTCATGGTATATATAGATCGTAATACCTTGAAGCACATTTTCTCACAATGGGATTTGAAATTGAGGAAAAGGAGATGGAGTAAATATCTCATGATGTTTGATTTTGACTTGATTTATACACCGAGTAAGGGAAATTCAGTGGCAGATGCATTAATTAGAAAATAATATGCTCAGGTGGAGAAACATGCATCATAATAGTGGCAGTTGATATTGGTTATATATGCCATGTGGTTGGAATGTGAGGACCAGGGCGATAGATAAGTCCTCTTTATGGTCTTTTTATTCCTGACTTGGTTGGCCTGGTTAAAGTGGCATAGATATCTGATTCTGAGTGTGTGACAATGAGGTCGAAAATCAATGGTAGGGAGACCATTGATCGTTGAAAACTGTATGGAGATTCTGTTTTTTATTTTCGGAATTGGATGTTTGCACCAGTTTCTTGTCAGGAGGATCTTCTTAGCATGTATCATCATTCTATATGGTATGTTCATCTTGGAATTTAGAAAATCTATAAAGTGTCGAAAGCATATTTTTGGTGGTCTAGTATGAAAAGAAGAGTGGATGAGTTTGTTCGGGAATGCTTGACTTTCGAGTAGGTCCAGGAAGAGCATCAGAGACCTGCAGGAATGTTGCAATCTTTACCAATCCCTGTTTGGATGTGGGAGAAAATATCAATGTATTTTGTGATAGGTCTGTCAAGAATGATCAGAAAGAATCATGCCATTTGGTTGATAGTGGATAGGATAACGAAGTAGGCCCATTTAATTCCAATTCATGAATCTAATACAGTTGATGATCTATCCAAAATCTATATCTGTTATGTGGTAAAGATGTATGGTGTTCCAGTTTCAATCATATTCGATAGAGATCAAATGATTACATCTCGTATCTAGAATTCCTTACAGTAATCCCTTGGAACTAATTTGACCATGAGTATGGAGTGTCACCCTGAGATGGATAGTCAATCTTAGAGGATAATACAAAATTTGAGAGATATGTTTCAGTCTAGTGTCATTGATTTTGGTGCCTCGTAGGGGAGCATATTTCATTGGTTGATTTCTCGTACAATAACAATTATCAGGCATCCATACATATGGATCCATTTGAAGCGTTGTATGGGCGGCCATGTCATTCTCCACTATGTTGGGTGGAAACAGGTGAGTCCTCTATGGTTGGACCGAGACTTCTCCAGGATACTACCGAGACGATCAAGTTAATAATGAATGAAATAGAGAGGGCTCAGAGTCGTCAGAAATCGTATGCAGATCATCGTCGGTGGTCGTTGTTGTTCGAGGTGAGTGATCGTGTTTTCTAGAGGATATATCCAAGGTTGGGACATCATCGATTTGGGAATAAGGGAATGTATTCTCCGAGGTATATTGGACCTTTTGAGATTCAATAATGGGTTGGTGAGGTGGCTTGTCGTTTGGTATTTCTACCTAGGTTCAATGCGGTGCACAAATTTTTTTTCATGTGTCGCAGTTTAAAGAGTACCAGCCTAATTTGGGCCATGTTTTTTGATGGGATCATGTTGAGTTAGATGCAGATGCTTCATTGGTGCACGTGCCAGTGTGGGTTATGGATAGAAAAGATAATGTCATGCAGGTTAAAAGCATCGGTCTGGATTTGGTTTTTTGGAAGCATGTCCAGATCGAAGAGGATACTTGGGAGTGGGAGAAAGAGATAGTCGATCAATGCCCTGAGCACTTTCAGCAAAGGGTGCATTCACTACATACCGATAACATAAAGTACGTTGGTGGTGAGAGTGTAGTTCCCCCGGTTTGAGGTATGTGACCCTTGTTTCGGTTCATTTTTTCTTTTTGTAGTGGTTGGATGAAGTTTGGACAATTCTGGGAAAACCGTTTAAAGTTGTGGATATTATGAAGGGGTGCACACGGTTTTTTAGACCATGCGGGCATGCCGTGAGAAGTCCCTAAGTGAAATAGTGGAAACCACACGGCTGGATCACGGTTTTCCCAATTGGGCGGGGTAAATTTGCGGCCACATAATGTTTCAGTTTTTTAGTCTTAGGCCCCTCAAGATTTCCCATTTTATCCCTCATTCTTCCTCCCACTCGTGGCTCATGTAGGAGTTCTATGTTTCACAGGATGGGGGTAGTCTTAGCTCGTTTTGGAGGCAAATCGAAGGGGTTTCATGGTGGTTTGATGGTTATTTCTCCTAGTTAATTCTGTCATATTGGTTTCATTTTTCATTCCTCTAGATCTACATAACTCTCTCTCAGTTTTCATGATCAAAACATGATGTGTGTAGATCTAGGGTATTGGTTTCCTTAGGTGTTTATTTTAATACGTCGGGATATTATGGATGGGGATATAGAGTGATTTCGGTGGTCTGTTCGCTTGATTTGACAAGGTTTGGAAGCTTGTGGGTCGATTTCGTCGAAGCCCTAAAGGTAGATGTCTTCTCTCTCTACTCCAATTTGGTTGAACATAAATCTTGGTTACAATAAATTTATGTTGCTTAAAATTAATTGTGTTTTTGAGATGTGAAATTGATTTGAAATCCCTCTGGTCGTGTTTTTGGGATTTTTGGGAAGAAAGGGGTTTTTCGATGAAATGCACTTATTGTGATTTTAAAATAGAGATTTTAAAATGGGTTGTTTTGTGGAATTAATTATGATGGATTGTAAAATACTTTTTCAATAAATGGTTAGTTTTATTGAAATAGGAGATGGAATTTGAAAAGTGCGGAAGGATGTTTTCAATAAATGTTTGATTAATAGAAGTGGTTCGTCATGTAATTGAAATGGTTAATTACATATTTTGGTGACCTTGGTAGGTTATATGCTTGGTTATGGCTTGTTTGAATGTCATGTCGAAATGGGTGTGAAGTACCACTATAATAAGGGTATGGGTAGTGGACATAAGGGCCACCATCAATGTTAAGTGGAAGTGAAGTGCCACTAAATTTGTAAAGGAAGAAACAGGTTGGACAAAATTACCTCCATCGTTGTTATACTAGTATTGGGTTGAGGAACCTTTTGTGGTGCATTTCATTGCTATATGGAGATTGTTGTGCTAATTTGAAATGATGAAATGCCTTGTGGCATGTTTGTTTATCTTTCACTTGGTTTTCATGGCATGGTAAGGGTATGTTTTGATTATAGTAATGGTTTCACTTGTGATTATTTTATATAAACTTCATTATATAAATGAGATAATAGTATTATCCTAGTGTTGTGTGTAGGGATGTAATTTTGGGAAAACCAACTGAGTATTAGTACTCACCCCCTTCTTTAGAACTTTAGTTATTTTTCAGATGTCATATTCTGATACATAGGTAAAGTCAAGGCATCTCAATGCTTGTAGTTAATGGAGATGCTTTGTATATGTGGTGGTGCTTGGAGCATGGAGCTTCGAGTGTAGTAGTGGAGTGTGTCTTGGTTTTTTTGGTTCTCTTGTTTAGTCTCCCGCATAGTACTATGATATCATGTTGGATTGTATTGGTTTTGGGTTGTATTTCAGATAAAATTGGTTGTCTTTTGGGAATACATTCATGAATGTTTTATTAACATGCATCATATAGTGGTTATTAGTGGATGGTTTGGTTGTTTTTTTCAAAAGTGAAAATAATTCCCCAATTTGTTCTCGAAGCCCTAGAGATTTATTTCTAGCCTTTGGCACCTTGGGAACGTCACTTAATGCCAAGTAACCCTCACTCCCTAGTCAAGCCAATGAGGTAGGGGAAGTGTGTTAGTGACATTAACATTAATATTCATAATCATTCTGATATTCCCAAAAACAAAATTGAGCATTATACATCATCAGATAATGTTGATTTAAAATATGGAATCAATATTTTAGATTTTATTCCACAATTCGATAAAATATAATTTTAATATAAGTGCATAAAAAAATTTAATGTAAAATAGTACATATGTTTAAAAAAATATAATTATGTGTGTCCCAAATTAATCAAAATAAATTTAATAGATTTATAATAGTTACTAAATATATATATTTATATAAAAAATGTTTTATAATATTCTTTTGTTATTATTTTGTTTTAGATAATGTCATTTTTATGACATCTAGTTTTTCAAAATTGATATTTTCATGGATCACCAAAAATCATTATTTTCTATAAAATTTTGAAAAAAAAACTCATACATAATTGTAAAATAATAACTAAATTAACTTTATTTTAAAGGAATGAATAGTTTGTTATCAATAAATTTATATTTTACACGAAAATATAATATAGTATGAAAAAATCAATTGTTTGAAAATAACCATTTGAAACATTATATATTCTTAAACATATTTTTTACACATTTCCATTTTTCTAGAACATTTTTTCCTACCATATGTATAATTAATTTAATAAACCTTCATATCTAAGATGTCAATGAATTTTTTAGTTTGTTTTTGTGAGTAGAATAATTTATAAACATATTTTTAATGTAAAGGGTAAATTATATAATTATATATTTATTGGTAAAAAATCTCCCCTAATGATTTTGTTTTAAACATGAACAGGAATATATATTTCTTAAAATATCCAAACTAAAATTACCTTTATTATTATCTTTTTAGGAAACTAAATTCTCCACAAAAAACATTAAATAAAAATGTCCAAAAACAATATCAAATTTAGAAATGATAAAATAAATCCCTAAATCAATGAATATATATTTCATACTTAATAAATGAAATATTTTAGTAAATTTGGTAATCAAATATTTCCTTTAAATTTGAACTATTTAGTAAAATAATATTTTATTTTTCATTTCATTTCATTTTAAATATCTTACCAATGATAAAATATTTATTGATACCAATTCATATAATACATAGATAATTCTATATGAACCATACTGAAATACTTCATACACATATAGAATATGATTACACATTGATTAATCATTATTAATATCCTTGAATTGATTATAGGGAAATTTATTTTCACTAGATAATATGTATTAAACCCTATTTTTTTATACTGATGATATTAATGTATATATTTTAAAACAGTTGATAACATCAATACTAAAAATTAGACATTTCACTACCAATTTATGTGATTACTCATTTTCAAAAAACATTCCTACCATTGATCAATATATTAAGTCTCATTGGGAATTAATATAATTTTTACATTTAATCTATCAAAAACACTTTGATATGATATTTTCTCTTCATGTGATATTATATTGTCTAAGAATACTTCTCCATATGGGTCATTAATTTTGATTTAACTTGTCCATGGATAACATATTCTACTTAGTTCTTCACCAATATTATTTTAATCAATAATAATAGTTTTTACAGTATTTTATATCATGTTAATTCATCTAGAAAATAATAAGGGATGAAAATTATATCCCACCTCAGATAGAGGAATTTTATTCACCTCCATTGCATATCCTTTTTTACACTACATCACCTTTGTTTTTGGGATTTTTTATCTATGGAAATAATATTATTTATAATATTTTTTCATATTACTAAATTATTTTTAGAAAACATATATAGTATTTTTTTAATAATATATATTTTAATTTTTTACAATAATAATCCTTCTTATATACTATACTCAAATAATAGTGGTTAATTTTTTTTTCTTATTTTGAAATGTCAATAACGGAGTTTCCATTAAATATTTGAAGATCAATTCATTTATCGTTGATCATCATCACTATAATTTCAATCCATACTTCCACTTCCTTGATTTATTATTATTCCCCAAACAATGATATATAATAATCATATCATACTAACAAGATATTATACATTTTTCCTATTTCATAAACCTCTATATTTTTCTCATTCTCCTCCAATAAAGATTCTATACAAATATAATCATTATCACACTAATTTGGATAAAAATATATATTTCTTCCAAAATAATGAATATATTGTTTATTGTAATAGATATTATTTTTTCTAAATATATATTCCATTTTAAATAATTGATATCTATTTTCTTCTTGGTATAAAAATATCTTCCTTATCACAAAATATATTAATATGACTATGATTAAAATAATTAATGAATTTAAAATTCATTTCATTCATTTTTTATTTTTTTAATATATAATTATTCAAAATATTGTAATCCATTATTAAACATCATATCATCTTTTAACAGATATCTAGTGAGCTATATTTAACCATATTTATAGAAATGGTTTAAAACTTGTCACTAAAAGAATCCATTTTATATTTAATATGAGAACCATTTTTTCTCAAATTTTAATTTTTTAGCTTTTCTTTTTTAGGATCTTCTGTTGAGTGTATAAATTTTAAAAAAGACTTATCTTTTCAATATTATATGATCTATATCTCATGAGACAGTCTTTTTTACTAATTTATTAATTTTCAAACTTATTTACTAATGAATTTTTAGGATTATGTTATATTGAGGATATTTTATATTAAATGAATTCATCATCTCATAAATAATTTTTTTACCTATATTAATCAGAACCTTTGACATTTTATTAAATTTTCCTCAAAATATATAATAATACTACAATTTTTAGCATCATATATATCTTTATAGATTTTTAACTACATATGTTTATCTTATATACCATTCATTTTAGCCAAAATTTTGAATACTTATCTATTATATCATAACTCAAAAATATTTTTTTATCAAAAAAATTCCTTTAAATGTTTCTTCATGTAAATCCATTTATAATATTCATATATAAAATTTAAATATGTAACTCCCAATTTTACATAAAATAATTTTCTTTTTAAGTATAAACATAAATATAATATTGGGTCTTGAATATTTCATTATATATTCTCTATAATATATATATTGATGTCAAAAATTGGAAATAAAAATTGTCATTTAATAATAGAATATTTAGTATTTCACAAAATCATTTAAATCCAAAGTATCAGTGAGAAAAACTTTTCATTAGAGGGTGTGAATAAAGGTGAATTTTTTTTCTTATTCTCAATTAAAAACTTTTATCATACATTTTTCCATTCCCAATTGTAATAAGGTTAATATTCCCTTCACTATTCTTAGTAAAAAACATATAATGAAAATAAGTCACAGGGATGTTACTAGTATACATGATTAACCACTATTTCATTACTTTTTTATAGACATACAGCTGATTCCACTTATTTTCCAATCTTATTATATATTCATCATGTACATCAAAAAATAATAATAAATATATGGCCACACATTCCTCAACAAAAAATAAAACACATAAAACATGGTAGAAATTATTCCATATGTTAAACTCTAATATTTTCAAATTATTAAATTAATATTAATTGTAAAATATCCCCCATTATAAATATTTTATAAAAATGTCACTTGTAATAGATTTGATGTAATTATTTATCTATTTTTAACACTTATTCATTAATTGTGAAAATATATTCATTAAAAAAATAGATACGATTAGTACCTTATTATGTGAATTCCAAAATAAAACAATAATATAAAACATTAGTTACATTATTAGTATAAATATAATATTTAGAAAACCATATTATCACATTTACTTTTTTTTGAGTTAATATTAAAATTATCCATAATATATCATATTGATTAGGAAATGACCTGTGTTGTAAAGGGTTGTGAATTCCATTGGGATTTCCATTTTTTAATGTGGTGAGGTGTTTATTTTTAGAAAAGGGACTTGGATTTGAATTCTTTGTGTTCAAACATTATTAAGATGTTTTTCCGGATTTTTATCAAGGTTATGATGATATATCAATGAAATTTCATAGATTTTTTGAAATGTCCATATTGCTCAAATTCATAAATATTACAACTGTAGGAGTTATAACCACCAACCATGTGGTTTACTCTATGAATTAGATTGGATAATGGTTAGGAATTATATACAGAGTTATTCATGATTCTACCTCTTGGGATCATTCCATGAATAATTTGAGATTGAGATGTGGCCCCTCTACCTGTAGTTTGACTCACCAAAAACTCCCACATCATATTCGGACCAAGTTCATAATGGTTTTTTAAAAAATACGTGTAGATGGGTTTCTAAATTATAAAATCTCAAAATTTCATATTGGAAGATCGTGAAAAATCGAGGTGGGAGGTGGGGGAACCATACTTCTTATATTAATCAACTTTCTCATCTCTCATTTCGATCATTCTAATGTGATTCATCACATAGATTCAATGTTGGATTTCACTATATTATTTTTTCACTATATGATATCTATCGTTTGATATTTGGTTAATTAATAACTATTATATATAAAATATTATATAATATATTGTTGTAATTTTCACAAGTATTTTGGATTTCATTTGTGTCATATAGAGGATATCCAAAGAGGATGAAATACATCCATAAATTCTCATTCACGTTATTGATTGTTGAATTGTTAGTTTCATTATGTTTTCTGAAAAATTAGTTTAAATTTTATCTGAGTACCTTAATTTAATTTTTTGATTTTTTATGGATTCATTCCAGTTTCTTGTTAGGAATAGACTTCACTGGGTTTCTCAATGTTTTGTTGTTGTATGGGTTAATGTATAGTTTGGTTTTGATTATTCCAATAAATAACTTTGGATTTTTGTTTTTGACAAATTAATTTATTTTTTTTATTATTAATAAGATAGGTTTTCATTGATTAAGAGGATTTATGTCTAATTTTATAGTGAATTAAGATAATTAAATCAATGAAGATGGCCTGAAATTTTGTTGAATCTCTTGGTTGGTTGTTTTTTTATTTTCATCACTAGAATTATATTCTAGAATATGTCATGAGTAGTATGATGATACCATAAATGAGACAAATTCACTTCATATTAATATCCAACATACCCCCCCAAATATTTCCAAATGGTTCAATAGTGGATCGTTGGTTGAATGAAAACTAGTATCCCAATTTTTTATTTTCCAAGGGGTGTGTTTTAGATTTAGAAGTGTAACAGATATCCATTTTAAAATATTTTCATAATAATGGATTAAAAATTAGAATATATATAGAAAATTGATGATTTATGAATATGTTTTTAAGTTTTATTTAAAAGTATAAATGGTGTTTTAACTGAAAAATTAAAGAGATTTTTTCCATGAGAAGAGAATGAGTAAGATATCATGTGATTATTTCTCTAAATGGATTCAGAAGGGAATTTGAATTGTTTTTAAAAGTAATTCTTGGGATTTTTTTTCATGTTTTGGTATGTTTGAACTCATGTAAATGTTACCATGTTTTCTAATAATTTTTTTCATATTGTTCTTCCTATTTGTGAAGGAATTTGGACAATGATGATTCTTGATGATTCTTGTAATATATAATGGATTATGTTTTTTATTTAGAATCAATTTTATTATTACATGTATTTAATGATTTGATACTTGTATTTGGATATGTTTTCTGATGATTGATATGTTCCATAGGCCATAAAACACCATGAGTGAAATGATGTTATTGGGATTATCATGAAATTTATTCCTCATTTTATATGAATTATTTTTCCCAATATGAGTGTAGTGGTTGGATTGAATATGATGGTGCATCCATTAATGTTGTGGATGAATTTTTTGGATTGATAATAAGTCATTAATGGGTGATATGACTTGACTGTTGATGTGAGATGAAATAAAAGGACTACCATGAGTGAGATGAGGTATGAGATGTGATGTATTGCGTATTATGGATGGATATCTCAACAATGAGTTATAATGTAATGTTTGGTTGATTATGTATAATCCCATGAGTAATAATATACAGTCAGATGCTTTGAATGATATATATAGATGGATTGAACCATACATTGAGTAATCAGGATTGAATTGGGACTATGATATATGGTTAATCTTGCTCATTGAATTATTTGAAGTAGGAATAGAATTTTATAATTATGGGAGGGTTTTAACATTATGTCACGACAAATATTTTTTTTTATATGGTATTAAATGTTTTTGGGTGGTTCTGTTTAAGGGGAATGAATGAAAATTTTATTTTTCATTGCGTGAATATCAATTTCATTATACAGGCACTCGATATTGTTGAGGCATTAGGGATTCCTAATAGTTAATTTAAATCTCCCCATAATCACATAAAAATATTGTTTTAAATTTACATGCGATTAAATTCTATTTTTATCTTTAGAAAATCTTTTTTATTATATATGGTAAGATGATATATTTCATGGTGGTTTTATAGGTTGAGGATTAAGTATAACAATTATTCGAGTTAGGAAAGAGGTTGTTTAGTAACTTTTATTTATAATTTAACATGTACTAGATTATATTTACTATTTTATATATGATTCCTATTATTTTATATTTATATTTTGTGAAAATATTAATAGTGATGCATTATAAAGACATTTTTTTGATTCTATCCAGGAACGATATATAATTATAAGCTCCTTATTTTATGAATATAGTTTTTTGGGTTGTCTATAATATGGATGGGTCTTTTCAAAATTAAAGTATAATTATGTATGAACCATAATTATTTTTTGAGTGATTATTCTCCACGTTATTATTTTAGTCCATAATTTGTTGTTGGTAGCCTCCATCATATGGTGAGGATTACCTGAAATCATGTGGTGAAACCCACCTAGGTGTCAATTTGGGTATCTAGATCCATTTTAAAAAAAATATTTATATGTGATGATGTATTATATTAATTGGTAGATTTAATTTATCACGACATGGGAGGTGGATCAGGACCATGTATGACTAGTATAACATCGGTTAATACCAATGCATCCATGGTATTTCCATTGTTGTGACTAAGAAATCTATAATGAGTGAGGTGTTTGATTTGACAGAAAAGCCAAACGTGGGATGAATGATATTATATATGATATTTACATCATGAAATATATAATTTTATTTTTTAATTATCAATTTAGTTTCATGTTGGTGGTATGATACCTTCTCCTAGGTGTGGTTTTGTATGACATGATATTTTATAAGAATCCGTTATTATCCTAAGTAACATGTAATATAATAAATTTATTTTGAATTATATTACATTATTGGATTATATTAATATGTATTTTATGGAATATATTTTATAAATTTAATTTAGATAAGTTTTTTGTTCTTTATTATTATTTGGATTTCATGATATGTGATTATTAGTTAAAGAAAAATTATTTTGAATGGAAAGCTGATTAAGAAGAACATTAAGTGCATTAATCTTTATAATGTTGGTTTAGCTTGGAATGAATTGTGAATATGGTGATTTTGAAATAGTATATCATTTTTGGGTTTTGATAAAAATTATGTAAAATGGGTTTTAATAAATTAACAGTAGTTTTTAAAATTAGATGATATTTTTGATAAAATAACCATAAATGAAGGGGAAAACACCAAATTTGATGGTAATTTTAATAATTTAAAGTCTATTAAATACCCTATATTTTGAAGGAATTAATTTAAAACATGGATGAGTTTAAGAGTGTGTAAATAATTTGAATTAGTTTTTTAAATAAACTACCAGTGCTTTATACACTTGCTTGTTTGGATTTTTTTTCTTATGGATCTAGAAATATCAGATTCATGAATTATTTTCTTGAATATTGTTTAATATTTTTTTAATAACCACATGCAATGGGATTATGTTTAATAGATATGATATGATAATGGAAAAAATACAGAGTTTCCTATGTAGACCATGTTTTCTTTCTTTTTAAGATTTTGATCAGGTGTGACCATGGTGTTGTCTTGTTATTATGGATTGATTATTGTGAATTTTTTAGAGTTTCTTTTTAAAGGCTTATGATATGAATGTTAAATGTTCCTGAGCTCGTACGACATAATTTTTATTTATGGGATCAGCATATGGAAAACTTATTTAAAAATCTTATAATTTCATGGGATTGGAAATATGATGTGTCTTTTATAGCTATGTATTTTGGTTGGAAGCACCATATGATTATAGATGAATATTTTGTCATTATTTTTGGGTTTTGAGGTCAATGATAATGGTTAGGAAAAAGATTTTAGATGGCGATGAGTGGGATTCATGAATTTTTGATTCTCAATGAAAGAGTGATTATAGTATTTAATGAAATTATATGAATACACCTATGTTATGGAGTATCATATCAGTTAGTGATATGTGACCATTTCTATTTCAAGTTTCATTATAATAGTGATATTTCATTATGAATGACTAAGGAGTTATAATTTCTTGTGAAAAGGGGGATCCAAATGATTTTGTATAAAATGGAAAAGTCAATTTAGAGATTCATGTGCATTATAGGTTATATTCTATGAATTGAAATATTGATCAATATGGAGGTGTTGTGATCTAAGAATGAGTCAGATAATTGATGTTTATATGATCATGAGTAGATCATAGTGGTTGAATGTACAGAATGAGGATTTAATTGTGGAATCACATTGACCATGTGTATTAAAGGTCAGTGTGGGTTTTATGATTATTCAATTATTACATCATTTTTTAAGCCATTGTGACTTAGTGGTGTCATAATGTGGGGGTCTGTCTGTGGTTGAGGATTAATTCTTTGCGGATAATTTAGATAGATCAGGTTTAATAGGTGTTATTTAAAAGTGAAAGATGTGTTTTAATGGAAATCATATAAAAATTATGATAATGACTAGATTAAGGATGTATGAGGAGTGAACTAATATTTTTTATGAAAATAAATTGGGTACGTGATATATGTTTTTTATTAGGACTCGCAGATGATATATGAGAGGTTAGTAGTAAAATGAAGCCCGTGGTGGGATAACTATGATGGTGGGGGACTAATGTAGCATCCCATGAATGAGAAACCTTATGGTGGGGTGTTTATAATGACCCACATAATTACATGTTTTCGGTTCAAGGGTTTTTTTATGTGTTTGGGAGATATTTTACAGAAATGGGGCTTAGATCAAAATTCCATATTATTTATTGTATCTAGGAAGTGTTTTTGATTTTTTTTATATTCAGTTTATTTTTTATTATTCGTATGGGATATTGAGAGAAGAGGATATGATACTAGAATCTTTCTAGATAGAGGTCTTCTACGAACTAGCTACATTACACTATCCTTAATGTTTTCAGTGGGTCAGGATCTCATTATAGGGTTCTTTATGCCATGACCTATATATGTCATGAAATGAAAAAGTTGAGAAATTTTGGTTTACACTTTTTAGTTAGGATGTGAACATTTTGGTACCTCGATAATCTAGTACATACATGAATTTTTAATTTTAATGGGGATCTATATTAGAACCACTCAATATTTCATTATATAATGTTGTGTGAATATAGGCAAAGGATAATCACCCTTCATCTGTTCATAGAATGTCCTCTCTCTGACCTTGAATAACTGGTATTGATTCCTCACATAGATTTAATGTATTCTTATTTTCTCTTCCCCATTTATTTATTTCGTTTATCACCTTTTATATTCATGTTCATTGTCTAGAATTTCAGATAAATGATTCAACCAAAGTGTGGTATGATCATCATTCATGTTGAGGAATTCATTTCCAGCTCACTGATGCTATTTTGGGAGGAGGAAATTATATTTTCTTTCATAAATGGAGTAAATTTATTTTTCCTAGTGTGTTTCTTTTGGGTTTTTAGTGTATTTTAGTGAAACCATCTTTATATTATGAAATATAATTTTGGTATTTTTGGTACATTTGGTTAGGGAATTTTTTGAGAGTAAACCATGATTTTGTAATGTTGTTTTATTATTTCTGGGATTATCTATGATTTTATAAATGAATATTCCAAATAAGGATTAAATTCTTTATTTTTTAATAATTTAATTATATGGTGTTTATTAATGATTTTAGCGTTCATGTACTCTAATGTGGTATTTATAATCATTGAATGAAATACGGGAAATCGATAGATGTAGGTTGAATTGAAATTATTTTTATATCATGATTAATTATATTTTTTCCTCCATCTCTACTATTGTCTTATGACATATATGATGAAATTTACAATTCATCAATAAACTGGGATGGGCCCTCTTGAACTAAATAATAAACATGGAATGAATATATTTCTCAATTTTTAAATTGTGGAACCCTAGTCTAAAAAATATTAATTTCCCTCTATAACATCCTGGTTCTGGGTGCTTCCTAAAGGTGCCTCATTCCCATTTGATCACATAATCTCAAGAGCATTTCCCCAAACTCCAAGGGATGCCGACTAGAAGTGATGGCCAAGGTATGATAATAGGAAAACAATGACCTCATTTTCCACATATATAAAATTGAATAACAAATAATAAATAATAGTTGAAGTGGTAATACAATTCAAAAAAAAGGAAACAATGGAAGACTGATAATAATATAACAATTGGAAAATCTATAAATTATTCATGTAACATGTTTCTAAGAAAGTATCCAAACAACTCACAATGCTATAAAAAAAATTCTAAAACCAAAGTACATAATAAAAATTAGAAAACTCCAACAGTATCGCAAACATCATCTTGGTCCCATGTTCTCTATATCCAATAAAAAGCATGTACCTGATGAAGAAGGGTGATTTCCCTTATCTATACCATAAACCATATAATCAGTTTCATTCCAAAGGCATGAAAACAATAGGGTGTGAGATGAATCCTAGTAAGCAACCACCAAAATATCAGGGCATAATTGTCAATAAATATATATATCAAGTAATATGCAGTAATGATGCAATAAATTATGAAGTTCTAAAAAGTAAAAAATCCTACAATTTTCATGGACATTCATTTAAATTTAAAAATTATTCAATCCTTTGAATAATGTAACCTCAAGATTTAGCCGAATATCTGTATCCCACAATATAATAATAACAAATAGATGTCTCAAAAGACCATAGAAACAATCTATTATGACTGAGTCTACTCTTGTGCTTTGGCTTCGTAGTTCGTCACAGTCAATTAGTCATCCACAAGAAACCCTCTGTAAAAGTTCTCAAAATCAAACACCTATGTTTGAACATATCATCAATAAATAAATAATAACAATAATGAACCTCTAGTAAATCTCAAATAGTCTTACCCATATGGTCCCACACATCACTAATCAATTACACACAACCACCTGGGTTTCTCTCACGGGAAAAAAAACCCCATGGTCTACATTGAAAAATTACTCATAATGACCCTGGGGAAGATCTCATGGTCAAATATCTGTGGTCTAATATACATTTAATAACAATCATTTAGGTAACTCTAATGGTCTCACACCTCTTGTTAATGATGCCATGACAACTCTCATAGTCAATACCTCTGGTAAATAATAACAATTATTACACATAAATGACCCAACCTAAGGGTTCTCTCAATTTAAATTTACCTAGGTCATATATTCAAAATGAGAAACACAGGCATCTCATATATAGTAAACACCATCCTAACAACACGATGCATAGAGAACAAGAAACCATAGCAGTCATGTCTAGATAAATCATCCATAATCAATCAAACATGGGAAACACATCAAAAATGATGGTATTAAACCTTAAACTTAAAAAATAACCCTTTCTCAATCTGGTAAACCATAAAAGGTATTAAACAAGGTTAAATAGTAAATCACTCAATAACCTAAAAATGGGTATTCAGATCTTTTAGTATATATAATCCAGAGACAACCAATCAAAGGCACAATCTACCTACCATGATGCAGTACGATGAAAACTTGTGAATGTCGGCCCTTGAATCGGCCTAGAAAGACGTAGATATATGAAAAGGGTAAAAGAAATCAAAACTCGATAACTCATGAGAGTGGAGAAATCCGGAAGAGAGGCTCTAGGGGAAGAGTGAAGTCACTGGTGAAAATCCAACGCACCCGACGACATCTCGATCATTTCTAGGATGGAGGAATTGGAGGAGGTCAAAGACCATCGTCCATATGTCTCTCTCATGTATGAGACACAAGTAGAGAAAGAGAGATCTGGAGTTGAGACGTGGCCCCTGTCTGATTGGTCAAATAAAATGAAAACTACAAAGTGTGTTCATTTAATGTAGATGATGTGTATTAGCCTCAACGAGAACACTTATTAGGTGGTATGCCAAGTCACCTACTTGACCATGTACTTGGATGTTGCATGTCTAGTACATGGATACACGCAACAATAGAGTAAATAGAGTATACTGAAGAGTACACAACGTGTACATAAAAAATTTACATTTGTTTCTTTTCCCTCAAAAAAACAACATGAAATGAAGATACATACCTGAAATGGAGATCAATATTCTTACAAACTTCCCCCTTAAATAAATATGTCCTTGAATTTCCCTTCCGAGGGTGGTGACGAAGAAACATCAAACAACTCTGGCCACCTCAATCATATTTCAGACTCCCACTTCCATGTATCATCGTGTACTCACTCGTTCTGGAAAAGCACCCATACCAAAGGAATAGTATTTCCATGGAGAACCTTATGTTGCTATCCAATATCTAAATATGGTGCTCCTCAAAGGATTCATCCACCTCCAACCCTACATACTCAGGTTGAAAAATGATATATGGGTCCGAAAAGTAATGACATAGATGAGAACCATGAAAGATGTCTTGCATCGCCCGATAACTCTAAGGAAACTACAATTGATTGGCACCCGGCCAACTCTCTCCAAAACGTCAAACATCCTGATGTATCTCGGGGAAAGTGTTCCCAGTCTCCTAATACTCATGTGTCCCAACCTCAATGTGACATGTGAGAAAACATGATCTCCAACCATATACTCCATAGGTCATCTCCATTGATCAACATAAGATTTGATGCGAGTCTATATAGTATCCACCCTATTCTGAATAAACTCCATATACTCAGTGGTCTATTGGAAAAGACGAGGACCCAACATTGTTGCCTCTCCTCCCTCCAGCCAACATAGGGGTGATTGACATGGCCTACTATACAAAGCCTCATAAGGTGCTATCTAAATTGTCACCTGAAAACTGTTATTGTAGGAAAACTCCTCCAGGGGTATGTGTTCCTCCCCTGAACCCCTGAAATCCATAACGCATAGTCAAAACATGCCCTCCGAAACCTTAATAGTTCTCTTAGATTGAGCATCTGTCTAGGGATAGTATGTTGTACTCATAAGTACAAGTGAACCCAGAGACCTCGATAATCCACTCCTGACACAAGAAGTAAACCATGAATCCGTATATTTAATGATAGTTTTTGTAACCCCCTGAATATGTAAAATCTATCAGATGTAAAACCTTCTTATCTCATCAACACTGATGGTCTCCTTGATCTGTAAGAAATATGCATCATCCATGAGTATGTCCACAATATCCCTAACCACATCATTTCCTTGAGGCGACCTCAGTAAACCCATCAAAAAAATCCATCGATACATCATTCCATTTCCACCCCAGAATGGGTAACTTGTGTAAAATACATATCAGTCACTTATTCTCCTCCTTCACCTGCTATTATGTGGAACATATAATAGCAAAACCAACAACATCCTTTTTCATACATGGACACCAATACTGACGGTGTAGATCTCAATACATCATGAGGCCACCATGATGAACGTCCCAAAATGTGGAATGAAAATCCTACATAAACTCATCACATATGTTTTTTGACACCCATACGCACACATGAAAATGCATGAACTCATCCTCATCTATGGTCCACACAGGAGTAGGGCCCTCACCGGACATAGTCTCTCTTCGATTTGGACTTCAGAATCTGATATCATCCTCATTAAAAATGCATCCAAAAGAGTAGAGGTAACACCTATAGACTAAAGAAAAATATTCTCCTATCTTTTTTGAACCTCCAAATGAATCTCATAAAAATGATCCATATGTTTTCACACACTTCTGACCTCATGAACATCATGTATCTGAGTCATTTTACTGAATGCATCTTCCAATGTGTTGCCTTTCCCAAGATTGTAGGATAATCATTGTTAGAAAACTCAATGTCTTTAACCCACCTTCGTTGTATCAAATTCAGTTCATGATAAGTAAAGAAATACGTGTGTCTTTCTTGTTCAATGTATATCAGAAAATGCTTTGCCAAATGATAATGTATCCAATAATGCTAAGCATGCACAACTATAGTTAAATCGAGATTGTGTGTCGGGTAATTTTTATCATGTGGCCCCAACAACCAAGATTCCTACTCTATACGTCCTTCCCAATGAATATGAACTTCTCCCATCCAGATATCAGATGCATAACAGTAAATAGTGTATCTCATTCATGAGTCTGAAAAAATCAAATTCGGCGATGAATTCAGTATCCATGTTAGCTCCTGAAAGACTAAATAACTTGAATATGTCCACTAGTACTTCACACCCAACATGGTTAGCCTTTACATTAGAGATTATTAGTGTGAAATTCATTTATAAGGCACATTTAGTATCTAGTACGCTTATGAAAACTTTATACCTCAAATATGATCTTTGGATGCTCCAAAGAATGTACTTCTCTCAATTTCTATGGGTCTACTGATACTCCTGCCTCTGAGATAACATGACCCATGACAAGAATCTGGTCCATCCAATAATTTCATTTTTAGATCATAGTATATAACCAATTCTCTCTAATTGTACTCAAAAAAATATCAATAAGGGTATAATGGTTGTGTCGAGTGTGATAGGACACCATGATATTGTCCATAAAGACTACCACAAAGGCATCTAAGTAAGGATGGACACTCAGTTCATTAGTCCCATGAAAACATCTTGAACGTCTATGAGACCAGACAACATAAACATATAATCTTATAGACAATCCATCCCCCAAAATTTTGAAATAGGTATATCTGATGGTCTAATGAAAACTAACGATAACCGAATCTCAAATCAATATTTGTGAACACTCGGGCTCCTCGAAGCTAATCAAAGAGATCATCAATCCTCAGTAAGGGATACTGATTTTTGACCTTCAACTATTTCATCTTACAATAATCCACATCATGTTTGATAGTACCATCTTCCTTTTTGGAAAAAAGGAAAGGATACCCCTATGGAGACGTACTGGTTCGGATGTAACCAATTTCATGAAAATACACTAACTACTTATTAATATCTTATAACTCTGGTGTAGCCATCCTATAATGATGAATGGACACAGGTGCCTCTCCTTGCACAAGCTCAATAGAGAAATATACATCTCGCTTTGGAGGTAAACCTAAAAAGTTCCCTCTTAAGAAATCATTAAAACGATCCACCACTATGGGAATGTCCATCTGTGATGTCCCCTGGTCATCCAGATATAATCTATAAATATGGTCTTTAATTCCTCCCATCCAATGATTCCCAGGTCCACCACAGATCACCTAAACATACCATTCTCCCTTGTGTAGAAAATCCCCACCCTCTGGATATGTGAAACACACCCTATGGCGATAATAGTAAAAAAATCCTTAATGTAAACTAACCAGTCCAATATGATATTGAAATTGTAACCTGTCATCTCTAAGACTCAAAGGTGCCACAATAAGTTAGACCTACCAATCACTATAGGGCACTCATATCATTGACCTACACTAGCCAGTGAAGTCCCCAAAAGAGTGTCTACCATCATAACATCATCAGAAGTGACGATACAGATCCCAAGGCTCTCCAAAATGAAAACATATATAAAACTATGTGAACCACAGTATAAAAAATAATAGAAGTTAAATATGAGGCAACTAAATTCCTACCTATAACCGTAGAGGGTCCATGATCCTACTACTGCTCAGTCTGCTCCACTGCAAAATTATGAAATGTGTCATAGCCCTATGACCCTTCCAGACTACTCTGAGTTGATCAACCCTATTGTCGATGATACCCAGTATCCAAACTACTACGGCCACAACCGCATCCTCGGTCTGAAAAGCCTATCGAACTCCTGTTCCTTGACTAATGAGAAACTGGGGGTCTTGCTCCAAAACGTGGAGTCATAGTAGAACCTATATCCCTAGATTTTGTTCATAATGCCTCGAAAAAAAGTTGAAGATGTCCCATATTTCCATATGACAAGCACTAAACTAGGTCATTTGTGAAATGTGTTCCCATATGCCTGCTCTTCTCACACAGGTACCATACCACCTGGCTACTGGAAGAAACATCATGTGAAGTATCCTTGTAGCGCTTCCTACTTGTTGTCAAAGGAGTTTTGACCCGGGATTTTGAAATTCCCTAGCTCACAGCTCCCAACTCCCTCAAAATGATCTTGGTAATCAGC
Source organism: Viscum album (assembly GCA_963277665.1). Lineage (NCBI taxonomy): Eukaryota > Viridiplantae > Streptophyta > Magnoliopsida > Santalales > Viscaceae > Viscum > Viscum album. Next base: position 414,105,929 of record OY728153.1, on the reverse strand, counting down.
ACGTGGTTCACTATAGTCATCACTGAAGTCATTCTAAATACATTTTACTACGATAAAATTCCATACCTGAGATAATCCTCAAATTGCCTTACCAAAGACAACTCGTCACCCCACAGAACAGGTTTTAGGTGTTAAACATCTGTGGAATGTGAATATTATTCCATCACTGAAATAGTACCCTACTCCAAATGCATGAACTCTTAGTCTCTATCAGCCCTCAATTTCTTGGGATATAATTAATCATAGAAGGTCCTATGAAACTCTTCCCAATACATATCTCAAAGATGTACCACATGTGAGTTAACATACGACTATCTTTTGGATGAATCACGTAACATGTATGTCGTGAGATTTATTATCCTCTAGGGGGAACACCCAAATGCTCAATGATAGAAAGGATGGACTCTAACTATGACTCTTCATCATGTGGTCCTCCATCCCTAGAAAATGTGGGAGGATTATGCTTCTAGAACACCCTCTTCAACTTTTCATTAGACAATGTAGGATGTTGTGCTCTGTAAAAGGTATATAACATCCTCAAATATCCTTCACAGAACTATGCATTAGCACCAGCGTCTATAATAATAGTTGGTTCCAAAATGAGCACAACCTAAGGATCTATTAGTAGTCCCATATCTACCATTTTTGGTGTCTGATAATCACCATGTACTTTGAGTAAAACTAGAGGATGTCTCGTTTGGATGACTATGCACGGTCAAGAGCACACCTCAGTTGATGATTATAAAGGAAAATTAATTAAAAATGTATGAATGGAACAATTGAATAAAATATTTTATTTTATAATAAAGATAGTTAAATGGCGTGTTCCATTATGTTTCAACATAGTTGTGTGCCTTTTCCAAACCTGGTTGTGTAACACCCCTTAAGACGACATGTTCCTCATGAGATAAGATGTGAAACTCTATTTCCCCAGCACCATGTACTTTAACAGGGCTACAACCACAAGGTTTTATCCTTTGTAACACTACATGGCGTGTTCACCCAAGACATGACGTGTACTTCATATGTTCTAACCACCTATTTCATTAGTCACATGGTTAGAGACATGATCAAATCTAAACAGAGTGCATAGTCTAGACAAGGTGTGTACCATATGAGATTCATCCACCTATTTCATTATTCATATGGCTAGATACATGGTCTTTTTAGCACATAGTGTACATTCTGAACAACATGTGTTCTACCAAAAATTTATTAATGAATGTATCTGCTCACACATTCTATCACACAGTGGTGCACTAAATTCCTTGTACTCTTAGTACATGTCATGTACATAAGAAAAGTTGTTTCTACCAGAACATGAGAACACGTTTCATGTTTTCATAACCCCACATGTTGTGTTGAATGGGTTTCTGGATAGTAGGCCTCTAAAACATCTCTGTAACCCTTAAAGAATTAAGATTTTTCATATGAATGAACAATTCTGATCCATGAGAGACTATACTCCTAGGAATCAATGTTTGGCATCCTCATTAATCTCATAACTTATCAAAATTCACTAAAATTTCAAATATGATCCACTAAATTTTGATCCAAGTAGGTACATAACACCTCAAGGACAATGGTTTGGTACTCATCCAAATAAAATTTTTCATATTACAATACCCTATTAAAATAGTAAGTATTATATCAAATCTTTTAACAAAGCTACATACATATCTTGCACACCATCTATCACAACATCATGCAATTAGTAATGCACCATAAATGGCCTGACAATAATGCATGACCATTGATCTCTAGCAAGTTCCGCTAAGATGCATGATATGGAATACCATCATCTAACATGGTTTCAATAGAAATATAACCACAATGATATAAATCAGGACATCAAAAAACAAGTGTGTCACCCAACAGTGAAATTAAATCAACTCTAAAAATTGAAAACCATAATAATTGAAATATTCAACATAAGTTGGTTTTTCCCTATACATGGGTTAGATACACTTGGGAACAACTTATTACCAACTACCTATACCTTCATATCCCAATATATAGGCACTAAATAGTAATACATATTAGAAATGAACTCCTCTAATTCCAAATTATAACATCCCATTTCCGAGTGTCACCCAAAGGTGCCCCATACCCAGTTGGTCGCATGACCTCAACCGCATTTCTCCAAACGCTAGAGGATGCCGAATAAAAGTTAGGGATAAGGTGTAATAATGGTAAAACCATTTTTTCAATGGAAATGTATAAACAGTATAATGAAAAATTATAAAAAATAGTGTAAGTAGTAATAACAATCAACAAAAGAAAATTGTGGTAGACTAATAATAATATAAAAAATGGAGCATATATAAATGATGCATGTCACATGTATCTAAGAAAGAAGCCAAACAAGTCACAATGATGGGAAAACAATACTAAAAACAATTTACCAGAAAAAATAACAAACCCCAACAGAATCATAAGGTTCATATTGATCCCATGCTCTATAGATTTAATAGAAATCAAGTACCTCATGAAGAAGTGTGGTTTCTATTATCTATACATGCAACCGTATAATTAGTTTGGGTCAATAATCATTACCCAAACAAGGTGTGAGATGAATCGCAGAAGGAAACCATAAAAAGATATGTGCCTAACTATTAGGGAATATATATAGCAGGTAACATGTAATAATGAGGCAATAAACTAGGATGTACTAAAAAGTAAACAATACTACATTTTTCAATTACATTAATTTAGAATTCAAAAAATATTCATTAAATTGAATAATTTAACTCAGGATATATAATAATCTCTGTATCCACATGTATAAAAATAAAAAGCTGATGTCTCAAAATACTATCTAAACAATACGGTAAGAGAGAGTATGAGATTGTTGTTTGGATTGGAAGGCTCGTCACAATCAATCAATAATTCACAAGAAACCCTTTGGGAAATATCTCAAAGTCTAACCCACATGGTTTAACATATCACAAATAAATAAATAATAATAATAATAACGACCCTATGGGAAAGATCACATAGTCTAACCCCTTTGGTCCCACAAAAGACTAATGTCACGAACTAACCCAAGTTGACCTTGAACCGGTCACCAAAGATGGTCTGCAACATGGTCCAAGGAGTGTTCCCGATCCCCAGAGGTTGGAAACTTGTGTTTGACATCAATATATAATCATTGGACATGATTTGGGCCATAAATACAAATAAATAAATAGGAATAAACATAATAATAAAACTGAACATGAGCAGTAGAAAAAGAAAAATAATAAATAGAACATCTCAATGTACCTCCAAGTTACCTTCCTGGTCACCTCCCAACCAATGTCTGACCCTACTAAAATAATGAGAAAATCAACCAAGAGAACTAGAGAAAAGGAAACTTGCAACTAAATTGATAAAGATAGTTGTGAGCATTAAAAATGCTCATTAGGGTCGCCAAGATAAACCACAGAATCCAAAATCTCCTTTCCAGAAACAATCCACTAAAAGAAGATTGATATAAAATTATAAAAGTAGGTTTTCCATACATTAATAAAACAATATAATTTTCCAATTTTAATACACAACAGAAACCATGTGCAATTTTTGAAACAAATTACAATTTAAAAAAAAGAAAAAAATGGAAAACAAGGAAGTGCTAAAATAAAGAGGTCACTGTATATGTTAAAAAACAAGTAGTGTTGAAAGTAAACTAGAAAATAAAAGGAAAACTATGGGTGATCCTAAACATCCCAAGAAGAAACATGGACGTACTCACCTTTGGAACCACCTAACAGTGTAGGGCAAAACACCATAGTCTATAACCAACTGGCTGCCCTAAACTGATCAATCCAGTGGCAAAGCCCACCTGTCTTAACAAAAAATCAAGGGTGTAACAACCCGTATAATTGGGGCCTATTAGTACCCATCACTCGATCATCTAAAAAACTCCCTGGAACTCATGGTGGTAATATTAATATAGTGTAAGTAAGAATTCCATCGCATGAATGAATCATCTCACCACACTTTTCTTCCCAAAACACGGATGTTTCCTATGCATTCACCAATAAAGGGTTACCCTAGACAGAAGCACCCCCAAATACACATTCATTCATTTCACATTAATGAAGTTCCAACCGGGCTGTCACACCATTTTTCATGTAAACCATTTTATAAAATTTTCAATGTTACTAATGAGGCATGCACTTTCACGAAAACTAAATTTCCATTAAATGTTAGTACAGACACTTCTCCTGGGTCAAAGGTGACAAATGGGACCTTGAGATCCAATAAGCACACCAAATTAGTTTACCACTATCAATCAAAACTTTATGTCCAATGTCTCCAAAGCATTTTTTGTATAACCTTTCAAAATCATAATGAAAAATGCCAAATCTTATGAAATGGCCAAATAACCCCTTGAGCATAAAATTCATCGAAACACAACCTAATGTACGAACGGGTAAACTCATTGAGACTAACGTTCAAACGCTTCAGAAAATTCAAATAAAAAACCAAACCGTATTTTTGAATCAAATATATTTAAAATACCAATGTTTTAAGGAAACATTGTTTTGAAGGTGTCATCTTCATTTGAGGACACATCCATGATTTCACCTACTGTGCCCATGGATGTGACAATATCCAACGGATCAACAACAACAACCAAAATGAAATTTCTAAACCATTTCCAAAAGGACACAATTTTCATTGAAATCAAAACAAAACATAATAAACATTAAGAGAACACAAAATAATCCACTTAAATCCATAAAACCCCTTTTTAAAACATTTTTCACACAATTTACATTATAGAACATTGTCAAACAAAACATGCCGATCCAAAAATACATTTGACCAAAATATCTCTAAATTACCCTATTTCTGAAAAACAAGAAAGTAGAAAAACATGCCACAAAATTCATCCAAAAAAATGTAAACAAACTAAAAAATTTATAAAAAATTATATAATAAACCCAACCAGTTCATTAGAAATTTTATAAGCTAATCAGATAGTTTATAAAAAATCCCATTGACAGCTCAAACAAATTGAACAAATCAAAAAAACCACCATAACAAATTATTGAAGAGTATCAAAAAGGTGCATGTCATGTTTAATATATTACCAAAATAACTTTTGACATCAAATTAACATAATGTACACAAACACAGAAAAATATAATCAAGGGGAAGTCTTCACAACTATTTTCGATAGAATAAATTTTCTTGAAAACCCTATAAATGATTAGATAAATATATTGTGAATGTAAAAATAACATTAAATATCTAATTAAATCATTAGATCATCAAATGGGCTTAATAGAAAAATATAATTTGGATATGCCTACCTCAAATCAAGAGCGGACACAAGGACCCTTCTATATAAAGACAAAAAACATCCACAGACAAATTTAACGCCCTAGACAACCATCAAAACACACTAAACCAAAACCATGGACGTTACAATTTTTCCACATAAATAAAAATACTATAAATTGGAATAAAATACCACATGTGAGGTTTGGTTTGTTAGAGGTCAATCGTGCTAGCTGGAAGTGTAGAAGGAGTGTGAAGGGGAAGCTGGATGGAAGTGCGGCGGTCGGCTGGAGAAGCAAGGCGGGGTCGCTGGAGATAGTTGTGAGTGGAAAGGGCGAGAGGCATAGCTGGTTAGAACTGGGGAGGCATTCTGGTGTAGTGATCCCACCCAAGGGTGTGGCGAGGCTATTGGGGGATGAGGAGGAGTGCGAATGCTGGAAGCAGGATGTGTAGCGTGGCCTGGCCAATGACGCAGAGGGCCTCAGATGTAGTGGTGAAGGACCAACACGAGGGATAAGGTAGGGGAACTGAGGTGTGGAGCAAGCTGCTGCTGGAGTGGAGGAGAGGTGAGGCGAAGACGAAAAATTCGCCTGCTGCTAGAGATTTTAGTGGTTGGAGGTCTAATCACAAGTTTCCTGGTGCGAGGAGGGTTGAGACGTGATGAGGGTATGGGGTGATGGCTTGGGAGCTAGAGTTGGGGAGGGATGTGACAAACTAGGGGAGAGGGGTGATGCGAAGGGAGAGCATATGCGGATAGAGTGAGGAAGTGAGGGTGGATGTGTTTTTAATGTCGGAGAACCAAGAGGAATCGAGGCCAGCACACAGGTCATGATGCTAGCATGATGCACGGGGGGTCGAGGGATATGGGGAACCAGTGGGGGAACTAGGGGTGGTGCACTACAGGTGGGGGAAAAGGGGGAGAAAATATTTATCCATTGTTTGGATGTGCTCATTTGGGAGGAAAAGAAAAGATAAGAGATTATGGAAATCAGTTTCTTCCATTTGGCAAGGTAAAAATGGCTGAAAGAAATGTAAACCAAGGAAAGGGGAAGAAACAAATTTCTCCCCAACACCGTTTTCTTCTTGTTTTGAATCGTCCCAAAATTTGGGCGATTCTGACGGAAATCCTCTCCCTTTTAGATATTTTATTAATTTTCCATATTATCCATTTTAGATATTTTATAAATTCTTCATATTATCAAAAAAACTATATCCATACATGTAGTCCATGAGATATTCTATAAATTCTCCATATCATCTTTTATCATTTAATTTTTTTATATTATGATTAATTTTTATGTTGTAATTTGTATTGTTAATCGACATTGTTGAATTGATTCATTATTCATGTTAATGATTTAAAACTATTTGAAATACCTATGAAAATTATGGTGGACTACATGCATGGTTATAATATATTCCTTGATAATTTATATTTGTTCATTCTAATGAGAAATAAAATGTATTTGGTTTATAAATTCAATGTTACGGTGCATTGAATTTCATTAAAAACATAAATTTCTGCCTTATTCATGGCTATACTATTTTATTAAATTGATATTTATAAAAATGAACATATTTTTAATTATTGATAATAACAGCAAACAATATTTTCATGGGATTCTAAATATTTTTTTCTACGTAATTTATAAATAACAATTTTTCTTACTTCAAAGTAATTTATATGTAATGATAACAATCAAAATATTTTTTTGATAATGTTTATATAAATAATTTTGATTATAATTAATTATGTGAATATAAATAATAATAAAAAATTTATAAATTTTTTTTATTATAAATAATTATAAGTATCTTGAAATAATAGTTTATATAAATAATTTATAAATAATTATGAATTAATAACATTGAATTAATAATTGTTATAAATTACTCTGCATAAATAATTATTTTGAATTAATAATATTGAATTTATAATTTTAATTTCCTTGAATTAATAATTTTGAATTAATAAATCATATTTAAAAAATTGATTATCTTCTATTATTTTTTTAAATTTTAAAATTTGCTTTAAAATATGTTTATAGTTTAATGCTTACCTAATTTTGATGATATGAAAGATAATAATTGATTGAAATGAAAATTATTATTTTTTGATTTGTTATAAAAAAGGTAATAAAAATACATTTTTTTAAAAAGGTTGTTTGTGTCATTTAACGTAAATTGTTTATGTTGGGAAAACATGGTTATTCTTATCTTGAGCAGATATACCCTTTAATCCTATGTGTATGTGTTATTTTTTAACAAAGGTTATTTGTGTCATTTGCATCAAAATAGTTTCTTTTCTTTTCTTTTGAAAATTATTACCAAACACGATAGAGAGAAATCCCAATCTTTTCTTTTCTTTTACTAAGTTATTGTTCCAAAAATAAAGAGAGAAATCAAAATCATTTCTTTTCATTTATTTTCTTTTATAAACTATCAAATCATTTCATTTATTTTACTAAAATCTCACCAAATATAGTTTTAGGGTTAGGTTTTGAAAATATTCATACATTTTATCTGATAATAATAATTGTTATTATAAAAATAATGATACTATAAATATAAAAATAATAATATCAATAATAAAAAAATAAAAATAATAATAATAATAATACCATTTGTATTATAATTTTATGTTTAATAAAAAAATTAATTACTTTTCTTAAATAAACAACATGAATAATATTTATAATATCATTAATGATATTAATATTCATAATAATAATAAAAATAACAATATAATTTTTTTTATTACCATGGAATATTCTTGTATGTTTTAATCAATTTAATTATCTTATTGTGAAAACTAGGTAACGGTGCACTTTCCACATGGCTTAATAAACCACAGACAAGATGTGTGCCTCATTTCATACAACTTTGGAACCTGTGCAAGAACCGGGGGAGACCGTATGGTTACCACTAACTATGTGGTGCTTGTGCACCATTCTGAAACCAACCAATATCATTAAACCTCAAAACAATTTAAACATGGACCCAACTCGAACCCTGATGTGGCTAACCAATGGAAAGAAATAATAAAACAAAACAATTTAAATGGATTGTGTGTGACTATTCTCCCCACCAATGACACTTTTTGTCTCTAAAAAGTTACCCATCCAAATAATAGACAAAACAAGAATCCATGCCTGGTTGAAACTGAAAGAAACCACAAAACATGAGAATTGTATAACACAAGAGGGTTTTCCCCACCACAAGAACATAGCTGGCGCAGAAATTTAACACCCAACTATAGCACCCTAGGAAGGGGGGCCGATGCGGTAACTCATAACCGATCCAGACTAACTTCTATAGTGCAAGCGAAACAACACCTCTTCTGAAACTTTGAAATCCTGAACCAGACCAAGATCCCCAAAAAACTAGGGAAAAACCTCCGAGAATAACATCATCCCAGCAGTAAACCCAGGCATAACTGCAAGCCTTTACTCCTCTGCATGAACATACATCTCCAAAAAAACACCGCTAAACCATGAATGACCCATACAAGGGTCAAACACACTCTTAAGAAAAATATATGATTTAAAAAACCCTAACCAGACAAAAATTCTGTTTAGATTATAATAGAACTTGTCATCTCTAATTCCACAACAAAACAATTAACATAAAATGTAAATACATTAACAGCAGAATAATAGAATGAAAGGAATTTAAATATTCCACCGCCAACATGGAATAAATATCCTGGACCAAGGCTCCACACCCCTAGAATCTCCGGATTGTGTGTCAGATTCACCCCAGGACCAATGGCTAGGGCTCTGAAGGGTGATTCATATCCATCCTCATATTTATCCACTAGAATCATTTGTTCACATCATCTTCCTTAGGCGATGATTCCTTCAAAATGCTCTAGGTGACCTAGAAGCCCGAGACGATGGCATGTCTCTAGAGGGGTGCGACATGATGGCTTTATATTACTTAAATGTCCACACTGATGGCACACTACTAGCCGGTCCGACGAACTGGAAGCCGTAACCACTATAGAGGAATCATTAGAACCAGGTCTATCTGGCATACTCTGCTTGCCAGATGGGGATCCTTCACGAGAAACTGGATACGCTGGTTTTCCAACCATCTGTGCTCCAGATACCAACTTATATAGGAATGCCTCATCAACCATCTTCTCGAAACGAAGGTCTTTAGAATAGAGTAACAACTCCATGATCTCCAGAATAAGTCCCCCGATGAAGAGTGAAGTCAATATGAAATCATGTAACTCTGCGTATGGAGAAAATGACACAATCTCCTTGAAATGGTCAGCATATGATTTCACCATGTGTCGGTCTTGTTGAATACACATGAGTTCTTCCCTTTTCTTTGTCTTCACATCTTCAGGTATGGACCATCAGACGGAGGCAGATTAAATGAAATCCCACATCATCCCAACTAGTACTAATGTAGGGGAGAACAAATCTCATTCTTCCGAAGTTGGACCCTAAAACAAACCCAAAATAGCTTGAACTCTAACAGACTCGGGAGTTCACATCATCCAAAAAACACACTCGACCTCTTCAAACAGAAAAATTTATTTTAAGAGACCTCTATCATTGTTGTGGATAGACAATGTCTAAGAAGGTCCAAAAACTGGGAATAACTTATCAAAAAACTTTTGGAGCCTTTCTTAGAGTCCTTCTCTGATCAACATATAAAACACCATGCCGAAACCAATATAGAATCAAAGTATAACTAAAATTAACATTCCGGAACCAAAATGACCAGTTCAAAAACAAAACAAATACAAATAAAACGCAAAAATTCAATTTTCATTTTAAATATCAAAACTACCTTATTTAAACGACATATTCCAAATACAAAACCCATTTTATTATTATAAATCAATTTAAAATAAATAAACCTCGTTTCAATAAATCATTCTCATTTTCAAAAGTGCACTTACACCAATTAGAAACATGATAAAAATCAACTTTCATCTAAATACCAGAGTGGTGGACTAGTACTCATGCCTAACCTGGAACATGGTCTTGGGCCATGCCCCAAGTAAGAATCAACAACTATAAGGAACATAAACCATGTACTAGGACTCTATATGGGTCACTACTCTATGTTTAATCACTATGTAACATCGACCTACCTATGTTGTCATCCCTCAATCCAAAATAAATTAGAATGAGACCAGGACTCAATTCCCAGACTAGCCCTTGAGACTCGATGTTTGGAACGAGTGATGGTTCATGATTTCCTTCCCATACCTACCTCTAGAGTCCTAAAAATCATAATCTCCATATACCGGGAACCCTAAATAACAAGGGTCTCCTTTGATTTCATTTTGTCATGAACCAACCCGGGTTAACCCTGATCCAGTTAGGTGTGATGGTCTGCGACATGGACTGAAGATCATTCATGATCCCCATGGATTGGCAACTAGTGCTAGGGATCAAATTTTCATCTTCTGGGAATGATTTGGAAAATAAAGAAAAATAAATAAATATGAATAAACAGAATAACATAACTGAACATGAGCATCGGAGAAAGAAAAAAATAAACAGAACATCTCAAAATTACATCATGTGACCTTCTAGGTAACCTCCCAATCAATGGTTGACCATTCTCAAATAATGATCAACTCATCCATGAGAACCAGATCACAGGAAACCTACAACTAAAATTATAATGCTATGCGTGAGTATTAAAAATGCTTAGTAAGGTTTCCATGATAAACCATAGAATCCAACGTCTCCTTTCTCAAAACAATCAACTAAAAAAATATTAAATACTATGATAAAATTAGGTTTTCCATAATTTAATAAAAAATATCAATTACCCATTTTAAAAACCCAACACACACCATGTTCCATTTATGAACCAAAAAAATCTCTTTCTAATCAAAAAACCAACAAGGAAAACAAGGAATTTTTAAATGTAACATGTGATATAATAAGCTAAAAAACTAGTATAGATGAAAGTAAACAAGAAACGAAAAGGAAAACCATTTTTTATCCTAACCATCCCTAGAATACCCCCTATACGTACTCAGTTTCGGAACCACATTGTCGGCATATGGTGAATCTCTTAAGTCTATAACAAACTGGCGGCCCTAAAGTGACCAATCAAGTGGAAAAGCCCGCCTGACCTAATAAACAATCCAGGGCATACCAACCAGACTAATTGAGTGTGACCATAAATCATCACTCAATCATCTAAAAGGCACCAAGGAACCTAGGGTGGTTATATTAACATTGTGTATGTTTGAAGGACCTCACAAATGTGACTCATATCACCACACTTGCCTTCCCCAAACACGAATTCTTCCTATGCATTCACCCATAAAGGGTCACCCTAGACAAGAGCTCCCCCAAATACACATTCAATCATTTCACATTAACAAAGTGAAAACCAGGCCATCATAATATTTAGAATTTAGACCGTTTTATAAAATGTTCAAAGTGTCCAGTTGGGAATACACATTCCCCAAAACACATTCTTCTTTAAAAGATAGTATAAACACTTCCATTGGGTCAAAAGTTCCAAACATGCCCTTGAGTTCCAGAAAGAACACCAAATAATTTTCCCACTTCCAAACTATCATTTCTGTCCAAAGTCTCTAATGAATGTTTCGTAAAACTTTTCCAACTCTTAATGAAAAAATGCAAAATCTTTTGAAATAGACAACCCCCCTAGTGTGTAACATTCATTGAAACACACAGTAAAGGAAAAATGGGAACACCCTTTGATGCTACATTTTAATCCTTTCATAAAAGTCACATAAAGACCCAACCCTTATTCAGGGAAAAAAACTATTTTAAAAAAAATTTAAGAAATTTTTTTGAAGGTGTCATCTTCATTTGAGGGAACATCCTTGTGTGCACATAGTGCACCAATGGATGTTCCAACATCCAATGGCTCAACAAAAACTACCAAAATAACATTTCTAAACCATTTCGACAAGGTCTCAATTTTCATTGAAATCAAAACCAACCATTTACAACATTTAGTGAAAAAAATAAATCCCTTTAAATCCATAAAATCCCTTTTCAAAATATTTTTAACACAATTTCCACGATATAATGTTGTCAAACCAAATAGGACAAGAAAAAAATAATTTTACCCAAATATCTCCAAATTCCCTTATTTTTGAAAAACACAAAACTAGTAAAACATTGAAAACAATTCATTAATGAATTTTAAACAGACTAAACAATTTATAATCCTTTATATAATCAACACAACTAGTTCACTAGAAATTTTATAATCAAATCAATAATTTTATAAACAATCCCATAGAAAGCTCAAAAAAGTTTCACTAACCAAAACAAACACCATGACATACTATTAAAGAGTATCACGAAGGTATGGGTCATGTTTAATATATTACCAATAAAACTTTTGACATCAAAACAACACAATTTCCACTAACACATAATAATATAATCAAGGGGAAGAAGTCAAAACTATTTTTGAAAAAACTAATCTCCTTAGTAACACTATATCATATTAGCTAAATATATTGTGAAGGTGAAAATCACAATAATGATTTAATTAAAACACATTAGCATTACACGGGGTTAATCAGAAAATAGAATTTGGATTCGCCTACCTCAAATCAAGAGTGGACGCAACAACACTTTTGCAGAAAGAAAAAAAACATCCACAAACCAATTACATGCCCGAGACAACCACCAAAATGCACAAAACCAAAACCATGATGATGGAATTTGGATACATAAATAAAAATACTAGAAAAAGGAATAAACTACCACCAGTGAGGTCAGTTTAACTGGAGGTCAGTCACACTAATTGGATGTGTGGAAGGAGGGCGAAGGTGAAGCTGGACGGAAGTTCGGCGGTCAGCTGGGGAGGATGGTGGTGGTTGAGGGTGGTAGTCGGGACTAGCATGGGAAAGAGGAAGAGCTGGTTAGAACCAGTGAGGCCAGTTAGTGCAGAGTGCTGGAACAACGGTGTGGTGAGGATGTTGGTTGAAGATGTAGGAGGGATAAGGCTGGACGATGAAGGTGGGGTGTGGCCTGGCTAGTGAGGTGGAGGGCCTCTGTTGTAGTAGTGGAGGGAATGTGCGGGGGCTAAGGTAGGGTAACCAACGGGCAGAGAGAGAGGGTGAAGCTGTTTTTTGAGTGGAGGAGAAGAGAGGTGATGCATGTGAAGCATAATAGTGCTGGATAGTTTGTAGGTTGGAGGTCGGATCGTGAGAAACTGGGCATGAGGAGGGTTGGTACGTGGTGAGGGTAAGGGTAGAATGCTTGGGACCTAGTACTGGGGAAATCCGGGATGAACAGAGGGGCGAGGGTCGATGCAGAGGGTGAGCGCGGGAGGATGGAGTGGGGATGTGATGATGGCGGAGGCTATAGTGCAAGAGAACCAAGAGAGACAGAGGGTGGCGTGCAGGCCTAGTGGGTAGTTTGAGGCACGTGGGGTCGAGGGATAAGTGGAACAGGGGGGCACAAGGGGTGGCACGCTGCAGATGGGGGAATGGGGGAGGTGGGAAGATTTAGGGTTAGGTTTAGATATTGCTTCTCGTTTTATCTTATATTAATATTGTTAATAATAATACAATAATAATAATAATATCAATAATAAAAATAATAGAATAATAAAAATAATACCATTACTAAAATAATTTTAATTTTAATAATATATTTTAATTAATTTTCATAAAACAATAACAACGACAACAACAACAACCACAATAATAATATCATTAATTATATTAATATTCTTTATAATAATAATAACAACAAAATAATATTTTTTTATTACAATCAAAAATTCTTTTATGATTTAATCAATTTATTTATCTTATTTTGAAAACCGGGTAACCGCGCACACTCCCCATGGTTTAACAACCCGCGCAAAAGTAGTGTTCCTCATTTCAGACCTCGTGGGAACCCACACAAGCACTAAGGGATACTGAACAGTTACCGCTAAGCATCCGGTGCTATTCCTCCAATCTGAAACCTACCAATATCATTTAATGTCAATAATATTAAACTGGTACCCAGCCAGAATGTTGACGCGATTAATCAAAGGAAAGACATAATAAAATAAAATATTTTAAACGGTCGGGTCGTGGCAACAAATAAATTACATAGGACCACATGGGTAGTTCTCATGGTCAATAACCCATTGGTATACATAGTAGAAATAATTATATTGACCCTCTGGAAGATATCACAATAAAATCCATATGGTCCAACATATATTTAAGAACAATCGTCTGGGTAGTTTTAACTATATAATCCCTCTGATTAATGACACCATGGCAGCTCTCACAATCAATACCTCTGGTCAATAATAAGAACAATTATACATCAATTACCCTACCTAGGGATGCTCTCAGAGTAAATTACCCTTAGTGATACTTTCATAATGTGAAACACAAGCATCTCATATAAACAACAAATCATCCCTAACAACAAGAGACATTGAAAACAATATATCCTAACAGGAAATTCTAGACAAAACAATCATTATCAAAAAATTACATGGGAAACACATCCAAAATAGGTATTAAACCATAAACCAATGTAATAACCCTTTATTAATCAAATTAAACATTACAGGTATTAAACTAGATTAAATTCCCAACACACAATACCCAAACATGGATATTCTACACTTTGAGCTTATATATTCCAATGAAATCCAAAGAAAGGAAAAAATCAACTCCATCTATTTAGTATGATGAAAAATCATAAACTTCATACCTTGAATTTTCCTAGAATTACAAATATATTCAAATGGGTAGAAACCATCAACCCTAGATAACACATGAGAGAGGATAAATAAAGAATATAGTCTCTAGGGGAAGAGATAACTCATTGGTGGTAATCCAACGCACCTGGAGGCAACTCAATCGTAGCTTGGGTGGTAGAATGGGAGAAGGATGAAGATCATTTGACATATATCGCTCTCATATATGAGACACATTATGATGAAGAGCATTATTTAGATGAGAATCAACTGTGGTTCGATTAATCAAATAAAAAGAAAAGAACAGGGCATGTTCATTAAATGTACACACCATGTACTAGCCTCAAACGTCCCCCACATTAGGTGGTATTCCAGGTCACCTACACGACCATGTTTTCATCCATTACATATCTATTACATGGAGTTTACTTAGAAATTTTACATTTCTTCCATTTTCCAAAAAAATAATAATCTGAAATTGAGATCAATACATGAAATCAATATCTGGGTTCTGACACCATATTTATGTTCTTATTATAGATATGTGTTATATTTCAAGGAATAAAGGATTTTTTTTAAATATTTTTAAATTGATTTACATAAATAGTATTTCAAGGGAAATTTTTTTATTTGAGAATTGTTATTGATATGTTATTTTAGAATGAATTTGGGGTTTTCAAAAGAAAATTTTATAGTATTTAGTCCACGTTCATAGACTATTAAAAATATAATGTGATGAAATTTTTAAATGTATTAATAAGATAATATAAATTATATTTCAATGGAAACTCTATGATTATTTTTTGAGCTCGTTTTGTTCTATTTAACCACATCTTAGGGATGCACAATTTTATAACCCTTTTGTTCTAGTTGAGCTTACTGGTTTTGTAATGATATATTTATTGTGATTATATATGATGATATGTATTATATGTGTTTTCAGATGATATTAATTATTTGGGATCAATTTTATTGGTTGATCTCGATTTTATTACAATCCCCAAGGAGGGTTAAGATAGATATTGATGTACACTGACAATTTTTATAATCTTACTAGAACCTCTATGATGTGTTAAGAAATGAAATTTGTTATTATTCACTATGAATTATGTATTCATAACATATAATCTATACTCAAATTGATATTAACATCCACTTAAATAGTTCAATAGTTAAAAAAATATGGGTGTCGTCTTCTAAATATTTTTTCTTATGGTTAATGTTTTTTCCTCATAAAAATTCATTTCAAAAAATAACTTCACATTAAATATTTTATTATCTAAAATAAAAAAATCTATTAATATTCGAAAAAAACATATTCAACACTAAATAAAAACTATTACATCGTCTTGAAATTATTATAATCATTTAATTAAATGTTCTTCAAACTCTAAAACACATATTTTTAATTCTAAATATTTAATAATTTAGAATATAATATTAAATGAACTAAAACAAATATTATTATTTTGGACATACCAAAACCATATATCAAATATATATCAATGGATGTGTTTGATCCACCAATTATGGAATTTATGTATTATATCATTTCTTGGTTTTTTTGTGATGAATATATTTTCCCTTAATAGTATCAAATATATTACTCAATTTACCATTTCATTCAAAATAACTCTAACCAAATTTATATATTCTTATATAAGAATATCAATAATTTATTTTGACCACTCTAGTGATGTGGGAAATCACACCACACTTTATCAATACAATATTAATTATATATTTCTCAAATATTCAAGAACCACTATATTATTTGTCAAGGATAATTTATAGAGTTTGGCTAACCCGTAAGACTTCACATTTTTTCAAATTATCCATAGATAATGTGTTGCAATAATTATAAAAATAAATGAAAAACCTTGATATTAATAGAAGAAATAAAATTAATTTAAAATATTTGTTGAGTTAATTAATTAGTTTTTCATTAAAATCAAACTACAACTAGAACTATAGAACCAATAATAAAATTCACAAAAGGAGATAATTTTCTATCATATTATACAATTGTTACATAAAACATTTCAAATGATATAATAAAATGTATAATTATGTAAAAAATATTTCAATTTTCAGGTAAAGGAATATTTAAATAATTATAATAAAATATAAAAGTGAAATTATTTCTATTAATACAAGAATGGAAAATTTGATAAATAAATTATCCAATGTTTTGTTTTTCTTAGATTAATGAAAACATATTTATTTGAGTAAAAAAACTTAATATTAATATTTTTAAATGAAATTACATCTAACATAAGAATAATGTAGTTATAATTATTTTGATGTGGTGTTATTAGGATGAATCAATTTATACTACAAGTGATACTAAGGCATCGAAATCAAATTTTAACGAAATTTAATATACATTTTTTGTATAATACACATAATTTATCATGTTCATTTGTTTTTTTAAAACATAAATAGGGGATGACTTTTTGTATTATCATATTAAATATATATAACCCAATAATCATTGAAAAATATATTTTAAATAAAACCTAATGAATACGGGTATATATTGGATTTTATTTTATAACAATTCAAAATATATTTATTAATACCCCACTTTAAAAAATTATATAGGTATATTTTAAAAAATTCTAAAATATTATCTTATAATTTCATTTAGGATGTATAGTGGTCAAATAATTCTTGTAAAGAAAACTCATTAATTAAAAAATTCAGAACAAAATGGTTTATAACTAATGCTAAATAAAATAATTAATGACATGTTTTTTATGTATCCCATATTACCATAAAAAATCTAAGATAATAATTATGGATAGACAATTTAAAAAATAATATTCCCTTTTTATTTTTAGAAAAATAAAAAATTCAGACCTTTTCCCAGGATCTTGTAGGAAGTACACATGGTATAAGTATTTCCCACTTTTCCAATCAAATATTTACCTCACTACATACAAGATCAAAATAAAATATAGGTTTAAGAAAACAAAGGTTTATAATTATTGTAAAAAATTAAATTTATTTAAATGTAAAAATAAATACATTTATATTGAATAAAGAAGAATGTGAATAAGAGAAATTGATCACAAGTGAGAATATATTTCCCTTTGACATGATACAATGGATTGCATCTATTTGGGATCACTTTCAACTCTTAATATTTCCATTGAATATTAATGAAATTTAAATTATAATGAAATTTCCTTAATTATTGTTATAATATTTATTATATTATTTTTTAATCTTGGGAACAATTTATTGTTACTATTGATCTCTAAAAGTTCATTGACAAAAAGTATTCATTTTTCTATCAATATTTTCAATAGTTGTCAATGGCCATTGAGTGTAACCTCTTAAAATAATTTTTTTAGTGATAAAAATATTTTTAAATAAATAGAAGATGAATATATTCAAATACCATTGTAATATAAAATTTTATATGTCAGTAAATTTGATAGAGTTTCCCCCATCGATCATTATGCTTAATGTATGGATGGTCTATTTACAAAATTATTTATAACTGAAGATTTTATGTTTAAATGTTCTGGGATTTAAATTTGATCAGGTATTTTTCTACTAATTTTTGGTATATTTGTGTTTTGACTCTGGTATATGTAGTATGTGTAACAATTTACATTGATCATAATTTATCGTCTTAATATTTAGATATAAAATTAATTCAATTGGTTAATAACATGTAATATTTTACTATAAATTGCCTTTAATGAAAATTTTAATGATTTAAATATTATTATTACAACGTTAATAAAGGGTCTAAATTTAGTCATTTGATAAATGACTCAATAGTAACCTATTTCTAATGGCCGCAATACATGGAATATAAAATCAACTAAAATATAATATTTAACATTAAATTTATTTAATGCATATAATATATATATATATATATATAACAAAGAATATAAAAGAAATTTAAATGAAAAACTAATATCATATAAATATTAAAAAATGGAATAAGTGTATTAGTTCAATTAGAAATTGATAATAATAATAATTATTATAACAAATACAAATCAATAATGATAAATGTTTTAAAAAATGGTATAAAAATTTTAGTATAAGTATATATAATATGATCATCAAAATATATCAGAAGAATTTGAATAAGGTACATAAATATATATATATATATAATATATACATATGCAAATAATTATGGGTAATTCTATAAACATATGATAAGAGAATGGTAAATAATTTCTGTTGAATAAACATAACAAATTTTAATAATTTCCAATATTACACATGGTTTCTAATTTTATATTTATTTATTTATGGATTCAAATTTATTATTAATGTTACCTAAATATTGATTAGCTTGTTATTATAAAAATCATTCCACATTTTAAAAGATATAGAGGGATAAATTGTTAAGGAGAAATCTAGAAATACATTAATAGCTTAATGAAAATGAGAAAATATGTGAGGATTAATTTTGTTTGGGAAACATAATTATATATTTCCAAAAAAAATAAAAAATCATCCAAATACTATATTAATTAACAAATCAAAATCTTATTTGTTGTGGATAAAATATGAATATAAATATGGTCTAATTTTTAAATTAAAAATAATTTTTTTTAAATAAAAATAAAAAATAATAATTTCATGTAATTTCCTAAATGGTAAAAAAACTAAAATTTTAAATAGGTATAAAATTTAATATATTTAATTAAATTTTACAAAATATTTACATAGTTGGTGTGTCACAGGTATATTAACATTTCCATATTCATTTGGTATGGTTTATTGGTTTTATATTCATTCTTTAATTGGATAATTACTTTTAATACATAATTTTCATGTAATTTTATCTTATGGGTACTGTTAGTTATTTTTTCAAAAATAAATGTACTCAATATATTTTGTGGAGAAAAAAATTCAATATCCCTATATATATGTTTATCATTTATTTTTCATCATCCCAAAATTATATGGGATATACAAAAAACCAATATAACTATACAAGATTTTTTAATATATAAAAATTTTGACTCTAAATAATTATAAACTAAAGAGTTATATAATATATGAGTGTGTGATCATGAAAAAAAAACATTTTCATATATTTATATTATTTTACCATATGTTATGTTCTATGTTTTATTTAGTTGAATTTGAACTGTTTTTGTCACACCGGATTAGAACATGAATATAAGTTAATCTAAAGATGATATGTATATGTTACACCCACATTAATTATATATAACCACTTCCATAAAACATAAATTCATTATTTGTAGTGGATAGTTTTAATTACTGTTCCTTATTATTTATCCATAACTTGAACAATTCTCTTATTATGTTTTTGGAATTTAAAATTATCTTTCAACCAACTCTAGATGAAAAATATTTCAGATAAAATTGATGTATTTTTTAAATTTCTAATGGAATGATAGAATATTCCTATATAAGACATTCCTTTTAAATAAATTGATAACATGTTACATGATTTTATTTTAGATTAATTTTAAATTTTTTTAAAAAAATATTACATACTCATGTAATGATTTATAATTCAAAAAACCCAGAAAGAATATTAATTTGTGAATCAAATTTCTATAGAGTTTTTGATCAATTGGTTTCCTATATAGAGTCTTATCAATGATACAGAAGATACATCATTGGGTTCTACACTCGAATCATTATATATTATTTTTAATAAGACAATGTTTTAAAAAAGTAATTAAGAAATTTATTTTATAGTATATAAATTTTGAAATTAAAATAATAAATTTATATTACCCATTACATCCATCCAAAATTCTATTCTCATTAGTAGGGAAAGGATTTCAAGATGTGTGTATTTAAATGAACTAAAAATGATATCATCAATGAATATTTAAACTATATTACTACCCCTGAAAACCATTTATATAAAGAGATTGAAATAGTTTATTCCATTTATAAAATTAATTTTTAAATGTAATGTGATTAAATTTTCATATTCAAATCACAGAGGATCCGTAAATATAGAAATAACATTATTATGTAAAAAACATATGCCTTCAGGTCTTGATTATAAAAACTTATATTCATGTTGACATAAATATATTCCATAATATAACAATTTAAAAAACTATATCTATACATCTTTTAAATATATTATAATCAATATAATTGAAAAATGTGAGTGGGATACATATAAAATAAATTATTTTTATATGCATGATCACTTTGTCACGTAATATCTCTAATTTATGGTTACAAACATTAGAGAAAATTTAGTTTATTTTTAATAATGATACATTAATCATCAATCATTTTTAGAAAACCGAATTTTACCATAAACTATTGTGTAATTATGTTTTTAACTTTCAATAATACCTTTTTCAATTTCATTTTTATATGATATTTCATAGAAACATATACGTTTTCACCGCACATATATTTTTAGGCTATTCTAGGTTCATATTTAGAAATAAAATATTATACAATCACATTTATTCTCGGGGGAACCACGTAAAATCATTTTATTTTCATCAATAATATTATTATTATAATGTGTATAACTGTTCAACATTCTATATGCACTTGAAAACACATTAAATTATTAATTAGTTTATATAAATACACATTATAGTTATTATAAATATTTATTTTGTTCCCTCATTCATTGACTTTAAAAAAAATTAATGATTATTTTAAAACATATTTGGTAAGTAATCTACAATATGTTTTAAAATTTAATTTTCAAAATGATTAATATATTAAAATTTATTTTTTACCATTCTATATATTATATATTTCATTTTCTTGGAGAAATGGTAAGCCTTAATTATTTCTATATAATATATAAATATTCGTTCCTCAAATTTTCGATTGTATTAACTTGGATTATCCTTTGTGTTTATGAAAATTTTATTGTATACAAAAATATAGACATACCCAATCCAAGTATTCATACCATTGCACGGTTATATTTTTTTCACATTTAATATGGTAAAATAAAAGCATATTTATTATATAATTAGTATTAGTCACAGAATAATTCAAAAAACGTTCTAGAGGATTATTTTGAAAAAACTAGGTCTTGTAAATTCCAAAAATAAATTTATATCTTAATTCTATAACAATATTCTATTACGAATTTATTGGTGAAATTTTTATATTTTATACTATTATAACAATAAAATGTTTCAAATTAACAATTGTAAAATTCATCACTATGAAAACTCAAAATTGTTATTATCAATAACTATTTTTCAATTTCAGTAAGGTTGACATTTAAAAACATTTTTACATCCATATTTTGAAAAAAACTAAACCCTAATTTAATTGGTGTAATAATCCCCTATGAAAATATAGTGTTTAAAATATTAAAACATCATTTTTCATGTATTAAAATGAAAATATATTATGGATATTTATACCAGAATCAATGACTTCTATGAAATAAATTTTCAAATATATTATATTATTTTGGAGCTCATTTAATGAAATACAAGACATGGTATAGATGTCATAGTTTCATATAAATTTATACCAAAATAAGGGGTTAATTTCCATTTTATTTAGATAGTAATAGTTCTAGAATGTTGTGTTCCTTAAAATTTATATTATATAAAAATATAATGTTAATTTGTATATAATTATAATATTTTTATTCTAAGATAAATGGTCATAAATAATTTAATAATCCAAAATTTCATGGTATATCACTTATTTTGGATGAGTAGTCATAATGGATGACCCCCATTGTGAACCCATACTAGTCTTGTAGTGATGATTAGAATAACCCCCGAGGCCCACCTCTAATATTCCATGTGTTTATGACAAGAACCAATTGTATATATGATGCAATGTTTTTAGGTAAGACTTATAAATATGAGAAAAAGAATTAAAAGGTAACCAATCAACCCGATAATTTAAAATAAACCAATGTATTATAGAAACCACAATTCTTCAAAATACAATAAAAATACACGTCTTTAGATAAAATAAAATCACTAATACTCCAATCAATAAACAAAAACTATTAAAACAATACCCAGTATAATAATTCTCATATGAGTCTAAATACTATTGATGAAAAGAATAAAAATGTATTATTATATATCAAGGGTTTAATAAATGTCTATATATAGTAGGATCCTCATTAAGTCATATAATGTATATTTTGAAGAAAGATCATAATGTGTTAATGAATAAATAATTGAAAAAATAATAACAGATTAAATTAACATTCACCTAACAACACAAAGAATCACTCACAAAATACCACCTCTAACTATAATATTTAAATATCAAAATAACATATCATCAAGGAACCTTATAACTACTTCACCATTAGTATTTAGCTCTCAATAACCAATAGAAAATTCTATAATGCTATAATTACTTCCATGTTAATGAAATCATAAAAAACATGTCACATTGGATGTGGGTCTGACTGCAACCCATCCTTTCCTGTCCTAAGAATGGATAAAAATTATTTTCGGAACCAGTATCAACAATATATTAACTGCCACCACATCTATATATCTTATATACATATTCCAACCACACAGAAATTTCTATAATATTACGGTATCATTATCATGAATGAAATTATCTTTTTTACACCCCAAACCGTGTAATACCACATTTATATAATACATATTCATCATATACTCCCTCTTCTGCAGTACACACCTGAAACCCAAAAACATTGGGTGTTAGTAAGGTTATTCAAACAAAGTGGTGTGTATATGTAATCAAAGGGATAATGAAATTATAATTCCACCACATAAAATAACATCATAATGTATCTACATTAAAAAAATACTACTTCACCCATACAATCAACTATACTATCATTTTTAAGAATTACAATCCCAACTAATTGTTATACTGTAAACCAAAACCACATTATCTATATAGAACCCATAAAAACAATTCATAATTTCCCATTTAATCCCATCATTTAACCATTATCTAATTACATTTTTTATCCATATTATGTTCATTATTACATTTAATTCCATATTTAAATGCATCCATTTATTTAACCATTACTCATATTTCAATATATCAATTACCCATCCATTTCAATCATTATAAAATAATTTATATCATGATATTATTTAATTAATTCCAACACTCATTTACTATATTAATTATTACAATTAATATAATACATACCACCTAGAAACAATATAAGATACCCCATTACAAATGACCCATGCCAATAATGGAAACCAACTACACAATCCATAATACACATATAGTATATAAAGGATTTTGGAAACAAATATAGTGGAATAGAATTCAAAGGTGTTTCAAATTTATATCAGAACTGGAAAATGAATCACCTTGAAATGAAATAACATTGTTTCATTATGACTAATAAAAATAAAAACCCATGATGTATATGTCGTGATATAATCCAAATTCCCACATTTAAAGAACAAAAAAATTAATTGATTTTATAATAATAAGTAAGAGGAACACTTGACCAGGGAACTATATTCTTATGACAACTATTGAAAACCCATTGATTCTGAAATTATCGTAATCACACCCTGATATATATAGACACACCTCTACATTCAAAGTGAAGAACCTAGTAAATCACCCATTGAGACTTTGTGTCACGACTGAGGCCATGCTGTTTTGAGTAGAAAATTGGACAATAAGACAATGTAAAAGAGTGAAACAATTCTTATTAAATTTTCTTTTGAACCATCAAAATCACCATACTAGTCTATCTATAATAAATAGGACTTATTACATTAGAAAAAAATATCTTCACACCTCTTTATACTATAAAAAGTATTGTACATCATTACTAACCAAATGAACACCACCCACCATGGTTCCATGTACATTGTATAATGACACACACCACCATTCTATGACATCATTATCCTATTAAAAATATCACCTCCAAAAGTACATATCATTGTTTAATACACAAAACCACATCGTGACTAGCCTCTACCAGCCTGAACATCACCTCAACCTAAACCAATGCTCCTCTAAACATCTCACCAAAACAACTAATATGAAAATAATATAATTTAATGGGATAAAAATATCTGGTTCATTACATTAGACACTTCTCCAATAATTATCATTCAAAATAATTACATCCAAACTAGATGACTCATGAAAATCACATATCCCAGAAATCCACTCAAGATACCTCTCCAATAGTGAAAATCTATCCACTAAATTGAAAATTATAAATGAAAGAATATACTCAAAGAAAATAATAATCAATAATAAAGTCATTCAATTCAAAAAAAATCCAACATAAACTCATCAAATAAATCTTCATCTAAACCATCTAAATATACTGAGAATGAATTAGTGACTCACATCCCCATGTAAATTTCTATAATTCACCATGCCTAAAAAATAAATACCATGTAATGAATTGTCTATGAGTAACAGTCACTCGATTATACAAAATCTCTACTAGACACTCCACAAACATGGATTCATCCTCCACATCAAACGCTCCCCAAGAAATTATATGAAAACAGTTATGAAGATACATAAATTCATTATGGTTCTAGTATAACTATGAGGGAAGTTCAAAAAAATATGACACCTCATTGCTGAACACTAATAATTGAAATTTAAAAAATAATTATGTGAGAGATTATATCCTTATCCAAAATAGTATTTCCTAAGAAAGGAAATTTTCAAAATAACATGATCTCAAACCATAAACAATATAGGAATACATGATTGATATATATAAGTATTAGTATGATATTAATATTCTTTTAATAACTCTTCAATCATTTAATCCTTTTCTATCATTATATGCAACATATTTGTCCTATAGAAACCTGACTCCAAAACAATGGTGTAGTAATATGTTGTTATGAAATACTTGAAATAAAATTTCATAATATAAGTAATGATATTTGAATCATAATTGATGATTTTATAATAATACGTGATAAAGATGAGTTTATTCACCCATGATCCTCCAAAATGATGAAAACTATAATACAATATATCCTTCTAGGTTTGAATGGTTTTCACTTTCAATACATCTATATATGGTTGAATAAAAGTTCTAATGATGATCTTAGATCCAAAATCACACTGAAACCCACACATTGCATAGGAGGAAATTTGAGGATCTTGAAAAACATGATTGTCTATGGTAGTAAATAAATACTCACAACATCATTCACATATTTCTTCAACCAAACATACATAGTGCTAATATCCATGATTTTTAAGAAATGTGCTGACCAAATCAATAAATCCATGGTAATACAAACAACTCCACCTCCTCCCCCAGCTCAAGGTAAACTAGTGATGAACTCCACTAATTTTTCCACCCAATACAACTAGTGGATACCTATGTGAAATAAAAAGACTCATAAAATTTTATGTTCTTACTTCACATATTTATACATCATACATTATGAAATAGACTCCACCATAGTCTATTTAATTTCATGAAACATGAATGGAATCATAATTTAATTACACTTCATTGATTAACTATGATGTACTGCTAATTTTGAACTATGAACCCCATGAAGAACCTCATATCACATTTACAATGAAACAACACACCTAATTATAACAACTCCAGAAATAAATATTCCTATAAATCACCACAAGAGTATAATTATGAAATGCATGATCGTACATCACCTACACCTTAATAAATCCCCACTAACTATCACACACATACCGTAAAATGGATAATTTTATCATCGTATAGTATAAGATACATCTAAAACCAATATCCCCTACATAAAGATGAAATGATTCAAGATCCTCTATCACTCTCCAATAATCTACAGATTCATGAAAAACATATCCATATGACTTCATACTCAATGAATATATAATAAAATTCATATTCCCTAGGATAACATACATATCAAATTCATAGTATGGTATTAAATAGACCCCCTATAAGTGATGCTGATTCTGGTACCTCAAATAAAAAAAATCAAATTTTAATTATATATTAATATCACACAAAATTTTGTAAAGAAATATTACCACAATATATTTAGATAAAATACTAGCACTATTAAATAGAGATCATGGGTGGAATTTTAATTCTAATGTAGATGTGAATTAATTAGAAAGTATTAGATCCATTACATCTATATAATCAAGATTAATCTCAAATACAACTGGTAAATTTCACATAAAACCTAGAACACCACTCCCTTGTCTAGAAGTTTAAGAATGAGAGCACCAATAAAACTCAACATAGTTAGTCCAGAGCTATGTCAAAATGATCAAACCATAAGTAGGATTAGTCCTTCTTTATACAAGATAAAAATATAGAAAAAGGTGAGATATGTAGGATAAGAAAATTTAGTAATAACCCATGAGACTAATGATTCTGTAAACATATGTAATAGTCACTGTTTTTTCATATAAAACAAATTCGTTTATAGTTGTTGGATTGATAAAAAATCCTTATTTTGACACCACTTACCTATGAAATACCACCCCACACATTCCAAACATACACTTAGAAAACACCCTGAAGAGCTTATTATGATGAATGGTATGAAAAAAACTATAATTTTATTTATATGCTCATACTATGAATTTTAGTATGAGACATTGTTGTTTAAGAACATTAAAATGAACTGATATAATAACTTATAGAACACAGATTTCATTAGACTTGGGAAAATAGTTGTTGCATTGGTAATCATTAATGGAATAACCACAAACTCAATGTTCATAGAAAATTATATGATGGTGTTCATTTGGATATATTTATATAAAACCCAACTCATGTAATTGATATCTAGTGTTTACATTATTAAATTGGATCCTGATAGAAGGAATCACACAACACATGAGTAATCAGTTTGTAAATATTATAGTACTATATAAAAAAATGATTCCACTATTGTATTAGAACTAAAAATACATAGCATTGGAAAAATAATTTCATCCTTAAAACCATTCTAATTATACATCCTCAAAACCCAATCAGAGTAATACAAATAAAGTGTGAGCTCAAATACTATGTAAGAGTTATGTACGGTGTAATTTATTATGAGTAAATAATGCATAATGAACATGGCAGAGTGGATAAAAACACTTTCAATTCAATAAACACATTATTTAATTGAGTTTACATGGATAATATCAAGATAAAAAACACATGGATAATCAATATTTAATTATTAAAAATGATAATTCATTATTTTTTACATTCTTTACAATTTCTTCTCATCTATGATATCATGATTCTTACCATCAAACCCACTCATCATATTAATCATTTTGAATAAGTGACTATGATTAAAAAAATAAAAATAAAACATTGAATGTTAGATATTTTTTATCATTAGACATCTAAATGGATCAAAGGGATATATATAAATGGGTCCCACATGTCATATTCACATCCTATGCATTGGATATATATTGAATGATCAGAAAAATTCACTCTATAAATTCCTTATAAGAAACATATATCCATTTTTAATCAAAAATTCATAACACAAACACAGTATCATCTTCAACAATCTAAGAAGTGAATAATTATGGCTTAATTGGATCATATCCCCAATAACATCACTAGGTGATTTCATTATTTTAAAAAAAATTAAAAGGACAGTGAAAATTTTATTTAAGAAAATACTCTTTACATGTTGAAATCACTTATTATAATCTAAAATTTACCAATTTTTTATGAAAAAATATTCATTCAAAATAAATAATAAATTCTTTTTTGTATGTATCAAAACATTGAGAGGTCATTATTGGGTTAAATTCCATTCATGTTCTCTATGATAAAATAAATATTCATTGTAAATTTTTAGTAAAAATTCAAATGCACATTGTTTAGAACATAACACAAAAAATTAATTTAAAACATACTATAAGAATCCAATTTTGGGTAAAAATAAATTCACAAATCATAGAAGAATATTAAAAATATTCATTATTTTTATTATAAATATATTATATGGAAGAACAATTATTTTTGATGAAAAAAAAAGAAATAATTTTTCCTTGGTTTCCAAATATTATTTTATCACCTTGAGTATACATAGAGAGTAAAATAAATAAAAATTGTAATATTTATAAATAACTATTAGAGAATAAATTAAATTTATTATTGAGATATATATCATTAAATTTATTTTGAGAAAACATCATCATAAATAACACAT
This sequence comes from Viscum album, assembly GCA_963277665.1. Lineage (NCBI taxonomy): Eukaryota > Viridiplantae > Streptophyta > Magnoliopsida > Santalales > Viscaceae > Viscum > Viscum album. The sequence continues at coordinate 414,076,851 of OY728153.1, read as the reverse complement.
GAAAATAATGAGGTTGTAAAATAAATTCCTTAACTCATGTTCAATATTCATCATACGTCATTTTGAACTCTAGTATAAAAAATTTAAATTAAGTCTACATATATAATATTTTCCAATTTATATTTATACTATCATAAATAATATATATATATAATTTCAAAAACCTATCAATTATAATTTCTTATTAAAATCATTTTTCTAGGTATTAATCATTTTGTTTTTCATGAGAAATTTGGTTTGATAATTCTAGACCTTGTACATTGATCATGGTTTCAATTTCTCAATAATATTAGTCATGGAATAAAAATAAAATATATTAATTATATATATAATTTTAGTCATTTATATAAATTAGAGATAAAATGATTAATTAAATAGTTTATAGAGACAATAGGCATTAGATATAGAAGATTTTTGTATTCACCTTTTGAAAGATTGAATGAAATAATGTTAAAAAATAATTCACAAATCCAAAATAATAATTATATAATATATATATATATATATATATATTCATAACATATATTTGAACTACCATCCATATAAAAAGTAAAGGTAAAAAGAATTGTATTGCTTCCTGGATGTGGTAGTCCACACATAGATACGGGGGAAATTATCATTTTCTAAAGGTTGGAAAGTTAATAAGGTATCTCAGATATTATAATTATATAAGTATTATTATTTCATAAATAAAATATTAAAATACTAAACGCATCATAATAATTATCAATGAAATATTGTGATGGAAAATTAAATGATTCACTATGTAGATGTGGTAGTCGCCTAGTACAAAAGAGTGATATTTTCACATCCTAGTTGATGGAAAAGGGGGAGAATAATTATTTTTTTATTATCATAGGAACATTTCAATATATTTTGAATTCTATTATTTTTATTATGATGAATTACATATATTTATAGGGGTTGAACGAATAAATAAATTGGCCGATATCGAGAAAAACTATTAACTCATCTTTAGTAGACCTCTTTTAGATCCCTTCTTAAGGTCCATAAAACTGATATTATTAAAATAAAATCACATATTTTTTTCTATATAATTTTATATGGTAATTGGTTGGGTTTTTTTCATGATAGATTGAAAAAAGTGATGTAATGAATATAGATAATTAGTTTCCATTATAAGTGAGAGGAGGGGAACATTTAACATTACATAATGATATAAATTAATATAAATTTAATTTCAGGTTCATGTGGTTCAAAATTTAAATAATTCACGGTCTAGATGTTTAGGAGTCAAATAATAACATCATGTAAAAACATGACATATTTTAGGATATGGTTCCATCCTTATCAATTTGTTTCGACCCCCTATTATCCCTTTTGATAACTTCCACAACAACTATGTTTTTTTTTATGGGATAATAATATTAATATAAAAGGAAAATTGACCTATAATTGTAAAATTGTAAATATGTTTTACCATATACAATTCAAGTGGATGAATATATAAATTAATTGAATTTTATATAATTTAATTTAATACTAGTTTTCATAAAATATAATTGATGATATTTGTTAATTAATTTATTTAAATTTAAATTTAAATTAATCAATAAGAAATATAATTCAAATATTAACTTTAAAAAAATCAGAATTAGGTTAAATTTAAATTAAATATTATAGTAAGACAATAATTTACCAAACCAATATACCTATTAACAGTTTTAAAACGAGTTATTTTATTTTTTACTAATTGGAGATAAAATGTGACGGCATTGTGTACGAATTTAATATAATTAGTTGGATGGAAAAATTTAAAAATAAATTTCAAAGATTAAAATATATATTTGATAAATATTTTGAAGAAAACTCATATTTTTATCCCTATAATATATTAGAATCAATATAGTGTTATTTTTAACTTTATCCTTCACTAAATTACTATAATGGTCGAGATAAAAGCTATATAGAAATAAAAGGACATATTAAAATGATTGAATTTTTTGGATGAAATATTAACATATAATGAAATAAATTTAAATGTTTAAATTAATTTAAATCTTTAATTCATTAGTTTTTAACCATAATTACCTAACATACCCATAATGTGGTGAAAATTATTTATTATGGTAACCATCCATAATGACAAAATATAAAAGTTATATATTTTCCAAATTTGGACCACCTAATTCGAAATATTTTAACAACCCATATAATTTTATAAAAACTTAAAACCCATTTATAAAATGTTATTATAGTCATCTAATATATTTGATATGTATAATATTTTAAAGACCATGAATATTCGTGGGAATTGTTTTTCTTAAATACATGGCAATTTTATGAGTCTGTGAAAATTGATGGCACATGATTCCGAAGCCCAGTGTTCCCAGAATCAATTTATGATGTTTTTTAGGTACATTCACTAAACGTATGAGTGGGTTTTTATAACATTCGCATCGTTGATCAGAACTGAAATCTGATGGCACCGTTGAACTTGTAGCGCATGTATTCTCTTATGAAGACTTCCACCTTGATGTAATATGGTCAGGAATAAAATATAGTGTTTGGGTTTTATGAGGAATAATAAAATAAAATAAGTGAATGTCTTATTTTATTTTATTTTTTTAACCTCCGGGTGGATGTCGGAGGTGGGGACTGCCACACCTTAACCTCTGATGAGAAGTTATAGTGGTTGGGCCCACCAAAACATAAACTCCCATGTAAGGATTAATTTTTTGGGGACCACCTGAGTGGGAAGCATCTTGAACTTCCCATTATGTGGGGATAGACTCCTCAGCTCCCCACTTTATGGTCCCAATCTACTCAAATTAATTAATAGAGCATTAATTATTTAATTTGAATGTTTTTGAATATTTGGGCCAACAATTAAATAATGGATTAACTTAATCAATTAATTTTGGGGTTTTCATTTTCATTTGGGAAAAGGGAGATCTAAGGAGAAAAAGAATTCCCCAATGAAGAACACTTCTACCACCCATGAAGAATGATCTTCAATCGAAACATGGGAGGAATCATCGTCCTTTTAGAACGTAGAAAACGTCGTCCTCAACTTCTTCATCATCATTCCCGACGTCAACAAATTGATGTCCACCTTTCCATGACATCATCAACGAACAAGTAATCAGAGGTAGGGGTTCATGCATGATAATTATTGTGTGTTATTTGTTTTTCGTCGTGGTTTAGAATTAAAAGATTCTTGATATCACCCTAACACAGAGGGCGTAGACCGAACAAACATAGCCTGACCCCTCTACCTTTTTTATGGATTTGATGCCCAATGTGTCTTGAGTATAGGGTGAGCTTTTCTCATTAAAATTGGTTGCGGATCGAAGACGGCATCCCGAGGTGAGTGATACTTCTTACGGAATGAGAAACTGTCCACCAGAACTCATCTAGTGACCCGTGAATGATTTCCGGGTGATCAAAACCGGTGACGAAGAGAAGGGTGGTCGGTGCTCCATCTAGTTGCCTGGCCTGTGGTGGTTCAATTGAGTCACTGGAGGAGAAGGTTATGGCCGACTAGCCATGGTGGTATAGTGTTGGACGACGCAAGGCCGGCCGCGAAGGAAGCCGGTGGCCCGAGCTGCCAGGACACCATAGAATGTGTGGTGCAACCGCGGCCCCAGGCTGCTGCGATGCAGCGGAGGCTGGTTCTACGCCGGCCACTATAAAGACTGGAGGCCCGAGCTTCCGGGTCTCCAGAGGGGGCACGACGCAACGGCGCCGCGTGAGAGGCGGCTAGTTGCTCGGCCAATTGGGAGGTGCGAGACCCAGCGGTTCCCCCATGACACGGACCGATGCCATGTGGAACAAGTTGGATTCTCAGATGAATGACTAAGATGTTTGGGATCCAAGGGTGTGTCCTCCCCCCTGGACGTGGCTAGGATGGACCCCACGGGCTGCTAGGCCGCTGGACTGGACCCAACGCGGGCGGTCGGGCCGGACACAGCATGGGACGGGCCGCCCACATGGGTATGGCTGCCCCCATGGACTGGGCTGTCCCTGTGAGTTGGGCCGTCCCCATGGACCTGGTCGGACCCTTTGATCAGATCAGACCAACGGATTGGGTTAGACCCCAGTCCGGACATGGGTCGGTCCGACGGGGCCTGATCGGACCCGGACCCGTTTGACCCGATTTCACCATTCCGCCCATAACATGGGGTCCATGTGTCCGATTGAAAAACCATCTATGGCACTAGGAAGCATAAAGAAATAATGTTATTTTTTTATACCCCGCTTGAGGTTTGGACACATTTGGGTTATGGCCGGGTTGGATCGAATGTAAATCTAACCGGGCCCTCAAAACGGAAATGCCAATAACTCTTAGACCGTGTGTCTGATTGACGCGCTGTCTATCACATTGGGTTTGTTTTGGAAAGAAGGACCATTGAGATGCATCTTGGTGGGGATTAGTGGTAGTTTACGGATCCACACATGGCTAGAGTATCAAACCCTCCCAGAATCAAGCATGCTTCATGAAGAACCATGTGTTTGGATGTGTACTGAAAACTGTTCTGGGATCCTGTGTGGGTCTGACGGTTCAAACTTATATTCCTGGATCCTATGAGGGTTCTACAGAATAGCTGGTCCTGGATCCGATGGGGGTCAGATAGCTCTAACAAATTTTCCTGGATCTTGTGAGGGTCTGACAGTTCTGACTTCTATTCTTGGATCCTATGTGGGTTTGACAGAATAGCTGGTCCTATATCCTATGTTGGTTCGACAGCTCGGACTACTATTCTCGAATCCTATGTGGGTCTGATAGATCCAACTGCTGGTTCTAAAACATATGTGGTCCCGATACCTTAGATGATTTCGTGGCTACATCTGATCATCTCTATCTCTCAACATAAGTTTTATACATTTGTGAGCTGATCCAGTAACTCTTTTGTTTCCTTTTGATTGATATGGATTAAATGATAACATAGGTATATGTATGGGAATATACCTAAGTGCGGTAATATTTTGTTTTTATACTTTTTGGTTTATCCTTATTTGATTTTGTCAGACCATAATGGTCTTGGGGTCCCTACTGTGTATCATTATACTCACCCCTGCATGGGTTATGCCTGCACCTCATTGTGTTGGATGTAGATAACAGACATGGCTGACTGAGGCTAAGTAGCAGGACTAGATTGTACCCATAGGTGGACCCTACAACGAGTTAGTACATGGAGGTGACTTACAGACGGGGATTACTGAGGTGGCCATATGTACTTTCCTATTAGGTAGGAACCCCAGAGGACAACCCAGTCACTGCTTTTCATTTCATCAATTGTAATTTCTTTTTAGTTGTACTTTTACTTTTCTATTGGGCTAGTATTTCTTTCCCATTTACTTTACAACTCATACTCTGTTGTGTGTGTTTTCAGTTTGTAAAGGAAATGCTTTCCCAGTTTTAGGGAATTACGCCTTTGGTGCTACTTGCTTGCCTCTGGCCTATGGAAGGTGGTCTTGGGGTAGTTACGGCATTTGCCCTAGGGGATGGGTCATGAAAAATTGTTATCAGAGGAATCAGTTATACCTCATAACACCGGGCTCTGATCTTTCTTTCTACGAAGAAATAGTCTAATGAGTATTGAGTGTGTTTTTCAGTCTAGGGAGTCTAGTGTTGGTGTGGAGGGTGACGTAACCACACACTAAGACCATGTCTTCTGATTTCTGAATCAGTGTCCGAAAACACTAATTGTCTGTGTGTTTCAATTGTTTTCATTCTGATCTATTTGATTCATCTCACTAGGTATAACTTATTAACCATGGTGCACCTGTATATATTCAAGATGGCCCCATGGAGACAGCTATCCAGGGTTCTGAGAGTTGTACGAGATGAAAGCCCACCATGTGACGATGCCTCGGTGTAGGGCCCTATCACAGTGGAGGCACCATAAATACCACTAAATGTTGGGTCACCGATACCACCAGCCCTAGCAGCAGATAGTGCACGCTGCTTGAGCTCATTGCACGAGTTCCGGCGCTAGTGGCCACCCATGTTCTGGGGTGAGATGGACCTGGAGGCAACTGAGGACTGGAGGGAGGTTGTGGTGAGAGTCTCCAGGCTAGTAGGGACACCAGGAGACCTTATGGTGATCCTTGCTATGAGTCTTCTTCAGGAAGAATTAGGCATATGGTGGAGCCTGATGCTCCAGGTGCATGAAAAGGTGACACTTCTCGGGGTAGACTTTGAGAGCCTATTTCGGGCAGAGTTTGTCCCAACCACCCTACGTGTGGTGCAGATACAGGAACTATTGCATCTACAGTATGGTAGCACGACAGTGGCATAATACTTAGTGAGGTTCACCGACCTCTCGCGCTACTCCACAGATATGGTTCGGGGCCCATTCTTCTGGGCTCGGACCGTCGATCATGGGCTCAGGCAAGAGATACGAGCATCGATGATCTCCCTCAGCATCCCGATGCTAGCGGGGAGTTAGATAGAGCCCTCTTAGGGGAGAGTTTCCTTGCTGATTTGTCACCAGTAGTGAGACCCATCACTAGTCGACAGGAAGCAGAGTCTTCTGCAGCTGGCAGTAGACATATGTCGCAGAAGTCCAAGTGGAGCAGGCCATCCAGTGGATGACCTCAAGATATGGGTTCCATTTTTCGAGGAACACGATACAGAGCCAGTCATGCCAGGAGCAGTAAATGTTACTCTTATGGAGGGAAGGGTCACATGGCTCATGACTGTTCGACCCGCCGTACTAATGATCAATAGATGGTCGAAGGACCACCCAGGCAGAGAGAGAAATTCGATTGAGGCAGACCACATAGAGCAGGTGGACGTGGCAGAGGAGCTGGCTGTGTAGCTGGTGGTGGATGAAAATTCGAGGTGTTATAGCCACCACCACCAGGAGGTCCACCCCAACCACATAGAGCAGGTGGAAAGGAGTGAGCTCATCTCAACGCATCTGAGGCCTACGAACATGGAACTCCGGAGATGATAAGAGGTACGATCTGTGTCTACTCTATCTTAGCTGCAGTTCATATAGACACAGGTTCCAGTAACTTTTTCATTTACAAATACCTCGTTCTGAGCTCGGAGATTCCGAAAGAGATTTTAGTTCGATCCTTATAGATAGAGACTCCAACGGGAGCTGATTCAACAATTACACACTGGTTCCTCCAGTGCGAGCTTACTCTCGGAGGTGAGAGCTTCGAATGAGATCTCATAGTAGCGGCATCGAGTCCTTAAGATGTCATATTGGGTATGGACTAGTTAATTATAGTCCATTCTCATATAGAATGTATAAGGCTTAAATTGTGGTTTGTCCGAACAGATGGGTCTAGGTTCACCTACATTGATGAGAAGGGAGCCATTGCAGCACAGGACAAACATACTCGGAGGAGGGTGTAGCTGATCACTTATCAGTTGGCCTACCTTACCCTTGGGGTTGTAGATGTGGAGAGTCCGACTTACCCAATAGTGGTGGACCAGTATATAGATGTTTTCCCTAATTATTTCTCATGTCTACCTCATTGTGGACAGTTGGAATTTTACATTGACTTGTACCCCGAGACGACACCAATATCTACACCACTATATTAGATGGATCCCATGGAGCTTCGTGAGCTATGAGTACACCTAGAGGACTTTCTGGGGAAGGGATTCCCCTAGCCCAGTGTTTTTCTCCCTGGGTAGCCCCGATTCTGTTCTCCAAGAAGGGGGATAGAAGCTTGAGGATTTGTGTCGACTACCGTCTCCTGAACTAGGTGACCGAGAAGAACAAGTACCATATCCCAATGATTGACGACTAAATTGATCTGTTGAAGGGATAACAATAGTTCTCATAGATAGATCTCATATCATGTAATCACCAGTTTAGAGTTTGAGATGAGGATGTGCAAAAGACAGCTTTCATATGTCGGTACGACCACTACTAGTTATTTGTTATGTCTTTTGGTGTAAAAAATGCTTCAGCAGTGTTAATGGGACTCATGAACAGTATTTTCCAGCCTTACCTCCATCGCTTTGTCGTAGTATTAATCGACAACATTTTGATCAACTTGAATACTGAGGAGGAGGATGGCTAACATTTGCGAGTAGTAATGGACACACTCCGAGAGAACCAACTTTATAGTAAGATCTCAAAGTTCCAGTTCTGTATCTGAGAGGTTCACCTTTTGGTACATGTCATCTCGGAGGTTGGAGTTTTAGTGGATCTAGAATAGATTTAGGTGGTACATTCTTGGGAGCCACCCAGGAGTGTGACAGAGGTTCATAGTTTCCTGGGATTGGATGGTTACTACCGTAGGTTCGTACCAAACTTCTCTACAGTTACAACACCACTTTCAGCCTTGACGAATAAGGGGAAACCCTTTGGGTGGATGGAGAGATTCCAGTAGAGATTTCAGGATCTCAGGTAGAGGCTGACTAGTTCCCCCATATTGAGACTTTTAGAGGAAGGCATGGGGTACGTTTTCCACTGCGACGCATCAAGGACCAAAATTGGGTGTGTCTTGTTGTAGGAGCGAGAAGTGATCGTGTATATTTCTCTATAGTTGAGACATCATGAGAAGAACTATGCTACACATGACCTGGATTTAGAAGAAGTGGTCTTCACCTTGAAGATGTAGAGACACTATCTTATGGGAAAGCGTTTCACAGTCTACTCTGACCACCAGAGTCTCAGGTATATCTTCACGCTGAAGGACTTGAACCTGAGACAACGATGTTGGATTGAGTTCTTCTAGGACTATGACGTCCGAAAAGACTATACTCCTAGGATGTGGAATTTTGTAGCAAATTCACTTAGTAGGAGATCTGGTATACAGCTGCTATGAGAGGCGACAGAGAAGCTGGCTGCTTACAGATATAATTTATGGACGGAGATGGAGAACATTTCCTTCAATATCTTAAAACCATTCCCCCACTTCTTCAGTGAGCCAAGGAGACATAGCGTTGAGACGCTGACTGTAAGACAGGACGTGCTCAGATATCCATAAGGCATTCACCTAATGTATTTTCTGAAGGTGGGGACCATGTCATCCTCTTCATAGGACATACTATGGTGCCAGAGTCTATTTCGGAGGAATTGTTGAGGGATTTCAACACATCCCCTCTAGTGGTACATCCAGGAGTGGAAAAGTAGTATCAAGACCTTTGACGATAGCATTGGTGTCCTGGTATGAAGAAGGTATTAGCAGAGTTTGTTTCTCGATGCCTCACCATCTAGCAAGTGAAGGCGGAGCATCAGGTACGAACATGATTTGTAAAACCTTTAGAGATTCCAAAGAGGAAGTGGTATTAGATATCCATGGACTTCATTATGGGTCTACAAAATATTTCTTGGAGACATGAATCTATCTGGGTGATCGTTGACTGACACACAAAGTTTTCCCAATTCCTACCGATCAGAGAGCATGTATCAGTAGAGAGCTCGAGATGCCTTTACATGCAGGAGATTGTGAGGCTACATGGATTAAATTCATCTATTGTCTCTAACCATGATGCACAGTCTACTTCCTGGCTATGGAAGGGGTTGCAGAAGGATTTCGGGACACAACATCATCTGAGAACCACCTTCCATCCTCAGACAGATTGTCAGACCATGTAGACCATTCAGACTCTCAAGGACATGCTATGTGCTTGTGTCCTGGACTTCATTCGCAGATGGGAGGATCACTTACCATTTGTGGAGTTTTCCTACAACAACAGGGATCACTCCACCATCGGGATTGAACCTTATGAAGCTTGGTATGGATGACCTTGTAGATCACCAATGTGCTGGACAGACCCAGGGGAGTCATAACTTGGGGGACTAGAGATGGTATATGATACCACAATGAAGGTGCAGATCATTCAGGAGCGGATAAATACTACAAAGAATAGGTAGAAGTCGTATACTTATAGGAGACAGAGACCTCTAGAGTTTGATGATGGAGACCACGTCTTTCTACGGGTCACATCTCGACATGGTTTATGGATATTTGGCTGAGGTGGTAAATAACTCCGAGATTCATCGGACCTTTCCAGGTCCTCAGCAGAGTAGGTGAGGTGTCTTACCTCTTTTCTGTTCCACCTCAGTGGCACTGGTTCCATGAAGACTTCCACATATCCCAGCTAAGGAGATACATGCACGACCTTTCCCATATTATAAAACATGGCGAGTTGGACATCGATGATGAGGTGACTTTTACGGAGGTTCTAGTAGAGATTGGGGATCGACATGAGCTATTCTTATTTTGATGGTTGATACCTCTGGTACGCATTTTCTAGCAGCACGAGAACCTCTAGGGGAGCAAATGGGAGTGGGAGGATCAGATGCATTCTCAGTACCCCCCACTTGTTCCCTTAGTTCGAGTTGTAGCTTACGAAGACGTAAATCCCTATGGTGGGGAGAATGTAAAGACCCCGAATTTCTATGGAATTTTGTTTTAATAATTATATGGGAATTTTATGAGTCTGGTAAAATTAACGATGCATGATTCCGAGGCCTGGTGTGCCCAGAACCAATTTCTGAATTTTTGTTCGAGTACATTCAGTAAACATACGAGCGTGTATTTTCTCCTTTTGAACTGGTGCTCAGAACTGAAATCATAGGGGACCATTGAACTCACAACACCGATATTCGCTTAAGAAAACATTCACCTTGACGGTAGATGGTCAAGAATAAAAGATATTTTTTGGGTTTTATGTTGAATAATAAAACAAAATATGTTCATATATTATTTTATTTTATATGTATTAACCATCATGTGGAGGTTGGAGGTGGGGACCCCCAACCCTTAACCTCCCATGAGATGTTATGGTGGTACCCCCCCCCCCCCCCAACTCAACCTCCCATGTGAGGATTAAATTGGTGTGGACCACCTGATTTGGAACCCTCTTGAACTTCACATTATGTTGGGAGAGCCTCTTGAGCTCCCCACTTTATGGTTCTTATCCACTCAAATTAATTAATCGAGTATTAATTAATTGATTTTAATATTTTTGATTATTTTGTCCAACAATTAAATAATGGATTATCTTAATCCATTATTTTTGGGGTTTGCGTTTACATTTGGTAGTTATTGGGAAAAGGGAGAGCTTGGGAGAAAAATAATTCCCCAATGAATAACACTCCTTCCGCCATCGAAGAATGATCTTCAACCGAAACAATGGAGAAAGTGTCGTCCTTGAATAATGCTGATAACGTCGTCCTCAACTTCTTCATATTCTATCCCGATGTCAACGAATCAACATCCACCATTCCTTGACATCATCAATGAACAATGGTTCTGAGGTTGGCGTTCAAGATTGATAATTATTTCGTGTTCTTTGTTTTCCGTCGTGGTTTACAATTCGTAGTTGTTTGATATTACCCTAACATGGAGGGCGTGTGCCGAAAAAACACAGGCTGAACCCTATTCCTTTATTATGGATTTGACTCCCCAATCAGCATGAGTTTGGGTTGAGTGTTTCTAATTGAGATTGGTTTCAGATCAAAGGCGACATCCCGAGGAGAGTGCGACTTCTTCCAGAACAAGCAACAGGCCACCAGAACTCGTCCAGTGACCCACGAAAGATTTACATGCCATCGAAATCAGCGGCGAAGTGAAGGGTGGCTGGAACTACGGTCGGATGGAAGGTCAGCGGCAGCACAACTGCGTAGCCGGAGGAGAAGGCCATGGCCGACTGGGTGCAGCGGTGCAGCGGCAACCGGCGCAAGTCTGGCCGCAAAGGGAGTCGTGGCCCGAGCCACCGGGATGCCGGAGAAGGCGTGACACAACCACACCGCCCGGTGGATAATAAGGGGCTAAAACCCCTAATCGTGGTGATGCAGCGGCGGCTGGTGCAAGGCCGGCTGCGATGAAGACCGACTTCTGGCCTCTCCGCTAGCCGGGAGGAGCGGGGCCCAGCGAGTCACGCGTGACAAGAACCGACACCATGTGGAACCTGTAAGATTCTCACCCGAAAGGCTAAGCCATTTGGGATCCAAGGGGAACGGCCTCCCTGCTAGAGGTGACTTGGGAAGACTCCACGAGCCACTGAGCCAGACCCAGCGTAGGCCACTGGGCTGGATCCCATGCGGGCCTCGGGGCCGGACCTAGCGCCGGTCGGGCCGCCCCCTCGGACCGGGTCGCCCCCGTGGGCTGGAGCATCCCCGCGGACTAGGTCGGACATGCAAACTATGTTAGACACATGAACTGGGTCGAACCCCATTCCAGACCCGGGTCGGTCTGATGGGGCCGGATCGAACCTGGACCCGTTTGACCCGATTTCACTTTTCCAGCCATAACATGGGCTACGAGTGTGTGTTTGACGAACTCTCTGCCAAGATGGAAATCTTGGAGCTAGATGGTTATTTTAGTATTCCCCAATTTTGGTGTGGACATAGTAGGGTTATGGTTGAGTTGGATCGAACATAAATCCAACTGGGCCCTCAGAACAGAAATGTTATTAACTCTCAGATTGAGCGTCTGATTGACGCGCCATCTGTCGCATTGGGTTTATTTTGGAAATACATGCCATTGACTTACTATTTAGTTTGAAATAGTTGTATTTGATGTATCGACACACGTCTTGAGGGTTGGACCCTCCCAAAATCAAACATGCTTCGTGTGGAACCCTATAGCTGGTTGTATACTTACAACTATTCATGGATCCTGTGTGGGTCCAACAGATGTAAATTCTATTCACAGATCCTATGCGGGTTCGATAGAATAGCTGGTCCTGGATCATGTGTGGGTCTAAAAGCTCTGAATACTGTTCCTGGATCCTATGTGGGTCTGATAGTTCTGACTTCTGTTCCTGGATCATGTGTGGGTTTGACAGAATAGATGGTCTTTGATCCTGTGTGGGTCCGACAGCTCCGAATATTGTTGCTGGATTCTATGTGGGTTTGATAGTTTTAACTTCTTGTCGTAGATTATGTATGGGTCCAATAAATTATTTGATTCAGTGTCTGCATATCATCATCTCTATATATCTACATAAGTTGTATACTTGTGTGAGATGATTTAGCAACTCTTTTGTTTCCTCATGATCGAGATGGATTATTTGATAACTTAGCTATATGTATGGGCATATACCTAAGTGGGGTTATATGTTGTTTTCATACTTTTTGGTTTATCCGTGTTGGATTTTCTGAGACCTTGATGGTCTCGGGTCCCTACTGAGTATCGTTATACTCACCCCTGCACATGCTACACCCACACCTCATTGTGTTAGATGTAGCAGACGAACAGTGTTGACTGAGGCATAGTAACAGGACTGGACGGTACCCAGAGGTGGACCTTTTGACGAGTCGGTACACGAAGGAGACTAACAGACATAGAGTATTGAGGAGGACATTTGTACCTACCCTTCATGTAGGAACCCCATAGGAGGACCTAGTAACTGCTTTTTTTTTCTTCATTCGTACTTTCTTTTCAGTTGTAATTATACATTCCTGTTGCACTTATATTTCCATCCCCTTTACTTTACAGCTCGTACTCTATTGTGTGTGTTTTAATTTATAAATGCAATACCTTCCCAGTTTTAGGGAATTACACCTTTGGTGCTAGTAATTTTCCCCTGACCTGTGGAAGGCGGGATTGGGGTTGTTACGGAATGGCCCCTGTGGGACAGGTCGTGACAAATATCATAATAAATACCGTTTTATGCATAAAGCTCGCATTTTTCTAAAAAGGAATTTTGTTAACTTTTTGATGGCGCACCTTTTTTAAATATAATTTTATATACTCTTCAAAATTATATTTGGCAAAATAAACATTTTATTTGAAAATTTAATATAAAATTTTACATACAATTATTATTTTGGTATTTTTCTGATATGTTTCATGTTTTGATGAATACTGAAAAAACTGCAATTTAATTGAAAACATATTTTTCATCAAAATAATTTAGTAGGTTAAAAAATATTTTCAATTATTTTAAAATATAATTAGATCATGTTTACATAATTTTATCAAATTTAGGTCATTTGAATAAATTTCACATTGAAAGTGTATATAATCTTTTCTGAACATTTTAATATTTTTACATTAATAAGAGGTTTTTTCGATCCATCAACAAGATTAATTTTAAATAAATTTTGGAAAATTTTGTTTTTATAATATAAGAATATGGATTCCATATTTGAAATTATAAATGTTAAATTATGTTAATATGTCCTTTTAATTTTTAGACTTTGTGAATAGTAACTTTAGAATTTTTTATTAACGTAGATAAGGGTATATCATGTAATTAATGGAATGAAAATTCTATTATAAATATAATAAAATAAAAATAAAACACTTCCTAACTCTATTAGATGATTTATTTTTTTAAAAAATAATCCTTGGCCTGAGTTCTGGAGCTCTTGGAGAAACTTGGTTTACATTAACCCCTTTATATTATTTTGTTTTAATGAAATGCAAAAGATGCCATACATATGTTTTAATAAATATAACATTGTAATATAAGGTTATTTAGAATATATTATACATTTAAAAATGTATTCTGAAATATAAAATATTTATCTTCATCATTCTAATTTATTATTAATATTTCAGGATTAAATACATAACTGAAATGCTTTTATAATGATGATGTAGTAATTTCGTAATTAAAGGAAATATAAAATAAATTATATTAATACTATTAAAATAAATATAATTTTATATGAGTAATGTCATCCATTAATATTTTATATGAATTTTACATGTTTTCAATGTTTTATAAGACTTTTTTATAATTTTACTTATTGTTCTAATTTTTAAAAGGCAAAATAATGAATAGTGTCAAAATTGACATTAATGATATTTTAAAAAAATATTTTATGAATTTATTTAAAATTTATAAAAATGTAATATCTAGAATACTTATTGATATAAGTCTTAAATTTTCATAAATGACCCATTTATTGGAATTATTTCATTAAATAGTAATTATATTAACTCTCAAAGTGTAAATTACATGATATATCACTAAGAGTTAAAGGGGTTAAATTAGGGTTTAAACAAAAAAAATAAGGAATATAAAATATCAAAACATGAATACTTATTATTGTATGATAATATATGGAACCATTTTCTTATTATATTCTTAATAAATCAGTTTATACCCATTTTTAATAGTAAATTAATTTATATTAATTTGATATTTTGAAGAATTCCAAGAGTACCCCTCTACTTTCTTATAAAAGGGAATTTCTTCTTCTCTAATAATCATAATTCAAAACCTATTTGGTTTATCCAATATATACCAAAATAATTTCTTATAATCCATACCCACATTTTAAATCTATTATTTTTTGCATAAAACCCTCCTTATATGTGTTGGGGAAATCTTAATGTAGATTATTGGAAGACGAAGTATCATTTTTAAATAAGTATTTCTATTTAATTTATTCTTACAATTTCATAAAATATTTTCGAAACAAGGATGAAATAATCAATAAAGTATATTATATATAAGTATATTTTTATATTTTATCATAATCACAAAAATCCTTCTCCACTATCATCAAATGAGAAAATAATAATTCATTCGTGTGTATAGAGGAATATCACCTCGCGAACTAATATAATTCATTTCCCTAAACTGTCTCTAAATATGGGTTATACTACTGGAATTAATGTATATATATGATATTAATAAGATATTTATCCATATTAATCTAAAATATTTCATTAATTTTCTCACCATTCCATGCATATAAAATTTGTAAAGATTTTTGTGAATATGTTAGAACTCTCACCTCCATGAATCGATGCGATATATTTTTCATCAGCATATCACATGGATGAGATATATATATACATATACTTATATATTTAAATTATTAATATGATAATAATTATATTATGATCTTTATGGAATGAGAAAATGATACTTTCCTTCTTTCCATAATGATCATTTTAAAATGGGAACGTTACTCATGCACACACACGACATACCATCTCCACGATTATAATGTAGTTCATTTTTCATAACCACACATTATTGATTGAAATATAAGTATAATTTATTTTTATTAATGATTAAAATGTCATGAATATTCTTCTGGATATTATGTACTAATAACCACATTGACTACTGCAATTTTACCAGATTTATTTTTGACTCAAGTATTAAATATCATCATAACGTTTGTTGTTAACTAAAATAATTTAGTAATTATTTTGTAATTATATAAATATAATAATAACTATAAACATGTTTATCAGGAAATTAAATAATTAACTGATTCCTATTATTTAGGCAGATAACGATTTTACATGATTTTTTGGACTCATGTTAAGTGAAATTCTTTGACAACATTTTTTAATCTTACTCTTTCAACTTTTTTTTACAAAAATCCAAAATGAATGTTTTTTTATCATATATATAATTAATGAAAATTATCTCAATAATGTTTCATTAATGTTTTGGTTCCATCTTTTATATGTTTAAAATTTTATTTTCAATGATAATATTTTCATTTACGAGTGTGTATCATTGTAAAAATGAAATGTGATTTCAATGTGGAAAAATTATTTTGATGTTATGCATGATTTATTCGTTTTTATTGGGAAATATATATGACTATGGGTGGTTCCGTGATTGAATTAGGTTGGGAGACCTCTTTATATTTCTTTAATTCATTGGGTAATGAGATGGAGAAAACATGTGAGGTTTCTCTAAAGAGATTAAGGGAATATACTGTTGAGGGTATTCCAAATGTATCCATGAAAGGTAAACCAAATATAGTCATGATAACTACAGTAATTCTAAGAGTGATATGTAATTTATTCCACAAGTTCCCTTTGTGATTTAATATTTCTATTGAGTTTTATAGTAATCTTGGGATTTCACATGGTATGATAAATATCTTAGGAATTATGGGTGAAATGTAAATCTTGGGAAAAAAATTCATTGTTTTAAATTATTTAGGGATTAATGGTTTATTTCCATATTTTTTGTTACTTAAATAGATTTTCTTTCCCATCACATGTTTTAATATTTGTTTCAAAGGATATAATGATGACTAAGAAAAATAAGCATTTTAATTTGAATGTATGGAGATTTTCATTGATAAAAAATCATGTTTTATTTTGAAGGTTTTATATTTTGGAAATAATGATACAGTTTTATTAAGATCAAATTTTTATGAATTTCAGATGTTATTTCTGAAATATGGAGTAATTATCAAAAACTCTATACCTGAAAAGACCTTCACATTGAATGAAATATAATACTTGACTAAAACTCAAGAGATTATATTGTTTAATATATGGTCCTTATAGATAGCATTAAAGGCCATTTTAGTAAACGTTATGGGTTTTGATATTTTCAATAGAATATCTAAAAATGGTTTTTAATTTATTGTTAAGTTTAAGTGATATATAGTTTTAATATTATATTCTTGATTCTTATACAATATGTCTATTCATTATCGTTTTCTAAGGAGGAAATAGGAAAATGTGGTGGGAAGGAAATTAGAGGAATATATACTCCCAAATTAGCATCCTAAGATTGTCATAATTGGAATTGAATAGTTTGTTATGTTTTGGATATGTAGGGATAGTATATAAATTTCAGTGCAATCCATGCATTAGATCAACCAAATCAAACAAAGGGGAATGTTTTAGTGGTGTAGTATTTTATGAGGAAACATCCAACATATTTTATTGTATTTTCTGACAAAGTGGTAGTTCAATGGTGGATAAAAAACCTTGAAAATATTTTCAATGTCATGCGGTGTTCATAAAATCAATATGATATTATTTATATTATATTTTTTTAATGTGATGTTGGCTTGTGTTGGTTGATGGTTAATAATATTAGATAAAAAGAAGATTGATTCATTTGAATTGGATGTATTAGCAAATATTATTCCTGAGATATAATTTCTTGGGGAGATTCAACATAGGATGGAAAACATATTATTTTAATTTAGGAAAAAGGAGTATATAGTGGCATTATATGAAGACAATTTTACATGATTTGAAATGTACAATCCAAATTTTTTCCCATGATCATGATAGTAAAATCAATCATTTTAACTCAATATTAAATTCAAAATTTAGAACGTTTTTTCCTTGTAAGTAATTCAAAATTTATGAAAAACATGTTATATGTGAAGGGATGTTGGAAATGGAGTTTTCTGATGATCATTTGTTATTTAAAAACTAGTTAGAAAATATGACAATATGGTAGGAAAAATGATGAATTAATAGAATATGTTTATTAGTAAAAAAATTGTTTTTATATTTCATGAGAAATGATATAAAAATCCATAGAGGAATGAATTTTTAATTATGTTATGTTCCTCCAATGTGGTAAAATAGGGCATAATACACACAAATTAAATAATAATATCATTTTAGAGTTGAAAAAATAATGATATATATTGAGTAATATGTTATAAATTCAACGTGATGGGTGATTATTCAAATGAGTGTCTGAAGAGGAACTTGAATGATGGGAAGAACTAAGACTATTAGAAAAAAGTTGTGTTGAAATACATTAAAACTATTCTAGTGGATTTTGGACCATCAAATTATGTGGTATTAGCTACATAATTTGATTATTCATATTATTCCATTGTTTTTTTTTGGAATGAGAGCCTTCATATTATACCATTTTTGAGAAATTATCTAGTAAATCGTTAACATCATCTTATGAAATAGATCCAGATCTTATAGTGAAAACAAATGTGGTAAATATTAAGGGATAAAATAATTATAATAATATTAATGATATTCTAAAAGGAATTAATTTCCATGAAATAATTGTTTTATTATCTCCAATAGTGTTTGACATAATTATGGGAATATATTGGAATTCTATTTCCAATGATAATATTTTCTATAATGATAAAAATGTTAATTTTTAAAGATAATTCTATTTTTTACACATGAATTATCCATTATCATTGATGACATATCAGGATGAAATTATATTATTAAAAGATCAAAATGAATTTTATCTTACACATATTGTTGATATAAAGAAACTAATCTGATTAATGATTTTCTAATCTTAAATTATTATCTCGGGTTTTTACATGATGAGTTTCATAGTATTATACCTGATTGGATGTTTAATTAAATATTTAATTAGTTCATTATGATTAGACAATTTTAATATCCCCCTTATTTAATGGATAATTTAGAACTTCTATAATTGAGAAATCCGTTGCATGAATTTCTATATAATGGATTCATACGAACTAAAACATAATAAAGGGGTGATCTGGTCTTGTTTGTCAAAAATAATTCTAGTTTAATAAGACATTGCATTTATTATAGATCATTGAATAACATATTTTTTATTAAAAAGTATCATTTTCCACATATCAATTATTTGTTTGATCAACTCTAGGGAGAACAATATTTTTTGAAGGATGATCTGAGGCCGTGAAACCAGCAGTATAATGTAAGAGAAGAATAAATTCGGAAAACCATGTTTCGAACAAGATATGGGAAATATTAATATGTAGTTATGAAATTTGGGTTATCTAAATATCCTATTTTATTCATGGATCTTATGAAAAGAATATTTCATGAAATTTTAAAAATGTTTTTGGTTGTGGTTATTAATAGAATTTTTTAATACTATAAATGTAAATGGGAGCATTGAAGACATATAAGGCTTTTTTTGAAAATCATAAATGAAAATATATTGTGTGGAAAATTTAATAAGGGTGAATTTTGTTTCCAACAATTTAAATCCTTGGTCACATTGTTTCTAAATATGGAATAACCCTTTTTCTTTCAAAAATTTAATTTATTGATGAATTTACAAAAACCATATTTATAATCTAGATTAATAGATATCTTGGGTTGTAATGGTCATACCATATGTTTTTTGGAAAATATGCACGTTTTTCTATCCCACTGACTATGTTGAGTCAAAATGGAGTTAAGTTCATCTAGACAAATGAATGTGATGATATTTTTCCAGAAATTGAAATTATTTTTGGAGAATGCTCCAGTTCTATCCCAACATTCTTGAAATGGTGAATTTTTCATCTATAGTGATTCTCTATTCAAATTACATGGTTGTGTCCCAATGATGATTGATCAGGTAATTTATTATCCTAAATTTGAATTGAAACCTCATGAGTAAAATTATCTAAAAACTGTTTGGAAATAGTTTCATTTATTTTTTCATCCAAAATTTCAAGTCAATTTTTTTATATAGTAAAATGTAAAATATAAACTTGTCATATAAGACTGATGTATATATTCACTCAAAATTAATTCAACATGATATATAAAAGATGTTTGGAATTACTCAAGGATTATTATTGCATGATTCATTATCATATTATAAAGGAACATAATGTGGTTTATTCTTTGAGTGGAAAATATAATGCTACATTAACCGTGTTATGATTCGAATGTGACCATGTGGTTACTGATTTGATGAAAAATGGGTTAGATTTTTTTGGAGTAGGAAATTCCTCTACATTGTTTAATGTTTCAATGAAATTGTCTCTATGAGACACAACTAATCATGAATTAATGGAAGACTATAATTTAAAAATAAAATAATTTGTGAAGAATAATTTTCCAAAATTCAACTTTGATGAATTATATGTTTTAATATTTTTTAAGAGAAAATGTATTCCTTGAGATTTATAATTGAAGAGGTAATTGTTATGTGTAGTTCATAGTTATAAATTATTAGTTAATCTATGATGAAATAATAACTATATAGGAAATACAATGTATTACTGGTGGGATAGAATGAAAATATATATTGAATACTTTTTCATGAAATGTTTTACTTGTCAGTAGGTTAATGGTAAATGAATGTTCATATAGGGGATACATTTGCCTTTTAAGATGAAAAATTTGAAATGAGAAAATATAATTATGGAATTTTTATTGGTATAAAAAAAGACTTCTCAATATAAAAATGAGATATGGGTAATTATTGATCGATTGATTGTATCTTCTCATTTTATTCTAGTTAGTGAAACTCTATCTCTCGAGAATCATTCCCATATACATCTTAAATAGATTGTTAGGATATATTTAGTTCCTTTATCCATTGTAGATAATGATGATAAAAGTATCTATTCAAAATTTTAGAAAATAATTTAGAATTTCTAGGGTACTAAATTAATTTTCAGTATATATTTTTATAAAGACATAGAATTTCTCGGTCCATTCTGTTGTGAAAATCCAGTGTTTTGTGTGTTCTAGGTGCATTTTTTGGCACATTTCATGGGTTTCCCAATGTGCATGATTGAAATATTGGCATCGTCATGTCATTGCATCAGAAATCCACTACATCGGTGAGTCCAGGGCATCATCATCAGTGAGTCATGGATGTCAACATCAATGAGTCAGTGGTTT
This sequence comes from Viscum album, assembly GCA_963277665.1. Lineage (NCBI taxonomy): Eukaryota > Viridiplantae > Streptophyta > Magnoliopsida > Santalales > Viscaceae > Viscum > Viscum album. The sequence continues at coordinate 414,055,614 of OY728153.1, read as the reverse complement.
CGGTATCTGTGTTAGGGCATTGTTTCCAGGGTGTCGGTGTTAGGGCGTCAGTGTTTTAGGGAATTAGTGAGTCATGGTGTTTTTGATTCGTTGTTTCAGTAGCTCTGTGTTGATGACTCGGTGTTGGTAGGTAATGTCGGTAGCTCATTAATTAGTTGCTCAACATCAGTGACTCGCGCATCAGGGACTCATTTCTTGGTTTTCCTAGTTTTCCAGTTTCACCCCTCTTATGTCTTATTTGACATAAACTAAGATTTGAGCGTTGTTTGGGAATATTTAAGGGTGGTTTAAAAGATATTATGTATATATTTAATATCCTAATGTTCTTGAGGATTGAGATACTAAAACTATGTGATCTTGATCATGATCAAATGTAAATGGATTTTGAAATTTTTCTTCGTGTAATATAGGATTGGGCACTTTGAAGCCAGGATATTCTCTTTATAGTTTGTTTTAGATTCCCTCTCGGTGAAAATAATGTTTTATTATCTATATGAGTCATGCACATATTCTAGAATCCCAAAATACTCATTTTTCTTAGTGTTTCTTACTCCTCACACAATCTCATATTATCAGCACAAAGTGTATCATCATTCACCTGTTGTTCTATGTATGCATTATCCCGCCTCTATTATATTTGTGTATCATGAAGGGTGGGTATAATAACTATTATTGATGAAGAATAACTGAATCATTATCTTAAAAATAATAATAACTAAAGGGAAGGGAGGGTGGTAAAAGGATAACAAGGTCAATGAATAAATAGGATTGGAGAGGTTTGATGTTGATTGCATGGTTTATTTGTTACCCTTGTTGATGGTGTGAAATGTTGAGGTAGTAAAGCCTTCAAAAAATAATGGTCTTTTTTTCTTTTTCTCTGCATGGGTGAATCTTTATAACTGTTTTTTTTCTCATAAACAATTGGTGTTAATATTAATCTATCTAATCACGAATACCCGGTTAAATGAGATGAATTCACCGGGATGATAAACCTTGTATGATCACCCCTATTTATCAAGTGTATTAAAGAACAATATTTACAAAATCTGAATATATATCATATTTTTAGGTATGTATGACTAATTTGTTTTATTGGATTTTTGTGTTTTGTGTGTGGTACTACTATTGGGATGATGGTTATGGGTAAATGGGTGGTTAGGGGATATGGTTCTCTGAGAAGGGAATAATATGTGTGTGCGTTGGGGATATTGTTTAATGGTAGTTACTATGGGATTTGATTGTGTGCGGTGGTACAAGTGGTTTTTTGGTATCCTAGTTTGAGATACTGATTGATTGTGGAATGGAAGAACTTTTAGGCAACAAAAATACCTTTTTTGTGTTGTGGTCGTCAAACGATGTTGGGCAGTGGGGCTACAGTGTGGTTATGAACTTGTGATGTAGAGGGACTACATCATAGAAGTATTCAGGTATTGGGGATGTTGTACTGGTCGAGATAGAAAAGTGTTCTATGGTATAATATTGAAAAATAATAGTTTGAAGTGGTTCAATGGGAGTCTAGAGAAAGGGTGGTTAATTGGGTTTATAGGATGGTTGTTCTCTATTCCTTTTATGAATGAGTGTTAAAATGGAAGTGCATTACCATGAACACTTATACCATGTTTTATGATGTTCTTATTATTTTACATGGGTAATTCAGGAACAATTAATGTGAACCCCCTAAATAAATAAATCTTAAATTGTTGAAAAGGGTGGTGGGGATATGTTTTGGAAGTTGATATTTGTGTGGTTGTTCATATAGGGGTGTAAGTATGATTGATCCTATGGGAGGGTTGTTTTTTGGGGACCCATAGGTTGGTATGAGTGTTTTCCTACATATAAATATAAATTTTTGTTCCTTTTGATTTCTATACACACCCCACCCTTATTGAGAACCATGTGTCGAACACTCTCATATCATGGGGGATGGTGTCTTTACCAAGGTCCCTATGGGAGGATTTTTTTTGAAGGTTACTGACATTATTCATCCCAAAATCATCCTGGTTCTTAAAGAATGAGCGTATTTGGGACGTCTTTAATGGAATCAGTCTTACCATAGTTCAAGATCCTTTGGGAAGGATTGTTGTGGACAAGGGGCCAAGGTGTTTACAGTCCAGGATCATTTTCCCATGTGCCTTCGGGAAGAGTCCTAAGTTTACATGGGTGATTGGTGTCGCTATTGTGTCCTAGGTGTGTGTTATTGGGTTATGGTATGGGAACTTTGTTTTCAAAGAGTGGTAGAGTAAAGACATTATACATGTGGAATAGTATTTGAGCAATAAGAATGTTTTTTGGGGTACCCATGTGTTGATGTGGTTATGCTACCACTTTACTTTTTCATGGTTGGATAATGATTTCCTACTCTTTTTAATTGTATACTCACCCTGCATTTGCAAACCTATTTTCAGGTTTCGAAGAGGACATTGAGGACCATTCTGGAATTTACTAGATCTGGTGTCAGCATAGTTGTTATTTTTCTTCTTAACCACTTATGATTTTGTACATTATTTTTTGATATTTTTTACATAGTATTAGCTTGACTTTTGAACATGCATCTAGGAATGGATTTTTTCCTTGCTTTTACCTTTAGAATTTGGTGTTTTTTGGTATTTATCATCTTATCTCAAGACCCTTTTATCATTAAAAAGGGAAATTCCCTCCATTTTTTGTGATATTATATACCCTTGGATATAATCACCACTCTAGGGCCTATTAAAGGCAGGAATATGGGGTCATTATCTCTCCTTCATATTGAAGAATGATGGGAATGTAATAATGATGTCCCTTCCCTCATATTGAGAATGACAGTCCATGACAAATTGGTATCAAAGGATAGTTTGAGAGATATGAAGGAGTTTAGATTCAGAGATATTGAGGATTTGATGGGATGGTAGGGAAACAATTTTAGGCAATCTTGGTGTGTCAAATAGTCCATGAAATACTATCTAGGACACATGATTTACCACCCTGATCCAATTTAAGGACTCTGGACCTACTGAATGAGAAAGTCAGGCTAAACCGATTTTAGGGTAGATACCCTATGAAAGTTTCATGCATAATAATGACTTTTTGTCCTACATGACATGTGAATTTTTGGAATTTCTATTTAAATAAAATGATAAAATAAATAAAAAAGAATTATCTATTCTACCAAGGGTTAGGAGTTCCTTCTTCACCCTTTTTAGCTGTGGAACCCAGACATTTCCGGCGTGTGGTATGAGAATTCGCGGCCCAGTAGGTTGACATGGTGGATAAACGGAGGGTCGGTCTAGAGGAGGAGGATGAACAGTGGAAGAAGGCACTTCGTGCCCTCCAGGTGCACACTCTGGGAAAGTACAAGAGCAGTTTCATGGACATTGAGATGTAAAGTTGGCTAGTGAAGATTGTGATTGCATTCGCCTTAATCTGGGCTCTGACAGAGTACTAGGTTCATCTATATATTATCTAGATGAGGGGGGTATAACGTTGATGGTGGATTCGTTACCACAAGGATAGTAATGATACTGATGTTTCGTGGTCTGACTTTTAGAAGGAGTTCTGGGAGGAATTCGTCTCTTCCACACTGAAGGCCTAGAAGAGGTAAGAGATACACTTCCTTTAGCATGGGAAATATGTCAGTAAGGGAATTGGGGATCAAGATCAAATATCTCCTATGGTTCAGACTAGATCTCTTTCTGGATGAGGAGTTGTGGCTGAGATTCATAGAGGAGGCACTCTGACATTCTCTTTAGTGTACCATCACTACCTCTACTCTACCAACATAAATAGAAGTTGAGTGTAAGTCCAAATTAGTATAGAGGATGCACTCATAGGGAGGTGTACCATGAAAGGGGGTCCAATAAAGTTCATTTAAGGGGAATGTATTCTGCAGACTGAATTCTACGTCATGGCGTTATAGGTTTTGTCCTGTGAGGATTAACCCTCATCAATTCCAGTTTCTATCTCCTTGTATTAACCCTTTCCCCATTGATTCGAGACTGATTTTCTTTTTTCTTGTGGATTCTGTGGACATCTTGGGATTCCATTTTTAGTTCGAGCACATTACAATGGGGGTGGGCAGTTTCAGCATCCACCCTAGTAGCAACAGTTTCTGATCAAGCCTTTCAAAGATCATGGGAAGCGAGATCCCACTCCACTGATGGTAGATGGTGCTAGAGGAGGCCTACCATAGGGTGATCCTTAGGGACATCGAATAGGATATAGTTAGGGATGTAGTAAAAATAAGAGGGGTAGAGGATCTAAGAGTGTGAATTTTCACGCCACTAAGACATCTGTTCTAGTGAGGCCAGATGTTGTTCTAGGTATGATCAATTTATTTAGCACCCTTTATAGCACATATTTTTATTCAAGAGCCTAACCCCCAATTTTTGAACCTAGTCTACCCCATGTTCTGGGAATAAAATTCAAGAGTATTCTCATTCTCCTAGTACTGAGTAAAATAGTTAGAGTAAAGACCCATTTTTATGTTCGTCGAGGATTTAGAGTGAAGTTTGGACAATATCAGTCTAATGTGTATATTCTTCTAATATAGATTCAATTGTATGACATCATACTAAGCATTGATAGGTTTTTTCCAGTTCATTTTGTTATCGACTACTTTCGTAGGAGATCAATGTTTTTATGTGTGGATGTACATCATGTAGATTTCTTTGGTAAGTGGAGCTATTAGGTTATATGTCTATATATAGAACCTCTTCTCTCCTTGACAGCTGATTTGACATCGGGATCAGTGGAAACGTAGATTTTGGGGGTTTTGGGGGTTGTCAGAGAGTTCTTGAACATCTTCCCATAGAATATTGTGACCCTACCCCCTTTGTATGACGTCGTGTTTGGTATATACATCAAACCTTGTTCCAGTCTATTTTGATTTATCCATATCGGATGGCACCCTCTATGTTGCGAGATTTGAGAATTCAGGATGGGGACCTGAGGAAGAAGTATTTTATCTGGATGAGTGTTTTGTCATTGGGTGTTATTGTATTGTTCACGAAGAAGGAATATGGTGATCTAAGATTGGTCATAGAGTAACGAAATTTGAATAAGGTGGAAGTCAAAAACCATTTCCCTCCTGGGGTTCGAAGATATTTTAGACCACATAAAGGGATTATGTTTTTTCTCTAAGATCAATAGGCGGTCAGGATATCAATAGTTGAGGGTGAAAAGGGGTGACATCCCTAAGACTCCTTTCAGATTCAGGTATGGAAACTTAGAGTTCATCGTCATGCCCTTTGGTGTCATGAATGCACCATTTGTATTCATGGGGATGATGAATTATGTTTTCCCTGAGTTTCTAGACTCATTCTTCACTATGTTCATAGATGGGATCCTAATATACACATGGTCAGAGGAGGAGTATATCTTGCATCTGAGGACTATCTTAGAGGTCCTCCAACACCACCAGCACTATGGGAAGTTTTCCAAGTGAAATTTTTAGATGCGAGAGGTGGACTTCATTGAACACATAGTTCCTTAGAAATGGATAGTAGTGGGACCATAAAAGGTAGAGGTGGTTGTTTCATGGGTACCACCCAAGAATGTGGAAGGGGTTCACTGCTTCCTGGGTCTATTAGGGTATAAACGAAGGACTGTATATCATTTATCTCATGTTCTTTCTTAGATGATAGAATTGAATACAAATGACCAGACCATTGTGTGTATTGATAACTGTGAAGAATCCTTCGTCTAACTAATGGGGAAGCCGGTTAGTTATGCAGTGCTTATTTTTCTATAGGATGGGGTGACATTCTAGGTATTCCAATATGGTTCTAGTCTAGGCTTGTGATGTGTTCTAATAAAACAACAGGGAGTGGTCCCTTATGGGTCTAGGATGTTAGGTTTTCATGAACATAACTATTCCACCCAAGATATGAATCTTATGACAGTCTTGTCTGTGTTAATGTCTTTGTGACATTACCTCATTGAGTAGAACATTGTCTATATTCATGGATCATAATATTTTGAGGTATATCTTCTCATATTGATACCCGAACATGCAACGAAAAGGTGGATGAAGTTTCTCTTTGATTATGAATTCCAAATAAATTACACCCTAGGAATAGGGAATGTGGTGGCTGATTCCTTTTGTTTAAAGTTACATGAGGAGGTTTTTTTTGGAAAAACAACGATTCATGGAAGGAATTTGAGGAATTTGACTCTTCACATTTGTATTTTATAGTGGATGATGATAGAGGTTGTCTAATTCAGATGATAGTACAATCATCCTTGATGAAGAAGGTGGAAGAGTCTCTGTGGGGAGAATTATAGACAGAGGTGATTCTTGATCACGCTATCCAGGGGGATACTCTGGTGGGATGGTCAAAGTATAGTCAGAATCAGATGTTATATCATGGGATGTTGTTTTTCCTAGAGTAAATTATCGATGGTGTTCCCAATGAGTTCGATAGCATACCCATGTAGGTTCATAAAAGAGTCCCTGATATGTACTGAGGCTTGATGTAATAGTATTGGTGGCCCAGGGTTAAGCGGCCAGCGGAAGTGTTTGTGGCAAGGTTCCTAGCGTGTTAGCAGGTGAATGAAGAGAACAGTGTTCCCAATGGCCTATTTCAACCCTTAAGTGTTCATAAGTTGAAGTGGGATGACATATCAATGGATTTAGTAATAGAATTAACCTAGGATTTGGGAGGATATGATGCTCTTTGGGATATAGTGAATAGTTTGATGAATTTGGTTACCTTCTTGGAGATCAAGGAGTCAAGCGCAGTGGATTCCTTAACACAGAGGTATATCGAGGAGGTGTTGTGGATTCATGGGGTTCCAAGATTCATTGTGTTGGAATTGGATGTGTGTTTTATGTCATGGGTTTGGAGGGTATTTCATCATTCATTTGGAACATAGTTATGCCTCAGTAAAGCTTTCCACCCTCATACAGATGGACAAACAGGGAGGGTCATCCAAATGTTGAAGGAAATGTCATGGGCATGCGTTTTGGACGTCATTGGGTCTTGGGTGCAACATTTTACCTTTTTAGTTATTTCTTACAATAATATATATCACTCCTTTATTCATATGGATCCGTTTGAATCTCTATACGGGAGGTTGTTGTGTTCACCCTTGTGTTGAATGGATGATGGGGAGGCATCCATTATTGCTCCAGACGTGGTGCATAGTACTACAGAAATGGTGAAGCTGGTTCATGAGAGGATAAAGACAGCATAAGGACAACATAATTCTTATGATAATCGGAGGAGGAGACCATTAGATCTTGTGGTGAGGGAAAATTTTTCTTGATGGTTTTCACACGATTTGGGAAGCAGGAGTTCGGGAGAGGGAGGAATCATTCTCCGAAGTTCATCAGACCTTTTGAGGTGTTGCGACGATTTTTCAAGGAGACATATCTTATAGTGTTTCCCCTACAGTTGGATAGAATCCATGACATCTTCCATGTCTCTCATCTCCATCGATATCTACACACTGACTCCCCCATCATAGTATTGGGAGAGTTGGATATCAAGGATGACATGATGTTCGTGGAGAGACCAGTAAGAATCAAGGATCATGAGGATACGATTCATTGTGGAAGGACCATTCTATTGGTTTGTGTGTCAGGGATGCATGGTGGCCTTGAGGACAGTACTTGTGAGCATGTGGCATATATTTGTGCCCAGTACCTTGAGTTGTTCAAATTTTTTCTATTACATTTTTATTTTTTCCTTGATTATGATGTAATGATTGACCTCATTTTCTGCATTATAAGTTGTTTCCCCATTCTCTGAATATGTAGAATATATTTTGACTACAGTGAGGGTAGTACCTAATCTATAATCAAGATAGATTAATGTGGATGTGATTAAGCCAGTGTGGGTGAGTGAATTCCTCCCATAGTGGATTGCATCATGAAATGGAAGAAAGAGCTCCCTAATCGATGTGTATGGAATGTGTGACTATAGTGCTTACATGGGTGTTTTGGAAAGTGGGTAATTTGTGTTTCTATAGTGGTTCAGGACACAGAAATCGTGGTGGTGTCCATGGATGTAAGTGTTTTAACTCCTGATTTTGAACCATGAAATGTGGTTTATCTATCAGAGGTATCTTACAGGGTTGTTGATCAGACCTCTATTTTTAGGGGTTTGGTTTTAAATTCTTGGGGATTAGAATATTTGAGAGGAATCTGATGTAATGATGTTTATTTTAATATTCCATTATTTTTTTAAAATCTTTTTTTAATGGCCTTCTAGGGGCTGTCAGTGGCTCATTCTGAGAGTTTTGCAAATTCTAGTTTTGAACCATCAGCGTCGTCATGCAAGTGAGTTGGAATGTTAGTGCATCAGTGAGTGAGGGGTATCAACATCATTGAGTCTAGGGAATCATGATTATTGATTCAGGAGCATTAGGATTACTGAGTTCGGGACGTCAGCATCGATGAGTCAGGGGCGTTGGGGTTGGTGCCAGTGGGTCAGTGTTAGGGAATCGTTGATTCAAGGCATCCGTGAGTCATGGAATCAAGGATTAATTTTATCAGTAGATAAAAATATGTAGCACAATATCGGTACGTCGCATCGGATGGTATGTCATTGGAAGCTCAGTTTCATTGGATCACTAATCAGTGACTCATTTCCAGTTTTTCGAGTTTTTCCTAGTTTTACAGTTTCTCCCCTCTTTCGTCTTATTTGGTGTAAACCATATTTAAAGAAATATTTAGTCATTTTTAAGGGGGATTCAAAGGATATTAAGTATATATTTAATATCCTAATATTTCTAGTTATTTAAATACTAAAAAGTGTGATCTTGACCATGATATCACATTAATGGATTTGAAACCACTCTTCCTTTAATTTAGGATATTCCTAATCAAGGCCTATACATTCCCTTCCCAGTGTGTTTTTAATTCCCATTCAGTGTGCCTAATATTTTCTTCTTTTGAATAGTCGTTATATTGTTCTAGATCCCACTCCTGATCAATTTTCTAGGGCTTTCCTACTTCTCGTGAAATCCAATGTTCTTGGCACATAGAGGTTATTTGGTCATCTATTGTTCCAAGTAGGGATTCTCATGCCTCTCTTCGATTTGTGTATCAGGTGGGGTGGGTGTACTAAAAATTCATTGTTAAGAATTACTGAATCATTTTCATAACATGTAATAACAAAAGGGAAGGTATAATGATAAAAGATAACATGGTTGATGAATTAATGGGCTGGGAGTTGTTTTATGTTTATTGCATTTTTTATTTGATATCCTTATTGACAGTGTAACCTTTTGTAGCTGTAAAGACTTTTGAAAATCATGTCCATTGGTGTAAATTGACTATGAATTGGTGAATAGTTATAGCTATTATTGTTTCCTCATAAAAAATTGGTGTGAAATAATAATATGACTAATCACTTATATATATTAAAATGAAATGGATGTCCCATGATGAAAATTGTTGTATGATTATCCTTTTTTATCAAGTGGATTAAAGAAAAGTGTTTACTAAATCTAAACATATAACATGTTGAGGGTTCTGGATGTGTGCTATGTTCTATTGGGTTTCTATGTGAGTTTTGTGGTTGTGTTTTTGGGGACACAATTATGGGTACATGGGTGGGAAGCGGGGTTAGTTTTCTGAGAAGGGAGTGGTATGTGTGCGTAGTGGGGTTGCGATATATTGTTAATTGCTGTGGGATTTTTATGTATGGGGCAGTACAGTTTTTGTATTGGTATCCCATTTTGAGAGACTGATTGATTGTTGAATAGATGGACTTGTAGGCAATAGAAATGATTTTTTTTGTGTTGTGTCCATCAAACAACATTGGGAAGTGGGACTATGGGCTAGTTAGGAACTTTTTATGTAGTGGGACAACATTTGGGATGTGTATGGGAAGAGTGTTGAAGTACTAGATTGTGGGAGGATGATTTTTTGGTATAAAATTGCAAAATGATAGTTGCAAGTGGTTGATTTGTTGTCTAGGTAAAAGGGAGGGTTGTAGTGGGACTACAGGTTGACTTTTCGCTATTTGTTTATGAATTGGTGTTAAAATGGAAATGCATTACCTTGGTCCCTTTTAAGTTGTCTGATTTTGTGCTTGGTAGTTTCCCAAAGTAGTGCTTAAATAATTTAAGTGAACCCCATAATTAATAAATGGAAATGAAAAAATAAAAGAGGGTGTTGGGGTATGCTTTGGTAGTGTCTATTTGTGTGGTTGTGCATATATGAACTACTACAAATACAACTTTTATCAGTTCTAAACATAGCCTTTATCAACACAAGAAAAAGTGCGGATAAAGCCAGCGAGATAAGGGGGGTCCCCTTTATCAGCACTCCGAAAAGCACTGATAAATACCCCTTTTGTCAGCGCTAAAAAAAGAACTGATAAAAGGGGTCTTTTATCAGCGCTAAAACAAAGCGCTGATAAATGGTTCCTTTATCAGTGCTTTGTTTTAGAGCTGATAAAGAACCCCTATATTGGCACTTCCTTTATTAGCACTTTCATATTTGCGGTGATAAAAGACCCCTTTTATCATCTCTTTTTTAAAAGCACTGATAAAAGGTGAAAACTTTTTACAAAAAATAACAAAAATTAACAAAAAATTCAAAAAAATTAAAAAAATTTAAAAAATACTGTCAATTGGTGGGGATTTTATAGCGCTTGAGCCCCCCCCCCCCCCCCACCTTTTACAGCACTTTTTTCCCCTGTACAGTGCCCGACGCACCCCCTTCACCCTTTAACAGCGCTTACTCCCATATTCCCACATGCGCGCGTGCCCTTGCCTCCACCAGGATTTGAACTCAAGACCTCCCCCCTGCGCGCCGAAGCTTCTACCACTACTCTATTTTTATTTGTCTTCCAATTCATGATATTTGTATATATATATATATAGTTATATTTATTAGTATAGTAATATATATTTATATTAATATATATATATATAGTTATATTATAATATATATATAGTTATATTAATATATATATATTGTTATATTAATATATATATATATAGTTATATTAATACATATCTATATATCTATATATATTTAGTAATATTTATTCGTATAGTAATATATATATATAGTTATATTAACATATATATAGTTATATTAATATATATATACAATTATATTAATATATATATAGTTATATAAATATATATATATAGTGATTTTAATATATATATTTATATTGATATTTATATATATATTTATAGTGATATTCATATATATATATTTAAATTAATACTAGTATATATATATATGTAGTTATATTAATATATATATACATAGTTATTAGATTAACATATATATATATATAGTTAGATTAATATATAGATTTATAGTAAGATTAATATATAGGTATATAAATATTCATATATTTTTATTTTAAATAAAATCGTTGTAAGTTATTATTTATATAAAGCTAATATATTTTCTATGTAAATATATTTTATTATTTATATTTGTAATTAAATTTTTAGGTGTGAATGTATAAAAAATATGTACATATAGTTATATATTTGATTATAAATAGCAGTTCATTATAAAAACAATGAAATTTCAAATACATAATATCAAAATGAATGTAATACCATGGAATAAATTCATTCCCCACAAAAAAAAGTCAATAATACCCCCTTAAACGAGGCTGAAAATCCACAAAATGTTAAAAAATCCAGGTAACCCGTCAAAAAACTCAATTTTGGAGGCCTTCTGGGACACTTGTGGCCTCGAGAGACCTTTTAACAGTGTTCCCCTAGTCACAACGATGTAGATCTCATCACAAGCTTTTATTTGATATATGGTAGAGCTCATACTGGCACCCGGATCAAAAGTTATGATTGATTGAAGTTCGAGATGCGTTTTCAACATATTTTGGATCTTTTTTTTATTTGTTTAATTTTTATAGTCTTCAAATTGTTATTAAATGACTATTAATCCAATATAAATGGCAAATTATTAATTAAAAATATTAATTTAATTTTTTATAAGTCATTTTCACTAAATATCTTATATATTAAGTATATTAAGTGTAAATGTACATTAATACTTATCTAAAATATATTTAAAAGTTATATATTATATTTATATCAATATAACTATATTTAAATATTAATATTTTTTATTTTTTTATTAATTTTTCTTCAAGTCGACCCTTTATCAGTGCTTTTATAAAAAGCACTGATAAAGCCCCCCCCCCTTATCAGCGCTACTAAATAAGCGCTGAGAAAGGGGTCCTTTTATGAGCGCTTTTTAGTGCTAATAAAGGAACCATTTATCAACACTTTTTTGAGCGCTGATAAAGGCACCCCCCCTTTATCATCGCTTTTTCGTTAGCGCTGATGAAGAGGGGGGTGCAGCGAAAAACTGTTTTTGATGTAGTGAGGGGGAGTATCAGGATTTTTTCTAGTGGGTTGGTTGTTTGTTTTGTGACCCATAGGTTGGGATGACTTTTTTCATACCAATATATAAAATTTTTAGTTCCATATGATTTCTACACACACCAACCCCTTGTTTATCATCATGTTCCAAACACCCCCATCTCATAGGGGTGGGTCTCTTTCCCAACATCCTAGAGAGAGGATGGAAGGATGGTTACTGACTTTCTTCTTTGAACCCTCTTCTGAGTTCATAACTCTGGAGAATATCTGGACTAGTTGTAAATGGATTGAGTCTTACCATAGCCCAAGATCCTTGGGCAGGTTTACTATGGACTAGGGGCCTAGGTGATTTGGGGCCAAGATCATTTTATCAGGAATCTTTGGGTGAGAGGTGTGTTTGTTCTATCCCATGTGTGTATATGTGAGATTTGTGGTGTGGTTAAGTCCAAGGTGTGTGTGGGATACTTGTGGTATTTGGACTATGTTTTGGAAGAGTGGTAGCATCAATATATTAGCCATTAGGTACAAAAGTTAAAAAATTGGAAATTGGTGTGGGGTACTTGAATATCAATGTGAATAGACGATTACTCTACATGAAAATCATTATTTGGTGAATATTCCTTGGTGAGGATGGTATTGTTAGTACTCATGGGTATGTGCTTTGAGGTTCTACTATTTTCTCACAGGGACATTATAATTTTCCCCCATTTTTTCACACATGACATTGAATTTCATACTGGGTATAGTTTTTTACTCACCCTATATATGTTTAACAATTTTTGGGTTTCAAGAGGTCTTTGATGACCATGAAGGACATCACTAGCTTAGGTGTCGGGATAGTTAGTGTGTTTCTACTTAGCCTCTTTTCTTTAAGTACTTTATTTTGGAGTTTTGTTGTACTTTGTATCAACATTAATTTTGAACATGAATGTTGGAATTGATTTTGTCCTCAGATTTACCATTATAATTTGGAATTTTATGGTATTAACCATCTTACCTCCTGGCCATGTTTTCATTAAAAGGGAAATGCCTTCAATTTTGGGTGATATTATGTACCCTTGGTGCTAGTCACCACTTCAGACCCTTTGGAAGGCATGAGTCGATGGAAATTATCTCTCCATCATCTTGATGAAGGAAGGATGTGACATCATGATGTCCCTTCCCTCATCTTGATTAAGGCGGGTCATGACAATTTTCATCATCAATCATATGGGCAGTCAGAACAAAAATGTTACACCGTGGAGGATATGATATGCTCTTGTTAAATGGATTATAATGGATGTTTTTAATAACATAATTCTTTTTATAGTCTTCATAAAATAGAAAATTTCATTCTAGTATATATAAAGAACAATTTAATGAATTATATTAAATGTGTTGTCGAAATACATCATTTTAGGACAATTTTGGTGAAAGGGAGTGATGTAGCCAAAATTTTTATTGGAAAATGTAGAGAAATTTCAATTGATTTAGAAATACAAGATGAAATAGTAGATCCAGAAGAAAATCTATTCAGATAATTGGAGTAATGATATTTTATTAGATGTAGGTGGTCATGTCTTTCTCAATGTTTCTTCATAGAAAAGTGTGATTCATTTTGGTAATAATTGGATGTTTAGTCCACGGTTCATTGAAACCTATTATATCTTAAAGAATGATGGATCATTTTTCTTTTTATTTACATTTTCACCAATATTTTCCTAGGTACACAATGTATTTCATGATTCAATGTGAAGGAAATATGTATCAAGTTCATTTAATTTTTATTCCCTGATGTAGTTCAGTTGGAAGAGAATTTTTCATATTATTAATAGTTTGTTCTAGTTCCTTACTTTAGGGATAATTTTTTTCAGAATAATTTGATTCATCAGGTAATTGTTTTATGGAAAATTTATATGGTTAAATATGAAAATGGGAATCTAAAATGATATGAGGTAATTGTATCCAATCCGCTTTAATAAGTGAATAAATTTGAGAGGATGAAAATTCAAAGGGGGGGAATGAAACAACCAATATATTGAAATAATATGTTAACACTCATTAATAAATTTTTTTAAATTCATCCAATATATTTGATAGGTACATTATAATAATAAATCAGGTATTATGTTTTAAAATTGTACTTTCTTGTAAAGGCCATTTTCACCCTTTTGATGGTGCACCGGTTTTAAATAAGGTTGTATACATTATTAGATAATTTTTTTGAAAAAACAAACATCTTATTTTAATGTGGAATATAAAAATGTAATTATATTTAATTTTTGGTATTTTCTCTAATATGTTTCATTTTTTGATTAATAGTGAAACAATACTGCATTTTAATCGAAAAAAAGATACGTTGTCTAAATAATTTATAATGACACAGTATATTATTTATTAGTTTTAATGTATGATTAGATCAATTTAATATCATTTATTCAAATTTAGGTCATTAAAAACATTTTTACATTGAAATTGGATATAAAATCTTGTTGGATATTTTAATGTTTTTAAATAAATAACACGTTTAATTGACTAGTCAAAGGGTTTAATTTCAATTAAATTTCTTCCAATTATATGTCTTGAATTTTGGAAAAAGGGTTAAATATTTTGAATCATAAATTCTCATTTATATAAAATTTTCCCTTTTATATTTGAACATTATTAATTGAATCTTTATTTTATTTAGACATGGTTAAGGGTACCTCAGTTAATTAAGGGTAAAAAATAATATTTTAAATATTAGAAACATAACCTAAGACTTATAATAATTTTATTGGATGAGTGATTTTCAACCATAATCATCCTTGGGACGAATTTTTGGGTTATTGGAGCCACATGGATGTCTTTAAACCTATTATATTATTTGACTTCTTTGGAGCTTGAGAGCATGGGACCAAGCTATGGCTTGTGATGCTGAGGGGTTGTTTACTTGTTTTTTCATTATACTTTGGATTAGTACTGTCTTCATCATTGTGACTTGTTTGATATTTTCTGAGACACATGTATCATGCATCATTTTATATATGTGATCATGTTGTTATTACTTATAGTATTCCGATGTTTACTATTGTATGTTATTATTACTAATTCCTCTATTGTATATCTATTTAATTTTTCTGTGTTATTCTGCCAATGAGGGAATAGTTTCCTCACTATCACACCCAATTACCTCACTACTAGTCGGTAGCCTCTAGCATTCGGGGAAATGCGCTCGAGGCCATGTGATCAACCGGATACGGGGCGCCTCTAGGTGGCTTCTCGAAATGGGATGTTACAAAGTTGTATCAAAGGGTATTATTTTATTATTGACTTATAGTTTGGATCCTATAACCAGTGATAGGAAAAAATAGGCACTGAGTAATTATCTATGCCTGGGAGTAGCTTACCCGTGTACAGGGAAAATCCAATCTACCACATTTATTGCAATTTTTCTAGTTTTTCAATTTTACGATTGATTTGATTTCACCTTTGGGTGGATCATATGTTTTGTTCTATTATCATTGATGTTATTGAGGTTCTACTTTCTTTTGAAACCTGATGAGATGAAGGTATTCCATGTCATGCATCATTTAGGAACATCCAAGAAATCACATGTCAGGTATTCTTACCACGCCATTTTGGGTACATCAGTGATTGTATGTTGTAATGATTGAGGTTGTGTTAGATATGCATGATTTTGTGATAGATTCCTTGATAGAATACCTACTTTTTGATAGGATATTTCTTTGTTTAATGTATTATTTGATTGAACACCAAACTTTTGATCTTGATGTGTTATGGGCCCTCATGGATCGAAATTTGGTGGATCATTTCCTTTTCATCCTTCTATATAACATGTATAAGATTCCAAGATTTGATTCGCGGGGAGTATGGCCCCTCACAGATTTGAATTTGGCACTTAGAATGTTTGTTTCATTGTTTTCCTTAGATCAGGAGTTGTTTCTGATGCTTACTGTCCTAAAAAACCTAGAATACACGATGTGTAATGATGAATACAAACAATGTGTTCTTCTATTCAGGAAGGAACTGTTTTTCTTATGTACACAGTGTGTAAATATGTACACGCCATGTTGTCTCTAACCGTGTCTTAGAATGTGTGGGTGGGGACACGAGGATTTTAATAATTGGTTGGACATGTTGTGTATAGGATGTAGATGTCGTGTTGTAGAACTATGTAACTGGTCGTGTCACTAACAACATGGGTCAGTTGAGTCTTTCCTAAGACATTTTGTGTCTGTCTGGAACACACCGTGTAGTGTAACCCTAGTTTCTGGACATGTATCGAGCTACACAGGTCGGATAAATTTGCCAATACACGTCGTGTGCATCAAAAACACGTTTTGTAGTTTGATCCGTTGATGTTATTAACATTTTCATATCTTTTTACATACTCCCTTTACTGATTTTATATGAAATGTGCATAATTTTTGTGAAATATTAATGTTTAAATATTAAATATAATTTTTTAGCACTATTTGGATTTATCCAGATTCAAGTCTGTTTAATGTTTTAACAATACCTATCACCCTACTTATCCAAATTGCTTGATTCATCTTATTTAGGGTTTAAAATTTCTATTCCAACATTTCATTAGAAGTCACATTTGGAAAAGTCGTCCAATTAGAGGGCCATATGGACCCCACAAGAAGGCCCAAGGAAACTGTGAAGAAACTGGACCATATATGAAGGTCGAATTATTGGGCTCAATCCAGAGGTCCAAATGCCTTAATTTTCATCCCAAGTTCGGAGGACATTTACAGGAGTCCATGATAAAAATTTCAGAACCCAAATCCAAGTATAAGGGTCCCAAATGAAGATTTTAACTCCAGCCCACCATTCTGGCCGAAAAATAAAATCATTATAATATTCATGACATATACCATGATGTAAGCATCACATCGAGCTGATATTTTTCTGTGTGAAATAGGATATATAGGTTTCCTACTTTGTTGAAGAAGTGATTCAGATTTGTAGGCATCTTCCTATTCCAAAATCCATTCACATTGTGGCCATCGAAAAGGCATGGATAGAAATTGACAGTTTACCTTTGTTTACTAAAACCTCCATAACATTGGCTCCACTTGTCCAAATGTCTCCACATTTTGACAGTAGTTGGAAAAAGTTATTATCTACAACTTTGAAGAAGGATATATTTGGAGATTTGGCAGTATGATTAGCCAACATAGCGATGCAAGTGGAAGGACAGATTGTGAATGAAAACAGTCTACTCTTTAGGCTATAAATACTCTCCCCTTCTCTCCTTGAGAGGGGTTGGCATTTCACAAGAGAGGAGATTATATTGGCACGAACAAAGCATTTCCAAAGGATTGGGAGGACCTTCCATACTCATGTTTTCACTTTAGATACCTTTCCTCCTCTCTTTGTTTTCACTTACTTTCGTGTTCTTCCTTTTTGTAATCTTGTAATTCTCTTTCCTTGTAATTCTGTTTTAATGCATGTTAATTATTCAATATTTCTTATTCTCATCCACCTTCTGTATTTTAATATTAATTTTCATAAAATAGTTTAAATTCAGTTAAATCTCCTTCCCTTATTTTGCTTCCTCATTCAATCATAAATCTGTTTTTAATTATCATCATTGTTCGTGTGTGTTTTCGACGTACCACTCTTTTCTAATCCCTTTCTTTTTTTTCTATTATTAATTTATCATCATAATTATTATAACCATAATATTAAACACCCAAATGGATGAGTAAATTTCACATTGGGTGAGTCAAAATTTAGGGATGTTAAGTTATTGATAGTATTTGCTCGATGAGTATTCATTAATTTAACATTGTGTATGTTGGACATAATATGTCATGGATTAATGACATCTTTTGTTTAGAATTTGGTTTCCATGGATTATTGGAACCATAAATACACTATCATAAACAAGTACTGATTAATTTTAGAATCCTAGTTATGTTAAGGCTTGGATTAATGCTTTAACACTTAGGAATTCTAATCGACGTCAACTTGTGAATTGGGTGTTAATTTAAATACATTATAAAGCTAAGCTAAAAGATTTCACAAGCTTAACTCCCTAATAATTAACTCAACCCAATCATTATCATTTTGTTAAATCAATCATAATCAATTAGTCATTTCAATTAAGCTCTGCAAACAAACCCCCAATCAGAATTTAATCAACTAAAAACAAACGACTATTTCAAAGTATCAACGCCGTGGATTCAACCCTACTGCTGTTATACACATTAGCAGAGCACCAGAACCTTGACCAGTCGATAGGCGACAATCGGCCGCACATTTCAAATGGCACTGTTTTCGGGGATGGTGCTTTAAATAGTCATTAGTTTTTTTATTGTCAAATAAATGAAAAAAACAGAATGTTAAAAAAATTGAAAACAAATCACAAAGAAAAACCCGTCTTCTCATAAAAATCATAAACTGAAAAAAAATTCACCGAGAAAAACTCGCCTTCCTCATCCTTTCTAAATCCCTCTAAATGCCCCATAGCCTCCCAAACAATCCCTCGGATATTTTTGACCCTGAAATTGATATAACTCATCATCGACTTAGGAGGACCATTAGGGATAACCAAATCACCCAAGAACCAATCATTTCCCTACCAATTGAATTCGATATGGCCAATCCTATGGAACAAACATTGAAAGAACTTGCTGCCCCTGATATGAATTACCAACCCCTTGGTATTCAATATCCAAACATAGAGGCTGACTTCGAACTCCAATCGGGATTGATTCATCTTCTACCTCATTTCCATGGGCTAGCCGGTGAGGATCCACATCTACATCTCAAAGAGTTCGAAGTGGTGTGTTCTACCATGAAGCCTCAAGGGGTTTCTGAAGAACATACCAAACTCCGAGAATTCCCTTTTTCCCTAGATGACATTGCTATGTCATGGCTCTACTACCTACCTCTTGGTTCCATAACTACTTGGAATTACATGAAACATCTCTTTCTAGAAAAATTATTTCGTGCTTCTCGTATCGCTTCCATCCGAAGGGAAATAAGTGGTATCTATCAATTCCCAAATAAATCACTCCATGAATACTGGGAGAGGTTCAAAAAGCTTTTGGAAACCTGCCCACACCACCAAATCCCTGACCAAATCTTGATCCAATACTTCAATGAGGGGTTATTGTCTATGGATCGAACCCTCATTGATGCCACAAGTGGCGGTTCTCTTGTTGACAAAACTCCAGCAGGTGCAAGAGATCTCATAAGTAACATGGCTGCAAACACACAACAATTCCATAATCGAGCACATGCTCAAGTCAAACAAGCCCAAGATAATCAATCCATAGAGCCTAACAAGATGACTGAGTGGATGAGTGAACTTACAGGTCTTGTGCGTCAACTAGAAGTGGCTACCAAAGGCCCAAACTCATCTTCTCTACAGTCACTATTCCCTGGACCTATCATGAATTGTGGAATCTGTAGCTCCCCAGCTCATCCAACAGACACATGTCCACAACTTCAAGAGGATCAATCCGATTCATTCGGACTAATGGATCTCAATGAAGCATATGCTCAGCAAAACCCCAACCCTCAACAATCAGGTCAGTTTGTTAGAAACTTCAACCAACCTCACTCTGAGCCATTCTCTTATACCTTTAACCCAGGCTTGAGTTATGGTAATACCATCTCTCATCCCCCTTAATTCCCTCCTCAAAATCCAAACCAATTCCAATATGGTCATGGTGGTGGTAACATCCATCAACCTTATCCTTTTGTTCCTCATCATCAAAGGAACAATCCTCCTCCTAGATTCCACTATCCGAATGAGCCTTCCCAATTCCCAACCCAATACAATCGCTTTCCCAAGAACCAAAATCAAGGTAATCCCAATCTGGGACAAGCCTCTTCTTCCATGAAACCATGGGAAATTGTAGTGGAATATTTTGCCTCCTTCACCCGTTCTAGCCTTAAAAACATTGAAACTCAAATAGGTCAACTTGCATCCCACCTGAGCCAGCAACAACAATCAAATTCTTCCCAACTCCCAGCTCAACCATTACCCAACCCCAAGGGTAATGTAAGATCAATTGCACTTAGATCGGGAAAGCAAGTTGTCGTGCCTCAAGATAAATCCTCAAACCCTCCTTTGATTTTCGACCTAGAAAACGAAAATAAAAAGAAACTTGAAAAAGAACCTGAATCTATTCCCTCAGCTCCTTCCATTCCACTTAGGAATCCAATTCCTTTTCCACAAGCTGTTTCCAATCCAAGGAAGTCCTTTGAACCTGATCCTGAAATTCTCGACATGTTTAGACATGTTGAAGTCAACATTCCCCTCTTAGAGGCCATAAAACAAATTTCTAAGTATGCCAAATTTCTCAAGGAGTTGTGTACCCATAAGAGGCAACTTAGGACCTTCTAAAATGATTCCACCCAGCAGTCTATTCCCATAAAGTGCAAAGATCCATGGACCTTTACGGTTCCATGCCAAATTGGAAGTTCCAACTTTCATGATGCACTCATAGACCTAGGAGCCTCAATTAATGTCATTCCCAAATCCATATTCTCCAACCTTGGTCTAGGTCCCTTGCACCCAACGGGGGTTGTCATTCAGTTAGCCAATCGAAGCACAACCAGTCCTGAGGGAATAATTGAGGATTGTTTTGTCCGAGTCAATGATCTTAACTTCCATGCTGATTTATATGTCCTTGACATGGAAGGTGATACGAAATCTTCTTGATCTCACCTAATTCTCAGAACACCATTCCTCATGACTACGAGAACCAAGATTGATATGCATTCAGGAATCCTATCCATGGAATTCGGTGACCAACTGGTCATGTTCAACAATTTCCAATCCATGCGATACCCATCTGAGGATCACTCTACATTCTCAATCCATGCTTATGAGGACACTTCTAAGAGTCAATTGAAACCCATTCCATTATGTTCATCTTGTTCTGAAGAGATAGGATGTTGTTAATTATGCACTAGGATTAACCAAGTCATAAATGGTGAAGTTTATGTGGACCTTTCATTCTTAGACTCCATCAATCTAGAGGAACTTGAAAACTATCTTGAATTCCACATCAATTATGATCTCTACTTCCCCACCTTGGATAGTATTAAGGAAAATGAACCTGAAGCCACTGAAGTCCCTTCATCCATTCCTGAGTTATCGAGCCCAAAAGTGAAAGATGAGACTGATCTGGAACCTCTTCCTGCACACCTGAAATATGCATTCCTCTTCCATGATCACTCATATCATGTCATTATCTCTGCCACACTTACTAAAACCGAGGAGTCCAAACTTGTTCAAGTGTTAGAGGAAAACAAAAAGGCCTTAGGTTGGATCCTAGATGACATACCAGGAATCAACGCTGCCCTTTGCATGAATCACATGAATCTTGAGGAGTCATCAAAACCAATTAGACAACCACAAAGAAGACTCAATCCACTCATCCTTGAGGTAGTTAGGGAAGTGATCAAGATTCATCAAGCTGGTAGATAGTGAATGGGTTAGTCCAATTCATGTTATACCTATGAAGGGTGGGATAACTATTGTCACAAATGAACATGGGGAGGTAGTCACAACTCGAGTGAAGAACAAATGGCGTGTATGCATCGATTATCGAAAATTGAATGCTGAAACACGAAAAGATCACTACCCTCTTCCATTCCTTGATAAAATGCTAGATAGATTGGCCGGAAAGTCACACTATTGCTTTCTTGATGGATACACCGGCTATTTTCAAATCCCAATCTAACCATAGGACCAAGAAAATACTACTTTCACATGCCCCTTTGGAACATATGCATATATAAGAATGCCTTTTGGACTTTGCAATGCTCCTGCAACATTCCAGAGGTGTATGATGAGTATCTTTTCAGAATTCATTGAACACTGCATGGAAGTCTTCATGGATGACTTCACCATTTATGGTGAGTCATTTGAATCTTGTTTGCATTCACTCTCACTGGTCCATCAAAAGTGTGTCATGTGTAAGCTTGTCTTAAATTTTGAAAAATGTCACTTCATGGTTCCAAATGGGATTGTTCTAGGGAACATAGTCTCAAAAGATGGTATTGATATTGATCCTTCCAAAATTTAAGTGATCCAATCACTTCCTGAACCCAACTCTGTTCGATACATCTATTCCTTTCTTGGTCATGCTGGTTTCTATCAGCGATTCATCCATAATTTTAGTAAAATTTCTCTCCCACTCACTCGTTTTCTCCAAAATGATGTCTCTTTCCATTTTGATGAGGTTTGCAAGAGAGACTTCATTGAACTCAAATCTTCTCTTACATCTGCCCCGATAATCCAACCCCCAGATTGGTCCTTACCTTTTAAATTGATATGTGATGCTTCTGATAGAGCTGTTGTGGATGTTCTTGGTCAAAGAAGAGAAAAAATTCGTCATGGCATCTATTATGCCTCAAAAACATTGGATGAAACTCGATCTCACTACACTGTGACTGAAAAAGAAATTTTAGTTGTGGTTTATGCCTTAGATAAATTTCGGCCCTATCTATTAGGTGCCAAAATCATCATCATCACAGACCATTCTACTATTAAGTTCTTACTCTAGAAAAGTGATTCCAAACCAAGGCTAATAAGATGGATTCTAATGCTCCAAGAGTTTGACCTTGAAATCAATGATAGAGCTCGAAAGGAAAACCATGTGGCTGATCACTTGAGTAGAATTCCAAATTCTCCTCATTCTGAAATAATTGATCCTGAATTTCCAATTGAGCACCTTTCATCTCTCACTCCAAAACTACCATGGTATGCCCCAATTGTAAATTACTTTGTTTCTGGTGTTTTTCCTAATTTTTTTTCAAAATAACAAAAAATGAAGTTGAAAAGTGATTCAAAATACTATTTTTGGGAAGAAAATAAACTTTGGAAAACTGGGGAAGACTTGGTAATTAGGAGATGTGTTGATGAAGATGTATATTCTTCCATCTTCGAATTTTGTCACTCAATGCCTGGTGGTGGCCACTTTGGACAACAAAGGACCTCCCGAAAGGTCCTAGACTCTGGATTCTTCTGGACTTCACTCTTGAAGGACTCCCATGAGTTATGTAAATCATGTACCACTTGCCAAAAGTTCGGCAAAATCTCCAAATGAAATGAAATGCCCCAAAAGCCCGTAATATTTTGTGAAATCTTTGATGTTTTGGGCATCGATTTCATGGGACCATTTCCCCCTTCCAATGGATTCTCATACATTCTTCTTGCAGTCAATTATGTTTAAAGGTTTGTTGAGGCCAAACCCACTAGGAAGGATGATTCTCATACTGTTAGTGAGTTCCTAAATACCCACATCTTCCATAGATTTGGCACACCTCGTGCCTTGATCAGTTACTTTGAAACCCATTTCTGTAATAGAACCATGGAAGATCTTCGGAAAATGAATGGGGTTGTTCATTAAACTTCAACTGCATATTACCCCCAAACAAATGGAATGGCTGAACTTTCTAATAGAGAAGTGAAAAGGGTACATGAGAGAATTGTAAAACGCACCAGAAAAGACTGGCCTGAAAGACTTGGTGAAGCACTTTGGGCTTATCGAATTGCCTATAAAACACCCATTGGGATGTCTCCTTTTCATCTTGTTTTTGGTAAAGCATGTCACTTACCAGTTGAAATACAACATAAGTCATTTTGGGTTGTTAAAACATGTAATTTTGATCTTGAAAAATCTGGTGAAGAAAGACTATTTCAATTGGATGAACTGGATGAGCTTCGACTTGAATCCTATGAGAATT
Organism: Viscum album; assembly: GCA_963277665.1. Taxonomy (NCBI): domain Eukaryota; kingdom Viridiplantae; phylum Streptophyta; class Magnoliopsida; order Santalales; family Viscaceae; genus Viscum; species Viscum album. The sequence continues at coordinate 414,031,605 of OY728153.1, read as the reverse complement.
CCAATCTGTACAAAGAGAAGGCTAAGGTACTCCATGACAGACACATTCTGAGAAAGGTATTTAATGAAGGTGAAAAGGTAATGCTCTTCAATTCTCGATTCTGACTTCACCCAGGTAAGCTTAATTCTTGTTGGGAAGGCCCTTTTATTATCACTAATGTTAACACATTTGGTACAGTACAAGTCCAAGACCCCTCCTCCAAAAGGACATTTATGGTAAATGGACCTCGGTTGAAAAATCCCCATGAGAGGACATGCAATCCTGGAACAACATCAACTTCCACTACATCCCCAACTTTTCTAGCCGACCTACCACTCGATGGAGAAGGTGACCCACCAAATCTAAACCAGGGGGAACCTCTTTCCCTTTAACACTCTCTCTATCTCTTCCTCTCTCTACCTCTATCTTCTTCTTCCTCTCCCTTTCATTTTTTACCACTTTATCTATCAAACCCTTTCTTTTTATCTTTATTGTGTGGGTGTGTATTTTATAAAAACCTTAAAAACTAAAAAAACCAAAAAAACACATTCACTTAAAAATTTACAAAAAAAAGAGTCATGCTTACTCACCATCGAGTTTTAAAATTTTGTCCAACCATTTTGGGGAGTTAACAGACATTTTTTCATCTCAAAATTTCTTTATTTTCATCATGACTTTGGATAAAAAATCTTGTGTCAAAATTAACAAATTTTGAATGATCAATTTTTGATTTGGAAAATTCTTTTCCCGAACCATGAGGAACAACATTTGCTTTCATGCCATGGCCACCTATGGCCATCTTTTCAAAATGTGTGTTTTTCACCCCCATTTGTGTGTCTTGAGTTTGTTGACCTTTGAGCTGAATTTACAACTTTGGTGTGTATTAATATGATAGAGGCATTTTTTAACCTCATGAGAATCACAATGGCCAAATAGCCTCCCATTACCCTACATTAATCCTCCTTTTGAAATCCCCTTCTGGCCTATGTAAACCTTTTCTTTGAAATCCACATTACAAACCCAATACCTTGTCCCAACCAAAATCTACATGGATTTACATTGCATAATTTCTTGAAATTTAAGTGTGGGGAGGATGGATTTCATTTTGGGTATCCTTTTCTTGATTTTCAATGTGTTGTCATATGCTTGAGGGAAAGCATCCATTTTAGTGTGCGGGAGAGGTCATAATTTAGTGAGTTTTGTTGTAATGTGTTCAAAAAAAATTAAAAAAAAAATCAAAAAAAAAATGCAATGAATGGGTTGTGTCTTGGTTAGGTCAAAAATCACTCTCCCTAAACCTTTGATTTTGTTATAACTATTACAATTAGTGTCTTGAGGAGATCAAACATGGGTTGGGTGATTAGTGTGAGATCTATTTCAAGTTCAACTTTCGAAAAAATACAAAAAAAAAGAAATGAAAAGAAAAAGGAACACTTATGTTATTGGGAGAAGCTTTGTGTTTTGTAAATATTACACTTCTCATCCCCTTCAAATTTTCTTCCCCTTAAAATTTTCTTCCACTTTTGTGTCATACTTCATTTTTTCCTTTGTAAAAATGTGTTTCCATTTTTTTCGTGTTTTAGTTTCAAAACAATTGTGCATTGTTTTATCCATGTTAGTGTTTTATCCCCTCTTCCACCCTTTTGGACATTATAATCCTACCGTACCATAGCCACAGAAAAACCCCTAAAAAGTCATCTTGATTCTTGTGCACTTTAGAATGGTTAATGGAAGCTGAGATCTCTTTCAAACTCTAAAATGTTCACTTTTGGTTGGTGAATTAGTGAAGCTCCATAAATTAATTTTATCATCTTGAGTGGAGTATGTTTTGTGTGTCCACATTTTCCATTTCTAAATTTGAGCATGGAAAAATTAATTAGTTTTGGAACATTTTTTCTGTAACAACTTGTGGTGGATTTCAAAATGGATGAGTGGAATAGTCTAAACCTCCCCTGATTGGAGAAAACAAAATTTTAATATTTTTTGGTGAGTGAAAATGATGTTGTCATGTTTTTCTATTTGTTGAAAATGAGGACATGTAAAAAACTAAGTGTGGGGGAGTTGATTTTATTAATATTTTCATATCTTTTTACATACTCCCTTTAATTATTTTATATGAAATGTGCATAATTTTTGTGAAATATTAATTTTTAAATATTAAATAAAATATTTGAGACTATTTGGATTTATCCAGATTCAAGTCTGTTTAATGTTTTAACAATAACAATCACCCAACATATCCAAATTGCATGATTCTGGTTTTTTAGGGTTCCCAATCCCAATTCCAACATTTCATTAGAAGTCACATTTGGAAAATTCGTCCATTTAGAGGGACATATGGACCCCACAAGAAGGCCCAAGGAAACTATGATGAAACCGGACCATATATGAAGGTCTAATTACTGAGCTCAATCCAGAACTCTAAATACCTTAATTATCCTTCAATGTTCGGAGGTCATATAAAGGAGTCCATGATAAAAATTTCAGGACCCAAATCTAAGTACAAGGGGCCCAAATAAAGCATTAAAGTCCAGCCCACCATCCTGGCCGCGAAATAAAATCAGTATAATATTATTGACATATCTCATGATGTAATGATCCAATCTAGCTGAGATTTTTCCATGTGAAAGCGGAGATATAGATGGCCGACTTTGTTGAAGAAGTCATTCTGATTTGAAGGCATCTTTCTATTCCAAAATCCATTCACATTTTGGCCATCGAAAAAGCATAGATAAAAATGAAAAGTTTACCTTTATTTAATAAAACCTCCATAACATTGGCTCTACTTGTCCAAATGCCTCCAAATTTTGACAGTAGACGGAAAACGCAATTATATACAACTTTGAAGAAGGATATATTTGGAGATTCGGCTGTCGGATTAGACAACATGGCGATGCAAGTGGAAGGACAGATTGGGAATGAAAATAGTCAACTCCATGGGCTATAAATACTCTCCCTTTATCTCATTGAGAGGGGTTGGCATTTCAGAAGAGAGGAGATCATATTGGCACGACCAAAGCCTTTACAAAGGCTTGGAAGGACCTTCCATACTCATGTTTTCACTTGAGAGACCTTTCCTCCTCTCTTTGTTTTCACTTACATTTCTGTTCTTCATTTTTGTAATCTTGTAATTCTCTTTCCTTGTAATTCTGTTTTAATGGAAGTTACTTCTTCAATATCTCTTATTCTCATCCACCTTATATATTTTAATATTAATGTTTTTAAAATTGTTTAAATTCAGTTAAATCTCCTTCACTTATTTTGCTTCCTCATTCAATCAAAAATCTGTTTTTAATTATCATCATTGTTCGTGTGTGTGTGTTCGATGTACCACTCTTTTCTAATCCCATTCTTTTTCTACTATTCTTAATTTATCAAAATAATTATTATAACCAGAATATTAAACACCCAAATGGATGAGTAAATATCTCATTGCGGTGACTCAAAATTTAGGGATGTTAAGTGATTGATAGTATTTTCTCGATGAGTATTCATTAATTTAACATTGTGTATGTTGGACATAATATGTCATGGATTAATGAAATATTTTGTTTAGAAAGTGGTTTCCATGGATTATTGGAACCATAAATACACTATCATAAACAAGTACTAATTGATTTAAGAATCCTAGTTAAGTTAAGGCTAAGATTAAAGCTTTAACACTTAGGAATTCTAATCGACGTCAACTTGTGAAGTGGGTGTTAATTTAAATGCAATATAAAGCAAAGATCAAGGATTTAACAAGCATAACTACTTAATAATGAACTCACCCCAATCATTATAATTTTGTTAAATCAATCATAATCAATTAGTCATTTCAATTAAGCTCTGCAAACAAACCCCCAATTAGAATACAATCAACTAAAAACAAACGACTATTTCAAAGTATCATCGCCGAGGATTCGACCTGAGTGCTGCTATACACATTAGCAGAGCACCAGAACCTTGACAGGTCGATAGGTGACAATTGTCCGCGCGTTTCAGCCGTGTATCTAGTTGTTTCACTAACAACATGGGTCGATGAAGATCGTCTAGTACACTCCGTGTCTATCTTGAACATGCCATGTAGTATTGATTAGGAGAACTGTTTGGGTTACCATGTAAGAGGGCTTGGTAAGGGGAACAGAATTCATGTACACTCCGTGTGTTAGGACTACACACTGTGTGTTTGGAAAACACGCCATGTGTATGGGGTGTTACCAGACCATTTTTGGCATATTTTCACGCCCACATGAAAGGCTTCAGGGAACACGCAATGTAGGAATTGTACACACCGTGTATCCATGTTTTGGAAAGCTTGAATGTTTTATTTCTCATGTTCCATCTTTAAACATATAGTTTTCAGTACTTGATAATCTTGATCTATGGTGTGCACTTGACCATGAAGATTCATGCCACTGAGACGTCCTCCGGTTTTACGCCAGTTAGAGGGTGGTGACCAGACACCAGATATGGATGTTCATAGACTACTAGAAGATCCCCCAGTTTTTTCCCATCTTGGAAACTACCGTTATCCCAGATACTGGTGCTGATGCACATATCCGAGAGAGCTTCATGAGGTTTATATATACCTTCCATGGTGTAACTCATTCTACTCCTTCCATGGCAGAGCTAATGCAGGTTTTCCACCTGCAGGATCCTCCCACATTCTCAGGGGATGGAGGACCTCAGGATGCAGAGTCAAGGTTAGAATCCATGTTGTATATCATCAATCATTTAGAGATGCCTCCAGAGGGGTGCGTCAAGATTTCTACTTATATGATTTGTGATTCCTCCAAGAGATGGTGAAACGTGATCTAAAAGGTGGGATGTCAGCAGGGTATGGCTTGGGACGAGTTCCAGCATGCCTTCTAAAACTACATTTATCCGAAGACTTCGAGGTCCGATCGAGAATGATATTTCATTAGAATGGAGCAGGGTACTCTTTTAATTAAGGAGTATTCTTCTTGATTCATATAATTTCAGCGCTTCATGCCTATTCTCGGAGGTGATGAGTTATTCATGGAATGGAAGTTCAAGGATGGTCTCAGGCACGACAACTATTCACAAGTGAACATCATCAGGATGACTTCCATCACTTCTATAGTCATCCAGGTGCTGATCACAGAGCGCAATATAAGGGATTCTATATTTGAGAGCTTGGGTGGATTGACCTATAGAGTTAGTACCCCTCCTACTGACAGTAGTTAGAACTGCAACGAGCCTTCATGTGACGATCCGAGGAGGTGCGAGACATCTTCTGGTAGCCAAGTGGTATGCTAATAGTGTGGGAAGAGCAGGAATACATGGCCACAATGCCCGAGAGACCTAGTTGAGTGACAATCATGCAGAAAGTTGGATCTTCTTCAGTGTTTCTACAAGATATTCTCATCGACTACTGGTGACAAAGGTTCTTCTATGACTTCTCATTTAGGAGTAGCACCACCAGTTTTCCATCAGTCTGGGAACTAGAGTTCTTATGTCCGTTCATGCCAAGGTGGAGGTCTTGGTCCTGGCATTCATTCTCCATGATTCCAGTGACAATAGGGTGGATCAGCTCAGAGTCGTCAGGTAGGGTCACATGGCCATGTTGTAGGCCAAACATTTGCAGTTGAGCAGACCCAACAAGAGGAGGATCCTAAAACATCTATAGTTCAACGTACAATTATACTTTCTTGAGTTTTATCTTCTGCTCTTTTTTGATATAGGGTATTCCCATATCATTATATATGTTGCGGTTGTGGAGAGATTTGGGCTCTGTATCATTTCTTCTATAGGCATCTTCAGGCTATACACTCCACTGGGGACTAGAAAGGCTACTATACGTCAGTATAAGGAGTTCCCTTTAAAGGTTGGTGGGTGTCAGTTCTTATGGGACCTCTGTGTCCTAGAGAAGATTTGATATGATTTCATTCTCAGTATGGGTTTTTTAGTTCCCTTAAAGTCTGTTATCCATTTCTATCACCATAGGGTATGTTTCACATCAACAAAAGATTGATCATTTCTTCATAATGTCGAATGGGATGTCTAGCGAAGCAGAGCAGGACCCGAGCATCATGGGTTAGGAGGAGTTTCATCCCAGATCTCTAGTCTATATCTGTATGACCAGGGGACTTCACATTTGGAATTTCTTCTAGTTGTGGAACATTTTATGGATGTCTTTCCAGATGAATTTTCATGTTTTCTTCTAGAGAGTGATGTAGAATTTACTATTGACCATGTTAAAAGAGTGGCACTGGTTAACATTCCTCCTTACATGATGGCTACACCAGAGTTACAGGAGCTCAAGAAGTTGTTATAGGAGTTGGAGGTAAAAGGTTTCATCCGACCCAGTACATCTCCTTACGGATCGAATGTCCTATTTTCAAATAAGGCGGATGATACCCTCATACATTTCATGGATTATCGGAAGTTGAACCAGTTGACGGTGAATAACTGATATCTCTTTCAAAGTATTTATGATCTCTTTGAACATCTTTGAGGAGTCCGGGTGTTCCTTAAGATTGACTTGAGATCCAGTTATCATTAGTGGCGCATTATAACATCTGATATAACTCTTATAGCCTTTTGTAGTAGGTACGGAAAATACGAGTATGTGGTTATGTGGTTCGGTCTCACAAACGCGCCCGAAGTCTTCATGGAAATGATGAACTGATTGTTCCATCCATACTTTTATTCTTTTGTGGTAGTCTTTGTGGATGATATCCTGGTGTACTCTTACACTCGACACGACCTTGCCACACAACTTGAGATCGTTCTGAGTACACTGAGGGAGAATCATTTATATGCTATGTTGTCAAAATGCCACTATTGGAGGGACTATATTCACTTCTTGGCCCATGTTATCTAAGAGACACGATTATTAGTAGACCCAGAGAAATTGAGGGAAGTGGATTCCTAGTAGAATCCTAAGAACAACTTTTAGGTACATAGTTTTATAGGGATTTCTAGATACTATAAACATTTCATACAAGACATTACACGTCTAGCAGCACCACTGACGTTTCTGACTATGAATGGTGGGAAGTTCTTATGATCATATTATTGTGAGTCAGCCTTTCAAGAGATGAATGGGAGGTTGAATTCAACACCAATAATAGTTTTTATAGAGCTTGGAAATAACAATATTGTGTATTGTGATGCATCATGTGTTGGTCTAAGAGCAGTGCATATGTAGGGAGAAGGAGTCATTATGTGTGGGTCTCAGTATTTGAGGCCACATGATAAGAACATCCTGATGCCCAATCTCGAGTTGGCTATTTATGTTCTTGATTTAAGTTGTTGTAGACATTATCTTCTGGGGGATCATTTATTGTTTCTCAATGACCACAAGTGTTTAAAGTAGATCTTCAATCAGTGTGACCTGAATTTGAGGGAGCGAAGGTGGGTTGAGTGAATTCAGTCCTTTGTCTTTGAGCTTTCTTATACACATGGGAATGGTAACGCAGTGGATGATTCGTTCAGAATGTGGACTTAGATATAGGTAGTTCAGGAGGCCAGAAGTGAGTGGTAGCTTATGGATATGATCTCTAAGATGTATTTGGAGGTGAACAAATGTCAACGGTTGACTTTTCATTCTTCTGTAGTTGTTCCCTCTACTCTTCTTGATCGAGTGTGAATGAGGCTACTATCTTATTCTTAATGCCTAGTCCTACGGGATAGTGTATCAAGAGAAGACCCTATTCCTAGATGGACCATAGGTGATGATGAGACCTTGAATCTATAGGGGCGCCTATGGGTGCCAGAAGACATATGCTAGGAGATGATTCGGGACATTCATTCCTCTGTTTGGGAAGTTCATCCTTGCATCACCAAGATGTATCATGATCTCCACCATCAGTATTGGTGGCCTGGTATTAAGAGAGATGTTTCTGGTTTTGGCATGAAGTGTTCCACCTGTCTGTAGGTGAAGGTATAACCACAATGACAAGTAGTCTTTTTTTAGTAGTTACCCATTCCCGAGTGGAAGAGGAATAATGTCACGAAGGATTTCGTGACAGGTTTTCCATGGTTTCCTTGAGGGAATGATGTGGCACGGGTTTTCATTTACACACTCATGATGGATTCTCACTTATTTCCGATCAAGGATACTTTCAATGTTGATGAGCAAGGAAGGTTGTACATCTTCAAGATTATATGTCTACATGGAGTTCCACACTCAATTTTTTCAGATAGGAATGTCAGTATTACTTCTTGGGTTTGGAAGGCGATTTAGAAGGCTTTGGGTACACATGTGCTTTTGAGTACAGATTACTATCCCCAGACCGATGTCCAGTCCTAGGATACGATTTAGGTTCTTGAGGACATGATTTGAGAATAAATCCTTGGTTTTAAATGTTCTTTGTAGAAACACACATATCTTGTGGAGTTTTCCTACAATAACAGTTTTCAATCAAATATTCAAATGTCTGCTAATGTGGATTTGTATGGTAGGCCATTCCGATCACCCTTATGTTGGCTGGAGGGAGGAGCGGCAGCTATGTTATGACCTCATCATGTCCAGGAGACAACAGATAAGTTTGAGATTATTCCGAAGGGGATCTAAACTGCACAGTCTCGATAGAGGACATATGATGATCGATGGAGATGACCTCTAGAGTTCGAGGTCAGGGATCATGTTTTCATGTGTGTCACACTGTGTTTGGGACACATGATGATTAGGAGACAAGGCAAGCTTTCTCCATGGTATTTTGAACCATTTAATATTTTGGAGGGAGTTTGTCCAGTTTCCTATCAGTTTTAGTTACCTCAGAGGTATCGGGCTATGCACGACGTTTTCTATGTTTCTCAACATTGACGTTACTTCTCATACTTGTCTCATGCTCTTAAACCTGAGGAAGTTGATATAGACGTGGATTCATATTTTGAGGGTCATCCTATCTAGATTTTTATCAAAGTAATAAGGTTCATCATGGATGGTCTATTCCTCTGGTACAAGCACTATTGTAGCACAAGCGAGTATAGGACTGGACTTGGGAGAGGGAGGTTGATGTACGATCTCAGGGGCCAGAGCTGTTTGGGGATTCTTCTTCTATTCTATCATGCTAGGGAAATTTCGGGAATAATTTATTTAATGGGGGAAGTTTGTAAGAACCTAAATCTTTTTTTCATGTATATTTTGATTTTTCTAGTGTTTATAAAAAAAAGAGTAGATTCTATAATTTTTTATGCACACATCGTGTACATTATAAGTACACGTCGTGTGCTCAGTTACCACGGGTAGTTGTGTGCTGGCTATGTAGCGGCCTTGCACACTATCATGTGAGGTGACCTAGAGGCTGCCTAAAGTGGGGCTTAGTAAGGGTAATTACACGCCTTTTACTTCAAGAGTACATGATGTGTATTTTTTTCATTAATGGTACCGCATTCTCATCTGATAGACAGAACCGTCTAGTTCTCGACCTAGTTAGTTACAGAACATCCGTAAGGCCGCGATCTTTCTCAGAGACCCTTATTGAGCATCTATTCTCTGATTCAACCTCTGTTGATTGTGTTAGGATCACCTCGGTAAGTTCTTACTTCTTCTAGAGTTTCGTTTCCTGATTCCTCCTTTTTTCCAATTTATCTTTGGTTAAAATTTATACATGTTTTTCTGGATCGATGGTGTTCTTGGGTGATTCAAGGCTTGAGTTTCACGTATATTTTTCCTACAACATCGAGGATGGTGGTTTCTGCCTTTCTGTGGAAATTCTTTGATTTATATGTGTGAATTTGTCCAATACCCTTGAACGGGGTATTGCATGTTTACTGTTTTAGCCCTGTTAATTTCATATTATGCTTGTATGCTTGAGTATAGGTTAATTGAATGTGAATAGGGTTAATTTATATTCCTTGGAAGTGTTTTACCATGCATGTTTTGTTTATGATCATTCAGTCCTGCTTAGCCTATTAGGTTGCCTTCCTTGTTTTCCATGGCTAGTTTTGTACCATGGAGTGTTTGAATTTTTTTCTGACCTGTTGTGATGTTGTAGATTGCTATCCAAGTAGTTCTTGAGTTTTAATTTGGCCGATAAGCATTTCTGTACATGTTGACAAACACATGACTGTGAGAACCTGGTGTAGTAGACCATAGGTAGAATGGACGTAAGGGCTTCTCTAGAGTGTCTATTTTTGTAGAGACCCGAATCTTGATGTACATAGACATTACATTACTTTTGTTGAATACATAGTACATTACAAAAACAGACACACAAGGATTGTAATAGTTTAGTGTCTTTGGAAAGTTGGAAGGTAAACTTCTAATCGTTGTGAAAGATCTTCAACATCTCCCATAAAGATCGTCCCATTTTTTTCTTACCTAAAATATTTCTTTTAATCCTAGGGAAAAGAAAACATTAAAATGGTGAGCTAAAATGATCAGTAAGGGTAATAATGGATAAAATAAAACATACAATATTCATTTGAACTTAAAAAAACCTGAACATTAAAAATCTTGAGCAACGACATAAAACATGGAAGTACATAAGGAATAGAACATAATGGAACATAAATCATGATAAAATAGAATGGGAATAAAACATGTAATTGTGGCATCCATTAAGCACATGTAATTATTTCCATAGTAGCCAAGGCATTGCTGCCAAGACCATCTTAGTGGTCAAAGTCCCATTCTGAATCGAGTTCACTCCTCGTTTCAGTCCAGTAACACTGAACCAGATTAACATACCGTTTTATCCATGTCTATATCATGAGATATAAAATATTTACCCAATGCATTGGAGGGAGATATAGGTCTCACCCATCTCATAATGAAATCATTCTTACTTGTGCCACAAAATAAACATACATCATTCATAAAAACCCAATGAATAGAATGGGTTTCATAAACATCATACCATCATCACATAATCTATATAAAAGAAATGGATATAATTTCATAATAAGAGATGTGAAACCATGTAAATCATAGATACATTATACATGAAACATACACAAATGAAATAATTTCATCTTAGATGAAAAATGGTTTTGATAGAACACTTGAAATGAATTCATGAGGAAAATATCATTTTTTCTTCAAAATCATTTTCTTTTCACAAAATGTCATGCAATTTTAAAAGAAATTGATTATGTTGAAAATAGACATGAAATATTTTGGAGTATTCTTCATGAAAATAAGTCTTTATAAAACCATAAAAATCCATTCGTGCCGTATAAGTTAATAAAAACATTCTTCTCGTACTTTTTCTAGAAAAGTCAAAAAAGTACCTCGTAACGTATACAAAAGAAAGATTCCTTACGTACCATGTAGTAAAAGTAAAAAATGGGTAGAAATTACTTTAAACGTACATGAATACACTTTTATAAAACATGGACATGGATGATAGCAATAACCCCAGTAAATACTTACGAATAAGCAATCTCGGATAAAAATGTGATTTTCAAAATTATCCCTTACCATAGGTCTGATATGCTTCATACGTATCCTATCCTCCTGTATAATGATTTAAATAATGTTATTGACTTATTGAAGAATCATATTAATTTTTATGATATCATATATTGTTCAATTATGACTTTATATTACCCATTATTTTGTAAATTCCATGTTAAAGAGAGTTTTGGGTAAAATCGTTTCATGGGTCGTCCGTGTTTTTGACATGTAATTATTCATATGATTACTTAGATCATGATTACTTACATCCAGAATGTAAAACATGATTTATATTTAATATATATATTCCGAATATACATATATATAATATATTGATAAATGGAAATAAATACATCGTTCCTGGAGATGGTAGGCCATACGTATGCATGAACGTTGTTTTCGTTTCATCATTGAATTGAATGGAATTAAGTAGATGACATAAATATATATATATATATATATATATATATCCAGTATCATTATTATGTCATATATTTCATGATTACTTATTATATATACTTTATAATCATTTATGAATGGTTATTCATTGAGAATGAATCTCATCGCGTCGTGGAGACGATCTTCCGTACGTACGCACGAGCGATGATATCGTTCCCATGATCGTGGAATTTTTATTGGAGTGTATTTATACTATTAAAGAATCAATATCACTTTATAATAATCATATATAGTTATTACTTTCACCATTATACCCATCCAAGTAAGGTGGCGGTTCAAAATAGATTACACCACAACGTGGAGACGGTGTTCCATACGTACGCACGCGTGGTGATTTCGTTTTACATAGGATGGATAGATGGTGAAATAGGGTTGTTTCATACTTATAATAACATATCAGTATATGATTGATACTGATGTTAATTCTTTGTAATGAAACAACCTAAGAAGAAAAAGTGAAAGAAGAAATAAAGGTGAAAGAATCGGTAACAGAAATTACGTCTTCTTTGAAGCGCCTCTTTGAGACCTCGTCTTAGGGCACTAAAATTGGTCATTGAAGAATACCATGACCTCTAGGATGTTTATAGGGAAGTGGAGAAGATACTTTGGCTGGGTTTGGCTGAGCATTAAGGCTCAAAGTGGTGCGAGGAAGAGAGGGAGGAGGTGCCCTTTAATAAGGGAGGATAGGGGAACCTTTGGAATAACTAAAAATATTATTTTATTATAAAGACAAATTCGGTTTTAAATAGCTCTAAATTGATTTATTTAGAAGATAAGGTGGGGATGGGTCGAAATCCTATCATCCAATAGAATTTATACAAGTTTAGGTCATTATACTAACCTTATCTTTTAGTTTTAACTCTTAGTTAATTAGATTGACATTTACAAGGTCACTTTGTATTTTTATATTATATAGTTAATAAACATACCATATACATCCAAGCGACCCCCAAGTGGTCCATTAATGATACACCTATCATGATATAAGTGTCTTGGCCGAACCATATATTTTTTAGGAATATAATAACAATTAATAATATAATATTTGTTTTAAAAACTATTTTATGTCAATTTTGACATTATTTGGTAATGGATTTTTGTGAAAATCATAACAGAATGATTATTTCAAAAAAAAATTAATTAAATAAATAATAAAATGTCATATTAACCTAGAAAATTATTGGAATTCATAAAAAGTCTCAAATTACATTTATTTGGGTATTTATAACATCAATTATGTCAATATTTCATTAATAGGATAATTACTGCTTCATCATTGTATCATTAATAAATTAAATTATATTAAGTCTAAAAATTACAAATAAAATACCATTATGTTGGAAATATTTTTAGATTTCTAATGAATATTTATAGTCAAATTTATCTTATATATAACCCTATATTAAAAATGATTTATTTTTTAAACATCGATTTTAACTATTTTAACCCTTCTTTAAATAAATTGATAATAAATGTCCTAATCTAATCCATGTGGGCCTAAATGGTCATATTTTATTCCTAATGTTATTTTTGTTCGAATTACACGTATCCAATAGAATTAGGATATGTGTTAGGGTAATAATAATAACACTTTTAACCTTAATTACCCTATTTACTTTTAACCGTGGTAAAAAAGTAAAAAGTTACTATTCCCCAAAAATTATTTTCATCACATTGAACCACATTTTACTTACTGAAAACAACCATGTCTCTCAGATTTTTGAAATTCAACTCACAGAAGCAGTAAAATTATGTTTTATGAAAAAATTCAGTGTTTTGACAACCACTTAGTTGTTTCACTATTCATCAAAAAATGAAAGTTTGCAGAAAAATACCAAAAATTAGGCCTAATCTATATTTGACATTATGAATTCAAAAATGATGTTAATTTTACCAAATTAAAAACATATCAGTTACATTAACTAATTTAAAAATTAATTCCTGTCGTCAAAAAAAATAGCGTGTTTTTAAGAGATAATAACTATCAAAATATTGACACTTGTTTATGTATGGTTTAAATGTGAAATTACATCCAATGAACAACATTGTATTAAATTGTAAAAATATATTCTAAATATACTTTAAAACCAATCAAATTAATAATTATCACTATTAATTATTTCGATTAAAAAAGTTGTTTTTAATTAAAATTTAGTAATTTTCACTATTCATCTGAATATGAAAGTTATCCGAAAAGTACCAAAATTTCACCCTAATCTAATTTCGATATTCCAAATCCAAAATTGATGTCCATTTTGAAAAAAAAATTTACAAAATTTCAAAAATTGGTCATTACTATTCATAACGGCTAGTTTTAATAATATTTTAATAGCATATCGTTATTTAGTGAATCTCGGAATTGCGTACTACACACGCTATCGAGGAAGGTCACGATTGCGTGCAAGGAAAGTCAAGGATGCGTATTGTGCAAGCTTCTTTTGGTGTAGCGTACACCACAAGACATTAATGAAATTAAAAAGAATATTTTTCATAAAATCTCGGGGTGTTACAATTTTTAATATTAAGATGTGAGACCATAGGGGGAATTGATAATAGTGCTTCCTTAGAGTGTCAGTAGTTCCTCGACGTGGACCACATGGGGTGTGTGATGTAAGTTCTTCCTAAGACAATATTTTAGTTACTTATACGAGATAATAGGTGTAAATTGAGGGTTAGTCCCTCCTCAAAGAGTCTATTCTTAAGCTGAACCAGAGGGGTTAGACTATGTGTACATCCCAGAGGGTTTCTTGAACTTGTTTAGTTGAACCATAGGGGTTAGGCTGTGTCTAATTTACATATGGTTTTCGTTTGTATTTAGCTGGTTTCTTGTGTTGTGTTGGTTGAATTAAAGGGGTTAGTCTGAGAGTACATCTCAAAGGGTTAACTGCTTTGATTAGCTGGATACATAATACATGTTTTTAATGATTTGAAACTGTATAAATGATTTCTTTTGAGTACTTCCTTGTTACTTCACTTTTTTCTTATTGCCTACCATATATTCACTGAATGTTAGGCACAAATATTTTGGAGGTTTACTTCTGGGAATTATTCTCACAACATGGTTGGGTCATTCTTTTGGGCCCAAACAGATTTTATTGATTTATGTATATATAAGGGAAATCACCCTTATACATCAAGTACATGACTGCTTTGGATCTGGAGAGCATGGGATCAAGCATTGCCTTGCAATGTTGAATAGTAGTTTACTTGTTTCTTTCTTTGTACTTCGGATTTGTAATGTATTCAGCATTTTGACTTTTTTTTTCTATTTTCCTGGACATATGTATCAAGAATCATTTTATATATGTTCTCAAGTTGTTATTAATAATTATCTTCAGCTGTATCCCATTGTATGTTATTATTATTTATTCCGCTATTATATATCTGTTTACTTCCGTTGTGCTACTCTTCTAATGATGGAATAATTTCCCCACTATCACATCCAAGGTCCTCGCTACCAGTCGTCAGCCTCTAGCATTCAGTGAAATGCGCTCGGGGCCATGTGACCAACTAGGTACGGGGAGCCTCATATTCTATTCTGGAACCATGGCGTTAGAGGGACATTACTCACCCTATTTGATAAATCCTTATCATTGTTTTTTTCTTTTTTAACACTATCATGGATGGACGATTGAACATTAATCTATGAATTATATTATATATAAATTTTTCACAAGACATTATATCCATCATATACATAAACCTCAAAATTGGATCTCTTTCAATCCTTATCATTTAAAAATACATTGGTATTTCTTATAGAAAACATCATCACCCTTATTATCCTTTATTATATTGTTAATGTATTGGGGTATCATAATTATTAATCAAATACATCAATTTACTCTTATACATATTCCAATAATTATATATATTCATTCATTAAAATTTTATAATAAGTAAATATATCTCACAATTATATATATATATAACATCTCAATATATAAAATGAATAAATTAAACCACCAACATTAAATAATCTGTTTTGAAACATTTCTCATAATTTTTCAATTGGATATAGGCATATTCTATCACCATATCATTAAACTATAATGAAACTCTAAGACGATAAATTGATGTTTCACTATGTATGAAAACACTTATCTATTGTAGGATATTGTATGAACAAGCACACTAACCAACATTTTATTTAGTTCATTAAAATCCTTCTAAAAATTATATTTCAATTTCAACAAAACCTCATTTAAATTATTTGACATTATTGTATTAGATATTATTGAGAAATTACTTATAAAACAGTGATAATAACTTAAAAACCTAATAAAATGTTTTATACTAGTTATCATGGTTTGTGTAGTTCATATTTGGATAATAATGATGTTTTATGTATCAACTAAAATACCCTCACATAAAATTATATGACCCAAGAATTATACTTCTTATAGCCAGATTTAAAAATAGAAAATTTGGGAATATATATTCTCATTACTTTGGTTAATTTTAATAATAACCAAATGTAAAACATGATCTTACTCACTTTTCAAATATATTAGAATATAATCTACAAACCCTACCATATATCGATCAATGTTATCAATATATATTCTAATAATTAAATACATGAAGTTAGAAATATAATGTGAAATTTCAAATGGAACTAATAGAAATTTATAATGACCATACCTCATTAATAAGAATATATTGGGTATATTATTCGTTAAGAAACTTAGATGATGATATCAATATTGAAGATTAATCATGGAAAAATAATGATCTCCATGTAATTGATCAAATAATTATTCAATATGAGGTGGAGGATACATTATATTAATAGTTATTATTTTATGTTACCAATAAATAATTGAAATATGAATTGAACATTATTTATTTATATAAAAATGACTATTTTCAACAAATTGTTATGCAATGGGTATAATGAATCTGGTATATAGATTCTCCTTGATATTGTTATTCAATTCCAACAACTCAAATGGAGATATTATATATAGTGTCTTATAAATAGGTGTAGCATTAGTGTTGTATTATTTTGAAAAATCATCTTCATGATTCCAGGTAAGACTAAGAAATTCTTCAAGAATGACACAAATAAACACCCATACAATAAAAAAGTATTTGATGTTAATTTACTCCCTAACCATATGAGATATTATCCATAATTAAAAATATCTAATTCATATATGATATATGTAATTTCTCTTAGGGGTTTAGGTTCACCATTTAAAAGATAAAAAATCATAGGTTAATTATTTATAAAATATTAGTTTTTATAAAATTAAATATGACCAATAAATAAACAATTGTTGATATGTTCAACCATAACATATTCACTAGGTTGAGAATAATATTTTTTTGAATTTTATTTGATGTAATAAAATATTAGTTTTCATAAAATATCATTAATGTTATTTTTGATACTATTCATTTAATTTTACATTGAGGTAATCATGGAAAATATAGAGTTCAAATATAAATTTTTTAAACATAATTATTCTTCTGTTATTGTCTAAATAAATAATTTAACACATCAATTCCCCCAAACTGTAAAAAATCAATATTTTTAAATTCTTTAATATTATTCTATAAAATGAATAAATGATATATCAGTGTTCTGTAATAATTTAGTTTATGTTTTTAATCACTAAATATTAAAAATAAATTTCAATGATAAAAATAAAATTATCATTAAAAAAATTTAGAACCAAAATAATATTATTTTTATGCAATTCAATAAATATATATTTTAAAAATAAGGAAGTGAAGTTTTTTGCATTGCCATTTACTTAAAATTTATAACGGTACAAATGAATGTCAAATTGGAAGAAAATGAATTTCTTTTTAATTTTGGATGATTATGGAAAACAATACTCATAAAATGATTCAAGGGATTATGATGTAATGAATTTTAAGCCTTATCACAGTAGTTTTTAATTATTATTTCCAAATTTACACTTTCTACGACGATAAATATTTACTATAAATAATATTAATAAAGTGGAAATAGGAAATTTTTAAAAAAATTGTCTCACTTTATTCAATATATGGGAGAAATATTTCAATATTAAATTCTTATATTTTTATGAAGATATTTTATATATAAATGTGAAAAATCCAATGGAACGTACTTTTTAGAAAAATGTGTTTCTATGAATAATGATTAACCTATATTAAGATAGTGTCTATTACTAATTAAAAATGGAATTAATTATACAATTATATATAAAATGTTTCACATATAACATGGATATAAAATTAGAAATATAATGGGACAATTAATTTACTTTACTAATATAAAATAAATGACAGTATTTGTATAACCATTATTTTTTAGTATTTACTGAAGAATAAATCATTTCAGAAAAAATCCCAAAAAATCACCCATAGGAAATTTTATTTTATTTTTTGAAAATTTATATAAAATTAAAACAAATTCTAAAATTTGTAGAAATTAGTTATAATATTGATGCTCAGAATATAAAAATGGGTTTTAATGCAAGGAAAACATTGAATCCTTAAATATATTTTATATAAACTAAATACTTGTTTTGTATGAAATAAGGGATCTATATGTATAAAATAAAATATTTAAATTTGTTTTTTAAATTATGGGTAATTTTATTCATACCCACCAATCTAATGGTTTTGAAATAACAATCAAATTATATTTTTTCAATATATTTTACATTTTTTAAACATAATATAAATGTAAAAAAAGCAATCAAACAAATTAAATAAATTTTATGATACATATATAGTAAATTAGTTGGATGTTAAATTATACCACATTTATAAGAATTTATCCATATAAAATAGTTTACTCTAATTTAAATATACAAGGATACATCTAACTCATCGCATCCCCAAGTTCCCATGATCTTCCACGGTTTTATGATTTCCACAAAAAAATATAACTAGGTTAGTGGTGTTGTCTCATAAAACATTCCATCTATGATATATAACATCCCTAGGATGTTACATATAAGATATATCATGCTCTATAATTATGATGTATGATTTAATTTTATTTGAAGGCTTAGGTATGAAAACTATCTGTAAAGACACATAGAACACATTTTCAACTTTATAGAGATTCGTTATAAGTTTAAAATGAAAAGAAACCATACCAATATGATCACTAATGTCAATAGGATCGACATATAAAGGGTAATATTTAATTTATTTTTAAATCTCATAGTCATTATCCAATGATATGTTTATATATATTTCATTCCACCAACATTGAACTATATATCACATCGACGATTGTCAAAATTTATTTTTTGTAGAATCAGATTTGTCCTTTAATGACCCAAACATTTATTAATGAAAATTACTATTGATCTATTTAAATGTATTATTATATAAAATGGTTATATAAAACAGATGAACTTCCTTGTTTTTATGTTTTTTGATTTTATTTTTCTGTTATGAAATGTTACCAATTCAAATATAGTCGTTGAACATTGATCACATTATTAGTATTAATATAGGGTTTTAAAAAATCAAATTTACTCAGAAAAAGGATGTGATGGACACATCCAGATGAATTGATCCATACGAATCTCATTTTTTGGATCTTGGAAATATGGTTGTGTCACTAGGATTCTCTCTTGATTAAGCCCAAGTCGAACTACAACATGTTAACCATGAACGGAACTGCCTATGGGAGAAGTGGGAGTTAAAAGAGATTACCACAACATCAATGTTATCCGAGCTACCCAAAGAGTCTTTCAACAACGCACACTTTACCCTTATGTATTATGTGGTTGTTATAAGGGGATAAGTCATAATTCCCTACCACTATGTTTATATACATTATTTTTTTGTATAAATAAAATATATTCATTTCATTATTGTTACATTGTAAATTGGTTTTAAATCAAAATAGTATTTTCAGTTAATATTTAATTATGAAATATATTTTGATGATTTAATGGATTTTTTGAATTAAAATATACTTTAATAAAATATTATTATTACTAAATTTTTTTTAAATATAAATTATTATATACTTTTTATGAATTCACATATAATTTTTATTATGTTTGAAAACTCTCTTTGTCAAAACCCATGAATTTTCAATAAATATTGTTTTTTTATTTTAGAAGTGAAAATTCACATATTAATAAAAGTATTTAGATAAAATTAATATTATTTTTGGAATCAAGATGTTGAAATATTCCAACGATTAATTTTTCATAATTTTATGAGACGGTTGAATTTTTGAGTAAAAATTAAATACCATTGAAATATATAATATGTTTAATGACATAATAATGACCCAATAGTTATTTAATAAAATACTATAAATTTTTTCTTCGCCTAATATATGTTTTACCTTTAAAATAATGTAATTTTAGATTTTTTTGATTAATTTTATGGTGCCTTAGGGCACCCTCCTAGACTTATAATAAATTTTAACATTAAAATGATTTCCTTGAGAGTGTGGCTCACCTCCCCCAAACAAGAAATTTATTTAAATAATATCATCCAATAGACATATAAAATATTCTTTTCCAATCCACTTTTGAAAAACCCATTGGCCAGTTTGGGTTTTTTATTAGTTTAATTTGTGGGGTCCAGAACATAATTAATGAACAATCATCTATATTTTTCTATAAAAACCCTACAAAGATCCCACTTATATTCACTCAAAACCCTTGTATAACTTCCCTACTATACCCTCCTTTCTCTTGTATTCTCTCAAGGTACCCAAATATCCGATGAATCCTCTCTCAAGACTCTTTTAATCCACTGATCACACTTCAAAATGATGGATTTCTTCATTTCTCATATTTTCCCCAAATTTTTTTATATTTTTATACAATTTTATATTCAATTAAATTTTTTGGGTTATGATTTTTCACCTCCAATATTATGGCCTCATTATGTTTGAATGATGAGTGACCTCTTTAGCTCGGATTAATCTTTCCCATGTACACCCATTCCATTACCAAAATTCTGTAAGAAATTTATCTCTTCTAATTTTCATTCAAGAAATTATTTTATATTATGCGTCTAATTTCAATTACATATTTTTTGATATTTTGTTCCATGAACCCCTTACATTCCATTTTAGGTATAACTGATGAGTGACCCCATTCTCTGTCACCAACCTAATTTACGATTTCTATTTGATGTTGCTATGCTGAAAAAGTTACACTAAAATTTCCCTTACCAAATTCATCAGGTAAGTGAATACCATAACCATTTCTATATCAATGGTATTCAACATGATAAAAAATTAATTATTGATGGAGTAATTACCTTTATGTGTTCCACATATCTTATTTGTTGAATAAATGACGATTTTCAATTAATCTATGTTGTATGATCTATATGGAACACTAATGCATGAAATGAAATGATTAAGAAGGGTGAGCCCTGAAAATGTTCCAATGCATTAGGTAAAGATTAGTATCATGATACGTCAAGTGAAATGAGGTTTTTCAAATCCTAATTCATGTTCAATGTGGTTTTAATAATGCTCCATGTGAATTGATCCTTGGATCATGTTAATATTTTGTTAAATGTTGATTCCACATTTCTATGTTATGTTAATAAAACTATATCATTCAATTATATTCATGTTTCTCTTATTATACATTGATATGACTATTTAATAATATGTATTTTATTATTCAAGTTATTCATTCTTTACTCTTTTATTGGGATTTATGGCTCACCATTTTCACATATATGTCCTCTAGTTATCCCATTCAATGCTATGTTCGATGAAATGTTGTGACCATGTAAAGGATGTTTTCAATAAAGATGTTGTATTATTATGTCTTCTGTTGTCATGTAATGTCCTTAATTTCCAAATACACTAGACCTCTCTATCCCCAGAGTTGTATCAAGTGAAATTTTATGTAATAAATCATGTTTAAGTGTGTAATAAAGATAAGGGTTTTTATAGATGGTATGAAAGGATATGTTTAGTTTTATTTGGAATTAGGATTAGAAACAGCCAAGTGAAAGGCTTTAGGATAATAATAAGTATAATAAAAAATACCTAAATTTTGTTGAGTATTGAGTAACTAGTTTATAAAAAAAATACTTCCCTATCTGGATATGAGTAGGTATACGTGGCTCTATCATAGTTGTATCTAGGGGTAAAACCCAAAAACACCGCTTTGAGATAGAGTCAAATGGGAACTAGTGTATAAAAATAGGCCTTGATACACTCTTGGTTATGACACTCCTGGGGAATATTCATTGGTAAATTTATAATCGTAGTATGAACCACTTTTAAGGGAATAAAAAAATTCCACTAAGAATATATGTCGGGATTTATATCATGGAAAACATATATTCAATCTTATAAAATCATATGTTATGGAAATAAAACTAATTTATAATTCATAATTTTTTTTTTGATTACCCACTATGTGTTACCGCTAACATTCCATTTGTTCTATCCAATTTCTGGTAATAGGAGGACTTATGCTATCAACTGTTATGAAGATCAATGTGATGACTATTCTATATAGATTCCCAATCTGATGGGAGCGGGAATCAAACATTTTTCAAGATACTATCTTAGATAACTGATGTTTTGAATAGAAACATGGGTCATGAGGAACGTTCAAACCCTCCAATGAAATAGAAAGGTTTAATCAAGAGCTTCATGAGACAAGGTTATCATTTTGTAATGTATCATACGATCCATCAATCATAGAAAATTGGATTGACTCCATTGAGATGATCTTATCAATCCATCAATGTTATGAACAAGAGAAGTTACTTCTGGAATCTTGTCATATGAAGGGTGAAGTAAATCAATGGTGTACATTGATAAAATGTATTAATCCTGATGAAGAGATCATGGATTTGGAATTGATGGATTTCAGGAATCTATTTTTCTATAAATATTTTCCTTACACCCACCAACTTAATATGGAAAGGGACTTCCGTGACCTCACGAAAAAATAATACAAATCCATCGAAGCGTAGGAGGAAAAATTTATAAGTCTTTCACAATAAGACTCTTTCATTATCATTAATCTTGAATGCATGGTTTGTCGCTTCATTGGTGTGTAAAAAACTAGTATATTGAAATACCTAGAAAACAATGACTTTGAGATATATGAGGAAATTGTCTGATGTTCCCCCAAAGTCAAAATGGAGTTCGGAAAATTTCAAGGGTATCAAGGGGATAAGAAGAGTAAGGTGGATTTTAACTCTTGTACTCCGACAGATAAAAACAATGGTGCTAAGAAAATACAACAACCCACTTTCTAAAGGTGTGGAAAGAAAGACCCAGATATTGCCTGAAGGGGATGATGAAATTCATTAGGTGTGGAAGAGAATAGAACAATTATGTTTACTACCGACAAGAAAAAACTGTGGCTGCGACAGAGGATAGAAACACCCCATTCGACCCTCAACGCGTTTTTCTTTACTTCAACATCAACGAAACATTAAACTTTCAAAATCGGTCCCTAATCGAATGGTTTTAGGAGGCAACCAAAAACCCCCAAGGTAGGATTGGTTATATTTTTCTGTCACTACCTCTGAAGTGAACCCCGTCAATGATGTGGTGATAGGTACGCTAGTTATTCATTCATCAATAAAGAAAATAATTTTATATTCTAGTTATACGTATTTTTTATATCCAAAATGTGTAGTAGAATAATACTAACACCACCAAAAATCATGGATATAAAGTTGTCAGTGAGAAAAGAAAATGGGGCACTCCATAAATTCCATGAATATATCTCACCTATCATAATTTGTGTATTTAATCAATATCAACTTATTATTTATTAGGGGATTATTACTCAAATAATAACAAATTATTGTTTCTAAATTTCAGATTTTATAATTCATTAACCTATTTAGTGTTATTGATCAATTACCTCTAAATATGGAAATCTAATTTCAAATAATGTATTTCTACAATAACACTTTCACATTGATTACAACCCAATGCTAGAAATAACATTTCACATGACTTAATGCATTATTCAACTACAAATGTACTAGTAGTTACATTATGATATGGAAGCATTTATCACTACACATTATACAACATAGTTGAATCAAGATATGGAACAAAATGTTGTTAAATACATGAAATTATATTCATCCTAACATGATTCACTTACACTAATTTTTTAATGATATACTATGTTATAACATTACTTGTATTTTCTTACATATCTAAATAATCCCTAAATTTTTTGGGTGATGATTCCTTTTCCTTTGTAAGATTCCACCACTAAAGAATCACACATTTTGTGTAATATCATAATAACCAAGGATATTATACCACAATATAAAATAACATATAATGATAAAACTTCTCATTTACTATAATGTATTATTATAATTTCAAGTTAGTTATTTTTATTTAAAACAATCTTCTACAATTTCATAATAAAAATCATTTGATATCTTCTATAGGGACACTAAATTGAGTATTCATAAGCATGATTTTACTTTAATTCAATTGTATATGATATAAGGAATCACACTATGTGATATATAACTGTTTATCATTTTTGGAAAACTAGATACATATATGATTCTTATATTATAATGGAAATAAAACCTAAACTCTAGTAACTTAGATCCTTTGTTTAATTTATTAAAATGGTATAGGATAGATGTATTTTCACTATAAAAGTCTTTTTCAGTTAATTAGTCTTGAAAAAATAATATATAAATGACTCTGATATTTAATTGAAAGAAAAATATTTTCATTGGAATCATTCATCAATCCTGGATATCATCCATAATACATTATTAAAATAATAGGGAATATAAAATTAATAAAATTTGATCTCATATACTCAGTAAGGGTTACATACAATGAAAGTTAACATGATAAAATAATAATTAATCAACTTATAAGTGTAGATAATCAAAACAAATTTCATTCATTCAACACTTTTCTTCAATTAGTATACATGGATAATATGAATATTAAAAATATAAAAATAAATTAAATAGAATTTTTAATAAAGTATAAAAAAGAATATAGGAATGCATTATCAATGCCTCTCCCCCAAGATATCATGAATATTACCATTATGAAATCTCAAACAAGAAATAATTCAAAATAAATTTGTTATAGTAAGTCAAATACCCATGTAATATGTGATTCCATAAGTATTGACTCATTATAGTGATCTATGAATAGATGGTCTATCGGTAACATTTCCATATCCATCAGATAATCATCATATGCATTCCTTATATTTTCAATTATATAAACTATTGAATCCCAAAATTCCAAATAATTCAAGAATATTCAGTATTGAGAAAATAATTTAAACATAAACACCTAAAAATCATAAACATTTACCTAAAGAATATATATGGTGTCATTGGATCATATCCATAGTGAAAAAATGGGGATTTTCATATTTGGAAGTACACTTAAAATATCACTACAATATTTATTGAGGAAAATTCCCATTTTTCATTGAAATTACTTGTTAAAATATAAAAAATACAATAATATTATAGTAACAATTCATATGATAATTAAATTGGAAACATAGAAAGGAAACATAAAAAACACTTTTCATTCATGAATTCATGAAATTCCATTCATGGCATGTATGTTAAAATAATGAATCATTTTACCTTTGCTTTAAAAAGTCTAAATTACCTCCTTTAGAATATCACAAGAATATTTATTTTAATTAATTTGTTTAAAAAATTCATTTTTTAAATTAAATTTAATCAATAATAGTGGTGTATTAAATAATTCATGAAATCATTTTTAGAAAACATGGACATTGAATAAATATTATTTTTGACCGAAGAGGGAAATAATAATAGTTCACTTTAAAAATATTCTTTTAGTATCGTGAGATTTTAATTAGAGGAAAATAAAAAAATATATGATGCATAAATAACTAGAAGTTAATATATTAATAATATTAATAGGAGATATATTATAAAAGGTCTTCATTTATAACACAGTCATATTTTATCCTTGATAAAAATTTGATTATAATATAAATCTCTTAACTGATGTTTGACTCACTCTATGTGATCTTAACCTCATACATAATAAATTTTTATTTATAATAATTTTATGAGACATTAAAAAAATTATATTATCATATATGATCCATTTATAACATTTCAATTAACCATTTATTAATAATATCTTATAATGTTGTCATTTCATGGTATTATCATTTTCTTTTTTCTCGTGACCTTCATATTTATAGTTCTAATAATCATTCTTTGATCATAGTTCTGTTATCTCCCTAATATTAATCATGAAATATATATATATATATATGACATATTATTTATATACTTATTGATAGTAATCCATAGAATATTGAGTTTGTAAATTGAGTTATACATTTTTGGGAGACAGTAGGAAATATATTGGCATTAATACAATTTTAACTTCACAATGGAATAACCAAATGAATGGTAAATAATAATTGAACATAAAAAATAATTATCATGACATATATTGATTAAAAAACCTTTTAAAAATCCTTTTATTTAATAAATAAAAAAGGAAAAAATAACACTTTGTGGAGGAGGTAGTCAACATATACACCTCAGCGATGTGACTGTTTTCATATGGAAAATAAGGTAAGAAGACAGAAATGATAAAACTAATTCATAAAGTATTATTATGTCATAAATAAAATATATAAACATTCACCATAACTTAATAAATATTCATGAATGATAATGATTTAGAATGTGTAGTATCTTGATGTGGAAGGGGTAGTCTACAAATATGGATGAGCAATATATTTACTTCCCATTTGATGTAATAGAGGATGAATAATGGTGGTTTTGAAATCATAATAAAAAAGTGTTTTATTGATGATAATAAATATATTGTTTTATTATTAATACTATTTATTTAAATAATTTATAAAAATAAATATATTGACAGATTTTGGGTGTGATTATTATCAATTCTTTGGTATACCTTAATTAGTTCCTTACTGAAGGACCGTGGGGATCATCATTTAATATGACTATTAATTATACTTTTAGTATATGGAATTTTATCAAATAAATTTTTTGGATATTTTTATGCTAAATGGATCATCATTGGGTAATGAAAAGATAGAATGAGATTCCTTTTATATTATAGGAAGGGGTCACCCTTGGAATAAATTAATATACGAAATAAATAGAAATTATTTTGCAGGTTCAAGTGGATCCAAATTAACATTTAATCAAATATATTTATTAGGATGAGTCACCATTTATCATGTATTACTTTATTAAAGGTTGTGGTGACATTTTCATCATCATCTCTTTGTTTTACCCCCTTATAACCCTTTTGAAAATTAAAGGAACATCAAAAAAATTACTCATCAAGAGACATGAATGTTATCATAAAACAACTGGTCACCCATAAATTGACCATTGTTTTTATATTCAACTTATCCTGATACCATGTCCAATGACTATATATTTAGGATGTTTTAATAGTTTTTCAAAATATTATTTTTCACAAAACATAATTAACGTCATTTTTTACTATATTTTTTAAAATCATATTAAATACATCAATAAAATGATGAAATTATAATATAATCAATTATATAAATAATACAATTTTATATTAATACATAAGTATTTTTCAACATTATATATATCTGAAATTTCATTAATTTTAATATCATTTAGATAATCTATTTTAATTTTCTTTTAATTGAATAAAAAATCTGTTATCAATGTGTAACTATTTAGTGTAATTATCAAATAAATAAAAATTTCATATAAATTAAAATGAAGAAAAGAGTATTAATTTAAAAAAATAAAACCCAACCATTTTTTTATTAATGCTATCATATATATATATATATATATATATTAATAACAATGAGAGTTAAATTTATGACATTATCGTCTACTTATATAATATAATTTTCGAAATCAATAATGAATGAAAAAATTGAATATTTTTTAATTTTCAATAATTATTGATGAAATATAATCATAATATTAAATAAATAAAAGTTTTTTTTACAAATTTAACACCTTATCACATTAGTATATAACTGTAATTACTCAATTTACCATTACCCATGTGACACATATTTACTTTGGTTTATATTGATAATGACAAAAAGTTAATGGGAAGTATTTGCTAAATTTAGAACATGTGATTCTAAATATAAAATCCAATTTTCAAGATTCAATTCCAAGAAGTGAAAAATTAATTTTTAGTAATACTTGATCTAATGAAAGAAAAATTATTTTTAGAGATATTTGTTATTAAGAATTAAAATTAAAAATCATCTAAATTATGAATATTGATGATTAAAAATATATTTGTTTAGATTATTTTAAATATAATGAGAAATATTTCCCATTATGATAAAATTAAAAATATAATGGAAAATTTAAATTAATTTTTTTTATCAATGAGATGGTATTATTTGAAGATATGACTTTTTAAATATTTACTAAAATATCACTAATTTAAAACAAATATCAAAAATATATTCTATGAAATTTTTCCCCTAATTTGAAAGTTTAGATTATTTTTTGAAGCATCACATATATAATTTAATCAAATTAGTAAAAATATATATTTATCAAAAACATTTTTTTAAAGAAAATATATTATTGAAATATTAAATTGATTTTCAATAAATTATGTACTTATTTCTTAAATAACAATAAATACATTTATATTAAATAAAATATTTATAATAATTTTTAAGATTTGTTTAGTCCTATTAATACACTCCAATATAATTATGAGGGGATTATTATTGTCTAATTATATTTCAATAGTAAGATGTGGTTATTTTAAACTTAGTGTTTCATAAAATCAAGATAATAAATAAACCATGTTTATTTTAGGATACATATAAAAAATTGGTCTTATAATCCTTCTCCTACACCTATCCCCAACCCTTTGGGATATAGGTATGAGAATAGATGTGGAGGTGTAATTCAGTATGATCAATATGATCATGCTCATCCCTGTATAACAAAGGGCAATGAAAATTACATGTATGAGCAATAATAGCTCTATATACTCACAATTGAACATATTCTGGTTGTACATACTATTGATATGTCCCTATAGTCCATGCCTATGAAAGAAAAAAAATCAATCCACTTATAATTTGATAGGATTTGATAATGGTAAGGCACTGATATCCCTAATTATTATGACCTCTAAAAATAAAAAACATTAGTGTTGAGTACCAACTAAATAAACAATAATAGATAGTTACATAGAAATAAGAAGAAGAGGGCTGGGACAAACTCCTCACTGTTTTGAGCTTCGACTACCCAAATGTTCATGTACATACCTCGTAGGCTATATTCCCCACAATTCATAGATTACTCCTTTATCTAGATGATATCGAGTGCACATGAATACTATCAATCACCTCGAACTTAATTTGAAACACCATATTTTTATTCAACATAAATTTGCTGATGATATGTGTGATAATTGGATATAGGACCTCCTCAAGACACAAATCTCTAAAGTACTTATGTTGATATATGTATGGGTATAAATGATGAAGATCTTTAAAAATGATATTGATCTCCCATATTATTATACATTATTATTTAAGGGAGGAAAATAAAAATTTATTTTCAATTCCATTCAATTATGAAAGATATAATTCATGGAAAAACATATGAGAATAATACCAAAAAACAATATTATCCCTTATATCCCAATGATAGAAAATCCACCACATGTGTAATACTCCTTATATATAACTAATAGCAATGAAAACCCAATTATCCGTCCCTTATCAGATAAAAATTATGTCAATCCCAAGATCCTATAACTAGTGATAAATATAAAAAAAGACACTCTCCTCATACATCTCTAATATATGGAATTGGAAATCACAGAATCTCATATTCTTGCAAACATCATCATTTTTCTGATAAATAATACGATATTCAACTATATCATTATATTGTACCTCTCTAACCTGAAACACACATTGATTATAACCAACGTGTATCTATATAATTATAGAGGATTATACAATGCATTGTAGCATGGAACTCATTTATGAATCATTTAATTATATTTATTTCTATTATATAAAATCACCCTAACTAAAGAATAAGAACAAACTTATATTATGATTATACATGTACTAGGTTTTTAAGCTATAATTATCATTATCAATCCTTGAGTGTTTGATAATCTTATAGTCCTTTTTTAGATCACATGGATCCCTAATCACCTGCTTCATGTACGGTATCATATGATACAACAAATTATATGATTTAAAAACATTATTTTCCTATAAATACAATAAAAATTTTCGAAAATACTAACTACAACCTCTGTCTTAACTCAGATCCTTACCCCAAATAAAACATTATTATCACACACCATTAATGGGAATCTCCCCTAGGTTTTAATTGTATATGAGAGTGAAATCGGGGCCCAATTATAATAGGCCCAGGTGTGGAGACTATCTCACTCATAGATATTTTTTAATAAAATTAAAAATCGTGAAAAAAATATAAATATTACAATGGTCAAAATTAATGAAACTACAATGAATCCTTCCTCGTAATAATTTTACTATAAAGTGTTAGATAGCTAATGGTGTAAAAAGAAGATTTTGTTCTCCCCTTAGTCCTTTTTGTAATAGAATATCCAAAACTTTGTTCTCATGTGTAAAAGTTTGATATATATCCATTTATACATTAAAATGTATTAGTTATGATGTTAAATAAAAAAAGACTATCGTAGAGAAACATTTCCTATGAAATGCTTGAAAGGATTGTTTGATTCAGTTTCCTCTTATATGGGACCCATTCATATTTGACATACACATATCCATTATATTAAACGTGGTATATGATTAAGTATTAAGAAGATTTCTTGGACCATAATATTTTATAACCATGAGAGTCACTAATATTTTATCGTAATTGATAATTCCCCTCCTCATATGATGCATTTTTTTCACAACCCATGAATGATAAGCCGTAAAAAATATCATGGTTGATTAAAAATGAATCACCACCCCTTGGTATCACTGTTGTTGCATACATATATTTTGATTCAGTCAAGTCCCCTTTAAAATTACCCCTCCTAGAAAATAATGTAATGGAATACACGACCCTGCATGACTCATCTCTAGTGAGAACTAGGTTGGATACTATAAATAATAGTATAAATTCACATAATTGAGTGCATTACATTATAATATCTCAGGATCATAACATAAAACAACAAACTAATCCACCATTATATCAAAGAAATAAATTAAATTCTTATAAAATAATGTCCCATTTTTCATAAATAAAATATGTAATGAAAAGTTTCCAATGATAAAACAATAAAAAATGAAAATTCTATTTCCCTAACCACACCAATATAAGATATGAGTATGTAATGTAAAAAAATATCACCAAATCTCTCTAAGAAACCTAAAAATTAACTGTATTAGTACTTTGGGTTGGAAATATTTTTATTCTTAGTAGGATCATAACCAAGTTTTATAATGAAAAAGTGGATATGGAGTATTAATTCTGAAATGAAAAAATAAGATAAATCATCTTATAAAAAAATAAGTCAACTTTACCACATTGACACACCAAGGATCTCTTCCAAAATTAAACATACAGTAGTAGTATATTAAACTCATAATAATTTATATAAAGTGACCAAGTAACTATTATCCCACAAGTATAGTGATCACAACCAATGTGAATACATCCTTTCCTCCCATACCATTCATATCCTCTAATGATTGAGCAAACCATATATAATATCTTGCAGTATAAACTACAAGTATATCAATTGACACTAATAGCACATCTTGTATGACATGAACTTGTTAGTATACCATCATGATCAAGTTTTACATCAGCGTAATTACCTACCCCTATCATGCATGACCCCCAATATATATCTCAGCATCAAGAGAAATAATTACTTTAAGACGGTGCTAAAGTGGGAATGGGGGAGAATGGTTAGCAGTCCACCTATATCATCCTCATGTGAAATATAAGGAAATAACAACTTCAGGATATCAATGCATCAATCATGTTACCCTACATTGGTGGGGTGAATAAGAAAAACCATGGAAATATAGTTATATAATATTCTCACAGAATCCCACACATATGGGATAACATAAGAAACATTGCCACAACCATCGAAAAAATAATAGAAATACCAGACAACTAGGTGTTTCCTCTATTACAGAACATCCAACCTCGCACATCACAAAAATGGCCCCAAAAAATGAGTTATCATTTCCAATTTTAAATAATTTTTCATCCAACCATCTTTATTAATTTGGATATTAGTTTAAATTCAGACTAATGAATTATTTATCCGTAGCCACATTTATCTTTGTCAATGTTATTCCATTATTACCAAACATCTATCAAGAAATCAATATGATGAACATTCCCAAATTGAAACAACCACAATACTAGAAATATTCATGGTCACCAAGCCTCAAAAAATCAAGGTCACCAATCCACAAACTAAAAATTTCCCCAATCCTCAAACAATTAAATCCCATATTCCACATACTGGAAATGGAAAAAATTTATATATTTAATGTAATTAATACATAATATATATATATATAGAATTTAAATTTATAATCATTTTGTATTTTAAAACTTTATAGATATTTTAAAAATAAATCCATCATTACAATAAGAAACCTCATAACACGAATGAGAAAAAAATTTAACAAAAAAATTAATGAAAATTGATAACCACATACATATAACATCATTAAATATCATATTTGTTAGTCGACTTTATTATCATTAAAATTAAAATTTATTTCAATCACCTAATGGTAATTAAAATCATGTAATTCCTAACAATTAAATTAAAAGGAGCTTTAAGTAAATTTCCCATTAAAATGAAGATTTCTGATTCACTACATAATCCAAACCAATAGAAGATGAATCATGATATCAAAACCACTAAAATAATTATAAAGAAATATGAAACATAGATATGATTCATCAAAATAATTTCCTAACTGACTCCCAAACTCAAAAAATATCATTTTCATAAAATTTAAATGAATGCTCGAGGGATTAATGGAAGTGGATACAGGGAATGACTCAACCATTATTAATTATATAAAATCATTATAAGCTTACACTAAAGGATAATTTTGAAAATGAATTAGTTCCCCCAATGTAACATTGTAATTTCCAAAATATTGAAATAAATTATTAGAGAATGAAGGAGATCCAAGGTTTATTAAGGTTTAAAAATAGATTGTAAATTTCCACTTTGATGGTGTGAATTGATGGTTCACATAATGAAACCCAAATGGTTAACATTTTTCAAAAATTATTTTCCATCTAAAAAACCCAATGTAATTTCATTTCAAAAGCATAATATTTTACACTATGAGACCATCAAATAAAAAACAACAAAAAATATAGAATTAAAATTCCTATTGTGAATCAAAATCCATGCAATTTCTATTTCTGAGCAGAAATTAAAATCCAATACCTAAATCCTCCCTGTGAAACAACACATATATTAAATTGATAATTCATACTAAAAATCGACAAATAAATATTCATATTTGGATCTAAATCCTCTACTCTCATTATAAAACCCTTCTTAGGGAATCTACCCCCCCCCCCACACCAAATTAATGGTTCAAAGGGGAATTTTTAATTGTAATAAATTCCAAAAAAATTATTATCCTTGACAATCAAAGGATTATTTGAAATGGAAATACAACATGATCCACCATAACCCACCAGAGAATATCTCAAGAGAAACTTATAGAAAAATAATGAAACCATGACTTAAAACATAAAATTGTTATCTTAAACAAATCACAATGAAGCCTATAAACTATAACAAAAATTATCATAAAAATAACAAAAACATTATAAACAAAACTCCATTGGGTACCTGGGGTACATCGATGAATATCACTGTAATGTACCCTCCTATATACCATTATGAATATATATAACATAAAATAATATGATTAAGAACACTTAAAAATTCCCTTGATGGTCCTAAATACAAATCAATCATTCCATGAATATCACATTTTCATTTATATCCAACACTACCAATTCGATGATGTAGGAATCATCATGATGATACTATTATATTTAGAAAACATTAAAGGAATCATTAAATTTGTCAATATATATAGATAACACCAATATATACGTCACCTTTAAAAAATCCTATAATATCTATAATAGTTTAATAAACCAAGGATATATCATTCATACTCGATTTAACCTCTGGCACCCACACCCCATATAAACCATTAACAAAACATAGTCTTTATCATCGAACTATAAGGTTCTTGTCCACTGATTTGTATATTCTTAATGAAGATCTTAATCCACAATTATCCTACCCCGAAACAATTTTATCTTATCTATCATGCTATTAACAAAATTGGAACTAGGGATATTAACATTACTAATATCATTCCATCTTAGTCCTGATCAACATGGAGAATTGTAAAATACCTCATGGGGGCCTTGATAATTAATGAGTGGTAACTTTTATTGTTAGAAAACTAATCAAAAGGTTGGTGAAAACCCCAAGGTCCAAAAATTTCTTCTATTATATCCATGAATATTAGAATGGTCTTACCCATATTTCCAAATTTATTGAATGGAAAGAAGTGTTATAATGTAACTGAATGGAAAATTTTTATTGCAATATCTCCAAAACTCATGATGTAAACAGGTCTTTTAGGCAAGAAATACTGGTTCTCAGGACTACATTAAGCCATATAGTTTCATGAACACATTTTCTCAACTTAACATACATTATAATTGATTCACGTATCATCTAGAATGAACTGGATTTATCAATCTCTCTATAATCACACATATAACATTGTATCTTCCCATATATTGAGGTAGTTCAATGAAAAAATCCATCCAGTTTCCCATATAGTTATACATAAAGGAATCCAATGTATTCAAAAATCAATGAGGGACACAATGATCAACATTTACCTATAAGAAAAACATAAATTTATCCATGAAACTCACCATTGGATACATCATCATTAACCACAAATACATCCCCCTCAATCCATGATTCATCTATTACGCATTGGGTTATATCACTGGGGTTGATGTGGGAAAATACTAATGACTCCCACATGCATAGCCATGTTTATGAAAATCCACACTAGGAACATAAAATAATGACGGCCATCCCACCTGGGATCACCATGAATTATCTAGTCCTGAAACACCTCTAAATTTGATTCTATTAATTAAGGTACATCCATTTCTATAATAAATAGGTCTATATCATAAACTTTAATATGAAACCACCACCATCAACATCATTTTCCTAAATATTCACAGCTCATAACCCCTACATCACCCACCATGAATCCTTATATTCGTGAATATATTAACATGACTTTCTACTCAGAATGTCTCCCATGACATCTCTAATTCATTGTATACAAGCTCTCTCAAGATAATATTCATGGAAAAACTCAATCCAAATAGAATATTATATATTCGCATATAATAAAGAGAGATATAACTGAAGACATTTTGATCTTTAAGGACCATAATGCATTCCATATTGATGTAATTCACCATTAATTTAAGGAAAACGTCACCACTATCATCAAATTATCAGAGGTATCATAGTTAATGTGATGTATTCATTGGATCCTGGAATCATAAAAGATCACTATTTATTTCTACATCCAGATGCAAGCTAAAACTAATAATGAATCATCATAGTAGAAAATAAATAAAACATTATCCTCAAGAACATTATGAACCTGGTAACTAACCGAATTCTCATTCAATGTGTCTAATGATCCCTATCACTTATCATTAAAAATTTAATAATGTTCCCTAAGATATAGATATATTAATAAAGATGAAATATGATATAAATATGTGGAAAAAATATAATAAAATCCTTTGAGACTATGATATTTATTGACATCTTTCACATTCTTGTGTGATTCCAAAGATAAAACTACATCATATTTTTCTAGAAACAGCACTTCCCCCTAATATGTTAATATGTGACAATAAAAATAAATATATGATGTCTAGAACATACATAGGAACAATATCCCACAATGATAATGGTGACCAAGGGTCTATAAAATGACTCATAGGTTCTCTGTATGCTCCTTCATTATTCTCAAGTATATGTGTATCTCTTAAATGAAACCGAATAAAAACATTCCAGATACTCAATAAATATATAGTCAATAATCCCAATGAATATAATTAGTCAGTTCATTAGAAAAAAAATTCGTGAAAACAAACTCAAAATTTTAATACTGATATAAAAAAAATTATTTATTCAGAATATCATCCTTTTTAACCATCTTCTAATGATATACTAACTGTATATTTACCATAGAAATCTCTTTAACCTCAATTGATCAAAGTGTATTAAATTATCAGAAAAAGGTAATGATTCATGATCATCACCAAATCGAACCTATGATATTATATTCAAAACCTCAAAATAATATCTTTATTCATAAAAAAATAGAGCATTCAATGGTAATTAAATATTTTATATAAATTATTTATGCATCAGGTTATCTCTTGAGACTCTAAGTTCCCACAACACTAAATTATCCATTTGATAAAGTGATATAAAAATAGTTAATCCTATAGCTAAAACTCTATAACGAACATGTAATAAAATTGATGGGATATTGCCAGTACCTACTCAGAGAAAACATCTTGAAACTCAACAAAAAATTGTGGGTTTTCCATCACATGATCCCTCACTAGAACTGCCAATTACTCAATTATCAATGTAATAATTGTGTTTCTCTCCTAAAATTAATCAAGAAACGACTCTCACTAATGAAAAATATATTTCATCCTTCTACGTCATGAAACACAACACCCCACTAGAATTAGTCGTCTATAATGGGAAAATATCAAAAAATATGTTATGAATGGATTCAAAACATAATGAAATCACTAAATAGTTAAAGCTTCTATATCATCACTCTTCATCCTCAACACACAATAATCAATGTAGTATAGCCTTCAATAATATTGGTCAACCCATATGATAAAAAACAAAATCCACCACTATTTCGATACTCTAAAGTGAATTAGGTAGAACAAATGACTAATAATCACTTCAATAATGAAAAGTATACCTTTTTTAGTATAAAAAGTTGATCATACCATTAGAAAGCACTATCCCCTTTTTTACATCGGCACCACTATATCATGCATCTAGACTCGGTCAGCTTATCTATCACCCTGTTAGAAGTCTCCACATCAAGGATCTTCTGTAAGACCAAGATAGAGACGTACCTCCTATAATTTTACTTTACATACTATACCTTCTCCTATATATGCATAATACTATTGAATATACAATAGAATATAACCTAGAGCGAGCTACTATTGAAATGGCCTTTGGCTGTACCTGACACCACTACTAGAAGTGATCTCGGACACCTAAGACATACTAGATCTCATGTGATGAAGGGAACATTGATTGGAGTTACCATGAACTCTTTAACTAAGGATAATGACATGAGATATCTTATAAAATATAATCAAACTATTGTCCCTTTAAAAACCGATGTTCACCACTAGGGCCATTTACATTCTTATAGTCAGACTAACTATCCCATTATTGAAGACCCTTAATCTAATGTCTTATTTCTAATATCTATATACTAAATATCTTCATGTTTCATTATTTCCCAATCATAAATCATCTCAATCAACTCATCCTTATTTATAACTAAAAATACTTTTTTAATGTAAATGTAGAATGTAACGCCATAAACGTTTACAAATAAAATTCATTTTGAGATTTAATGAAATGACCTATTATGTGTTATGGATATAGGAAAAACATAAACTTCATTTATTTTATTATATATTATCATGTTTAAAATACCATTACGCATCATATCTATTGATAATATAACGATTTTAAATTTATCATATGAATTTTTTAAATATATTTTTTTAGAAATCCACTTGTTATAGAGATAGTTATGGACACAACCAATCTTATTTTGTCATATGAATCCCATTTATCGATATTATGATGGAGTTAATAGCCCTCATATTTTCCCTTGATGAATACTATGTCAATATCCAATAACAAAACATGAGAGAAAATATTAATGGGATAATCTCATGCTCATTGATGTCATGACCTAGAAAATGTACATCGAACCACTACAAGAAAATACCACCCTCGCACACATTACCCTTATGGAATTTTCGGATGTAATAAAGGGTATTGTATTAAGACCCTATGAATACAAATATGTAAATAATATTTTAAATATAATAAAAATAATTGTTCCCTTTTATTGTTGTTACATTATAAGTGAATTTTATTTTGAGACAATAAAATAAAAATTATTTTTTTGGGTAATATGAAATTTCAAATAAGTCTTTTCATTTCGGTGAATTATTTTTTTTGAAATAAATACTAATTTAATTAAGAATTATTATTAATGTATATTTATTTCATATATTTGATAATATAATTTTATGAAGTAACAAATAATTTTTATAAGGGTTTACAAAATTTTATTATAAAAACCACATTATTTTTCAATAAAAGTAGATTTTTATTTTAATATAAAAAATAATTTTTTTAAAAAAATTACTTTGATAAAATAAATATTTTTTTTAAATCATACTATAAAAATTATCCAATAGATATTATTATTTTATTTTCAATGGCAGTAAAATTTTCAGGTATAAAGCATATATGACATAAACGTATAATGTGTATCATGTCCTAATCATGACCCAAAATTATGTAATAAATCCAATAAAGGGTATACACATCAATATATATGTTTCCCCATTAATAAAATATTATTTTGAGATTATTTTATCAAATTTATAAATCGTTCAGGAATCCTCCAAAAAAAATATTATATTTTATTGTCTTCAACCCATTTCATTAAGAAATTGAATCACTTACATGTCAAAAGGGTATTATTTTAATAATATGATACCTTTTACTAAAACATAAACAAATAAAATCAAATTTCCCAAAACTAGGGAAAAATCGATGGTATGTGCATTGTTTTTTGTTTGTTTTTTATATAGTTTCCAAGACCTATATTTGAGAAAAAATAAGAAATTCCCCTCTCTTTTCCATTATAATCACACCATAGCTCTGATTTCTCCTCAATAAAAACATTTTGAGAACATCCTTACTCTTCTCTCCTCTCTATATATTCCTTCCAATTTTCCCTAATATCTCAAGAAGCTCCACCCATGCTTTTGGATTCACTCTCTCATGATAAATGATCCTCTCTTCCACTCTTTATTCAGGAACCTTCAATATCTTATTCCTTTTATTTATAATTCCTAATTTTGGGATATGTTCTTCCATATACACCGTGATTATATTATAGTTGAAAAATTATTAGAGACCCTGTTCAGTCACATTATTTCATCCCATGAACATTTTTATTCCCCCATTTGTTTTGAAATTTCAATGCTATTTTCCATGACAAACAATTGTATAGTGAATACCTTTACCATTTTCTTATCAAAGATATTCACTAATTATCATTTTATATGGGCTATAAATTTATGTAACTCACACGTCACTATCATGTGATTAAATATGATGAATTATGTTCTTATGTTATATGATATATGTGGCACAGTTATTCATGTAAATGATATTATTATGATATGTGAAACTAGATAGTTCTCCAAAGAATTGGGAAATATTTTATTCTCTAGATATTCTATGTATAGTGAAATGTATGTTATCCAAAGCACAATATATTATGTTGTCTTGTTGGTTATTAATGAAATTTTCTTATGTTTTCATGTTTTATGTTACATCCACATTCCAATATTTCCATTATGTAATCATGGTGTACCATGGATCATTGTCCATGTTTAGGATTATCACCTCTTTCACGACCCATTGAAACTACTATTTTATAAAATTTTAAAAAATATTCATGTTATGATTTCATTATTGCCTTATGGGATATTATATATTACCATATTATAATTTGTATCTCAAGTTTATCCCATTTAATTTTATGAACGAGGGAATAATATATTATTGTAAAGGAAGATTTTAATTATTTCAGTGTACCCTTTATTATAAGTTTCTTTGAAATGTACATTTTTCACTAATACATGATTATTATCAATATTTTTTATAGTGTTATGTGTAATATTATAAATTATTTTATGAGTCCATGTTTAACAAATACATGTTTTATTATAGTTTTTATAAAAGGAACGTTTATTAATTATTGGGATTTGGATTTCAAAATACTACATAAAGAATTAGGTATAATAATACACATAAGAAAACATACCTGATTTTTTTTGACATATAAATTATGTTTTTTGAAATAAAATTCATCCATGTACAGATACAATAAGTCTCTATGGATTTGGAACAGATATACCTAATGGTTAAACATGAAAACACAGCATTGATCTAGACTTGATCAGGAAAAGGTGCATGACAATGTGCCATGTTGTGAACCTAGTTTGACAATCTTATGGGATATTTTATAGTAAAATAAAAATCATATTATGAACTAATATTAGGTAAAAATATTGTATAATAAATTGTGTTTTAAATATATTTTTGATAACATTGATTGAGGCCTAGAAATTCATAAGTTAAGTGATAAGTGTAAGTGATATGTTATACCATTAATGTTATTGGATCCATGATTGTGCATTTAATTGTTCAAAAAATAATCATCCATAATTTCCCATTTATTATAGCCAATGTCCATAAACAAGAAAAACCCAGTAGACAAACATTTTAATGTGAAATGTGATGAATTCCCAAATGAGATGCCCAACATAGTGGGAGAAGGAATCATTGAAATTATGATGATACTCTCCCAGTTGAAAAAACATTATAATAGAATCTTGAATTAGGACGAATTCCCAAATCCAACTAAGATAGAACAAGTTTAAATTGAGGTATTTATGTGACCAAGGCCTCAAAAATTCGATATATCATCTATTTCCCCAATTTTTGAAAATTAGATTAAATATATTGATAATATATTTTATGTAACACCCTAAAATTTTGGGAATTATTAACATTTAAATAAATTGATTATTTTTAATATTTTTTATTTCACACAACACTGAAAACATTTTATTTTATATTTATGTAATATGATTTATTGGGTTATAGACAACACCATGTTAATTGTGAACTAAAAAAACATAAATTTCATATTTCTCAACAAAGAAAACTGAGGTTATGCTACATTACTCACAACAAGGATTTCTAATAGGTCTTGTGTAACACGAAAGACCTAGTTTTATAGAATAATAATATAACATTAAGGTCTTATTATTTAATATTAATTATCCATTAAATTAGAGTTTTTGAATATTATTAAATATTTTATTAAAATATTCTTTTATTAAAAATATAATATTAATTCCTAGGTTACCAAATAATCAGAAATGAATAGGAAAACTAATTGAATATAATGGAAAATATTAATATTTTAATGGTGATAAAGTTGTTTTAACTGAATAAATTTTATTATTTACAATTATTGAATGATATTATTTTTATTATATATTTCATGTTATGGACTGGGTTTTTGGGAGGCCATTACTTTGTAAAAATATGATGTTGGGTGTTCTGGGTAGTCTGGGAAAGTTATCAACGCTTCTTGGTGAAGTGTTGACCCCTAACGGTAGGAATTCCTATATCCTTAGCCTAACGGTAGAATGCCTACCGGTAGCTCGGCCTACCAGTAGCTCAGTATACCGGTAGATGCAGCCTACTGGTAGCTCTGCCAACCGGTAGATAAGCCTACTAGTAGCTC
The DNA here is from genome assembly GCA_963277665.1 of Viscum album. Taxonomy (NCBI): domain Eukaryota; kingdom Viridiplantae; phylum Streptophyta; class Magnoliopsida; order Santalales; family Viscaceae; genus Viscum; species Viscum album. Next base: position 413,990,061 of record OY728153.1, on the reverse strand, counting down.
AGCCTACTGGTATCTCGTTCAACCGGTAACTTGGCTACTGATGGCTGCAGCCTACCGGTAGCTCAACTACCGGTTGCTGTCATCCAACGGTAACTCTAGGCTACCGGTATCTGTCAGCCACCGGTAGCACTTGGCTACCGGTGGCACTTTCCTACCCCCATGGGTTTTCTCGTCGTGCCTCCTTTTGGTGAAAATTGGGTTTTAAACCCTATTTTGACACCTTTAAGCTTATTTTAAAGCCCATTAATGCCCATAAATGGCATTTAATTAAATTTTTAAGAGGCACCCTGTGTGTGCATCGGTTTAAACTGCCCCTGAAGGTAGGGACCCATTAATTATGTGTGGGGCCACATGGTCAACCCACGACCCCGCTCCTTACGCGGTTTCACGTTATTATCTCAACCATCCCCAGCCCTTATAAACTAAAGGGGTTATATCTAGGTTTCTTTTCTCGATCTCCCTCCCATCGTTTCATCTTCTCGTGCACGAGTTCCCGAGGCCCCACCCCTGCAAATCGTGCATCCCTTGTTACTAGCGTGTGAAGATAAACATCGATCGTTGATCAATCAAGTAGGGTTTCACCTTCGTCTCTCCTTTTTGTGTATCACACGGGGTGGGTATGCTTTTGTTTGTGTGGAATAGGATGAACCAAAATTTAATGAAGATAATAAATGGATTAGAAATAATTAAGGGGAGGGGTGTGTTCGATGATGCTCTGATTAATGATTTATGAATTGCGCGGGCATATGCCTACTGAAAATCAAGGCTATTGGTGGTCGTTGTCTGTGCAGTAACGAACCCTTACCTATGGTGATGTTTAAATGGATTGAATCGTTATTATGAACCTCTACTGTGTAAATGAATTTTTTAATTATGTATATTCAGCTAAATAAATTGGAATCACCAGGATCAACCCTTTCTATGATAACCCAAGCTAAAGCACACCGAAATTGAAATCATGGAGTGTGTTAAATCAATTAAATCTGAAAATACCGACATGGGCATGCATTGTGTTGGTGGTAGTGGTTTGGTTGTTTCCTTTCACAGGTCGATTGCTGGGTGATGTGGGTGGGGATGGGATCCCCTGTGGTTATGATTTTAGTTGTGAATTTAAGGTCAGGTGGTTACTATGATTATATCGCGAATTGGGGTGGGATACACTTTTATTGAGAAACCATCAGCTCACGGAATTTTGGGGACATGGGGTAGTGTCTTGGGGTTAACTTTAGTTCCATTACTTCAAGGGATCTCACTAGCCCCCTATAGTTACAGAAGGTGTAGGCAGTATCTTGGGGTTTTCCTTGGTTCCAGTACTTTGAGGGACCCCTTATCTCTTTTGTTTTTGTGACATTACAAGAGAACTGGGTGTGAACATTTAAGTTGATGTTTTACTGTGATCATCCCTTCGCTTCTGCTGATGCTTGATATTTTCCAAAGTAGGTGAAGAAACATAAATAAACATTATTACCGAACATGAAAACAAGAATGGGACAAATGGGTTTCGGTTTGGTGAGAGTTTTGACATTGACATGGGTGATGATTGTTTTCTTTAGGAAGGCTGAAGAAAAACATAGAGTTGGGTGAGTGCTTGTTACCTATATATATACTTGTAGTTTTTTGTTTCTTGGTCGCGCCCCACCCAAGTTGAGCACTTAGTGTCAAACACCCCCATTTCATGGGGGAGGGTGTTTTTTCCAACACTTCTATGAGTGGCTGGTTGTAAGCTCATTTTATTCTCCCTTTCCAAAATAGCCAAAGACTCTACGGGCAGGCTATGATGGAATGAAGTCCATTATTAGCCCAAGAACCTTCGGGAAGGGTAGTGTGGTGGTTGTCCTAGGTGTGTGCAGGCAGGTGGTTTCCCAAGTGACTTCAGGATGAGGCCCAGGTGTCTTTGGGTGTGTCAGTAGATCTTCTATCCCAGGTGTCTTCAGGAGTGGCGGTGGTTGTTCTGGCCTAGGTGTTTGCAGGCGTGGATACGTGTGACAGATGTGGCCTAGGTGTTTGCGGTCGGGGTTTGGTAGTGGGATTGTGTGATGATATAGCCCAGGTGTGTGCAGGCGGGTGTGGCAGTGGGACTGCGGTGAGAATGGAGGGATTGGTTCGATGCGTATGATGACTTCAATAACCAGTGGGAAAGTCATGTGGGGTACCCAAACATCAATGTGCTTTTATTATACAATACTAGCTTGCGTTATTTGGTGAGTGTGGATGGTGAGTGGGATGGATGAACTCCTTGATAGTGTTTGGTTGTCTGCTTCTCATGGGACTTTAGTACGTCTCCCCACTTGTGCATGAGATTCTTTGGTTTTTCCCTACTAAGTATTCTTGTATGCTCACCCTACGTATATAAAACTGCTTTCAGGTTTCCAGGAGGACTTTGGGGATCACGTGGGACCTTACTAGCGTGGACTTTTGGGACAGTAAGTATTGTTTCTTTTCGTTTCTTGGTATTCATTTTACCTTTGGGGTTTTGTTACTTTTATCTTTTTCCTTTGAACATGTATGTGGGAATGGTTATATTTAGTCATTTTTGCACTTTATGTTTGGTGTTGTGGGATTTATTATCTTATCTCTCGATCTTATTAAAAGAAAAATGGTAATTCTTTCTATTTATTGTGTGATTTTATACCCTTAGTGCTGGTCGCCACTCCGGGACCTATTGATGGCGAGTTTCAGGGGTCATTATCTCTCCTTCAACTTAAAGAAGGAAGGGCCTGGCAATCTGCTAACCTTTCCCTCCTTTTGGTGAAGGCAGGTCATGACAGAATGGTATCAGAGGGAGGTTGTTGAGAGATAGGATGGAGTCTGGAGTTATTCCAGTAAGGTCTGCATGGGATGGTAGGGAAATACTGTTGGGTGACCGTGGTGCGTGAATTAGGCCAGGGAAGACCGGCTAGGACATGAGATTTTAGGGCCCCCTGTGATCTGATGCAAGGACTCTAGACCTACCGAACGACCATGTCTTCCACGCTGATTGTAGGGTAGAGACCCTAGGAGAGGTACATGCATCATAATAACTTGTTTTATCATGTTTCATGGGTGTTTTGGTAATTGAAATCAATAATATGTTTAATAATTTTATGACCAATATTATGCACTACTTGGGATTAGGCATTCCTTATTTACCTTGCAGCTATGGAACCTAGGAGGTGACCACTTGCGCTATGGGTGATCGATCCCCAGGAGGTTGACTTGGCCGATTATCAGAGGACTGATCGAGAGGAAGAAAATGACCAGTGGCAGAAGAAACTTCAGGCCTTCCAGCAACAGACCCTCGAGAATTATGAGGGAAGCACATCTGACATGACGACATAGAGCTGGCTAGAGGAGCTGGTGATAGCCTTCAGCCTGATTCGGGCCCTTACCGAGTACCGCGTTTTTTTGGAAGTCAGCTATATGTGGGGAGAGGTGCGTCAGTGGTGGATTCTTTACCTGGTGGAGAGGAGAGAGGCTGATGTGGCATGGGCTGATTTCTAGAAAGAGTTCTTGGTAGAATTACTCTCTTCTACGATGTAGGTGGAGAAGAGGCAGAAACTACTCTCCCTCCATCAGGGATGTATCTCAGTAAGGGAGATGGGAATCAAGTTCAAATACCTCCTACATTTTTCTCCGGACCTCTTTCCAGAAGAGAAGTCTCGGGAAAGACGTTTAGAGGACACTCTCCGACCCTCCCTCCAGTATGTTGTTACCCCCTTCACCCAGCCGACGTACTTGGAGGTCCACAAGAAGGCTAAAGTGGTGGAGAGGAAGAACGCTCTAGAAGGTGTGTCACGAGAGGGGATCCAGCTGGGATCATTTAAGGGGATGACCGTCAGCTCCAGGCCCCTAGCATCGGGACCCTATAGGTTCTGACCTACATGGAGCAGACTGCAACAGTTCCAGTTCCGGTCCCCCGGTCCTTGCCCATTAATTTCGGGCCCAGGACCGAGGTCAGACGTTGCAGGAGGAGGACGACTTCAGGGCGATCTTCAGGGACCTCAACTAGGGTGTGGTCAGGGAGGTTTCCTATAGCCTATGGGCAGAGGAATTGGGCGTGGATAGTTTCACACCACTGAGGCAACTGTTCCAGTAGGGCCAGAGGCCGTTTGAGGTACGATCAATTTTTTTACCACCCTTACTTATGCATTGTTCGATACTGAAGAATTGCACTGCTTTGATGCACCCAGTCTTGCCAGTGCCTTGGGTCTAGATGCTGAGAGACTTCCAGTGCCCCTGCTGTAGAGCACAGTAGTCGGAGGTCAAACCGACTTGTTATATGTTTTTCGAGGATGCTGACTGATGATAGGTACACATCAGTCGGTCATGGATCTACTAATGCTATAGATACAACCATTCGATGTCATCCTAGGCATCGACTTGCTATTCTATGTGTGTGTTGTCGTCGACTAATTCCATGTAAGGGTTGTGTTCCTTGACTGGGGCAGCCAGCGTGTTATATTTTCCAACGAGTAGAGTAGTCAGGAGGGCAGCACGTGAGAGGAACACCTCCTCTCCTTGTTATCCGATCTGTTAGTAGAGTTATTAAATGATGAAATGGTGGAGGTTCCAAGATTCGTCAGTGAGTTTATAGACATCTATCCTGAATAGGTGACGAGACTACCCCCTCAATGTGATATCGAGTTTGGGATAGACTTGCAGCGTGGTGCTCGTCTGATTTTGATGTCTCCTTACCGGATGGCACCTTCAGAGCTATGGGAGTTACGGATCCAGATTGACGATCTGATGAAGAGGGGTTATGTTCGACCAAGTGTGTCACCGTGGGGTGCTCTAGTATTGTTCGAAAAGAAGTCATACGGTGCTCTTAGTTTGTCTATAGACTACAGAAGGCTAAATCAAGTGACAATCATTAATCGCTACCCTATTTTGAGGATTGATGATCTTTTCGACTAGTTGAAAGGCACAAGATGGTTCTCGAAGATTGACCAATAGTCTGGGTATCACCAGTGGAGGGAGAAAGAGGGCGAAATCCCGAAGACATCCTTCAGGTGAAGATATGGACACTACGAGTTTGTAGTCATGCCTTTTGGTGTTACGAACACCCCGACTATGTTCATGGGGCTTATGAGCTCCATCTTCCGGGAGTAACTGGATCGGTTTGTAGTTGTGTTCTTTAACAATATCTTGATCTATTCATGATCAAGGGAGGACCACGCGGAGCCCCTATGGACAGTTTTGTAGGACCGTCGACAGCACCATATCTATGGGAAGTTGTCAAAATGCATGTTCTGGACGCGAGAAGTGCACTTCTTTGGGCATGTAGTGTCTGGACAGGGGGTAGCAGTGGACCCATCAAAGGATGAGGCGAATGTTTCTTGGTCAGCACCCTAAGAATGTGGTAGAGGTCCATAGTTTCCTCGTGCTGGCAGGTTACTATCAGAGGTTCGTACCCAACATCTCTCGAGTTGCAGCACCTTTGACAGCCTTGACCAAAAATCACCAGGTTTTCATATGGGGATAGTAGTGCGAGATAGACTTTAGCTATTTCGAATAGAACTTGGTTAGTGCCCTAGGGCTGAGACTACCAGAAGAAGGGGCGGCGTATGAGGTGTTCTGTGATGCTTCGGGGCAAGGCCTCAGATGTCTGTTGATGCAGCAACAAGGAGTGATCTCTAATAGGTCTAGGAAGATACACCCTCATGAGCATAATTATACCCCCACGACCTGGATCATGCAGCGGTAGTTTTTGCGTGAATGTTAGGGTGGAATTTCTTCATTGGAGAACTCATTGTGGTCTTCACGGATCACAAATGTTTGAGGTATATCTTCTCCCAACGGGACCTAAACTTGCGGAAGTGAAGGTGGGTGGAGTTCCTCCAGGATTACGACATCAAGATATCCTACACTTCATGGAAGGGGAATGTAGTGGTAGATGCTTTGAGCAGGAGGTTGCAGAAGGATGTGGTCTGAGAGTCGGCAGACGACTGGAAGGTGATGGAGGAGTTGGCTTCCTTGCACTTGGATGCGAGGACGGATGCCGGTAGAGGTTGCCAGTATCAGATGACAGTGCATTCTTCTCTGTTGCATCAATTGGAGGAGTCTCAGTGGGGAGACCCAGAGTACGAAGTGATGTGTGACTGAGTTCACCATAGTAGTGCTCCAGAAGGGTCGACGGAGGACGGTCAGAACCGGATGCTTTTCAAAGGAAAACTGTTTGTTCCAGATTTTATGTGTGGCATGGTTTTTAGTGAGTTCCACAACTCAACCCTAGCAGTTCACCCGGGAGTTTCCAAGATGTACCGGGGTCTGAAGAGGCAGTTTTTGTGGCCCGGAGTAAAGCGAGTAGTGGCCGAGTTTGTGGCCAAGTGCCTAGTGTGTCAGCAGGTGAAGGCTGAACACCATTTTCCTGGTGGCCTGCTACAGTCTCTTGATGTCCCCGAGTGGAAGTGGGAGGAGATCTCAATGGATTTAGTCATGGGACCACCCAATGTTCAAGGGGGATATGTTTCCATCTAGGTATTAGTGGACCGATTGATGAAATCAGCTCACTTTCTGGTGATTAAGGAGTCGAGTGCATTGGATGCTTTGGAACAAAGGCACGTGGATGAGGTATTGCGGTTTCATGGAGTTCTGAGGTCCATAGTCTTAGATAGGGAAGCACGGTTGACCTCACGATTCTGGAGAGGATTGCAGTATGATTTTGGCACCCAACTACGTCTTAGCACTTCCTTCCATCCCTAGAGACATGGATAAATAGAGCACACCATCCATACCTTGGAGGATATGTTGTGGGCATGTGTTCTGGACTCAGCAGGATCATGGGTGAGACACTTTCCTCTGGTAGAGTTTTCCTACAATAATAGCTATCACTCTACCACTGGTATGACCCCATTTGAAGCCTTGTACAGGAGGCCATGCCACTCACCTGTGTTTCGGACCGGAGTCAGAGAGGCAGGCATCCTTGGCCCGGAGGTGGTGCAGAGAACGACAGAGAAGGTTTAGCTCATACAGGAAAGAATGATGTCCGCCTAGGACAGATAGAGGTCGTATGCTAACAGTAGGAGAAGGCCCTTGGAGTTTGAGGTTGGAGACCACATGTTCTTGAAGGTATCCCCTCTGTGTGGACAACAGAGGTTCGACCAGGTGATTAAGATTTCTCCCAGGTTCATCGGACCCTTCGAAGTGTTATGGCGGTTCGGTGAAGTGGCTTATTAGCTAGCATTACCACCACCACTACTGAGGATACATTATTTCTTCCATGTGTCCCAGCTCCATTGGTATCTACAAGACGATTCACATGTCCTCGGCTATGGAGAGCTAGACATCCAGGACGACGTGACCTTTGTGGAAAGACCCGTGATGATCGAGGATTGCAAGGAAAAGGTTCTTCGTGGGAAATCCATTCCCTTGGTTTGTGTGTTATGGAGACATGGTGGGCTTGAGGAGACTACATGGGAGAGGGAGGCATAGATGTGTTCCCAGTACCCAGATTTATTTTGAGTTTTGTACTGTTCTACATATGCTTGATTTAGTGGAGAGTTTACCTTATTGTATATGAAATATGTGGTTTTTCATTCCTCTCTGAATGTGTATGAAATGTCCTGCCTTTGGGGAGGGGAGGATCTGACCCCTAATAAAGATGCATTAAGGTGGATGCGATTAAACCTGTGTGGGAAAGTCAACGCTTCCCAAATCGAATAGTATCTTGACATGGGGAAGAGACTCCCCAACCGACATGACTAGGAAATTTGACATGGTATGTTGCATGGTCCTTAAGAGGAAGGTGTTTTTAGTTAAAAATGGTGTTCGCTCTTGAGAGGTATCTTTCGAGGTGGTTCTTCAGACCCTCTCTTTCCTTATGGTTGTTTTGATTCCCGAGGGCGAGAATAGTTTGAGAGGTATCTGATGTAATGGCCCGGGTTTTTGGGAGTCCATTATATTTTAAAAAATCTGATGTTGGGTGTTCTAGGTAGTGTGGGAATGTAATCAAGGTTTCTCGGTGAAGTTTTTACCCCTAATGGTAGGCATACCGCTATCCTTAGACTACTGGTAGCAGGCCTACCAGTAGCTCGGCCTACAAGTAGCTCGGCCTACCAGTAGCTCGGCCTACCAATAGATCGGTCTATCGGTAGCTACAGCGTACGGGTAGCTATTGGCTACCGGTGGCTGTCATCCACTATACCGCTTGGCTACCAGTAGCACTTGCCTACCCCCACAGGTTTTCCCGTAGCTCCTCCTATTATCGAAAATTGTGTTTTAAACCCTATTTTGACCCCTTTAATCTTTTTTTAACGCCCATTAATGCCAATAATTGGCGTTTAATTAAATGTTTAAGGGGCATCATGTGTGTGCATCAGTTGAAACCACACATAAATGTGGGGACCCTTTAATGACGTGTGGGGCTGCATTGTCAACCCACTACCCCTCTCCTTAAGCAGTTTCATATTCTTATCTCAACCGTCCCCAGCCCTTATAAACTAAAGGGGGTCTCTCTAGGTTTCTTTTCTCGATCACCCTCCCATCATTTTGTCTTCTCGTTATTAAGTTCATGAGGCCCCACCACTGCAAATCGTGCATCCCTTGTTACTAGCATGTGAAGATAAACTTCAATCATTGATCAATCATGTAGGGTTTCACATTCATCTCTCCTTTTTTGTGTATCATGCGGTGTGGGTATGGTTTTTTTCGATAGAATTGGATGAACCAATATTTAACGAATATAATAAATGGATTCTAAAGAATAAAGGGGAGGGGTGTGATCAATGATGCTCTGATTAATGATTTTTGAATTGTTCAGGCTTAGGCCTTCTAAAAATCAAGGTCGTTGGAGGTTGATGTATGTGCACTAATGAACCCTTACTTCTGGTGATGTTTAAATGGCTTTTGTCGTGATTGTGAACTTCTGCTGTGAAAATGAATTTTGTTAATTATGTATATTTGGCTGAAATAATTGGAAGCACCAGGATCAACCCTTTCTATGATAACCTCGGCTAAAGCACACCGAAATTGAAATCATGGAGTGTGTTAAATATTTTAAATCTGAAAATACCAGCATGGACATTCTTTATGTTGGTGGTAGTGTTTTGGTTGTTTCATTTCACTTTTTGATTGCTGGGTGATGTGGGTGGGGAAGGGATCCCATGTGGTTATTCTTTCAGTTGTTAATTTAAGGTCGGTTGGTTTCTTTGATTATATCACGAATTAGGGCGGGATACTCTATTGTTGAGAAACCATCAGTTCCTGGAATTTGGGGTACATGGGGCAGTGTCTCGGGGATACCTTTTCTTCCATTACTTTGATGGATCTCACTAGCCCCCTTTGGTTTCAAAAGGTGTAGGCAGTATCTTGGGGTTTTCCATGGTTCCATTACTTTGAGGGACCCCTTATCCCTTTTGTTTTTGTGACATTACAGGAGAACCGAGTGTAAAGGTTTAAGGTGATGTTTGACTGTGATCTTCCCTTGGCTTGTGATTATACTTTCTAGTTTCCTATGTAGGTGCAGAAAATTATTTAAACATTATTACCGAACATGAAAACAAGAAAGGGACAAATGAGTTTTTGTTTGGTGAGAGTTGTGACATGGACATGGGTGCTGATTGTGTTCTTTAGGCAGGCTGAAGAAAAACCTAGAGTTGGGTGAGTGCTTATTACCTATACATATACTTGTAGTTTTGAGTTTCTTGTTCGCGCCCCACCCAAGTTGAGAACTTAATGCCAATCACCCCCATTTCATGGGGGAGCCTGTTTTTCCAACACTTCTATGAGTTGTTGTTTGTTACCTTGTTTTCTGATCCCTTTCCCGAATATCCCAAGACTCTATGGGCAGGATGTGATGGCATGAAGTCCATTGTTAGCCCATGAACCTTCGGACAGGGTAGTGTGGTGGTTGGCTCAGGTGTGTGCGGGCAGGTGGTTTCCAAAGTGTCTTCGAGATTAGGCCCAGGTGTCTTCGGGCGTGGCAGTAGATATTCTAGCCCAGGTGTCTTCAGGCGTGGCGGTGGTTGTTCTGGCCTAGCTGTTTGCAATTGTGGTTACATGTGAAAGTTGTGGCCTAGGTGTTTGCAGGAGGGGTTTGGCAGTGGGACTGCGTGAGGATATGGCCTAGGTGTGTGCGGGCGGGTGTGGCAGTGGGACTGCAGTGAGAATGCCGGGATTGGTTCGATGCATATGATGACTTCAATAACCACTTGGAAAGTGGCGCGGGGTACCCAAACATCGATGTGATTTTATTATACATTAATTGCTTGCGTTATTTGTCGAGTGTGGATGGTGTGTGGGATGGATTAACTCCTTGATAGTGTTTGGTTTTCTGCTTCTCACGGGACTTTAGTACGTCTCCCCACATTTTCTTGAGAGTCTTTGGTTTTTCCCTATTGAGTATACTTGTATTCTCAGCCTATGTATATAAAGCTGCTTTCAGGTTTCCAGTAGGACTTCAGGGATCGCGTGGGACCATAATAGCATGGAATTTTGGGAGAGTTTCTGTTGTTCCTTTTCTTTTCTTGGTATTATTTTTACCATTGGGGTTTTGTGGCTTGTATCTTTTACCTTTGAACATGCATGTGGGAATGGTTATCTTTAGTCATTTTTTAGCTTTCAGTTTGGTGTTTTGGGATTTACTATCTTATCTCCTGATCCTATTAAAAGAAAAAGGTTAATTCCTTCTATTTAGTGTGTGATTTTATACCCTTGGTGCTGGTCACCACTCTGGGACCTATTGACAGAATGTTGCGGGGGTCATTATCTCTCCTTGAACTTAAAGAAGGAAGGGCCTGTCAATCTGCTGACCTTTCCCTCCTTTTGGTGAAGGTGGGTCTTGACATTTCATATATTCAATATAATATTTTTTATTTATCCATCATGTTTGATATATATAAGATTAGAAAAAAAACCCATTTTAATGCATAAAAACTCTTCTTTTCTTTATAAGGGGAGTTATCACCTTTTAATAGAGAACCCATTTAAAATAAAATTTAAAGAAAATTTATATATTTAAAATGTCATAAAAAACACAAAATTTGGAAGTGAACCATAAATATTTTGATAGAATAAATTTATGGTATTTTTCTGTTTGGATTCATTTTTTAATGAATAGTAAAAAAGAGAGATTTTAATTACAAACCAATTTATATTAAAATTTATTTATAAGGATATATTAAATTTTTAATTGTATTAAAAGTTTAAATAGATAATATTTTAATCAGGTAATCCAATGCAATTAATTATAAAAAAAAATTAAATGGAAATTTGATATAAAGTGTAAAAATATATTGATGATTTTGTACATCAAAAATAATTATTGTCGACCGGACAACAAGATTAAATTTAAATTAATTTCTACCATGTCTGTGATTGGTATTTGAAAAAATTGATACATTAATTGGAAAATATTATGGAAAATATATTTCAATATGTTATATGTTTTATTAATTTAATTTTTATTATTTTGTAATCCTTGTACCACTTTTGTGAATACATTTTCCATATATTGTAAAAAAGATAATTTGGTTTAAGGAAGTGTGGACCACTGCCCCCACAAAGTGATTTGATTCATTCATACAGTACATGTCATGTATTAAGGATGAGTTTTGTTAATGTGTGTGATAAATATAAGATAATAATTCTACTTAAACAATCATATACATAAATATACAAATATATATATTTACATTTATTTAATTTATGTTCTTTCTTCCAATATGACATTTAAATGTAAACAATGTTCAAGCATTCATATGGCCAACCATCTCCGTGAACAATTTATTCCATTTCATAATTATATATTCAAAATATTTATATAATAAAAATATATAGATTATACATGATATTTATATCTGGATTTATATTATGTAAATCATGAAATATGTATAAGGAACAAAGAGATAAAACATCAAAACAAATGTGAAGAACAAAGTATACATTACCTGAAGTGAACCCTTAACATAAAATTATAAACAATTGGGAAATATAAATTTGTAATAAAATTGTTTATGGTATTAGATATAAGAATATGCTTCTTTGATATATGTATAATAAATTTATATTTATTAAACATGATGTTTGAATAAATATGAAGAGATTGAAGACAAAATGTATCAAAATGTCATCTAATTATTTCTATCCATGAGATACATGCCATGTTCAGCAAAATTTTCTATTTTGTGGTGTAAAAAATTCCCATGAATGGATTCTATATATATGAATCTTAAATTTATTGTTATGTACATATCCATTATATGAAATTTCTTTCAAATGACTTATGTTTCAGAAGTCACCAAATGGATAAAGTAACTTCGTCTAAATTTTCATTCATTGAGACAAAAACCATGATATGCAGCGATATTCTCATATAAGGTGTAAATAGTATATTTTAAATGTTATATCATGAATATCATTTCCTTAATGATTTTTCATACTTCATTAAATTTCATTTTCTTACATGTGAAGTATGATTCAATGTTACAAAGTGATACAATGTTTATTAAAACAATCCCATAATTTATCAAGATTGTTTATGATTATACTTACATTGATGAAATATTTTGTTCTATCATACCAGATTAATCATCAATTTTATTATCCTCCTCTTATGTATTATATAATTAGTTAATGATAACATTTTACTACTCTTTAGTATATATAATATTTAAGAATCTGTTTTATAAAAGACCAACTTTACTATCTTTTGATTCAGAAATCTGTGGTCCATCAAAACCATGTTTTTGGAATTGGGTTTCCTATAATAATATACTATTATACTACAATATTTAAAATAAATTTTCACACTTTGTATATTTTACGATTTTTTAATGGAATATCCTTATCTCTTTTCGAAGATGGCCTTACTCTTTCATTCTTACTGTGAAAAATGAATATTCATTTTTCCTCACAAGGAATGTATGTATTTACCTGCATTTATTTTAGTGAAGCTTAATTTGAATGTAAAAAAGGATAATTTCTATGATTAAATTTTAAAATATAATTTTCAAATCATCAGTTTTAGAAAAATTCATGATTATTTTGTAGCTTTTTATATAAACTTATTTTCAAATTTTTTTTCAATGTTATTATACAAGTCTTGAAGGGAAATTATTTTTAGTATTTTTTCAAGCATAATTAATATGATTTGAAGGAAAATTATTTTCAAATAATTTTCAAGATCCTTCTATAGTTTTCACAAAAAATGGTTTTAAAATATTTTTCAATCTTTTATTAATTATTTACAAAGATAAAGGTTTCTAAAGAGTTTTCAAATAACTCTTTACAATCATTAAATATTATAATCATAAAACATGGTTATCAAAATGTTTTTATGTTTTAAATTTAATTTTTTCAAATAATAAATTATATTTTCCTCACGAAAGGTTTTTTAAAGATATTTCAAAATTATTTACAATCTAATATGACATCTGATAATGTAACTGATGACTTTCTATGAAGGTTTATAATGGTTACATAAGTAATCATTCACTGAATGGTTTATTCGTTGATGTCAGGATAGTTATGAAGCTATATCCTCTCTCTTGATTTATATCCTTTTGAAACCCTCTTCCTTTCATAGGTTACTCTATGATGACATTATTATGAAACTTATCTTTTTCCATAGTTTAATATATGATTACTTCATTATGACACCCATTTCATACCATGGGTTATAATTTGATTTTTTATGAATTCATGGCTCATGTATGTATGATTTAATTAAGAGATGGGTGGAATCTATAACTCCCACCACTGAATTATGTATATATTTATATCTCATGAGATATTCATGTATAGAATAATAAATAAAATTTGTATAATATTAAAGGGATGGAACGAGGCATGGACTCGGTTTAGTATTATAGGGTTGAAATAAGAAACGAATTTGGTTTATAATTATAGGGTTAGAATGTGGAGAGAACTCAGATCATGAATATAAGGCTAGAATAGGGAGTAAACTTGATTCCTTAAATGACTTATTCCACTAGGATTTCATTAGTAGAAAAGCCACGACTACTATGGAAATAATTATATATGATTATGTTTTTACAACAATTCCATGATTTATTTCTATATTATGCTATCATGTATTTTTTTGTTTATTTCTTTATTATCTATGTCTTATGAACTATGAATATTTATTCCAAGATTCATGTATATTATTTTTTATATGAAAGGTATCATATTCTATTTTTTTGATCACAATATCATACCCTTATTCTCATGATCATGGATATATATATATCCCTTCTTTACCATTATAAATAATTTTATCTCACCCGTATTTATATTTCAATACCCATGTTATAAATATTTGTATTATTTTTTAGGTGTATAAGGAAGGTTATACTCTAGAAGATCCTAGTGCGAGATAATGTATCTCATTTATGTATTAGTGTTTCGGTTTACATGTTTTCAAATGGACTAGAATTGTATGGTCTTTGGGTGATTCATTTTATGAACTTTTTAGTATTCAATAAAAGTTATGTAATAAATATATATGAAATGTGAGGGTCACTAGAGTTGGTATCAGATAAATGATTTAGTTAACCATTGGAAGTTAGGAAGAGAAAAACAATGTGAGAAACTTATATACATGTATGAGGATAAGTATAAAGATAAGGAAAAGCATATGAAATTGTACAATAATTGCTTAAATGATAGGGTGATTGGTTTACTATAAATACACCCATATATGAATAATAGAAGTTTATATTGATCTTGAACAGATGTACATCAAAGTAATAACTCTAACAAGATGTTCCTATCCTAACATGGTGTAATGTAGTACATGATAACAAGACTTACTACACACCTATTTTGACACTCCCAGGGATATTATTTGGAAATTCACAAGCTCTTAATGAACTATCATGATGGATTTAAACATTAGTTTGTTGTGAAAAACCCTAGGATAGTCCGATTGTTTCATTTATTAAGGATGGTTTCTAAATTTATACATCTTATAAGTGGTTATCATGATTATGTGATTCCCCACTATGATAGTCATTTCTTACTCGATTATTATAGGTTTTAGTAAATGAAGGGAACTAGAACAAAATGTATTAATTAAATATATGATGGAAAATATGTTAATGATAAGACTAAGGGGATGATAACTTCAGTGTATGATATTTTTATCATGTGTAATCAGTTTTAAATTAACATAATATAAAACATATACCTTAACCAATTATCAAACTCTCCACGTAAGAGAATAAATGGGTTACATAAAAGTTCGGGTGATGGAGACCATTGAGAAAATATTTTCATGTTTCTATTATGCCAATAATTTTTATATAATCACCTATGTTAATGTCTTAGATGATGCATAAGGTGATTTTACTATAGAAATGGGGGAGAAAAAACAATTTATTGTAAGGGAAAATGACAAGTTAAGTTAATGAAATGGATAATAGTATTTTCCTCCCTATGTCATTATTGAAGGTTAATTGTTTTAAGTCTGGACTAAAAGGTCATTATTAAACTCAATATCCCAAGATAAAACTTCTTGATGATAATCTGAATGGTTGTATAAGAAATGTTTATATTACTGATATTGATGAGACTAAAAATTAAATTTTAATGGAAATAAGTGTTAAATAATTATAAATGGTATAATTCTTATGTATTCAAGATGAAATATAATAATAAATTTTTTTATGTTTTCTGTTTCAAAAATTATTTCATATGAATGGTAAAATATAAAAAGATTGTTCTACTTACGTTTTTTTCTTGGAATTTAGAAGTCTATGATGAATGTTTACAATGAAATGGTAGTGCGATTTATTGATAATGTGATATTTTGTATAAGATAATATAACCATTAATATGTTGTTTATGTTATCATAATTATGTTTGGATAATGATATCTGGAGTATGGAGAAGTAAATTTCATTGTATTTATTCCCTTGGAACTAAGTAAGGACATGTTAATATGTATTTTATACTATCATTTTGGTGTTTAAATCATTTTTGTATTTAAGGAATATATCCAATATTCATTGGAATATGTAAACACACAAATTTTCAAAAGGGATATATGGTAATTTAGTTCATTATATTGTTTCAAGAGAAATCATGATGAAGGAATTGATATGTTTCGAATATGAAAACCAAGATACAAATTTTGATCTTTTGGGAATCAATTTTTAGCTGATTTCATGAAATTCTATCTATCATTTTGAATTTTCATCATTCATAATGGATATATGGTTACCCATTAATGAAAATATTAAGTTAAACATTATAGAAAGTATTAATGTATTTATATTGTATTAAAAACCTTGTTTAAAATTATTTTTATTGATTAACCTTATTTCAAGGATGTAAAACTTGTTTATTTTGAAATTTATATTAGTTTTTTTAGAAAACGTAACCATGCATGTAGGGTAACAACCAATCATATCATGCAAGGCTGTGGGTCATGGACCCATGACG
Organism: Viscum album; assembly: GCA_963277665.1. Lineage (NCBI taxonomy): Eukaryota > Viridiplantae > Streptophyta > Magnoliopsida > Santalales > Viscaceae > Viscum > Viscum album. The sequence continues at coordinate 413,973,699 of OY728153.1, read as the reverse complement.
GAAGGGGGATAAGGTTTTCACTCATATGACTGGCCTACGTGATGACCTGGTAAATGAATAATTATTTTTTTATGAATAAATTTTCATAATGAACTGGTATAGATACTTTTTTTATTTAGAGATTAATTTTTTAATCATATTTATTTTGATAAACAGTTAGAGAAAATTTTTTTTTCATTCTTTTATAAGGCTTAGGACATTATAAAGGTAAATCTTAGAACATGAGACATAAATGTTAATTTCTAGACATCCATTTCATAAATTAATGGTTGAATTAGAAGTAGAGAAATTTTAAACTAATGAATTAAATAAGGGTTATACAAATATATCAAATAAGAATATTTCCTTATATTCATGGAATATTACTGAATTTCCTAATGTTAGGATAATGATCAAAAAAAATTGTTCTCATAATACATTAACTTTTTATTGAAATCGTGTCTTTATTAATCAACAATGATTTATGACTTTGAGGGACTCATATTTTCTTCGATCATTCACTTGTTTTTGATTGATGACCATGATAAATCCCTATTAATATTTATGCTTTTCATCCATGTTTAATCTTTAATACCTTCATATGTTCTGTTATATGGAAACAAAGTTATATGATACATTGCGAAACTATTATGGTTCAAAAGATTCCTTTTTAAAGGAATTTTTTGTCTCCATTTTAATGATCTGGGTTTATATGAATGAAAATTTAATGTAATAATCCTTTTATATCCTAGATGAATTTTGAGGGTGAAATTCATTTTAAGTGTGGTAGAATGTACACCCTATGATTTTGTGAATTAATGTTTTTAAAAATTAATTTAATCCTTTTGATATTCGCTATTTCAAAGAACAAAGGAAATATTTTATATTTTATTAAATAATTATGTTTGTCTTGTGTTAAAAGGAAATAAAGTCTAATCATGAACTACATGAAATATAAATTTTTTCCTTCCCTATATAGAACACTGAGGTTAACTTGCATTACATACAACAACGACTTTTCATAATGGCATTCATAACATGGAAGACTGAGTTTTATGGAATAATAGTATATAATTAAAATTGTATTCTTTAATATTACCTAGTTATTAAGTTTGTAATTATAAATAGTGTAAAATAATTAATGAAACTATATGTTTTAAAAAAGATATTATGACTTCATAGGTTACCAATAAGTTTGAAATGAATATGAAAATTGATTTAATATAATGGAAATTTCATTATTATTATGGTGAAAATGCTTTTTTACATTAATAAATTAAAATAATTATAATTAATGATTGATATTAATTAAATATATTTGTCATAAATTAAATAATTTTTTAAAATTCATACAATATATTCCATAGAGATAAGATATGGACAATCCAAATTTTATGCATAAAACTCTATTTTCTTTATAAAGGGTTATATCAAATTTTAATGGAGAACCAATATTAAAAATAATTTTTGGGACTATTATAGTTTTAAAATTTCCAAATAAGACTTATCATTGTAATATAAATATATTTAGTAGTTTTGGATAATTTATTTTATTTGTATTATAAGGTTTTAGTTTTTAATGAATAGTTAAAAATATTGGGTTTATATTACAAACTGATTTTTCATATAATTATCTATAATATTAAATTACATTTTAAATTGGTTAAAATTTTTAATTAGAAAATTTTTTTATCAATTAATCCAATTTTGGCCTTTATTAACAATTTCACATTGATATTGGATGTAAAAACCAATAATTAATTTGATCATTTTTACTTTAAAAACTCCCTTTGTGGATATGACTGTGAGATTATATATAAATTAATTTATACAAATTTTATGATTAGAATTTGAAAAAATGGATCCCATATTTAGAATAAATATTATTTATAATTTATAAAATGGTAAAATTAGTCTTTTACAAAAATATTAATTAATGAAATTAAATTTAACTACTATGCTTAAGGTAAAATTTATCATAACTAAGGACTAAACATTAAATTGGTGACACAAAATGACCCAAAAACATGTACAAGAGCCAATGTATTTCTAAATTTCTACCCTATCCAATCATTTATTTAATTTTTTCATTTATTGGGTCCATATTACATATGAAAAATAAGAATGTAATTTGTTTTTTCAAATTATTACAAGAGTATCTCTCCTCCTCCACTATAAAAAGGCCTCCCCTCCTATGACTTATACACATCTCTGAAAACATTTAGGTTCATCCAATATCTTCTAAAATATCCTCCCAAAAAACATCATTTCATACATAAATAATCCCATTGGGATGAAAGTATTCCACGTAATCCTTTTGGTGTAATCCATATGGATTTACCCAATTAAATGGTTACACCCTGCCTCAAACTCCTTTTATTTATATTCATTATCCACTAAATAATCTATTATTATTAAATTTTTATATGAAAAAACATGTTTAAAAATTATTCTAGGATTTATATTTGATAATATTTTGACCTAAACTTATACACATGTCCATCTAATGGGAAAGGAGCACACTATTTATGTGCATGGAGAACTACCACTTCACTAAGCGATGATTATTTAGTTTTCCTTAATCGCATCTCATGGTGGGAAATATGATAGAAAATTGGTGTATATATGATATATAATATATTTATTTTACCTATAATATTATCTAATCCTTTTACCACACATATCATTATAATTTCCATTTAGTGTAAATATGATAATTTCTTTCGAGGAAGTGTCGACTACCACCCCCACAAAGCGATGTGATTCGTTCACACACTAAATTGATTATATAAAGGATGGGTTTAGTGAACATTTATGATGAATATGAAATAATAATTCAATTGTAATAATGATATATATATACATACATACATACATATTATTCATTTGTGTTCATTGTTTCAATATGATAATTAAATAAAAATAATGGTCATTCCCATGTACGACCTACCGTCTCAAAGAACATTGTATTCCATTTCATAAGTCAATATTCTAGAGATTATTATAATACATAATTCTGATTATAAATGATATTTATGTAATTATTTACATTATAGATATCATTATATAAATATAAGGATGAAATATAAAACAAATTAATACAAATACGAAGAATAAAACGAATACTACCCAAAGAGAAACCTTATCATATAATTGTCTTTAAGAGGGTAATATAAATTCATAATAAAATAATGTGTGGACATATATACAATAATATGGTACTTTGTTATATGTATAATATATTTATATTTGTTATATAGGAATTTTGAATGAGTACAACAAGAGTAAGGACACAATGTAAGACAATTTCATGTCACTTTTTATATCTCTAAGATACATTCCATGTCCAACACTCTTTTCTATTGTATATATATACACATTAAATGAATATATTTTATTATACTTATTATATAAATATATAGGTATTTAAATTTCTATTACACAATCATTCATTCATATTATTTGTGTTTCAAAAGTCACTAAATTGGTAATGTAATTTCATCTACATTTTCTTTCTTTGAGAAACATTCCATGATATGCACTTATATTTTTATTTAAGGTGTATATAATATATTATAAATGTTATATCATGAATATAATTCATTTAATTATTTTTAATGATTAATTTCATTTAATTTTATTAAATGAGGATTGTGATTCAATGTTATGGAGACATAAGATGTTTAGTAAAACAATCCCATCATTTATTGAGATTGTTTTTGAGATTTAATCAATTGATTAAATATTATGATCCAAATATCTATCACAATAGTGAATTTTATTACCTTATAGTTATTCTTGATATTCTCAAGTATTGGAAACATTTTCCCACTATTTGGTAAATATTATATTTAATGAAGTATTTTTATGAAAACTCAAATTTGTCCTCTCTTCAGTTGTAAGTCCATGTTCCTTTGAAAACATGTGTTTTAAAAATGTATATAAGGAATAATATACTATCATCTTAAAACAATTAATATTAATTCTTACACTTTTTAAATTTAACCAATGTTTTCAATGGAATACTTTTTTCACCTTTAAAACTAGGTATTTTTCTAATGATTTATCTATGAAAAAGGAATGTTTCTAACACATATGACATGTATGGGCTTACCCATCAACATGTTATTGAGTCTTACATGTCATGTTATGTAGTTAATTTTTTTGAATTTTATTAATAGTAATTATCAAGGAAATAGTTTTCAAAATGTTTTCTGGAATCATTTATAAGTTCTAAAGGAAAGTATTTTTGAAAATATTTTTAATATTCTATTATAAATTATCAAGAAAATATTTTTTAAATTTTTTTCATTCTTATTATATATGTTTTCAAGGAAACATTTTTTCAAAAAAAAATCAAGAAACTTTTATAAATTTTTAAGGAAAATTGTTTTCAATAAATTTTCATGATCTCTATATATTTACAAAGAGAATGGTTTAAAAAAAAATTCAAGGTTATCTTTAGATTATTATAAGTTCCTTTTCAAGGAAATGGTTTTAAAATGGGTTTTAAGGTTTAAAGAGTCCTTTTAAAATAATATAAGATATTTTCCTCATGAATTTGTTTGGAAATATATTTCAAAGTTATTTCAATATAATATGTAATTCATTGATGATACTCATGCCTTTATATTAAATTATATAAATGTTCCATTAGTAATCATTCTATGAATGGTTTATGATTTAATATAATGTTGTTTATGAAATTCATTTATCTGTCTTTAGATATATTCTTATGAAACATTCTTCCATTCATAGGTTCTGTTTTCATGAAATTATTATAAAAACAATATTTTTCCCAAGATTAAAATATTATTACATGTTTATTAAACCCATTTAATTTCATGGGATACACTATTTTTGTACATAAATTTGTGGCACATATATATACACATATTTATAAATATTCATTAAATGATGTGTGGGAAATATATCTCCCATAACAAATTGGGTAAATAATTATATCTCATGAAATATACAAAGATGGAAGAAGAATGAACTTTGATCAGTATTATAGGGTTAGAATGTGAAATGATATCTATTTTGTATTAAAGGGATTAAACGAGAAATAAACATGGTTTAGTGTTAGAGGGATGTAATGAGTTGTGAAATCAATTCAGTAATACATAACATGAATGATGAGTGAACCTAGTTCAGTAAATAACTTATCCACTTATATTTCCCTGGAAATAATTCCTTAACTTTAGTAAAAATCATTATATATGATTATGTGTCGACCACGATATTAGTTTTTTTCCTTATTTATTCATTCATGGTTTATGTTATTTATTTATTTATGATTCATGTGTAAAATATTGTCATTATTTATTCCATGTTTCATTTATATGATTTTTTATTTGTAGGATACAATCTTTTATTTTTCATGATCATGTTCAGATACCACTATGCCAATGATCATGCATATATACCTCCCTTGACTACCCTTACTACTTATTTGAGCTCACTCCTATTTATGTTATCTTAACTTGGTTATGAAGATACATATTATTATTGATGTGTATAATAATGGTTCTAATAAAAAATTACCTATTGCGAGATAATTTTGGACATATATGTACTATTTTTTTATGATTCCATGTTTCCAAAGGCACTAGACTAGTATGATATTTGGGTGAATATTTGTAAAAAAAAATTTCATATTCCATTAATTTTATGTAATTTAAATATATTAAGATTTATGTTATCTATATTATAAATTCTTCAATAACCATAGAAATAAAAGGATATACTGATTGTTTATTATAAATAGGGATAAACTTGTCAGTGGTGATGATATATCAAAAATAAGATGCATAAGGGATCTATCAATGTGTTAGGGAAGATGGAATATTAGAAAATATCTTCCTCAAACTCTAAAATATAAAATGTAACAGTAATTCATTTCCTTCAAGAAAAAATTTGATGATACTATTGGGGAATATGATGAAAACATCAAAAGACTCATATGATACTCATATGGCATTTTCATTATATATGAATGAAAAGTAGCCATCTTCTTTGATGGAATAAAATCGAGTATACGAAAATTCCAGTTGATATGAGAATTTGATATCTATAATGAAAATTTTAGATGTTACCTCAATTTTGAATTAGATATGAGTTAATCTCAAGGTTCTGGTATGGATAATAAGTGAAGTGTGGAATTTAATTCTATTGATGATATGGAGAAATATACTAGTTCAATGAAATCTCAGCATCCCACTTTTCAATAGTTTGGAATAAAGAATCATGAAAACATGCTAAGGGGGTAATAAAATTCTTTAGCAGAAGAAATTATGGGAACCATGAATGAAATTTCTAAATAAAAGAAATCCACCATTGCAATTGAAGGGAGTAATACTTCAGTCTACATTGGGCCAATTCTCAAATATCTCAATTGTATGGAAAATGAAAAAAAATGTGAACCACTACAAAATTCCAAGGGTTTTCGAAGATATTCAATTCTAAAAACCTCTATAGAAGAAAGGGAAATAATATTCCAATACAACTACTGAGGTTGATCCAAATAATGAAGTGAAATAATTATTCTAGTAATTATTTATAGAATTAAAAACATATTATTTGATTCTAGTTCTATACATTCCATATTATTACACAATTTTAGTATAAATATTCAAACACCACCACAAATCATGAATGTAGAGTTGTCAGTGAAAAAAAATTTGAAAATTATTTTACCCATTGTATATAACTCCAAACCTATCAAAATGTTTTGGATGAACATCCGAGTAAACCTTAAGATACTCACTATAGTGTAATTTTGTGGAATTCTAGGTATGGATTAGAATTTATTAAATATTGAAAACATATATTTCTTGAAAATAAAATCACAATCCATATCACTAAACATCGCCTGATTCTGTAAAAATACACGGGGAGAACATTATTCTTTATTACAAACATATCTCTCATGGATATTATTTATCTGTCATGTTGCGTATCTAGATAAAATGGTTGAGACTGCAGAAAATTTCATCATTATGACATTCCCAATGTGAGGGAATTAAGGTATGGGCTTCCAAAATAATTTTCTGGTAATCTATCTAGATTCGAGATTGAATTTTTAACAAAGTTTATACATGGTGTATAATTGTTATCCAAGAATCCATATAGAATGGATATCATGTAACATGATATTTTGAAGAAAAAAATACATTAGAATCAGATAAATCATTCATATTCCAACATTCTTAACCTTAGGGAGAACTAGTTTTCTTTATCAAGAAGAAGGATGTGGAAATGAAACTTTGAATTGATTAATGATTGCTCAATAAGATCACGATAATGAAAAATTATTCAATTCCACAGATTGATTAATTTCCCGATCAATGTCATGGTTCCCAATACTTCCCCACTGTGGATCTTCAGTCGAGGTAGTTTCAGGTAATAGTTAATAAGAAGGATATCCTAAAGAATGCCTTTTATAAAAGCTATGGACACTATAAGTTTAGTGTAATGCCATTAAAACTCACTAATTCTCCAAAAATCCTCACAAAAATGATGAATAAATTATTTAAAGATTACCTAAAAAAATTTGTAGAAGTTTTAATAGATGAAATTCAAATATACTTCAAAAGTAAGGATTAGGATGGGAAAATTTTGAGAACCATGATAAAGAGCATACAAAATGAGAATATTTATCCAATGTATAGAAATTGTGGATTTTGGTAAATGTAAGTCCAATTCATGGGAAATATTATCCCAAGTAATAGGATATTTAAGGACCCTTCAAAGATTGTGGCAATTGATGTATAGTTAGGCCAACATCTATGATATAAATATTTAGTTTTTATTGATTCTATGTGTTATATTGTCTATTTTTGAGAAATTTATCCCAATTTCAAATCCCTCTAATGATGATAACTCAAATATGATTCATGTTTTTTGAATAATTAATGTGAATAGAGCTTCACGGAGTTGGAAAAGGGGATTATCACTACACCTGTAATTATACTACCAACAAGGGGGGGAACATTTTTTGTGTATATAAGTATATAGAATAAGGAAATGAGATATGTACTAATGAAAAAAATAATTTATTAGAATGTTCCAAATGTAAATTTAACTTTCATGATAAGGGCTACAAAACAAAAGATTTATAGTTAGCTACAACGATCGTAATGCTGAAAATTTATCTGAATTATCTCTTCACGAGGAAGGGTGAAACATATATGTATCATAATATCATCAATTTTATATTCAAAAATAATGATATAATTATTGACCTACAATGATGGTTATAGATGATTAATAACTATGACTGCTCAATAAAACACAATCCTAAGAATTAAGATAATGTCGAAGATGTTTTTATTAGATTGGATCCATCAATTTTATTAATGATGGGAGTAAAGAAGGATTATATATTCTTTGAATTGAAAAGGATGGAATATAGAATCATAAATGAAGGAAATTCATCAATCCACTAACAAATGATATCTCAAATAACTCTTATGTGGATGTTCAAAAAAGTTGGATGAAATAAGAAAAGGGAGATCCTAAGAGTTCAAAAATAATGAAAAAGAAGTTTTATCTTTTGGGTGCAGACTATGTGTACCATAAAATAAAATTTAAATAAATATTTATTGTATGATATAGATAGAACAACATTCTTCATCAGTCTATAGAGAATCAAAATTTATTTAGATCTCTAAGAGAACTATTTCTAGGGTAATGTTAAGAAATAGATCACATAATATATATCAATGTGTCTTGAATATAATAAAATGTGTGTTAAAATAAAAAAATACAAGGGGATGATTTAATAATTATACATTCCCACATTGAAATGGGAAAAAATAACCCTGGAATTTGTTAGTGGTAATTCGAATTCATCAAGGGGACAATATATATATATATATGGATTATGGTGGATCATCATAAAAATATTACTCACCTAATTTCAATCTGATAGTAATTTTGTCTCGATCAATATAAAATTATATATATTAGATTTTAATTGAGGATATATGGATAATTTACATCAATTTTATCTAACTAAGACCAAATTTTTACCTCTAAATTCTAAATGTGTATCCAAAATGGTGTAAGTATTGAGTTGAACTTCATCACGGCTAATCACCTTAAAATAAATGTCCAATCAAGGTAAAATTTCACAAAACATGATGAAATTTTGAGAGCATGATTAATGTATTTAAAAGGATTATGGTATTAACTTATTCATATGGTTTATTTATCAAACGAGATCAAATTCCCCTTATGATTCCAAAAGGAAGCCTATGAATCCCATCATGGGAAGTGGTTTAGAACACCTACATACTAGAATGAAGTTGGTGACTGAAAACTACTTGATCCTAAAATAGTTGAGGAAATATTCAAAAAGGTCAAGATCATTGATAATCACATTAATTTATTGAGTTGAAAGTATATCCTTCTAATTTTCCATTCATTATATTTGGATATCCAAAACACTTTCTTAAAAACCCTATTTTCCTAACATTATATTTTGAAGGTATTTTTAAAATGTTTTCATAAAAAATTAAATTTTCACTGAATAAAATAATTATAATAATATTAAATGATTAAAAAAATTTATACATTATTCTTATTCATCATACTGATGGTATATCCGGTATATAAGACTAACTGGTGTTCTAACCAGTGGTTAGATAAGTGTTTTTTCTATCATATTGATCTATGATATAAAAATTAGAATAACATTAGTAATGATCCATCAAAATTAAAAATTATCAGATCATCATATTGAAATATAGTAGTATTTTCCATCAGATTATCCAAAGATTATAATTAGAGTAAATATAATTGATTCTATTAGACAGAATCTATTTTATCACTATCGTAGTGCTACCAAAAACAATAAAATACTATGAAGTTATGTTTAGGGATAGATATCTATACATATATCTAGATCTTTCTATGATATAAGATGATCGATGTATATAGTTGTTTCATCCAACTCAAAAGTATGACCGTTTAATATTTTATTATAAATATAAATTCCTTTTAAGAGGTCAGAACTGATTAATTTTCTACTAAACATATATGAGATTTTTCTCTTCATGATCATCTTAATCGCATGCTTTGTAATTTCATAGATACTCTTTTTTATAGATAATGAGTTATAAATTATAATATCATTTTAAGTATAATTTATTTTTTATTCCATGATTATGATCATGGTTTGATCTAGGGGTTCCTGTGATATGATGATAGGATAATCAAATCCATCAGATCATTGTGTTCTAGGGAAAAGAAGACTTAACTGACAGTGATCTTTCTATCAATGTATTTCTAGTTTATTAAAGACTGAGATGATACTAATATATCATATCAATGGATTCCATAGATTTGTAATATGGATAAAAACCAATCATTATACTAATGGTATTCGTTCTTTGTAATGAACTACATTTAAACAAAGTATTGAAATTATGTATATAATAAGTCAGGATTTATAAATTCATTAACTATAATGGTTAAAGTTTAATTTTGATCCTATAAATCATGTAATTAAGTCTTCTTATTATAAAATTTTGTTTTACTTATTCATACATGTTTAATTTTATTCTTTTCATTTAAATGAGAATTTTAGATTATAAATATTTAATTAATATTGGGGTTTTCATACTGTTTCTGAGACCGATTAAAACTCTGATATGTGGAATGATTTTTTAATCTTATTTTAACACACTTATCATTAAGAGAATTTTGAGTATTATATTTTCAAAATAAATATGTTTTCTTTTCTAAGTATAAACATTTAAAATTAAATAAACCTATAATATCTTCTCCATATTATAAACACATAAAATCAATCAAATATTATCAGAGAAGGTTATATTATTGTACATGTTGTGTTTTTAATTTTTTGTATACATTATGTAATAATGTTTTTAAAAAAATGAGTGTATATAAAAAATGTTACATTAAATTTTTACAGTAGAAAATATTTTCTACTTGGAAATATTCCCTATTTTAATGATAGTACATCTGAAAATATTAGTCGATGTAGACCACCAATTTTTAGTTTGAATGAATATAAATATTGGCGAGACAAAATTAATAAAATTATTATCAATACATTTTTGGAAAACATTATGATGCAAAATAGATATTATAATATTTTTGAGAAGGGAGTTACTACATTAATGAATCAGGAAAATAAATAATATAAATTACATTATATAGTATGTAATATTGTACATTTTTTAAGATAAACAAAATCTATTATCAAATTTCATCATGTGAAGCAGCAATCAATATATGGAAAAATTCATAGGTTTCATATATTATGACTACTAGTGTTATTGAAAATATTTTTTTTAATATCACACTATTAGAATTTAAACATTATTGAAAGAAAATAATTAGTTAAAATGTATCAAAGATTCATTACAATATTTAATAGTCTACATTATATTTAAAATAATGATTTTATGGATGGAATTCTAGTAGATAAAATTACTGAGATTATCTTTTCAAAATGGTAGTCTAAAAGAATAACCATACATGACATAAAGGTAATTACAAATATTAATCAAGATGATCTCATTGTTACCTATAAGAAATATGAAGGTATATTAAAAATTGATTTATAGTTGAAAAATTAAAATGTATGAGATGAAATTGAAAGCACATATGTTGTTCATATGAATGCTCAATGTGCTTAAAATGTTATAATATCATCTAATAAGAAATTTTTTGTTTTTAAGAAGATACTAGTTCATTGTAATGGGATACTAATTCATTGTTTAATCTAACAAGAATGATAAAAATATAGTTTTAAAGAAACACTTTTAATATAGATATAAGAAGACTAATAGAGATAATGATGATATGAAATATTTTTTGAAGATATATGTTACGAGTGTAAGAAAATAGGATATATATAAGAACAAATTATCCTAAGACGAAAATAAAGTATAAGAAAGAAAAGAATTATGATATAAATTTTAAACAATATTATATGTACAAGAAAAATAATATTTTAAAATATCTACACACTTGTAGTAAAATTGGAGGACATTTTGATTTCGAAAATTAATCAGAAAATGAGATTTATAGACAGGTAAATATTTTTTTTATACATAAAAATTACAATGGTGAAAAAATGTCTCTTGTATAAGGTAACTACTACTAAATATGAAACTAACCACACATTGAATGAAAATTACCTCGATATCAATATTAAGAATAATATTATATCTTTTTATGAATGATCTTCCTCAATTAAATTTTATAATATTTTACTATGTTTTAGAGAATTTCTATGAATTTCTAAATTATAAGAGAATAAAAAATGTTGACTTTAAAAAAAACTCCATAATGACCAAGAAAAAATTATAATGTAATACTAATGAATTATTACTCTTACTACTAAGATTTCATACTTTTCTAAGTATCTATATAAATCGAAAGTTTAAAATTTTTTTAATGATCTTGATAATACTATTTATCAGAAAATATTATATATACTAACTTTTAAAACATATTTCAAATACCAATACTACTAATGATAAAAACATATTTCTTAATAAAAAAATATGATATACCTAGTTTGAAGAAACTTCAATCCAAGTATACCACTACATATAAAAACTTTTATAAAATATAAAAACGAATTATACCATTATTAGGATATTTATAGAACTTTTTTTACTAAAAAACTACTTTTAGTCAAAAAAAATAGTTGATTTAAAGAGTTCTCTATTATTAAATAAATGTGAAAATTGGGGACACAAGAAAAAAATATCTTTATATAATGATTAGTATCTAGGTTTTAATAAAGCCTATTTTCTAAAATAAATGATAATTTTTCAACTTATTAATTTTGAACAAATATGGATACCTAAGATTTTACTAAATGATAATACTAGATAAAAGAATTTTTTATTTTGAAACAATATATTTTTATAGTAGAAAATAGATGATTGATCAATGAAAAAACGTTGGTACAAAGATCATGGATGATCTAGACATATGAATGGAAATAAATATTTTTTTAAAAAAGATAAAAATATTTAAAGGTAGAAAAGTAACTATTCTATATAATGATCAAGAATAAATTTTTGGTCTAGGAAAACTATTTCTTCTTTAAATTCCATTAATTTCATTAGTATTACATGTTATATGACATTAGAAATACCATATAATAATAATCTAATGATGTGATAAGGGTAATATTGTGATCTCGAGGAATTACAAATTTATTGTTCACAATTTGAATTTTGAGTTTATTCTTTTTTCCAATCGGCATGATAATATCTTCACTTTAAACATAGAAGACATTAGGAGACAAGATCTATATTTCCTTATTGTAATTGATGATCAATATAAGATACAAAATTGAATATAATGGCAAAATAATCACTGAAAAATAACAATGTTTTATAAGAAATAATTAATGAAGTCCTTCCTTGAACATAGGTTTGATAATTATAAAGTCATTGATGATTTACAATATAATATGAAACATATGTCATGAATTAAATATATTAGTGAACTATAAACTTTTGAATCGTTAGATTTAATGTGAATTAAATTATTTCGTCTTAATATATATATATATGTACTAGTGAAAAATTCTATGTATATTTTTATGTTAATGATTACGCAAGATACACATGGGTTTATCTTCAAGAAAAGTCATATGAAGACATTAGTTTTCTAAAAAAATTATATCCATAAATAAAAATAAAAAATCTATCTATTTTATAACTATTTGTAGTGATTATGGTGGACAATTTCTAAATTATAATTTTGAATCTTATGGAAGATTAAAATTTATCACAAAAAACGTTTTAGAGAATATAAATCCATAAAAAATGGTGCTGTTAAAGGGAGGAATAAAATTAATCAAAATACTAGAGCCATGATGATACATAGTTGTAGGTATTTTTAGGTTGAATCTATTAGTTTTTCCTACAATACTATAAATCATGTCTTAATTATACCTTTATTAATAAAACTACTTTCGAATTATGAACCAGATGAAAAAAAATTCATACTTTAATGTTTTTGGATGAAAATTATTCATTCTAAATACTAAAGATAACATAATCAAGTTTTATACAAAATCTAAAGAAGGAATATTTTTTTGTTCTTCCAAAACTATTTATTCTTTTGGAGTTATCAATAAAAATACATGAATCATTTAGGAAATATAACATGTTATGTTGGATGAAACTAATTGATTTTTTTCAAACAACCTCAAACTACATCTTTAAATGATATTTACAATATTTATTTTTACCTATGTAGGAATGTTCTTTTAATAAAATAATAAATATAGAATATAATTTTTAATATATACCTATAGAATATTTTTAACTTATTATTGAATAACAGACTATTGAAAATATAAAATGTTAATTGTTTCTAGGGAATCATCCTAGTGATAATATTATTTGTTATATATAGAAACAACATATAATAATATGTTATTTAATAAATGATATAAAAAATGTATTACTTTTATCACTATTAAAACCTAGGAATCATGAAGGGATTTAGGTTATCAGTATCTGATACATTGAACTCACGATAAACTCTATGTGTTTTACAGGAACCATGTTTGGACATTGGTTTAATGTCATTAAGAGACCTCTATAATCAGAGTAAAAAGGGTCTTTTGAAATAAGAATTATGAAAATGGAATAATACTTTTTTATCATTGTAAAATATTTTAGGGTTATAATTAATTATAAGGAGTAAATTATTTAGAATCATAAGCATCAATAGCTAGACATGAGGTAATTTATTTACTTGTATATTATGAAACACAGTTAAATATAAAACTATTTCAAATTGATGTGATGTGTGACCTCCTAAATATTTTTGTTAAAGAGGAGGATTTTCAAAAATAACCACCTTGTTTTAATATAAAAAAACATCTAGAACATGTTTTTAAACATAAAAAGAAGCTATACAGACTTAAAAAAAGATCCCAAATCCTAGTATGATAGGTTATATATATAATTTGATTCAATTTTATTAGGTATATACTGATCGAATCATTTTTTATAAAATAAGTAGATAAAAATATTATGATTGTAAGAATCAACATTAATGACATTATATTTGGATCAACTCATAAATCCACAACTGATTCAATTGAAGATCTGGTGAATTCTTAGTTTGAAATGAGTATTCTAGTTGTGTAACTATACCATTTCGGATTTCAAATTTCCAAAATAAAAGAAGGATCATTTTTATTTAAAAATAATTATATTAAATATTATCTAATGAAATTTTAATATGACAACACTAAAAGTTTTAATAATCTTATTCGAACCTCAAATCCATTAGATATTAATGATGGTGGAAAAAAAGTATATCAACATACTTTTATATCTATGATTGGAAGTTTACAGTACATAACATATATATTTATTGATTCAATTTTTTCATTAATATAATGTATTAGATATCATGACAGTACAAAATATTCCCATATTAAAATTGTTAAATACAATTTTTTTTATTAAGGTAACTATAGACATAAAATAATTTTATACATATTGAAATGATTTTTAGTTAAAATGTTATTTGGATAAAAACTTTAGTGGATATATAATGGAAATGAAATTTCAATACAAAAATTATAATTTATTAGGAGAAGCATCAGTTTCTTATAGTTGTATGTCAAAATAATCAGTAGAGATTTCCCCTACTAAAACAGAATTTGTGGTATCTAGAAGTTGTTTTCCTAATGTGTTGTGGTTGAAACCCACACTCAGTAACTGTGGAATTAATTTTATAAAAACTAGAATATTTTTTGATAACAATTGTTCTGTAGATTTAATTCAAAACCAATAAAATCACCCACATGCCAAGAACAATGTAATTAAACACCATTTCCTATGCAATCACAATAACAAAATGAGATATAATTTTACAATTCATCATAACATAAGAACAACATGTTGATATTTTTAACAAACCCCTCAGTTCTGATTGATTTTAATATATTAATGAAAATCTATGAATGATCAATATGATATTATTACTCATATCTAAATCATGTTCAAAATGAAATTACATTAATGATATTCTTCTTAATGGGAGAGTACATATATTTAAGGATTTCTAAAAACTATTTTTTGAAAAAAGACATTTTTTCTAACTATTTTAGTTTATAAATAATTATATTTTCCAAAACATTATATTTTTATAGTCATATTGTTTTACAGAATAATTTAGAATGATATTTTTTATAAATATTTTTGTTTCATATTTTATTAAAATGTTTTCTATGTAAATTTTTTTATGGATTTAAAATATTTTCTAGAGTATAAAATTAATATGAAAATTTTCCAAACTATTATTTTGTTATGAATAGTTTATGAATCATGATTTAAAAAACAAAAAAAAATATTAATCGCACTGAAAATATACATCTACAATGAATGAAATTAATCTTTTAGTATTTTGCATATCCATTAAATTGGTTTATCAATGGTTTTATATATATTATTTAAATTTTTAAAACATTAAAATTAAAATTTATTTTAAATATATGTAATATGAAAATAAGATAGTCTAGTGAATAGTTTTCTTAAAGTAAAACATTAAGTGTTTATAATAATTTTTAAATCATTCATGGATTTTTCCACAATAGTCAGATCAGAAAAAGATTTTTACTGTAAGCCTCTGGATATAATTGAATTAATCCATCACTTATATGTGTATATATAATGGTTGGTTATCCATACCCTGCATCAATTTTTTCAAGAATGTTTTCCCAACTCTTCACAATGATTTCTTCCTTAGTAAAAATATTTTTCGGTCAGTTAATTATAATCTATAATATGATATCAAGATCATTTTTTAGTATAATATCCTTTGAATAAAACATTTCAAAAAAGATATTTCTTTAGAGAAAGAATCATTAGAAAGTCATGGTATGCAATGTATGATTCACTTTATAAACATGTTACAAAATTTCAGGGATGAAAAATATTTTTTGTTAAAAATGTCATTTTGAAAAACATTTCCCAAAGATTGTAATAGTATTTGACTCTTAATTAAAGTTTTTTTAAAAATATTATAAGGATGAAATTGTTTTTATATTTTGTTGTAAAGGATATAATCATTTTAATCAATAGGTTTTCTAATCTTGTTGAAGTAACCAGATAAGCAGACATTTTTCACTCTTCTAAAATGATTCCAGAAAAGCATTGGTGTTTTGTTAATTCAAAATAAGAAGAATAATTTTTTTAGATAATTTTAAAAGAAAATAAAATTTTAACATCTATATCATTATTCAATAGTGTTTAACCTTTGGATTAAAGGGTTCCTAATACCTATATATAGTGGTAAGGATACACGTAAATTTATTGAAATTTTTATGTTTTACTTTTTGATTTATATGTTGTCCACAAAATTGTTCATTTTTCTCTTTCCATTTTAATGTCAAATTATAATAATTGGTGTAACTATAAATATTTCATTTTTACAGAATCTATTTTATAATTGTGATGGTGCTAAAACTAACAATATTACTCTATGAATTGTAGTTCATTCCAATATATAATGAAAAATGTCTAGATCATTAGGAGATATATAGTTGATGTTTTTTCGTGGTTGTTGATTCGAACTCATAAATATGACAATTGATGATTTTTCTATAAATATGTGGTCATTTAAAGAGCTAGGATATTATTTATTTTAAACTGAAAACATCTACTATTTTTCTCTTCATGGACATCTCATTTAACTTCTTTCTAATTATTTAGAGAGTTCTGTTCTATGTATTCTATGTGTGGATTTGTAAAATCCATAAAAATGATTTTTTTTGTGTTAGTTCATCGTTATTTTGTGGGATTGGAGGGATAGTAATATAGGTGTATCTAATAAATCAGATCAAGGTATTCTAGTGTGTAAAATAATGAGATTTTACCAATAATTATATCTAGGGAATTATTGTTTAAGAAGGAGATAGCTAATAATGATCTACCATATCATGGGATTCTATAGTTTTGGAAGATGGAGACATTTGGATCATCATATCAGGGGATTTCCTTATATGTAATGACAAACCATTATAGTTGGTTTTGAAATAGTGGATAAAATAATTCTGGATTTCAACATTCATTAACTCTTATTATTAAACTGTAAAATTATTTTTCTAAATATTTTGAGTCATTTATAATATTGTCAACATTTGTTTAAATTATTTATCAGTGTATATTTTTTCTCACTGAATTTATATTTGTAATTTATTTTATACTTTTTTTTCTAATAATATTTTTATTCGACATTTTGAGAGACTAATAAAAATTCAGATATATCAAATTTTTTTCTAATCTAATTTAAACACTTTAATAATCCAATTAATTATTTAATTGATATTTTTTTACTCTAATTGTTTTGTGATTTATGTAAATTTTAAAAAAATATAAACCATAACTCACCCTCTATCTTGTATCCAACGTAAACTCTTACAATACAACACAGGTCTCCTCAAATTTGAGATATGAGTTCTGATGATAATAATTGTTGTAGCCTAGAGTTTGAGGTTGGATTTAAGAAAATCATATGAATATATTAATTTTCGAATGTCATGAGATTCTAGAAGTTGGGAAATATTATTCCAAAAACATCAGTTCCTTTAAGATCCTTGATCTCATCGATGAAGTGGCCTGTCATCTAGAACCCCCACCCAACCTATCCAAAGTACATGATGTGATCTTTATATCACTATTGAGAATGTATATAGTATACCGATACATGCACTATATCTAGAGGTGTTACAATGTGATAATTCTCCTTAACATAAGGAGAATCTAGTAAAGATCTTATATTTTAGATACATCGTTATAAAAAATAAGATGATGAACATGATCAATGTACTATAGAGAAACCACGGGTTTGAAGAAGAAATTTAGGAACTAAAGGATGTGAGGAAGTTGAAATACCCTCATCTATTTTACTATTTGAAATGAAAATTTCAATGGTGAAATTAATGATGGGGTGATATTTTAAAGACCGTAAATTTTATAAATAAAATTTCATTTGTTATTGATTTTAATTCCCTATTATTTATTATGGTAATGGAAAACATATGAATTTATTAGTTTTGGTAAAATTCTATCAGAGATATAAGATAATTAAGAATCATAACCATTTATAATATATAAATTGAATAGTGGACATATTATTAGTATAAATATATGGTATTTTTAAATCCAATTAACACATACAAAGGATGTGATGGCCTCGACTAGTAGGATTGTACCCTATAAATCCAATTTAATAGAGAATATAATGTATATTACATCCATGGACATTCATCAAGACCAATCCAAAGATGATCTCAAATAAATATTTAATGGTATAATATTTTTATGGGAGAAGCTCAATCTTATCATGATCATGGCCCAAACTATGTGCATCGAACCGCCCTAAGAAAATCACACCATCATGCACCACATCCTTAGGATATTTTTTGATGTAATAGAGGGATATGTATAAATACTATATGATAATGAATATGTATAAATTAATTTCTACTAAATAATAATTTTATGTATTTCTAATTATTGTTACATTATAAATGTTTTTTATTTTTATATAATAAAATAAAAATTTTATTCAGCGGTAATATAAATTTTCAAATAAGTCATTCATTTTTATTAATTAATATATATTTTAAATAAAATTAGTTTTAATAAAATATTATTATTAAGTTATATTTATTATGTGTAATTGATTATATAATTTTGCAAAGTAAAAAATATAGTTCCTATAGGGGTTCAAAAACACTTAAGGTCTCAAAACTGAACATTTCTTAATAAATGTAGACACTTATTTGAAAAGTTAAAATTAAAATTTATATAAAATCATTCAAATAAAATAGATATTATTTTTATAATCATGATATAAAAATTATCCAATGGTTAATTATTCATAATATTCTTATGTAATCGAATTTTCAGGTAAAAAACAAATATTTTTTAAAATATGCACTCTGTTTTCTGACATTATAGTGAAAAATGGGGTAATAAATGCTATAAATGGTATTCAAAACCATATATATTTTTTCCATTTAAAATAATTTTATTTCTACATTATTTGATTAATTCTATAAATACATTTTGAATCCTAGAAACATATATTATTTAATATTTTTTTAAATTAATTTTATTAAGAACATAACTCAGTTCCACATCAAAAGGGTTATATTTTATTTATTTCGACCCTTGGTTATCTAAACTAATGAAGACAACTCGTATTTCCTATAAATGATGTAAATTTCATGTTAATGTTTATAGTTTTGATTGATATTTTATAATTAGTCCATAAACAATATTTGTGAAATAATAATGAACTCCTCTCTATTTACTAATATAAACATTATAATGATCCCATTCCTGTTCTAAAATATACCATAGATCGTATACTTATTCTTCCCAAAAACCTATAGTGTCATTTCAAGGTTCCCCCAGTCCCTCAAGAAGCTCCCCTGATTCTATTGTAAACTCTCTCTCACGCTAAGGGATCATATCCTTCTTCTATTTATTCATGCAACTTCATTATCTTTTTCATTTTATCTCTAATTCCCAATGGTGGTTTATATCATTCCATATCATCATTATTAACCTTATTATTTATTAATGATGATATACCTATTTAACTCTCATTAATCACCTCCCACACCCTCCAAGAACATTTATGTTCCCCCATTATGCTTCCATAATTTTACCTTGATTTCCCTTTCAAAATAATTTTGTAGAGAATACTCATTCCAATATCCTATCATGGGTATTCACATTTATGATCATATAATTCATTTATTTGGGATATAAATTTATCTAGTCTACACTATATAGTATTGGGATTAAATTTAATGTATTTTTTTCATTTGTTATATGATCTATGTGGCACACTTATGCATATACAATATATGATTATAATGGGTCGGCCCGTATAGTGCTCCAATGCATTGGGTTATGTTTTAGTCTCATGAGAATCCATGTATGTTGTGATTTAGGTTATCCCAATTATGTTATTTTAGGATTTCCATGTGGTTTACATTGAATAATCTCACTATTTCATGTTTTATGTTGTTTCCAAATTCCCATATATCTATTGTGTTGTCATTTTATGTCATGCCTCATGGTACATGTTTATGATTCCTAAAAATTTTATGTCCCATTTAACATCCTCTTTTCTAAACATTTTTTTAAATTTCTGATTCCTTTATTCCCTTACTGGTATTTATATATTAACACTTTTTTATGTACTTCCATATGTTATCCCATTAATTTTGATGAATGATGGAATAATATCATCAGGTTAAGAAAGATCTCTATAATTTCAATGTACCAATTTTTTTTAGTTGAAATAGAATGTAACTAATTTTCAAAGACACGAGACTTATAGATATTATAGTTATTATTATGGGTATTCCAGTGTATTAAATAATGAATTAATGTAACATAAAAACATGGGTCGTCAAATTTCATATGAAAAAAATATTATTCAATTTTTGTATTGGGAAATGAATATTCTACCAATATATTTATGGAGAATACATAAAATATAAAAAATACCTATATTTTGGAAAATTTTGAGTATGTGTAATCAAAGAAGTTACATACTTGTATGTATAATATAATTAGATTAACCTCTATAATTAATGCTCCCAAGGGTAAAACTCAAAAACACTCCATTGAACTTTTCTTGATCATAAACCAGTGCACAAAAACCATCCTTTCTGAACACCTCATTTGACACTCCTAGAGGATATTTTTTGGTAAATTCAAAAGCCCATTAAATCAATTATTAAGAGAATTTTTTTAGAAATGATTATGTTATGAAACATATTATTGATAATATAGATTGAATCTTAAAATATCATATTTTAAGGAGTAAATGCAATTTAAATTTATTTAATTAATGGTATTGGACTCATATTTATTTGTTTAATAATTTAACAAAATTCATCTATAATTTCCCATTATGATTGATATGGGATAGAAATTGGGGTAATTGAGTAAACAACCATTGTGGAGGTCAATGTGATAACTACCCAAATGATTTTCCACAACCGATGGGAGAAATAATCATGAAATTTTTGAAAATGCTCTCCCTCTTTTCTCGGTTATATATAGAAAATTGAATTTGGAGAAATAAAAAAATTACCATTAGGAGGAACCAGATTCAATTGATACCTTGATGCTATAAAGGCCGTCAAATTTTAATGGTTTATCTAGTCCATTAATCCTAGAACAATGGATTTAATCTTTTGTGAATATCTTCTACATCCTTCAATTTTCCGAGAAACTGAAAATTATAAATGTTGTTAAAAATATGGATAGATAAGTCGATCAGTTGTGTAAATTGATCAAGGATATGAATATGGAGAAACATATATACTTAATGGGGCATAAATTATCCAAAAATTGTTTTCTAAAATTACTTTCCTCCAACTCTCTTACAAAAAAATTGAATAGTTTTTCCTTATCCTCAAGTAAAATTATGATGAATCAATGATGGAATATTAGAAAAAAATCAGAATAATTTCATGATGAACATTCATCATTTTTAATTATCTTAAATTAAATTTTCACAACTATATGAGTAGGAAAAGAATGTATCCAAAAATCCATGTAAATACGATGAATTAATATCTATGAGGAAATTTTATGATGTGTCCTCGAAACTGTGATTAGTGTATCTTAAGGTTTTGATGGGGATAAGAATAAGAAATATAGTTTAATTCTAAAAATGTAATTTTGGAATCTAAATGTGGTAATAAATTTAAACATAAACTATATATAATGTTTTGAAAGAAGAACCATTAGAATTTCATAAGGGGAACCTATCTAAATGGATAAAACCTAGATAGAAATATCCAATGGGAGAAAAAATAAATGAAATTAAAGAGAGGATTTTTACATTCTACCCTTAGTATATTATCTAATGTGTCAACTGCAAGGTATAAGGAATCAAGACAAACAACTACCCTATGATGAGGTTTTTTAGAGTCAATCAACTCTAATAACCTCCAAGGATATAAAGACTATAGTATTCCATTTCAACTAGTGAGGTGGATCCCATCAATGGTGTGGTTACATATTTTATTGTTATTCATTCAAGAGTAGAGAATATAATTTTTTATTCTAGTCCCATTAATTCCTTCATACCACAAAAATTTAGTGTAACTGTTCCAAAACTACCCCAAAATGTAGATGTAGAGTTATCAGTGAAAACTAAAAAAGGTGAAATTACTAAATCCCATGTATATAACTCATCCCCTATCAAACGTTTTGCGATCAATGTCCATGTGGAGCTATTTATACTTCCTTTAGTGGAATTTTATTAATTTTTTAGTATATATTATCTTTTATTATATATATCATACATAGATTGATAGATTAGGGAAATCACTCTTTGTAATAAGATTCATCCTCTGAATCTGTATAAATTCAAGGAGGAGGTTGGATCTTGTTTGGAAACAATATATCATGAATTGGTATTATTTACAAATGAGAGAGTGTAACTATATTAAATATTTTTTATATGGAAAATTTAAACCATTAATACATAGCCATTATGAGGGATAACATTTATTTATTTCTAAAATAATTTCATGGTCCTCATCTATGACAGGAGGTTTAATTATAAACCATTCATTTTCATGGGGAATTTCCACTATGAAAGAATCATTATAGAATAGATTTTTTTGATCATTAATACCATAAAAACAACTATAGGAGAATCTAGATAAATGTATCACATATACAAGTTTTTTATATTGTGGTTCACTCATCTCCTTTATTAGTAACAATAATAGGTCAATGTTACATTTCCTTGATTACTGTGGGATCAAAAAAAATTGATAAATAAAAAGTATCATCTGCCTTATACGAATTTCCCGTTCAATCAATTAAATAGAGCCCAATTAATCTCTATGGTTGATATTCTATTGGTATATGATCATGTAAGAGTGAATATGAAGGTTATCCCCATGACTATATTACATGTATGGTACATTCAATATGAGTTCATAGTAATGTTATTCATATTCACTAATCCTCTATAAATATTCATGAACATAATGAGTATATTATTTAAAGATTACCTAAAATAATTTACACTCATTATCTATAATATTATAATACACTCAAAAATAAAGGAGGGTCATGTTTAGTATTTCATCACTATACAAAAAATCTTATAAAATGGGAGTATTTATGTTAATTCAAGAAAATATGAGATATGGTTGAAAAAAGTATTCTTATTGGAGAATAATATCACACATATTGGGATATATGTGGACCCTTCAAAGATACAGGAAATTGGTGGATTATTTAGATCATCATATGTGATATAAAAATTTATTTTTCATAGATTTTTTGGGTAATATAATTAATTTGTGAGAAATTTATCTCGATTTAAAAATCCTATTTCCAATAAAACTCAAAATTCAATTTTGTTTTTTTATAAAAATTAATATGAAGAGATATTCATGGAGTAAAAAAATATGCTTATCTTGGCACCTATATATGTGGAGAAATTTCTTTGGAATAAATTCATGCTTCAAAGAACGTCCTGGGATTTTTACTATTGAAAAATTACAATGTGATAGCCTATTATGCATGGAAATTGATTATTCATGATTAGAACATCCCAAATCATGATATGTTGTTGGTTGTATTGATCTTTAAATTTAAAATATGAAAAATTCCCACTTTATAGGGAAGTTTTAAAAAATATTAATCATTAGATCATTAATTATATATTCACTCAGAAAGAGAAAAATACATACCAAAAAGATAGTTAGAGCTGATTTTAACTACAGCTACTCACTCAAATACAATCCTATGAATGAAATTAACAAACATAATTCTATAAATTGAATTTATTTTTAATATTTAACATTGATAATAATTAATTACAATATGGTTATCACAATTAAAGAAACATCATCAATCCATTCACCCATGATTTCTCAACCATACATTCTACTGAAGATAAAGGGTGCTCAAAGTGATGATTTTGGAATTTAGAAGAAGGAAAAAACTATAATAAAATGGAAATATTTTGAGGAAATGATTAATTAATAAGGAGTATTATATTTTGGATCAAGTATATTTATATCACCAAATCCTATTTTAAAGAAGGTTTTTTTTGGATTATTGGCATAGATCGACATTTTTCATCCATCTACAGAGCACAATGACTTATCAAGAACATTGATAGAACTATCGGTCGGAAAATATGAGGAAATATATCATATAATATACATCATGGTGTCTTGTATGTCAGTATTATAAGGTATAAAGGTGAAAATCCAATAGGATGTTGGAATAATTTCGCTTACCTACAAAGAAATGAGAAAGAATATCCATGTAATTGTTCACTAGCCATCAGAACACCTCAATGGGAAATAAATATATATGATAAATTTTTCATCATTATAAAAATAATTATTTTTTTTCATTGGAATCAGATAGGACTACTTACCTGATCAACATTCAAGTACATATATTTGAATAGTGAAGAGCCTACATGGAACACCATTATAGAATATATCAATCGAGATCCAATATCTATCACTAAATTCTACATGAGTATACAACATGATATATTTAATAAGTCAATCATCATCATGGATTCTCACACTCAAATATATGGCCAATCTGATAGGACAATAAATACACTCAAGTAAATGTTGATAGATTAATCAGTGGTCTTTAAATGGTGATGGGATATGTATATTCATTTAGTTGGGTTCTCATAAAATAATATCTTCCATTGAAGAATCCAAATATATTCCAAGGAACCACATTATTGAAAGAGTTTTAGAACACTTCTATACTGAGATAAATTTTGTGAACACAAAATGTTCGGTCATAAAATTATTGTGAAAATGGTGGGAAGGGAGAAAATATTTAACTAAAACATCATGGTAGATCAAATTCAATAGAAGTGAAATGATGAAAATCATTAATTAAAACAATATTTTAAGTATATATATGAGGTATTCATTCAAATATATATATATATTATAAATTCATAAAATTTTGGAACAATAGAATGCTTTTTCTAAGATACACAAATCCTATCAAGATCATTGATCATTTCATATCCGTGGAATATTGATTGGAATTCCTACCTCACATATCATATGTATATTATGTGTTTCATGTATCAATAATTATTATGTACATACCAAACCTCATACATTTATTGAATCTAGTGGTTCTACCATTGATAATGATCTTTCATATGAATAGAATCCAATGAGGATCTTTGATCACAGATACAATGTTCTATGAAATAATATGATGAAGGTCATAAAATTTCAATTCTGAAATAAGAATTCTAATGAAGTGATGTGGAAACCAAAGGAAGTGATAATATAGAAATGATCTCTTCTATTTTAGTTTTTGAAATGAGAATTTTGAAGGGGAAATTTCTACAGGGGGTATTGTGATTACATAACATTTTATAAATAAAATCTTATTTTTGGTTGAATAAAAAGCTCTATTATGAATTATGTTTATGAAATATAATTGAAATTAATTGGTTTTATCATTTAATATTTAATTTAGAATATCATTAGAAATCATAACCATTGATAATATAACTACTAACAAATGATCATTTTATTAGTATATATATAGGTCTTTTTTGAATCCAATTACAAGAGAAAATTGATGTGATGAAATCAACTAGTCAGATCATACCCTATAAACCCCATTTTTTGGATCTTCCAAAGGATATTAAGTCATTGGGATATTCTATTTGCCAATCCCTGGATAATTACATCAATTGATGCACAAGTGAACCCTTATTACATGATATGGTCATGCTCATCGAGATCGTGACCCAAACCATATATGTTGAACCACCATAGGAAAATATCACCATCATAAACCATAAAATCAGGGAATTATCTAGTGTATTAATGTTATATTTATCAAGACCCCATGAATATGAAAATTTATATTGTATTTTCAGTTATTAATAATTATATTTACTTCTTATTCTTGTTGAATTTTAAATTATTTTGACTTTGATTTGAAAAATATTAAATTATATTTTTTAGGAAATAATAAATTTATAAAACTAAAATTAATTATATTGAACTAATAATTACTTTAAATAAATTCTAATTTTAAAAAAAATATTTTATATATATATATTTTATTAATAAATGTTGAAAATATAATTTAATGAAAACTTAAAAATTAGAACGATTCAAACAAAGTTACTATAAAAACCATAATCTCTAAATAAAAGTGGAATATAATTTTAAAATTACAAATAAAAATATTAATAATATATTTCAGATAAAATAAATATTATTTTTGGAATGATAACATCAAAAATATCATGTGGATATTTTTTCATAATTTGATGAGACAAAAAAATATTCAATTTATAAATTATGATATAAATATACAGTATGTACTATTACATCATAATGACCCCAAATTGGTTTAATGTATTTTTCAAATCAAATCCAAAAAATATATATGTTTTCCCTTCAAATGAATTTTTTTATTTTATTTTATGAACTTTATAGATAATATTAATCCTCTAAAACCAACATATATTGCATGGTTTTAATATAATTTATTTATAGAAATGACTCACATCCATATCTCCAAGGGTAATATTTTGATATGTTTTGATATTATAATTAATTAATATTTACATTCCTTCCACATTGTAATAGATACTTGAAAACCATTATTTATAGGTTTGTGGTTCTAAATTTATTTTATATAGTCTAAAAATAATGTTTTTTTATATAATAATAAACTCCAATATATTTTACTATATAAACCCATCCAATATCTAACTCTACATCATTCATGAAAAATGAATCACTCAAATACTATTACATCCTATATATATATATATATATATATTTCTTTATGGTTCCCCAATCACTATAAAGCTCTAAAATACTTCTTGAATCACCATATCAAGGTAAATGATCCTCTCCCTATCATCTTTATTCTAGACTCATCAGTATCTTATTCCTTTTATATCAAATTACTGATATTGGGATTTTTTTCATACATTATTACCTTATTATACTTCTAATGTGTAAATTATGAGAAACCCATTTCACTATCTTTAATCCATACCATTATAATTTATGAGCTGCTGTTGTGCTGTAGAAATTTCACCACGATTTTCCATCCCAAACAATTATATAGTGAATATCCGTACCAATTTCATATCATGTGTTTTCAACATTATAAACAAATAATAATATTATTGGGGATATAAATGTATTTAATTTACACTCCACTATCATGTGAATAAATGTGATCATATATGTTCCTATGTTATGTCATGTATGTCGCAACATTATGAATATATATGATATGATTATGATGGGTTCACCTAGATAGATATCCAATTAATTGGGTAATGTTTTAGACTCATGGGTCACCATGAATGGTGTGCATGAGGTTATCCTGAGAACATTATGTAATTTTTCTTGGGATTTAACCTTAAATTATGACTATTATGTCATGTTTTATGTCATATACACATTACAATGTTTCCTTTGTGTTATCATTCTCTATCATGACTCATTGTTAATGTTTATTATTCTCACCCCTGTTATGTCCAATTTCAATACATTTTTTCTAATATATAACACTTTATTCATGTTACTCCCTATTTATTCAATTATTTATATATATATATATATGACATCTTTATTATGTATGTCTCGAGGTTATCCCATGTAGTTTTATGAATTATAGAATAATATGGGAATGTTAAGGTAGTTTTCAATAAGGTCAATGTACCTCCTATATTAAGTTGTTATGTAATGTACAAAATTACTAAATATACTAAAATACATGATCTTTTGGTTTGTTTTATGTGTATTCTAATATATTAAATCATGAATTATTTTTGATAGAAAAAATTGTTGTCATGGTGTATCTATATAATAATGGTCATGGAATTGTTACTCCCCCAAGAATCATGACTGGGACTCTTCATCTAGAAGGATAAAAATTTAATGAATATAGATGATTCTAAATACTAATTCATATAACCCAAAAATATATACTACACTTTTGAATAGACATAAAAACCATATTTCTTTTACTTTCTCCACTATAGATATGAACTCAATGAGGAACTCTTGTTAGATGTTCTTCCATGATATATAAGTCAACTTATACTCATGGATATATATAATCCACCACTAACATGATACTTAACAAAACATTTTAATTTTAGGAGAACCCCATACTCAGATTAGAATAAAATTATATTTAATTCAATCTCCAAATCCTCTTGGTAGTTATCTATATCCAGATCAAAGATGTGGATCTCAATCCTCTCTTTTCTCTAAAAATAAATTTTAACTTAAAAAATTTTCTACTACTCATCCTATTGATGAATATTTAGTCTATGATGGTAAATTAGGTTATCCTAGTAAAACATTACCACTAAGATCAAATTTTTGTGGTATAGAATTAATGTCTCCAAATTTAATTTATAATAAAAATTTATTCAATAGAAATGGATTTATTTAAATTTATTTATTTAATTCACTTATTTATTCCAAGAAGCATAAAATTATAAACATAAAAAAGTAATGTATGATTCATGATCCTCTCATATGTATCTACCCTACAAGAATCATTGCATTACTATGTAAATTTTTTAAGCTTATATTTCTTGTGATAGATAATATTGGGAACTAAAATATCTATTTAAGTCAGTCATTCATGTTTCCATCAAACACTTTGTTCATCTAGAACCAATTTATTACAAGCCCAACCAATCCTTATTGAGTCAAAAGTTTTACTAATGAATTTTCCATTTATTATTTTTGTAAATCAAAAACTATTTATTAAACACTTAATTATTAACATTTTATGTTTAAATTGTTTTTAAAATGTTTTTTTAGAAAATATATAATTTTACTTTACATATAAATAGTTTACAAAGTTTGATGAACATAAACTAAATATGATTCATTATTGTTTTAATAATGAGTATAAAACCACTAATATCTAGATTAATATTTATCAAATAAAATTTAATACTTTCTGTCTTGACTTCATACTGAAAAAGTCTTCATAATCATACATGATATAGAAAATGATAAACATCAAATTCACACTCATGGAAGTTGATATATATACATTATGTTATAAAATTCATCAGACTCACATTGTTAAAATTTATGAATATGGAAAAATATTTTCTATCATATTAAAATACCTTTTAAACTATAATGGTGAAAATCAAAATGTTGGTGAACTTTCTGTAATGATATAGCTGTTAAAGTGTCACCTATCCAAGTTGTTGCATCAATATTTGAGAAAATATTATTGTTGGAGGAAATATGACCATTGGAAGGGTTCCAATATATACTGGGTCATTTGAGGATTTTTAAGAATCTAGAGGACACTAATTAAATTTTTTCTATGAGAGATCTCTTCAATTTGAAAAAATCATGAACATCTTATTCATAGAATATTGTAATTAATTAGAGACTTTTGTTCTAATTTAATCCATATATGGGTTTTTTTCTTTTTAACACTTTATTTTATTCATTCAAATCTATGAATATGATAAAATTATTCTGAGGATAGGAAGACAGAGATATAGATATGCTTGATCGTGGGCTTGCGAGGATCACAAGACAGAATCTGATCCATCAGATCGATGGATGATAAAGATAAAAAGATAGGTATGTTTATCATTATATCAAGGTCTTTATTTACTAAGGAAATCCATACTTTTTAATATGTATAAAAATTGGGGAGTTTTATTGTATGTTATTATATACTATACTCTTTATGTTAAAATATGTTTATTCACTTGAATTAGTTGTTTTCATACAAATATTTTATTTCTTATTTATGTAATATAAAGTTTTAATTTTATATTCATATTTATATTTGTATGTTTGTATCATAAAATATTTTATTATGGTAAAATTTTATTACATTATGAATTCGATATTACTGTGATTATGATCTTATAAGCATTTATCATAGAATCATAAAAAATTAATTATTCATATATACTCTGATATAATCATAACTAATGTGATTATGATTTAATATTATTTATATTTCATCATATGTGAAAACGAACAATGGTATATAAAAAATCATAATCAGTCTGATTATGATATTCATTAGTACTCATACTGAGGTCCATGTACAAATATTACATTTTTATTAAATATTTTTTCAAAAAAATTAGTTTAATCAATTTTAAACAAATGTTTTTAAATATATAATTATTCCCCTCTTGTAATTTTTCAATTAAAATATATTATTCAATAATAATATCAATATATCTCATATTGATACCCAATAATTGGTATCATAGTAGGATTTTACATGTTAAATACTTACTAAAGATTTTGTTTTCTCATTTACATTTGAAAATTAGTTAAGATTCATTATAATATTTTTTTTTTATAATGAATTTTTACGCAAACATGAATTTAATAAAATTTATTTTGGTCTATTTTTTAAAATTTGGAAGTAATTAATGTTGGATCCACATATAATATGAATTGAAGAAGACCATCAATTTTTTTAATCATGATTAAAAAATTTGGAGGGATAAAATGAAGAATATTGTTATTAGCACTGTAGTAGATAGTTTTTTCATGATGAATATTGAATAAATAGTTTCTGATAATAAATTCAGAGCATTTACTGATCAAGAAAATTAGGAATATTAGCTGAATTGCAAAATTAAGGAATAATTTTTTGTGCTCAGTGATTATAAATAGATAATGTAAAATTTCATCATTTGATGCTACTAATATTATTGTGAAATTATTAGAGCATACACACATTGGAACATCAAAGGTTTTTTAATCCCTGGTAGGAATTATTTAAAAGTATTATCAAGAAATTTAATTATTACAAGGTTTGTTAGTTTGTATGATGAATCATAGATTCATGATAATTATTAATAGTCATGAATATATTGTTGAGAAAGGGTTGGATGATGATATTATTGTTGATAAAATCAATGATATAATGCACAATGAATGGGAATCTAAGATAACAAAAATTGATGAAACAAGATATCTCTGAAATATCACTCTTGAAGATCTTATATATAACCATGGTTCACTATAAAAGTAGAATCAAGATAGATTCTACGAAAGAAGTAAAAAATAATGGAGGTTTTTATTTTACTACAACATCAACCGTATATACTAAATATCAACTTATAGAACTTTTTCATTGATCTTTACTAAATAATACTATTTTTATTGAATTCAATTAAAAAACATTTCATAATTCTAAAAATTAACTAGATAATAATTCTTGAAGGATAAACAAGATAGTTTGTTAGAAATACTTTCAGTATATATATATATGAAATATAATAAGGATATGAATGAAGAGAAATATGATAAGTTACTTTTAATTTTTGTAAGAGAGAATGATATATCTAACTAGATTTTACATTGATGAAAATCAAGAACAGAAGGAAAATAATTCTGAAAGGAATGTGAAAAAATTTTATAAGAAAAAAGGAAATAAATTTCTAAAATAAAATGACTCATAGATTGATAGTGGAGGAGATTCCATAGATAACACTTCTATTAATAATATTTCTGGACCGAGGGACAATGGACTTATTTCTATAATACCTAAAGCTAATTTTTTTCTTAAGGATATGGTACACAATACTGAAAAGCATAAAAAATTATCCTTAATTAAAAATTATCCTTAACTTCATAATGAAAAAAATCTAAATCATCAGACAATGAATTTTCCTCAGATGATGATAAAACTCTTACATCAGATGAAGAGTTTTATCACTTATCAAAACTCCTCAAAAATGAATGTTTCAATGTTTGTAAAAATATTGATTTGGAAAATTTTAGGATACATGTTTATAAATTTATATTATTTCATTCTAAAGATCTTGATAAATCTATTTTCAAAAAAGATAATATTATTAATGGTATAGAAAGTGTTATTTCTAAAAGTAAATGTTTACAAACTAAAATTGATAAATCAATTTTCAATCAATTACTAATGGGGATAGGAATATAGTTATTAAAATAATCTCATGAATTTATTATTTGAAGAAACTATTGTTTAACATTACCACTGGTAATAAAAACATTAATAACATGTGTAAAAATTTAATTTTCATGGAAATAGTTATTGAATTGGTTTTTCCCATAAAAACTATTTTATAATAACAACTTCATTATTCTTAAAAATGAACCATTTCACACTAACTATCAATGTGGAGGTCTTTGGGAAAAAAATTCTTAAAATATAGTTCAATATTTAGGGTTCCACAGAATCATCATTTAAAAAAAAATGTGGATTACAATAAAATATCCATCTGACATTTCTGGCACCAAAATGACTTGGGTTCTAAAAGCCTAATCTATATCTTTTTAGGATACAAATTAATGTACAAGAAACAAGAATAATTTATATATGTATATAGATATTAACTTTATATAGATACTAACAAATAATTTTTCGAAGAGATCATTATAATGAAATATAGAAAAGATATATTCAGGGATAATTCATAGAGAGATATTTTTGGTATATGTATTATATTACATCGTGGTAAATATTTAGTTTCAAATGTTTTGTTTATTAATGGTCTTAAGAACATCCTTGTAAGTATAACTATGTTATGTGATGAATGATTCATTATTAATTTTATGTATGATAATTTTGTAGTACACAATTCCAAGTATAAATTCACTATTTCTATCCATTGGCTTGAGTCTGTATACACTCTAAACACAGAAGACTAGAGAAACAAATTCTTAACTTTCCAGAGGGTAGCGGAAGATCAATATTGATTATTGAATTGTATGTTAGGACACTATAAACATATAAAATTATGTATGTTGTCAAATAAAACACTTTTTCGGGATATACTAGAGCTTAGATTTCATTCTTAAAAACATTAGGATCCTTGTCAATACGGTAAGAATCAAAATTCAAGAATTAAATATATTAGTGGATTCTCAAAAAAAAAATTATTTATAGTTTGTGCACATGGATTTATTTGGTCATAAAAAACTGGTGTATTGGGGGAAAATACATTTTATTTTTTTTGTTGATGATTTCACAAGATACGCATGGGTCTATTATTTATTAATGATGTATGTAGTACTTAATTATTAGAAAAAAATAGTTTCCAATGTTAAAAAGTGAGAAAAACCATTCCCATGATAAATATTTTTATTTATCAAAACTATGAATTAGTAAAAAAAATTTCTGATAATTTTTTTAATAATAAATGAATTACACATAACTTTATACTCATATAAATCCTTATCAAAATGGTGTTTTTGAATAATGGATTATATTATTCAGGAAATAACAAAAACTATTTTGAGTGAATAATCAATTTATAAACAATTTTTTTCTAAAGTGGTTAGTATTTCTTATTATTTTATAATCCATGTTTTGATAAAATGATTTTAGTAATAAAAATAATTATTAATTATAGATATGATAAAATGAAAAAAAAATTACTTTAGTTTATTTGGATGAAAAAATATTCATCATTAATAAAATAAGTAATTTACACAAATTTTTACACAAACCCAATAAGGAAATATTTTTAGGCTATTTTACTATTTTTAAGGAATATAGTTCTATTAATAAAAAATCTTTTATTATTTAAGAAATAGTACATGATAAATAAAAATAAATAAAACCTTATGTTTGTAAAAAACCCAAATAACACCCTTGGTTGTGTTTTCCAAAATAGATTCGTAACCATTATTGGAATATTCTTTTTATATGGAATATACTCCTGAAATAGTATTGAATTATATAATCAGGAATATTTTTTACCTTTTGTTATGAAAATGTTTTAAAAAGTTGATTTCAATGATTTTTTGTCAAATCATCCTAGTGATAGAATCATTAGTGATGTTAATCAGCGTTTAATACTAGAAGATCCTTAAGGAATGAAATAAGAAATCATTCTTTTCATTCCCAATTTGAACCTAAAAATACCAATGAGGTGTTCAGTGATGTTGATTTGATTATATCTATAGAAAATGAGCTAAATTAAATCAAGGGGAAAAAGCCAGGACCTTTGTTGAAATACCTAAAGAAATAAACATAATTGGAGAAAAACTGGTCTTTAATTTTTTTTAATGAAAATTAAATAATATTTAGACATAATTAAATACAAGTAGAAAAATATTACAAACAACAAGAAGGTATATACTATGAGAAAAACTATACATCTATATCTATACTTGGAGATATTCATATCCAAATAGTGTTTATTCCATTAATTAATTTCAAACATTTTAAAATGGATATGATGTGTTATTTCCTTAAAAAATATGTTTTGGAGGAATTCAATGATGATTAACCCCCTTGTTTTGAAAAAAAATCATGAATATGTTTTTAAAAATACAAATTAGTTATATGGTCTTATATAATCCCATAGATCATGGTATGAAAGATTAAAATGAATTGTGTTAGAAATCAGTTTTATTAATGGAGATGTTGATCCTACTCATTTTTATAAAATAAGTTAACAAAAAATATTATGAATGTTCAAATATATTTTGATGACATTATATTCGAATTAACTCATAAAACATTATCATTTTCTATTATAGATCTTATGAAGGTTGAGTTTGAGATGAGTATGATGGGTGAGTTATCATTTTTTTTTGTTTTCAAATTTCTCAAAAACTAGAAGGTACTTATATACCTCAACATAAGTATATAGAATATATTATTAAAAATAATGGATACAAAAATAGTAAATTTATTAATTCTCTCATCAGTACCTCAAATACACTTGATCTTCATGGTGTTGGGAAACTGGTTGATCAATTTACTTTTGGAGGTATGGAAGGATGTTTACTATAATTAAATTATAGTAAAATTGACTTATTGTTTTTTCTATTCTTATGTTTAATATATCATACCATTCCAATGGAATCCAATTAAAAATTAGGAAAATTAATTTTTCTATATCTAAAGGGTACAAATGATTTTGTACATTTCTATTCTTTTGAAAAATATTTTTGATTAAAAATATTCTTGCATGCTGAAATTTGTGGTTGTATAAAGGAATAGAAATGTAATTCCTAAACATTTCATTTCATAATATATTAATTATTTTCATGGTATTTTACGATCCAACACATTGTACCACATTCAACTATTGATACTAGATATGTAAAAGCTGATATTTTTTGTTCACAATGTTGTAGATACAGCACACTAACTGATTATGGAATGAGTTGTTGAAAAACTAAAATACTATTTTATAATAGTATTGACATTAATTTATGTAAGAAACATTCACATCACACCCATGAAAAAAACATAAATATTAGGAATAACATTCATAAGGATGACACATGTAAAACATATATTATTTTACAATTCAATCAAATTCCAGAGAAACTTTCTAATATTTTTACAAACCCATTGCCTTCCAAGAGATATGAATTAATAAAACAGATGCTATGAATAATCAATTTAAATCATTCACTGGTTTCTAATTCTTATTTACCCATATCATTAAAATAGGATATGCCTTTTTCATATAGAGTGTAAATATTTTTTTTTGTTTTTCATAAATTTATTTGCCAAATATTTATCACATTTGGTATTTTGGAGTCTTATTTCCTTGTTAATTTATTTTTTCAATGTTTTGATTCATAGATGAATCCTTAAATTATGATAGCTTTTAAAAAATTTATATTCTCAATTTTTCCAAAATATTTAGATTCAGAAAATGTATCATTATGACATAATTAAATAATTTTCAGGTTTTTTTTGAAAAAAAATTTTCGAGTATTCATTTACAAATTTTATATTTTTTGTATTCTAGGAAATTTGTTTTCAAGGAAGAAAATCATTTAAATATTAATATGTCTCTCCAAATTCAAATTGTATTATTAATATTTTTTATTCTTGTACTAATTCATTACATTATATATCATTGTTGCTATAATCTATTTTAGGCTATATAAAATCAATGATTTTCCCCAAAATTTTCTAATCTTATTCACTTAAATTATGATAAAACTCCCTAGAGTTAAATTTTTGCATTAAATATTATTCAGAATAATATCAATTGTTAGATATGATAAGATGAATTTTTATCCATTTGATTAAATATGGTATTTGAACTTTTGATTTCATCACATATATAAAAGGGCCCCATGTGTCCCACATCAGAAAATTTCATATTCATTATCATCAAGTTTTTCTTTATTCAAAAGCCTCTTTTATGATTATAAAAACCTCAATTCTGATTGTTTTAATTAGTCTCTTCTCAGAATTTGATATATGTTGAAATGGATTTTAATGAATGAATCGTTTTTAGATAATGGTAAATCAACAAATCTTATTTTGATAATTGTAATTATATTTTATATATAGTTACTCAATTTCATGGAAGAGAATCCTTGTGTCTTACAAAACCAAATGAGGATCTAGATCTTGTAATTCATGATCTAGTTCGATAGTTTTATAAATAAGTGGAGTTTATTGTTTTTTATGGAAATAAAAATATTTTATTCACAGTTTATGGAATATATTATTAAATGACTTACATAAAATCTCAATTTTTCATTATATTCTATTAGACAAAGAAAAATTATCTCCTTTTCATATATTACTTGATAGTATGGAATCCATTAATAAGTAAAAATCACATAATTATTTATTTGATCATAATAAGAATATTCAAAAGGTATCTTACCTTACTAAAGACAATTGGATTTGAGCATTTTGGATCAATATTTCTTATTATCGAGAAATTGGGATCATGATAACCTAAAAATAAACTATGTTTTTATATTGGATTTCATGGAAAATATGAGAAATATAGATCTCATGGGATACATATTTATTACTATAAGAAAAATCATGTCTGGATATATTAAGGCTCAAATCATTATGTTCCTGGCATTCTTAACAATGTTATTACTAGAGTTAATGAAGTCATTTAATGCTTTATATATGTAATATCTGAATAAAAACAAAACTAATCTCATTAGTGATGATAATATCAAGAGGATGAAGTAATATTTTGATTTAGAAACAAATGATCTTTTTGAAAAAATAAGAGAAACATCTCTAGAGGAATAATGTTCTATGAAAATGGAAAAAATTGTTCAAAAGATGAGAAATAATGTTGTTCACGATGAGAATGAAATGAAAAAAAGTCAAATATTCAGATCCTCAGAAAACTATGAAACAAAAATCTATCAATAATTTTGTTTCTGAATAATTGAGGAAGAAAAAAGATAATAGGAAATAAGGAGATCCTCAATTTGGTCTACAACTATGAGAGGATTTAGCCTTCAAATTTCATGAAGCTGATACTGCAGAGGAAGAAAGAAAGAATAAAAAGTGAAAAGGAAATTATCAGAAGCATAAATATATGAATGGGTTTTTAAACATGATGATGAGGAATCTGTTAATGTCTTAATTACTTTATCCTAAATAGACCAAATAAAAAATCATTTCATATTATCATGTCATGAAACCATAGTTATTCATGGTGATTTTCCTTCTGATGCTGATAAAAGAAAAATAAATAGTTTTTGATGAATTAGTACCTCCTCTATTTCAAAAAAAAATAATCATAATAGATAAAATACGTAAAGGCTTATTTAAGAACACAAGATCATCTCTATAAGGGGTTTTTAAGAAAATGTAGAAACATACTATTGGAATTGATGTCTGAACCAATGCAACATATTTCCAAGAAAGAGAAAGAAGTGAATATGATGAAATAGAAAAATATATTGACGAATAAGATTTAAATGGAAATTATTAATAAGAGGAGGAAGAGTATATAAATAAGGATGTCACCAATGAATAAAGATTTGAAACATCCAATAATATTTCAATAATAATATCACCAATATCATTAGCAGACTGGCCTTCTTAAGGAAACAAAAAGAAAAATATGTAACTGTAGAAAAATAAAAACCTTAATCAGAAAAAGATATTGAATATTCATCCAGGGAGGATCATATAAACAAGAAATTTAAAATAGTTTCAAATTAAGATCATTCCAATAAAATAAATTTTTATGATGATATAATTAAAATTTTAGATTTAAATAAAGATGATAGGATATCTAATATATTATATTCAAATAATAATTAAGAATTATAGGGAAATTAAAAAAATGGAACTAACCATCCTTATATTCTATATATTGAAAGATCTAATTTAGTATATATGATGAATTTTAACTGTCTATATTGTATTATTCAATATTAACAATGACGTGGAATAATAATTGCATAAATTACCAATCTATAATACATGGTTGATTTAGTTCATGAGAATCAGATTCATAAATCTTAGTCTATCAATGTTTTATCAAATATAGTAATTCATAATGATTATGAGCTCAAAATTCATCATGAAAGTTATTAATATCGAAATATAACAAGTAATAATTTGTTGACATTGTCTTATAATGTTGTCACAGATATTAAGGTGAATTAGGAATATATTAAAGATTTAATAAAATATATGGATTATTCTACAGAATCTTTTAATGAGTTATCTAAAAGCATGGGATATAGTGTATATTTTGTTAAAAAATTCTAAGATATGGCTATTGACTGCACTAAGGATGTCAAAGAGTTACATGGGATGATGATATACATCAATATATTGTTTTCAGTATAAAAATTTTAGAAGTAAGTAATATACAAGTTCAAAATGGAAAATGAATATTTTGAATAAGGAATTCACATCCATGAAAGCATTCAGCCACAATATAATGTGATATAAAGCCATCTTGGAGAAATAAAAGAGTTCATAAAGATAAAGACCATCATGAGATCCATAATGATGAATAAAAATTAAATCTCTTTCCCTTTATCTCTTATTGTATTTATTACATTTGTAAACATATTTATTGATTGTGTACTTTTTCATCTCAATACGAATTGTTTGAATGTCTCCCAATTCCCATTCGTTGAATATTATTTCTTTTTTTATGTAAAAATAGATTATTATTTTTTTCATGGTTCCAATATTTTCTTCTCTAACCATTTTCATGTATTTGTTGAATTTTCTCCATTCTTATTAGAAAATAACAAAGGGGGAGATGTCTAAAATAATGGGGATAAATTATTCAAATGAGGAGAAAACAATAATGGAGAACATTATAAGAATGGGGAGTTATTTTCCTTAAAAGGATAAAATTATCCTTATGGGTATTTTATATACATAGGGGAGTTTTTAGAATTTATAATTTTATTCAGATAAATCAAAAAATATGGGTGAGATAATGATCAATTCTTAATTTTGAATATGATTTACTTCAAAGATAATGGACTATAGGTTTTGACATTGTTTTTTTTATTGGAGCTGTGTGGTTTGTGCCATCCAAAAATGGGGATATTTTTGAGTCAAAAAATTAACATATTAATATTCCATTCCTTTAGTTTTGGAAATCACACACACATTCTTAAATAAATAAATATTACATTTTAATTCCAAATGTTCTTTTAGTATATTTTCAGAGAAATATATATACTTTAAACTTACATAGAAATAGTCCAAATGTTTTCAATAATATAAACTAAATATTTTTCATATGATTATTATAATGATTATAATATAGATAATAATCATATTTATATTGAGCAAATTATATTTAGGACATTTTCCTTGAATTCATAATAAAAAAATCATCAAAATCAAACCTGATATCAGAACAAATAAACATCTCATTCACACACATATAAATGATCAAAATAAAATTCTATAACAAAATACATCATATTAAAATGGATTAAATTATGAATATGGAAAATTATTTTTTATCATATTGAAATACCTTTTACACTATAATGGTATAAAAACGATGTTGGACATTTAGTTATGATATATTAATTAAAGTGCCAGGTATCCAATTCATTGTAATAAGCTCTAAGAAAATATGACTACTGGTGGAAATCTGACCATTGGAAGGGTTTTATATAAATATCCGATAATTTTAAGATTTTGAATAAGCTACTTGACACGCTCTTGGTTTTGTTCTTGTACGAGAGCTCTGATTTTTTTTAAATCATGAACAATTTTTCGTATACTTCTATAATTATTTAGTGATTTTTTTGTGAGGGAATCCATGTCCTGGTTGTTTCCATAAAAACCATTGAAATTTTTTTCATCTCTTTTTGTTAATATGATTAAGAGATTCTATGTCTATGAATATAGAGATATTGATCTTCTTGATTGAGGGATTTTGTGTATAGTAAGATATAATCTTATCATTTAGATCGAGGGATTGTAAGTATAAAAAGACATATAATATATTCATCATATTGAGGGATTTAATTGATGATAAAATATAGACCTTATTGAAATTAAAAAACAAGGGTACCTTTATCCATGGATATTGGATACCATACTCTTTGGGTAAAATGACGTGTATTCTTTTGTACTAATTTATTTCGTAAGTGTATTTAATTTTCTATTTAATGTAATAAAATTGATACCTTTATATTAATATTTATATTTATATCTTATTTATCATATTAACATTGATAAAGATAAAACTATATTAATATATGAATATGATATTATAATGATTATTAAACTAACTTCTTTTAAGGTAAAATAATAAAAAATTAAATTTTTATATGTACTCTGATATAATCTTAATAATAGTGATTACGATTTTATAGTGTGTAGATTTAATCATTTATGATTACAAACTATAGTATATAAAATATAAAAATTGGCATGATTTTGATATTATCTACTAACATCAACAAAGTACATTCCAAATTTGACCTTTTTCAAATATATGTTTCTGAATTCATTTTTTTATCTCATTTAAACAAAAAAAATTAATCTAAATATTTCTCCCCTCTTCTAATTGATCCATCATAAATATATTCATTAATCCAAACATTTTTATAACTCTTACAGATATCCAATAATCCACACTTGCGAATAACTACAAACTCCACACTGTTCCTTAAATAATTCCTATGATACCACTCATTCCATACCCCACCTCAACGGGTACCTCTCCTATGATGTCAATAAAGCTAATTAGTAACCCTGAATTCACACCTCTAGTAGGCCTCATGGTAGTGAATATATATGAGGTTATAAATGAATCTAATGGTAGTATTTATCCTATAATATATCCATATCATAACCTATAGCCACCAAACAATCTGTTATACTGTTAAATAAAAAAAAATCCCACAC
This sequence comes from Viscum album, assembly GCA_963277665.1. NCBI lineage: Eukaryota > Viridiplantae > Streptophyta > Magnoliopsida > Santalales > Viscaceae > Viscum > Viscum album. The sequence goes on along the minus strand of OY728153.1, from coordinate 413,931,505 downwards.
ATGAATATAAAATAATTCAGAAATATAAAATATTCACAAATGTATCAAAAGATAAAATAATTCCCAAAAAAATATTATGGAATCAACCACAATGAACAATTATCTAAGGACTTATTTTCCATATTGTTCAGTATATGCATCTTTAGAACATAAAAAAGAAAGTTGTTATCAATGAGTTGAGCATAACATCTTTCTGTAGAATGGTCATAACAACAGAATATTGTGATAATGTGTAATGATTGTACTATTTACCTACTAAAAAGATGTCCAAAATATACTTCTCATAACAATTCAAATAGTTCTACCTAGCATCAAAAAGTCCAACTCACCAAATAACGCATCCAAGAGTAGTAAACTGATATCACAAGAGTCTAGAAAAATGTTTCTCACAATAAATTTTCCATTATTTCAACTTTATCACCCAATGTGAAAACATCTATTTCCATCATCATCTCTGTATCTACCAATGATAGAACCAACAATATATCATATCATGTGGAGATAACAACATACCACAACCTAAAAAACCTACTACATGTCTCATATCAACAAACCTTGGATATATGATATCATGAACACATATTACATGAACCACATTTCCTCCATATACAACACATGTCCTTAACTATATATCTCATCAACCACAACTAGTATCTCTATATTTTTTATACTGATGGAAGAGAGAATGTGAGGGGTAGTCATCCGACCATATTATCCCCATCAAGGATGTTATAGAATAACACCCCAGCTCTACCAGAAACAAATTAGGATACCTATCATGGGTGAGGTGTGTATTCACCTCTATGGAAATATTGTTAAATAATAATCCCACAATGCCCCACACCTATCATTTTACACAAGTGAATTCATTTCCAACCATTTTGAAAAAAAAAATATTATTCCTCCATGTGATGAATAAAATGGAAAATATTCCATGAAAATAATCACCTAAATACGGACACAACATGAGTTACATAGTCCATATTAAATTCAATGATTAACAACCAATATATATCCCTTTATTTAAAATTCAAAATTCACCCCAATGAATTCTTTATCTAAAAAAAATGTATTTCAAAATTATTTCCTTATAACTCAAACATTATCAATAAACCACCACATAAAAGGGAAATAAAAAATTCATTCCACCATGTTACAAACAAATAGAGGCCACAAATCCTCACCAAAACGAGGCCACCCTGTCACAGAAAACTAAGTCAACTGTTTCATAAATAATTAAATCCTCCATTCTACAAAAAAAACCATGGTTTCCATGAAACACGTGAAAAGTTTATAAAAAAATCAGGAATACATGTTTATTCATTTCATTTAACTACATTAATAATTTAAACATTAAAAGTGTATACTCTATTAAAAAAATAATTTAAAGGAATACAACTATATTTTATTGAAATGAATAACAACAACCACATTAATATCAATGTAATGAATTAATCACACATGTATCTAACCATCCCCTTCAAATTTTATTCACCCATTTTGAAATATTTTTTCTGATGATTCAGATTACTCCCACAATATAAAGAAAATTCACAATAATCCCACAAACTCACACAAATGGGAGAGAACAAGAATCCACTATCTCAACGGAATCTTTCTATCTAACATTAAATAATATAAATAAAAAATGAACCTTAGACACAGAAATACATAAATTATTTGTTATTCTATTTTCATTTCATTGATTCCTCATCAAAATACAAGGAAAAAACCCCCCAAACTCAAAAAAACTTCACCCATTTGCAGCATTTTAAATAAAAATGATGAACATATTGATAATATGAGGAATTAATATACCAAAATTATTGATTTTGAATATTTATATGTTAATGGTGATGTCCGTTGAATTTAGGCGGTTATGTATCCTAAAATTACCTATGATTTTTCTAAATTCCATGTACAATTATTGGAGAATATAGAAGATTAGATAGAGTTTAGGATTTATAAATGTCTAGGAAATCATATTGTTTATAGAATGGATGGATGGTTCACATAGTGAACCTCAAACAGTGCACCTGAACTGAAAAATAAGGCACACCATCCAAAAATAATTAGGGAATAGGACATTGTGAGTATATCCTTTTATTCTATGAATCCTTAAAAGACACCACCACCAAAAACCCTACATCAAAAATTCATAGCATAAATAAAATTTCACATAGTGAATTTGACCGAGAAAAAAATATATAAAAATAAAATAAGTAACCCTATAGAATAAGACACATGGTGAATCAATGATTCCCAGCTAGAACCAATGATTCATATAATGAATCACCACTGATAGTTTAATATTTTACTATAACTCACTTTCATTATTCTGTAACCAAATATTATGGACCTAAACACCCAAAAGTACTTTTTCATAAGGGTATGGACCACTATAGTGATATTTATTCATGATAATTCTCAAGGATGGATACTTCCCCAACTACTCTAGGTTTTAGACTAGCACCAACGGTATATAACATGAAAATGAGTGTTGTTACCCTCACAAATCATACGAATTTAAAAATGAATCCACCAATTAAAACCATAATCTCTAATAAAACGCATATCATAAAATACCAAAAAATTAATGAAATTTGATAAAAATTATCACCAAGGTATAATATTATCAATAAATTTTATAGTCAACAACTATAATTATAACTCAAATAACTAATAATGTAATTCAAAACTCAATTGAAAACACAACCTATATTTCAGATAATAACATTTATATGTATATGGGTGAGAATACATGTATATATTGGAGTCTCCCCCTCATTACCTATAAATGAAAATGTTGAAGAATCAAAATAATTCTTCAGAAAATAAATAGTGGAACAAATAGGAACCTACCAGGTCAACTATCAACTGACCCCACTATGACTCACTCAACAATAAAATATCCATGTATCATAGAATAATATCTAAATAATATATTGGGATAGGATCCCACAATCCCTTCCAGTGTAGATTATATTTCACATTTCACAAAACAAAACAACATGGCTCTATTATACCATCCAAATCTAAATAGTCATATAATTCTTTTCACATATTATGAGAATCAAAACATGGCCCTACCAACCCTAACCTTTGTAAGGTATAACATTCTAAATGGAACTATTATAATAAATTTCGTTGTATTAACCACATCCTAATATATAATATTAATATTTAAACTGCTATTAATTTTAATTATATTATGGTCACATGAACATGAATGTCATAAACCTTGTTCCCACCCCATATAATCCACAAAACCCACTATATATCCCAATATCATCTCATAATCTTCAGATCAACCTCACTTTTTAATAATATAAAAAACAACCCGTGAATATAAACACAATCTATAATATCCATCCCATGTCATAATTAATGAGTGGGTAATAGTGGGTGAAAAGACATAATTTATCACACTAACATGGATATTTGGGAATAAAAACCAATCCCAAAACCTTTCTGAATATGTGAGATTATCCAACTTTGGTGAGGTTTAAAGGAAATCACTATGAAAAAATGTATAATAAATCCACAAATATTAAAAAAACTAAAGGGTTCACACTAAAACACCACCACACATTAACAAGTACATCAATAACTATACCACAAACCAACTCCGATTTCTTCATGATATAGTCATGAAATCCATTCATAGATTCCCTTTTAATTAAATTATTTTACCATTCCATACATACCATTTACTATCTATATTGTGATCATTATTCCATAAATTTTAAAAATTAAAGAAAATAATTTCTATAGAAAGTAAAAAAAATTTATACCATCCATTTACAATACAATACAATCATTGAATATTCATTAACTAATGGAAACTAATCAATTGTAGCAAATTCCCATTGAATTTGTTCATTAGTGCCAAACATATTTCTATTACCTTGTGGAAACTATAAAACATTTCTAATACCATAGAATCATTTCAACCATTGAATCTAGAATAAAAATTCACCATACACCAGATTCAAAAATACCCCATTAAAATTACAACATGAACTCCAAACCATACTCACTCTATCCAAGAAAATTTATTTGAATCACCTACTACAAATCAAATTCCAATAACCAAAACAAGGAATATAAATTACCACAAAATTTCACTAACAAAGACCATAAAATTCATGGAATTTACAAAAAATATAGTGTCCCCACACAATTTCCAATCACAATTAAAAGGAACCTCTATAATTCCTTTTCTATAACATACCATAATATTCATGGAAGATCCCTTACATGGGTGAAAATATAACATCTACAGATTTTTCAAAAAAAAATCATTACCATATTTTATTCAGTAACATTTTATGATGGATAATTAAAACAATTTAATCAGTGTTATATAATATAAAATAGAATAGGAAAAAAATTTGGAGTAGAAACCACAAATAGTTATAAATCTCAAAATAAATATCATAAAAAATAATGGAAACCCAAGTTTTCCACCACATTCCACTCAATTACATTCATTATGGTTCAATATATTTATTAATTAAATTATTACCATGCAGAAAATAAATAAAAATCATTTTACATCTATATTACACATGAAATAGATGATGTTTCTCAAATTCACAACCTCTACTGGTGCTTTAATAATCACTTCACAATAATAAGAAGGAAAAACAGATCGAAAGACTAAAACCATGAAATGGAAATCCCAAAAAAATGATCTTCGTAATTAAAAACTTAATCATAATAAAAAACTAATTGAATTTAACTTAACACCACTATTTTATCCCCTAAAATGGAATAATAATATATGCATTAATGATATTAGAAGATTCTCCCCATATACAATGAATGTGGAAAACCCTAAATATATACATCAAATTTGAGAAAAATTATATGGGATTATCTCTTAGAAATACAAGTATATTTTCCAAAATTTAATATAAATAAAGGAGGTGGAATGGAATATTGAGGTTCATTTAAATTTATATAAAAGCTAGAAATTATTGTTCCATGGTGTGGTAGTTCATAATTTCTTTAATACCCATGTGATCTAAACCCCATTATCTAATTTAAAAATTATTGAAATTAGTTAATCTAATGTGAACAATGAAGGGTAGTTAAATGAAAAGTGAAGTAATATATGAAAACACCAGCAAAAAAATAGTATGTAAATTCTAGGTCATCATGCCATTATATATGTGGAATCATTTTCAAATTATTCTTGAAAATTCCATGAAATCATCCCCCAATAAATAATTTTGTGATCATGGCCTTCACAATGTATCCTCAATATCCTAAATGGGGGAATCAATAGAGTAAACACAGTCTATAAATTTTTTAAAAATATTTATCAAAATAATCATATGTGTATTTCTGAAAAACATAATACCTTTTATATTACAAAAAATATACTCGACCCCCTTAATTAAGAGACAGTTCACTCATGTCCTAACTCGATGACTATAGAAGGACCATCCAGTATAAAATTCCCGTCACACCACAACTCAAAAACCCACACTACAATATATCCCTCCAAACTAAGATTTTATCTCCAATAGACCCACTCAAGATATGACACCCATAATCCTGTCATAAATCATCTCTCCATGTAATAAATTCAACTCAACTTTTAACTATTCTCATACAATAATCTCCCTAAAAAATCCTTAAACTGAATCATGCAATATACCAGGATTGAAAGATCAAATATTTCGAATAATTATAATAAAATATTTATTTAATCCTAAATAATATAAATTATTTAAAATTAATTCCATACTTAAGATATGGGCATTAGTATTTCTTAGTATCCATCAATTTTTGTTAAATTTATATTATAATTTTCTTCAATATACACCATATATGTTTCAAATTTTGGACATTTCATTAGTCATATTCTAGATGAAGTGATTTTAGATGTTCCATGTATTTCTACAATAGAATCGTATAAGGATATCATTCAAATCATACTAGTAATGATTTATTTATCAAACTTTTCTTTCCCAATAATATATTATCTATTAATAAATTATGAAATTAATATTTAAATACTCTTAAATATTGGATAGAATAAAGTTTGTATGAAATGAAATTATGTATCATTTTTACGTAAGTAAACTATTTCATGTATTACTAGTTAATAAAATTTCCCCATTTCTTCTAAAATAATTAAAATGTTTCAATACTTGGTTTTAGTTTTTGAAAAATTACTGAAGAAAAGTAGTTATAAAAAAATTATGGAATAGAGGAGTAGTATATAAAATTTTATTAATGTTTTTGTTTTTTTTCAATTATTGTCATATTTTAAAGATATTTTTGTACTTCTATATATTTTATTTCATTATTTTTTTATATTTTATAAGGTATTATTATTTAATAAATTTTTTTATTATAGAATACATGTACATGTATGACTATGTTTTTCATAGAAAATTATTTTTTGAAGTGTTTTTTACATTATAAAACATTTTTAAGCATATATATATTATATATCTTTTAATTAATGAAATGTTCAATGAACAGAAATATATGACATAATATTTTAAACATGGATGTATTGGGAAAAACGACATAATAATTCAACATAAAAAATAACAATGTACAACATTTTAATTAATATAAAAACATATATACATTATATCATAGATCATCTAGAAATTAATTTTTATTATATATAAAATTCATATTAACTTAAACATATTTTTATTTTCGTCTAATATTGGATTGGAATTCAAATTAAAAAAAATTAGTATTTTAAACAAACTCATACAAACATTCATATTTTTGAAGATAAATTTCACGATCAAATATTATATGAATTATAGAATTTTCAAAAGATTATGTCAATTATGAAATAACAAATTTTGATTAAATGAAAAAAAATCAATAAATAATTCTAAGATAGTATTCAATATAGGATGACTATGTGTAATAAAAATTATAAAGACAGAATGTAGTGTTATAATGATGGTGAAGATAAGATGGTATAATTCTAAAAATTATATAAATGAATGAGATTATATCTAATGAGTCATTTATTTATTCAACTCAATATATTTATGTGATGCCTTATGATGAAAAATGTATCTTACATTTAAATTTTCTGTTTCTTTATCATAGATATGGTATTTGGACATTATTTTTTATTTAATTTCTTATATTTCCATTATGAATTATCCTATAATTTTTTGTAATAGTTAAATGGAAAAAAAATTTATTTATCTTCATACATATAAATTATATATCACTTTTTATAATTGTTATATAATGAATATTTATCAGAACATTACATAAAATTTATCAAAAAGTATACATTTTTCCCTCGTAATGTTGTGGGTTAATGGTGAATATGTTTGCTGATATTAATTTTAAAATACCTTATCAAATATATTTTATATAGTATTAGGTTAATAAATTTATAAAAATCCTTATAAATATGTATTTTCCATTTCTTGTTCTTTTACATCTACATTATAAAGTTAGTTTATAGATTTATCGTGGGAATATTTTGATAAAAATTTTATTGATTTATTTCTATTTTATAATTTACATTTTTAATATATAAATTCAACCCTATTTTGATGTTTCTTTATCAAGAAAAAACTATTATTAATTATGTTATATATGAAGTTTAAAATATTGGGATATTGTGGAGACCAATTATTCTTATAAAAATATGAACTCATTTGTTGTGTATGGTCATAAAATAATTCCAATTGACTCTTGTTCAATGATGGAATTGATTAAGATGATTTAATAGTTTTAATATATAATAATTGAATAAATTCAAGTATAATTTATGGATTTTTTATTTCCAGTAATATTGGATAAATATAAGTACTCGAAACACATATATAGTCCCTTAATAAAACATAGATTGGTGATTTTCCAATATTACCAATTTTTAACAACCTGAAATTCAAATATATGGATATTATATTTGATAGTGTGTATAGCACGCAGTGCCAAGCATAAAAGCAAATATGACTCACTCAAATGATATGATATATTTATTTTCATTTAATTTAAATTACATAAAATATGAATTACATCAAAACATTTTTTATATTTAATTATATACAACACTAGTTCTGTCTTGCATTATATGAAACACTGAGTATAGATTCAATTACACAAATTACTGAGTTTTACAGACCAACAATATACTATTAATATTATCATTTAATATGATAGTTATAACATGATATTTGACTAGAGAGTATTTATAATATTATGTAAGTTAAGAAAATATTTAGTTTACAAATTATTAAAAATTATTTTTTATTATAAATAAAATAAGAACCTTTTAAATGAAAAATAAATGTTTTCATAAAACATTATATTTTTCTAAAAGACGTATTAGTCAATTATTTTACACATAATTTATAATTAATTTGTATTAATTTTAGAAAATTTAAATGAAAATTTAAAAATAATTTATGAGTCTATATATAAGAATTATCATTAATAATTTTTTTATATTTGTTTCAGATGTTTCATTTTTTATTGAATACTAAAAAATAAAGAATTTAAATTGAAAACTACCTTATAATTTCAATTGTTTTTAATAATAAATTATAATATAAGTTGGTTTCAATGTAAATATTCTGAAATTTTATATCTATTAATAATATTTAGTTCACTGTGGTAGATTTAATATTGAATTATTATATGAAATCATATAAACATTTGACTTTTTATAATTCAAAACACTCTATCACATTGTATCTGCAAGAATAAATTAAAATTAAAAAAATTCACAATATTGAATTGAATTGGGAATAATAGATCCAATCTTTGGAATTATACTAATTTATATTTCTTAACATGATCAACCAAAATATTTACCAAAATTAATAGTGAAATCATTAAATAGTTATTACTGCAGTTATGTTAAATACTGATTTATCGGGGGATTAAACAATCAATGTAACAGTTAAAATGTCCTAAAAACTATTAAATCACCCATTTTATAGACATATATATCCTTTATATAGTCTAGTCTAGATATTTCAATATTTTTTAATGTTATCACATAATGAATACATGGATATGATTAAATCTTTTTAGAAAAACTACACATGTGTCACCCACCTCACTTATAAAATGATACCCCATCTTCTTTTCATCACACCTTAATGCCACATTGGTTAATAAAATACATTAAAAAATCACATCCCAAATTACCATTTCGAATACTATAATCCGTTTTCTTGGTATAAATCTATATTTGGAATGATTCAGTGTGAAACTAAGAAGGGTACCAGAAGAATATTTAATGTTCTTCAATGAAATTATTTATTTTATTTCGCTCTCCACCTCCAAAAAATTTAGTAAACCATTATCATATATTATCATCAGTATATTATATAAACTGGGATGTTTTATTAATATTTTAATTCCCTAGAACCATATCCACCAATGTCAAATGTATTGTTAAATTATCGTTTGTTTGTATGGTGGATTACCGCCTTGCGAACTGATATTGTTTGGTTTTGCATTTCCAGCTCTCATGATTGAGTATGATAAAGGATATAAATCATATATATGATATTAAAATAATATTTATACCTATGTATTAACTATTTAATATATATATATTTACCTCCAATTATATAGAATATACGATAACATTAGTCATGTGAATAGTGGACTACTGCCTCACTAAGGAATCTGATTCATCTTTAACTGATGCTTCACATTGATGGTGATATAGATAAAAGAAATTATTTTATATTATATATGTCAAATAATGATTATATTAATGATATATTTAATATTCGGGAATAATAATATATATTGTAACATCCCTGACCATGAATCAACTAAACTGGTACCCCGAGTTGGGTCGCAGGATGACCTCAAGTGTGCCACCCTATATGATAATGGTTTCCAACTAGAAGAAAGGGTCTAATAGGGTATGTGGGGAGGCTATATGATCTTTAATAAAGAAATAAAAATAATATTACAAGTAAATTAAAGGAAATTGTAAGAAATAAACTAGAATAATGCATTACTAACTATTTTCCAAACTAGGTATAAGCCACTACCAAATGATAAATATGTTAGTTCATTCTAACAATCCAAAAACAGAAGTGACTCCATAATAAGGATACACATATGAAACCAAAAATGGGTCCTAAATATAATTTTGGATCCCCATCTATGCACATCCTAAGCTAACCACAACTCTCTATCAAAGGGAAATTTTAATTTTCCTAACAAGTAAGAGTGATACCTTCTCATGTACACAATAATTACTCGATCATGATGATACTAAATCTATGTATGTCATCACCAACAATGTCTACAAAATATACAGTCTAAATTGATATTGAAATTGTGTATGAAATAAGTTACAATATAAAGAGAAGACAACTCTTGTGACATTATGTAACAATATCAACATTAAATATTTCATCATTATTTCCCTTATCACCACATAAATCATTTCATCATTTTATCCATGGGTTTGGATTTTAATTACATTACACTATGGATTATGTTTGTAAATTAAAACACATATGGTAATAAGTCATGTTTTATATCCCAATAGGGATAGAAATTTACAAAAAAATTACATCATAAATTACTTTGATCCTATGTCCATGTAGTCTAATCAAATACAAATATTTAGGGTGTAGATCTTTTATCCACTTACCAGAACCATGCATTATAGGGGTGTGGTTTTGAGACACATTCTAACATGACCTTTCGGAATATGTACTCAACTAAAATAACCCAAAACTATCAATCCATGTGAATAATATTATTAATATTTTTACCATATATACCACATCATAAACTATGTGAAAAAACAGACATAACATTCACAACTCATAATTATTGAACCTATTAATTATCATCAAGCCTTAACCCATTGGAAAATATTCCAATTACATTTCATACCTCATTTGACCGACATCCCTTTCGCATGCCTTAAACCGTGAACATAATCTACCAATTTCATACATTGATCAATTTAACACAATTTTCATATTACAAGAATTTACCTATTGAACATTTTCATCATTTCCACATGAATTAACAAACATATGTATTACAAGTACAATTCACATTTCATTTAGAACTATCACATTATTCCACCCAACCAATTTTATATTAATCTAAACAATCCATTATTCCATTTTTAAATCCTATAAACAACATTCAATATTCCATTTTTAACTCAACTAATATATTAACATTTTAATCATGACAAATACATTGTCACAAGTTAGTTATATGCTTAACATTACCATTTTACATGTTTATGAATGCTGGTACACCACGTGGGTGGCCCTAAATTAGTTTATAAACCCACAGTGCATTCCATGGATATTATGAGGGGTTCAGTTAAAAAAATTTCAAACCATTTTACCAAATCCATTTAAATATTACAAAAAAATAAGAGAGAGCCATTAGTATAAGCATACATGAAGAAATAAACTTTAAGAAAAAATGATATAACATATAGATCACCAACCCATGTTCTAATTATTAACACTATACAAAAAATAGAATTAAATATTTATTAAATAACCCTTTAAAAATACAATATATTTTGTATTGGAAAAGTCATTATTAGGTCATGGAAAGACGTAGAAAAAACCACAATAGCTATCCCAAAAAAGTGAAGAATGAGAAGAGTTCGACTCACCCAATGATTTGATCTATAACCAAAGGTAGTTCAAACAGCCAATAATAAAATGAGATCAACCTTGTGTATGTTTTTATCAAAATGGTTCTTCACAAGGGATGTTTAAGGAGAAATATTTGCTGAAATGTAGTGAGAAACATTAAAATCCAATGGAATTTTTTAAAAAAATACCACATTTAATGAGGCACATGGTTTGGAAACATGGTTTATGAAACTGTGCTCCAAAAGTGAACGTTCCACTATCCAAGAGGGTTTCATGTTTCATGGTTACCTAGGAATATTTCATTGATGGATAAAATATCCACAACCCATGAAAATTTATATTGTCCAAGGATTCATATTTTGGATATCGCACTGGTATGGTTTATAATAACAATGCAAAAACCATCAAACTTGAAAATGATGGTTCGATTTCCCATTTTTCATGTCTTAAAACATCGGTACACCCTCAAGAATCCTCATATCCCAAATGAAAATATAATTTTCCATACAAAATGGATTCAAACAAAAATTTATGAAATAATGTCCCTACATAAATTTCTGATCTTACATCATCCCCACCATATAATGGATCCTCCTCAAGCCACTCATCCAATGAATCACTAAGATTCTAATGTAATGAGATCAGAAAACTGAGAATAAATAACCAAAACTCCCTCCCAGGCTTTTTCTTAAACATTACAATGATACCCCAAAACATGAACATAAGGCACAATATTTCTCCATAAGACATTCTTACTAGAATCCACAATACGAACCAGATGCTATTCAAAGGACACATCCACCGGAATCTTAGTATCATTGACATTAATAACATGATATGGTTCATGGTGATACAACATAATTTGTGACACATTAATTTTTTTCACACCACAATATTGGTATTAATATCCAATCATTACACCACTGATATGATCATCACTACAATATCAAACAACCCCACGTTCTTGGGAGCCAACAAACATTGTTTCAAAAATAGACGATGGCCCAAAATAGGAAATGCCCAAAGAACCATATGATTATACACCCAAATAATAAGAGGTAGATCATTCTGAACCAAATATTACATCTTCTTACTCTGATCCATATCTATATGTTTGCAAATTAAGGGAATATTTTCCGACATCTCATGTATGAGACTCAGTCCGAATAACTCTAATTTACCAACGTTCATAAAAAAAATGGATATCAAAATAGTATACTATATAGTGCCTTAAATATTTACATATGAATAATATCTTTGTAATTATTATTATAGGAAAACTCAAAAAGAGATAAGTGATTTTCCTACAATCAACCAAAATATAGGACACAATCCCTCAACATGTCCTCTAACATCTGAATAGTAAAATCTGATAACCCATCTGTCTGCGGCTAGAAATGAAACTCAAAATTTTCTAGTTACCAAGAACCTTGTATTATTTATACTAGAAGAACAATGTTAAATTATATCACATTCTGAAATTATGGTTCAATATACCCTATGAAAATACACTACCTCTCGAACATAAAACTTACACAACTAATCCATAGTGAATGACTCTTGATTTGGAAATAAATTATCCACTTTAATCAACTCATACACAACTAAATAGTTAATATATTTCTTCTAATGAGTTCTTGGAAAAACAACCATAAAATCCATCAACAAATCTTCCCATTTACATTAAACAATTTAAGGGGTCTAGAAAAAACCACTTGTCTACTGATGCTCATCCCTCACTTACTGGAAAGTAAGGCACCACACCAAAAAACATGTTACCTATTTCTTCATATCGGGACAAAAATATTACCTAATAAGATCAAAATAAATTTTGGTAAAGACAATATTCCACTTCCCACTTTGATCCATGGAAATTTTTCACAAACTCTTCTTACTTACATGTGGGAAAAACAACATGAACAAAAACATAAATGATTCCAACATCACCAACATTTTAACCAGAAGGTGAATCCCCATATCAAAGACATTACATTAAGTACAATCATTCTGAATCCTCACATTGTATCTCCTTAGTATGGACCAGAAGATTGGACATAACTACCAATGATGAAAGGGTCATATTCTCTTCTCCATTCTAAACCTCCAAATGAATCTCAGCAAACAAATCCATTATTCTCCACTCGAATATGGATTCTAGAACTTCTAGATTTTTTGTCTTCTATATCAATAAATCTACAAAACTATTTACCTTTCCCAGTATATAAATCAAATTGAATTTGAAATAAAACATGTACTTGAACCATATTAACCAATATATATTGAAATCACGTTAATAGAATATGTACATAAGGCTTTTCGAATAATTATAAACTATGAACTCTTCACCCAAAAAGTAATTAAACAAATATATTAAATCACTACCCAGCATATCTTGATCGAGATCATGAGTACGGTAATTTCATTTATGAGCCCTCAACTGTCGTGACCCATACATCAAAACCCTCTCAACATTCATCAACACATCCCCAATTAAAACACAAGTTATACCACAAACTTTAACAATAATTATAATGGTTTTTTATCTAGACTAGAATGCGGTAATAGAAAATTCAAACATGTCATCCACAAATGTGAAAAATCTACACCTCATGGGAGATATGTTAATTTTTACATTAATAGAAGAGGAGAAGTGGATTGATGCTGTATTTTGTATCAACAAAATAAAATTATACTATTTACAATATTCTAGATTTATCATGATTTTTTTGATTGAGGAGTTCATGTGAATATAATAAAAGAGAAGAAGGTCAAAAGAAAAAAAAAGAAATAAAAAGATGACTTTACCTCATGAATTATTCTACCTTTAGAACCGCCTTAGGGAAATTGGTTTTGATATTTTATTGAGAAATAAACTACTAGAAATGAGGAAGATTAAGGGGAAGAGGATTGAGAATAAAATTTTAAAGCATAATGGCTTAATTGGTGTGAGTAAAATAGGTGGTTATTGTTGACAATTATAGTGGAGGATATGGGCATTTTATTATTATTTTTATTTTTTTATTTTTGCTCAATAAAATTAATATTATTGATTATAGTGACTATATATAGTGACTATTTCATGTGATTTAAATATAATCGTTCTTATATCATACAAAAATACACCCTAAAGAAATAATTCATGTATTTAGATTATACTTAAAATTATTCTATTTAACTACTCACAAAAATTCATCTTTTTTAGAAGAATACAAAAATTAAAAATAACAATTTTTTACGTGTATAATTCAAAAATTAAATCCATTTATTAAAAATGATTCTATATAAGTGAGAAATTTTTATTTTCATTAAAATCATCATTTATTCAAAAAATAACAATTTTAATATTACACCTGATTTTATAGAACATTAAATAATGAATTAAGTTCTCATTAAATTATTATATAATAAAAAATAAAAATATATTAATTTATTAATTCATTTTATGAAAATACATTTCAATTTAAATCATTATATTTATTATAATATTTTATAGAAATATCTATGTTTGACAAAAAATACCAAAATGTATTTTAACATTTTACAAATATTTATTAACTTGTAATATAATATAATTATATCATATTTTAATTTATATGAGTCCTAAATTTTATTTATACATTACTTGGTGAGTCTACTATTCTATTTTATAGATTAATTCTCATACGTTTCATATTATTACTCTAATGGTTAAGTTACTATTCTATTGGTATAAGTTATTTAATTTAAAAAAAAATTCTCATTTCATTAATTATTAATTTATAAGGTTTGTTGTGTGTTATATATGTGATTTTATATGATTTATACTATATGAAATAAATATAAAAAGGAAAACACCACCGATAAAGCTTTTGGTATTACTTTCCTCTCGCCTTTTAAAATTTCCCACCAGAAGTTTTGTTTTGCAGACAATGGAGAATGAAGTTAAGGGTACATCTACCTCCTTTCATTATCTTGTTCCCATGTTTTTAATTTTTAACTTATGGTTATAAGATAGTACATTGACCATGTGACTGGTCTTGTTTCATAGAAAATTGCCTCTATGATCTCATATCTTCAATGGTTGCTTCTTGTAAGAGATATCAATTTCCAATTGTACCACCACTAAATGTACGACATGTGATTGATTTTGTATGTACATCCTTGAGTGGGATATGTGGAATACATCATGTACATGAGACATGGTATGTGGACCTGATAGTGGATATGTCACAGGTCCTACCCGATCAATAATCTCAAAGGGGATGATGTACCCAGTAGTCAACATTCCTATCTTCCAATATCAAATGATCCTCTTCTGTAACGAAATTCATAGGAATACCATGTTTCTGAACATAAATTCTAACTCTCATCGATGACTGTATGCATAGATCTTATATCAACTTTGGGCTTCCTTGATGTGATTATGAATGTTTTTAAACTTTTCTATTATTTCTTTGACTATTTCAGGTCCTAGAATCTTACGTACACTTACATTATCCTAACATTCTGGTGATCTACATATTTTCCCATAAAGGGATTCATATAGATCCATTTTTATTCTTGATTGGAAACATATATTTTAGGAGAACTCGACCATTGGAATATGTTACCCCTTACACCAATGATGTCTATAAAACATGTTATCATCATGCCTTCAAGGGTCTGAATAGTTTGTTCAGATTTAACATCAGTTTGAGGATGATAATCCATAATAATGTTCAGCTCTGTGTTTTAGAGAATCTTACATACTTCTCCATAACATGGAGGTGATTCTCATTTCTCGGTCAGATAGAAATTATTGTGGTACTTCATGAAGACATACCATGTCTATAATGTATATCTATGAATGTTTCTCCAATTATGTGTCTAGTTGATTTGGGATATTGTGAGAATCCTTTGTGATATGATCCACAATCCCATATTTCATTAATTTATCAATATTTCTTCAGATGGCTAGTGAAAAAATATCCATGGTGATGTTTCCCCATTTTCATGTTGGCATGTGTAATGGTTTCACTATCCCCTTACAATTTCCATTCAACCATCACATGTGAACATACCAAGATATTTGTGGTATATTTATTGATAAAATTCACAATATTGTCCCACAAATAGCACTCTAAGATATTGTGTTACATCATTGTGCTCCCTCAAGGAATAGATAACTTTTTCCATTATGAGTCATTCAATATCTTTTAATTTTTATCTGGATTGGATGGTACACATAGTTGTGACCCAAATATCATAACTCCATCCTAATCCATTTTGAACTCTGATCATATACCATTCCTCATGGGTTTTACCTTCTTCATAATTTTTACATCATTTATTAGAGAATCATTTACTTTCTCCATGATGGATGGTTGAGAATTCATTTGAGAAACAATTGTTGATTTTCATTCCTTAATGATTCCGATGTTAATTTTTTTTAAAATAAAATATGATTGGATCCTTCACAATTCACGTTGTTGATAATGTTATAAGATCCTTTCTTATTAGGGAATCAAACACTTTAATTTACGATCCTAGATTGTAAAGGATTAAGCAGTCATATTTTTTGATGAGATCTAACCAAATCCTCTTGAATATATTTCACTCCTATTGTGTGAATATATATTAAAGGCCCTTAATATCAGTATATATCTCACATTTCTCTTAATATAGATAATTCTACCATATCTTCAACACCTAGATCAGAGTTTCAAACTCTAGATCACGTGTGTGATAGTTTTTATAATCGATTTTCAACTTCCTTATAGAATAGGCTATTACATTATCATTTTTCATTAGTAAACAACCTAATACATTCATTTAATAATCATTGTACACAATAAATAGGTCCCCACTTGTCACCAGTGTGATAAATGGTTCAGTGATATGTCTCTTTTTCAACTCATTAAAGTAGTATTGAAATTCACTATTCCAGAAAAACATTGCTCCCTTCCATGTCATATTAGTTATTATGTTTTAGAATCATTATAATTTCTTCAAAAATAATTTGTGATGCCTACCTAGACTAAATAAACTATGGACATCCATTACAGATGTTATACTGATCCACTCATTGATTTATTTATTTTGTGACGGGTCCACATAAATTCCTTTCCCAGTGATAATGAGCCCCAAGAATGATACATCCTTCATCCTAAAATCGAATTTACTTTATTTTTCATAATTTCTGTCCCTTTACTATGTATTTAACACAATATTGAAATTATGCTCATGTTACTCCACCCTCTTATATTATATCAGAATATCAATAATAAAGACTACAACAAATTAGTCGAGGTAATATTTTATGACTCTATTCATTAAGTCCGTGAATATTTATAGATCATTAGCGAGTCTGAAGGGAATCACTATGAACTCAATGTGCCCAAACCTCATTAAAATGAAATTATTTGGAATATCTTCATTCATCACCTTTAATTTGTTATATCTCTATAAATGGTCCACATTTAATAAATACATGTCCTCACAACATTTTTCAAACAATTAATATATTCATGGTAGGGGGTACATTTTCTTTATTGTTATTTTTTTGAGCTCACGGTAATTATACATAGGAGAATTGATTTATCTATCTAGATTACTAGGACGAGATCACTATAAGGTGAGGCACTCTAGCATATAAAACTCTTATCTACATTCTACTATAACTTCTTTTTTGAGTTATTTAAACTCAATAGTGTAAATTATATAAGGACTTATTGATATAGGAAGATATTTGAGAATAAGATCAATTGATTAATCAGCCACTATGTAAGGATAATGACCAAGAAATTCATTGGGGAACATGTAAGTGTAGTAACTCACAATATGAATGTCCTTGAGCATGATTATCTCATATGTCTCAATCATTTGATCTAGATATGCACGATAAGAATAAAATAATTATCACAATGGAGATGATTATTATGATGGATATTCATCCTCACCTTTACAGTTTTACTGAATTCTAGGATTCCTCATGAAATAAATATTTTTCTCCATTTTCCAACAATTCATTGTTTGTTTTACATAATGATAGTAAATCAATAATAAATATTGAATCAAACTCCTCTAGTAGAAGTAAAAAATATTTGTTTGGAAGTTCAGTCCATAAACATTAACCATGGAGGATTTATATTTTTTAGATATAATAATTTATCCTATTTTATGTTCTTACACATAACTCAACCATTATATTTTTTGGTGGTGTTTTAATTGGTCTTATAAACATACAAGATATGAAAGAATGTGTAGAACATGAATAAAATAGTATGTTCACTATTCTTTAAATAATAATAATTTTATCATTAACCACATCTTTTTTCAGCTCCACTTTAGTAGTAGTGATATAATATTCACATCATTACAAACATGGTTTTTTTATTATTCTTTTCCTCAAACAACCCCTTCTATATGAAAATGGCTTGAATTATTTCGTTGTTCCAATTAGTTTAATCACTTCACTAAAATCTAATTTTGGATATGAAACTTCCTTTATTATTCCATATTACTAGAAATAATCATATCCTATCATTAGTTATTATCCATATTAAACTATTTTCACAATTTATGCATATCTTGGTTCCAATTATGTTGTTTCTAGGATGAATCATCCCACACTTTTGACATGTGGGATGTTGGTACATTGTTTCACAAGAGTATTTAACATTTGATCCACCCATATTAAACTCATCATTTCTATTTTTTCACTAATCCCAAGAGTCGACTGAGTGACCCTAATATCTATTTCAACCATAAAAGCACAACATAAAATCACTTCATAACTATCAGTCTATCAGTTTGTAATTTATTTTTTAAGACTCATATTTAGTATTCTATCAAAGAGATCTACCTTTCATTAAATGTTCATGAAATATACAAATGCATAAGGAACACTATTACCATATTCATATGGATGGTTTGGGGAAAATATTTATTGAAAAATATTTTATTGAAATCTTCTCATTCCTTGAAATTTATCTGTTCTATGTAATTTTTATTCATTATTAGTTTCCACAACTGATCATCTTACAATTCAAAACAATAGACTTATAGAACATAATACTACTCTTCTAAGAACTAGGGAACAAATATTATCTTTCCAATATAGGTTTTCTATTATTTTGTGATGGTGGGACCAGATGAACGAAAATATAATGAAGGACTTTGTCGTATGACGGATTATATGACACCATTCTCTTTCTTAGGAGAAGGTGGGTGTTCTACATGATAAAAATTATTATTCATAACTTGAGATAGTTGATAATGTAATATTACGATGATTGGAGCACTAGTTCCCATAATATTTGTAATTTCAATGGGGGAACATCACATCGCCTATCACATTTATTATTGGCATTGGTTCTTCAATTTCAATCCACTAACATCCAATGCCATTTCACATTGAAAACAATGTCTTATAAAGGAATCTAGTTCCCTCTCTACCTCAATATGACATCTCTTAAGACTTAACATTAACCAATTCATTAGTGAACTATCTATGTGTACCCATCATAACATGTTCATGTATATGTGTTCTATATGAAAAAACCAAACATTATGTATGAACAAAAGGGTTTCCTTGGAAAATAATTGGGTTTTATAAACATGTCACAAGGCACAACCAAATGGGAATATTGTAAAAGAGTTAATGAGTGAAAAGATTAAAATATTAAATATACATTCATAAAGGAACATAAAAATAGATAACAATAAATTATGTCCAAAGGATTTAAAAAAATTAAATGAGTCTTTTTAAAAGGTTATAAATGATCCACTTTAGTGTGGTTTGAGGGAAATTGTTAAATAATATTTTAAACAGAAAATAAAAAAATATTTCAATAAACTATAAATGAAGGAGAATTATATTTATTAATAATATGTGATATTTTTTTATAAAATAACTATTCATTAAAATATATTAGTTATGCTACATTAAAATGAGTATGAATTTTAGAAGATCCCATTAATAAGGCTTTCTTATCGGGAAAAAATTATAAAGGAGGCTTATAAAACATGTATTTCCCCATAAAATAAAGAATAATATGGATATGAACATATTATCTGAACATACACAAAATATTTATGAGAATTTCATTAAATTAATTCACTATTAAATTGGGATAATGAGAGAGAATGCGGAACCTAAAGAGAAAATAGCAGTTGAAAAGAACCCCTTAATTAATGTCTGAAATTTTTCTATACGTGATCTTAATTTCATATATAACAAAATTAAATCCATTAATTAATTAATTAACAACCATTTATACAATAATTTTATTTAATATAATTTTATTAAGTTTATTTATGTAATTTTTTAGGAGTTATAATATACAATTTCATATATTCTGATTTTTAGTTTTTTTTTGTTTTCATGATTGGTTCATTTTTATACAAGTATGAAAGATCCGGTAATTAGGGAAAATATATAAGCAATTTATGATATATGGTATTAATTAACATCCACAATATTTTATTTCTATATGAATCACGTTTTTATTTTTAGTGTTGACACATCATTAGATAAGAAATTAGTGAAAATCATTTGGATTATTTTGGTGTTTTTTTAATCATCACAAACTAGTTTGGGTTCATTATTAATTATTTTCTATAAACAAATTATTCATAAAATAAAATGTATATTACATAAATTTTACAATATTTACTAAACAATATAATTTTTTTATGTCCATCCATGAAGGTATTAATGGAAAACTAAAAAATGACATCCTCAAAGGTGATAAATCAACACCTTGTAGATGATATATTCATTTTTCGAATAAAAGCAAGAGGTTAAAAGCCATTATGTTGGATTTTACAATAAAATAATAAAATTTAATTATATATTTGATAATATAGTAATCATATATTTATTTATTTTGGAGAAAATAAGAGTTTAATAAAATAAAATAATATAAAAAAGATACTAAAAATGTGAATGTTGATTTGACCTCTTGTATTCTTCTCCTTGAGAACCTCTATAGGGAAAATGGATTTCTTAATTAATTGAGATAAGAACGAAAATGTAATGGGAGATAAACATGGGAAAATGATTGGGACTAAATTGTACAAGAATAAAGGATTAAGAGGTTTGAGGAGAAGATGTGGTTATAGGTGGTATTTATAGTGGAGGACATGGGTTTTTTTTATTTTATTCATTTGATAATTAATATGGTTCAAAAAGAAGGATAGTGTATATTATTGTGACCATGTAAAGTAACTAGTTCATGGGAGTTTGAACCAATGGTTCTTAAATCTTCCAAACATCATCCATGAATCGATAATTTTTTCATTTATTATATAATGTAAATTTTCTTATTTCACTATTAAAATAATTGACATATTTAAGAAAAAAACCAAAAATTCACCCTAACCATTATTCAACTAGTAAAAATTTAAAATTAAATGTATTTATATTAAATATCATTGTTTATATGGGAATTTTAATTTCTTATTAAAATATTCTTTTATTCCAAAAATACTGATTTTTTAATTATAAATTCTTTTACAACACTTTGAAAATTTAATTAAGGTCTCAAAAAATTATATTATATCCATAATAAAACATAATATTCTTAATATGAATCAATTTATTAAATATTAATTATATTTAAAATCATTATAATAAATATAAATTTTTAAATATTCATTTATGCTTCAAAAGTATACAGAAAATAAATTTATCATTTTCAAAACATTTATTTACCTATACTATGACATAATCATATAATATATTCATTTATAAGAAAAATAAATTTTATTTTTAATTTTGTTGGTTAATTTACAATTATATTGGTTGATTTACTATTCAAAATGGTTATATTACTACTCTAAAGGGTATGTAACTATTCTATTGATATAGTATCCTTAATTTCTAAAATATATTCTTGTTTCATTCATTTTTCATTTATAATGTTTTTTATATGTTCTTAATTTATTTTTATGTGATTTATACAATATGTTATAATTATAATCATTTAAAATTTATTTATATAATTAATGTATGTTATATATATCGAAGGATAAATCATGTTCGTCCAAAATGCATCATGATGTAAGGGTAATAGTTTCAATTTTATTTTATTGAGGAATATTTTAATATTATGCAAAAAAAATCATTTATTTGGTGTATGTAATGACCAAATAATATTTATTAATTAATTTTAATTTATGTTTAAATTTTTATTATTTCATTTAATGGGATTTGAAATAAACATTACCAAGTGGTAAATAATTTAATTACGCAATCTATTTTGATTGTGATATATTACTCCTTAGTTACTTCTCACATTCTATGATTATGTGGGTAATGATTTTTTCATATATTTTTATGAATGTAAAAATTTTTATGTGGAATTAAATAAGATACATATAATTGATTCATTGGTTGATTCTAACATCAATGTTATGATCTTTTTAAGGGTTTACATAAAAATAAAATTTTATTCAACATTGTCCATCCTCAAATTTCATTTGAAATAAATTATTTCATAATTGTTTAATAAAAAATATCATTTACATATAATCTGGTTATTCATGGTATTTTCAATTAATTTTACTATTTTCCACTCTTTGGTACATCATTTAGTAGAGAAAATGTTTTTAATAAAATCTGACTTCAATAATATCATTGGTAGGAAATTTATTTTCTTCCAAACCAAAGCTTTATAAGTATGTCTTGAAAAATGTTTTAAAATAAAAATTTGATTTATAATTTTTTTTTATTTTTTTTACAATTTAAAATAATCAATGGAATTTTATGCAGTTTTGAAAACAATTACTGTTTGGATTTTACTAAATATGTGAAAGGAACAATCTTTACTTCTTATATATAAGACACATTACAAACCTTTTTATAGTGAAAAATGAATGTTATTTTTGATAATTATTTAATAAATGGAATTATCCTCCATTAATAGAATCATTTATTCAAAGATTCATCTTCAATTTTATTGTGATTCTTTATAGAAGTTATTTCTAAATTTATTTTTCAATGAAATGGATGTTCAAAACATTTTCAAAATGAAACAAATATTTTCCTTCAAAATTATTTTAAAGATATTTTATGGTATTTAAAATTATCAAAAATAGTGAACCATTATTCTAAATTCATAGGGAATATGATTTATTGATAAAAAAATTATTATTCCTCATGATTGTTTAGGATCATTATTAATAAGAAATATTTTCATCATCAATTCCATGATTCATTTTTTTAGTCAATTATATTATATTAAATTAATCAAATTCCAAATATCATTAGACATTAAATTTCACCTTAAAGTCTATATAATTTAAAACGGGTATTATTAGTACACAAAACATATCTCATCAATACATATTTTGGTTTTTTTAATTTAATAAATTAACTATTGAATTATTGAAAAAAATTAAATCTTTACTCAATGTCGATATATGATGATAAGGCACACTTCCCATGAATTAAATCTATTATTCTATGTGTAAGTAATTCGTTGGAAATGCAGTACTATGTATGGACCTACAATATATATCCCCATGATGTTGTGATAGGCATCATGAGATAAATAAGTTATGTTGTCATAAAATGGGGTTTTACATGTAGTCTAAACTATCATTTGAAAGGACTTGACGAAAGAGGTATCATGATTCCGGGTATAATTAGGTCTAATAATTAAACATTTCATTCATTAAGAGTTCAATATTATTAATCATTATATTTTCAAACTGATATTATCTTTAAGTGAATTTTATTTTATTTTTTTAACTAAATGTTACATGTTTTCTATTATTTAAATTTCCATATTGAATTCTCCTTATCAAGTAATTTAACGAGAATCTGTGGTCAGTCATTTTATTTAACGTTTTTATTATTCTTACTTATTCATTATAGATTCCTAAACACTATAACATTACTATGAATTTTAGAGCACAATTTATTTTTACCCTTTATTAGGAATCAAATAACTGTACTATGTAAGGTATCAAAAAATAATCTTGAGGTAACAATGTTAATATCAAAAAAATGTGTCGAATAATTTTTATTTAAATGTAATGTGGTAATCATTTATATATCCAATTTATGAAGACTAGTAAACTATTAGTTCCTTTGACCTGTGATTTCATTTATCATTGGAAAATATAATTGTCCTGACACTGCCTCAGGGTTAGTAGGGTTGGGGTCACTGTGTTGGTATTAGAGGAATATTAGAAGAAACCATGGGTTATAGATTTAGGAAAATATATAATAGGGAACAAAACCCTATGACATAATTTGATGATATATATAAGAACATCCTAATTTTTTGGTAAGGTACATATTTTTTTTGTTCATATAAATAAAACCCTTCTAGGATTCTGCAATTAGACATTATTCTTGTGTAGTGGTACCTATTAATAATAAATCCTAAAAGTAATGTCATGCTTGACATGAGTGTTTTGTTATACACCATAATATTACATACTATTCAACTAGTTTCACACTCCCACATGATATGATTTGGATAATTCACATTTACATTACAAACCATTATAAATGATTTGAATATATTGTGACAATGAATGATCTAGGATAAACCTAATGTGTATTATATTGAAACTAATGTGTCAAATTTTATAAAAACTATAAATTATTATATTGTTTTCGAACTATATTTTTTTTTATCACAGTATACTCTTGGTTTTTGTTAATTGTTGGATCTTGAAGGAATTGTTTTAACATTAAACATTAAGGACAATGTGTTGATTTTGTGAAACCATGTGTGATGATGATAGGAGTGAAATATGTAATAATTAGTTCAAATCAGTGATCCCAAAATATTATTAACAACTTATACGTCAACAAACACATAATCTACACAATTAAAATAAGTGTAGAGTTTTCTAAGAGTTTGAGTGATAGATAAAATAGAGGAATGAAGTATTTATATCATTCATGTAAGAAATGTGGAAGGAGACACCTAAGGAAGTGTCTTAATAGAACAATAAAATTTATTATGTTTGGAAAGTATGGTAATAATTCAAATAATTATATTGGTAAAATAAAGAGTATAATATAAATAAATAAATATCATTCTATGGATCCAATTATAGTTCATTTTATTAAATGTGGAGAACCTGGGAATTACTCAAGACAATTTACTATTCTAATGGTTAACCCTTAGACCAATGAAGGAATTGTGTTGAAATAAATTTGATGAAGTATTTTTTATGCAGGATTCAAGGAGTAAATTCTATAAGTACATTTAATTTTTTTTTGGAATAACAATAAGTAAATGTCTATGGATTGTGTTATATTTTATTATGGTTCTCACCAATATTAATGAAACACACAATTCCATAATGATTATTTTCTTATTGTGCTCCTAATGAGGTGTCGTTCAACATAACCCAACGTACATGTTCCACCACTAGTACCAAAATACACGAAAACTATGTATGGATAAAAAATATGAAGCAACTATTTTAGATTAAGTACAATTAAGAGTATAATCCATAATAATCTTACCTCAAATTTTCGATGATATTTCATCTACACCTCAATGGGAATACTAGAATATATGAAGACAGCATTCTCCTCTACCCTAGTATCTGGTATGAGATCTCATTGTTTCCCTATGTTTATTATATAGACTCTCTCACCCCAGAGTAATCAATCATCCATCTCGATTGGTATGACTATTTGAGGTCCAATTTCTTGTCTGATTTGGGGTAACAGACCCCCTACCTACACTAAGAATAGTTTTTGATCTTACATACATACCTAGCTGTTGAGGGTTGCTACATAACCTATAAACATTCTTCATTCTACCATATTCTCGGCACTCAACTGGTGGTCAGGGATACTAACCACACATGTTCTCCAAACATCCACACTAATATTAGAATACATAGTCACAACCATGAGAGGTTGACCCTAATTTCTGTCTACTTTTTAAACATCCAATATTTTTAATATTTCTAAAAATATTCTTCCTTGCCATGGAAGTCACACCATTGGTCAATCCAATATGAACTACAATCCCAGTACATGAATCCTCCTTTAATATCCCATTTGAAATAATGTCATTATCCACCACCTCTACAAACATATTTAACTATAATATGTTCACCTAGGAGATAATCTCATGTCTCAGTCAATCTATAAAATGTATTTCCATATTGGCATATTCCCCTAACAATAAAGGAAGAAATAACTACATGTCTGTGAAATGGACCGCATAATAAATTACCAAAATAGTTCCTTGAGTTAGCCTCATAAAAATTATAGCTTTCTCCTTTATCAAGATATTTGGATAGATATTATCCAAAAAAAATTTCCATGAAGTATTACCGTAATATACCATCATCCTACAGAGATTGATCTAGGATATCCCACTTGTGCTTTTCCGGAACCTGCAATATATATGCTTCCAACTTGACACTATATTTTGATAGAGTCTCTAATTGATCCATAAGATTCTGTATAGACCTCATCAAGAACTATGAATCCTTAGGTCCAACCCATCAAGAAAAAATTAGAGGGAACTACAATTGAAATAGTCATTCCAGATCAAATATAATCGGCATGATCCATCCTGGATCTTGTTCCATCATTTGAATGAAATGAGTGAATTTATCATAGAATTTATCATCTCAAATTTTAACATGAACCACTAGGATCTATTGTCCCACCACTAGTGGATAATTCATAGTGAAATACTCTGGTCACCCATCCAGTATACTTCATCACAGAGAAATTTCTCTGCATTGAAAAACACGATTATTATATCACATAACATAATTCTTCAACATGTTACAAAAACTAAGTCTATAAACTATCCATAAAAACCCATTTATCATGAAATATCCTTAAATAAGTAATCTAATTTTGAACACTACCCTTGACCACCCCTATTGTGAGTCATGGATAACATAGTGTAATAAACTTTCATAACCACTATCATTTCATTATAATCCATTTTAAAACCACTTACACACTTATAATGTAAATATATCATATTAGACATGTTTCGCATGTCAAAAATTAATATGAAGAACATTTTACAGATTTAAAACCCTTTATTTAACACAATTATTTGAAGAATATTTTGCATTCTTACATTTTCCATTTACATCATCTTTATTAGAAAAAATTTCATCAAATTTTCAAGAATATTTAATGTATCATACCCTCTATGTCCTACACACCCATCTTGTGTGTGTGCCTATAATGATGCATTCCACCCATTTCCATATGTGCCTAAAATTATTCCTTAATGAACTACCTCATTCCATTATAGAAATGACAAAAATATTATAAAATAATCACATCACACAATAAGTGCATCACGAAATGGTGAAATAACATTCAAACATAACAAAAAATATCAAGAATAATAATTCCCACACTAGGCACTTCGGTTTTCCTTATACAAGGGTATGGTTTTCCCCAGAACATGATTATTTTTTAGGCCTGACAGATCCTCATCTCCCATATACCATCCAAATAATAATACAACACATAAAAAACTATTCTGGTACCATGTTATAATTTCGCTGGCCTAGAATTAACTACACCAGTTCCTCATGATTGGTTGCCACATTCCTTCAAGAATTACTTCCCATATTCTAGAGGTTTCCGATAAGAAATAATGGTATAATACATTATACTAGGATATTATATCCTCATTAAAATAATAATCCACATCATATAAAAAATGAAGTGATGTAATTAATAAGAAATAAATGAGAAACATGTTTTACTAATCATTCCCCATACATGATATAAACCACAACACATGATAAATAAGGCATATAAAACATAAATTCCAAAAAATTAAGTAACCCTAAAACAATGGAAAATAAATGATTCCCCAAATGGTCCTTACTAAAAGGCTTATATCATATAATATGAATGTCCCCAGAGAAACTCAACTATATATAATAGTTCATTTTCACTTTTCTAGACATGGAACATATAACTATGTTTAGGTATCCAATAACATCCCATGCAGGGTGTCAATAAAACTCAGTTTTCCACCACCAAAGGTGTCAAAAAAATATCCAGTCTAAATAGATAGAGCATGAATGTATGAAATTAATGAAAATATAAAAAAACACAACTCAGGTTCTATAATATAACAATATTAACTTTAACCATTTTATCAATGTTTTGATTATCATCAATTAAACCATTTAATCATTTAATCCATGGGTTATCCTTTTATATCATTTTGACCATGAAATATGTCGATAAATTACTAAGCATAAGGGAATAATTTTTTTACCTATCACACAATGGGTAAACATTTCATAAAAATTCATATCACACATACATTGGAGCCTCAACCTAGGTTTTCTCATGAAATGCATCTGTTATGAATATAGATCATGTCTCCCCTCCCAAAAATATATATTATAGGGGTGGGTTTGAAATCTTTTTTATAACACACCCCAAGTTCATATATCCTCATGTATAATAACCAACAAATACCAAGTCATGTTAATTCCCTTATATATCAATTCACCACATATACCATATCACAAAATATACACATACATTACACAAAACATTCAAAACTCATAATTACTCAGCCTTTAAATTAACATCAATGGTAAACCCATTATCAAATTTGAAAATTATATTTCATACCTAATTTAACCTCATACCATAATCATGCCTTAACACATTAACATAATAAACCACTTACATACATTGGAACATGTAACATAATTATCAATTCAAACTCTTTTACTCATTTAAAATTTTCATCATTTCCACATGAATTAACAAAAAACATGAATTTCAAGTATAATTATTATGTAATATTGTACAGTAAGTTTATTTCACCCAACCAATTTCATATTAATCCATAAAATAAATTATGGTATTCTAAAATACTATAAAGAAATATCAATATTCCATTTTCAACCCAACTAACATCTTAAAATGTTCCACGTGGGATTCACATTCTACCAATTAAATTCTATACTAAACATTACCATTTTCAATGTTGGGGAATATTTCCGCACCCTATGGGTTGCCCTAAATCTGTCTTGGAAACCAAAATTCATCCCACTTAAATCATGAGGGTATCAATCCATACTTTATCCAACCATTACAAAAACCCTTTTAGATAATACAAATTCACAAGGAGAGTTTAGCATTAAAACAACCATACATTCAGAAAGAATCTTCTAGACCACGGTATATAACTTTTAGATCAACTAACTTAGACCCAAAGACAAATTCTCTCTTAACCTTAGTAATAGAATCATATTCAAGAATAATTTCACTCCCCAACCTATGTTCCTTTGGAAATGGGGGTTTTAGAGATTCTTAAGAATAATAATGAACCCATAGGATCTAATCCATAAAATAGAAGAAAGAGAAGGTTTATAATCCCTATGAACATATATCTATGACCAAAAACACTTTAAACATACTTGAATCGAAGCGGATTGAACCTTTTGATGTCTGGATCAAAATGGTTTTTCACTAGGTATGATGGAGGAGAAATATGAGATGTAGTGATGTAAGAAACATTATAATACCATGTGAAAATCTGGTAAAATTCAGCATTTAATGGGTTATGTGGTTTTGCCCATGGTTTGGAAAGACTTGTGCCAATAGTGCTCCTACTTATGTCATGGTGGGGTACAATTCATATAGAAACCTAGGAATCTAGAATGGTTTCAAAAAACATTCACTAACCTTGAAAAATTATTCAATATATACTTTCAGATTTTTTCTCTCCCACTCGCACGATTTATACTAATCGTATGCCAACCATGTTACAGGCACAAGATGGCCCGAGTTCATTTTTCTTTCACATCCCGAAACCCCAGAACTCTCCTGAGCTTCCTCATACACCATGTAAACATTTAATATTCTAATTTTATGGGATTGAAACAAAAATTAATGTAATAATGTACCTACATGAAACATGGTATCATGAATATAAAATTTTACATCAATCATTTTCACTCTTGAATTGATGATGACATCATTCATGTATGTGTGTACTATCGACGTCACAAAGATATGCTACTCTCTTTTAATCACCACACCACATGGATTTTATATATGTGTGTATATATAATATGGTGTCTATATATATATGATATTAAGATCATTTTTTGAATTATAAATAAGTTCCTACCACCTTTACTGAATTATAATTGAATAATTGAAATGTTACTTATGCTTATGTATAACCTACCATCTTCAAGATCATAAAACACTTCATTTTACACAACCATATTTCATGATATGTTTTAAAAATTACATTGATTTATAAAGATGATGTTTTTTTCAATATTATAATTATAGATATGATATATCTATTAAATATTTGAAAATATAGATCATTCATGATGAAACATACATGATAAAAAATGTAATTATCACTCGAAATAATGAAATTGATAAATAATTATTAACTAATGGGTGATAATATGTTTTAAATTAATAATATATGATATTATAAATATTAATTTGGTTTTGGTAAATGTTAGTAAAATTTTGAAAACAAATATAATATTGAAAAATTATCTCTTTACACATTATATTTCATGATTATAATCATAATTAGCTGTAAAATTACAATCCAAGGACCATAAATTTTGTTTTCTTTGGATGATTAGGTACATAAATGAAAAAAATTTGAAATAGAATAAAAATATTTATATTAATCATCCATATAGTGATCCTATATTCCATTGAGATTCTAAATATTTATATGGTAACCTCTATAATACATGAATGAAATGGATGATCTAAAATCCAATGAAAGGTATAAATATATGATTAAAGAAAATAACATGCATTATAATGAATAAAATGATTACATAAAAATAAATGGATCATGAAAAAATATAGGGATTCATAACATGTATATCGGGTGGAAACTTAGTAATAGAATTGTATGAAATTATAAATAGCACAAAACATGAAATACACAAGAGCCTTGGCTAAATACGAAGAACATTTCACATGGCTGACAGGAAACCATAAAGGAATCAAGTTCACTACATGTCCTAATATTACATATCATGTTACTAGAAATTACCCAATTCATTTTATCTATATCTGTTCACACACATCATAATTTTTTCATTCATATTTTTTCCACAATAAGAATCAAACAATTAGGTATAAACATAAGGGTTTACCATGGAAAGAATTGGGTATAATAAACATGTCCATGGAAAAACCATAGGGTTTATTATAAAATAGTTCATTAAATAATGGATTTAAATCATATATGAACATTAATAATAGAATATTATAATAGATAATAATAATTTATTAAAAATTTACGTAATGCAATTTAAAAATGTATGTTTAGGAAACATTAGAAATGAGAAAATTCAGTGGGATTTAAAGAAAAACATTAAAGAGTCATCAAAATAGAAAAGTCAAAATGGTTTTTAAAAGACCAGAAATTAACCAAGAATTTATCTAGATATAATTTGAGTTATTTTAAAAAAAATTGGCTAAAACATATTAAGTATAGTACACTAAAATGAGTAAGAATATAAGGGGTTCCCTTTAATCGAGTTTTCTTTTCTGGATGAAATGGTATTCGATCCATATAAAACAAGAATTTATCCTTAAAAGAAAGAATAATATGGATAGGAACATATTTTTGTAACATAAACAGATAATTTATGAGGATTAAATAAGATTAATTTTAAATTACATTGGTATAAGGAGACAGAACGCGTAACCTGAAGGAAAATTAGAGGTTTAAAAATATCCCCTTACCATATGTCTAAAAGTGTTCTGCACTTGATTATAATTTCATGTATAATAAAATTAAAAAAATAATTAATTAATATTTTTTTATATTTAGTTTATTTATTAAAATTTTATTAAGTTCATTTATGGATTTTAATGAGTCATATGATACAATTTCATCGTTCAAGAGTGTTCATTCCCATTATTTTCATGATTGGTTCACTTGTATAAATATATAAAGATCTTGTAAATGGGAATATATATTGTAACACCCCAGGTAAATAAAGAATATGTCATTTTTAAATTTATTAGTATTTTTAAATAACATATTAATATTATTTTAAAGGAGATTCTATGTTCGATGGCGTACCCAATATGCAACAATGAGTATCTTTGAAATCATAAGATGCACACTAATAATATAATAACATTATTTCAAATGGTAGTTAATACGTAGCCGTTTAATTGGTAGGAGTGAATATAAATAACTAAAATATGATTATATATGTTTGATAAATGTTTTTACATTTATCAAATAAAATATAAAGGATTAAAATAAGAAAAGAATTCAATTTTAAGCATAAATACTATAATATTCACTAAAAGATCGATTTATCACCTTTTGATGGTGAACCCTTGTTAAAAATAGTTTTGGTCACTCTTAAAAATTCTATTGGACCAAATAAAATCCTTCTCTAGAATTGGGAAATCAAAATTTACTTTGTGTATGTTTTTGTTATTTTTTCGATATTGTTCATTTTTAATGAATAAGTAAAAAATGTTGTATTTTAATTCAAATCCTCTTTTTAATCTAATTTGTTTACATTATTAAATCATATTTTTAATTGGTTTTAATGTGCAATTAGAATATATTTTTACCATTTAATCCAATGGTGTTCACTGAAATTAATTTCACATTGAAATTGGACTTAAACTAGTGTCAGTCTATTAATAGATAATGTTTCTTAAAAACATTCTATTTGTTTTGACAGCAAGGATTAATTATTTAATTAATTAATTCATCTATTATGTTTTGAATTTTTTAAAATAGACATAATTTTTGAATTACGAATATCAAATATATCTTAGGGTGAATTTTTGGTATTTTTTTGAAAAACATCAATTTTTGATGAATAGTGAAACCACTAAGTGGTAGTTAAACAAACTGAATTTTCATTTAAATGAAAGTTTACCGCCCTGTGTATTGAATATAAAAAATCCGACATACATATTTGTCATTATTATGTAAAATTTGGTTCAATTTGATTAAAATATTTTTTTGTGAATAGTAACTTTTGAGTTTTGTTAACCACGATTAGAGGTAATTAGTGTAATTTAAGATAGAAATTATATTATACACATATAAAAATATCTTGAAACATGTCTTAAACATATTGGATAGGTCATGGCCGACCAATACAATCCATGGGTCAATTTTTGGGACCCCATGGAGCCACTTGTGTAAGATAATGACATAAATACCTTTTATTTAAAGTAAAAATAAAAATATCACAAACATGTATTGTTTTACTAAAAAAATTACATGAGGTCATATAAGTTATATTTTTTACTATAAATACTCATTAGAAATATAAAAATATTTCCTATATCATAGTATTTTTTTAAAATTTGTAGAAATTAAGTAAATTTATTTATTTATGGCACAATGATGATGTAGTGTTTACATCATTAATGAATGATTTATGTAAATAAGAGAATAATGTTTAAAAAAATATCCAAAACATGTCCAATTATTATTGGATAATTTTATTTCAAACATGGACCACCTTATCGTCTACTTTAATTGTTTTTGGAGCTTTATAAACCGAATTTTATTTTATAATAAAATAATAGTTTCATGATTTCCAAAAGAGCCCCTTATCTCCCTTATTAAAAGACCCCTCTTCCTACCAATTTCTCACAATTCTCCAGACCTTTGGCTCGGCCTACCTCTACTCAAATAATCTCCCAATATTCCTCTCTTCATTCTACAAGCCTTACCTTAAGCAGAAAGCTCTTCTTGAAACCCTTTTGATTCAAACGAAGGGGAGTTCCCCGATTTAAAGTTAAAGTCTTCTATAATGTTTTTTTCTTTTATTTTGCTTCTAAAACCCCCTAAAGTCTTTTTATTCCTTTCTTTTGTAACAAAACAAGTATCGTAAATATACAAGGATGTTGGTATGTGAAGGATTCTAGCTACACTTACACACACCTCCATCTAATGGTTATAGAACATATTGTTTCTGTGGATGTAGAATTACTGCCTCACAAAATGGTGATTGTTATATCTTCTCCTACCACCAATCATGGTGGACATTATGATGGAACTATATTTATTTATTATATATATTATATTTATCTTCTCTCTATTATTCTGTATATTCCATTTAAAATATACCTTTATTCTTTTCAAGTTGTGAAAATGCGATAATTTCATTTGAGGAAGTGTGGACTACCGCCGCCTCAAGTGAAGTGACTCGTTCATGCCATACATGGAATGTATAAAGAGTGAAATTAATGAACTTATGTGACCTATATAACATATATATTACACTGTAATTATAATATATATATATATCTCATTTATTTTTAATTCTTTTAATATGACAAAGAAATTAATGTAGCATTCATGCGTACGTATGGCCTACCATCTCCATGAACGATACATTTCATTTTGTATCTCCAAATGATATGGAATAGTATAAAATGAATATATACTGGGTATATATGATATTTAATTCATTAATACTATTCAGGATATGATATAATTATAACTACATGGACAATTATTTTCAAACAAATTATTTTTTTTGACTAATGTACGCAACATCGAAAAAACGTATGATATGAAATCACATAATTAACTAATTATTATAACATTATAATATGTGATGTGAATTGAATAATAAACATTGAAGGAGGTCCTTAAGAAATTATAAACTGACCAAAGTTTATTATTCAGGAATATAAATAAATGAACAAGACAATTCGGACATGAGGTATGTGATCCTACCTCTCTCTTTCTTTTTAAGTACTCTCTTTTATGTCATTTATTTTAAGCTCCTCTTTATTAGGTTGGGTGAAGTTCTTTTATATTAATTTTACTATATATTTTATGTTCATATTATGAGAGACCATATTTGATCTCATCAATCCATTTTATGGATGTTCTAATTGGCATCATTAGGCTATCGTGTTTTCGTAAGGGATTTTTATCTCACTTTGTGTTCCCGTGAGATTCATGTTATATTTTCCACTATTTCCTTTTGTGTGCTGTATGTACCTCCCATAATTGTATTATTTGTGTGATATACATTAATTTATGGGTATTTACATCTTCATTGTATGAACCTTCATTCATGGGGTGTACGTTCTGAAAGTTACCCAAATTTATAAGGGAACCATTCACCCACCTATTTTTAAAAGAATTATTTTGTTATGTCTTTTAATATACACCTTATTATGTTGGTATATGTTCTTCTATATCCTTATTTATGTAAATTTTATGTCCAAGTGATTAGATACCATTTTCTCTCTCATCAAATCATTTTCTGAATTTTAATGTGACGTTGTTAGGCTATAGAATTTTTGCAAGGGAACTTCTTAACTGAATTTCAATTCTTTGGGTTAAACTAGTACTCCTTCAATATGTCATTCTATGAATATGTGTGAATGAATCTGGTTGTTTTACACTTAATATCCTCTTATATTGGGTATATATTTATTTTTCACACATAAGTATGTAATTGATTTATCCTTAATCTAAAGAGATTGTCTTTATAAGGGACTTCGTCTCAATATCCTTTTTTTGAGGATTCCTTTGATTTATACATGACTTTATTTTATACGGTGTATAAAACCCTTTTTTACATTTCATTTCATTCAAATGGAATCTTTTCTCTACGAAGCATTTTACTAAATGACAAGTACTATGTTTCTTTTTTACGTATACAGTGACAACAACCTTTCCGACGTGATTATTATTTAATCTTTGGCTTCCTTAACAAGCCGTAATGTTTTAAAAAAAATAAAAAATAAATACCATTTACTATTCATTGTATTTTAGGTATTTAAAATGTTTTTGATAATGTTTGGATTATATCAATGTGTTTTATTGATATCTTGTAATTGAAATATGGAAATTTTATGTTTCTTTTCTACATGTTTTATGTGATACAATTATATTATGGTTCTTGGGAATTGTTTCTGAATTAGGGTGGTTTTGTGAAAAACTATGGCCGGGTGAGTCCGAGATAGCTCTCTAATGCATTCGGTAATGTGAAGGAGTTAAAATCTAAGGTTTCTCCGAAGAGATTTAGGGAATATACTGTGGTGGGTATTCGAAACGTAACCATGAGGGTTGCTCCCTACGTAAGAATGTTATGAATGCCTCAAGGTACCTTTATGTCTAATGATTTCTATGAGTTATTCATAAATATTATGATTTCATGAGGTATGTTAAATGCTTATGTTTTATGAGTAAAGTATGTTTTCATTGATTCTTATGTACACATGGACTAATGTTTCTTTTCCGTATTTTTATATCCTTTACGGAGCTTTTAATGCTTATAGCAAGTTTTGGAAACGTTTTCCACAGGACTTAAAGTGGAATAGGGTCAAGGATGGAATCAAGGAAATGTCTTTCTATCTATAACATGGAGTTATACATGACACTTTTGTTAAAACGTTTTTATTTTGTGAAAAATTGGAAACTGAGTAGATGTATCTACGTTGTAATCTTTGAGATGAAATAGTTATGTCCTAATTCTCTAAAACACTAAAACTGAAAAGATCCTCAATGTGAATTATTCATTTAATTCAATATTAAGAAATGTTTTAATGATGGGTCCTTATAGTTGGTATCAAATGTTGGTTTAGATAACTTTAGAGGTTAGGGAATTCATTCAGCATAAGTTACATTACCATAATGGCTAGGATTTCAGAAAGAGTCATAGTTTTAGATAAAGTGAATGACTAAGTATATCTTAGTCTTTATCTTCCTCATTAGTACATGATGATTTTGTTGATATACTCACACTGACATTTTTAGTTATAGTAAATTTATGGATCTAGCAGGCACCAAAGTGACAATGGGTTTGAAGGAAACTGTGGTGGTTCTCTGATTAAGAGACTGGATGAAATGGGGGATTCAATGAGGAAACTCATGGTTATTATAAACCAACTACTAAGGAGTCATGATTAACCAATTGAACCTTGGTGAGTTCTTTGATACGTCATGTACGAGAGAACCAACTCGATGTGGAAGTTCAGGTAATAATTATAATGGTAACCATAATGGTTTATATGATCCTTATTTTTGAGGTAATTATGGGTTACTATATGTTATGATAAGAAATGAAAGGCATGAGATAAACTTGAGGTTAAATTATGTTATGGTTATTTTTTATGATTTTATCTCTTTTTGGGGACTGTTTTATGAATTAAATAGTTTTGGAAGAAGGACAACACGCAGACCATGTGACAACCTGTCGCGTCGGACGAAGCTGTGGGAATCGAACCCACAACCAAAGTGCAACTGGTATTTATCGGCTACCACTGTACTACATGAACTCCCTGGTTAATTTGACTAATTGTTTTTAGATAGATGATTTTATGAATCAAGAGTAAGATGATTTTGGGTTATCTAGGAAATTATTGGCCTATTATGGAGGATATGTGATTAGGTTAAATACAATTCAATATGAGACTTTAAGATAAACTGATGATATTTGGAGATAAATGTTAATATTTACCTTGGAAGACTATGTAATTAAATCCTTAAATGATTTGGGTTTCAATCTTAGTTTGGTTTACTTTTAAGAATGTTATGGACAATTGTTTATCGAATGGTCTTTGTTGAACATTGGGTTTTGTTGGACAAATTTTGGAGATTAAGAATGGATTTTTTTTATAAAAGATTATCCTTTTTGGGTATTGTCTGATCTTGTACTAACTTTTTTGGTTTTTGTTATGGTTAAGGTCTAATGACATGGGAAATATATAGTTCTCTTTTTTAGATTAGTTGATTCTCAAGAAGTTTATTATAGTACTCTTAATGTAGGCAAGTCTTCCTAAATACTCGTTTTTTTGGGAGAAAATATGAGTTTGTGTAAGAAATATTGTAAATGTTGAATGTCAACATGACATGTAAGTATTTTTACTTATGTTTTAGTTATGCTCATATATAAATTCCTTAATGGAATGTAACTAAAAACAGAAATGTTGTCTGTTAATTATTCCTACTGGGGAATCAAATACCGTTTCACCCATCACATGTTTGTGATTTTCTTGTGGTTAACATTCTCTTAAACATGTTTTCTATCACTCTCCATCAGAACATGACCCTTTTTTTCTCTTCCCTGTCCATATTTTCCTACATGTAATCCTATTATGGGTTAACTCGAGAGACCTTGGTACTTCTCTCTCTATTTTAGAGTGATAGTTTTACTGACTCTTCCCAAAAGGGGGAAGGATGTAACAACACAGGTAAATAAAGAATATGTCATTTTTGTATTTATCATTATTTTTGAATAAAATATTAATATTACTTTAAAGGAGATGCTATGTCTGATGGCGCACCCAATACGCAACAACGAGTTTCATTGAAATCTTATGATGCACACTAATAATATAGTAATATAATTTCAAATGGTAGTTAACACGTAGCCGTTGTATGGGAGGGAATGAATAGAAATAACTAAAAAATGATTATATATGTTTGTTAAATGTCTTTACAATTATCCAATAAAAGATAAAGGCTTAAAATAAAAAAAATTAATTTTATGTATTAATACACTAATATTCACTAAAAGGTCGATTTATAACCTTTTGATTATGAACCCTCGTTAAAAATATGTTTGGTCACTCTTATACATTCTATTGGACCAAATAAAATCCTTTTTTAGAATCGGGACATCAAAATTTACTTTGTGTAAGTTTTTGTTATTTTTTTCGATAATGTTCATTTTTAATGAATAAGTGAAAAATGTTGTATTTTAATTCAAAACCTCTTTTTAATAAATTTTCTTATATTATTATATCATCTTTTGAATTGGTTTTAAAGTGAAATTAGAATATATTTTTACCATATAATCCAATGGTGTTCATTGAAATTAATTTCACTTTGAAATTGGACTTAAACTAGTGTCAATCTTTTAAAAGATAGTGTTTCTTAAAAACACGCTATTTGTTTTGACAGTGGGAATTTATTATTAAATTAATTAATGAAACTTATATGTTATGAATTTTTTAAAATAGACATCATTTTTTAATTTGGAATATCAAATATATCTTAGGGTGAATTTTTGGTATCTTTCTGAAAAACTTCAATTTTTGATGAATAGTGAATCCACTAAGTGGTAGTTAAACAAACTGATTTTTTGTTTAAATGAAAGATTGCCTCTTCCGTGTATTGAATTTAAAAAATACAACATACATGTTCATCATTAGTAAGTAAAATTCGGTTCAATGAGATTAAAATATTTTTTTGGGTGAATAGTAACTTTTGAGTTTTGTTAACCACGATGAGAGTTAATTAGTGTAATTTAAGATAAAAATGATATTATAAACATATAAAAATATCTTAACACATGTCCTAACCTTATGGGATAGGTCATGACCGATCATGAAAATCCATGGGTCAATTTGTGGGACCCCATGGTGCCACTTGGGTAAGATAATGACATTAATAGCTTTTATTTAATGTCAAAATTAAAATATCACACACATGTATTGTTTTACTAAAACTATTTTTACATGAGGTTATATAAGTTATATTTTTTACGATAAATAATCATTATAAATATAAATATATTTAATACATCATAGTATTTTTTTTATAATTTTTAGACATTAAATAAATTAATTTATTTATGACACAATGATGATGCAGTGTTTACAAAATTAATAAATGATTTTAGAAAATATGATAATAATGTTTAAAATAATATCCAAAACTTGTCCAATTCTTATTGGATGATTTTATTTCGAACATGGACCACCTTATAATCTACTATAATTATTTTTGGAGCTCTAGAAATCAAATTTCATTTTATAATAAATTAATAGTTTCAAGATTTCCAAAAGAGCCCCTTCTCTTCCTTATAAAAAGACCCCACTTACTACCCATTTATCACACTTCTCAAACCATTTGGCTCAGTCAAAATCTACTCAAATAATCTCCCAATATCCCTCTATTCATCCTACAATCCTTACCTTAGGCAGAAAGCTCATCATGAAACCCTATTGGTTCAAACCAAGGGGAGTTACCCGATTTAAAGGTAAAGTCTTCTCTAATGTTCTTTTGTTTTATTTTGATTTTCCAAACCACTAAACTCTTTTTATTCCTTTATTTTGTAACAACACCAGTATCTTAAATATACTAGGATGTTTTTATGTGAAGTATTCGAGCTACACTTACACACACCTCCATATAATGGTTAATGAACATACTGTTTCTGTGGATGGCGAATTACTATCTCACGAAACGATGATTGTTATATCTTCTCCTACCACCTCTCATGGTGGAAATTATGATGGAACTATAATTATTTATGATATATATTATATTTATTTTTTCTCTATGATTCTTTATTTTACATTTAAAACATACATTTATTCTTTTCATGTTGAGAAAATGTGATAATTTCATTTGAGGATGTGTGGACTACCGCCCCCTCAAGTGATGTGACTCGTTCATGAAATACATTGAATGTATAAAGAGTGAAATTATTTAACTTATGTGAACAATATAACATATATATTATACTGGAATTATAATATATATATCTCTCTCTCATTTATTTTTAATTCCTTTAATATTACAAACAAATGAAAGTAGCGTTCATGCGTATGTACGGCCTACCGTCTCCATGAACGGTATATTTAATTTCATATCTCCAAATGTTATGGAATAGTATAAAATGAATATATACTGGATATATATGATTTTTAAATAATTAGAACTATTCTGGATATGATGTAATTATAACTACATGGACAATTGTTTTCAAACAATTTTTTTTTGATCATGTACCAAACATCGACAAAAACCGTGTTATGAACTCAAATAATTAACTAATTATTATAACATTATAATATGTGATATTAACTGAATAATAAAATTTAAAGGAGGTTCTTAAGAAATTATAAATTGACCAAAGTTTATTATTCTAGAATATAAAGAAACTAACAAGACAAGTCAGACTTAAGGTAAGGGATCATACCCCTCTCTTTCATTTTAAGTACTCTCTTTTATGTCATTTATTTTAAGCTCCTATTTATTATGTTGGGGATTTTATTTTATATTCGTCATACTATATATTTTATTTTCATATGATGAGAGACCCTTTTTGATCTCATCATTCCATTTTTTGGATGTTTTAAGTGGTGTCGTTTGGCTACCGAGTTTTCGTAAGGGATTTTTATCTCACTTTGTGTTCCCATGAGATTCATGCAACATTTGCCACTATTTCCTTTTGTGTGGTGTATGTAATTCCCATTATTGTTTTATTTGTGTGATATACATTAATTTATGGGTATTTACATCTTCACATTATGACCCGTCTTTCATGGGGTGTACGTTTCGAGAGTTACACAAATCTGTAAGGGAACCGTTCACCCTCCTCTTTTTAAAAGACTTCTTTTGTTATGTCTTAAATTTACACCTTATTATGTTGGATAGGAATTTCAATATCCTAATTGATGTAAATTTTATATCCATGTTATGAGATACCATTTTTTCTCTCATCAAATCATTTTCTGATTTTTAAAGTGACACCGTTAAGCTGTCGAATTTTTGCAAGGGAACTTCTTAACTCAATTTCAATTCTTTGTGTTAAACTAGTACTCCTTGAATATATCATTCTGTGAATATGTGTGAATGAATCTGGTTGTTTTACACTTAATATCCACTTATATTTGGTGTATCTTTATTTTTCACACATAATTATATAATTGATTTATCCTTAATATAAGGATACCGTCTTTATTAGGGACTTCGTCTCAATATCCTTTTATTGAGGATTCCATTGATTTATACACGACTTTCTTATATACGGTGTATAAAAACCTTTTCACTTTTCATTTCATTCAAAGGGAATATTTTCTCTGTAAATGCCCGTAAAATTCAAGGAATATTTTTTTTAATTTTTCTTTGGAATATTACAAGAACGTTGTTTCTGACGGCACCTGATTCTGAGCCCCGGTGTGCTCGAAATCATTTTCCGAAGTTTAGCTCGTGTACGTTCAGTGAACGAACGAGCGGGGTTTTCTAACTTTTGAACTGGTGCTCGGAATCGAATTCTGAGGGCACCGATGGAATCGCAGCACCGATATTTTCTTAGAAATGCATTTTCCGGAGTTGCGTTTGCTCGGGTGTGGTTTTTAATTTTTGGGGATAAGTTAAGATATAAAATTAATGTGGTGCGAAACTTTATTTTATTTCACTTAAAGCGGGTTAACCTAAGTTAAGTGGATAAGGTGGGACCCACAATATCCTACCCACATGATAGGATATTTGTGAGGTGGGGCCCACATGATCCCCACCATTTCATCCCTCCTAAGTAACGCACCCACAACCCCCCTTTTAATGAAAGTCAACCATACATTTTTTTGGTTAAGAAACGCCTCATTAAATTGGGCGGTTAAATTGTTACAATTAATTCTTTGAATTAATTGTTTTTTTATTATCTTTTGAATTTAAAATTCTATTTTTGATAATAAAATAAGGGGAGGACTGATTTTATTATGGTTGCGTTGTGTTGTGTTAAAGCTTTAGGATAAAAAGAGAGGATTCTTTGTTCTTCGACGAAGAACACGAAGAACGCGCTACTGCCAACGAAGAATGCCAACCTACCTCGGCGAGAGATGCCTTCCTCAGAGATCACATAACGCCAGCGACATTCCTTCCACGGAGATCATCTTCTTCCGCAACGACCCTCTTCATTCGCGACTGTTAATTCCGTGACGAACGCTCATTCGACGACAACGTTGAGGTAGGGGTATTATGCGTTTCTCTTTAGTGATTTTCTTCTGTCCATATCTTCCCTTCCTTGAACCGCCCGTTATCGTGTTAACGGGAGGAGGTCGGACCGCACGAACACGGGTGACCCTCCTCCACTTTTTGGTTGTTGATTTTTGATGCGGCGAGCAAGGCGACGTGGTGCCAAAGCACAGCACGGATTTTGTAAAAGGGAAAGAGGGGAAGCGCGGCGCCGTCGCACTGCGCCGTTGGATGAAATAAGTCAGCAGCGCCATCGTGCCGCGCTGTAGAAGATGAACAAAAGATGCGGCGATGTCGTGCCGTGCCGGAGGACCTCAGAAGCACCGCGGCTGGATCAGGTCCGCGGCGAAGGGGCGCAGCGCCGTCGCACCGCGCCGGACGTAAGACGGTTGCGGCCGGTTCCGGGCCGTGGCGGAGCAGGGGAACCGGCAGCCGGTTCCGGGCCGCCGGCATCGGAACAAGGGGACCGGCCTTGCCGGTCCCGTGGAGGCAGAAGCCGGCCGGCCGGAGGGGGCTGGCCGGACCGTGGAAGAACCGGGGGTCCGAGACCCCAGGCTGGCCGGACGTGAGCGGCCCCATTATGGGGACGTGGTTTCCTCATGCGGGGGCAGCACGCCCCCAGCTAGCAGTGCTCGGCCATAAGGCGGAGCCGGTCGCCTGCTCACCCGGCCAGTGCCAGCGTGCTGGGCCGAACCGCCAGGCCGGGTCGGGCCGAGCAGCCCTGGCCGGGCCGGGCCGCGCCTATGCCGGGCCGGGTAGCGCCGACCGAGCCGGGCCGTGCCCAAGCGGTCTGGACCCGGACCCAGTTCGGGTCGACCCGGTTCGGGCCGTCCTTGGGGATATCGGGCCAGGTCGGACAGGGCCCTAACCCCCTAATATCGAACCTTTTTCAGTCTGTTGCCCATAACATGAGCTACGGGCCTCCGATCGACTCACCGTCAGTTGCAATACTATCCTTGGATCGAGACGGTCGTTTCGGTATATCGCACTCAAGGTTTCAAAACACTTTGGGTTCGACCGGATTGGTTCGTACACGAAACCAACCGGGCCCTCGGAGCAGAAACGCTCATAACTTGAGTTCCGGACATCCGAATGACGTTCCGTCGACATTGTTGGATTCCTCTTAGTGAGAAGGAACTTTTGACTTACTCCGCTCATGGTTTGTATGCATTTTGAGTACGGTCGGGTTGGTTTTGCCTTAAAAACCAACCGGGCCCCTAGAACAAAAAAGCCAATAACTCTCAGACCGGGCGTCTGATTGACGCGCCGTCTGTGACGTTGAGTTCCTGTTGACGATACTGAACTTTTGGATACATCCACTCCAGACTATGTGTCAGTTGATGTATCAGCATCTCGGATCGTGGAGCAGACCATCCCGAATGAGCTTGTTGTCTGCGGGAACCCTAGAGCTAGCTGCGACTATGACGACGACTGTACAGAGATCCTCCGTGGATTCGACGGTGATGACTACCTCACTCAGTGATCCTACGTGGATCAGTGCTACCGATCCTTTGTGGGTCCGATCCTGTGTGGGTCATCTCTCATCGGTC
This sequence comes from Viscum album, assembly GCA_963277665.1. Classification (NCBI taxonomy): domain Eukaryota; kingdom Viridiplantae; phylum Streptophyta; class Magnoliopsida; order Santalales; family Viscaceae; genus Viscum; species Viscum album. The sequence continues at coordinate 413,886,661 of OY728153.1, read as the reverse complement.
CTGTGTGGGCCAGCGCCTACAGATCCTATGTGGGTCCGATCCTGTGTGGGTCATTGCGGGGGTTAGTTACCTTTCGATCCTTTGAGGGTCAGATCATTTGTGGGTCATTGTGGGGGTTAGTACATTTCGATCCTTTGTTGGTCTGACATATTAGATGAATTAGTGGCAATATCTGATCATCTCTATCATCTTACGAAGAAGTATACTTGTGTGAGCCGAATCCTCTTTTTCATTCCTATGTGAATTGTGTTGTGCTATCCTATGTGGATTACGTTTTGCTTTCCTATGTAGACTGGGTTGTGATTTCTTGTGTGGACTGGTTGGTACTTGATCTCGGATGTTGGAGCCGAACTGGAATTGATGTCTTAGGTATATGTATGGGCATATACCTAAGCATTGTCAAATGTTACTTCGTGATTGTATCTTTCCTTTGTGGTTTATCCTTTGTGGATTCTGGGAGACCATCGGGGGTCTCGGGGTCCCTACTAAGTAGCTTATACTCACCCCTGCACGTGCCATGTCCGCACTACGTTGTGTTGGTTGCAGATGACGGACAATGCTGATCGTGGTTGAGGCTTGCGGATCAGGACGGTACCTGGAGGTGGACCACTGGGCGGGACGTTCTCGGAGCAGACGGCTGGACCCGAGGAGCTGTGGAGTCTATCTGTACTTACCTTTCAGGTGGGATTTCTAGTGGACAACTCGACGTTGCGGCTTTACATTCAGTGGATGTTTTCCCTTTCCAGTTGTACTTTACTTTCAGTTTGGGTTTGTATTCTGCCCCACTTACTTTTTCCGCACTTACTGTTGTACCCAGTTTTTACTAAGTATTTACTTCTACTGCTTTCTTGCTCTGTGGTGTTTGTTTATTTACAAAGGAAATGCCTTCCTTTTTAACCGGGATTTACGCCTTGGTGCTAGTCGCCAGCCCCTGGCTTATGGAAGGCAGTCTTGGGGTAGTCACGGCTCAGGCCCCGAGGACGGGTCGTGACAAATTGGTATCAGAGGAGTTTGGTTCTACCGCAAAAAACTGGACTCTGGTCTTTTTCTATGTGAAGCAAAAGTGTTAAGCGTATTGGGTGTGGTTATCATTCTAGGGAGTCCAGTGTTGGTGCAATGGTCGACATATCCGTACACCAGGACACTGACTTCTGATTTCCGATATAATGCTCAAAAACATTGATTGCATGTGTGTTTCAAGTTTTCTTTGTGATTAATTTGTGTCAGCTCACAAGGTATACTGTTTTGACCATTGGGAACTTGTTCCTTTTCAGGATGGCCCCACGAAGGCAGCCAGTTAAGGTTCTGAGATTTTTGTGTTACGATAGCCCACCGAGTGACGAGGCCTCGGTACAGGGCCCTTTGACAGCTGAGGCACCGGCTGTACCTTTACCCGGCGAGCCACCGATGCTTCCAGCCCCAGCCACTGACGATGCACGTCGCCTTAGTGCACTGCACGAGTTCCAGCGCCAGCGACTGCCTAGGTTCTGCAAGGAGATGGACCCCCAGGCAGCAGAGGATTGGATGGAGGCCGTGGTACGAGTTTTTCAGGATAGTGAGGACACCTGCAGACCTCATGGTGATCCTCGATGCGAGCCTACTGCACGCGGCAGCGGGCCGATGGTGGAGCATGATGTTCCATGTGCACGATTAAGCATATCTCCTCTAGATGGACTTTGAGAGTCTATTTGGCTCAGAGTTCTTCCCAGCCACCATCCATGCGGTGCGCATCCAGGAGCTTCTACAGCAGCGGCAGGGCAGCTTGACGGTCGCCCAGTACTCGCCGAGATTTACCGATCACTCGCGCTACTCGATAGACAAGGTACGAGACCCATTCTTCCGGGCCCAGACCTTTGATCATGGATTGAGACATGATATTATGGAATCGCTGGTCTCCCTCAGCATTCCGACTCAGGTAGGAGTACTGGAGGAAGCCCTTTTGATCGATATATTCCTTCACGAGCCTTCTTCAGCAGCGAGACCTATCACGGGGTGGCACGTAGTAGAGTCTTCTGCAGCAGGAAGTCAACAGATGACTCATGTGTCTAGGAAGACCAGACCCTTAGGTAGACGACCTCTGGACACTGGCTCAGCAGTGCGGAGCACACAACGTGGAGCTAGTCTTTCAAGAGGCAAGCAGTGCTACACATGCGGCGGGCAGGTCCACTTGGCTCGTGACTGCCCGACCCGTCATGCCGAGGAGCAGCAGATGGTTGAGGGGCCACCCAGGCAGAGGCAAAGGGTCAACAGTGGCAGTCCACAGGGAGCAGGCGGACGAGGCAGAGGAGCGGGTCCAGCAGCAAGTGGGGGGCGACGCTTTGAGGCTCTACCACCACCACCACCACCACCACCAGGAGGTCCACCCCGACCACAGGGAGCTGGTGGGATGAGACAGGCACAACTCCAGGCAGCGGAGGCCTACGACAACGGTGTGCCCGAGATGATTCGAGAGACAATTTGTGTCTATTCCACCCTTTCTGCAGTTCTTATTGACATAGGAGTGAGTCACTCTTTCATTGCCGCTGCCCTTGTTCGGAGCTCCGAGATTCCGACAGAGCCGTTGGCTCGATCCTTACGGCTATATACTCCTACAAGAGCAGACTCGACGGTTACGCACTGGTGCCGGTAGTGTGATCTTACTCTAGGAGGTGAGAGCTTCGGTCGGGATCTTCTTGTAGCGGCGTCGAGGCCTTACGAAGTCATCTTGAGCATGGAATTTTTATCTACAATCCATGCACAGATTGATTGTATTAGGCGCAAGGTGCAACGTTTACGCACCGACAGGAGTAGGTTCACCGTTACCGGCGAGAAGGGAGCCTTTGCAGCACAGGATGGAATTCCGCAGAGGAGAGGATAGCACATCACTCATCAGTTGGCTAGCCTCATCCTAGGAGCAGTTGACGTGTGAAGTCCTATTTTTCCTGCAGTGGTGGATTTGTATGTGGATGTTTTTTCTGATGACATTCCAGGGCTACCTCCTTGCAGAGAGGTAGAATTTTATATTGATATGTACCCCGGGACAGCCCCGATATCTGCTCCATCATATCGGATGGCCCCTTCTGAGCTTTGGGAGCTACAAGAATAGTTGGAGGACTTGTAGGGAAAAGGATTCATCTGACCCAATGGTTCACCATGGGCTTCCCCGATATTGTTCGCCAAGAAGGTGGACGGGAGCTTGCGAAATTGTCTCGACTATCGTTTCCTGAACCAGGTGATAGTGAGGAAAAAGTATCCGCTACCAAGGAATGATAACCTCTTCGATCAGCTCAAGGGAGAACGGTGGTTCTCAATGATAGACCTTAGGTCAGGCTATCATCAGCTCAGATTTCGGGATGAGGATGTGCAGAAGATGACCTTCAGATGTCGGTATGGCCACTATGAGTTCTTGGTTATGCCATTCAGCGTGACCAATGCTCCAGCAGTGTTCATGGCCCTCATTAACAAGATCTTTCATCCATACCTCGATCGATTTGTCGTGGTCTTCATTGACGACATTTTGACATACTCAACGACTGATGAGGAGCACGCCTCCCACTTGCGGGTTGTACTAGACACACTCTGAGAGCACCAACTTTATGGAAAGATCTCTAAGTGTCAGTTCTGGATACTTGAGGTCCACATCTTGGGACACATCATCTCTATGTTGGGATTTGCGGTGGATCCTTTGAAGATCGAGGCAGTGCTTGCTTGGGAGCCACCGAGGAGCGTGACGGAGGTGCGGAGTTGCTTGGGACTAGCTGGATACTACCGGAGATTGGTGCCAGACTTCTCTAGAGTTGTGACACCACTCTCAGCATTGAAGAAGAAGGGGAAACCATTTGTGTGGTCAGACATATGTCAGGAGAGCTTCCAGGTGCTGAGACGGGGATTGACCAGCGCCCCTATCTTGAGGCTTCCGGAGGCGGGAGTAGGGTATGTAGTCTACTGTGATGCATCAGGGACTGGACTCGGATGTGTCCTGATGCAAGAGTGGGCAGTGATCGCCTATCGATCACGTCAGTTGAGGCCTCATGAGCAGAACTATGCTACCCATGACCTGGAGTTAGCAGCAGTGGTCTTCGCTCTGAAGTCATGGTGGCACTACCTGATGGTCGAGTGCTTTAAAGTCTTTTCTGACCATCAGAGTCTTAGGTACATCTTATCTCAGAAGTACCAAAACCTTGATAGTGGCGATGGATCGAGTTCCTCCAGGACTATGTCTTTGAGATAGTCTATACTCCTGGGAAGGGGAACGTGGTAGCCGATGCACTCAGCAGGAGGATAGGCATTCAGCTACTTGAGGAGGCGACATAGCAGCTAGTCTCTTTGCAGATATCCTTCATGGATAGAGATGGAGCAGCCTTTCTTCAGTCTCTCACAGTCACCCATCCACTACTACAGTGGGTCAGAGAGGCATAGCGTGGGGACGCTGACTGTGAGACACAGTGTGCGTAGATATCCTCAGGACAGGCACCTGATGATTTCTACTTAGGAGGAGAGCACGACGTCATTTTCAGAGGACGTACCTTGGTACCATTTTCATTACAGGAGGAGGTGATGAGAGAGTTTTACAATTCTCCATTGGTGGTACATCATAGAGTGGCGAAGATGTACCAGGATCTCAGACGACAGCACTGGTGGCCAGGTATGAAGAAGGCTATGACAGAGTTCGTTTCTCGATGTCTCACTTGCCAACAGGTGAAGGCAGAGCATCAGGTACCAGCAGGGTTGGTACAGCCCTTGGAGGTCTTGGAGTGGAAGGGGGACGGAATATCTATAAAATTCATGACTGGACTTCCACACACTTCCAGAGGTCACGACTCCATTTGGGTGATTGTCATCTGACTCACCATGTCTGCTCACTTCTTACCCATCAGGGAGTAGGGCTCAGTAGAGAGCTTGGGTCGTCTCTATGTTCAGGATATTGTATGGCTTCACGGTGTGCCATCATCTATCGTCTCCGATCAAGATGCTCACTTTACTTCCCTGCTTTGGAATGTGTTGCAGGAGGCATTCGAGACACAGTTACGTCTGAGAAGCCCCTTTCACCCTCAGATGGATAGTCAGACGGAGAGGACCATTCAGACTCTCTAGGACATGCTCTGTGCATGTGTCCTCGACTTTGGTCACAGTTGGGAGGACCACCTACCCTTGGTGGAGTTCACGTACAACAAAAACTACCACTCCACCAACGAGATGGCACTATATGACGCGTCGTACGACCGACCATGCAAATCTCCTTTGTGTTGAACAAACCCTAGGGAGTCAGCACTTGTGGGACCAGAGATGCTCCAGGCCCTGACAGAGAAAGTCCAGGTCATCCAGGAGCGGATGAGGAAAGCACAATGCCGGTAGAAGTATTATGATGATAGGAGGTGGAGGCCACTAGAGTTTGAGGATGGCGACCACGTCTTCTTGCGTGTCTCACCTCGACATGGATTACGGAGATTTGGCCGAGGCGGCAAGTTGTCTCCACGCTTCATCGGACCATTCCTGGTCTTCAGCGGGATTGGCGAGGTGGCTTATCGCCTGGCACTACCACCTCAATTGCACCAGGTGCATGACATATTCCATGTATCCCAGCTGAAGATATACGTGCACAACCCGACGCATATCATTGACCATGTGGAGCTAGATGTTGATGATGGGGCGACTTTCGCGGAGGTCCCGATGGAGATTGAGGATTGCCATGAGTGGGTCCTACGTGGATGGTCGATTCCTCTAGTGCACATTAGATGGCAGCACGGGATGCTCTAGGAGATCATTTGGGAGTGGGAGGCTCAGATGCGTGCTCAGTACCCACATTTGTTTCCCTAGTGTATGATGTATCATTATGGGGTCGTAAATCCCTGAGTTGGGGGTGATGTAAAGACCTGTAAAATTCAAAGAAATATTTTTTTAATTAATTTTTCTTTGGAATTTTACAAGAACACGGTTTCTGATGGCACTTGATTCTAAGGCCCGATGTGCTCGGAATAATTTTATGAAGATTTTCTCGGGTATGTTCAGTGAAAGAAACGAGCGGGGTTTTCTAACTTTTGAACCGGTGCTCGGAATCAAATTCTGAGGGCACCAATGGAATTGCAACACTGGTATTTGCATAGAAATGCCTTTTCCGGAGTTGCGTTTTCTCGGGTGTGGTTTTTAATTTTTGGGGTTAAGTTATGAAATAAAATTAAAGTGGTGAGACACTTTATTTTATTTCACTTAAAGCGGCTTAACCTAAGTTAAGAGGATAAGGTGGGACCCACAATATCATACGAACTAGATAGGATATTTGTGAGGTGGGTCCCGAACGAGCCCCACCGTTTCTTCCCTCCTTAGTAACGCACCTGCAACCCCCTTTTAATGAAAGTCAACCTTACATTTTTCTGGTTAAGAAACACCTCATTAAATTGGGCGGTTAAATAGTTACAATTAATTCTTAAAATTAATTGTTCATTTCTTATCTTTTGAATTTTAAATTCTTTTGTTCATAATAAAATAAGGGGAGGACTTATATTATTATGGTTGGTTTTTTTTGTGTTAAAGCATTGGGAGAAAAAGAGAGGATTCTTCGTTCTTCAACAAATAATGCAAAGAACGCACTACCGCCAATGAAGAACGCCATCCTCTGTCGGCGAGAGAAGCCTTCCATGGAGATCACCTAACACTAGCGACGTTCCTTCCGCGGCGATCCTCTTCTTCTGTGATGGTAAATTCCGCGACGAACGGTCATTCGATGACAAAATTGAGGTAGGTGTTTTATGCGTTTCTCTTTTGTGATTTTCTTCCGTCGTTAAGATCCATTCCTCGAACCACCTGTTATCATGTTAACGGGAGGAGGTCGGACCACACGAACACAGCTGACACTCCTCACCTTTTTGGTTGTTGATTTTTGATGCGGCGAGCAAGGCAACACGGTGCCAGATCACCGCGCGGATTTTGTAAAAAGGAGAGCGGAGAAGCACGTCGCTGTCGCACCATGCCGTTGGAAGCAATAAATCCGCGGTACCATTGCGCCGCGCTGTAGTAGATGAACAAAGGATGTGGCGCCATTGCACTGCGCCGAACGGACGAAGGCCCCTGCCGGTTCCGGGCCGTGGTGGAGCAGGGGAACCACCGGCCGCCAGTCCCATAGCCGCAGAAGCCGGCCGGCCGGAGCGGGCCGGCCGGACCATGGAAGAACCGGGGGTCAGAGACCCCCGGCTGGCCAGACGTGAAGGTCCCCATTAAGGTGTCGCAGTTTCCTCACGCGGGGGCCACGTGCCCCCCGCCAGCAGCGCTCGGGAATAACAGTCGAGCCAGTCTCCTGGCCACCCGGCCAGCGCCAGCGCACCCAGCATGCCGGGCCGCGCCGCCCAGGCCGGGTAGGGCCGCGCCTGGGCTGGCCGGGCCGCGCTAACCGGGTCTGGCCGTGCCCCATCGGGCCGAACCCGGACATAGATCGGGTTGACCTGGTTCGGGCCGACCCTGGGGTATTGGGTCAGGTCGGACCGGGCCCGAACCCCCTAATACCAAACCTTTTTCGGTCTATTTTCCATAACATGAGCTAAGGGACTCCGATCGATGCACCATTAATTGCGATATGATCCTTGGATCGAGACGATCGTTTCGGTATATCACACTCATGGTTTCGAAATACCTTTTGTTAGGCCGGGTTGGTTCGTACATGATACCAACCAGGCCCTCGGAGCAGAAACACTCATAACTTGAGTTCCCGACGTCCGAAAGACGTGTCGTTGACTTTGTTGGATTCCTCTTAGTGAGACAAAACTTTTGGCTTACTCCGCTCATGGTTTTCACGCAGTTGAAGTACGGTCAGGTTGTTTTTGCCTTAAAAACCAACTGGGCCCCTGGAACGAAAAAGCCAATAACTCTCAGACCGGGCGTCCGATTGACGCGTCGTCTGTGACGTTGAGTTCCTATTGACGATAAGGAACTTTTGGATACATCAACTCTGGACTATGTGTCAGTTGATGTATCAGCCTCTCGTCTCGTGGAGCGGACTCTATTGAATGATCTTGCTGTGTGCGGGAACCCTAGAGCTGGCTACGACTATGACGAAGACTGTACAGAGATCCTTAGTGGATTTGATGATGACGACTACAGCACTCAGCGATCCTACGTAGATCAGTGCTACCGATCCTATGTGGGTCTGATTCTGTGTGGGTAAGCGCTCAGCGGTCTGGTGTGGGCCAGCGCCTACAGATCCAGTGAGGGTCTGATTCTGTGTGGGTCTTTGCGGGGGTTTGTTACCTTTCGATCCTTTGTGGGTCAGATCCTTTGTGGGTCACTGTGGGTGTTAGTACCTATCGATCCTTTGTGGGTCCAACGGCTTAGATGAATCAGTGGCAATATCTGATCATCTCTATCTTCTTACGAAGAAGTATAACTATGTGAGATGAATCCTGTTTTTCTTTCCTATGTGGATTGTGTTGCGCTATCCTGTGTGGATTACGTTTTGTTTTCCTGTGTGGACTGGGTTGTGATTTCCTGTGTGGACTGGGTTGTACTTGAGATCGGATGTTGGAGCCGAACTGGAATTGATAACTTAGGTATATGTATGGGCATATACCTAAGCAGTGTTGAATGTTACTTCGTTATTGTATCTTTCCTTTGTGGTTTATCCTTTGTGGATTCTGGAAGACCTTTGGGGGTCTCGGGGTCCCTACTGAGTAGCTTATACTCACCCCTGCACGGGTTATGCCCACACTACGTTGTTTTGGTTGCAGACGACGGACAACACTGATTGTGGTTGAGGTTAAGGGAGCAGGACGGTACCTGGAGGTGGACCATAGGGAGGGACGTTCTCGGAGCGGATGACTGGACCCGAGGAGCTGTGGAGGCTATCTGTACTCACCCTTCAGGTGAGATTTCCAGTGGACATCTCAACATTGCGGCTTTACTTTCAATTGTTGTTTTCCCTTTCTAGTTGTACTTTACTTTCAGTTGGGGTTTGTATTCTAGCCCACTTAATTTTTCCGCATTTACTATTGTACATCGTTTTTACTTAGTATTTACTTCTACTGCTTGCTTGCTCTGTGGTGTTTGATTACTTTACAAAGGCAATGCCTTCCCTTTTAATCGGGATTTACGCCTTGGTGCTAGTCTCCAGCCCCTGGCCTATGGAAGGCGGGAATGGGGTAGTCATGGCTCAGGCCCCGAGGATGGGTCGTGACATTCTCTATGAAGTGTTTTACTAACAGACAAGATTTATGTTTATTTTTCATGTCCGTGGTGACAATGACCTTTCCGCCGAAAGTATTATTTAATCATTCGCTTCCTTAACAAACCGTAATTTTTTTAAAAAAGGAAAAATAAATACCATTTAATCTTTTATGTATTTTCGTATTTAAAATGGTTTTGATAATGTTTGGATTATATCAATGTGTTGTATTGATATCGTGTGATTCAAATGTAGAAATGTTATGTTTCCTTTATACATGTTTTATGTGATAGAATTATGTTATTGTTCTTGGGCATTGTTTATGAATTCTGGTGGTTCTATGATAAACTAAGGGTGGGTGAGCCCGATATAGCTCTCCAATTCATTGGTTAATGTGAATGATTTAAACGCTAAGGTTTCTCCGAAGAGATTTAGGGAATATACTGTGGTGGGTATTCCAAATGTAACCACGAGGGTTTCTCCCTACATAAGAATGTTATGAATGCCTCAAGTTACCTTTTTGTCTTATGATTTCTATGAGTTATTCATAAATCATATGATTTCATGAGGTATGTTAAATGCTTATGTTTTATGAGTAAAGTATATTTTCATTGATTATTATGTACACATGGACTAATGTTTCCTTTCCATATTTTTATATCCTTTACTGAGCATTTTATGCTAATCCCAAGTTTTTGAAATGTTTTCCACAGGATGTAAAGTGGAATTGGTTCTAGGATGGAATCAAGGAAATGTCGTGTTGTCTTGAACATGGAACTATATATTACTCTTTTGTTCAAACGTTTATATTTTGTGAAAAAATGGAAACTGAGTAGATGTGTCTATATTGTTATCTTTGATATGTAATAGTTATGTCCTAATTCTCTAAAACTCTAAACCTGAAAAGATCATCAATGTCAATTATTCATTTAATTCAATATTAAGAAATGTTTTAATGTTGGGTCCTTATATATATAGAATATAATTTATATTTTATTAACTAAAATACAAAAAAAATTATATTTCTTTTCATTATTTGGGGTGATAATGAATCATTAGATAAGACGTTAGTGATGATCGTTTATATTTTTTTTGCGGATGTTTTATAATCAAAAACATTTTTTGATTTATTATTTATAAATATTTAAAAAATATAGATCATGAATGTTAAAATGGTTATCAAATAAATTTTACAAAATTTAACAATCATTATAATGTTTTGTTATCTAGACTTGAATGTTTTAATAGAAAATTAAAACATGTGATCCACGATGGTGAAAAATCAACACCTCTTGGGAGATTTGTTAATTTTGAAATTAATGGAAGAGGAGAGGAGGATTAACGGTGTATTTAATATCAACAAAATAAAATTATATTATGTACAATATTCTAGATTTATCATGAATTTTTTGATGGAGGAGTTCATGTGAATATAAGAAAAGAGAAGAAGGTCGACAGGAAAAAAAAGTAATCAAAAGATGACTTTACCCCATGAATTATTCTCCGTTAGAACCACCATAGGGAAATTGGATTTGATATTTTATTGAGAAATAAACTACTAAAAATGAGGAAGAGTAATGGGAAGAGGATTGGGAATAAATTTTTAAAGAATAAAGGCATAAGTGGTGTGAGTAAAAGAGGTGGTTGTTGTTGACATTTATAGTGGAGGAGATATGCATTTTATTATTATTATTATTTTGTTATTTTGGCTTAATAAAATTAATATTATTGATTATAGTGATTATGTACAGTGACTAGTGCATGTGATTTCAATACAGCAGTTCTTATACCGTAAAAAAGTCCCCCCCAACATAATAATTTATGTATTTAGATTGTACTTAAAATTATTGTATTTCACTATTCACAAAAAATCAACTGTTTTAGAAGAATAAAAAAATTAAAAATAACCATTTTTTAACTTGTATAATTCAAAAATTAAATCCATTTATTAAAAATAAATCTATATATGTGAGAAATTTTTACATTTATTAAAATCAGCATTTATTCAAAAAATACCAATTTTAATATTACAACTGATTTTATAACACTTTAAATAATGAATTAAGTACTCATAAAATTATTATATATTAAAAAAAATTAATTTATGAATATATTTTATGAAAATAAATATCCATTTAAATCCTTATATATATTATAAAATTTTATAGAAATATTTATGTTTAAAAAAAGTACGAAAATGAATTTTAACATTTTACAAATATTTATTTACTTGTAATATGATATAATTATATCATATTTTAATTTATATGATTCCTAAATTTTATTTATACATTACTTGGAGAGTATACTATTCTACTTTCTAGTTTAATTTTCATAGGTCTGATATTATTACTCTAATGGTTATGTTACTATTCTATTGGTATAAGTTAATTAATTTATAAAAAACATATCATTTCATTAATTATTAATTTATAAGGTCTGTTGTGTGTTATATATGTGATTTTATGTGATTTATACTATATGAAATAATTATAAAAAGGAAAACAACACTGATAGATCTTTTGGATTTACATTCTTCCCCCTTTTAACATTTCCCACCAGAAGTTTCGTTTTACAAACAATGGGGAAAAAAGTTAAGGGCGCTTCTACCTCATTTCATTATCTAGATCCCATGTTTTTTATTTTTTTTACTTGTGGTTATACTATAGTACATTGCCCATGTGACTGGTCTTGTTTCATAGAAAATTGTCTCTACAATCTCATATCTTCACTGGTTTCTTCTTGTGAGAGATATCAATCTCCAATTGTACCACCTCTAAATGTATGACATGTGAGTGATTTTTTATGTACTTCCTGAAGAGGGATATGTGGAATAAATCATGTACTTGAGACATGGTATGTGGGCGTGATAGTGGATATGTCACACGTCCCACCTAATCGATAATCTCAATGGGGATGATGTACCCATTACTCAACATTCCTATCTTCCAATATCACATGATCCTCTTCTGTGGTGAAATTCATAGGAATACCAAGTCTCCAAACATAAACTCAAAGTCTCATCGATGATTGTATGCATAGATATTCTACCAACATTGGGCTTCCTTTATGTGATTATAAATGTTTTTCAACTTTTCTATCATTTATTTGAACATTTCAGGTCCTAGAATCTTACGTACTCATACATTATCCTAACATTCTGGTGATCTACATAATTTCCCATAAAGGGATTCATATGGATCCATTTGTATTCTTTAGTGGAAACAATTATTGAAGGAGAACACGACCATTGAACTATTTTACCCCTTAAACCAATGATGTCCATAAAACATGTTATCATGATGTCTTCTAGGGTCTGAATAGTTTCTTTAGATTTAACATCAGTTTTAGGATGATATTCCATAATAATGTTCAGCTCAGTGTTTTAGAGAATCATGTATACTTCTCCATAACATGGAGGTGAATATCATATCTCAGTCAGATAGAATCTATTGTGGTACTTCATGAAGACTTACCATGTCTATAATGTATATATATGAATGTTTCTCTAGTTATGCGTCCACCTGATTTGGGATAATGAGATAATCCTTTGTGAGATGATCCACAAAACCCCATATAGCATTAATTTATCAATATTTCTTCAGATGAATAGTGAAAAAATATCCATGATGATTTTTCCCCATTTCCATGTTGGAATGTGTAATTGTTTCGTTATCTCCTTACAATTTCCATTCAACCATCACATGTGGACATACCAAAATATTGTTTGTATTATTAGTGATCACTTTCATAATATTGTCCCATAAATATCACACTCTGATATCATGTTACATCATTGTGCTCCCTCAAGGAATTGAAAAGTATTTGCATTATGAGTCATTCGATATATCTTTATTTTTATCTATATTGGATGGTACACATAGTTGTGACCCAAATATCATGACTCCATCCCCATCCATTTTGATCACTGATCATATACCATTTCTGACGGTTTTTACCTTCTTTAGAATTTTCACATCATTTATTAGAGAATCGATTACTTTCTCCATGATGGATGGTTGAGAGTTCATTTGGGAAATGGTTGATGATGTTCTTTCATTAATGATTCCCATGTTAATTTTTTTAAAATAAAATATGATTGGATCCTTCACAATTCACATTGTTGATAATGTTACATGATTCTTTCTTATTATAGCGTCAATCACTTTAATTTATGATCCTAGATTGTAAAGGATTGAGAAGTCATATTCGTTGATGAGATCTACCCAAATTCTCTTGAACATGTTGAACTCCTTTTGTGTGAATATATATTCGAGGCCCTTACAATCATTATATATCTCACATTGCTCCTAATAGAGATAATGCAACAAAATCTTTAACACCTAGATCACAGTTTCCAACTCCAGATCACTAGTGGGATAGTTTTTATAATGGATTTATAACATACTTCTAAGATAGGCTATTACATTATCATTTTTCATTAGTAAACAACATAATCCCTTCATTTATGATTAATTGTACACAATAAATAGATCCCCACTTGTCATTAGTGTGATAAATGGTTCAGTGAAATGTCTCTTTTTCAACTCATTAAAGTAGTCTTCAAATTCACTAGTTTAGAAAAACATTTCTCCCTTCCAAGTCATATTAGTAATTACATTTTAGAATCATGATAATTTCTTCAAAAATAATTGGTGATACCTACCATGACCAAATAAACTATGGACATCCATTACATATGTTAGACTGATCCACTATTTGATTTATTTATTTTTCGACGGGTCCACATAAATTTTTTTGGGTGATAACGAGCCCCATGAATGATACATCCTTCATCCTGAGCTCAAATTTACTATAATTTTCATAATTTTTGTCCCTTTACTATGTCTTTAAAACAATATTCAAATTATTCTCATGTTAATCCTCCCTCTTATATTATATCAAAATATCCATAATAAAGACTACAACAAATTTTTTGAGGTAAAATTTTATGAATCTATTCATTAAGTCCAATAATATTTATGGAGCATTAGTGAGTCTAAAGGGAATCATTGTGAACTCATAGTTCCCATACCTCATTCAAAAGATAATATTTAGAATATCTTGGTTCATCACCATTAATTGGTTATATCCCAATAAAAGGTCAACATTTAATAAATACACATCCTCACAACATTTTTCAAATAATTAATATATTCATGGTAGGGGATACATTTTCATTATTGTTATTTTTTTGAGCCCACGATAATTATACAAAAGATAATTGACCTATCTATCTTGATGACTTGGATGATCTCACTATAAGGTGAGGCACTCTGGCATATAAAACTCTTATCCAGATTCTACTGTAACTTCTTTTTGAGTCCCTTCAACACAATTGTTTAAATTATATAAGGATTTATTGACATTGGAAAATATTTGAGAATACGTTCAAATAATTACTCAGCCTCTATGTCAGGATAATGACCCTGAAATTATTCGGGGAACATGTAAGTGTAGTCACTCACAATAGGAATGTCCTTCAAAATGAGTATCTCATGGGTCTCAATCATTTGATCTAGATATTCATGATAAGAATAAAATAATTATCACAATGGAGATGATTATTATGATGGATATTCATCCTCACCTTTACATTTTTACTAAATTTGAGGATTCCCCATTATATAAATATTGATATCCCTTTTCTGAAAATTGGTGTTTGTTTTCCATAATGATAGTGAATCTATAATCAATATTGAATCAAACTCCTGTAATAGAAGAAAAAAAGGATTTGTTTGGAAGTTCAGTCCACAATCATTAACCATGGAAGATTTATATAGTTTCAATATAATAATTTCTCCTATTTTAGGTTCTCACACATAACTCAACCATTATATTTTGAGGTGGTGTATTAATTGATCTTATAAACTAACAAGACATGAAAGAATGAGTACAACATGAATAAAATAGTATGTTCAATATTGTTGAATTATTAATAATTGAATCTTTAACCACATATTTTTCAGCTCCACCTTAGTAGTAGTGATATAATATTCACATCCTTAAAACCTTGGATTTTTTATTAATCTTTTCCTCCAACAACCCTTTCTATATGAAAATGGCTTGCATTATGCTGTTGTTTCAATTAGTTTAATCACGTCACTAAAAGCTGATTTCGGATATAAACCTTATTTTTCTATTCCATATTAGTTCAAATCTTCATATACTATCATTAGTTATTATCTGTATTGCCCTCTTTTCACAATTTATGCATCTCTATGTTCCAATTATGTTGTTTCTTTGATGAATCTTCCCACACTTTTGACATGTGGGATGTTGGTTCAATGTTTCATAAGAGTATTTATCATTTGATCCACCCATATTAAACTCAATATTTTTATTTTTTTCACTGGTCCCATGAGTCCATTGAGTGTCCCTAATCTCTATTTAATCCATAAAAACCCAACATAAAATCTCATTATAACGGTCAATCTATTAATTTTTAATTTATCTTTTAAGACTCATATTTAGTATTCTATCAATGAGATCTACCTTTCATTAAATTTTCATGACATATCTAGAGGTATAAGGAACTATATTTAAATATTAATATGGATGGTTTGTGGAAAATATTTATTGAAAAAATATTTATTGAATTCTTCCCATTCCATGATATTTATCTCCTCAATGTAATTTTTATTCATGATTAGTTTCCAGAACTGATCATATTACCATTCAAAACAATCGACTTAGAGAATGTAATACTACTCTTCTAAGAACTAGAGAACACATATTATCTTCCCAATGTATATTTTCTATTATTTCATGATGTTTGGACCAGATGAATGAAAATAGAATGAAGGACATTGTCGTACGATGGATTATATGACACCAATCTTTTTCTTAGGAGACCGTGGGTGTTATACATGATTAAAATTATCATTCATAACTTTAGATAGTTGATAAAGTAATATTATGATGTTTTGAGAACTCGTTCCCATCATATTTGGAATTTATATGGGGGATAATCACATCGCCTATAATCTTTATTATTGGCATGTGTTCATCAATTTCAATCCACTAACATCCAAGGCTATTTCTCATTTCAAACAAAGTCTTATAAAAGAATCTGGTTCCCTCTCTACCTCAATAGGACATCTCATGATACTAAACATTTCCTAATTCATTAGAGAATTATCTAGGTGTAGCCATCATAACATGGTGATGTATATGTGTTCTATAAGAAAAATCAAACATGAGTTTTGAACAAAAGGGTTTCCTTGGGAAATAATTGGGTTTTATAAACATGTCACAAGGCACAACCAAATGGGAATATCGTAAAAGAGTTAATAAACGAAATGATTCAAATATTAAATATACATTAATAAAGGAAAATAAAAATTGATAATGATAAATTATGTCCAACGGATTTAAAAAAATTAAAAGAGTGTTTTACAAACATTATAAATGATCCACATTAGTGTGGTTTGAGAGAAACCGTTAAAAAATATTTATAATAGAAAATAAATAAGTATTTGTATAAAACTATAAATGAAGGAAGATTATATTTCTTGATAATATGAGATATTTTTTTTAAAAATAACAATTCATTAAAATATATTAGGTATGCTACTTTAAAATGAGTAAGAATTTTAGATGATCCCATTAATAAGGATTTCTTATCGGTAGAAATTAGTAAGGGTGGCTTATAAAACATGTATTTCCCCATAAAAGATAGAATAGTATGGATATGAACATATTATTTGAACATAAAAAAATATTTATGGGGATTTCATTAAATTAATTCACAATTACATTGGGATAAGGAGATATATTGTGGAACATGAAGAAAAAATAGCGGTTGAAAAGAACCCCTTACTTAATGTCTGAAATTGTTCTGTACTTGATCATAATTTCATATATAACAAAATAAAAACCATTAACTAATTAATTAATAACCTTTTATACAATAATTTTACTTACTATAATTTTATAAAGTTTATTTATTTAATTTTTTAGGAGTTATAATGTACAATTTCATAGTTCGTGATTTTTTGTTTCCTTGGTTTTCATGATTGGTTCATTTGTATACAAGTATGAAAGATCATGTTTGTAGGAAAAATATATAAACCATCTAAGTTATATGATATAAATTAACTTACACAATATTTTATTTCTATATAAATGGATTTTTTATTTTTGGTGTTGACAAATCATTAGATAAAATATTAGTGAAAATCATTTGTATTATTTTGGAGGTCTTTTTATCATCACAAACTTGTTTGGGTTCATTATTAATTATTTTGTATAAAAGTTAGATTCAGAAAATAAAATGGATATAACATAAATTTTAAAATATTTACAAACCATTATAATGTTTTTATGTCCAACCTTGAAGGTATTAATGGAAAATTAAAAAATTTCATCCTCAAAGGTGATAAATCCACACCTCGTAGATGATATATTCATTTTTTGAATAAAAGGAAGAGGATAAAAGCCATTATGTTGGATTTTACACTAAAATATTAAAATTATATTATATATTTGATAATATAGTAATCATATATTTATTTATATTGGATAAAATGAGAGTATAATAAAATAAAATAATGTAAAAAGAAACTAAAAATGTGAAAGATGATTTTACATCTTGAATTCTTCTCCTTGAGATCCTCTATAGGGAAAATGGATTTTGTAAATAATTGATATAAGAACCAAAATGTAATGGGAAAGAGACTATGGAAGAGTATTGGGACTAAATTGAAAACAATCAATGATTAAGAGGTTTGAGGAGAGGATGTGGTGATGGGTGGTATTTATAGTGGAGCGCATGGGTGTTTTTTTATTTTATTCATTTGGTTATTAATATGGTTCAAAATGAAGGATAGTGTATATTATTGTGACCATGTAATGTAACTAGTTCATGGATGTTTTAACCAATGGTTCATAAATCTTACAAACATCATCCATGACTCAATAATTTTTTCATTTATAATATAATGTAATTTATATTATTTCACTATTAAAATAAATTGACATATTTACGAAAAAAACCAAAAGAATCACCATAACCATTATTCAACATGTAAAAATTTAAAATAAAATCAACTTATTTTAAATATCATTCTTTATTTTATAAATTTAATTTCTTATTAAAATCATCCTTTATTCAAAAAATACCAATTTTTTAAATTATAAATTCATTTACAACACTTTGATAATTTAATTAAGGTCTCAAAATATTATATTATAACCATAATATAACATAATATTTTGTATATGAATCTATTTTTCAAATATAAATTATATTTTAAATCATTATAATAAATATAATATTATATATTTTCATTTATACTTCAAAAGTATACCAAAAATTAATTTGTCATTTTCAAAACATTTATTCCCATATACTATGACATAATTATATAATATTTTCAATTATAAGAAAATTAAATTTTATATTAAATTTCATTGGTTAATTTACAATTATATTGGTTGATTTTCTATTCAAAATGGTCATATTACTTCTCTAAAGGGTATGTAACTATTCTATTGATATAATATCCTTTATTTCTGACATATTTCTTGTTTCATTCTTTTTTCATTTATAATGTTTTTTATATGTTCTTTATTTATTTTTATGTGATTTATACAATATTATATAATTATAATCATTTAAAATTAATTTATATAATTATTGTATGTTATATATATCGGAGGATAAATCTTGTTTGTCCAAAAGGCAGTATGATGTAAGGGTAATAATTTCAATTTCATTTTATTGAGGAATATTATAATGATATGCACAAAATTTCATTATTCGGTGTTTGTGATGACCCATTAATATTTATTTATTAATTTTATTTTATGTTTAAATTTTAATTATTTCATTTATTGGGATTTGAAATAAACATTACCAAGTGGTAAATAATTTCAGTACACAATCTATTTTGATTGGAATATAATACTCCTTCGTTACCTTTCACATTCTAAGATTATGTGGGTAATGAATTTTTTATATATTTTTATGTATGTAAAAAATATTATGCGT
The DNA here is from genome assembly GCA_963277665.1 of Viscum album. NCBI lineage: Eukaryota > Viridiplantae > Streptophyta > Magnoliopsida > Santalales > Viscaceae > Viscum > Viscum album. The sequence continues at coordinate 413,867,540 of OY728153.1, read as the reverse complement.
ACTTAAATTAGATACAATTAATAGATTCATTGGATGATTCTAACTTCAATGTTATGATCTTTTTAAGGGTTTACTTCAAAATGTAATTTTAATCAACATTTTCCATCCTCAAATTTCATTTGAAAGAAATTATTTCATAATTGTTTAATTAAAAATATAATTTACATATAATCTTGTTATTCATGGTATTTTAAATTAATTTTACTATTTTCCACACTTTGGTACTTATATTAGTTGTGAAAATGATTTCAATAAAATCTGACTTCAATTATCTCTTTGGTAGGAAATTTATTTTCTTCCAATATAACGATTTATAAGTATGTCTTGAAGAATGTTTTGAAATAATCAAATTGATTTATTAAAATTTTTAAATTTTTTTAAAAAATTTAAAAAATTCAAAAAAAAAAATTTGCAGTTTTGAAAACAATTACTGTTTGGATTTTAGTGAATATGTGAACGGAACAATATTGTCTTTTTCTAAATAAGACACATTACAATACTTTTTATAGTGAAAAAGGAATGTTATTTTTGATAATTATTGAATAAATAAAATTATCATCCATTATTAGAATCATTTTTTCGAAGATTCCACATCAATATAATTATGATACTTTATATTAGTTTTTTCTAAAATTATTTTTCAATGAAATGGATGTTCAAAACATTTATCAAAATGAAATAAATATTTTCTTTCAAAATTATTTTAAAGGTATTTTTATGGTATTTCAAATCATCAAAAATAGAGAACCATTATTCTAAATCTAGTGGGTTTATGATTTATAGATACAAACATTATTATTCCTCGGGACTATTTATAATCATTTTTAATAAGAAATGTTTTTGTCATCAATTTCATGATTCCTTTTTTTTGTCATTTATATTCTCTTAAATTATTCACTTTCCAAATATCATTAGGCATTAAATTTCCCCTGAATGTCTATATAATTTATAACGAGTAATATTAGTACACAAACCATATCACATCAATACATATTGTGTTTTTGTTTAAAATTTACTTAACTAATTATGGAATTGTTGAAAAAAAATTAAATCATTACTCAGTCTCGATATTTGATGAAAAGGCACACTTCCCATGAATTAAATCTATAATTCTATGCATAAGTAATTCATTAGACATGCAATACTATGTGGTTCCCTAGAATATATATCCCCATGATGCAGTGATAGGAATCATGAGAAAAATATGTTATGTTTTCATTAAATGGGGTTTTACATGTAGTCTAAACTGTCATTTGAATGGACTTGACGGAAGAGGTATCATGATTCCGGGTATAACTAGGCCTAATAATTAAACATTTCCTTCATTAAGAGTTCAATATTATTAATCATTTTAATTTCAAACTTATATTATCTCTAGATGAATTTTTTATTTTTATTATTATCTAAATGTTACAAGTTTTCTATTATTTAAATTTCCATATTGAATATGCCTTATCTAGTAATTTAAAGTGAATATGTGGTCATTTATTTTCTTTAACAAGTTTTTTATGCTTACTTATTCATTATAGATTCCTAAATACTAAAACATTACTATGTATTTTATAGCACACTTTAGTTTTACCCTCTATTACGAATCAATGAAGTGTATTGTGTAAGGTATTAAAAGATATTTCTGAGGGAATAATGTTAATCTCAAATAAATTATGTTCAATTATTTTTATTTAAATGTAATATGGTAATAATTTATATATCCAATTTTTGAAGACTAGTAAACTATTAGTTCCTTTGTCATGTGATTTCATTTATCATTGGAAAATATAATAGTCCAGACACTGCCTCTAGGTTAGTAGGGTCGGGGTCACTATGTTGGTATTTGAGGAATATTATAAGAAACCATGGGTTATATATTGAGGAAAATATATAATAGAGAACAAAACCCTATGACATAAATTGATGATATTTATATAAGAACATCCTAATTTTTTGGTAGGGTACATATATTTTGTTGTTCATAGAAATAAAACCATTCTATGATTCTGCAATTAGACATTCTTGGGGTGTAGAGGTACCTATTGATAATAAATCCTAAAAGTTTTGTCATTCTTGACACGAGTGTTAGCTTGTACACCATAATTTTACTTACTATTCAACTGGTTTGACACTCCCATGGGATATGATTTGGATAATTCACCTTTACATCACAAACAATTATAAATTATTTGAATATATTGTGACAATGAATGATCTAGGATAAACCTAATGTGTATTATATTGAAAATAATGCTTCATATTTTATAAATACTATAAATTATTATACGTTGTTCTCACTATATTTGTTTTATCACAATATACTTCTGGTTTTAGTTAATGGTTGAATCTTAAAGGAATTTTGTTAACATTGAACATTAAGGACAATTTGGTGATTTTGTGGAACCATGTGTGATGATTATTGGAGTAAAATATGTCATAATTATTTCAAATCAGTGATCCCAAAATATGATTAACAACCTATACATCAACAAACTCTTAATATAATCAATTAAAATAAGTGTAGAGTTTTCTAAGAGTTAGAGTGATAGATAAAATAGAGGAATGAAGTATTTATATCATTTATGTAAGAAATGTGGTAGGAGACACCTATGGAAGTGTCTCAATAGAAAAAGAAAATTCATTTTGTTTGCAAAGTATGGTAATAATTCAAATAATTACAGTGGTAAAATAAAGAGTATAATAGAATTAAATAAATATCATTCTAAGGATCCAATTATAGTTCATTTTATTAAATGTGAAGAACCTAGGACTTACACAAGTCAATTAAATTTTCTAATGGTTATCCCATAGACCAAAGAAGGACTTATGTTGAAATAAATTTGATGAATTAATCATTATGTGGGATTCAAGGAATAAATTGTATAAGTACTTTAAAAAAATGGCATAACAATTAGTAAATGTCAAAGGATTGTGTTACATTTTATAGTAAAAAATGTTTTTATAAAATTATTAGTTATGGATACCATCATGGTTTTTTAATATTTTGGTTGATTATAAGTTCAATGTATTAGGAATAACCATTTAATTTTTTTTATTATAAATACATAATGATTAAGTATATTATTTGGGAGAAATTAATAGAAATACAACGATTTTTTTAGTATATGTTTAAGTGAAAATTGAATTAGATGGAATAATTACTTTATATTTTATAGATATATGTTTAAACAAATTGATATAATTTATCATTAATATGATAATTAATGATATTTTAATAATAGTAAAATATTATTTTTAGACTTATTGAAAAAAATAATTTGTATTTTTAACTATATTAAATAGTTTATTTAATTATTTATTTCAATTTAGGGATATCAATCAAAATTATTTTTGGGAAAATTATAGGGATTATCGTAATATTGATTTTTGATAATGTTTATCCCAAATAATAGGTGGCAACCTGTTCCATCTAGTAAGGTCGTGGGACCTGAACCCATGAATAAAAGATTATATGGATTTCACACCTAAAATATTCTTATGTGATGACCCAGTTAATATGTTAAAGTTTATAGTTAATCTATATGAATTGAATAATTATTAATAATTATCAAATGGTGTACTTTTGTTGTTTATATATTAGTTTTTATATTTTATACCTTTTTCTAACTATATTAGAATTGTAAAATATATAGAGATGTATATAAAGACACGACACAATTATATTGATATTATGACCAATTTAATGGGAATTTTAGTTCTTCAAGAAGAAGAAAATCATTTTTGATTTGATTCATGGATTAATAGATGAATTGAACCAGGAACCATATAAAATTTCATGAGGAAATTTTAGTCGACCGACAATGAAATATGGGGATATTGGCGCCTTTAGTGATGCATATGTTTGGTCGGGGTAGTTCAATTGTAGTTTGGTTGGACCTTCAGGTTATGTATTGGGAATTGTGACTCTGAGACATTGAATCATGTACATAGCCTTTTGTAATAGGACCTATGAGTCATGTAAGGGTTCCCTATCAACCTAGTTAAAAAGGGGATTATCTAAAAGAAAAAATTCCTTCAGTCCGTTTAGGCCATGGATGAATTGGAAATTGATCAAAGAACAAACAAATGATGAAATTATAATTTTGAAATAAAAATTTATAATGTGATAATACTTTATTATATTCCAAGATAGTAATATATTTCATCAAATTTGTTACAATTTTTATTAATGTTAAATTTTGTTCTGTTATCATCATTTGTGATGATATCAATGACATTTCTCATGACCATTTGATTAATTGTTATGACATCATTAACATTCCATTGATTTATCAAAAAATTTTGATCGATGTATAATAACAATATACTTGATTATTTATTCTTTCCCTCCATGTCCATATCATCACTTTATTCTAATTATCTCTTTTTTCGATACCTAGCAATGTGTTATTCCTTAAGATAATGGTACTTCCCTTTATTTCTTATTAAGAGGATTATTTCTTAACTGAATTTCAATATGGATTTTTTAAAATGATTTTTACAGTATCCAAAAATTAATTACTAAAATCAGAATTAAATTTCAATGAAAAAATATATGTTCTGTCAGGAGAATGTAACCCCCATAACTTATAAGATAAGGACAATGAATTTGATAAATTTTATGACATGAAACAATAAGTGTATAAGGTAATATAACACCACGAGTCCATATTATATATTTCATTATAAATAAATTAAATAAATTAAATAACTAAATTTTTTGGAAAAACTGATTTTAGCTTTAATGACATGAAACAATTGGTTTATCTTGTGCAATTTTACAACAAAAATTATATCTTGCATTATATTCTAGACTGAGTTTTACTGAAAAAATATATAATTAATATTATTTTTTATAAGAGAGTTATTTCCTAGATGTTGGAATATAAAGTAAGGATTTAATTAACTAAAATATAAAAATATATATTTTATACATTTTCATTAATTATATATTAATTAATGATAAATGAAAAATAATTAAAAAAAATTAAATATTTTATAAAAAACAATATTTTTCTAAAAAATATATTAGTCGTGATTTTAATAAATAATATAAAAATAAATTATATCACATTTAGAAAAATTATATTAAATAATCATCATCATTTTAGAAATTAGTATATCAAAATTATATTACAATTAAATATCTGGATTTACCTAAGAAGCATTATTTTTGAATAAAAATGGTGAAACATACTAAAATTTATATAGAAACAATGTTTTTGTTTAAATAATTTAAAATGTTAAATTATATATTTAATTGGTATTAATGTAACAAAAGTACAATTTTATATCATTTAATATAATTTAGGTAATGGTAATAGTTTTAATAATGATTTAGTATGTAAAAACATTATAAATATTTGTGCAATTTATCATTACAAACATTCATTCTCATCACGCCTGTAATTTTAAATTAAAACATCCCAAGTCTATGAATTGAATTTGTAAAAATGTATATATACATGGAATATTAATTTTTTATAATTATTAACATTCTATACTTAATTTTGGGTCAAAATAAATCATTAAAATGATAAAAATTAATTAAAGCACATAATGTAAAAATTGATGTATCGAGGGTAAAACTAAGAAGATATGAGTTACAAATTAAAAAACAAATTGGCTAAAACACATTTAATAGAAATAGTATTAAAACATATATATTACAGGTTTTATAATGTCCCACTTATGAAGGTTTTTATATCATTGAAATATGTGTATGACTAAATCTATTAAAAGAATAACTTGTTTTCCACTCACCTCACTTACAAGATGCCACCCCATATCCACTCTTATTCATAAAGTCTGAACTCATTTGTTCAGTACAGAGAAAAAACTATCTTCCCAATATACTTCCCCACATTTTATAGGTAAATTTTTTTGAAATTAATCCAAAAATAGAATGATTTAGTGAAAAATTATGTAGGATACCCGAATTAGAGTTAATGTTCTTCAACGAGAGTTTTTATTTTACTTCTATATCCACCTAATTCAATTTCTTTTAATAATTTTTTTATTTAATTACAATTTTATATTATATATAATATGATATGTTTAGAATAATTTAATGAACTAAAACAATTTCAACATCCATTAAATGTGTTATTAATTCATCATTCATGTTTATAGTGGACTACTGCCTTGCAAACTGATTTCTTTCATTTTTCCATTTCCGCACCTCAATGTTGTGTATGGTGATGAATAAAAATTATAAATATATAAATTATATTATATTTATGAAATATTTATACATATGTATTCATTATTTCATATATATATATATATTTACATTCCATTCTATTGGAGATACAGTAGCATCGCTCATGTGTATGACAGTCTACCACCTCCTGAAGCGAATTGATTCTTATTTATCTATTGATTCACATTGAAGTTGATAAATTTGGAATTAATAATTATATTTTTATTCTGGAAATAATTATACTAATTATGTTTTTTTCCATTTTATAATGTTATTATATCTCATTTTATTTCTTTTTCATTAACTGATGTAATGATGATAACATCGTTTATGAACAAGTGGACTACCGCCTTCATTAAGAGATATGACTCTCTTTTCCTACCCAAACCATAAGGATGATATATAAAATTATATAATATTGTATATAAAATTTTATTATAATTATATAAGGATAAAAATTACTTTCCTCCTTTCGATAATGTTCGTTGAAAAATTGAAAAATTACTTATGCGTACGTTCAGTCTACCGTCTCCATGAACATAATGTGGTTCATTTTTTGAAAACCATATTTCATGATAGGTTTTATGAATAGAATTGATTTATAAATATGGGAATTTTTCTAGAATTTTTTATCTGATATATATGTATAATATTCATAAGAACATCATCCTTCATGATAAAACATGCATGAGAAAACCAGGCAAATAATTCAAAAAATAATGAAATAATGAGTAATTATCAACCAATGGGTGAAAAGATGTTATAAATTGACCATAAATGATATCATAAATATTAATAAATTTCTATATTAGTTTAATAAAAATTTTAAACCCAATTTACCATATTTTAATGCATGTTTTACCAAAATGAATGTTATGGTAAGGGCTTCCAGTCCAATTATAATTCATTAAGGCATATTGTAATGTTATTCACCTAATTACATTTTTTTGTATATATATACCATTTTAAATGTAATATATTGAATACATCATTATTAATGGATTTTTATCTTTCATTTGTATTTATTTCATCTGAGGGTTGAATTAAAAGTTATTATGTGGTAATGGTTTTAATAACACAATTTCATTATATTGTGTTATATTCATTCATTCTTAGTTTAATTTTTCTTCAAAAATTTTAAAAAAATGAATTATATTATTAGTGGATTAAAATATTTTCATCCCCGAGAATACAAATTATTTATAAGATTATAATCTTGTGGTGTGTATCTTGTTGAGTTATATGTGATGATTCAATTATAAGCACTAAATTAATTGGTGATAATTCCAGCTTCAATGTTCCCTTCCCTCAAAGTGTGTGTCACCTAATTTCCATTGTTAAACATCATCTATAAAATAATGATAAAATAAGTGTGATCCCATGTCGTTTTAGACTAATATTTTAGGGTATCAACTTGATTTTTTGGAATCAAATTCCACTAAAGTGATAACAATTCCAATATGGTAAAAAAATTTGAGTCTTATGAAAATTTCTTGAGACTTTTCTAAAATATAGGAATTAGCAGCCTAAATATCATTTAAAATTAAGACCAGTAATCCCATTTCATCCATATTCAATTTAGCATTATGAATCTCCCCTAAAATAAAATATCAACCAACATTAATTTTATGTCTCATGGTTTGAGTTAACCATTGAACCCATATCCAATGGGAACTGATGCCTATCACCCCATTAGGCCAAGAAATACATAGAAACCCCCCCTGAGGATCATAGGGGACACCCCCATTAAAAATGGTCTAAAAACCTCAATAATAAGGATACATTCTAGAATATGGATAAAAATATGTGTGTAGTGTTTTCCATACCTGACCATGGTATAAGCTTCCCAATGCACCCAACAAGTTGTAGAACGAATAAAACAAATAATTTTCCTTTAAATATCATCATAAATATAGCTTTGAAATGAGGTTTCTAGTAAATCTGACATAGAATATCCATCTACTAATATCCCCATTGAATGACTGATAAACTCTTATAAAAAATGTTCATAATCCCCTTGGATGAAATTATTCCAAACCAATTTGGTGAAATAAGCCATACTTCACAAACATCATGAAGCCAATGAGATTCCATTCCTCTAAATATCATTAGTTGTATTTTCCATTTGATTAGGTGGATTTTATTTTTATACATTTAATCAATTCACTAGTTGATTTTAACCACTATTTTATGATATTTTAAATTGATTACTTTGTAATATCATTTTAGTTGATATTATTTATTCATGAATTTAAAATGTCGGAAATTATTTGATCATTTTTTAATATAACCGTTAATTTTTATATCATATAATTATTAATTATATTTTCAAATAATAGTTCAATTTTCTGGTTATTAGTGCATAAATTTATTTAGAATTGTTTTTTCGAAATCTAACATCGGTTCCCTCTTGGATTAGAAATGTATTTTCTTCTTATACCCTGTTTTCAAAAACAAATAATTATTCTAACATTTTAAAAATTATTTATTAAAAGATTTTCCTGTTTATATTATTTAAAAACCATCAATGTAATATTATTTCATTTTCAACACAATTACCAATTGGATTTTATGAAAAATTTGAATTGAATCTTTTTTTTAAATCTTTGGACATTCCTAACTACATTGAAAGGAAAAAGGAATGATCTTTTCATATATTACAACATGTATTGAATTAACTTCCATAATGGGTGTAATTTATTTCAATATTTCTAAAAATTTCTATGATTATCATTTTATGAAAAATATTTTTATTGTTTATTTATTGAATAATATTCTCTAAAAAATCAAAATGAAATGCATATTTTTCTTCTGGATTTTTATAGCTATTTTTATGGAAATATTATATCTCAATGATAAAAAAGGTTAATATTACTCCAATTCATAAATTTATTTTACATACCATCCTAATTCAGCCACTATATGATTTATGATCATTTTGATCAAAGAATATATTGGTATTCACTTCCTCAATTCTATTATTTTAATAATTAATTTCCCTCAAATTATTCACATTCATATGAAATTTATAAATTAAATTTACACTAAATATACAGATTATTTATCATTGACATTATTTTTTGTTTAAATGATATCACATTTCTTCACAAAGTGTATTATATTGAATTTTAAGTGATTAATTGGTGAAATAATGATAAATATGTATTCATTAGTCAATTCATATATTTGATGATAATGTAAGTTTTCAAAGAATTAAATAATTTATTAGATACATGAAGAATTATTTAGACATATAGTAATGGGATGTGTAACATGCCCACATTGTATCCATTGAATACTACCACATGCCAGTGGGTCACATGGCCTCAAGAATGAATTCCTATACATGAACGGATATCAACTAGAAGTGAAGGCCAATGGTTTGTCTGTGGAGATATTATACCCTCTTATTAGAGTGGAAGGTAGTGGTATGAATAAATACTTAAATAAATTAAGAATATAATAAATCAATGATAGAGGAAAAAAATTAAGAATATCATAATAATAAAAATTCCTAAATAAGTAATATATAATAGTATATTAATGTAATGTCTCTATAAATTAGTAAATATGGATATTATAATCCTTTAAAATACTTGTATAAAAAGTAAAAAAAATACCCTAAAGTAATTATCCCATATATCATCATTATTGTAGCATGGACATATACTCTTATTCTTATAAAAATGAACATGTCTATAATCAAACATTGGTTTTTTCCCAATCCCCTTTCAAAATCCATTATGTCTATCTGAGTACCCAACGTTGACTAAACAAGGGGAGAGATTACACTCAGTATTCCACCACCATCTATTTCTATAATAAAACCAATGTATACAATATAAAAAATATTATAAAATATATATCATGGGTATATCATCATACGAGTAATGTGTGATCAGGTCACGAAAAAAATGGACCCCTATAAAAAACCATCAAAATACCATAATGAAGTGATGATATAAAGTATAAATAATCAACTAAAACTATAAAATATAGAAACAATATTTCATGACCCGACCCTACTCGGGCTCGAGCCAGAACTACCCCAAAGCTGCCACTATAGGCCAGGGGCTTGTGAAAAGCGCCAAAGGCTAAACAAATCAGGGAGGCCTTTTCCTGAGTACCTGTACACACACACGTAGTACACTCAATGAAAAAGTGCATAGTAAAATGGAATGTAAAGTACTAACTCCTATAAACAACCACAAGAGTGAATCAACCTCTAAACAATACAAAGAAAGTGTTGAAGGTAGTGTGAGAAGAGAAGGGGAAAAACACGCACCCAACTAGAAAAGTGCCACAACCCGGCGACATGTAAACAAAAGTAAACAGCCAGGAGAGTCCCACACCTAGAACTCGACTTTGACCACTGTACGTGGTTTAAGCTCCCAAACTCCTATGCTCCACAGAAGTCACGACCAACCTTTCAGTCGTCTGCAGGGGCACACCATGTTCGGGAAAATCCCAACTAGGGGTGAGTATAAAAATTCTCAGTAGGATGCCCCGAAGGATCAAGGGAGAAACAAAGAAGGTACTGAATAGGTGAGCAGTAGATCAAAGAGGGAAAAGTAAAGGAGTATAACAGAGAGTGAAGTAAAGAGTACAACTCAACCCAAAAAGATGAAGGATGTAGACTCGTCCAAACACAATGAGATTGAAGCGGTGAGAAGATAAACTGCTCTTCAAGTCTCCGCTACCTATAAGATAATAGTATACTCGTCCAACCATGAGAAGATAGACATAGAAAGCATGTGGAATACCCTGTGCTTCTTCTCCTCTCTTGGAAGGAGAGTAACCAAAACCCAAGAGTTGGTACTAGAAAAAGGAATATATATATCCATATGTTCAATCAAGAAGCCCGAAGAAGATCGTAAGGGGATCTTCATCCCGTAGCTCAGCAAAAGAAAGTGAGTAAATAATAGTCCTAGAAGTAAACACCATCAATGCCCTGCATCCTGCATGTTTTCCCCGAACTGCAAGTCAAGGGGCTCAAATCACCACACCATGACGCTATCCACTTTGGGCAGCACTGACTCGCCCGCACAGTTTTAGGTTGTGTCTCAAGGACTTGTCTTGGTGGGGAATGTGCCCCTCTTACATGAGAGTTATGGGGAACGTCAAACCACACCTCGTCACTGCCCCTTAGTCGAGAGGTCTCCTCAATGTCTACAGGCGACCCCCTTCCCATCCCCACTGGAGGGTAATCCATGGACGTCGATGGGTTCCCAATGGAGGGAGAGCCGACAAAAGTCGACGTGTGCCACACTATCCAGTCCCGTAAAAGGGTAATCCACTGAAGGGGGACCCGGAAAAAATCATCGGTAGTTCCCAATGCCCAGTCCCATGAAAGGTATCCACTATAGGGAGGAACAGAATCACCAAAGGGGACAACTTCCCTACCCTGTTGGGGGTAAACCCGTCATTGGGGACTACTTCCTAGCCCTGCAAGAGGTAAACCCGGAACCGCTCTGGCCAACCCTGCTGGATGGTACAACGCTGGCCATCCCTGCTGGATGGTAACCCCCTGGCCATCCCTACTGGCTGGTAAACCACTGGTCATCCCTGCTGGATGGTATCGCATTGGCCATCCCTACTGGATGGTACCTCACTGGCCATCCCTGCTGAAAACAACCTCCTGACCAGTCATGCTGGAAACAACCTCCTGGCCAGCCCTGGTGGAAACAACCTCCTGGGTAGAGGATTGGTGCCCGGTTAATGGGTTGGTTACACCGAATCCACAAGAACTATATCGGGGAACACAAAGAAACTCTTCCAGACAAACCATCGAGAACAGAACTAGGGGAAAACCACTCAACCTTACTGGTTGAAACCATTGTGAAAAGGACCAGGTGGAAATCCACTTGACCCTTATGGTCAAAAAAACAGGAACAGAGGAACCCCCTATATCGTGAGAGGTCAAGGGTACACAAATCAGAATACAACACACACATGTGGCCCACACGATATGTGGCCCCAAGTCAACTCCAACCAAGCGCACAAACGTTACTAGGTACAAATAACCACATGTACCAACAAGCATTCCTGTATACTCCTAGAGTAAACCATGTTTCCACCCCAAAGGTTATCATGCACATGGCACCCAACGTCAACTCAGAGGGCGTAAATGTAACAACTCCAACATTAAACCTCATTAGACCAGGAAAGACCAACTACATCTCTTCAAACATTTACTTCACTGACACAGGAGTACACGAGATCACACGCCAAGGGTTCTTTGCTAACACTGTAGAAGGAACCACCACTGGTACACCATTCATTTTTTCAAAATTTAAATAAGGTCTCTAATGAGGTTTCTCACATCCAAATGTTTCGTACCATTGTAATCCTCATGAAAAACATGCAAGAGATACTATTTACTCGCCTCCAATGAAAATACGATGTAAAAGTTGTCCAACACTACATTACGCCCAAATGACATCCCGTGGTCCCGAGCCTCAGCCACAAAAATAATCGTGCGCACGCACCATTGCGATCCCCTCAGGGAAACATGACAAAATGACTGATCACTTGAGTGAAACAGATATCCGAAGAAAAATAAGTGTTCTGACATACTGAACATAAGTGGTGCTACGTGGGACCCACATCCCGGACCCGAAGCGCTGCCAACGGATCGCACCATTGAGATCCTCTCCGAAAATTATACAAGATGGACTATTCAATTGTCCAAAATGGACACCCGGTGATAATGCTGGAAATCACCGCCAACTCCCAAAACGGCCCTCACGGGACCTACACCAGTGTGCTGAATTAAAGCGGGTGAATTGAACCATTACAATGCCCTCGGAAAAACACCTAGGATTGACTACTCAGATTCCCCGAATAGACGTCCGAGGAAAATTTTGTAAAGCGCTACACGTAGCTCGAAAGACGGGCCATGGGGCCCCAGCCTCAACTCTAGTTTCAATGCCCGAAACCACAATGGAAAACTTCGCCTCAACTCCAGGGTCGCAACACCACTGACGACACTAAATTTAGTAATTGGATGTGTCTGCGCTGTCCAAAACAATAACCCATGGGAAAAGTGAAAAACCACTTAAAGGCGTGTCGCACCACTGAGGCCCCTGTTTCGAGAGTTAAAATACCCCAAAACCATCTAAAAATATTCACCTCGATTTAAGGGATGCATCGCCGCAGACGGTGCCCAAATCGGATGCACTATGGATGATTTATGATATATAAATAATTTTCATAATAATAATAATAATATTATTATTATTATTACTATTATAAACTTATTTTTTATATTTTATATTTTTCTCTATGTGATCTTCTCCCTCGTCAAGAATAGGACCCGCGTTTCACGGGTCCTTCTCCTCCCACGCGACAAGGGATTCCACTGCGACCCTCACTAGCGGAGGTCATCGCCCCCATCTCGCGTCGCCAGAGGAACCCCATGACCGGCCTCCCCTGTAGCTGAGCCTCACCCTACTGCGCTCCCCGCTCGACCGAGGCCCGTCGCACGCTCGCCTCTGCCACCATCCTCTGTCGCTCCATCGTCCGGCTCACCGCTTGCTGACCCGGCCTCCACTTTCGCTCCATCGTTCGCCCTCGTCCAGCCACTATCCTCCATGCTCGCCAAGATCAACACCCACTTGAACCCTCGCTGGACCAGCCAGACCCGCCAGAAAACATCAAAAAACCTGTGAACTTCAACGGACATTTGTGAACACGTCGGGACTCGGATTTTAAATCGATAACTACCATTGGAATGCTTGGGATAATTACTATGAAGACATGGTAATTTTTCGAGGAAATACATATAATTAAGTGCTATGAATCAAGATCAAATAAGGTGTTGCAATTTGATATATAAACAAGATCCTACCCTGCAGGGAGCAGCCCAAAGCTTCTCGGTCGATCTGTGCTTCACTGTTGTTGCTTCTGCCTTGATCGGAGGAAGAGGTAGGTGGTAGAGGGGTTGAGGGAGATGGTAGGAGTTTCTTCCACTAGAGGAAATGAAAGGGGATGGGGATAGGGGATTATGTTTATGTATGGAAAAATTAATTAAATAAAATTTAATTAATTTCATCCTTACTTTAACCCACATTAGGAACTATCGCCGGGGTCGAGGTTAAGACTCCCCTAAAGTAAACACCACCTCTCAAAAACAATAGATGTCTCAGAATTTTAATCTGAGGCCCAGTTCAAATGATATTAAACTCAACGCAGGAGGCCAACAAATTACAAAAACGCCCCTAGGGCCATTTTTCAAAGACGGCCCGCGCCCACAAAAATTACACCATCCTAGGGTAAACTGTACGCTCCGGACTCAATGGTGCCCTCGATTTTCCCATCCTAACAATTTTTTAAGAGATACTTAAATTTAACCATAAGACGAATAAATTAATTATTTTATTTATCTGTTTAATGTTCCGTTAACGGGAGAGCGGTCCCAATGTCCTGTGCAGACATGTGTTATATCATTCCTTGGGTAACACCCCACTTCTGACACATCCATACACTCATATTTATGATTTGAAGCACCGTTTAAGAGTTATCCCATTTATTTGGCGTGCCCAGTGTGAACGTACTGAAAATTTAATTCCAGCCACACTAGGGCTTAGAATCGCACACTGTCTGGAGGCGCTTCTCTAGAAAAACATCAAAAAAAATTCAAAAGTATGTTATAGAAAAAACTGGTTTCTTACACTATAAAATAATACCTATAACAAATCTATCTATAATATTAGAAATATACTCACCATGTCCATGATGTAGGATCTGGTATTCATAAATAATCCACAAAGGCATTTGTCATGTAATAAACTTCATCCAAAACATCCATGTTGTGTATTAAGATGAATTAGGACGTGATGGGAATAATCCATGGTATATAAAATTAAGAAATAAATTTTTGTCCCATGGTAATATCAATGGAAACTTGGTATATAAATGTGTATAGTCTAAGGATCATGTTAATATAACATGTTAGATGCAATTCCAAGAAACCAAGATACAATGGGTAATATGGCCCAAGGTATCCTATAGAATTCGGATATATGGATTAAATAATTCAATGTCATCAACTATCATAAATAAAATACATGGTAGAAACATCCATAAAATCTAATGAAATCAGTATCCAAGAAGTACATATAAGGAATCCATTATCATTTCAATTCATTATTTCAATTCAATCATCATTTTAGAAATATTCACAATTCATGAGTTCTTACAACTCATTGAAGATTTTTTTAATCGACTATTTTTAAAATTTAATCAAATAAAATGACATTAAATAGAGTCAATAACGATATCGTACCAAACCAAAACAAATAATTCACATGTTTAAAATGGAAGAGGTAAGACGTTGTAGAAAAACATTAAACAGTTTGTCTAATTATCATAAAGGATCACACTACAAAATGTGATCTGATATATACCCAACGGGGAGGTACACCATATGAAATATATAAGGGGAAATCATATTGGTGGCCTAGTTTGGGTCTAAACAACAACCATCAAAAAAATGGAACTCAATGAGAAACCTAATAGGTCACAATCCCTTCATTTTAAACATTTAATTATTTTCTACTGAAAATTAGGGATGTTAGGCATAACTCAAAATTTAAGTACCACTTATAAAACATTATAATGTAATGGAAAATATATAAAACACATACTATAGGTATTTAGTATAGAAATATTCATGTATAGACCTTATATTTAGTCGATATAACAAAAAAAATATGAATGTATAAAATTTTAAAAAACATCATATTATCATGAACACTAATAACTCCATTGATATGATGTAAATAGAAGAACCAAGAAAGATAAATGAATAAATCACTGATGAAAATATAAATAGATAACCGATGTTTCATTCTGAGTCTAGACATTGATGATCTCTCAATTCCAAGCTTAGGATGAGAATGAGAGAGTAAACATGATTCCCTATGTGCATTGGATAATATAAATAATAATCAGGGTTTAATCATATAAGGTAAAAATGGAAAATTTTCAATTTCCAACTTTATAACTAGGTCACATGGTTTTGCTACATGGTTGGAAATCTTGAGCACCAACCATTCACCCTTTTCTACCGTAGGGACGACCTCGCACAATCATGGTTCATGGATAGAAAAAACATGTTCCAAACATTTTCTAATCCTCTATCTAAAACGAAAATGCCCTCCAACATGGGCATGTTCCTCATATGGCATGGTTTCCTCAAACCATTATTCCTCCAGTAGCCCCCTGTCAATCCACACATGATTTACTGAAACTTTGTGTATTTTAGGGAATGATTTTTACTTACTTTCGACCTAACTTCCATTTCAAAAAACATGGGCTCTAGGCAATGAAAATGCCCATGAATCCCCCAAATACTAATGATTTCATATGTAACTAACATTAGTTCAAAACAGAGGAGTTAAGTCTAAATTAATCTATACATATTAGGGAAACACAAGATCATAAAAGAATCCACCCTTAATGAAATTAGTCCCTAAATTTTCCTTCCAAGTGTTCTAAATAATAGCACGAGATTAACTCCAACCACTTAGCACATACGTCAACCCCCCCCCCCCCCACTCCCATGTCTCATCTTGTAAAGAGTGGTTCTTCTATGTAACCTATACTAGAGTAAAATATCTACCAAAGAGAAACTTCATGCTCAAATAAATAACATGATTTTGATACTCCTCAAAGGACGGAACTACAAATAACTCCACCACTAATGACTGTTTATTGAGAGACAGGTCTGAGTGATAAATGCATAGGTTAGATATATAGACGAAATTGTAAATGGATCATTACCTCTGAGGTAACAGTATTCGATTCACTAACATTACTACTCTATTTAGAATTTCTAATTTCTTGACATGTCATGGTTAAAGAATAACTTGTCTCATAATTCATCTATTTCTCAACCTATAAGGGATATGTAAAAAAACTTGATCACAGACCATGATCTCTAGAGGATATTTGATAGTGATTATAAGTGGATTTTGTCTTGAAAATTTGGTATCCATTAGGTTCTAAATTCACTATACCTTCTCCTATGTCTATTGTACGAGATGTAGTCCATGTATCTTTGCATCGCCTTCAAATAACTATTACTAGGTGATCAGAATGTCCTACTATAAAAAAAACGAAGGATTCATATTTATCTCCTATTAAAATATATATTTGTGGATGAACTCAGTAAGGGGAATTCGATTCTCATTACTGCTTCCAAATTTAAGAAATCATGGTCTAAGAATGTCAACATGCACTTGAATCATGAAATCGGACAAGATATCTGTCTGAGCATGGTATACTGGGATTATAATCACCTATATTCCTAGCTCCCTCTAAAAAATCCTCAAAAAATCATATCTAGAATGGGAATACATATCAGATATTGTGTTCTTAAGAACCATGTGATGACACACATTCTGATGGGAATGCAATCTCACTTTCTCCACTACTGATAATGTATCCCTGATTGAAAAGAAATGTGATACCTTTGTTATCCTATCCACAATAAACCACACTTCATCACTGCATCAGGTGACCTCATTAACCTAGTTATAGAATACATTATAAAATATTCCCATTTACATTTAGGAATGGGTAACGACTATAAATTCCAATATGGATGATGATTTTTGTTTTTTCACCTTTTGGTAGATGGAATGCCCCATAATAAAAGCATCAAACCCATGTTTCATCCATGGTTACCAATATGGGGGAACTAAGTCATGGTATATCTTGGAAAAAGTGAGATACACTGCTCTAACTAATGAATGGAATGGTTGATTTACATCCTTGTGTATTTCTGTGGGAACCCAAACAAGACCATAAATGAAAATAATTTGATCATCGCTAATAGTCCAACCAGTATGCAGTTCATCACCTACTAGACTATCATGATGAACTTTTGCATCAACATATGAGAAATATCTCATCCTCACTCTACCCATATGAGTATATCTGGTCACTAAGGATGAGAAAAAATTATTCTATTGAACATTCTGCACCTCCAAGTTAATCTCTGAGAATAAGTCCATAGGTTTCCACTCCAAGTTGGCCTCTTGAATTTCATATATCTATGTCCTCCTACTCAATACATCATATTCAATATTTCCCATTCCAGATATATAGACCAATTCAATGAGAAACTAATATAGTTAATGAAACTATCTTTGCTTCCTCAGATTCATGCCATGTCATATAAAAATATTCTTTAGGATTTTCGGGTCTCTGTACATGACAAAACCCTCATCCATTAAATAATGCCTACGAAATCACAAGGAATGAACCATAATATCTAACTCGAGATCACCCTTCATGTAGTTACTCTTGGGTGGTATCAATATGTGAGACTTTTATTCCATGAATTTCTCCCCATGCATCATAATAGTTCTTATCCTAATACCTGATGCATCACCACATAGTTAATATATTCTATATAGCTCTAGAAACATAGAGATTTGTGTCGAAGGTAGCCTTCCTTTCATCATTAGAAAGGATATCTCATTTGAATCTTACCATAAGAACATCGCATGCTTCTTAGTTATGCCTATATGAGGTGATACTAAGTCTGATAGGTCCTATATGGAATTCTTATAATATCTATCAATCCTTAAGAAACTCCATGTGTCAACGTTGTTCACAGGGTTCTCCTAGGAAACTACAACCCTCGCCCTCTCTCGGTCAACTAAATCTCATGCCTCTAAAATAATATGACTTAGTAAGGGAATATTATCCATATAAAAGTGTAAATTTGTGATATTAGATTATAATTGAGGCTGTCTTATTATATCCAAAATGATCTCATGATGTTGGGAATATTAGTTTCATTTTGAGTATGTTTAAAGACATATTCCACATAATCCACAAAAAACAACTCCATATAAGGATGGAAAACATGGATCATTAGTAACATAAATTTTTCTGTCACATTCATGAGTAATAATATCATTACTTGATAGTGATATAGACCATACATTCTATAAAAATTTATACAACGTATGTTTGCATGACCAACATGTAACTGGTGATAACCCAACCACAAATAAATCTGAATGAATACATGATATCTTCAGAGTTGATCTATGTGTTCATCTATTTTTGGAAAGGGATATCAGTTCATAAACATTAACTTGTTTAATTTATAAAAATCTACAGATATCCATTGTGTACCATGAAATGTTTCATAAAAAGGACTTGTAACCCCCATAGTGAATTAATAGTTTGTATAAACCCCTCTTTATCAAATTCTTATATCATCATCATGAGTTCCTACAAATCCATAGTGGCCATCTGATAAGGATAAACTTATACCAGTGTAGCTCCTACCACAATCTCGATAATGAACTCCACCACTCCCTTAAGAGGTAAATAAGAAAACTAATCCAGAAAGTATCTCTAAAATAATCAACTATTGGAGGGAAATCATCCTCGTATGTCCCTTGATCATCACGTTATGAACGATAAGTCTTGGTTTTCATCCTACCTAGGGCACGATGGTCCGGTCCATCTTGTCTCATCTTCGCAGCCCATTCACTCTTGTGAATAAAAACTCTAACATATGGTGATGTAAAGGATACCCTCTTTATATAATAGTAAACATATGTTTGATAAGAAACTATATATATCATCCCAAGTATGATTCCAAATATTATCTTCTTGTGGGGAAAATATAACATAAATATTTACATTTATTGATCTTAATGGGGAACTCCCTACAAGGGTGTAAACTATCTTTTCAGATCCCCAATGGAGTATATAGTGTCATGAATCCCTCGTAAAACTAAACCAAAATCCCAATGGTCTCCAATAATATATATATTAAACTATGTTATGAACATGTATCAAAATGTATAGATATTATATTAGAGGATACTAAAATAAGAGATCCCATAATAGATGGTTTGATGCCCTGCTCCTCAAGAGATGGTTGTAAAAAATATATATTGAATGAATTATATCCTAGTGAAAAAACATCACTACCCTGAGAAGGTCCTCTATTATTGAGTTGTACAATTGGTTCTTAGATGCATCATCCATGAACACCACCTCATCTTGAATAACATACACTAATCTATCTCCTTGTTTAATATAGAGATATGAAACCTCCTTTGGAAAGTAGAGTAAGAGTTGATCCCCTTTCACAAACTATTGGAGGGATGGTCATATAGAAGCACTATACATGGACCATGCTATTAAAATCCTTGAACTCAATTAGGTTTCGATCACACTATTTCTTCATAAGTCCACACCACCCAAATTGGAGGTAGAACATAACACTACTAGAACTAATATATTGTCAATTACATCCCTCCCTAAAAACCTCAAAACGATGCTTCTAGCAATTGGAAATTAAACCACTATGTAAATAAGTTGAACATCCATCATCTACACCCCTTTATTTTCATAGGTTTTGTTTATTAATAAGCCTATCATTCTATATCTCTATAATTGTTGTAAAATTAAGAACATTTACCTATGATCAAGCAGAATGACTGAGGGATTACTCGAAGATTCATGCACTCGATGGATTAACAGAATGAAAAAATTGTGAAAATTGTGAAGATCGATGAATAATTTCATAGATTCCATAAATATTATCACACATATATATATATTCATGAAATCAGAAACACCTCTTTCTCTAAGGTACTAATGAAAAATTAATCCTAAACCTTGTATCGAAAATTCTTCCAAACCATATATCAGAGTTCCTCAGCTTGGTTCAAAACATCCCACCTTATATTAGTTGATACACAAAGAATACATGTCATATGCTACAATCCCATCTCTAGAGATGTCTCCAGATACTCAATGATAGATAAAATAGTCTCTCTCTTCACCTCAGTAGCCAATGGATATTTATCCCTCAAGAACATGGGCAGATACTAGTGATGAAACACACATGTCAAATCTTCCATAGATAAGGAAGTCTATGTGGATCCAAGAATATTCTATATAAATCACAAATAACACAACCAATACTATTCCTTAGTACTCGTATTTAGTACTCAAACAGGTGAAACAACTACAACTACATAACGATATACTTGTAGCCCATGTCCCACTACCTCCAAAGCATGGTTGTCCACACCCTCCTAGAAAATGAGATCATGTTGGAATGTATGTAAAATTACAACATAGTACTATAGAAATCAATAATTAAAGATTCATAGATAAATTTTTTGAATAGGTCATATCCATCCAATAAAACTAGTAACACCCATATTCCATTACTTAAATACTTGACTTGGAAAAAATGAACATCGATAAATTGAATCAAGGAAAATTTATAATCCCCACTAGATATCCCTATTATGGTCAGGTTCTCTATAATCTACCAATTATATTTCATTTAAATTCCAATTAATTCAAAAATATCATTAAATGTTTTGACAAAATGTGCCACTAAAATCAATCCATAGTGGCCCATAAACTTCATGAACTAAAATTTGGCATCCACATAATCCAAACCATGACATGTTCCCGTCCATGTGACATATAGTCTATGACTCAAAATGTGATAGTTTAGTATAAACATTATATAATGTAGAATAATAAAGAAAAACTATTAATGTTACATTATCAAATCTATGTTTCAACTATGTTTCTCAATTCCATTAATAAATCATCAAACAAATCATTGATATATCACACAAGGAACACAAAATAATTTAATGTAGTGAAACAATGCACCGTATAAGTGTAGGAATATGCATGTAATTTTAATTCTAATAGGATACTAAAATAATCCATTATATTTATACCCTTATCTAATCAAGATACAATGAAATCAATAATCATTTGGAACAATAAACATCAACTCTATCACCTAATGGTTGAATGAAATGATATATAATAAGGAAAGTATAGAAAAATGTGTTTCATCTCAGAAACTTTTTCTTTTCCTACACATGGGTTTTATACTCTAAGGAAAAAATATTGGATAATATTCATATTCTTTCTTAATCCCTATATATTGTATCAAAATAGTAAATCAACTATAAAAATGAAAAACTCACATACCAAATCGTAAACTCAGGACCTAGAACCCACTAAATTGTTCGCCAGATTAGTTGGTGACATGGACTGAAGTGCACCTCCATGTATAGAAAATGATTCCAAACAATATTTAGGGCCTAGGGTATGACTTTTGGGAGATTATGATTTTTTGTTAGAGTGTTCTCCACTAGTATTATTACAATAATCAATTGAGAAATCATCTAATAAATCACTAGCATAAGGAAAAGATCCAAAAGAAATTAATAATTAATAATACAAAAGTAGTCATTTATAATATTATAATTTTGTGAGATCTCTATGAAGTAGGAAATAGGTATATATGTATCTAGTAAAATACATGTATAAAATGTACAAAAAGACAAAAAAATGAACTATCTGCCATACAATCATGCATATTATAATAACAATTCTATTTATTTTTTTATTAATTGTTGATTTATTAAATAAAAATAAAAAATATAAATCTAAAAATATATAGAGTTATTTTGTCTTTTTTAATTAGTTATATACCATTACATCATGAACTTGGTATACAAGAACATTATTAAATACATCCTCAACCCGATTCTAATATTCCATGGATTTCTAAAACATAATGCGTTATCCTAGGGAAAAATATAAGAAATTGGTAATCTATAAACCCAGCATGGAAATAACCAAGTTAGAAAAAGATAAATATAATACATGTTATACAATAGGAATATCAAGGGGTATTAAAAGGAACATGAATAACAAGGAATGATATAACATGATAACTATAACATTGGAAATGTGGACACAACTTAAAACACTAAATTATAAATATTGGTCAAGGAAAACCCCACAAATAAATCACGATTGACAAAGTACCATAATGGAATCAGGTTCACACCATTCCAAACTGAAGTATGATTATACTAAATATTACCCAATAAAATATAGCTTTATCTGGGCGCACCCATCATATTAATTTCATTCCCATACTTCAGTGCGTAACATATATCATACAACAAGGATTCATTCATAACTATAATTTATTCTATGATAAATGTTTTTTTGAATATATACATTTTTGTACCCATTAAAAATAATATGTGTGTAAATGGGTACACCATTTCTAGAAAATGGGTATGGTATTAACTACATAATTGGTTTTTCATAGAAAATCATTGGGATAATTTGGATCCTCAACCAAATCCCATATAGATTCTTAAAAAATGGTTGATGTGAAATAAATGGATCTCTCATCATGTAGACATAAAATGGGAAGTAATAGGGACATTTTTAATAATATACCAATAGTAGAAAATGTAATTTTAAGGCATAAGGTAATTAACAAACATGAAAAAGTATCCAAACTATTTTTCATCATGGTAATGGGTGTACACAATGAATGAAGGGAGGCTTAATGAGAGGTAATGGGGATATAATAATTTATAAAATATTTTGAAAGTAAATGGGATATGTAATAACAAATTCCAACTTAATAAAAATAAAATTTACGAACCTTTCAAAAATAATGTACTAATAAAAACAGAGAATTGAAGATATCTTATATAATTTCATGTTAGTAACAACATAGTTAAGGTTAAAAATGAAAGACTATTACTGATATATCATTAATACGTCATAAATTGTATTGTATGGGAATGATGAAAAGTTATTTACAACATGAAAAATTGATATGAAGAAGACTAATTTCAAAGAATGTTCTTACATTGAATGGAGGAGAGGATGTTGAGGACCCCTTACTTTAGTGTGGGACTCCAAAATATTGGGGGGTTATTTAAATATCATGGAGACTTAAGAGGTATATATAGAGTGGAAGGAATATATTGGACATTCTCTATTGATTTTGAGTGAAGATAAATGAGATATTGTGTGTGTCTATATTTGGAAGGTTTGGATTTCATTATTATTTTGGTTTTGGACTCTACATAATAAAATATCCAAAACCAAAATCCATGACATTGTTTATTCAAAAAGATTATAAAAAATTGGAGTTTTTTTTATTATTTTATAAGGCCAAGGGATGATCATATTAAAATAATTCCACAATATATGTGGAGTTGAGTCACACTCTTACTGAAATGTTTCTAAAACTGTAACATATATGACACATTTTGGAGGATGCATAATGGATTAAAAAAATAAATAAAACAAAAAATAAATTTAAATAAATTTATAATAAAACTATTATTTGTTCATGGATCCCATTTATTTTAAGTTTTACATCTCTTTTGGTTCATTATTATGTCATAATACAAAAATTATATTTATACAATATTGAATTTTAACACAATAATTATTCTATCTCAAAAAATAATGAAAAAAACACCACATAATATTTTCAAAATTATTATCCAAAAATTTATATTCTTTTTATGTCAATAATTTTCCACATATTTTTATTTTCCTTATTTAAAAATAATCATCATTTATTTAAAATAACATATTTTTGTCAACAATAGTTTTTGACCCCTTATAAAAATTACATTTGACCTCATAAATATTATATGATCGTTTATATTTCATGAATATTATTAATTAAATGTATTAAAATATTATTTATTTCAAAAATACAACAATTAATAAATGTAAATTCCTTATGTTAATTTTAATATTACCAAAAAATATTTTTTATTTTTTATTGAATAAAAATAAAAATACTTTTTAATTTATTATCATTATAATGAAAATATATTCATTATTAAATAATATTACAGTACATAAAACATATTAACATTGTCTTGACACAAATTCCCATTATAAAATGGAAAAAAAACTATGAGTAATATCTGCAAAGGTGGGACTTTTATGGGGTGGTTAAGTGAAAATGTTTTGGGCCGTGATCTCGATGAGATTAAACATATCTCATAAATGTTTTTTCTCATTCTTATGTTGTTGGATATTACATTGTGATTGGTCTTGAAAAACCCATAGAAATCCAATCTCCCACACATGTTCTGATAAATCATCTTTATAGGGTATGATCCTATTGGTTGAGGCCATCACTTCATTTTTCTTTTTCAATTGTATTCGTCGAAGCCCTATATTTATACTAATCAAGTGATGACTATTAAATGACTATATTATCAATGATAATGATAAATAATGGAATGTTAAATACAATTTTATATGAAAAAATTATAATATCATGTGTTTTATATACCCAATTTATATTATAATATAATTAATTAAATTAAATGTGGCATTATATTCATAACAGTTTAGGTCATTATAATCTTACCCTTTATAAATTTTTCCATTTAAATTTCATTTTCCCACACTAAAATAGATGATGGTAACTCCGCTTCATCACCTCCTCATATTACCATGTTATTTCTTCAATATTTTAGTTTCTCCACAACACTTTGACATGGGGAAATACTATATTTCTTAAAACAAATTCTCAATGACCAATGATCTTCACCATCTTCTCATCATATGAAGGGTCATTCTCTAGTGGTACCGCCTATGGATTTTGTATATGTGATGGATCTGGTACATACATCCTCAAGAGGGATACATGGAACATATCATGTACTTAAGATAGGTTCTGGGGGAGTACCAGTCGATATGCCACCGTTCTTATATGATCAAGGATCACATTTGGGACGATGTATCAAAAACTACGATTTCTCTTCTTCCCAAATCTCATCAATTTATTTTTCATAAGAATTATTATATTATAATTTATATTTTATAACCAATATTGAATAATATTATTAAAATAATATATTTAAAGAATTCATTAATTCATAAAAATTAATTTCTTGATTGAATTTGAATATTACCCCCAAAAATAATAATTGTGTTTTTTAATCAAAACAGAAAACATTTAAAATGTTTTAATAATAAGATGAAAATATATTCATTACTATATAAAAAATAATTTTCATACTCATATTTCTAGGGTATTGGTACATATACTTTTAAAACACCAACAAACGCCATTAGAGTAAGGAGGGAAATAGTGGGACATTAATGGGGTGGTTCGATGAACAGGGTTTGCGTCATGATCTCAATGAGATTGAACTTATCCTACAAATGGTTTCACTCATTCTTCTATTGTTATATATTATGTTGGGATTGGTCTTGGTAAGATACCATAAATGAAATCTTCCTCATAAGATCCAATAAATAGGCATCATAGGGTATGATCCTACTGGATGAGGTCATCAATTACTTTGTCTATGACAATTGGATATTTGAAACCCTATATTTATAAAAATTATGTGATAACTATTCAATTAATATATTATCAATAGTAATGTAACTTAAGGGTAATTTTAATCCTGTTGTATATATTAAAACAAAATAAGTTCATGTGTTATCTATAACCATTTTATATATTAGGAAATTTACTAAAATAAAAGTAAAATTGTTTTCATAATAGTTTCAGTCATTAAATGTCTAATTCAATCTTATAATCCCCTACTATTAATAATTATCAATTAAATAATCATAAACTGGGAACATTCCCTAGTTCGTACTAGCATCAATGAATTTTGGCCGATTATGCAACAATGGCCCAAATCAGGTATGATCCAACACAATATATGACACCAAAAATGATATCTATAAAAAATAAACTCTATGTAATATTACGACAATAAGACTTAATTATATATAATAGTTATAGTAGAAAAAGGGTAATATTTGATAGTGTTTAACCAATCCTAGACCCTATATGATAAAATTCAGGATCCCACAAATAAGGGTATGTGTAAAGTAAAAAAAATTAACAACTGATATTTTATAGTATAATCACTATAAATTTATACCCTTATCTATTTTATCTATAATAATACAATAATACCAAATATGACTATGACATATAATATAATAATAAAAAAGAATCTAAAAAATACTATGCTATGTAATCAAATTTATCCAAAATGGATATGTTGTGTAATTTAAAGTGTCAGACCATGAAGGGTTGGATCGAAGATATAGAAGACCAAGGAATCCATATAGAGTCTCATAATCATCTCAATAGAGAATTGATAATTCATTTTTTGGAATCCAATGAGGATGAAAAAATGATGTACAACATCAGATAAGGAATAAATTAACTAATGGGTAGTAAGTACCATGAAATACTATGGTTATAGGATAAAAGGAATAAATATTTCCAAGGAATCCAATACCATAAACCAGATCAAAGGTAGAAACCTCCAAGTAATCTAATTGAAATAGGATCCAAGTATATTGTCTAAGGAAAACACTACAATTTCAATTCATCAACTCTATTCGATCATTATTTAAGAATAAAAAAAATTATATGATTTCTTCTGACTAATTCATATTTTTTCACATAATCCAATTTTCTAATTTCATGAAATGAAATAACTTGTAAAAGAATAAAAACCATATTCTACAAAATTAATTAAAATCATTATTTTCATATGAAAGGAAAATGTAAAATCAATGTTTCTAAAAACCTTAAATAATTCATCAAATTCTCATAATGGCATCAACCAAAATTGGTGATCTCACATGCTCCAATGGGGTGGTACAACATAGGGAAAATAGAACGACACACCACATGTGTGGACTCGTTTGAGGATAAACAACCAAAAACACTAAAATAGTACTCAAGGGAAAACCTAACTAGTTAAAATCCATTCACATTAAACATTTATTTATTTTCCTGGGATATTTCATGATTTCTGACACATCACAATGGAAATAATGGTGGTAAAACATCAAACCATAAGGGAAAGCTATATAAACAGTAACATGTGTCTATAGTAGTGAACTCATATTGTATCAAAAATTGATTCATTATATATATAAATAAAAATAAAGAATAGATGAGTATCCAAAAATTGGTAATATTAGCTAACAAATAAACAACTATATCTATACAAAGTCAAATTTAGAAAAAACAAAAGAAAAATGAAGAACTCACTGATGAACATCCAACTAGATTCATTGCATTTGATTTTGAGTACCAATGGAGAATATATCTAAATTCCTAAAAATGGTCCATAACGAGATCTCATATGGTAGAAACCCTATGAATTGGATAAAATAAATAATAATGGTTGGTTAACAAAACACTGGCCCTGGAAAAAAGGGAATTTCCATCTTTTTAACTCAGATACATGGTTTGCGTACATGTTTGAAAAAATCATGCACCCTTATCTATATCAAGGGGGGATCATATGGTCCTGAAACACAGTTATACATATTTCATATTGACTATGCACTAATCCTCTATCAAATACAATAGATCCCCATACACGTGCATGTGCCTCATGTTGCATGATTTTCTTTAAACCATGCGGCTTCTTGCTACCCTCTTCCTTTCCCCAATTTATTTACTAAAACCATTTAGATTTTTTCATATAGTTTCTAATAAAAATGTGGACAAGCTTCAGTTTCCTTATAATCGTTATCTATGCTCAAAACAAGATTTGGACGGCCATAATATCTTGTGATCTCATAATTCACTCAAATCAGGTCAAAAAAAGGAGATGAACTAAATAAAATTAAAAATTCATAGGAAAACTCATGCAATAATAGGTTGGGACTATTATTATTTATCCCCTCGATGAATCAGTTGGTCTCATGATACAAACCTGTTATTCATTCATTAAACAGGTTCTTACCCATAGTTTAAACTATCTTGTGAAATGTTTTGATAGAAAATTTATCATCAATCTTGATATCATGGCTTCCAAAAATTATGAATTTCCTCAATTGAGAGTTTATTTATTTTTTTCCATGATATTTATACTAATATATTTTTTATGGATGCATTTATTTTTCATTTTATTGATTAAATGGAAAGTGTATTCAATAATTTAACATTCTATATTGATTTTGCCTTATCAAATTATTAAAATGGATTTTGTGCTTAGTTATTTAAGACTAAATATTCACTATGAGTATTGATTCATTATGTCTTCCTCATTACATAGCCCTTACTATGAAATAGAGATAATCCTTATTATGTTTCCATTATCAATAATCAATAAATTCTACTTTATTTTATATGGAAGAATATTAAGAAGGAAATTTTGTTATAATGAAAAAATATTTTAATTTTTGTTTCAAAAGATTACATTGAAATTATATATGTATCTATAGTACCAATACTAATAAATAATTTGGTCATTTTGGATTTGACACCTTGTATCTTATGCCAATGTAATAAAATTGAAACTGGGTCTCGGTTACTAGGGTTGATGTCTCTACACAATAATTTTTATCAATTGGGTAATATATTTATATTCTTACATGGTAATAGTGTTTTTTCAAGGGTATAAATAACTCAGTTAATGCTTCAGAGTATATTTTGGTATATGTTTTAGTTCCATTTAACATTGATTAAAAACATTATCTAATTTCCATTTTAGAGTAATTGTATTATATGTGAACTGTTGAGTCCCCAACCTGAGTGGTATTTTTGGTGTGAGTTCTAGGAAGTGAAAAAACTCATACTATGTAATTTGAGACAAAAAATAATCATCATTATCTAATGTTTTTTTTAAATGATGTATTTTTTCTATAATTATATAATTTGAGAATAAGTTTTCTCTATATTTATAATATAATTTCAAAGTGTAACATTAATGGGTATATATGTGGGAATGTAAAGGTTATGATCATAGAGAATGTGGAAGAAAATTGATGTACTAAGTCATGGGAATAAATAAGATCTAATTATTTATTGAAATTTATTATTTGAAGAGAGTTTGATTGGGTTATTATCATAGTTGTAGATATGTGTGTAGTGTTTCAAAGAAACTTATCATGTCATTATAGAAAATAATATTATGGGATATGATTTATAACCTAGAAAATAATATATATATATATATATATAGGTATATATATATATTAATAAATATATATACACACATACATATATAAATAATAAAAACATAAAAATATATACATTTATGTCAATACTGAAAGTTTGGCATGATATGTTGATGGAGAATTATATATATATCATGTTTAATTATAGCATATAGTATTTATTATCATGATAAATATATCCTCAAAATATATTTCAATATGGTTCTAAAATGATGTAATATCCACTTTAATGGTCCTACCACAAGGTACAATATATACATGTCATATTGGATGATGTGAGGCCATATTTTGGGTCTATTTGAATTATTTTATTGACTTAAATAGATTCTTCCATGGATATGAGTTGGGAAGGTATTTAAAAAATCTATTTTAATTTTTAGAGTAATTTTATAATTAAGTGATGAGAATAAAATGATGTGAATTATAGATGAATTTGTAATGGATATAAATGGGTCTATATAGAGAATTCATAGATAGAAACAACTACCTAACATGGATCTTTAAAAGGTTAAAAATATTCATTCATTTTTATTATAAGACATATTTCATGATACTATATGTGATATGAATTATTAGTGTACGAATCATTAGAGTAAATCAGCATATTTTATAGTTCATATCATATAGATCGATTTCGTTCCTTTTGTGTTGGGGTTAATTCTAGAGGAGAAATATTTTATGTTCTGATGAAACTAATTCTCTAGTAGCAGTGACAAATATCCCTAAATATAAAAAAATAGAAATAAATTTATAAGAGATATTAGTTGTAGGAAACATATGATATCAATTATTAGGGTTTATTAGGAGAAAATCTCAACATTATATCACAAACCATGAAATTATCAAAGACTATGATATATTAATATTATATAATACATCATATTTGATAATGGGAAATGGTATTTTCTTACATGATGTGATAGGTTTTCCATTTTATTTTGGATAATAATGATATATTTTCCAAGATAGTGATAAATATGATTCATATAATTGGAGAATAATGTATTTTATAACAATTAATATGATAAAAATAACATAAAATAATTTATATAACATTAATAAAAGTTGAAATTTGATTATTTTAGAGTATCCAATGAATATTTTTAAGCACTTAAAAAGATATGGAATGATCATGGGTGATAAAGAACATATTGGTACATATATAAGAATATATATTGTAAAAATAGATAATGTGGTCACACAAACACTGAAGTCTATATCAATATTTCTTAGTTTTATTTTATAAAATTTAGAAGGACCTATATGATCTAAATTTTCAATAAATAAAAAACTATAGTGTGGTGGTACATACTATATCATGGGTATTGATTTGATTATCCCTAATTTATTAAGGGTGACTAAATCATTGTTTACTATACGATAGGATTTAAATTATTTGATTATGCCTTTCCCCAATTATAATATTTAATATTCTACTTGATCAAAATTTGATGATTATTTAAGAAGTTATATTTTACTATATAAATGGTAAAAAATTATAATAAAAATTTTATATGTAGTATTAAATTATAATTATTTTGAAATTAATCCATTTAATATAAAACAGTTTTAAAATGATTGGATTACATGAATTTTCTTTTAATATATTAATATATAGGCTCACATTTTTTATGTTTTATAATATAATTTAAAACTATTACGAATCTCATAAAAACTATATTGCTCTCTACATATATCTCTAAACAAGGCATTATCTAATCATGAGAAATATATCATCCTTCCAAATCATTTTTACATTGAATTAACCAATAATATTTATATAGGAATGAGTCACTTGACTAATTCTTAAGGATTTATATCAGGATTATTGTATATTTTATGGATAGAAAATACAAATAACGAAATGGGTCCATGTTTTAAATTTATTTTATTTATTGAAATGATAAATGATGGATCATCGGAATATCAAGGGTGGTTTATTAGTTTCTATTTTTTTTAAAAAAATTTCCCCCTTACAAACCCAATAGTTTTATGAAAACATCATTCATGTTTATTGTATTGATATATTATATATATGATTAAGGTAAATATTTTATTTTTTTAGTTTGATTTTATTATCATAAATAATAATAGTTAAAAATTATTTCAAAAAAGTATTTTTTATGGGAAAACAATCATGATTTTGTAATATTATTACATATTTTTCTGAAAAATGACCATAGAATATGTATGAGTATTCTTTTAAAATTAAAAAAATTAAATACATTAATTAAACCTAGTAATGGGTTTTTAAGAATTGAATCAAAAGGTTCTACCTGAAAAATCTTTATACTCAAAACATTGGGTTTTTCCTTGGTATGAGTTCTATCATTGAAAAACCAGGTTGTGGATTATATAATATTTTCATGAATTTTATATTTTGAAATGAAAACATTAGCCGTTAAAATAATAAAAATATCATTCAGGATTCAATGAAATTTTTTGATTTATATGATTCTTGGGGACAAGAAAATTTCTGATGGCATAATAAAGAAAAATCAACAAAAATGTTTTTTGGAAAATAAATTGTATTAGTTCATGAAGAATCCATGAATATGCAAAAGCAATGATGAGTTCACACATAATAATAAAGTGAATTTATAGACTCTTAAAATATGAGATAGTGAGGTAATGAATCCATTAATACCAAATATGTTCATTCAATATGAATATTTGGATAAAATTCAAGGCACTGTTGTGGTTATTTCAGGGGTAAATGGATATAGTTCTCAACTTTGAACCACCTTTTTGATCTACTAAAAATTCATGGATAAATATTCTTTACATAATCACAAATTTAATAATGAATATTATTTAGTGAACCATATATTACTAGAAAATCTATTTTAATTAAATTATATAATTAAACAGATATAATTTGTTGAATTTAGATGATATTTTGGAAAGATAATATGTAAATTTTCACCATGTGGGATAATCTATCCCTTCAAATAAATAATGAATCGTTTTTTAGAAATAAAAATATAATGAATGTATATATATATATAACCTAAAATAAATACTGAATAAACTAACAAAAAATGGAAATTTTTCATTGAGGTTCATCTACGAGGGATTCCTATAAGGCCTCATCTACCAGCATTAACCATTAGCCTCCTCCTTGAGCCTTATTTGTGAGATTCACTCACAAATAACCTACATCAGCCTCTTCTATGATGCCTCATCCATAAGTACCCTTTATGAGGGGTCCCTTTTGAACCTCCTTTGTGGAATCTCATTCTCAATCCCAATTCATGATATAACCTCTATGATCATCCCATGTAATGGCCTATTTGTGAGGTCCCTTAGTGTGGTATCATATAAAAAACTTTTATCCACCCAACCTTAATCTTATACCCTATTAAATATAATCCATATTTGAATATCACATTTCTCCTACATTAAATGGAGGCTTACTATGGGGTTTCATTACATATTCCCAACATTACTACACCTAATAGAACATGATCAATCTAATCAATGTTTTTGAACAGATCTATCTACGAGAAAATAGTCTGCATTGGAATCCTTTCTTAATCCATCATCATATACCAAGGTAATCTCCATATAAATGACCTTATCAAAATACATAATGTAATTTTAAATCAAAAAAGTTTTTTCCAATATGGCATCCTCCACAACATCTTGAGATACATTGTAATGGCCCGGACCTCTCCGGCCCATTCCTTTGTCAAAAAGAAGGTCACGAAGTATTCTGGATGGTAAAATGGACTTCTCCCACACCTTACAGAATTTTAAAACTACACGCCGTGTAGTTTGAGTACATGCCATGTACCCCCTTTCCAGGTATACCCTGTGTTGAAGGCTATGTCCTTGCTGTGTGGAATAATGGGTGCACACCGTATGTCCAATAATACACGTCGTGTAGTCCTTCCCTGCGTACGTGTCACCAGTCAACGGCCGTGTGCCGTGTTGGAGCTGTGTCCTTGCCATGTGC
Organism: Viscum album; assembly: GCA_963277665.1. Classification (NCBI taxonomy): domain Eukaryota; kingdom Viridiplantae; phylum Streptophyta; class Magnoliopsida; order Santalales; family Viscaceae; genus Viscum; species Viscum album. The sequence continues at coordinate 413,833,569 of OY728153.1, read as the reverse complement.
AATAAATGGGTACATGTCGTGTGTCCAAAATACATGCCGTGTAGTCCCTCCCTGCGTATGCATTACACTCAAACTGTGTGTTGACCAGTCAATTGCCGCCGAGCTGTGTTGGAAGCCTCGTGGAGACCATGTAAAATAACCAAGTACATGCCATGTACCATAATGTACACACCAAGTACTTTTTCTTTTCTCGCCTATAAAAGGAGGGGCCCCCTCCTCCTTTCAACTCACCCCCTCTCCTCCCCCTTCCTCTGAGCAGAGCTCTCCCAAGAGACTCGAAGTCTCCTTTTCTTACATAACTTCTTCGTCCAAGCTCCGATTTTTGATCCATCAGTGGCCACGTGATCGTAATGATGAGGCGAAACTTCCGAGCTTGGATCGGTTGTCTTTCAGTCGGCCTTTCCATTCCGAATTCCACCCGAGGTGGTTTTCCCGGGACGCGACAGAAGTGACGGATGCTAACAGACGTCTTTTAAGGCTAATCCCGGGGAGCTCTATGACCAGAACATGTCGAGTTAGGGATCTTACCTTCGTCTCTCTAATTTGTGCATCATGCAGGGTGGGTGTTCTCTTGTTTACATGAAAAACTTTTGAACCGGTTAAATAAAGATAATTACATGTTAAAGAATGGGGTTGGGATGTTTTTTATTGTTGTTACTTTATATCATGTGATATTATGTTATGAATTTTATATGATTATGCATACTCAAAATAACAGTTGTTGGGGGCCTTTGCTTATGAAATTAAATGTTTCCCTCTCCTTCTCGATTTTCTTATGGATGTAAACTTTGTGGAATGTGGAATTGGTTAATCACGTAAAGTTGGCTATTAAAAATACGGAACCCTTGTGTGATCACCCCGGTTGAACCAAATGGAATAATGAACATGTGGGTGTTGGCTTGGATATGTGGCATGTGATGGGAGTGATTTGTGGGTTGTTGTGGATAGGGTGAGCATCCGGGCTGCGGTTGGCTTTGTTGTGGGTTGGCGTGAATTCTGTGTTGGTGACTAGCAGTGGGGATGCAATAAGTGGTATTAAAGGAATAATGATGTATGGTTTTCAGTGTGGTTGTGGTTATGGCATTTGGCAGCGGAGCTACAGGTATGGGTTGAATGTGAACGGACTTTGGGTTGTGAATAATAAAAGAGGAAGAGTTAGTGAATGGCGGGGTGTGGTAATGAAACAGAGTTAATAATCAATGGTGTTGTTTGGTTAATAAGAAGGACTTAGTTGTGTTTCTTGTGTTTTTCTATGTCGATTTGTGGATGGCAGGGATATGTTTTACAAATGATCGATGAGGTTGGTTGTGGATAGTTTCCCAGTAGTTAAAGAACTAAATAAAATAATTATTCTGAAATGTGAATACCTAAATGAGGTTGGGGTTGTTGTTGTATGCATGCTTCGTAGTTACTGTGCCGAGGCACGTGCTCAGTTTCTCTGTTTTGAAGCTATAGGTTGGGATGTGTGTTTGGTATACATATATATATCTATATCATTTGTGTTTTATCTCACCCCACCCATGTTGAGAACTTAGTGCAGAACACTCCCATTTTATGGGAGAGGGTTTTTTCCCTTCGTTACAAGCTCTTTCCTGATCCTTCTCCCCTAATCTATAATGGCTTGAGGAGACCTTACACCTAAGACTCATTGGGTAGGTTTTGATTGGGGTGGTTTTAGCCCAAGACTCTTCGTGCATGTTATACTTTTTCCCAAGAATATTCGGGATGAGGCCCAGGTGTCTGCGGGAGGGATACATGGTTGTGAGGCCCATGTGTGTGATGGTTGGGATATGTGATTGTGAGGCCCAGGTGTGTGCAGGAGGGATACGTGGTTGTAAGGACCTGGTGTGTGCGGGCGAGATACGTGGTTGTGAGGCCCATGTGGGTGCGGGCGGGGAGAGTGTGGCAGCGTCAGGATGTTCGCAGTTAGGAAGAGCAGCTAACTAAAGGGAAATGGTGTGGGGTACCCAATACTCTTATTTCTTATATACTACTACATGTTGTGCTTGTGTTTTGGTGAGTTTGGCTGGTGTGGTTGGGTGGATAGAATTCCTTGCTAGGTTTCTTCTGTCGTTCTCAAGGGACATTATGATGTCTCCCCACTTGTGCATGAGAGATTTAGGTTTCCCTACAAAGTATACTTGTATGCTCACCCTACGTTTACTTTCAAGATTTCAGGAGGACTACCAGTGCCATGCGGGACCCTACTAGTCAGACAGTTGGAGTTTTTGTAGATGTTGTTCTCTTGTTTTCTTTTGGTATTGTACTTTGGGATTTCATGTACTTGTACCTTGTTATAAAATTGTTTAAACATGCATGTAGGCTGGTTTGGGTTTATTTATATATACTTGTTCTTTTCCTTTTTAGTGGTTGACTTGTCCTATTTCCCGATCCTAAATAATAAAAAGGGTAATGCATCCCATATTTGGGAAAACTCATACCCTTGGTGCCAGTCGCCACCCCGGGGCCTACTGGAGGCGGGACTCGGGGGTCATTATCTCCCTTTCACCATTGCCAAGTCACAAGGGGAATCTTTGGTGGGAGGGGTCGTGATAGAATGGTATCAGAGGAGGAGCATGTTGATCATCTCAGGTCATTCTTGGGAGTCCTTCGACACCACCAGCTTTATGGGAAATTGTCAAAGTTTATGTTCTTGACAAAAGAATTACACTTCCATGGGAACATGTTGTCTCAGCATGGAGTGTCAGTGGACACGTCGAAGGTGGAGGCAGTTGTTTCTTGGGTTGCACCCAAGAGCATCGCAGAATTTCATAGTTTCCTGGGGTTAGCAGGTTACTATCGGAGGTTCATTTCATACTTCTCTCGAGTTTATACTCCATTGACATCTTTGACAAGGAAGAACTTGGTCTTCCTATGGAGCGAGTAGTGCCAAAAAGCTTTTGACTACCTGAAGGAGAAGTTGGTTAGTGCTCCCGTACTCAGGTTGCCAGAGGAAGGGTTGTTGAATGAGGTGATTTGTGTTGCATTTGGCCTTGGTCTGGGGTGAATGTTTATACAGAAGAAGGCATTGATCTGTTATGGGTCTAGGCAGTTACACCCTCACGAGCTTTACTATGCCACCCATGACCAAGAGCTTGCAGCAGAAGTGTTCGAACTGAAATTGTGGTGACATTACCTCTTGGGGGAGCGCTTTGTGGTATTCTCATATCACAAGAGCCTGCGTTATATCTTCTCCCAGCGTGACCTAAACTTACTACAGTGGATATGGGTCATGTTTCTCTAAGACTATGTCTTTGAGTTCTCTTACCCTGAAGGTAAGGGAAACATTGTGGCTAATTCCCTGAGTAGGAAGTCGCATCATGAAGTGGTTCGGGAATCCACTGATGCTTGGAAAGCAATGGGAGAGTTGGCCGCCTTTCACTTGGATGCCAGGGTAGAAGGAGTTAGAGGCTGTTTGTTTCATATAACTGTGTCTTCCTCCTTGTTTCAGTAGGTGGAAGAGTCCCAGTGGGGGGACTCCGAGGTGGATGTGATGCGGGATTGTGTCGATCAGAGGAACGCTCCAGAGGGATGGTCAGAGGATCACCGACATCGGATGTTTTTCCATGGAAGGATGTTTGTTTCAGAGGCAATGCGTGAGGGAGTTCTCCATGAGTTCCATAGCTCAGCCTTGGTAGTACATCCAAATGTTTCGAAAATGTACTGAGGCATGAGGGAACAGTTTTGGTGGCCCGGGGTGAAATGGAAAGTGGCGGAATTTGTGGCCAAATTCCTAGTGTGTCAGCAAGTTATGGCTAAACACCGTGTTCCTAGTGGTTTGTTGCACGCTTTAGTTGTCCCTGAGTGGAAGTGGGCTGACATCTCAATGGACTTCGTCAAAGGACTACCCAGAGCTCAGGGTGGTTATGATGCTATCGGGGTGTTGGTGGATCGACTGACGAAATCAGCTCACTTCTTAGAAATTAAGTAGTCAGGCCCAGTGAGTACCTTAGCACAGAGGTACGTAGACGAGGTTGTACGTTTGGATGGAGTCCCAAAGACTATCGTCTCAGATTGGGATACTCGGTTTACCTCACAAGTCAGGGGGGGTTACACCATGCTTTTGGCACCCAAATACGCCTTAGCACTGCTTTCCAACCCCATACTGATGGGCAGACGGAGTGGACTATCTATACGTCGGAGGACATGCTGCGAGCATGCGTTCTAGATTTCGGAGGGTCATGGGTACACCAATTTACTTTATTATAGTTCTCCTACAATAAATGCTTCCACTCTACTATTGTCATGGCACTGTTTGAGAATTTGTATGGAAGTCCATTTAGTTCACCCATTTGTTGGTCAGTCGTTGGTGAGACAGGTGCTCTTGGGCCAGAGGTACTGCAGAGCACCACAGAGAAAGTCTAGCTTGTACGTGAGAGGATGAAAGCGGCTCAGGACCAACAGAAGTCTTATGCTGATCGTCGGAGGAAGCCCTTGGAGTTCGAGGTGGGAGATCATGTGTTCTTGTAGGATTCTCCTCGACGGGGGTAGCGAAGCTTTGGGAAAGGGAGCAAGCTCTCACCTAGGTTCATCAGAACTCTCGAAGTGCTGAGGCGAGTCGGCAAGGTAGCATATCAGCTGGCCCTGCCACCTCAATTGGAGAAGGATCATGACATCTTCCACATCTCCTAGCTTCGTCGGTACCTACCCGACGACTCCCACGTTATCGACTGTGGAGAGTTAGATATAGAAGATGACACGACCTGCGAGGAACGACCAGTCCGGATCAAGGATCATAAAGAGAAAGTGCTATGTGGACGAACCATTCCATTGGTTCGTGTGTTGTGGAGGCATGGCGGCCTCGAGGAGATCACGAGGGAGCGGGAGACCCAGATGCACGCTCAGTAGTCAGAGTTGTTTTGACTTGCGTTTTCCCTTGTTCTTCTATGTTTTGTGTTGATCTTTTTCTCTGTACCTTTGATATATGGAATGCTTGGCTTGTCGGTTGTGAGACCTTTTGTTTCCTTGTTCTCTGGAAGTGTGTAGCATGTCCGGATGTGTAGGGAAAGGGAAAAACCTGATACTAAATCGAGACGCATTAATATAGATGCGATTGAACCTGTGCGGGTGAGTCAGTGCCGCATGAAGCGGATAATATCTCGACATAGGAGAAGGAATTTCCCAAAACCACATGTTCGGGTAGTGTGTAGGTTGTGTGGTGTTGGGGGTAGTATGAGTGGAAAAATCCTAATGTATGAATGTGGGAAGACCCAATTCTTAATCGAGATGCATTAATGAGGATGCGATTAATCCCGTACAGGTGAGTCAGTGCCGCCTCAAGCGGATAATATCTCGAAATAGGACAAGGAATTACTACCACATATGATTAGGGTTGTTTCTTGCATTCCTATTATAACGAGAACCATAAAAGGTATCTTGTTGGGTTCCTCTGGGTTGGTTTTTGAATTCTCAGGGACGAGAATGTTTTATGAGGTATTTGATGTAATGGCTCGGACCTCTCCAGCCCATTCCTTTGTCAAAAATAATGTCACGAAGTGTTCTGGAGGGTAAAATGGACTTTTCCCACACCTTCCAAAATTTTGAAACTACATGCCGTGTTGTTTGAGTACATGCCATATACCCCCTTTCCAGGTATACCCACTGTTTAAGGTCGTTTCCTTGCTGTGTGGAATAATGGGTGCACGTCGTGTGTCCAATACTACACGCCGTGTAGTCCACCACTGCGTACGCGTTACCATTCAATGGTTGTGTGTCGTGTTGGAGTCGTGTCCTTGCCGTGTGTAATAAATGGGTACATGTCATTTTTCCAGAACACACGCCATGTAGTCCCTCCCCGCATATGAGTTACCCAAAAACCGTGTGTTGACCAATCAATGGTCGCAGAGCCGTGTTGGAAACCGCGTGGAGACCATGTAAAATAACTGAATACACACCATGTACCATAATGTACATGCCGTTTAGTTTTTCATTTCTCTCCTATAAAAGGAGGGGCCCCTCCTTCTTTCAACTCACCCCCTCTCCTCCCCTTTCCTCTGAGCAGAGCTCTCCCAAGAGACTCAAAGGATCCTTTTCTTCCTTAACTTCTTCGCCCGAGCTCCGATATACGATCCGTCAGTGGCCATGGGATCGTAACGATGAGGCGGAACTTTTGAGCTTGGATCCATTATCTTTCATTTGGCCTTTCCTTCCCGACTTCCACACAAGGAGGTTTTTTCGGGACCCTACAAAAGTGAAGGACGACGACTGACGCCTTCAATGGCTGATCTGGGGGAGCGTTGTGACCAGAACCTATCGAGGTAGGGATCTTACCTTCGTCTCTATAATTTGTGCATCAGGTGGGGTGTGTGTTCTCTTGTTTATGTTAAACACTTTTGAACCGGTTAAATAAAGATAATAACTGGTTAAGGAACGGGGTTGGGAAGTTTGTTATTGATTTTACTTTATATCCTGTGATATTATGTTATGAATTGAATATTATTATGCCTACTAAAAATCACCATCGTTGGGGGCCTTTGCTTACGCAATTAAATGTTGCCATCTCCTTCTGGATTTTCTTACGGACGGAAATTTTGTGGAATGTGGAATTGGTTAATCACATAAATATGGCTATTAAAAATATGGAACCCTTGTGTGATCACCCTGGTTGAACGAAACAGAACAATGAACATGTGGTTGTTGGCTTGGATATGTGGCATGTGATGGGGTTGTTTTGTGGGTTGTTGTGGATAGGGTGAGCAGCGGGGCTGCGGTTGGCTTGGTTGTGAGGCCCAGGTGTGTGCGAGCGGGATACGTGGTTGTGAGTCCCAGGTGTGTGCGGGCGGGGAGAGTGTGGCAGCGTCAGGACGTTCTCCATTAGTAATAGTAGCTAATTAAAGGGAAATGGTGTGAGGTACCCAATACTCTTGTTTCTTATATACTACTACCTGTTGTGCTTGTATTTTGGTGAGTGTGGCTGGTGAGGTTGGGTGGATAGAATTTCTTGCTAGGTTCCTTCTGTTGTTATCACAGGACAATAGGATGTCTCCCCACTTGTGCACGAGAGCTTTAGGATTCCCTACTGAGTATACTTGTATGCTCACCCTACGTTTACTTTTAGGTTTCCAGGAGGACTACCAGGGTCGTGCGGGACCCTACTAGTCGGACAGTTGGAGTTGTTGCAGTTTTTGTTCTCTTGTTTTCTTTTGGTATTGTACATTGTTCTTTATGTACTTGTAACTTGTTATAAAATTGTTTAAACTTGCATGTGGGTTGGTTTGGGTTTATTTCTATATACTTGTTCTTTTCCATTTTAGTGGTTGACTTGTCCTATTTCCCGATCCTAAATTATAAAAAGTGTAATTCCCCCCATATTTGTGAAAACTCATACCCTTGGTGCTAGTCGCCCCCCCCGGGGCCTACTGGAGGCGGGACTCGGGGGGTCATTATCTCCCTTTCACCATTGCCATCTCAGGAAGGGCATCTTTGGTGGGAGGGGGTCGTGACATACATGGCCAGGCCATGCTCGTGAATTTTAATGCCATAGACCATGTATTACCCTAATATATGTCCTTTTTATGGTTTTCCACCAATAATAATAGTTCCCTTATAGAAATAACTTCCTTCTATTTTAATAATAATTAGGTATAATATCCTGATTATAGTAGTAAATATAATATTGGGTCTAGATTCTCATCCAAACATGCGATGATCAGCTTCGACTACAAATTATACTAAATATTCCATAAAGACATTAGATTAATCACTACATATAACTCTCAACCATGTTCCCATTGATTTTTTTATCACTATGATATATAAATGATCCATGGGGGACAAATTGGTAGAAATCACCAACCCATTCAAATAAGAGATTATTTACATCATGTAATCCCTAAGAACCCACATACACCTTAATCACCTACTAGATCCAAAAACTATATTTATTATTCACATATTTGTCATATGTATCCTTCCTTCATCCATAATGGAAAATGCCATCAAATGAGGTGTGGTACCCAACTCATCTATATACTAGACTCTTACAATGTGTAATCAATAATCATTCCATCATTAATAATCTCATTTCATTGATTTATTAGTGATCAAAATCCATACATACGACCCCTATTATGTGAATTAACAATTTTCCTCCATGAAAATTATTCACCATGACTAAAGAGTTACTTTTTATTGACATATTAAGTAGAAGAAAATGTACGGAAGCACATTATGGAGGTCTAAATGATGCAAAACAAGTGCATCACCCTTAACAAAACAATTTCACTCTAGCGGTTCAGATCCACTACAGTCATAAATAATGATTTTATTACTAGGACTAATCTTTTTGTCCATAATGTCTATAGAGAATTCCCCTTTCCTCCATATATGTTTTACTCCAATTCCATGTTCTAGGAACAACATTCATTTCCTTATTAAATAAATCAAGTCCTGTGAACTTATTATTCATTTTGAAATCATGTCAATTAGCCTCTTGGAATCAAAATATACCATTAAAATAGGGATATTGTACTGATTTCATATGGAGAGACAGATTTTCAACGCTCGAGCCTTTACCCCTATAAAATTTATTATCCCATATAATACACTGATAGAAAAGATCACGGATCTCCTATCATCCCTAACAATCCCCCTCCTCGCAAAACACTCACGGCACTAGAGACATCAATGTTTAATTTGAATCCACCGGATGGGGGGACACAATGAAACCAATGCCCAAGCAATCCAGATGGAAATAGAACATCATCGATCCCATGAGGCAGTAGTACCTCCTTGAGAAATGCATAACACGTTCCAATAGGAATCATAGAGATCAATTCATACACAAGAATCCTTACATGAGCCTGTATATACTTGAATGATCATCGAACACCAACTCGCACTCTGTTCCTGGCTTCCCATAGAACCCAATAGACAACAGTAAACATCATTCCACACATTTTACTTGCCTTGAAATTTTGATCCGCACCTTCAAACCATGCCTCCAGAAAGACTATTAATGAATCCTCGGTATTCCCCACGAAACCCCCCATCATTCCTTTTTTAGTTACCAAAAAATAGGGAATGGGAATATACATGTGGCTCCCCAATGTGTAATACCAAATATATTTTTAATGTTTCACATTATATATTATAAATATCATTGTATTACGATGTAAAATTCAAAGGCAATTTCTTATGCCAATGAAGAAAAATATAGGGCATTACACATGGGAGACCAACATGTATTTGATGGTAATCCACTTTCATTGGCATGATCATAAATCCATAACCCCATATAACTCCGAGGATAGGTATAATCCCCATTGATCCCAATTATATGTAATTAAACCATAACATCACTAACAAGTAAATGAAATATTGACAACCATTTATATATTTATATAATCACCAATGGAGAACACATGATTCATATATATGGAATCTTCAATCGATATCTCTCTCATATATATGTATATATGATCACACTAATGATTGGTTTCAATAATAACATTATCATATAGGTAACTAGATATCAATAATAATTTTTTAGGATTCCAAAATATGTATTAAATCTATAAAAGATCCTTGGAATATGAAATTGATCCCCACTAAATAGTGTGGTGAGCCTAACCTATATTTCACTCTACTTACAAAAATTTCACATAATTCTAGGTAAAGTCCACAATATAATTTTACCGATAAAATGTAACCCTCCAAGATTTCATAGTACATTATCTCTTCAAATTAATTCAATAAAATGCGTTACACGCAACACCAAGTTTGTCTGTACCACGACTTACCAAACTAGCTCTCCAATAAGAGGTTATGAATAATATTAACTGAATTTTGAATTTTATATACTCCATATAATTTAATAATCCATATTATATGTTTCTTAGACATAATATAAGAACAAATTTATTTTTTTCAGATAAAAGAATTATTTTTCAAAAAAATAAAATTTTACCACGATTTAATGGTGAACCCTTTTTAAAACAAATATTTGACACAATTATATTAAATATAATTAAATTAAATTATTATTTAGAATAAGGATATAAAAATTTAGTTTGTATAAATTTTTGAACTTTTCTGATAACATTCATTTTTTTATGAATAGTGAAAAATACTAAATTTTAATTGAAAACATATTTTTTAATCAAAATAATTTGTAGTGTTGAATTGTGATTTTTAATGGTTTGGGAAGTATAATTAGATTCTATTTTTATCATTTAATACAATTTCAGTCATTATCAGAAAATTTCACATTTAAATTTGACATAAACACATGTCAATCTTTTGTCAGTTTTTACTTTTTAAAAACCCACTTTTTGGTTTTGACAAAGGGAACAAATTTTAAATTAATTAATTAAACTTATATTTTTTTAATTTGGTAAAATAAAATTTATTTTTGAATTTGGAATATCAAAATTATATTAGGGTGAATATTTGGTATTTTTCTGAAAACAGTCATTTTTTTGATGAATAGTTACAAACACTACGTTATTGTTTAAAACCAACATTTTATTTAAATAATTATTCATTTTATTTAAAGTTATTTTAAGTCAAAATAGATATATAATACCTATATAATTTCAATGTATTTCAATGGAGTCACATTATAATAAAATTAGATGAATAAAGTTTCATTGAACTTTTTAACGTCTTTGACCCACCTTATAGGCACATTTGCAAATTTGTATAAAACGTAATGTTACCACTTATGTGAATTGATTTTCAAAATTCCAAAAGACACTGTTGACATCAGTATGTAAAATATGGATCAATAAAATGAACATTATATTTGGTGAATGGTAATTATTGACTTTTATTTACCACGGTTAAAAGTAAATTGGGTAATTAAAGGTCAAAATGATATTATAATTACCCTAATACATGTCCTAATTCTATTGGATAAGTTTATATCAAACAAAATCAATCTTAGGACTAATATATGATCATTTTGGTCCATGTGGATTAGATTAGGACATTTATTTCTATTTCATTAAAAGAAGAGTTAAAAGAGTAAAATTCAAAGATTAATTACTAAACCATTTGTAATATAGAGTTATAAAAAAGATAAATTCAACTATTAATATTCATTATGAAGATAATAAAATTTAATACATAATGGAATTTTATTTATAATTTTTACAAATTAAATAATTAAGTTTAACTGTGACACAAGGATGATGCAGTAATTACTTTATCAATGAATGAATACAATAATTGATATTATAAATATCAAATTAAATATAAATCGAGTCTTTTGATTCCATACACTAATTTTCTAGGTGAATATGACATTTTTGTTTCAATTTAATGTATTTATTTCTAATTAATAAACTTTTTATTACTTTGAAAAAAACAAAATACCAAATAGTGTCAAAATTGACATAAATGATTTTTTAAAACAAATAGTATGTTATTAATTGATATAATATTTCAAAAAATGTATGGTTTTGAAAAAGAACAATGATAAGGTTATGTATATAAATAATTAACCACTCTGGGTTCTCTTGGATTTTTATTGTTTGTTTATTAACTATTTATTATAATAATACAAGAGGACATGGTAAAAGTTCAACTATTTAACTTAGAGTTAAATATAAAAGATAGGGTTAATTTGGTGAAAGAAACATGTCTAAACCTATTGGATCAAATTATTTCGACCCTTACCCACCTTATTTTATAAATATATAAATTTTGATCCATTAGAAACCGAAAATGATTTTATAATAAAATAACATTTCAATCATTTCCTAAATTGACCCTCACCTCTCTTATAAAAGGGCACTTCCCCTTCTCTCAAAATCACAACTCCAAAGCCATTTTCTTGATAAAACCCTACCAAAATCTCCTCCCAACATCCCTCAATTATTCCTAGAGTCCTTCCCTTGAGAATAAAGCCTGCCTATGGAGCCCTTTTATTCAAATCGAAAGGAAACACCCAAAGAAGAGATAATTATTTTATCACCTCTTTCAATGTTCTTTTCTTCTTCCACATTCTCTTTATTTGTTATTTACACACCAAAATAATAACATCAGTACCTTATAAATACTATTATGTTATTATAAATATGGTACAACCCTATACATTATTCTATCCATCATATGAATGATTATGTCATCATGCCTGCGTACGTACGGCTTACCGTCTCCACATCGTGGTGTAATTTGTTATTCAAAAATATGTTTTTTGGGTGGATATAAGGATGAGTAATTTGTATATAAGTGTTGGAAATATCCTGGTAATTTATATGTACAATTAATATACCATCTAGTTACACAACTTTTAATCATCCAGGAAATGATATTGTCGCTTGTGTGTACGTAAGACTTACCGTCTCCACAATGCAATGAGATTCATTTCCATGTTCACCATTCAACGATGATTATAAAAATATATATTATTAATGGGAATATAATATATGACATAATAATTATACTTCAAATATATATCTGTACTCATATATAAATTATTCACTTACTTCCATTCAATATGACATGAAAATGGAAACATCATTTACTCGTACATACGACCTACCGTCTCAAAAAACGGTGCTTTCCATTTCATATATCTATCTTTTATACATATTTATTTTCTAAATATATATTATATTTAAATAATTATCTATATTTTTGATGTATTAAAATCATGATCTAAATTATACAATCAAGAATAACAAGTTAAAACATGTACGATAAAGAAATCGATTATTACCCAAAATGTTAATTTAACATGGAAATCATTAATAGATGGGTAGTATAAGGACATAAATGAATAATATATGATATAATAAATTTGAATATGGTTCTGGTATAATTTAACAACATACTATGGTCATTATACATGAGGTTAAATGTACCCCCGACCAAAGGAAAGTGCAAGGTAAGGGTTAATTCCTCAATCTTATTATTATCTGAGATTGTTCATGTGTAAGTATTTTCTTGGACATATTTATTATCCATGACTATATTTCATAAAATACATTTAAAAATTATTATATTAAAGTAATATTTAACTGAAACATCATTTTAAATGTTTTATATATTTATTCTTCTAAATACTTTACAATAATTTCCATGTTTTAAAAATGGTTTTAAGGATTTATTTATATGGACATGAATTTTTTAAATGTTAATTACATTAAAAAGTTTCAAAGTGGTGTGGGAAAATATTATTCAAAAATATCTTTTAAATTAATTCCTTTATAAATGTGTGACCTTTAAATTATTTCACCGAAGGCATATTTCTCATGAAAAGTACTACCGATCATTCTCAACTATGTGAACATCCTTTACTGGATATTATTATTGATTAATGTTGATTTATTATAATTCAATCATCCATATTGTAATGAATGATTTATAATATTTTTAAATGTGGATGTGATATTTTTATACCATTCATAGTTTAAGGTTTAAGTATTGGCATTTTCTATGCTAGTTTTAATATGATTGTTTATGTTATGTTTCAACATTTTCATATGAGGAATGTAGTAAACTTAGTATGTGATGGGTGGGGCCTTCTATATCCACTTGATGCATTAGTAGATATCATGAGACAAACTAGTGTCTTGGAACAAGGTCGTGACAACAATTTGATTTGTAGTATTGTCATGAGGACTTGACTATGTAGTAATGATGTCTGGCGTTATGCATTCCAAAATTATGAAATTAATTATTACATGTGATTATTCGAATAGTCGGATATCCATGTGCATGGTTATTTGGAACTTTTTTATTTATTTTCTTCATATTATTTTCATTATTATGTTTAAATGCCTGTTGTTGTTTTTACTCAACTTTCCTTTACCGTTTATAGCTACCGCTAAATTATTTACCCTTACTGAGCATCTGAGTTCACCCATTTCTTATTATTTGTCTTCCCATGAAACCAAGAAGTGTATTATGTTTCATATGCATGGTTAATATAGGGGAATAATGGACTTCTCAATAGATTATTTATGTTGTTTTTTCTTTTTGAATGAGTATTGTAATGTCAATTTACGTAATCTATTTTACAAGACTGTTAAACTAATCGGTACTTAGGGACATGATTCCATGTAATCATGAAAATGTATTAAAATAATGAACCGAATATGGGTAACTAGGGTTGGGGAGTTACATGAAATATATGTCCACATATTTATAAAACCATTATAGGTATGAAATTTCATCATAAATAGAACGGGGAACAAGATGTGAACTACAGATAAATGATATTGATCAACAAATAATGGTCTTACATGTTATGTTTTATAAATTGTCTTTTATTTTAGGGTGTTTGATTCATTTAACGTGTCTATTAGTAAACATTAAAATATATCCTTCAATCCAATGAAATGAAATTTCTTAATTCATATTCATATGTTATGATCTTAGGATGAACCTGTAGCTTCAATAGAGATCCTCAAACCACTACTCACTAGATAAAATTCTAGATACATGTATTCATGACAACAATATTGGTGACCTCATAGATAAAAAATAAACTATTACAGAACCAACTTGATAAAAATCATGTGGTTAATTCTATAGTGATGGATTTATAATAGAATAGAATTATACAATAAATGGATATATCTTAATAGAGCCTCCAGAAAGTAAATACCCATATACTATCCCATAAATAGAAGATGTTAGTGAGTCATCATGGATTATCACAAAATGAAAATTCAATAGTAATTCATAACAATAGAAAAAAACACTTCCCCCCTAATATTTATGAGGTAGATAATGGACATTAGGTCCTAAATATTGATCACAACCCTCCCTGTGTGATCCCCTTCCACTAGTCAACACCTCCACATATATAACATTATTATAACCCTTATAGAATTTACTAGGGACTCTAAGAGTATCTGGAACTGATCAGAAAGAACATGGTTATTAAGAGGAGGGCTCTACAAGGGTGGTATAACTTCATGGTTGAACTCATATTCCCATTCCCACAGATCAATCTTGTTATCACATCATGGTGTAGACTAAGAAAAAAGATGATATTCTAGATCTCCCTTAATTATCCAATCAATACATTATGATATTGATTGAGGTGTAGACCAATATTCATTATTTTATTAAATAGAAGAATATGAGGAAGAATTTTGGAATACCATAATATTAACAAGGGAGAAATCCCATATTCATACTTCTACATACGAATCTTGTAATAAACATTGAAGTTATTAAATATGATGCATGTATCCCTTATTCAATATTATATACTACCATTATATCCTAGAAGGAGTTAATCCAACCAATTAATATATTCAAAACAAAAATAGGGTATATGCCTATATTCCTATTCCCATTCATATAAATTTCTTGTCAATATATGATAATGGCTATACATGTAACAACCCAAAGTTTTATCAATGGAAATTTCCATCTTATTTTAATATAGTATAATCACATGAAATCCATATATAATGAACTAATAATTACTATGTGACCTTTATATATAATATTTTCACTCTTATGTTTTGAATTTTGAAAATCTAATGTACAAGGTTACGATCAATAAGATGTTTTTAGTCCAATAAGAAAAACATAATTTTTGGGGAAAGTAACTGACATGTATGAATAGTAATGTTACCCTTATGAATAATAATACAACCCTTATGAATATTAAGTCATCAGAGTGAATAAGTTCACATACCAATGAATGTATAGATAAAATTTATTTAACTTATAAGGCAAAATATGATATAATTATATCACTGTGTTTGTATTTTTATGAATCTTGTATATTTAATTAAAATTTTATTATTAATTTAATAATTTAAATGAAAAATTATTTTCATAACATTTATTCATAAATAATTATTTTCATAACTTTTGATGATATGATAATTTTAAGATACCTTGGTTATTTTTTCAAACTATTAGGATGACAGTTTTAATTATAAAAGTTGTATTCTTAAATTAAATTATGATTTTAATTTTGATATTAAATTTAAAATATTTAAAAAATTATTTCTCTAAAATTAATTTATTTTTCAATTCTACATGTTGAAAAATGGTATTATTTATTTTTTTGTATTTTTCTGAAATATTTTAATTTTTGATGAATAATAAAATATGGAAATTTATGACAAATGCTAAAACAAGAATTTCAACATCATGCTTGATTCATGGATGATGTAAGTGTCCAATGGTTAGAACACACATGCTCTATTTACAATTTTAGATCACATGAATAAGTACTATTCATAGTCTTGATCAAAACTATTAGACTAATGATTAAAATAATGGGGAACCCCACCCATCATCCACTATAAATACCACCCCTCTTTACTTCTTCAATTCACTCTATCAAGAATTTTTTATAGTCCAAATTATACTCAAATAACTCCATAAGACCCTATACCATGTCCAATGTCCCTTGGTCTCTTCAAAATACCAAAAATTATCCCATAAATAGGCTCTCATGAAATATTTATTGAAGAGGAATATACCTATTTTCATTTCGTTTATTTTCTTTCAAGTTCCATTATTTATTTTTCTTTCCTAACATCATTTAATAAAAATTTTATGATAACTACATTACATTAAATTTACTAGAAATGTGATATGTTAATGGAACAATTCATCCTCGTATCCTATTTCCCCTCCTTTTATAATAGAAATTAAAACACCAGCTAAGTAGTGTTAATTTGTCACATTCAAGGACGACGGGTTTTAAATTTCAATTATCGTAATAAATTATTTTCTTGAAACCATTATTATAGTGGAACCAGAATATATTATATGTACTATTTCTAATTTAATTTTTTGTAATCTTTTGTACACAAGATATTTATTTATAAATAAAAATGTTCTCAATGTAATCAAAAACCACAAATTAACAAAAAAAAGTTATAATTAATATTTTACAAAATGATTCATCTTCTCTTAAAATTACCAAATTAAATTTATAACCATGTAATCTTATGGAAATTAACTGATAACATAAAACAAAAATTCTGCATAACCATTCTCATCTTACATTTTTATCCTTACATATATATAAGTAAACCAACTATGAAAACCATAGAATCAAATGCTCCAAAACAATGAAATTGAACCTCTTAACCCATAAAAATGGGCATTAATAAACTAAATAAGTTTATAATAAAAAAATTACATAAATTACAAGTCCTAGAAATATTTATTAGTAAATTTTATTTGGTTATACATGAAATTAACATCAACTAAAGAACACCTTCGGACTTCAGGTAAGAGATTCTATATGAACCTCTATTATTCCATCAGATTGGTCTATCATTATTTTTAACAAAATAATGTTATCCATTTTTCTGTAAATAATTAAAATGTTTCTTACACTTTTCAGAATCATGTATTTCATTCATTATTAACTTTCATGGATATGAATTTTTTATGTTGTTCCCTCCCCAATACATCTCGATTAGAAAATCCGTTTTAAAGGAACATCCCGAATTCATAACCAACTTCAAGTGAACTATGTCATCTATTTTAAGACAAGATTGTTTTTATGAAATAAATAATTTTATTATGAAAAACTTCTTGGTAAACTTATGTATCTATATAAAATATTATTCACTTTTCTATTTTGATGTCTCTTTAGTATTTTCCTTAAAACCGCACTAAAATGTTTAATTTATAAAATTTAATAAATACTCATCATACATGGTGGAACATCCATTTGACATCACATACCATGATATATTCCAATTTAAACTTATAAATTAACATGTATTTTTTAATTCTATTCTTTCATATACATTTGTATGATACTCCCATTTAATATACATTATGCCATGATTATGATACCCATTTTTCCCATGGGTACCCTTATGTTTATGTATGATTGATAATGTATAATTTTATATGGGGAAATAATATTCATGAACATGTTATAATGGGTGAACCATGATATCATTCCAATGTATTGGATAAATTTTTACCTCATTAGAGATAATGTGCAATAGTATTGGTCATTATCCTTGACTTGTGCTACCTTATGAAACGATCCTGGTGGCTAAACTTGACTTATGCTCCTCTATTTCAAACAAGACATGAATCATGCTAATGTATTGTTTCAAGTTCCTAAAACATTTCTATGACTCAAATGTTTATATTATCCCATGTTTATATGTTATGATTTCTGATGTTCCATAACATATTATATCATTATTTCATTCCTTCTAACCCATGTTCTAAAGAGTTACTATTATATTAATTCCATTACTGGGATTTTAGATAATACCTTCTTTCATGGTATACCTAGGTTATACTATGGATATGTATGAACACAATCGGATTTAGGAGCACATTATAAATAATAAATTAATAAATGTTTTGTTTATTCCCATCTATTTAGTTTTATATACCTAGTCTTCTATGACACTGGACATTACGATCCATTGCTTGCAATATGATAATTAACATGATTAAAATTATGTAATGAAATTTTTAAAAGGCTTGGGTCAATATAGGTGGTATCAAAGGATGGTCCAGTTATTTTTTGAGATTTCGAATGGATACCTTTTTTAAGAACCATACTGATGAGAGTAAGTATAACAAATAATCCATATATGTTGGTAAGTATATATTAAGTGGTTTTTTATGAAAATACATCCATGTTCAGATACGAACAATTGGATGTGGCACTAACATAGATGTGCCTAATGGTAAAACCTAAAAAGACCACTTTGAGATACACTGAAACTGGAACTGTTGCACGACAATGGGCTTGGCTGCACTCTTGTTTTGACACTACTAGGGGATATTCATTGGTAAATTCATAAGATTTGTGAAAACCATTATTAAGGGATTAGAAAATATCCCATAAGAATATATGTTGAGAAATAGATCAATTATAACCAAGATTTAAACCAAGGGAATCACAAGTTATGATATAATTTTCCTTTAAGATTTTATCATTTTCTGTTTACGGTTTCCTTTATACTTAATAGCTACGTATTAAATCCTTCTAATTGTAATTTATTTTTCGTAGATAATGTTTGGAAATAGAAGAATAGGTTCCAAAAATCATCTTGATAGGTAATGTGAATTTCCCCTAATGATATTCCAAATAAGATGAGAATGGGAGATCAAAACAACATGATTATACTTGGTCAGCTGGCTTATGTTATAGATAACTACATGAATCATGAGGAACACCAAACACCTCCAAGGAAAGAGAAATTTGTCATCGAATCCTTCATTTGGAAAAGGCCCCCCATGTTTAGTGGATATTCATATCCTCTACTAAGGTAATAGTGGATTAACTCCATTGAAAAGAAACTCCCTATCCTCTAGTGCACGAAAGAAGAGAATGCCATGTTGTAGTTCTATAATTTTGATGGGGAAGCTGATCAATGGAAGAAACTGATCAAGAATACAATGTGCCAAGAGGAAATTGATTTTATTGCTTTTGAGGAATTCATGAAATTATTTTCTAATAAATAAATCCCTGAAACCTCCATCTCAAAATAAAAAGAGACTTCCTCAGACAAAATAAGAAGGAAGAAGAGTCACTCGGGGTGCATGAAGAAAACTTCCCAAGGATTGAAATATACACCCCAATAATTTTCATGAACACCAAAAAAAAGGTGGATCATTTTTTAGTGGACTAAATATGAGTTTCTGAAAAGTGTTGTCAATTCGAGACTTCAAAGATTATGATGATATTTTCTATTATCCCTTAAGCATGAAAGGGATATTGGAGACTCTCATTGGTCTCATGGTCATGGTGAAAAATAGTGACAAATGAAGTCTAATATGGGTGTTACAGAAAATAAATCCCATGATGGAATGAATATCGAACATCCCACATGTCAAAATTTTGGGAAGGAGTATCTTGTGAACACTCTTAAGGGAACCATGAATTACTTCAAATGTGGAAGAATGAGGCATCTGTATAAAAACAGCTGGAGGTATATAAATAATCCCACTGATTTGGAAGAATAAAGGATGTTTTAGATCAATATTAATCATATAGTGTAGTTTTACAACTATAAGGATCATGGACATTATGTGAACAATTGTCCTAAGCCAAGGGTTATTAGGAAAAATCAAAAACAACATCTAGGGAAACAATGAATAGATTATGCTATAACTACTATTGAGGTGGAGTCAGATATATATCTGGTGGTAGGTATATTGGTTATTTATTCAATAATAGGAAAAAGTAATATTTTATTATTTTTCTATGCATTCTTTCATATCTTACATGATTTATTAGAACTATTCAAACACCACCTCAAAATTTGGAGGTTGAGTTATCTGTGAGAACATCGAATGGGGAAATTATTGTATCCATGATTTATAAAACCTCCCCAGTAATTTTTTTTTGACTAAACCTCCATTAAAATTTGTCCATACTTTATTTAGTGGAGTTAGATGTTATGTTGGGAATGGATTGTATATCCCTATAAAAATAAAAAATCAACTGTTAGGAAAGGGAGATCACTCTTTACATATCAATCCATCCTCCAAATCCTTATCAGCGTAAGGAATGAAATGAATATCCTTTAGAATAATTGTATCATCCATGGACATTACTTTCTTATTATAATGAATATATTTTATCAAATTATTGAGACAAATGAGAGAAATTTTTTCAAATAAATGCACGTTGTGAGGGAGTACACTGATGTATTCCCTAAATATTTTTTTGACCTTCCTCATAATCTAGAGAATGAGTTCTCAATTGAAATTATTCCAGGATCCCAATTTATGTTAGTGAAATCTCATAGAAGGGCCACTATTGATATGGAAGAGCTGGAAAAACAGTTATAAGGGAATCTAGAGAAGGGTTTTATACGCCCGAGTGCTTCATCATGGGGTGCATGAATCCACTTCATCAAAAATAATGATGCATCAATGTGGATCTATACTGAGTATTATGAGATCAATAAAATTATTATAAAGAAAAATTATCTGATTCCACAGATAGATTACATGTTGGATCAGTTTCATGGGTCGAGTTATTTCTATAAGTTTGAATTTCATTTGATATATCATTAATTAATGGTGATCAAGGATGATATTCCCTAAATAACTTTTTGAACGAGGTATGGAAACTATGAGTTCATTGTGATTCCCTTTAGACTCATTAATACATCATAAATATTCTTGGATCTAATTAATATAGTGTTTAGATATTACATTGACAAATATGTGGTAGTCTTTATCATTGATATTATGATTTTCTCTATGGGCAAGGAGGAACATGAGGAGAATTTGAATACTGTGTTGATGGCTTCGCGAAGGGAGAAAATCGATTTGAAGAGTAGTAAATGTGAGTTATATATAAAAGAATTGTCATTATTGGTTCATGCTATCACATTAAAAGGAATATCTGTGGACCCTTCCAAAACCACGTAAATTGAAGAGTGGCCCAGGCCAATAGCTGTAACGGAGATCTGTAGCTTTCTAGGAAAACTCAGGTATTATTGATAATTTGTGAATAACTTCTCACGATATTCAATGTCAATGACCAAGCTAAAACTGAAGAGAGTGTTTTTTCCTGGAATCAACAATGATAGGAAATCATAAAAGATCTAAAAAAGAGGTTTATCATTGCAATAATACTCACACTCTAAACAAGAGGATAAAACTTTGTTGGGTACATTGATGATTAAATTAAAGTATTAGTCTCTGTACTGATAAAAAATGATAATGTGATATCTTATGACTCATGTAAGCTGAAAATCTATTAGCAAAACTATATCACACGTGATCTGTAGTTGGAAGATGTTATCATTACATTGAAAATCTTGCTCGATTATACTTATAGGGAGAAGTGTCATATGTATACTGATAATGATATCCTAAAATATATATTCACATTGGAATAGAATCATTTGAATTGAAAAATATGGCTATATATCATCAAGTATTATGACATACCAATCCACATCAATCCTAATAAGGCAAAAATGGTGGCATATACTCTATGAGGAAAGGTCATGCATATATTTCAGTGATGATAATTGAAAGTGATCCAATCATATCTAATTTATAAAGGATATACATGGTAATAATAATGGTAGGAATATAATTAATCATTATTAAATGATCTCCCATCCATGCTTCATAGAGAAAATAATGGATGCTCAAAGAAAATATGTGGATATTCAGAAACATGTGAAAGATATTATAAATAAAAAATCCTCTATGTTCAAGATTTATGTGGAAGGAATCATAATATTTTGGTCATGATTATATGTACCCTTCAATCCAAAGATAAAAAATGACCTTTTTGATGATGCACATTGTTCAACTTCTTCTATTCTCTACGGGATAAGAAAGATGTATCAAGATCCCAGAGAGAATTTTTGGTGGGAATATATGAAGACGGAGATTACGGAATATACATCAATGTTCATGGTATGTCAACAAGTGTAGGTTGAAGGAAAAAAGTATAAGTGGATGATGCAACCACTATCCATACTAACATGGAAGTGGGAGAGCATCACCATAGACTTTTTCAGTGGTCTTCCCAGGTTAACTAGAGGAAACAATGATATATGGGTTATTGTGGATCATATTTCAAAGGCATCTCACTTTATTGCAATTATATAGGACTTATTGTTGGATAAAATTATGTGTATATATTTCGAAGATTTCTTATGGATACATGGAGTACCAATTTATATTTTATGTGATAGATATCCTATATTCACCTTAGTGTTTTGGAAAATACCCAAACAGGCTATAAGCAATGAACTGAACTTCAGTATGGCTTATCATCCTCAAAGTGATGTACAATTTGAGTGAACTATTCATACACTAGAAGAAATTTTGGGTTTTTAACATATGTACTTTAAATGGGTATGGAACAAACATCATCCAATTATCGAATTCTCCTACAACAACAGTTTCAACTCCAGTATCCTAACGGCACCATATGAATCAATTTATGGGAAATGCTATCAAACACCATCATGTTGGGATAAAGGTAGTGAGTGTATACTATTAGGACCTAAAATTGTTAATGAAATGGTTGAGTATGTGAAAAACATTCAATATCACATCAAGATAACCTTAAGTCGATAGAATAGTTATGCATATAATCATCGATGAGTCCTTGAGTTCCATGATGGATAGATTTTATTCCACTTCATATCTCCATGGATTATGTTCAATAGGATTGGGAAAAAGGAATGTTAAGTCCTAGGTACATCATTCCCTTCAATATCCTTATAAATGGCCATTGGTTCTAACTCACATACTCTCATTACTTTTATTGGAAACAATAATCAAGAATATTCATCGTCTTGAAAAAAATATTAAACTATTGATTAAAATAATGGGAAACCCCTCCTCTCCTCCAGTATAAATACAACCCCACATTACATATTCTCTTCACTTCTATCGAGCCATGTTGATAGTCCAAAATATTCTAAAATATCTCCCTAATAACCTATCATATTTCCATCAACCCTTGGTCTATTAAATTTTCCAAAACCTCTCACATAAATAGGATCTCAAGGGAGATATATTCCATAGGTAAATTTATGTTTTCATTAATTTCATTTTCTTTCATGTTCCTCTCTTTATTTTTCATTATTCTGCTCATTTAATCGAAATGCGTTTATAACTATAGTTACCTAAACGTACTTTAATGTTTTTATGTTAGTGTAATTATTTATAATCATCTCTCCTTCCTCTTCCATTTTATACTAGAAATGAAAACACCAACCAAGATTTGTTAATTTATCACATTCAAGGATGATAGGTTTTCAATATCTATTACCATCTTCAACTGTGGTAATGAAACCATTTTGATGGTTTAACAAGACTAGAAAATATATATGATGTTTATTTTATGGTTCTAGAATCTTTTTTACATATGATATTAATTTATAATGAAAATATGTTCGATGCGATCAAAAACATTCAATTAACCAAAACATTTATCATTAATGTTTTATAAAATTATTCATATTTTCTCAAAATAACCAAAAACAATTTTAACCATGCAATTATCTGGATGATCAATAATAACATAAAACATAAATTATAGACAACCATTCTCATTTAACATGTTTATACTTACATGCATATATGTTAACCAACTATGAAAACCAGGGAATAAAATTCTCCCAAACAATGAAATTGAACCTCTTAACCCATAAAAAAAGGTCATGAATGTACATAATAAGGTTATAGAAAATAAATTAAATAAATAATAGATTGAGAAAATATTTATTAATGAATTTAATTTAGTTATCCAAGACATTATGATCAGGTTAAGAACACATTTATACTTCTGGAAAGGGTTTCTACCCGAACCTCTATTATTCCTTCGGGTAGCTCTGCCATCCATTAAACCCAAATTATGTTATATATTAATTTTATGTAGATAATAAAAATTCTATTTAATTTATCCAAATTCATTTATAAATAACCATTCATTATTCACTTTCAGGTATATACATGTATGTAAGTGGTTCCCTCCTCAATATATCGTGATAAGAAATCCCGTTTTAAGGGAACTTCTTGAATTCTTACCAAATTTCATGTGCACCCTATAATCTTCTTTCAAACTAAATTGTTTTTTATAAAATAAATCATTTTATTATTAAGATCATCTTGGTTCACCTGTGGTTTTATATAAAAAAATATTATCTTTCCTATATTAATGTCTCTAGTATTTTCCTTATAACTGCACTAAAATGTTTTAATGATAAAATTCATTCTATGCAATTGTTACTTGTTCTCACATCTATTTGAAATAACATATCATGATATATTCATATTTTACCTTATAAATTTCTTTTTATATTCTAATTAATTTATTTTATGGACACTTGTATGATACAACCATCTATTATGATTTATGAATTGACTATGATACCCATTTCTTTACATGGGTATCCATCGGATTGTGTATGATTGATTATGTATTATTATATATGTGGAAAGAATTTTCATGGACATGTGATGAAGGGTGTATCCAGATAGTGATCCAATTAATTGGGGAATGTTGAGTCTCATGATATGTTATGTGCAAGGGTCTTTTTTATTATCCTTGACTCATGCTACAATGTGAAATGGTCTTTGTGGTTAACCTTGACTTGTACTCATCTATGTGCAATGAGACATGAATAGTGCTAATGTAATGTCTTATGTTGGATACACATTACTATAACTCCACATTTATATGATCCCATGTTTACATGTTATGATTCCATATGTTCTTTTCCTTTTTATATCATTATCTCATGCCTTTTAACCCATGTGATAATTCTTTATTCTTATCTTTGTTCACATACTAGGCTTTTAGCTCATCCCTTATTTCATGTTGTCCCCATGTTATCCTATGAATATATATGATAAAAATGTTATTTAGGATATATTTAAGAATAATAAATAATTAAATATTGTTTTTTGTCCCATGTTTTTAGTTTTATGTTCCTAGTCTTCAAAAACACTAGACTTTTTGATCCTTGGCCTGTAATATGATGATTTATTATCGTTAAAATCATTTAATTAAATGTGTAAAAGGATAGTGTAGCTATAATTATAGAGTAGGACCTTATCACTACTCCCATTCTATAGGATTGTTATCATAAATTAATGAAGATTGAATACATGTATTTGTCTAATTTTCTAATTCCCAAAAAATTTTACTAGAAAATTATAATAGTCATATTAGTGAAGGCTCATATCGCTTCTTTTAGTGGTGGATTTCACCATCATATCACAACATTCACTCCAGACTAGTCACATAATTGTATATTCACCACTATATTTTGTGGATATTTCTACACAATCACTCAGGAGTAGGATCATATCATTGTCTTCTCCATTTGAGTTTGTTGTTTTATCCAATAAGTCACTCAGGAGGGGGATCATATACCAACCTCCAACATATGAGTTCAATGACATATTAAAACATTAAATCATTAATTGGATTATATCACAACCCCTATAAATGGATACATGCTTAATGTTCTACTACTAATATGAGGTCATGCTCATATATCTTCCCATGAACCTGAATCACATTGGAATTTTCTAGGGACCCCCATTGAGGAACAAGACCATAATCTTATCCTCACCAAATAATCATATCAGAATATTCATATAGTGATGGAGGATCAACAAAGATCTCA
Source organism: Viscum album (assembly GCA_963277665.1). Taxonomy (NCBI): domain Eukaryota; kingdom Viridiplantae; phylum Streptophyta; class Magnoliopsida; order Santalales; family Viscaceae; genus Viscum; species Viscum album. The sequence continues at coordinate 413,807,530 of OY728153.1, read as the reverse complement.
TATACATGTAACAAATAATATACAATAATAACACTAAATTATTATATAATATATCAAATAAAGTCACCATTATATTCTGAAGATGAGAATGACACTTAGGATGGTTCATAAACATGTGGTTTTTTGTCCAAATTACTCTAATTCAATAATGATTTTGGTTTTTTCCCCAATAATTTCGATGAAATGTTTTATATTTCCTAGTGGTATTTAACAATAAAACCACAATGACATCTATATAACATCCCTGATAAGTTTCAATATGGTTGAAACTCTCTAGTATTTGTTAATGGACAATCAAGAATCTTCCAAATCATTATCACTGGAAGAAGTAAACTAGATTTCAAGAGGTCCTCTAGGAGGGTCCATGATTAGAAACTCTATATTTCATCCCTAAATTACACATCCTATAGATATTAAAAATAAATATATTAAGATCAATTGGAAAATGTGTCATATTATTTCAAATTAATAGTGTATTTATTACCATAATGGTTCTCCCCATAGAAAAATTTCCATCAACCCTAAAGTTCATTAATAGAAAATATGTTTTGGAGGTCATATATATATGTTGATATCAATCCTAAATGGAATTCCTCCTTAAAAGGAAGTAATATAATGTAAATAATATAGATCTCCTATGGTTCTTATTATAGTGGTCCCATAATAGTGATATGTCTCTCTTTCATTAAGTTAATCATAAATCTAAAGATTATTCAAGGAAAACATCATAATTAGGAGAAATTTGAAATTCAAATATAAAAAGACCCAGTGGATTATCTTTATTCAATAGTGTTTCACTCAAATAAATTAGTCATATTTATTTATGATCATCTTCTACATCTCCCCTATACCTTATGTTCTCATATAAAATAAAGGAGATTCCAAAAAACCTAGATCCCAAAAATTTGGAAGTAGATTATCATGCACCTTTTTAGATCATGTAGAATAATGAATCATTAATAATGGTTAACATAAACAATTTATCAGAAAACAACTAACTAAATTATGTGTACAGATAATGTTGTAGACCATATCCATTTCTTTGAATGAAATTAAAATGGAATTAAATGAGGAATGTACAAAGACTCTATACTTGAATCTTGTGATGTATACTTTATATCTATCCACCATGTTTTTTTGTACAATGATTTTTCCAATAACACCAAGGTATTATTAAATCATTTCCATCCAATGAAATTGGATACACTCTCAACTATATGACATCAACGTTTTGGAAGACAATGTGTATTCCATCTACATACATTCATCAGAGTATAAATACTCTTAATTAAGTAATCATTGAGGCCCCACCCAATGTGAACAATTGTGGGGGGTGTACATAGAGAATTAAATTTTACCCCAAATCAAGGATAATAAATTCCATCATGAAATATTAGTAACAATTGTTTCATTTCAGATCATGTCATATGAAATATAACATTGTATTCTAACTGGTATGTCTAACATAATTATTCCCCTCATAAACCTAGAAAATGTTTCACATAGAACAATTGATCAACTCATGACACAGATATATTAAATAGGTCCTCTAACCTAAGGTAAGTGATATCTAAAACCATGAATCAACTATCATTTTTGATGATCCCATCCCTATAATCTACCTTACACCCACTACATGATAGAGTTTAATAATGAAAAGTTCATATGATCATGATAGTCACTGCCTCAAGATAATTATGGGAGGAGTGGTAGACTATAGGGTTATGTAATTTTCTCCCACTTCCATAACCTAATGGATTATCACATCAAAAATGTGTTGAATATGAGATGGTAGTTATAATATTTTAATAACCACCCATAGGTATATGAGACTTATTTCCCACTATTTCATCATGGAACATGATCTTCTATAGATTTGGAGGATCTTTATAGAGGAATATACCATCATTACTTCCACAACTTGAACAATATTTTTTAATAGGACCACAATTATTGAATGATTATGGGGAATCCCATGGGTTCACAATTTATAAATATCATTTTGATGAATATTTATGGTGCAAATAGAATCCCAAATGATGTTATAAACCACCCACTATGCATAAAAATAATAAGGATTATTTTGATTTATTCAACAATATAAACACAAAAGTTTACGCATCCTCTTGAAATTATTATGAATAAATTATTGTCATTAATTTTATTAAATTGGTAATTTTTATTAGAATCTTTCCAATACATAACATGGAGAATATTCCAGCATATAAAAATATAATGACAAAAAATGTTCAAAATTAAATCCAGACCTAAATTATTGAAAACGGTGTGTATACCCTACAATATAGGAAATGTAAAAATCTAATAGGTCATCCAATAAGTAAGGTACATCCTACCTAGAAAACATTAGATAAATATAAATAAAAAGGAATCAATATATAAAAATAATAAATTTTTTATATTGAACCCATCTATGCTAAATAAAATATGGAAAATTATGAACTTAGTTAGAATAATTTATGTGGATTAATTTAAAATTACACTATGAAAATATTCTAATTGAGTATAAATTTATAAAAAGAAAAAATATCTAAAGTCCCATGATTTGGATGGATATAGTCAAAGGATACAGGTATATCAAAACCTAGTATCCAATGATTATCTTGAATTTCCTCCATTTGTAAAACAATTCCATCTATTTAAATAATGCTTCCCTATTCATAATCAAATGTAATATTTGTGTCTATTGCATTCAATAATAAAATATTAGTCTCCTCCCACTTCTTCTAGTCATGTGACTATTTACTATACAGTCCTACCAAAAATCTTCTTCACTGTTGAGTATCTAAACACTCAAGTGGAATCCCTGAATAGAAAATGAAAACATATGAATCTATAAAAGTATCTATATCCTTATTTGAAATTATGACTAGTCCTTCACCAAACATTAGGAATCTTATATTCCACATCATCAATGGAATTAGTGATCTTGAATAGAATCGTACAAATTTATCTTCTTAACACCATCCCATTTTTTATTACATAATAATAAATATGTAGGGAAGATAATATTTATCATGAAGGCCATAAAAAGACCATATTCTATAAATTATAGATACCTACCATCTTGGCCAACTACAAGCTCAGAAAACCATTATAAAAAAATTAACTATCAATTTATTTCCATTTTACAGAAATAAAAAATATTTGATATCTAGAATTGAATACATTTTGAGAATGAGGGATAATATTTCAGTTATAAATATTAATGTATTAAAAATTTATTGATTACAAAACTGTAACACAAGTATGTTCTACTGATAAATATTGAAAATATCTATGATGTGTCACAAAAATACTAATTCTACTAAAATACTTCCATGGATTTTTGGAATTTACAATAGATTAATAGTTTATAGAAGGTAACATACATCATTACAAGGATAAATCAGGACAAAACTTATCATCTAATGAAATTATTCCATATATGTTAGTGATTGAATTAGTCATAGTGAAAAAACCAGAAATACAAATCTAACACCCAAAACCAGATAATATCACACAATAAATTCCAATTAATGATAGTAAAAAAACACATCCCTCTTCAAAAAGGGAATAAATTTCATAAATATATAATGTTTAGAGACTATATGAATTTTATATATTCCTTTTGGATAGTGAATACATATGAGGAATTTTATCACTTCCATGTAGAAAAACATACTTAAATGATTATAGACCATATAGAGTAACACATTTGGTCTAGACAATGACCTTGATTTTATCCATATCTATTATATTACCAAATAAAAAATATTAATATATAATCCTCCAATAGATAGTTGATTTTGAAAAAGATATATAGGGTAATCCCCAAATAGAGGTGACTTATATTTCTTCCATTCCACTGAAAGAGGAAGAATAATGGAAGTATGATTTTAGTAGAGGCACATGAAAATATTGGGATTAGAGGATTAGTAAATTAGTCAAATAAGTTTTTTCCAGAATCAATCATAAACTAAACCAATACGTTGTGACCCTGAAACCCAAAATTACATCAGATATGAAATCATCAATAGTATCAATATTTAAGAATTGAAACAATCGATGTAGATAGAATGGTGCATGGAGGGAATATATTTTACACATATTTAAGCTAATTAAGACCCTCACAAAACTCATACCGCAATCTCTCGGTGTATTAAACCCTTACTATGAAATGTGGAAATGGTAACTACCCCACTAAATAGATTACACATAATATAAAGGGTCAAAATATATTTTTATCAAATTTAATTCACTTTTTAGTACTCTTTTATGATGAATAAGAAAAATATATTCCAAATTTGCCTAATATTAAATGAGGAATACGTTTTAATAGTAGTGGAGGTTGAGAAATATATGGTCATCATGAACCATAACATTCTACATGTGTCTCTAATGAACACATATATTATTATGAGACTGATGAAAAGAACATGAACATGTTCAACATAATAATTAAAAAACTTATGAATTATTAAGATCCCATTCAGACACAAAAATATTAGAATAACTGATATCTAATGTGCAATTGAGATGTTAGTATCAAAAAATAGGATGGTGGACTCATATCAACACATATGATATTAAAATACCACTAGAATCATGGAATCATACTAAACTATTATAATAAGTTGAATCATCTACCAAAACTCAAAAAAAAATACGGTTCTAATATGTTATGTGTTGGCCCCCATTTGATAAGTATGACATCACCAAATAGTTTTCTATCATCTCAACTAAACTCCCCATTTATAATTCACTACAATCTATATAAATATGAAGGATGAGACCATTGGGGACCTTTTTATCCAAAAATACCACAAAGATAAATTTCTTCTAGATGTGAAGTATTTATTTGAAATTTCTTTAATAGTTTCACATAAAAATACCTTTCAATGTATAAGATCACGAGACTACAATAAAATTACACATAATGCCCTTGTATATATCTAGAACCCTGGATGACATTAATATCAATCAAGAAATAATTAATAAAAACTATGGAATTAATATCAAATTTTTATAAATACTTAATCTATTGGGTTATATAGAGGAATAAATGTCCCATTTCAGTTTGATGATCTAAGGTTATGAAAAAATGAGGACAAACAACGTGTAATTATATAGTGTGTAAACTATTTTAGTGATCTAATTTTCTGATTATGTATGTCTACCAATAAATCGATTATGTTACCCTAGTTGTATGCTATATAACCATATACACAAGGTAGTGTCCTCATTGTACCAAATGTTCTATATATACTTGGTAAATAAAAAAATTGGAGTAGTGTATAGTGACAATTCCCCTTTTGAGTCTTGTGAATAGTAAAATTTAGACACATGAATCATTAAATGGGTGGGTACTCTGTTGGAAGGAATGAAATCCATCTAGAATAATACCCATATTTTTTGGAAATTGATCCTATCAATACCTAGAGTGAACTTCTTAATGACTACGTGTTTCCCATCTTCGAAATTGATTTTATAGCTTCTGGCATAGGAAGTCATCGAGTCATTCATGTTTAATTTTAAATATTGTATAACCTGATCAACATTTCATCACATAATGTTTAGTTAATTTTCCAATAATTTGATCAATTCCAAAATAAGAAACTAATATCACACCATCCATGTAGTGTAATGTTAACCATGATTTTTCTTACCCGAGGGTCAATCGGATCAATATTCAGACCATGTAACCTGGGATCTTTGATCAAATAGAACTCAACCATCATAAGTAGAGGTGAGAATATGGCCTCAAAACATTTTTTAGAATCTTGATGATATCAGTTGTGTTCACCCTACCCAACCATGTTGAAGAGAAATATGATTTTTTGGAAGAAAATAATTCTCCTGATAATAATTCAACCACATCATCTCTGAAATTTATGGATACATGTGTCTCATTTTCACTCAATGAATGTAAATTATGAGAAGAAGGTATCCAGGATACCCTAGAGAATTAAACCCTCATATTAACATACGTAAGATCCTAAAACTACCATTTATAATCTCTAAGTTATGATTATTCTTACCATAATCAAGACATTATATGTAGAATGAGAATAAGGAAGTTATATGGATTTCTCTCTTATATTCATAGAGTGTATTTCAACCACCATTGATGCGCTTTGATATGAAAATATTTATGTAGAGGAGTATCTATAGACCATATTGTTTAATTATTCCATGAATCCATAAGAATATGATAAATTCATATCATTCCAAAATAAAAAATAATATTTATTCTCTTATATGTACACTAAAATATGTATGTTGGATCTTCATATAGATACAAATCAGATCCCATTTTCAAATGACCGTTATAGACAAAATTATAAAAACATTAGAATCCACCCATCCGATTCAACCAAGGTAGAATAAAAATTTCATAATATCATAAAATCACACATCATTACGGAGTTTTAATACACACAATAAACTTCTAATATCATTCCTATAAAGAATAAATTTTGATAGAACATATAATTATCTACCTTTGGGATATCAACCAGCACTACCCAATGGATAATCTCTTAATATCATTCATGAATATATTGATATTTGAAACAACTATATATTAGTCCCTCTACTTTATGGAATATTACTCAAGGTAAAAATATATTTGCATATCCCTAAAATATAAGAAAACTCTTACATTCAAAGAATCCTAGATGGTTCAATATTATTAAGTAACTCACTTTTTATTTATGAAATCTATATCTACATAATAAAATTTCATGTGGTATACCATATATTTTTTTGGTAGAATATTACATAATTACTCATGGTTGATTTAGCGGGGAAATATTAGGGTTACTGTGATCAATTTTCGGATCATTAGATAGTATTGAACAAACTGTGAAAATATAGAATTTATATAAAAACAATAAAAATTTTATTTTTTGGTACACTAATGAAAATTACATTGATCAATGTTATGTCATTAAAATACATAATATGACTTAGAAAATTCTATTTGGATCCTAGATATTCCTATTCGTATGAATGATAAGGAGTCCAGAGGACTCCAAGGATGTCTCCCCTATATCTGGAACTTCATTGAAAATATTACAAGTATGTTATTAGAATTTTAATCTTGATGTAGAGTAGAGATAACTTTTATTTTGAAAATAGTTATCAAATATCTTTTCATTATATCTATAATTATCCCCATAACATATTTGTTTTAATTTAATTAGATGAGTAAAAAAATGATTATATTGTTTTTCATAGTGAAATATTTGAGTCACTATCAATAGAAACATGAGGTCCACAATGTCTCATGTACTAACCAACATAAATACATCCTCAATTTTCCAAAGTTGACAAGACATCCATCACACTAGGAAGTTTTATTAATTTTTTTTATAATTTAATTCATGTCATAGAAGGAAATAAAATGGAAGATATTAGAATATTTCCTCACTACACACTCTACCATTGAAAATAATCTAATACATATAGTTCTTCCCTATTTAATGGTTTTATCCATTCACAAAACATCCAAAATTAGAAAGATACACTACTATGGTACCTCCAAAATACTGATAGTAAATAATATAAAATAAATATCTCAAAAGTGTTTTCTTGTGTTTTTTACTTATTACATCTTAAAATATGGACTTTAACAATTTCTTTATACAATTAGAAGGTCTCACCAATAATGAAGTGAAAAAATACTTCATAATTCATGAATGGATAATTTTTTACTAATTTTATTTTCCCATTTAAGAATATGGGGTGATTCATTATTAGTTATTAAGATAATTAATGGTGATTGATATATAAAAAATAATGAATAAATATACATTCAAAAATATGAATGTGGGTTGATATAATAATTTAGTTCTAATCCAAAACAATATCATATCCCATTTTCATATGATGATCATACCAATACATTGGATAATGTAACCATATCCGGGGAAGACTTAGGTCCGGATGAGATAATCACCAACATTTTTCATCACAGGGTGGTTTTTCTATACATCATCAAAGAAATAGAATAAATTAATGAAATCAACACCGCTTATGATAATATTGCTCAATTATCTTCACCAGTAATTACCATTGTTATATAGATGTCCCCCAGAATGGAAAATATCTATAGTGGAATTTCAACTAGAGAAAAAAAAAGAAATGTAGCATATCTAATGTCAGATAGAAAAAATTATCCATCATGATGGTCCAAAATGGCATCATGTTCCTTATAAGAGATGATTTTTAGAGTATTTCTAAATGAGGAGAAACCCTTGTTGTTATAATGTAATTCCACACCATCACTAGAAATTCACATCAGTTAAAAGGATATATATCCCATCAAATTATGATTTTTTGATAAATCAATCCATAAATGGGGTAATATTACCTAGAGTTTTCCATATAATACTATTCATTTATGTTAAATTTCATCTTCATTCATCAATGAAAAGATCGGTTTCATAACTCTATTTAATTTTGGTTGTTTTATAAATAGGGAATCGATTTCATGGGGATATTTCACCTAGCTATAGATTGGTTGATCAATTATATCCTTTCTACTACCAAATTATTCTAAAAATATTTCAAGGCTATCTACCACATGGATTTTTGTAAATTTTATATTATTTATTTGTTAATACAAATATAATTACATCATTGGGAATATATTAAAAAAAATAGCAAATGAAAACACCATATATTCTAAGTTTAAATGGTTGTATCAAGAGTAAAATATCCATTATAACCACTCAACCTACTATCATGTAGTGATGAATGGATGGAAAGAGTAATTAAATTGAAAAAATCCATATATACCCTTCAAGACGAAGGATAAATAATTTAATTCTTGTCTTGAAAAACAATTTTTTTGTGATCATATCACACCCGAACTCAAAATTCCATATAAGAGACTCCGTGTTTTCTTTAATATGGACAAAATTTTCTCCTACCCATTAATTGTTTAATCAATCACTTTGTAGTTCCATTTAAAATACTATTTTAAATGATTATTAGACCTAGATATGGACATATAAATTATAAATAATTCCTGATAATAGGTTACACACTATTCACAACCTATATATTCCTCAGAATCATGTTTCATGAGAGCTAAATACGAAATTTCATCGCCAACCCTTTCTATAAGGGGATATTTTACAAGAATTATGTAACCCCATGAAATAATGGAATAAAAATATATAATTGGTGCAAAATGGGAAGACATTTACACCATATATAATGTCTACTTCAGTGGATCATACTCATTCATGAATATAAATAACAATGTGTTGCACCTTCCACCAATTAAAGCTTCCAGAAGGAAAAAATTGTGAGATTTAATAGAAGTAACATGAAATACATTAAATATGACATAAATCTACACTATTTTTTCCTTGTAAGATGATTCCAATATATATTATAATGTCATAGAAGCATGAAAATAAATTATATTTCATTAGATCCTTATAGAATAAAATTTAACCACATGTTATCTAATCCATCCTTCTAGACATAAAAATTGTTATAACAACCAATCAGTTGCAACCTAATATATATACAAGATAGAAAAATCAATAAAAATTTCCATATTAGCACTTTTATTTCCTCTATTATCCAATGATACTATAAAAAATTATCTTGTTATTAGAATTACTCGATCATTCTTTATTCATCTTTTGATGGGTCACAACAATGAAATAATAATGTTCAGAATCCATTTATAGTATCGATCTATGTGGATGCCTCCAAAATAGAATTATTTAGAAAAATTCATATACTACGGAAGAATATAATTGTATCCAAGAACCTTACATATTTTAGATATTTCCTTCTTTGAATAGTCAATTATTATAGTCACCTTCTACAAGAGTTAGTCCCAAATTTATTGAAACTATGTATGCCTTGATTCTTGTTATTTTAGGATACTTTTTGTCACTAAAATTTCATATTTCTATCCCACATAAAAATATATTGATATTTACCTTTGAAATCATGATCCTTTTAGTCAGGATATATTCACAATGGTGCCAAATACAAATAATTAAATTTTGTTTCACTTGTCCTTTTCTCAAGTAAGTATACATCACAATTTTTTGTTTAAAATGATATAAATAATAAAATAATTGGAATATTATACTAGTGAAACATGTTTCATATATATGAGATCAATATCCATATATAATTTCTTAGGTCATGTGATTCTACTATTTTTCAATTAACACGGTGTGTTGAAATATGACATTATATATTAACTATTAATAGACTTTTTTTATATAATGATATACAAAATGAATCAAAATTATAATTTTAAAAGCCTTGGAGAATCATTTTTTATCATGGTGTGTTCTACTTTGGAAATAATATTCTTCCTCATTCATACAAGGACCTCCCCAATCTATGTGAAACCTCTCATTCCATTTCATTTATCATATGGTATAATACATCATCGTGTCTATATCCTTAGGGTATTTTGTTAACTAAATGACATACAATACATTCTACTAGACCACAATCTTCATATATTGTCCCATTATTTGGGATATAATTTCTTTTATATATAAGACATATTTATAGAATAATCCTTATCCTAGGCATATTTTCCCACACACATATGTGAAAAAAAGTCTAACTACTCATAAAAGATAAATATCTCTATGTGGATATTTTATAAGAACTATTGTTTTTTGATTCCAAACAGAATATGATACATAGTGACAAATAGATCACTTATCATAGACCCATCCATAATGTATAATAAAAATATATTCCTTATATTTATGTTTCGGACCAAAAATTCATGTATGGTTTCCATCAATAGTTATAGTGCTAAAAACCCCATAAAATATTTAAAATGATTCAGATCTACACAATGACCCCATATAAATATTGTTGTTGTATGAAATTAATCTACATAACACATAATTCCATAATATATGAAAATGATCTTCCTGATATATGGTCAAAAAATACACATATCATCATATATAATATTGAAATGTATTTATTCCCTAAATAATATGATTATTTATCCTTGAGCTTATTAAATGAATAGAAATGTCTTGATATTTTAGGACTTTTATCCGAGTTTAAATACCATTCATTAAAATTTGGTTTCCATTCATGGGATCAACAACAAGTTAATGCTATAGAATTTCATACATAAGAATGGTTCGAGAAAACAATTTTTTAGAGGTCCTCAACATATAAACATATTTTTTATAATATCCTTGTACATTATAAATTTTTTAGAGCTACATGAAATATTGTACACCCCAAAAAAATATTATTTATTCTATATGGTCCATCCTATAGGACCTTAAACTACATGGGGAAATCCATACTGTAGGAACCAAATAGCTTTACTATGAGCCATATCCATCTAAGGGTACTTGATATATGTTACCTTAAACTAGGATAAAATTTATATTTTTAAAAAATTATAATAATTTTAGGTACACCATATTCATATATATATAAAATTGGGAAATTTCCTCAGACACAACCTTGGTGATAGATTTGAATATAATCCATGTGAGGATAAACTTCTACTACCATTCTTATATGATATATCAATGAAGGATAAATATTTAATGAGAACTATTTGTGAGTTAATTATCAATTCATGAGAAAGTTAGAGATTCCTAGGTTACGTTATTTGGGCAATACCAAATGATATTAAATCGTTAACTGCTCATAGTTTTTGTTGTTTCCATCATGTTGGGATATTCAACATAATAAATTATGTTGTGATGACATATTATTAATAATAACAAAGATTTTTTTGATTCATGTTATTATATGATACATAGCGAGGCATGTGGTCACCATTATAGACCTAAAATTATATTATATTTTCATTACTATTGGATCCCCATCTCATGGTCATGTATATCCAGTTTCTTATAGTATCTTGGAAATAGATCAAATATTCCTAATATCCCTCTATATAAGTATGTGATATGTGAAGATACCCTATATAAACTATGTGTGGCCTAATTCCTATTATATTATGATTTATAGTGATTTATGAACTATACTATTTAAATTATATTCACATCTCATTATCCTTTTCCAAAAAAGAAATTCAAAAGGACAATTATGACACTATTATGGAAATTTCATGGATAGTGTTTTACAATTTCATTCAAAATATCTATTTCTAAGAAGCATACATTGTGATTTGAGTGTTTTAAAGTGTAATAAGTAGTTAAAATACAAATATATTCGAATCCAAGTGATTCCATGTCTTAGTAAAGATATTATTGTCACTATATTTATCCATTCCAACTAGAGGCATGTTTTAATCATATGTATAAGGTTCTCTATTACATATATTTCTAGAAAATATACAATGGAATGTTTTTTATATTATCATTGGTCAACCCCTTTATATTTTTCAAATCTCATCATTTCCAAATTCAAATACCACTGGACATTATTTGTATCAAATTAATTCCTTATTGAAAATTTATTAGGTTCTCTAATCCATTTAAACACATGATAGATTTCCTAAAACATATCCCTCATCTACCTATGCATTTTGATATTAAAAAATGTGTATCCATCAAATATTTTCAATAGTCTCATTATTATATTGAATAACATCTTATTTTACATTTTTTCTATTTATAATATCTTTAATTTTGGAAATGTGATGTGTTTCCTTAAACCCCATTACCCAATTTTCCAAATTGGAAGACTGTTTGACTGTAAAAGTAATGGGACGAGAGTCTTATCAAGTCGATACATTATAAAAATTCTTCTGAGAAAAAATAAATTTTCAACACTCTATATAGGATTTAAATACATGATAAAATTTTTAAGCTTATGGAATGTTAACTTTTTTTAGAAATGGACCAAAAATGATGAATGATAATGGTATATATGTCCCAATATAAATCCAATTTACGTTATTATGGGATCATACATTCTTGAGGATATCATATATCATATCCAGGTGTGTAAACCTTATCCTAAGGTAATGTAATATATGATAACATGTCTGCCCACCCAATGCATGTCAAAATGAATATACATAAGAAGAAACCAAAATTTGATCATATATCCCAAAATACTCAACATTTATGTTTGGTGTTGGAATAAATGTATCTTATATGGCCAATATATAACTTTCAAATCCTGTGTGTTAAAAAATGATATATTAATCCATATTTCATTCTGAATTAAGAAGATGGAAATAATGATTTAATTGTTCCATTTCCATTCAATGCTGATATTTTTTTCAGTTATATTGGTGATACCATTTTAAATCATTATAGGTATTGATGAAGTGATAATAAATATAGAATATGAATTATATAATTTTAAATTTGTAAATTTTAAATAATTCACATTCATAGATCCAAATATGATAGGAACATCAATAATTTAGTGTCTCTTCATGTCTCTTCAATCAAGATAAAATTAAAATATTCTTATAATATGATTTATTTAACTAAGTTTTTAAAGTAAAATAGCATTTTATGTGAAGAACTAATTTATCAAAAGATATAAAATTTCTTAACAACCACAACAACATCTTAGAGGTTTGTCTATTTGATATGTGTAGTTAATTTGTTGTTCATCAACCAAAAGGTCGCCAATCTACTGGTCACATCTAAAAGAATTCATTTGTACTTTAAAATTTCAGCCTCATATTCTAATTGATATATGTTTTGGTCATCGAAATAATAATAATGACTCAACTCATTGATAGTTATCATATTCATCAATGTCGTAGCCCACTCCACAAACTCTTCCTAGATACGTATGCTTTCGAATGAGTAGTTTTCAGTTTCTTGTGCATCATGTTTCTCTTAGATGAATATGGTTTGTCGAGAAAGATGACACATTTTTTGGAATTAAAACACAACAAAATTAATGAAATATAAATGTTTATAAATCCAATCAACATTGTCATCAATCTTCTTGAGATTAATATTATTGATAATATCATGGGCGTAGAGTCAATCATATATTTTCATTATTAGGATGTCAAAATAAAAATATAGTCACCTCAATCCTTATGTATAATACATGATATGACTTTTTATATATGTGAATATAATTTGGATATCATTCAAGATATGTATGATTAATCATGGGTAACATTCTATTTGGTTTAATGTACACATTATGTAGTGGAAATACCCATTGGTGAATCACTTATCACAAATATATAACAGTCAATGAAAACAACAAAACTAGAAATCTATGTCACCTCCATTGGATATGAATATTAATTAATAAAATGGCTACTTTAAGGATATTATTTTCGACAAAACCATGGAATTTTTCTTATAGAACTATGTAATGCATAAATCATCTCTAAAATAATCCTTGGTAATTGAATCTGAGAATAAATTGGATTATTTTACCCAAAAACTACATATCATAACTAGTCATTTTGGAAGTGTTCTATCTATATTTTTCCTAATCCCAAGATATATTTATTGGATTACTTATGAGAAGTAGTGAAAACCTTTCATTTGTTTCACTTAATGTTAGCATAAAAAACTACTGTATTAAATCAATATGTCAATCACTCATAACCCTAGTAAATGTAAATGGAAATATCCCATAATAAATTATAATATTTCTTTAAAATCTATAGGTTTCATAATCTATTGATATGTCTAGCTCATCCACCCAGAACAATAGAACCCCATCCAATAATTAAATTGTGTTAGAAAATAATTCAATCTTTTTATTCCATTATGAAAAACTATTCCTAATGGAGGATCATAAAGAATGATGAAAATGAATTTGATACTCCACTATAACCAAGTGATTGAACAAGTTGTTAGAGAGATTATAATAAGACCAATAATGGTGAGTAGTCTTAAAAGGGATGTTTAATGTGGAATTGATATGGTTTTATAATATTATTATCACTAGATGTGTTTATCCACCCAACCATATGGAAACTGAATTAGAATTATGATTCAATATGGGGTCCTCCCCTATTCTATGTGGACTAAGAAATTGTATGTTTTAATGAGAACTAGTATTTATAGATTAATAAATTTCTCTTATTCTATTAGGATCCCATGAAAATGGTGTTCACCCTGATACCAAAGTTGGCACAGTTTCAAAAAATACATTGACTAAATAATATGTCCATGAACCCCATATGTTAGATGATTGGGGGTGCTTGGTTGAACTAAATTTTATCATTAAATATACTAGCCAACAATTTGGGTATCATGAAATGATTCATCAGAATTTCAGCATTACTTAGTGGAAAAACTTTATGATCATTGAAGCCCTAAACTTCTTCAATTCGGTTAAAAGAAGATATCTACTGATACCTTAAAGGGTATAATTGGGAAAGGATATATGGAATTTCCTATGTCACTCTCTATTTCAATAAATAAGTCCCTTGAGTGGGGAGTTATCTACTCCACATCCTCCAAAAAATTAGATATATGAAGTAATTAGTCATAAACACTCTCATGAAATGGGATCCTCCCATGAGTTGGATATCTAAAAAACTAATCCCTACATACCTATATGTTGGATGAAAAGTGATGGTGGTTTAACACTAATTACTAAACAATAATGTGAGATGTTCGGCTGGAATACATATTATAAATTGGGAGATACATGCTTCCATATAAAGATGAAATTAATTCAAAAAAGATTTAAATTATAGACAAATCTTATATAAAAAAATGGTTTGTGCCAATTCATCAAAAAAAATTGTGTTGATGTAAAAATCCACCATCAAACTCCATCAAATTTTTGTATTATATTGTGAATTTTTTAAAATGGATGAACATTTTTAAGTGATGGCTTGTTTATATTGATTTATTATTTTGGGAGTTAACGGAGAGATTTTTAGGTTTTATGAAATTTAATTAGAAATTTATAGAATAATTATAACTTAGGTGGAGATATTTTATAGAGATAATCCATGAAATATGTAAAAAAATATCGGTTCATATATTTATTTGGTAGAGTGTTTTAGAAAAAAAATCTAGAACTAATTCATTTATCGTAATATAATTGAATTATTGAAAGAATTGAATCTATGATATTGTGACCCATGAAATTTATACTAATATATTACATACTTTTAGATGAATATTAAATATATAACACAACAACATGCCTATGGTCATTAATATATTCTTATTTTTTGAGGCAAGGTACAAAATGTTTTAATTTTCTAATAGATCCTCAACATCTCTAATATATATCATCCCATTTTTACTCTTATCCAAAATTTCATACTCAAAACTAATATTAATAAACTATAGAAGAGAAAACAAGTAAAGGGTGACCCCATATTCTCACAAAGGGTACGAAATATTGATATCAATGATCCCATACGAATGAAATGAGAAAAATTGTTTGAGAAAAAATAGTTTAACATTCGATACTAATAACCTACATATCAATGATCATAAATTTGAGATATGGAATAAATCTTTTTAGTGATTAAGGAATTAATTATAAAGAAATAAATTATCATGATCAATAATATCATTCCATTGGTATAAGAAACTGAATTTTTTCATACCCATCAATATAGAGAATCATTTTCATATCACTAATGGATCATTTTCATGTATTTTATAATGTAATTATTTCACTCCCCAAAACATCATAGTAGTAATTTTTTACTCCCAATATAATCATAGTTGTATAATTATCATACTAAATCGAGATCACTCTATGTTATAGTCCTAAAAAAGTCATTAGATATAAATATTTACCCAATGCATTAGAGGGAGATATAGGTCCCACCCATCTCAATATGAGAAGCATGCATATATGTGCCATAAGATCTTAAAAAATTCATCATATCATAGCCCTTTAAAATAAATATGATTCATAAACATTTAATTGCATTATATACTATGGGAAGGAGACTAGTTTCATTATCATTTAATCATTTCATCATATCAAATACTTTGAAATAAATGAGGTTTCATAAGCATCTTATCATGGTATAAACCACAAAAGATAAACAAATTCCATAAAAATCATTCATTATAAACAAAAAAACAAATATTATAATAAATAATAATGTTATCCTTGGATCATATCACAAGTAAATAATAATTATAATCAAGTGATGTATTTATAGGTGTAAATTGAATTTGAAATATTAGTTGAAAATTCTTGAGGAAAATAATTTTTCTTTGAAAGTGACTTTTTAAAACAAGAAAATAATAAAACATTTGGGAAATTCAAATCACTTAAAATAACCATGAATATTTAAAAATTTATATTCAATTAAATTATAGTAATGAAAAAATATATTCATTTCATATTGTACATGTTAAAGAAAATAATCACATTTTCGGTAAAAGACAAATGAGATTTGTTTGGGAATTGAAATGAATATTCCATTCAATTTTATTAAACATATAATATTATTAAAATATTATTTAGTATATTATTTAGATAATGATAAATATTTAAAAACATTTTTAGAATACATGGTTGGGGAAAATTGTTTTTTTGATCGATTAAAGAAATAAAAAATATTTTTATGAAAACATTATTTTCAAATATTAACTAAAAAATAGACTAAAATGAAGGGAAAATGATTTAGAATTATATGACAATTTGATAATAAAATTTTGGAGTTTATTTATAGATGTATCATATGATGTTATAATTACAACTGTAATCATATACTATCTCTTTAAACATTAAAATTGTAACGTAAAATCATTACAAATTCCATAACATTGAATTATAATATCATAAAATGAATTAAATTAATTTAAACCTAAAGTATCATAATATAAATTAAATTCATGATATCACTTTTTAATTGGGTGGTATATACACATCTTAGTATAATATATATAGCATATCTAATCTTTTACGGATGAAAAACTGAGACAAAACTCTATTACCACATTGAAAAAATTTGAATCGTAAACCCCATGAAAGAGTTATAATCATATGGATATTAATATCTCAAAAATATTTAGGACACTAACCATAAAATACGTTTATATTATTTATATACACCACATAAAATAATTATCTGGAAAATATGGTTTTTGACTCAAAGAAAATAAAAGTGAGACTGAAATACCTTACCTTAATTCATGACTTCCATTATACAAATTCAAAACTATTGTATAATAAATATAATATTTTATAGAACTATCTTATAACCATAATTATATATATCATAATATATTTTATTTATATATTACAATTTATTATCCATTTATTAGCAATTCCTTGTCATATATCTATTACGGGTAATAATGAATATGTTTTTCATATATGCTTTATTTTTTTTATTTTCAGAGTTCTTACATTGATCATGGTCACATAATATCAAAAAGTTTTCCCAATATATATTTATAATACATACTCTATGTATATTTATTTATAGTAATCCAATAAAATTAGAGGTCAATATTAAATACACCATCCAAAGCGATGATAGACCGTACGTACAAATGAATATTGTCCAAATTTTCCAGAAAAATTAAATGAAATAAAGTTAAATATTATAATACCATTACCAAAATAATTTTTAGTTAATATATAACACCTATTGTCAATATAAAAATCTATGTTAACTTCCATGTGAATCTTGAATGAATCATATTTCATTGTGTCATAGTTTTTTTCTGTACACACAAGTGATGTTATAATATTCCATTTGAATTGAATGTACGAAATTATAAGATTTGAAAAAATATAAAATTATAAATATGAAAACAACAACTTATATATTCATATAATAATTCCCTATCAACATCCAATTAAAATATAATTGAAAAACACATCACATTATTTCATGAAATAGTAGTCCACCATATATACTAGAGATCTTTTTGGTGTCGAATGAGTTTGGAGGTAAGAAGTTATAAGGGTTATTATAATTTCAGATGTAAAATAAAATAATAAATATAATATATAATAATTAAATCAATTATTATATCCAGCCTTGCTATGTGGTGATGTAAAATGAATAACATTGGTTCACAAGGCAGTAGTCCACCGTACATGAGCGGTGGTTTAATATCTTATTGGACGGAAATTGATAAATTTGTATTTCATTATCTTGTGATAAGAACATATCAATATATCATAGATAATTATTTAATTATTTTATCATGGTTTTATAATAATTGAAGGAATTCGAGGTTTAAATAAAGTAAAATTCGTGGTTAGGGATATTACTTCTTTTTTAGAAAATATTTCTTTTGTTTGATGAAAATGCCTTCATAGGTTGTATTTTATTGAAGAATTAGGATTATAGGATTTGAAATTAAAATTAAGGAACATATTTGGGTTATTATTGGATGCTCCAATGGGTTTTTGACGTTTGAATAGTACAAGACGGTGTGTAGACTTTTATAAGGTAGTTGAGGGGGTCACCTAAAGTTTCTTAAAAGAAAAAGGTTTAGCCAAATTTGTTTCATGCCACAAGGCTCCAAAATTGGAAACTATCAACACAAACATAAATAAGGATAAAATATAGATAGAAAATGGTTTCCTCTAGTGTATGATAATTTTTTACAATTATATTTTCATTTTAACCCCCATAGAAATTATATTTTTACATAAACACTAGAAAATAATTTATATTTTATTACAATCCATTATGGTAAAATATTTTTTTAAAATTATTAGATAATATATATTATAATGATTCCTAATATGGAATTAATTTTTGAAAAATAAATTCATTGAATTTTAAAATTATAATTTAAAATTAATCACATTGATATGATAATTTTTTTTCCGAAGTTAAAATTTTCAGAATATAATAAGGTTTTATATCAAAATACAATATGAAATTTAGTCTAATCAGATAAATATTTTTAATATATATTTAAATTTAGTAATTTTTCATTTCAAACCAAATTTTTTTTATGATTCTAAATTCGTTAAATGAAATAAAAATTGTAGATCTTTGATCAGTGAGAGATAGTTGATCGAGGGAGGGGTGAATTATTGATCTGTTTTTTTAAAAAAATTATTAATATTCAATTAAAACCTTTATATAGTAATATTTTCATTGATTCCATCATTCTTTTAATGCACCGATTAAATTCATGGAATTGGATTGATCCTAAATTACCCATGCCGTTAGAATCACCATAGAATATGGGAGATTTTTCGATCCCGGGTGAGTTTTTATAAATATTCGAGTATAGGAGAACTCATTCTTTGCTTGACGGGGAATTCAGCTCCCACTAGAGATTGATTGGTTGAGATAATCCGTATCATGTGGCCCCTAAAATATATGTAACATATAAAACATGATAACAGTAACTATCACATTGGTTTTCATATATCAGTTTTTAGTTAGGGTAAGGCTATGGAATATTAGTCAACTCATTACTTAATCTCTTTAAAAGAATGTACCATTTTCTATTCCCTAACCCCCACTAGAACCACATCATGTCATCTTTATAATACCATGCTTCCTCTCATGGTGGTTCTATGGTTACTCCCATGTTATATTATACATCCCATATACATGGCCCCACCCATTTATATGCATCAATGTGAATCCTCCCATGACAGTATCACCCACGATGGATGGACCATATGTCCCTCTATGTGTGGTTTAGTGAAATATTTAGAGGCTCACATGGTTGGATAAGATTATTATATATGTGACATTAAAAGAATAATCCAAACATAATAAGAATCTCAAAATATCTCTTCAACCAGACCTGAATCCAAATAAATTTTATTTTTTAATATTATTCTATTATCTATTCTCCTCAATTATTAATTAATAAATTTTATAATTTCATTGTTCTAAAATATTCTTAAATATTGATTACACTTCATCAGTTAATTCAAGAAATAATTCCCATTCTCTTCCAATTGCTAAATGAAATGTTATCTCCTTAGAAAATTTCTTTTTCATTTATGATTGGTTCAAATAACGATCAGACATAAACTACCACATATTGACTTATTGATAACAAATACAGTTTATGATCAACCATACCACCAATTTTATTTTTGTGTCAACTTAAAAACATATAAATCAAGGGAATATGTGGTGAAACCTTATCCTCATTGTTGAAAATTAATTGTCAGGAAAAATATGAGACTTCTAATGATGTTATAAAATTTGTGAAACATTATTCATCACTTTTATGATAGGGGTGATCATAAATCGTTCAAATTGAAATGATCATTTACATAAAAACTATATTTCAAGATTGACTAACCTATTTTATACAACATGATAAATACAACCAAGGTTATTTATGTTATCCATAAAATATACACTTAATGGAAGTGTCAGAATAATAAATTATCAATAAATGGATGTGAAATTATCATATTTATTATTGTACTACTATGTCACACATAGTCATCAACTAACACATCAAATATTTGAAGTGATAAAGATAAAGGACCACATTTTTACATCTTCATACCAATAACGAATTAAAACTTACATGGTAAGATAATATAATTAAGAATTGGCGATGAAAGTGTGAATGACATACCACAGAATCCAATTTTATAATGTTGTTTAGATGTTCCATATTCACTTGTTAGTGAAGATTTAGAAACTCTGGCACAAAAATAATCCCTATATAGGGATTCATCTATCTGTTAAATTTCCATACACATTAGTATAGAACATTATTATGTATGAGAATAAAGAGGTACCACATTGTTTCAAAGAAATAACATTCATATTGCTACCTTTCTCTCAATATGGAATCCTAATTAATGTTAACCACCTTTTTTATTTATTATTAGTTTGTTTATGATATTCTGCTATTTTTTATACTTTTAACAAATTGGTTTATATGTTATTACATTTTGTGACATGTTATACCATACTGATTATATTTATAACATAACACTCCACAACAAATGATGTAGCCTTTGAAAATTGATCATTTAGTCTGATTGAAATACTTCTCATTATATTACTTCATCCTTTTCACCTATTATAGGTGTCTCTTCTTAGAATAAAAATGTCTAGTTGAATTAGTAATCTCTTCCTTTGTAGGAGGCGTGTTATATTTTTTTATTTTTTCTCTATAATAAATTTCATCCTTAGTTCATGAAATATCAAAAATAATAAATGTACATTGAGAATCATTAGGAATTATAACAAACCTATTCAATGAACCCTTCTTCTCAGAAGCGTGATAAGGTTCACACTTGATCTCAACAACAGTAGTTTAATTTTGTTTCATTATTTTTAACTCACTATGAGAGTGAAGATAGAAATTATAGGTAACATATAATAATACCTCTTCCTCAACATGTATTTTTTCAATATTATTAACCATCATTTCACATTCAGTTATCTTTGACAAATTATTTTATTCTGCTCATGCTGATTTATCTATATACATTTTGTACCTTCAAATGTGTCCTTACCTGATTTAGATTTTTCCATAAGTCACACCATATTTCAAAATATTCAATCATATTAGGTTCCACTACATGATAATGAAGATTCATAAATTTCCCTACTCATCATATTTATTATATTTTTATATGATTAATTCTTATTTTTCTACCAATACTCTCCAATTTTATACTTATTATTCTTTTTCATGATGTCATATTCTTATTCAATAAACACAATGAAATTGTCTTTTTTTCTTTCAATAGTCATATGAAATTTTTTCAAACACATTTTAGTTTAAGAAAATTAGTGTATTATTTCCATTTTCTCTTATATCTCAATATCAAATGTTTGTAATCAAGGCCCTTATTTTAATGTAGTCATTTATTAAATCCTCATCCTTTGAATCATTTTATTGTGATTCCTCTGAAATTTTATATTTACATTTTATAATGTATTTAAAGGCCATATCATATATTTATTTCTTATTAAAAGATATACTGTTCTCATTTCACATGCTTTGAGATTATTTTGATGTCCACTATGTGATAGATCTTCTCAGTCATCTCTTATAGAATATTTTGAATAAAATCTATCTAGATTGTTTCTCATGAACTTATTTAAAATGGAAAATTCATCCAAATTTTCCTAAAATCCTATGATGCTACTAGTATTTTCATTTACTCTTTTGAAATAATCATGAATAATTTCATCATCTACCTCTATTAGATTCAAACATTATTCTCAATAATTGGAGCTTATATTCATTGACATTATGATTTCCTTCATAAAAAATTCTTAATTTATCATCGATTTCCATGGTGATTTGGAGAACGATTAATTTAGTGTATAAATTTTTTATTAAATAAGTCATGATTTCAATTTGAGTATTTCAATATATCTGAACATTCCACTCTTTAAAGAATTAATAGGATCATTCTCTATATAGGGTGTACATATCAATGCAATGGTATCTTTTACCTATCCCCATGATATAAGATATTAGTTATCACAATATTTCCCAAACTTTTATATTTATAAATAATTGAAAATTTGAATACCTCTACTATTTATAGAATTCATGTTCTACTTACTCATATGTTTATTGGATCATTCAAAGATGAAATTCCCTGTGATTTCACTTGTAGATATCATATTTTTGTGAGATTACTGAGAGGGGTATGGATTTATCAGTGGAATTTTTTTTTAAAAATTAATTATTCTCCATTTAACATAAATGGATAGTTAATCCTTATATCCACTATTCTTGTGTCTCTCAGCCTTACCTTGAATAATGCAGTAAATGTAAGACTGTTGAACATATGGTTTTACAACATTCGAAAGTGATATCATGTATCCTTTCCATGTTAGTTATAACCCTGAAAGTGGGATATCAAATATATTTTTATTATCAACTACAACTGTTGATATAGAATTGAATTGTGTCTCTCCAGATTCAACACATGATGTTCTTTACACTGCACACTATAATGTCACCACAATCCACACTAGAATGCTTCAGTATCCACACCAGATACTTATGCTCCTAAATCACACATGTGACATAATTCATTGTCTCTAACTGAATAATTGCTCTACTATTCTAGTAATTATCAACAATAGTATTATATTTTATCTTCCTCCATGATCATGTAGGATCTCACATTCAGGTTAACACTTCAAGAACCATCATAGTCAGTTTATCTTGTATAATTTATTGATCACCTATTCTTGATTAGTTTCCTATGTAAATCATTTCAAGGGTTAGATATTACTTCTAATTAACTATCAGCCTCAATGATATTTTTGGAAGAGGTTCACACATTATATTTCTATTTTATTTTATGCACGAATAATTTTCACAATATCAATCCTCTCTAAGTACACTTCTTGTGTAAATTGCAACATGCATGGGATTTTCATGTTTAATCCAAATAATGTATATAATCCCATTTATTATTTTATCTGAATTCTCAAATATTAATACATAACACAATTTTAGAACACGGTTATTCACATGTGTATGTACTCTTGAACTTTTTTACTTCTTTAATCACACCCATAAGATTATACATGAGATCTCATAGTGCAATGATTTTTTATCATCCATTTTCCATCCTAACTCCTGGCCACGTATCCTTATGATGAAAACTTTTCCATCATGAAATACTAGTAAGATGGAATGATAAATATATTTTTAAGGAAGATTTATATTATTGACACATGTTTAGGGATTGTGGTATCCTATTCTTCATTCGATAATCAGGATATGTGTTAATCTCTTCCATTGTGAAACAATGTTTCTCAGATACAATATATCATGAGTTTCTCTTAATTTCAAAATATTTTAGTATATCTAATATTCTGAATGTATTACTCTTATTTAGAAATTTAACACCATTTAGCATTCCAACTTATATATTAATAACATTCTATGTCAATGTTCCATTCAAATCACTACAAAAAATGCCAAGAAATCTCAGATATTAGAAAATTGTAAAACATCTATTTACATACATATCCATGTTGGAAACAAAATTCCTCGTCACTTGGATAAATTTATCATAATGTGATATTATTATATGATACAAATTTTAACACTCAAAATCATCCTTGGTGGTTAGATGCTTGAACAGCCTCATGTAAATGTATTTATTGTCAACTAATCCTTATTCTTCATGTTATCACATGCATGTACGTAATAGAGTTCATGAATAGTGATTTGATTGATATTTTTCTCATAAAATTGAAGAAATAATGTATATTGAAACCATTTATTACATCTATGATGCTCTAGACATATAATTCGACATTATAATCTTCTTCGATTTCAAAATGAATGTGAGAAACCAATTGAATGCATGGAATCCGATATATCCTGAATGACTATCCCTCTATGTATCAAAATATAATATGGATGTTTTCTCAAAATATTGAGGATAACATTAATTTTATATTGTACATAAACAATAAATATTTATTTGTGGTGGAATACAATGCCTAAAAATATTGAATGGTCGACATCAACATAATCATGTGGCCCATGAAATTATTGAATCATTCTGAATTAAGGAATAATAATTTTTTTTATTCCCTGTATGAATTATTTATTCTTGGGGAATTTGTATATTACTTAAATGTTTTCTTAAGCACACCATAATTGAGTAGTGTTTCCCTCTCCCAAACCCTCTTTGGAACCGCCTCTATACCGACACACTTTGATTATACAGCCCTACAAGGTGGTTCCACCACTACTCTCATGAATTGCCTCATTGTCCTTATTCATTGGACCAAAATCATATATGACACATTGTGTGGCCTTATATGGAAGGCTCCCCCACATGGGTTAGGCCATGTGTACCCCCATTTGTGGATGATTTCTAGACTTGATGGATGACATGGTTGCCTATTTTTATTATATTAGCCACATTAATAGAGTTAGGAAACAAAACCATGAAAATAAAAATAATTTTTCAACCATAACATAGGAAAAAAATATTATTTTTCATGTTTTTTAATTATTCATGTAAATTATTCTTATTTCAAATCAATATTTTCATGGTATTCAAATATTCTTCAACATTGATTCCTATTATTCACTTCATGCAAGTAATAATTATCATAGACTTCCACATATTGAATTTAATGTGATCTCCAAAGAATGTTTATTTTCAATTTAAGAATATATCAAACAATAATCTGATTTAAACTACCATATATTTGTTATTGAAAACAAATAAAACATGGTCTCAACAACATGTCTTAATAAAAACCATTATTTTTAATTATTCATTGGAAAATTTATCTTATAATAAAATTTATAACAATTAACCCTATGATAATTTAGAAATTATTATTTCAAAAATGAAATTAATTTTTTCAAATAAATTTTCTAAGAGAAGAAGAAAAAAATTTAACATACTATGAAAATAGTGAAAAAACTATTTTTAGAAAAATATAGTTTTTGAGCATAAATATTTTTTTAATAATATATATTTTCTAAAAATACCTATAATTAATGCTTAAAATTTGATTAATATATAAAATATAAATTATATAAAAATAATTCCAAAAAACATATTTTTTTATTGTTTTTAAATAAAATATTTTTTCCTATATACAATTAGTTTCTTATAAAAAATTCTCCCTTCTATTCAAATATTTTTCATTTCTATTTCTTATTAATTTCGCATAAATTAACCATTTTATATACATTTGTAAACCATATATTTTAATAATTTAGTTAATCCTATTCCTAACCACCATTCCAATTTCATGGTGAAAACTATCATTTTAAATAATAATATTTTTATAGTATTCCATGTTATGTTTAAACTAAATTCTACCTTTAACATAAGATACACATAGTGTTGTGTGTAATACCTTCCAAAATCATTATTTCTTATAATTCACGAATGGTGTTGTTTGTATTGAGGAATACCAAATTTATTAAATTTATTTTGAAAACAATATTTCACAAAATCTTAGGCTGTTACAATATACCACAATAAATAAATTACATCATTGATTTTGAACATATTCTTGGTAAATAAGGGCATAAAATTTAAAAATACCTTTGAGGGAGAACTATATCAATAAATTATTTTCTATAATTGAATAATCAAAACAGAAAAAGGGATGTGAAAATGACATCTAAAATAACACATTATAGGTTTTGATATTAAAGAATATATAAGGGACATAAAAACATGGACATAAAAGGGAAACCTAAAAAAATATATTTGTACAATGATAGAGAACATGGACATAAAAAATGTAGTTACAATTAATCCATAAATCTAGGATAGATGAAAAGATAATTCATTAATTAGAAATAAAGGTAAATGTATAACATATTATTTCAATATCACTTTTTAATGTTGAGTAATTTTCATGAGTAGATATTATTACTTGATTCTATTAAATTTCATAAGAACAATCTCATATGTTTTTTGTTCTTTGATCAATTTCAACATCTTCTATTATTTTAATAAATGAAAATGGTTTTTAATGCCTTAATCACTATTAAATTGTACGATCAATGAAATTATGATTAATAATTACTTGTGTATCATGTTATTTTAAAAAATTGGGTGGAATGGGTTATCCAATATTCAAAAATATTCATATGGTTTAATAATAAAATAATCTCTAAATCCACATCCAAAGTTCAACTTAAATCCTTTCATAAATTTATAAACTAATGAACCATACAAAATAATAAATTCCATAACATTGAGAATATGGTAACTAAATTGAAAAATCACATTATCATTAATCCCTCAAAAATGTATTAGTTCTTAATTATCAAATACCAAAATTTTGAATATAGTTAACATGTATTTCTTGAAACATCGTAATAACCTAGATTACCATAAAATGATATTTATAACATAAATATATAATTTTTCCATAAAAACATTAATTCATATGAATATCCCTTAAATAAATTTTTTTGTAAGCTCGAACAATGATTACATTAAGAAATTTTTCCACAATGTATTAATTATCACTAATGTCATAAATACTATCTAATATACATTATTTATAACAATCATTTCTTCATTCAAACTGAACAGAAATTTCCCTACATCTGGAACATATTGAGGGTTATATTACCTAATTGATAATATATCATTTTCATTAAATCATGTTTCACAGCCATCAATACCACTTAACATGTTTTTATAACCCGATAATGAAAATATATTATGGAAAAATAGAACTATATTTCATGATTCTAATATGAAAAAAAACATCTATAAAAAATATTATTATTTGAATCTCAATGCATAAACATAACAATAATTTCTTGTTATTCAAACACTATTAACCAAGATTAAACGTTTTAATCCTTAATAGTTTTTTCCTTTCACAAGCCATTTTTAGTCTCTTCATCATATGAAATATAATTATTCCTCATATAACCTTTATGATTGTTTTCATGATCATTCCAATTAGGATATCAATTTTAAAATTGCCTTTATTTTACACAATTTAAATATCCATATGTCAATGATATCATAGTGATAAAATTATTCTCATAAATTTTTTTAATAGAAAATTTCATTTTTATATGAAATTAAATGCTTTCTGTCCTTTTCCACTATCAAAACATATCTCAGTTCTCTAGGTCAATCCTTAGAGAGATTATTTCCACTTTATTCACATATAGAAAAGTGTTTATTTTTTCCAATATAGTCTCCAACAACTAAACTCTCAATAAACAATTTTTTTCCATTCCTCGGTGAGATTTATAGTAGGTTAATGTGAAATTTTTTAATCATATATCATGATAATTCATTATTCTTAATAACAATATCCTTTACACTAGTTATCATCACATTTGTTTTCTCATAAAAACATTTTCTATCACCTTCAAAATTTATCTATTTTCATCCAGTTCCCTCCATCAACTAAAACAGATAATAAATTGTTGATGAAAAATCATATTGGGGGAAAAAATAATCATGAAAAAAAATCTTATAGTGTGTCCAAATAATGATACCTTCTTTTAAATCTATGTAACATTAGGATTAACCTAGGTCATCAATGATAATTATTTAAATCATTCATGATGGTTATTTAGTAGTTTTTTATTTTTCAAATCATATCCCTATATATTGTGATATCAATCTTGCATCAAGGGATTTTATAATGCACAAGTAGAAGACCCATTTGAGCTCAATGAACCTATTTAAGAGTTATTACCTTTAGGTACCTTTGTACATGAGCCACATATACTTATATTATCCAAACAAGGATATAATTTCTTAGAATCCACTCACTCTACCCCTTACCAAAATTCAATAAATTCTATTAATCATTAACTCATTATTATAATTATGCTTATACATGATCTTAAGTATATCACAAATGATTTCACATCTTATTTTCCAATGGTCTACTAAAACCTTCTTCTGATACCAAGTGCAGTGACCCATGTATTTCATAAATTTATATTAAATATTTTTAGTTTAAAATTAAATATAGTACACAGTCATATTCATGGGTATAATAATTGTTTTTTATATTTGGATACTATATAACTAATGTTTTAATTTGTTTACTGATCTTTAATATCTCATGTAATCATCGTTCCCATTATTACACATAAAAAAATTACCCTAATTGAACCTATTCTTCATAACTTGGGGAAATATATCATAAGAAAGTGTTAACAAATATGCTCAGTATGGGTATGAAAAAGAGATATCAATGAAGACATAAGAATGGAATTAACCAGAGGTTATTAGAATATAATATTAACATTTGGAGAATATACATTTCTTTTAAAATACAATAATACTAAGACATATAATGAATAATGACAGTTCATAATGAATGAAAAATAATTTAAAAAAACAATATCATCCTTGAGATAATTAATTTGGAAGATGGTATGGAATTATATATTACACATAAATAAATATAATTAATTCCATAGTAGTAAAGGATCATTATAAGGAAATACTAGTGGATTAGGTTTACTCTCCAAACCATTTTAGTAGACACGGATTACTCTGAAGACAATCATGGTGGATAAAGTCCCTTAAGGATCTTAATTTAATACTTATTCTATTTTATTATATCTCATGAAATAAAAATCATTACTCTATTCATTATAGAGAGAGATATGTCTCAATCAGCATATAATGAAAATCATACATATGTGAACCAAAAGATCTAAAAACATTAATCATATCATAACCTATGATATAAAATGGGTTTTATAAACATGTCTTAATATAATAAACAGTGTAAAAGAGATAAGTCTCATAATAATTTCATCATTTCGTAATGTCATAAACCATTAAAAAATCTGGATTCATAATCCTTTTATTAAGGTGTTACCCATGGAAGAGAAACCGATTTCATAAAAAAAATTTCACAATAAACATAAACCATCTAGATAAATAATAATAATAATGGATTCATTGTAACATAAACTATTTAAATAACATAAAGCAATAAAGTATGTTAAATTAGATGGAAAATGATTTATAAATATCAGTTTGAGAATTTCATGAAGAAAATAAAATTTAATTGAAAATAATTTTTTTTAGACAAATATTTCATAAAATTGTTTGGAAATATAATTATTTTAAATGAAATATTATAATTTTTAATGGAATATTCATCTACACTATTGTTCAGGATGATAGTGAAATTTTATTATGTCATACATGTTAAAATAAATATTCCCTTCAGAATTTGAGTAAAATATAAATGGGAATAATTTGGAAAATGACCCAAAGATTTTTTTTGAAACAAATTATTAAAACATGGGTAAAATATCTTAAATAATAGTTTTTGTGAATGTTTAAATAATTTTTAATAATCTTTTAAAACCATTGTTTTTTAAGAAAAATGGGGTTTGGACCATATAGAGAAATTAAGAAAAAATAATAATTTTGTTAAACGCTTTAGTATATGATGTAATAAAAATGAAGGTAAACCATGTATTATAATTTCATAACTAGAGGATAATAAAATTAAATGGTTTATTGATATATGGATCAAATTTTTTTATCAACATAAACATACCCATAATGAATCCTACTAAATGATTATATAGTAAAATAAAATCATTACAACTTTTGGTAGCTTTAAATTGTAATCACAGTGATGTAATAATAATAAACAGAACATATAATATCTATAGAATAAATAAATACATGGTATTTTATTTAAATGGGTCTATATTTAAACATCATAAAAAAAATATAGGTACATAACATAACATATATATCAAGGAAGGGAAATTGTGACAAAACCCCTTACCACATTGAAAGTATTCTAACTGTAAATCCCATGAATGAGAAATCATAAAATAGATATTTAAATACCAATAATAATCATTATAATTATCATAAAAACAATCTATGTCATTATATTCCCAACAGAAAATAAATATGTTGGAAATATAGAGTTTGTATCATAGAAAATAAAAGTGATATGAATATCCATTACATTATGTCTTGATATCCTTAATAAAAATTAAACCCACCTATATAATCAATTTATTTTTACTATAAATATATTTTATAAGTTTATTTATATATATTATATCATATATTATTTATTTATTCCTATTTATTAAATTTTTATTAACAATTCATCGATAAAATTAAATTTTAGATAATAACAACAATGTTTTTCGTGTATATTTTGATTTTTTATTTAATTTTTTCACACATTGATCATGGTTAAAAAAAATTATATAATGATAACAATTGTATAAATAAAATATATATTCATTATATAATTATTTATAGTAATCCATAAAATTTAGAAGTAGAAAATGAAATTTATCATTCATCTAGATGGTAGACCGTACATACGCATGAACGTTACTTCCATTTTCATGAAGGATTGAAATAAAAAATGTTAAATAATATATTCACATTTTGGAATTATTTTTTATGTCATATATATCCCATAATGTTGTAAACATTTCATTATTACATTCCATGTAAAGAACAAAAAAAATACATTGCTTAAGTTTTAAGTATTCTATTGTACCCACGAGTGACTTAAATATTTTCCCATAGAATTTAAATTAATGATTTATATGTGATATAATAATTACATAAGTATATAAATGTTATCAATATAATATATATTTATTATTTTTAATCTTATCACCATCCATTTAAAAAATAAATGAAAAAATAATATTGGATCCCACGGCGGTAGTCTGTCCTACACACTGGCAAAGTCATTGTTTTCCGAAGGATTTAGAGGTAATTAGGTATATATTATATTATAATTTTATATGTATAATATTATTTCAAATATAATATATGAACATTAAACCCATCATCATATCAAATAATTAGAGGCAAAGATGGAAAAAATAACATCGTTTCGGGAGGAGGTGGTCTGCCGAACACATGAGAGATGATTTCGTAACCCATTTGAATGAAATAGAGATAGTTATATGTAACTTCAATAAAATAACAAGATATAATTATATTAAATATACTAATATTATTATATCAGCATGTATTCATAGTAAATGAAGTGTTAGATGGATGAAATGAAATATAACACATGGTTAAATATTGTACCTCTTCCTCATATAACATCTTTTGGTTTGTAGTAAAATCCTTCAAATATTGGAATTATGTCCAAAGTAAGAATTATAATATTAAATTAGGGAATTAACTATGTTATATTGAATGTTCATGGATGAGATCATAGGTTTGAATTTTTGAAGTGGAGAGTATAGGGGGTCACCGATTATAATAATTTTGACTGGAACAAATATAATTTTTGAAAATAAAAAATGTGAACCCACATATTTCTCTTGAACCAAGGCTCAAAATTTTTCATAAAAGATCATAAAATATATAAGGTAAAAATATTTCTGTAAAATTATTTTTGGAAAATTTGTTTTATATTTTGAACCCTTAAATATTTAGCAAAACACACAGTAGAACAATTTTTACTTAACAACGTTAAACAATTTTTACTGTTTTACTAATCAATATGGTAAAAACCTATATGAAACTTATTACATAATAGAAATTATTTTGAATAAAAAATTTAATAAAAATTCCAAAATTTCATTCACATAACATCGAAAAATTAATTAAAAATTAATCTCATAGACACAAGGAGAATGTGAGTCTTCAAAGTGAAAATATTCAAAACGTTAAAATGTTTTTATATAAAAATTAAATATAAAATTTATTCCAAAAAATAGAGTGCATTAAAATATATATAATTAACAGAATTCAAATTCTTAAAAAATATTTTTTTTAATACATTAGAAAATGTCATTTCATAATATAAACTATTATTTCATCACTATTTATCAAAAATATTATCTAAATAAAAAATTATAAAAATTTCACCATAAGATAATTTTTAAATGATGATTTGAAAAATTTTATATAATTTTATTAAATAAATTATCTAATTGAATAAAAAATTAATTTTAAAATAAGAACAGTAAAGTAAAAAAATATGCTTTTTAGAAAATACAGATTTTAAACATAATATTAGTAATATTATTATATCTTATATAGAAGATATAGGAGTAGAATGTTAAATTTTTATTTAATATATATTACAAAAATTTCATTTAATAGTTTCATCGAAGTTTTTTTGTTTAATTTATTGTGGGAAAACATGATTGTGTTCATAAAATTTATTTTTCAGAATACGATTTTAAATATTTTCAAATTGTTTTTCATTTTCATTTACAATTAATTTTTCATAAACAAAATATGCTTATATAAATTAGTAAATAATATATATTCATAATTTAGTTTATTATATTCATATTCCACATTCTAATGGATATGTGAGAGGTATCATATTAAATAATAAAATCATAAATGTATATAATGTTTCACTTCAACATGATGTTTCCTATAATGCATGATACACTCAATATTGCGCATAGTGAGATAAAAACTAATTTTTCATGTAATGGTTTTTAAACATGTTTTCATGTGTAACTCAATATATCAAGAAAATTAAATTTATATGAAAAAAATATTTCACAAAATTGTTTGGTTATTACATCTAATGTGAGATAATTACTCAATGTTCTATTCTATGGAACATCATGGTATTGATATTCTCCCCTAATATTCAAGGTAAAAGAAACCATTATTTTATTAAAAATCACAGAGTTAATAATATTATGAAATCAATAAACCATTATCTATTCAGAAATAAAAGAGATAAAAAAAAAGAGGAAATGTTTTGAATTATGTGTAGTAGTCACACACACTATGTACCACAAAAATTTCATGAATGACGTGCACTATATATGATCTATATATGAAAAAAACTATATAGGTTCTATATGAAAAATATTATGAGTAATGAAGAACCCACATAATTACTGATTCATGTTATTGGATTTAAATTAACCAGTTTAATGAATGGAAAATAAATGAGAAACATATCTTGGTCATCAATGGTGGTTCTAATTTTTTTTAGTATGGATTGATCCCTCTAAGAGCGGTTTATTCAGTTATATGTATACACGAGTAATGATATGTATTAAATCATCTATGTTCACTAATATCTAGATAAAGGTATGTGGTCAGTCACTCGTGAGATAAAATTTAGAAGATGTCTTTAAAAAGTGATAAGTAATAGGTAACCATGTTGATATTATATTGGTGGACCTATATGTACTTATAAATTTCTTATTGATCAGTTTTAAATTATTAAAATATACTTATTTCATGTTTCTAGAGTCTCTTCTGAAGGGGAATTTTTTGAGTGTCACAAAATATCTACTGGGATATCAAAATGAAACTAAAAAATTTAATGGTTTCCATAATTAAATTTAATTGGTGCATGAATCATTGAAGTATACATGGTGGTGAGGTATAAATACAACATGTATATGTTCTAGATTTAAATGCATGATCCAGAAACTGAAATTTGTTGACAAATCCAAATATATTGTATATGGATGTTATACAATATAGTGATATGGAATTTCTATTCCCCTGTATGGTTCATTCATGTGAAAATGGATATGGTTTACCACTATGAACCACATTCATGGTCATCACCTTGTTCATGAAATCATACTACATATCCACCTTCAAATTTAAGTAATCCTATTATGTAATATCAACTATAAATATCTAAAAGATCTATTTTTAAATAATAAGATCATTTAATGTAATCTAGGTTTTATACAACAAAGGATATTCTGTCTAGAGAAACAACAAATTTCTACATTTGGGGTGATATTCTCACTACAAGTAGAGTTTTTATCATTATTTTAGTTGTCATATTTTATACAAATGAATCCTTGGTAATTCCCAAGACAATTTAAGGAAAAGAGAAACAAAAAAGTTAATCCATCTATGAGGTAACTCTAAAATTTTCATACCATGAGTGCTCTTTTATAATCCGAAAATATGATCCTATACAAAAATCCTCATCCACACAATACATCCACAAAATTTCTTCTGAATGTATCCTCTGTAATTCATCAGCTATTACGAACATACATGATGGGTCACTAGATAAAATACTTTGTGGGGTCTCATTAATGATCCCCATTCATGAGGTATCATTTATGAGCATTAATTTCTATACAATTCCCATTATGTCCCTTAAATATTCCTTCATAATGAATCTCTTGTGGGGAAAGTATTTAACTCCATTCATTAGTGGTTTATGCTCTGTTTATGTAGCACATTACTCCTACAAGAAATGGGGGTCTGCCAATGTTCTTCTCTCCCCATTACAAATAGTATTTTGGTGGATAGAATTTTTTATAGACATGGTCCATTCATGAAGATATATATATATATATATATATATATTGGTGACCAATATCTTTTTTAGTCCTTTTATCTACATAGTTCATCTACCAAATTCTTGTCCTTCCAAATTAACTTTTGGCCTCCATTCAACAATTTCAATGAACTATATAGTAACTTGTTGTAGTTCCTACTCTATATCATCCTAATTCAATAGTTAAATATTATATCATAATCATATAAAGAATTTTATGTTTTCATAAATTGATTAATATTGTCCCATGGTTTTAATATTTGATTAATAAGACAGTCATTGTAATAATGAACATTAATTGACTTTATAATGAGGTCTGTAATCTTGAGGATACCGATGACATCACTCCTAGATCTAGTTAGTCAACTTAATTACCCATTGATTTGGTTTATCCTCTCCGAACAACTCATTGATCCCTGTAGACACAGGCTTCCCCACTAAGTATAAGTCTTGACCATGTTCTAATGAATGATTTCATCACTGTGATTCATTAATGAGATAGGGACACATATATATTGGCAGACAATTTGTTGTAATCCCAAAAAACACATACATAGATTCCATGATACGTGTAATCCCCAAAAACCTACCTTATCATAACCCTCCTACTAGATTAAGAATCTTTGAGCAGCATTCACATATACCATTCTAGTATCCCTTCTTTACCCTTATTGGACTAGGGCCTCAAATCAGGTGTTATCCCTAACACATCCATGTTTGTTTCTCTGACTATGTGAAAACTATTATCATTCCCTCATTAATTATCATGTCCCAATGTTATATTGGTGATCCAAATCTATACAACGTACCCCTATATAGTGTAATCGCAACTTTTCTTCAACATGTCATATTCCTCATGAGTTCCTATATCGATTATTATTTTGTTAATAATTACTATATATTATACATAATATTGTGGTTATCATTTCATATGCCTCACTGAATAATTTTTCCCCATCAATGAATGAAATATAATTATCAGATAATTTAATGTTGCAATAAAATTTCCCTGTAACATTATAATACAACATTGAAATAACCTTACCAGATGACATAAAACATTATGGAATGGACCTATCACATAACATTAATTTCCAAAATTCTCTTTCTATATATATATTACTATTAAATGTGATAAATATAAATGATATCTATAGTTCAAACCCAAAATCAAAAACAATTGATTTTGTTAGGTCATATTCCTCATGAACACTCTCCCAATGCTTCATATTCCCAATGTGTTCTTCTTCAATTGGAAATTATCCTCAGTATACCCATATCCTCATTTGGGAATATTCCGTATAAGAAATTTCACTCCTCTACATAGGAATGTATTCCTCAGTGAACCATATAACCCATTCTCACTTTTATCATTAACCAATTAAATCCCAAAATAAATTATCCTATAGAATTACTAATATACATTGTCAGATAGAAGGGACTACCCATATGAAAATATGTATCCAAAAATTGTAAGAATTATTATGAATAATAGTCCACTCTAATATTATTTTAACTACTTGAAAGATTCATGGTTTCAAATTCGTAAAATAAACCAAAATTGTATTTGTTATATTGATTTGAATGGTATGATATGCTATGTTAAGTGGAAGTGGACTACTGTTGGGCCCATATGATCCTTCTGGTAAATCACTAGAATGAAACCACTGAAACATCACATGTTGAAGAAAAATATTTTCAATGAACCCCATTTATAACATACAAAACATGGATAAAAATTCAACCAACTCACCAGTATTAAAATTTTAAAACTATGGGTGCTAAAGAAAATGAATAATTCAAAGATAAATCAAAAATAAAATCAATGAAATTATAACACTGGTGATAACATGTTTCATATTTGTTTCATGATCCATTAGGGAATAATTATTTATCATTTCTCTACATATGTAAAGGAATTATAAATCTTTTTTATCAAATAATCTCTCTATGTCTCGTTTAATCTCACAAATTCATCACACCCTACAATATATATAAGTTTATGTACAATTATTCTGGTCACCATTTCTATTATATCATCCCATGTCATCCTACAACTCATCCTATATTCAGGGATAAATCATTATATTGTCATGGGATTCCACCACCTCAACTAGATCAATTAGTGAATTTTTACCATTCTATTGATATCAAAGATATGGAATCCTAAATATATTATATTGATTACAGTTTTCATTTTTAGTTCTAATGCGCATTTATTATTGAAAATTTATGTTAACATCTAGAAAAATATGTTTTATTCATTACCTCTCAATCTATTTCCCGTTATTGGATGTATTTCTATTGTATTTTTTATAATTCTGGTGGTCATAAATTTCATCACTAGAAAATTTATCTCACATGCTCCAACAATATCTCACATTAAATTCATTTGAAGGATTACTCAATACAATTTCCTCTGTCATTTTCTAAATACACCCATACCTCTTAAATATTACGTTAATAATATACATGGATCCCCAATCATAACATCTAATCATCCAAGTCCAGCATAGTTGTACCGCCACCTAGGAATTTACTTGGCAATAAAATTCTTCAACATGTCTGTATGATTATTAATTCTTTAATCATCATTCTCTGAATACTATGTCGTCCAATAGATTCTTAATGATGTGGTACCTCAATTATGTTTTCATAATTAATGAATGAAGTATAGATTTTTGAATAAATTAATTAAGAATTTTTGGATTAATAAATTCCTTAACTTTTTCCTTTCAATAAATATTCTCAAAAAACCCCATTCAAACACACCAAATCAATCACTACTTATTTCTAAGAAACATACTACACTTCTATTAGTGAATGTGAAACCACAGACAGATTTATTGACATCCAAAACAATATTATTCCATAAAATATAATGACATAACTATGAATTGTTTTTTATTTGTATGAATCACCAATACTATTTGATTCCAAAAATCCATGTAGGGGATCATTTATTTTGAATAAAATTTTCATGATTCTAGAAACATTCATGTACTATATAAATTATTCCACCACATCTTAGTAATATCTTTTGGGGTTCGATATAAAGAAATGAATAATACCACTACATGGTTAATATATACATCTGTAAATAGAATTAACAATAAAAATACATCATGAACATATTCATATAAAACCATTGTTATGTACTAGATTTTGGTATAAAGTATCATAATAAAGGTTCTTTATAACACTTATCCCAAACATCAGTATAACTATACCATGGTCCTTCATCTCAAATTTTTTAATTAATCATCTTTTTCTCATTAATATTTTCAATAATTGTACCTAAAATACGTATAAAATCCATGTAGGGGAGTTATAATATAAATCTTAAATCATCAAAATTCTTCCATATACCCTAATGGATTACATTTTTCTAGAAATATTTTTTTCTAAATTATTATTTCATTCATATTTTGTTACAAGCACATTGATGTTTTATTTAAATAGTAATGTAAAAAATGTTATTAAATACTGGTCTTCGGTTTTATTGATCCTTGGAAAAAACTGGATACTCGATATAATTATTTTCGTCTAACACCACTTGGAAATATCATTTCTTTATATAAAAATTCTACAATGAAGTCATTATAATGAAACCAA
This sequence comes from Viscum album, assembly GCA_963277665.1. Classification (NCBI taxonomy): domain Eukaryota; kingdom Viridiplantae; phylum Streptophyta; class Magnoliopsida; order Santalales; family Viscaceae; genus Viscum; species Viscum album. Next base: position 413,768,316 of record OY728153.1, on the reverse strand, counting down.
ACTCAAAACCATTCATACTAGATAAAATATTTTGGGAACAACTGTACAATTCAACTGATGAAATATCATTATATCTATCTTGGAATTGTACAAACATACTCTATCCACATATTACTTTATTTGATAAAACTATTTGGATGGCGGAAAATTATTCTGAGTGGGTCTATTTATTAAATCACATTTTCTAGACACATTTAGGTAATAAAGAAAATATTTCATGAAAAAATACCATTATTCACATTGATTTAAACTCCTCACTATCCCTTGGATCTTAATATCCTTTCCATCCATTAAATTATTGTAGTACAAATATCTCTACACCTTTGTAATGGGAATATCTCTATGTTATGCCTCTAAAACTACCCATAAGGATGAGCGTATTCCAATACTACATATTCAAGATTTTGAAATTTTTCTACTCAATGTTCTATAACCCTAAAAATATTGACTAAAATTTTCTTGGAATCACAATCAGAATATGACCCCTACATCCAACAAACCCATCTAATGGTCAAGTGATTTTTATCATATTTTTATCACCAGATTTTCTGAAACATTTTCATTCATTATATATTAGTTTCTTATTAATCATCACTTTGATTGGAATTTACTACTTTTCTATAATCCTTCAAAAATTTATATTCAGTAAATATCACATATTAACATCTGATGAATTTAGGAGTATCATCCTCTCATTTTTTTATTTCAAAATCCTTATCATCATAGACAACAAAATAACATACTCATGACTTATTCTCCATATTATATAGTTATGTATCATTAAAATAGATATAAAAATATCTATAAATACATTTATGTTGTTAAAATTTTAATCCTTTATATTAACATATCCTTGGACTTATTTTATAATTATTTATGTCATGAAATTTTATTCTTATACCCCCAAAAATCTTAGGGGGTCCAGATAAATTCTAATACCTATCTAATTTTCTATATATGTGTTATTTAATTTCTGTAAAAATATTATTAATTCTAGAATCCATTGTATTATATTTTATAATATTTTCTCCTTCCACCAGATGATCATCCAAAATAGACTTCTTCCACTCTATGTACCATATCTGACTATAGACACATCAAAATTCTTAAGGTATATTTTTGTAAAGATTTCCTAAATCTAATTAATGTTATAAAAACCTAATACTTGTTGATTAGAATGTACACCCATAAATTTCATGTGGAATCATTTATTAGTGTCCCATGGAAGATTGAACCTCTATGGAAACTCATCACTTCGAGTCCCTATACAAATATATATACTAATTCCAACATTGGATGATTTGGATTATTCCATTACATATATATTGAAATGTCCTACTATATTCCTTATTGGATTTCCAAATATATACCATACACCATGCTTCAAGAATTTAGTAGTTCTTTGGTAGTATGTATTTTCATCACCTTCTCACTATAGTGGATAGTACAATTATGCCAGAACATAAAAATAGTTAACTCTATAGAATGAATCCTTCCAACTATTGAACATAATTGGTAGATACTATGTTCATTTACTCTACTTACAATAATATTGGTTCTAGTGAAATATTCCTATAACTAATTTGAATCATTTTATATAAACCTATTTCACGATGTTTTCATAAATACAATATATTATTCCATTGGCATGGAATATACCGCATATTCATCACTACTAAAACACTATTGTTCATTTCCTTGATCAAAACATCACATTTCCTCCACTATTTCTTAATAATTTACTTATAATAGATACAATAAACCAACCTTCTATTAATATACTTATTTACACTTCAATTCTTAGATGTCATATTAAATAATGATCCAAATTCAATTTTCCATGATCCTAATAATACAAATTCACTTATAATAATATCTATACATTCATTCATTGTGATTTTAAAAAAATTATTCTAGAAGAAAATATTATTACATTCTAAAATTTTTTATTGCAATTTATCTTGTGGTGGCCTTTTCTCCCATAATGAGATCACAATGGAGAATCTTCCACCAAGATACTCCTACTCTATGATTTCTTTTTTTCAGCTTCTAGGGACATTTCTATCAAGCGGTATATACTATTCCTTCTATAATGTTTTTTTTAATTATAATGAAATATACTTTTATTGAAAATTCTTATTCATCCTCATGTTATGAATATTCATCAACTTCAAACCCACCATTACACTATAAATAGTCATTGTTAACAATAATTTTCAAGAACCTTTATGATATAATAAAGTAACAACATCACCCAAATCAAGTATTTGAAAGTTACCTTCATTGAATCTAACTGACTCTAAAAGAAATTTATGTAATATATATAATAATTGGTCGATCAACCTAATATAAATTCAGTGTCAAATGATCTATTTTGAAATAATACCTTTTTCATTATCGTTGGATATGCATAATCATCATGTATGGAATTCACATGTTTCAATGTTATCTTCACTTATCTAATGTTTTATGTCATATTTTGTGAATGTGACATCCACATAAACCAACGTGATTTATTATCACGCCACTTCGATTCATCTATTTCCACCACTTCCCACATACCCAATTTTTAAAGAATGTTAATGTCATTTGTAATTGATAATCCTATAACATCATCTTCCAAAACCAAAATTTTATTCTATAAATATTTCCTTCCTATACCATATATTCATTAGAACACATCCCAATATAAAGAAATAACTACCACAAATTATGGAAACTAATGTATGTGAGGTCACATAATGAAATAGAATATTCTCCTACAAGGAAAAGGGTAGAATGGTGGCACTGAAGTGACCAATAAAACAACATCACAAGGCCCATATCTACTAAAAATACTCTAAAATCACTTATATAGAATTGTCTTATTCTAAAGACCCTATTCAAAAATCCCCCAGAATGACACTATATAAATTTGATGCAAAAAAGAAGGCCTAAGAAAATCCCCAATGTACAATTTTCAAAACATGGAAGATAGAACTCACATGTCATCACACTGTAATGAAAAATCTATTAATGATATTGATAAGTACTAATAGATGATATTAGGAGAATTAAAGTAAAATTCACATGAATTACATGTATAATGTTGTTTTGATTTTCATCCACACCTTTGAGGGAATAATACTATACAATGAATAAATGGTTGTGAAGGAATTACAAGTTTTAACTACTCAATATTTATGAATAAATAATTTATCAAACCCTATAATATATAGGAGTGATGTGATATCAAATTATGTCATGACCACCATCTAATAAATTCATGTCATAATCTATAGAGTACTATCATCACAGATAGAATTTTATGTAGTCAATCAATTTTACTACAATAATAATTATGTGGGTTCTAATACCTAGCATAAAAATATATAGCAATACAATTTCATATTCTCAATCACAAATCCATTTCACATTGGGCCTCCCAGTTTAGTTTTAAAAACATGATTTCTTAACTATGCATCATTAAACAATAACATCATGTTTAAAAATAATATAGAGAATACAGTATATATATAGATTTTACCATTGATGGAGAACATCTTTTACATAATAGTGTTACCATTTTTAGAGAATCCTCAATATATTTATAAGTTAAAATTTACTGGTGGTTTCGATTAAATCATTAGTAAGGAGGTAACCAGTCCTGAATTGTCATTTACAAAGGATTTTGGAAAATTGATCAATTATATACGAAATTATTAGAGTATGCAATTATTACCTCCAAAGAAAGTGATTCTTCTGACATTAGATCATCTTTACATAGGTACATTCAAAAGAATCACTTCTAAAATCCCTTATGACTGTATGTCTTTGGAAAAATATTATTTTGTGATGTGAAATTTCCATTAACATAGAACACAGAAAAAAATAATATAGGTTTAAAGTGAATTAAGATGGATTATTTATTTATAAAATGATTAAAATTATTATATAAACAAAAATAGAAAAGTGTTATTATTATTTTTTATAATATTTAAAAAAATTAATATAAAATGATAATATTAGTAGTCATACATTAATGATTTGTTTAAACCAAATAAAATATATTTCTTATTTGATAAAATTATAATATTTAGAAAAATATGTGTCATTTAATTTTTGTATTGAGTTTATATAAAATTTGAAATTCTTATGCAATTAAAAATGTTTTCATATATATTATGTATTTTGAATATTAAAGAGAAAAAATTATATTATTTATAAATTAATATTATATCATATCGAATATTAAAATAAACATTCAATTTTCATGTTTTTATGGAATTACCCCAAGTTAATGTTTAATTATAACATGTTTATAAATATTAACATAATAAATGTTTATAAAGGTTTAGCACATGAAAAATTTTATATTTTCTATGTAGTTATTCCATATTTATTATCAATTAATATAAAATTTGTATTATGAATTAATAAATTATATAAGTTATTGTTTTAAATTAACTTTTATAAATTTCATAACATTTATATAAAGAGTTACATACTTAGTAACAAGAAGATTTTAATACATTATTCCTTGAATAAAATTTTCTTGTGGGATATGAACTTGAGATTAATGGTTGTTTATGAGTTATTTTTGCAATAATTAGGATTGAATTGAAATTAAGGCCCATATTAGGTAGTGATCCATGGATAGTTGGAAATTGGATGAAACTTGTCACTAGCCTAGGGAATACGCCATATCGATAAAAGTGGTAGTTGGATACTAGTTTAATTTTTCATTTTATTACGGGGATTTTAGATCTTTATGATTAAAATTTCTCAAACGAATTTGTTTCAAATACCATATATGTGTTACTCATTTTAATACATGTAAATATTATTGGATTTAATTTAATTTTAATAAAAATTCCTTGGTTGGCTACAGAGTTATAGATTATTATTTTTTAAAGATATTAATTTGGATGAGGGTATATGATAATAATAACTAAATCATAAGATAAATGTGTACATAAATGGTATATATGACATAAAATAATATGATTTTAAAACCCATTAATAATATTAATTATTATATTTTTAAAAAATTAAACACTTTTCAAGACCACAATAATCCAACATATTTGGTATATAATATAGTTGGGTCCCTTATGAAATCAAAGTAATGAGTGACTCTAATATGATTAAGTGCCTATATTTGAAATAATATTTTAATTTTAGTTAGTAAGAAAATCATATATTTTTGGATACCAATAGACTAGATTTTGAATAATTAATATGATGGATTTAGATGAGGAGTTGTCTACTAAAATATCCAATAGTCATATAAAATATAATTGATAAGATGGTATATTAATATAGTTATGTGACGAGTAAAATGATAATGTGGCCTCATTATTTATTACAATATTTATCATATCTGTAGATATGATATAATTTAAAGTGGGTTATCATTTTTGTTGGAATGTATTTAATAACAATATATATTAAATAATTTTCCAAATTTAATACCTAGTAGATTTAAAATTTCATTAATGATAAATCTTTTTCTCAATAAACCTATTTAAATTTAAGAATAATTTTTGAGGAGTGAAAGCATAATGGATGAATCCTTATAACTTATAAAATATCAGATTCATTATCTATAAAGAATGTATATTTTACATATTATATAATCTTTTTATTTACTATCCAACTGGTAAACCTATTCAAAAAATGGATAATTGAACATAAAATATGAATTTAAAGGATTTTCATGATGTATCCACTCTCATTCATGTATCCATTGAGTCAAAGTTTAAAAATTATCATAAAATCATCAATGTGTTCAATATGTTAGATTATAAAAATGATCAATTGAGAATATTCGAGACAAAATAGGTATAGGCTATCAAATCCATTTTTATATATAATTCGACCACATAAAAATTATTATATACTCATGAACATGATATTATTACCTACATCAAGAACATGTGGATAATTATGGTATCCGTTTTAGGATGATCAGGCTATGTAATTCCTTTTTTTATCAATTTTGGTAAGGATTTAGTAGTATGATTGAGTTTTATAAAAGTTTACCTAATCTATTATATATTATAGGGATTGTTAATAATTAAATGGAATGTTCCTGAAATTTTTATAGTTTATTAGTAAGAATTGGTAAAGGATTTATCTTGAAAATGATTATTAGATGGTCTGGTTATCATCTTGGGATAATGAAACCAAAAGGAAGATTCATTAAGGGGTAATGATTTTCCAATAGAGAATTAATTTTCTAGAATAACTGAATAGTTTTTCAAAACCCCTTTGAACAGTCTTAATAGTTTCAACAGAGAAAAAAATATCTAAACACTATAGAAACTAAACACCAAAGAATATTTTTATTTAGGACAATTCAATTTATATTTTACTGAACCAATTTAATGAATACTAGTGTGCATTTTCTCATGGAATAAAACTAATACTAATGATATAAACATGATATTTATAGTAATCACTGATAAGAAGCCAAAGAATCCTTCCATTTATGGTATACATATCCTCAATTAAGATCAAAATGCTTTGAAAGGATACCATTTTACTAACATTTCAATTGAATATTTGTTTTGAAATGGAAAGAGATAACTATATGGAGGAGTTATCATATCATTAGGATTCTCATCATCACACTCTCCTTTCCCAAGGATTTAATCTATTTGTATATACATAAGGTATCAACCTTGTTTTTGAATCATTTATCAATACTTGGGAAATTTTTCCCATATTTTAAAAACATGAAAATTTTTAAACATATGGTTTTATAATCATATAAGTTTTTAACTCTTAAAAATGATTCATGATTGTGAATTTTATTTACAATTGTAACTTTTTTATTCATTATAATGTGTAAAAAATAATAATGAAATTAAAAAATTAATAATTAAATATAATTAAAAAAATATTCACTTATAATGGAAAATTATGTCCAACTTACTTTAATCCATGTATTAAATTATATGGATTAATAAACTCTATGGAAGACTACATCCATTAAAAGTGAATAAATTATGATTGGAAAAAAAATTAAAAATAATAATATTTTTACAACTAGTAAATCTCCTAGAACATCTTCACACTTTAAAATAAATATTATTTGAACTAAACTAATAATTAATAAATAAATATTCACAAGAGAACACATTTTATGAAAAAAGATAAATTTTGTGTAAATAGAATTTTTATTTGATAATTATATGGGAAATAAATCTTAGTATGTAATTGGGTAATATAACCATTGTATATCTATTATAAAATTTATATAGTCATTGGATATAATATTTGTAAACATATTACCAGTTTGGAATTATTTGTATTTGGATAATACGTTTAAATATTATTTACATTTTAATAATATTTGTTTTCATTGAAAATATTTAAAAATATAAAAAATATTATAAAATATAATTTATAGGTAATAATTCAATTTTTAAAATTCTATTGACACAAAAGAAACCCTTTTTCATTAAATTTATTACATTTTAAGGACTGATAGAAATAAAATATAGTGATAAATTTAATGTAATGAATAAAAAATATAACATCAAATAAATAATAATGATATTATAATAAATATTAATTAAATTACTAATTATTCAAAACAAATTAGTTTTTTAAAAAAATATTTATAAATTCTATATTTTATTTTAAAGATAAAATTTATATATTTTTATTAAGAAATGTAATGAAACGAAACTTTTATATATAAAAATTTTGATCTATTTTAATTATTATTAAAAGATGAAAATAATAATAAATTCATTTTAATACATAGAAATAGATTTTCTAAAAAAAATATTTTTTCTATGTAGTGATTTTATATACTAAAAAACAAATTATTACATAGTTTATAGTTTATTATTTGAAAATATAATGTTTATAAAAATAATAAGGTTGATTTAAATTATTTTATAATTAATATATGATGTTAAATAATTAAAAATAATACATAATGTTTAAAACACATTTTTCAATAAAAACGCATTTTTGAAATATTTTATTAATTCATTTAAATGAAAACATTCCAATAATTAGAAAATAAGTGAGATTAAATATTGGGAAAATTTGGAATTTATTTTTTGGTTCTTATTGGATATATTATATATTATCTAAAAAATTAATGGTCATGGTAAATAATTAAACATGATAAATCACCCAACACCCATGTGATTTTAAATTTACCCTTCACCTAACTTGATTTTTCGAATTAAATGTCCACCATTTTAACATATAAAATTATCTCTCTTTCACACATACAAAACCCAATAAATATATTTTTAATTTTCTTTCTTCCACACCCAAATTCACTCTCTAAAAATCTTTTACCACATTTGGTATCCATTGGTCATTATTAGTATGCAAAATTTCATCATTCCAAATTAATTCATTGCTAAAAAAGTTGGTTCCATTAAATTAAGTGAAAAGTTAATCATTATTAATTCATTTAATTTCTCACCTCCACTCTTAATGAATTTCATTATCCACTATAATTATTTAATATCAATGTAACAATTAATTTCTTAAAGGATATTATCATAATATAACACCATGTTCTTGCTTGTTCATTAGTTACAATGTTTTCTAGTTTGGGATCTTTTACCACCTATATGAATGATGTTGTAAGGTTATAATATTAAATTATAATAAAAATATAAATACTATTAATATGATGAAATGATTATTAATTTTATATATTTTCATAAATTTTTATTTGTAAGATAGATAATTACAAACACTAATAAAATTAATTATTTTTATTGAAATTATAAATGTTATTAAAACAATACAATGGATCGTGTAATGGGACATCCATACTAAAGACTATATATAACAAGTAGGATAATTATCACTAAAATATTTACTAATATAACTAATGATTAAAACATGGTTGATTAGAAAATATAATTTAATGTCATAAATTAAAAGATATAAATACCATTCTTATATAGATGAACAATGAATCTCAATTTATTATACAGATTTTTAGTGCATGTCCAGCAAAAAAGAAATCCAAGTTAAGGGTTTCTCCTATTAATTTTATATCATTATGTTATGCTCAATTTTCAATAATTGTTATCATTTTTTGGTTTATATACTTCCTTATGAAATTATATTATCATTAATTCCATAAAATAAAAATTAAATTAAAAAAATCACATGATGTTATATATTTTATTTTCTCTTAAATAAATATTTACAAAAGTCATAATAGTATTATTTTCAATCTCATAGTAAAATAGATATTTTTTATGTCTAAATTCCTATTTGGGGAAACATTATATATTTTCTCTATGAAAACCCATTATTATTATTATAAATTTTTTATTTACGGGATTCACATGTCTTATTTCAAATAATTCCCCATATGGTTCACAATTCAAATGAAATAATTATTGTAAGTGGTTCCAACCTCATCAGTTCCTTTTGATATGGAATCATAATACTACATAAAAATGTTTTTACTATAGTTTTGTGAATTTACTCATTCATACAGACATAATTTATTATGTTCATTTTTTGTTGAATTAGAGATATTTTTTAAAATTATTAAAGGGGACTTTTGAAATTTATTCATTATCTCTAACTCCGACTATTTTATACATTTTTCATTACGATGATTAATTCCCAAATTTTCATGGTTTTCTAATATTAGTTTGATACATGTTATTTTTTTAAATAATTATTTGGAAAAAAATACATTAAAATTTTATAAAAATTTATGGTATATTTCTTCTTATTTTTCAATGTGATTTTAATGCTCTTATAAAATAATTTCAATTTATTTGGATATATTTTAAGGTTTCTTATACATCACTAAATATAATCTATAATGATACCAAACACATTCTTTATATAAATGTCATATGATCATGACTTATGAATGTTTTCATGAAACCCTCATCGTTATCATGTGTTAATTATGAAATGATAGATTAATGAAGGATTTCATGTGAAACTCATGTGTATGGTTCAACATTTTGTGATAGTTGGGCCTTAAATTACATATCACTCTAAATAAATCGGTAAAGTATTATATATCGTGATATTATATGTAATGGTGACTGAACCAAAACCCCTAATGGATGGGTGATACTTGAGTTATATAGACCTCTAGTGAACTGACTAGATTTTTTTATCCAATTAGATGATGTGAATGGGGAGAGAACCTATACCCCTATGGGAATCATCCAAATATGCATAGGGTATTAGAGAGTGAAAAAAATCCACTATGGATGATTATCAAATATATGATTAAAATATTCAAAGTGATTCAATATATAAAGAATGTTTTTTATGATTATATATTTTTCATTTTCTTATTTAAAAACCCTGTGTTATAAAACATAAATCTTTTACGTTTTTATGAATCCAGATTATGGAATCATTTTTACACACTCCTCATACTCATATCTCATGGTATGTCAAAATCATCTTGTCAAGACACATGATTTATGATCTATATTTTATTGGGAAATATTTCATTATTTAATTTTAATTCACAATGATTTAGTATTATTATCCAAATATTCAATTTATAATCATTTATGATATTTGATTATGGTCTCTTACATTTATATTTAGTATTATTTTGACCACATTCTTTTCCTCTCATTCTCATACCAAGGTTAAATTAATAGTATCAAATATGTTATATTTATATGGTTTTATAGTGTATGAAAAATATTAAGAAATGGTCACTTTGTTTCAAAACACATTGTTTATGTATCATATGATTAAATATGACAAATATATTGGTTCTACAGTGTGATTTAATAATATATATATATATATAATGAATATTATAATTAAATTATTTAATAAGTTTAGTCCAACAATTTTTGTACCAAAGTGGATTTAGTTATCTTCAAGAATTATTTTTTGAAGAATAAATGTATTTAAAATAAAAAAAAACTATGTTAAACCAATTGTGTTATAGAATAAAATAATATTTTATTGGAAAAAATGAATGTGACATAATTTAGTCAATATGATGATATATTTTCCTTAACATATAAGTTCCCACCACAGATATTATTTAATGATACTTACAATATCTTTTCAGATTTTAATCATTGGTTTTAACCAAGAGGATTTTAGTAAATAGTTAGTGCAATGTAAAATGAAACTAGTCATGCAATGAGAACCCAAAAGAGATGGAATATGTAATGTAAAATCTCATACATATACATAACCGAGTATCTAAAATTATAAATAGTAATATAAAACATTTCAAACTCAAAAATGTTCTAATGAATGAATAACTCCCCGTTGATTTGTTGATTCAAAAAATGACTACGCCCATTAGTGGTATTCCAATCCAATAATTATCTTGAATTTTAATAATATAGAAAAAAATATATTTTTTATTATAATATAATTTTATCTACAATTTTTTATATAAGTTTTTTATTTATATGGCAATTCATATCAATAGTGGATTCTAATCAAGAAATTTTTGTAAGAGGATGAAATCGACTACATGAAACAAGAGGAGTTAAAGATGTTATTTTTTCGATAAATATATTCGATGAAATCGTTACACTAAAACATAGATTGAATTATTTGATATAAAAATAGATGGATATATCCATCGGTACATATTCATAAGACATAACAATATTTTAAAGGTGTTCTTATAATTTAATCAATGACCCTGAAAAGGAAAAATTGGTCATTTCTTTGGGGAAATATGACAATGTCAATGAAAATAATTATCTATAACGGAATTTCATAACACTGAAGAAAATATTTAATGTTATCTCAAAGTGGAAATGGTAATTAATTGCTCGTATTATTTTCATATTTCTAGGGATAATAAGAGAATTATAGTGAATCATGTAAACTAAAATTATTAAACTCCTAGAGTTAATGATATCCATATTCAAATATTTTTAAAATATTCGATATACAAAAGAGGAATTACCTCCAAGGAATAAAAAAAATTATTATGATTGGATGAGAAGTTCATAAATCATATTAATGCTGAAGTGAAATGAATAGTCCAAACAAATGATTCTATATAAGGAAATATAGAGAAAATTCACTACCATTAAACCAATGCATCAATTGTAAAGTGCATGAACATTATTCTAACCAGTTAACTAATATAAGGGTTACTGATGAAAAGAAACATCAACAACCTCTTAATACAAGTTATAGTGGAAAATAGTATACAATCAAAAATATTAAAATGGGAATTAAAAAGGAAATGGGTAAAGTAACCATCATTATATTCCTGATAATTGAAAAGAACTTATTTGATTATAGTTCTAATCACTCTTTTGCAGTAAAACATACTCAAATGTCATTAAATATCCTCCAAAATTTCTGAATATTTAGTTATCAATGAAATATCTTAATGGTAAGATGATTTATCCCCATTTCTTAAAATAGTCTACAATATAATTTCATGGGATTTTTTTTCTTTTAAATATTCTACTTTTCCATTTACATGATTTTTATTTGAATTTGAGAATTGATTTTCTCTCTCTTCATAGATCCCATGTTAATTACAATGATAAGGATTTAAATTTTTATATCAAAGATCAACCTATGATCATCTATCTATGTAAGGATTACTATGATATCTAAATATAATCTACATAAAATATGTGGGTCTAAATACCCAATCATGACGGGTATTTAAAATAAATGATTTGGGTGAAACTCACTATTATGGATATATCAATTTTGAATCAATAAATTGTTTCCTGAAGAGTTTTCAAGTCTCCCATCAGACAATGATGATGATTTTTCACTAAAACACATAAATTATATTATTCTTATATAAATTTATACTCAAATAAGTTCCTTAATTTAATTATACAAAATTAAATAATAAAATTAAAGACAATATGGTGATGAAATTCTAAAATCATAGTCCTTCTCTATAAAGTGCTTTGGTCGTATTTTTAATATAAATGAGATAGATAAATTTGTCTGTGAAATGATTATCATGAAAATAAAATAATAATGATGAAGACAAGGTATCATAAAACCTATATTGATTAATTTTTTTGAAAATTTATAGGGGAATAATTATTCTAAAAGATTAACCTTTCATGTGGATATCATCAATTTAGAGTAAAAATAGAGGATGTAGATAATACAACCTTCCATACAAGATAGAAGATTAATTATTTAATATTGATTCCATTAAAACATATAGTTTCCCATATAATATTCATATATTCAATGAATATATTCTTTAAATATTACCTTGATCAATTTTGGGTAGTTATTATAAATGATATTATTATATGTTTCAATATAAATGAAGATCATAAAGATTATTGAAGGGTTTTTATGAAGACCTCGAGAAAGGGAAAGTTGAATGAAAAAATTAAAATTATTTAATTCCTTTTATATAATGTATCATAGTTGGGTCATGTAATAAAAATATTGGGTATATTTTAGGATACATAAAATAAAAATTAATTAAAATATATCCTATAATATTATTATAATAGTTATTTATAGCATACAATAATTAGTGGGAAACAACCAACTCTTTTTTATAAATTCCTTATGAAAATATAATCCAATATCAATTTTATCATAGAATGAATTAAACTTACTCAATAGGGAATTTTGTTATGAAAATTTTGAAAATCCGAAGATAAGGTTGTTCAGAACACCTATAAAAGCACTCTTAATGTGGAGAACGGTTAGTGATATATAGTGATCTGTTAATGATGGGATTGGGATGTGTCTTAAATAAAAATGACGTGGATTAAAGGTTCAAGAGGAAAACTAACCAACACATACTAGGTAACTAGAGAAAATGACAACTATAGTAAATATAGAAACACATATTTGGAGGAAATGGTTTTGATAATTGAATATATAAAAATATTCATACTATGAGGTATAATATGTGATTCATAGTATTTTAAAATAATCTAAATTATATATCTCATTTTAAATTATATCTTATGTAAAGAATATGTTATAAATAACCTCATTTATTTTCATTAATGATTAATATTAAAATTATGGGGATGAAATGTACTCAAGGGGGAATGTAACATCCTAGATTTAGATGTTAATTTTATTTCTTTCTATTGCACATTTTTTTATTATAATTATTTAGAATATAATTTTGAAATACATCATATAATAAATGAATCAAATTAAAAACAATTTATTCACTCATTTTGGATTAATAAAAAAGTACATGAAACCATGTATTACATACAATGTGTTATTACATAAATTTTTTTTGACCCCACTTAAGGTTTTATAAATTTAAATCTTAAAATAATTAGGAAATTAAAATATTTTTTAAAACTATGCCATTCTATGGAACATCATCACCCTTGATAACTACTAATAATAGAACAGAAACAATATTAAAGAAATAAAATTCATTAAAGGATAATTAATCTTTTAAAATAATAAATAAAAATAATAGAATGATAATTTTTAATTGAGAAGCTTGAATGAAATAAATGTATATTATGTATTGGGTAACATTATCAGTATACTACTTATATGAAATAGTATATACCCAAAATGTATTTTATTTGTAACAATGTTATGGTTTTGTAATTTCTAGTATATATTTAATATATATAAAGTTTACAAATGTTTAAAAAATATAAATTTTGATTATAAATAATATATTTTATATAAAATAAATAATTAACTAATAAAATTAATAGATACTGGTTATCTTGGGAAAATAAGATTGATTTTAATGAAAATATTTTATGACATGGAACTTTTTTATAAAATTATTACTTTTTAAAGAATTTTATTAATAAAATATATTTATAAATTTGATGAAATAGTAAAATAAATTAATAAAATATAAAAAAAATTAAGTAACTATATGGAATGCTAATTTAATTTTTATTGGCTAAACAGAAATGTTTTTTGAAAAATTATTTTTATTTTATAGTATATGTTTTTTTTTAAAAGATAAATATCACATATTTTTATTATAACAATAAAATATGTTTTTTATGTATTAAAAAGATATGTATTAGAATTCATCTAAATTTTGTTTATTTCTATGACAAATTAAGAAATTCATTTTAATACTTATAATTATTATTTTCTAAAAATTGTTTATGCTACGTTGTGTTTTTATTAACAAACTATATATATAATAGTTTTGGGATAATGGAATTATTATTTAAGGATTTTATATATAAAAATATTTTTTCTCTAATTTAATGATTATTATTTGGTATTGAATAAAAATGTAAACACTCGGTATTTTAGTGGAAATTTTTTTCTTAAATACATGGGAATTTTATGAGTCTTTAGTTTCTAACAACGCCATATTCTGAGGCTCCGTGTGCCCGGAATCAATTTCTAATGTTTTTTTGGTAAAGTTCAGTAAATGTACGAGTGGGTTTTTATATCTTTTGAATCGGTTCTTGGAAGTAAAATCTTAGGGCACCGTTGAACATGCAACGTCATTGATTGCTTAGTGAGACTTTCACTGTAGTTTCATTCTAACAAGAACAGAAGATAGTTTTTAGGGTTTTTTAATTAAATTGAATAAAAATACTGTATTAACATTATTTTATTTTGGCGGTTAAAGCCTCCAAGGGGGGGTCGGAGGTGGGGGCCACCACACCTGAACCTCCCATGGGAGGTTACGGTGGTGGGTTCCACCTGAGCATAACCTCCCTTGGGAGGATGTTACTTGGTGGGACCAACCAAAGGCTAAAATTCTCTTAAAGTCAAAGAGGTGGGGCCTACACGATCTTTAAACCCCCCTTAACCCCTTGAAACTCCTAATTAATTGGGGAGCCTCTTCACTTTCCCTCATAAGTTTTCCACTTTCCATGAATTAATTAATGGTTCATTTATTAATTATTTGAATTATTTTGAAATTATGCCAATAAATAAAATAATATTCAAAGATATTATTTTATTCTGTTGGCACATTCATTTGGTGGAGCCTTAAAGAATTGAGAGAACATTCTATCAATGAAGAACATGAAGAACTATCACCGTATTCTCCCTCTTCAACTAGGGAAGGTAGAGGAAACACTACCTCCCGTGAAGAACGTTGATGACGTCATCTCGACTCATCTTCTCCAAACCCTTCCTCCTCCAACGTCAATAAAATGATGTCTTCCCTACCGCGACTCCATCAACAATCACTGAAATCAAGGTAGTGGATTTGAATTAATTCTTTTTTTCATTATATCTTTTTCAAATGTGGTTGTATCCTGAAAATTGATAACATCATAACACTAATGATATGTGATACAGAAACATGGCCCAACACACCCTCTAATATCTTCATTATTGACGAAGGAGGCGTAACGCGAATAAGCCGGTGGCGCAACGCCACTAGGTTGACACAAGGGCGTGGCACTTCCATTCCATGTAGAGAACCGAGACCCAGCCAGGAGGGCTGCGGCTATGCAGGAGGGGTGTGGTACCATCGCACTGCACCGAAAGGGAGTTTTGTGGTCAGGAGGGACGCGCCTGTCGGATGGCGAGTGTGGTGTCGTCACGCCATGTGGAGGAGAGGGAGGTCGTGGCCAGGTCGGGCCGCAACGGAGGAGGCCTGACACCATCGTGCCGTGCGGTGACCAGCAAGACTGTGGAATCGTCGCGCGGCGGTGGAGGAACCAAGGCGGCCGGCTAAGCCGGCCGCCAGTGCGCATTATAGGCGGGACCCTTCGGGTCCCTTGTTAACAAGGCCATTGCCATGCACCGGCCGCCAGACCACCAACGGTCGGGCCACCCTCAGCCAGGTCGGGCAGCCTCCCGGCTGGGCCGCTTCCTTAGACTGGGTCGGACCCACCGACCAGGTCAGACCCCGGTTCGGACCTGGTTGGTTCGGGTCGGTCTGATTGGGTCAGTCTGATCGGGTCGGAGCAGACTCTGACATGTTGTGGCTCTATTACATGTTATCACCCATATCATGGTCTACGGGTGTCTGATCGATGAACCGTCTACATCTATGAACCTCTTAGAGTGATACGGTTCTTTTAGAATACCCCACGTGAGGTTTGGATATAGTTGGGGTACAGTCGGTTTGGTTTGAACTTAAAAACCATCAGGGCCCCTGGAACAGAAATGCCAATAACTCACAGACCGGGCGTCCGATTGATGCGACGTATGTTGCTTTGAGACGCATATTATGTGGTCGTTTATTGATATAATTCCACATGAGACTCTGTGACACTTGGAGTATCATCCAGTATCTTGTGGATCAGATCCTTCTGGAGACGAGCAGACGTAATACAAAGACCTAGTAGCTGACAGACCTAACGACTGCTTGACCGATTCAACTCGTAGTGATTTGACTAGCCCAGTGGGGAGCACCTGGTAGTTGGCATCAGACGCATGGCAGAGGTGTTCCTGGTAGTAGGAAATAGACCTGTGGTACTCGACAAGAGGAGTACCTCAGTAGTCCATGATTTGTGAGAAGCACCTCAGTGTTGCGACAGACCCACTGTACTCGACAGAGGAGGAGTTCTCCAGCAGTGGTGTTTTTGATAGGGAAAATCCTTGTTTGAGCTAAGTCAATGACTTTTGTGTTTACCTCATGATTGAGATGGGTTACTTGATAGCTTATTTATATGTATGGGTATATACCTAAGTAATGGTTATCCATTGAAATCATTATTTTTTGTTTATCCTTGGTGGATTTTGTGAGACCTTGAGGGTCTCAGGGTCCCTACTAAGTATCGTTGTACTCACCCTTGCACGAGCTATGCCCGCACCGCATTGTATTGGATGTAGATGACAGACAACACTGACAGAGGCCAAGAGTGCCAGGACTATTAGGTACCTCGAGGAGGACCTTACGATATATCGGTATTTGGTGGATTATGATGGACGTGGAGTGCTAAGGAGGCCATCTGTACCGACCATTCAGGTATGAACCCCGGAGGATGAACCGGGAGCTATGTTTACATTCCAACTGATTCCCTTTTTTGAGTTGTACATCCTTTCAGTTGAACATGTACTTTATAGTTGGGCTTGTATTTTGGCCCCCCTTTACATTTAGCATACTTGTTATACAATTTTTACTTAGTGTTTTCTTCCACTTGTACTCCGGTTGTGTTTGTTTACAGTTATAAAGGCAATGCCTTCCCAGTTTTTGTGAATTACGCCTTTGGTGCTACTCGCCAGCCCCTGGATTATGGAAGCTGGGATTGGGGTAGTCACGATATGAGCCCTAGGTGATGGGTCATGTCAAATTGGTGTAAGAGGAGTCGGTTATATCATAGAACATATGTCTCTGAAATTTATTTTCTGTGAACCAATAGTGTTAATGGTACTGAGTGTGGTTTCTAGTTTAAGGTGTTAGGTCTTGGTGTGGTGGTCGAAAAATACATACACCAGGATACTGAATTCTGATTTCTGCCTCAGTGCACGAAAACACTAATTGTTTGTGTGTTTTCAAAAGTATTTCTGTAAGTCAGCTCGACCAGGTCATCTCACCAGGTTAAGTCTTTTGACAGTGTTGCATCTGGTTTTTTCAAGATCTCCCAGCAGACAACCAGCTAGAGCCCTGAGAGTAATACATACTAACAGCCTGCTGGGTGATGAGGCTTCAGTATAGGGCCCTCTTCATGTTCAGGCACCAATGGAGTAACCAGTGGTACTACTTCCCGTTGGGCCACCGATACCACTAGCCCCAACAGCAGAGAGTGAACGCCGCTTGAGCGCGCTCACGAGTTCCAGCACCAGCGACCACGCAGTTTCTAGGGAGATATGGACCCATAGGTGGATAAGTACTGGTTGGAGGCTGTGGTGAGAGTTTTCAGGCTATTAGGGACACCAGCAGACTTCATGGTGATCCTTGTTGTCAGCCTCCTTTAGGCAGTAGCAGGCCGATGGTGGAGACTGATGCACCAGGTCCACGATGAGGTGACACATCAATGGGTAGACTTTAAGATCTTGTTCTAGGAAGAGTTTTTACAATCCACCCTTTGAGCGGTGCGGATACATGAGCTAATTCATCTGCAGAAGGGTAGTGTGACAGTAGCGCAGTACTCAGCGTGGTTCACCGACCTATCACGCTACTCCACAAATATGGTACATGATCCATTTATAGGGTTTGGACCTTCGAGTTGGGGCTCAGGTGAGAGATTAGATCTCTGATGATCTCACTCAGCATCCCGATGCAGGCAGGGGTGCTAGAGAGAGCCCTCGCAGTGGAGAGTTTCCTTGCTGAGTAGTCCCTAGAAGCGAGACCCACCACTAGCTGACACGTAGTGGAGTCTTATACAGCTGGCAGTAGACAGATGTTGCAGAGGTCCAAGAGAACCATACCTAAAGGTGGTCGACTACACGACTCTGGATAGGTTTTGTGGGGCACCCAGTGTGGAGACAGAGCCATACATGGCCGGTGATGACAGTGTTACTCATGCAGTGGGTTTGGTCACATGGCTCATGACTATCCGACCCACCGTACTGATGACTAGCAGACAGTTAAGGGACCTCCCAGGTAGAGGGATAGGTTTGATCGAGGAGGTCCTCAGGGTGAAGGCAGACGTGGCAGAGGAGCTGGATGAGCAACTAGCGGTGGAGGAAGATACGCGGTGCTACCTCCACCACCACCAAGAGGTCCACCACGACCGTAGGGA
Organism: Viscum album; assembly: GCA_963277665.1. Lineage (NCBI taxonomy): Eukaryota > Viridiplantae > Streptophyta > Magnoliopsida > Santalales > Viscaceae > Viscum > Viscum album. Next base: position 413,748,763 of record OY728153.1, on the reverse strand, counting down.
GTGGGTGGATATGTGAGATCTCAGCTTCAGGCAGCTGAGGCAAATGAAAATGGATATCCGGACATGATTTGTGGTATGATCTATGTCTACTCCACCTTATCTAAAGTTCTTATAGACACAGGTGAGAGTCATTCTTTCATTTCTACTACCCTCGTTCAGATCTCGGAGATTCTGAAGAAGCCGTTGGCTTGATCCTTACGGCTATAGAATCCTACTGGAGTAGACTCGATGATTAAGCATTAGTTATAATAGTGTGAACTTAAAATATGAGGTTAGATATTCTGCTGGGATCTCCTCGTAGTTGTGTCTAGGCCTTACAGAGTCATCATGGGTATGGACTAGTTATCTACAGTCCATGCTCAGATCAATTGTATTAGGTGTGAAGTGCATTGTGTCTGCACATATGGGACCAGGTTCACCTTCACCGATGAAAAGGGAACCATTTCAGCGTTGGATGAAATTACTCGGATGAGGGTGCATCCTATCCCTCATCAGTTGTCTTGCCTTACCCTTGGAGGAGTTGATGTGGAGAGTCTGACTTATCCTTTAGTGGTGGACCAATACGTGGATGTTTTCCCTGATGATGTTCCAGGAATACCTCCTCATAGAAAGGTGGACTTCTACAATGACCTGTACCCCAGGACGACACTGATATCTACTCCAGCATATCGGATGGCTCTCGCTGAGCTTCTCGATCCAAAGGTACAACTAGAGGACTTTCAAGTGAAGGGATTCATTCGGCCCAGTGTTTCTCCCGGGGCATCCTCGATACTTTTTGCCAAGAAGTCGAATGGGAGCTTGAGGCTCTATGTCGACTACCGTCACCTAAACAAGGTGAACCTGAAGAACAAGTACCCACTGTCGAGGATTGACGACCCCTTCGATCAACTCAATGGAGGTCGATGGTTCTCGAAGATATACCTCAAATCAGGCTATCAGTAGCTCAGAGTTTGAGATAAGGATATACAGAAGACGACCATCTAGTATTGGTACGGCCAGTACGAGTTCTTGGTTACACCCTTCAGCATAACCAATGCTACAGAAGTTTTCATGTGTCTCATGAACAGGATATTACAGCCTTACCTCGATCACTTTATTGTGGTCTTCATCGATGACATTTTGATAAACTCGACTACTAAGGAGAAGCATGCCTACCATTTGCTAGTAGTACTGGACACGCTCCGAGAGCACTAGCATTATGGTATGCTCTTGAAGTGCCAATTTTGGATTTTGTAGGTTCACTTTTTGGGACACGTCATTTCGGAGGATGGAGTTTCATTTGATCCAGCAAAGATTGAGGCGGTACTTTCTTGGTAGGCACACATGAGTGTGATGGATGTACGAAGGTTCCTGGTATTGGATGGAAACTATCAGAGGTTCTTTCCTGACTTCTCCAGAGTTGCAGCAGCACTATTATCCTTGAGAAAGAAGGGGAAACCCATCCTATGGTCCGAGATATGCCAGTAGAGCTTTCAGGAGCTGAGGCAGTGGATGCCTAGTGCCCCCATTTTGAAACTTCCAGAGGAGGGCGTGGGGTACGTAGTTTACTATGATTCCTCAGGGATCGAACATGGGTGTTCGATGATGCAAGAGAGAGATTTGATCGCATATGGTTCTTGTAATTCAATATAGCATGAGCCGAACTACACTAACCATGACATGGAGTTAGCAACAATGGTCTTCGCCTTGAATATGTGGCAGCACTATCTGATGGGTGAACGTTTTACCATGTACTCTGATCACAAGAGTCTCAGGTATATCTTCTCTCTGAAGGGCATGAACCTGAGATAGTGAAGATGACTTGAGTTCCTCCAAGTCTATGACTTCGAGATAGTCTATAATACTGGGAAGGGGAACATTTATGTATATACGCACCGCAGGAGGACTGGTATTCGGCTTCTAAGAGAGATGACATAGCAGCTGGCTTATTTACAGATATCCTTTTTGGATACAGATGGAGCATCCTATCTTCAGTCTCTTACAGTCACTCCTCAACTTCTTCAGTGAGTCAGGGAGGTGTAGAATGGATACTCTAACTATGAGATATGATGTTCTCAGATATCCATAGGGCAGGCACCAAATATATTTCTGAAGGTGGGGAGCATGTCATCCTCTTCAGAGGACATACCATGGTACCAGTTTCACTTTAGGAGATGGTTTTGAGGGAGTTCAACACTTCCCCTCTACCGGTACATGTAGGAGTGGAGAAGATGTATCAGTACCTTCGACGACAGCACTAGTGGCTAGGAATGAAGAGGGAAGTAGCCGAGTTTGTCTCATGATGCCTCACTTCTTAGTAAGTGAAGGCAGAGCACCAGGTACCAGTTGGCTTGGTACATCCCTTATAGGTCCCTGAGTAGAAGTGTGATGGGATATCAATGGACTTCCTGATGGGTCTTCCACATACATCCAAGAGTCACAACTCGATTTGGGTGATCGTCAACCAACTCACCAAGTTAGCCCACATCCTGCAGATCAGGGATCAGGGTTTGGTAGATAGCTTGGGACACCTATATGTGCAGGAGGTAGTGCGTTTACATGGAGTACCTTATTCTATTGTCTCTAACCATGATGCACGGTTTACTTCCCGGCTATGGAAGGGGTTGTAGAAAGCTTTCGGGACACAGATTCATTTGATCACTGCCTTCTATCCTCAGACTGATGGTCAGACCGAGAAGACCATTCAGACCCTCAAGGACATGCTCCATGCATGTGTCCTCGACTTCAGTCGCAGGTGGGAGGATCACTTTACTTTGGTGGGGTTTTCCTACAACAAAGTAGATCACTCCACCATAGGTATGGAACCTTTTGAGGCCTTGTATGGTCATCCTTGTAGATCACCATTGTGCTGGACAGACCTAGGGGAGTCAGTACTAGTTGGACAATAGATGGTATATGCTACCACAGAGAAGGTGCAGATCATCCAGGAGCAGATGAAGACTGCACAGAGCCAGCAGAAGTCATATGCTGAAAGGAGATGAAGGCCTCTAGAGTTTGAGGATAGTGACCACGTCTTCCTACGGGTCTCACATCGATGAGGTCTATGGAGATTTGGTCGAGGAGGAATGTTATCTTCCAGGTTCATTGGATCTTTCCAGGTCCTCAGTAGGGTAGGTGAGGTGTCATACCTCTTGGCTCTACCACCTCACCTGCACTGGGTTCACGACGTCTTCCACATATCTCAGCTGAGGAGATAAGTGCACAACCGATCCCACATCATCGACCATGGAGATCTGGACATCGATGATGGGGAATCATTCATAGAGGATCTCATGGATATTGAGTATCGATAAAAGAGGGTCCTATGTGGATGGTCGATACCTCTAGTGCATGTACACTGGAAGCATGGGAACCTCTAGAAGAGCACATGGTAGTGGGAGGCTCAGATACGTGTTCAGTACCCCCATTTTTTACCTTAGTGTGAGTTGTAGCTTATGAGGATGTAAATCCATGAGGTGGGGTGAATGTAATGACCTGGAATTTTGGTGGATTTTTTTTTATAAATACATGGGAATTTTATGTGTCTGCAGTTTTTGACGGCGCTTGATTCTGAGGCTCTGTGTGCCCAGAATCAAATTCTGATGTTTTGTTCAGGTAAGTTCAGTAAACGTATGAGTGGTTTTTTATATCATTTGAACTGGTGCTCAAAATTGAAATCTGAGGGCACAGTTGAACACGTAGAGTCGGTGATTGCTTAATGAGACCTTCACCGCAGTTGCGTTCTAAAGGGAACAGAAGATAGTTTTTAGGTGTTTTAAATAAATTGAATAAAAATAATGTGTTAACATTATTTTATTTTGGTGGTTATAACCTCCAAGGGGAGGTTGGAGGTGGGGCCCATCACACCCTAACCTCCCATATGAGGTTATGGTGGTAGGGTCCACCCGATCAAAACCTCCCTTTGGAGGATGTTACATGGTGGGGCCCACCCAATGTTTAAACATCTCTTACAGTCAAAGAGGTGGGGCCCACACAATCTTTAAACCCCCCTTAACCCCTTGGAACTCTCAATTAATTGGGGAGCCTCTTCACTTTCCCTCAAAAGTGTGCCACTCCCAATGAATTAATTATAGGTTCATTAAATAATTATTTCAATTATTTTGAATTTATGCCAAGGAATAAAATAATAGGCAAAGCTATTAATTTTTTTGGAACATTCATTTTGTGGAGCCTTGGAATAATTGAGAGAACATCCTCTCAACGAAGAAAACAGATAACTGTCACCGTCTTCTCCCTCTTGAACTGGGGAAAGTTGAGGAAACATTGTCGCCCATGAAGAACGCTGATGACGTTATCTCGACTCATCTTCTCTGAACCCTTCCTCCCCCGATGTCAATATAATGATGTCCGCCCTACCGCGACTCTATAAACGATCACCGAACTCAAGGTAGTGGATTTGAATTAATTCTCATTTCTGTTCTATCTTGTTCAAATGTGGTTGTCTCCTGCCAATTGATAACATCCTAACATAGAGGATACATGCCGCACTAACATGGCTAGACACCCCCCGTAATTTCTTGATTATTGACGACGGAGGCGGACAGCGAAGTGGCCAGAGGTGCAAGGCTTCCTAGTCACCACAAGGGCGTGGCACCGTCGGGCTGCATAGAGAACTGAGACGCAGTCATGCAGGCTACGGCGGTGCTGGAGGGGCACAGTGTCATCGCACCGTGCTTGAAGGAAGAGTCACGGCAAAGAGGGCCACGGTGGTCAGAAGACGATCACAGTGCTGCCACGCTGTGCAGAGGAGTGGGAGGTTGCAGCTAGGCCGGGCTGTAGCGGAGGAGGTGCAGCGCTGTCACGCAGCGAGGTGGCCAACAGAATCGTGGTGCCATCGCGCTGCTGTAGAGGAATAAGGGCAGCCGGCTGAGCCATCCTCCAGAGCGTGCTATAGGTGGGACCCTTTGGGTCCTGGGGATACCAGGGCCGAAACCATGCACTGATCGTTTCAGAATGTGGTTGGTGTAAACCCCCCACAGTGTGGCCAACCGGGCCACGCGGGCAGGCCCCCGGGTTTCCCTCATACGGGCCGCCGCCCGGCCGGGCCGCCCACTCATGCCGGGCCACATCCGTAAACCAGTTCAAACCTGCAAACCAGGTCAGACCCCGTTGCAGACCGGGTCGGACCAGGTCGGTCTGACTGGGTTGGACCGGACTCGGACCCACAATGGCCTGATTACACCTTTTCACCCATATCTTAGGCTACGGGCGTCTGATCGACGAACTATCTCTGGCGACAGAAATATTAGAGTGAGATGGTTTTTTATCATACCCAACTTGAGTATTGCATATAGTAGGGGTATGGTCAGGTTGGTTTGATCCTAAAAACCGACTGGGCCCCTGGAACGGAAATGCCAATAACTCATAGACCAGGTGTCTGATTGACGCGCCGTCTATTGTGTGAGTTCTCTATGACGTGGAGGTCCTTTGAGATACTTCCACATGAGACTTTGTGATAAATTGAGTATCTATCAGTAGCTCGTGGAGAAGATCCTCCCAGAGACGATCACATGGAGTGCGGAGACCTAGTAACTGACAGACCTAATGACCACTTGATCGATTCGACTCGGAGCGATTCGTCTAGCTCAATGGGGAGTGTCTAATAGTTGGCAGCAAAACTATGGAGGAGGAGCATCTGGTAGTTGGCAGCAGACCCGCAGTACTCGATAGGGGGAGTACCTCTACAGGCTATTAGGGGGAGCACCTGGTAGTTGGCGGCAGACCCACATCGGATGAGCGCCTGGTAGTTGGCAGCAAACCCATGGTACTCCACATGAGAAGTACCTCAGCAGTCCAAGGTTAATGATAAGCACCTCAGTGTCACGACGGGCCCAATGTACTCTATAGAGGAGGAGTTATCCAACAGCCATGGTTTTGATTATGAAAATCCTAGTTTGTGTTGCGTCAATGACTTTTGTGTTTACCTCATGTTTGTTATGGGATACCTGATAACTTAGGTATATATATGGGCATATACCTATGTAATGGTTATCTGTTGAAATAATACTCTTTGGTTTATCCTTGTTGGATTTTGTGAGACCTTAAGGGTCTCAGGTTCCCTACTGAGTATTGTTATACTCACCACTGCATGGGGTATGCTCGCACCTCATTGTGTTGGATGCAGACGACGGACACCGCTGACGGAGGCTGAGAGCGCTAGGACTGGTCGGTACCTACAGGAGGACCTTACGACATATCGGTACACGGTGGAGTCTGAAAGATGTGGAGTGATAAGGTGGCCATCTGTACCAACCCATCAGGTAGGAACCCCGGAGGATGAACCTTGAGCTACTTTCAGCTTCTAGTTGTTGTCCCTTTTTCAGTTGTAGTTTCTTTCAGTTGTACTTGTACATTACAGTTGGGCTTGTATTCTGGCCCTCTTTAGTTTCAGCATACTTGTTATATAGTTTTTACTTAGTTTTTTCTTTCGATTTTACTTTGGTTGTGTTTTTTTACAGTCATAAAGGCAATGCCTTCCCAGTTTTAGGGAATTACCCCTTTGGTTCTAGTCGCCATCCCCTAGCCTATGGAAGGTGATCTTGGGGTAGTCACGATACGAGCCCCGTGGGATGGGTCATGACAAAAAAATAAGAAATCTTATTATTTAAAAGTCATTTCTAAATTTAACATGTAATACATATATATATAAATATATATATATATTAAAACATAAATTTAGTGTAATTAGAAATTAAATTATGTTAAATGAAGATCAAATTTGGAATCATCACATAAAAACATTAATATAGATTATATTATATATTTATTGAAATAATTATTTTCATGATATATAATTGGATATACTAAAATGAGGTCAATGGAATAAATATGGAATGGATTGACTTTTTGATAATTAAAATTATATCAAATATTTATTGTAGTCCTTTTTCATTTTTATGAGTAATAATTATAATTATGACCAATATTTACTTATGTAACTCCCTTGATTCCATTGTTATCCCATTTATACAATCACTCAACTCATGTTTTCGATGAAATTTCTCTCATTTACACCTATAAAAAGTGATCACTTCCACCTAGTCAAAACTACTTATATAATATAGTTTTATACTAAATACCTACCCATATTACTTATCCTAATTTATTACCCTATGATAGTATCCATTTTTTGGTATCTTATAGTCACAAGGAGTCCTAATTTCACTATTCTCTACGAAAATTTTGAAAAAATGACACATTCCTTTAAAAAAAGTTATTTGTTTATTTTCATTATTTCCATTTATTTATTCATGTTAGGTATTACTAAATATATTTATAAACTTCATTTTTAAGTTATTAAAATTATTATTATTCTACTGAAATTTTATTTTCATAATATAAATCTATGGTTTTACTCATGGATTGGTTATAACACATTCTTGTTTGGGTTTTTTTTCTACCAACATGAATGATTTCATAATGGTAAAATAATGAATGCGTAAAAACTAAAATTACATTCATATATAATAAAAAAATTTAATAAATGATCATTTCTTAATAATTAATTAATAATATATGTAAATATATTCATCAAAAACCTTATTATTTTTATGGTATCAAAATTCATTGAAAATGAAATTTTATCTACTATATAAGAACATTCGTCAAAATATACATAGAATTATTATTTGTATTAATAACTATATGAAAACAAAATTTTCACCTCCATTTACATTATTGAGGTGATGAATACATGGTCAAGAGGTTTGTACTGAAACCACCATATCAAATAAAGTAGAGAACAAAATGGACTATTAGATCCAGAATATATATTTTAACATTAAATTATTATTAAATGAGAGATTATAAAACATAAATGAATTTTAAAAGATAAATATATATTTATATAAGATTATTATATACATCAATAAAAAATATATAATTATTATATAGAATGTTAGAGTGTGTCAATGAAAGTTGGAATCATTGTTAGGTGTCTCTTATTTCAATTTTCCTTCACTGAGATATGCTATAAATTCAAAACATTATTTCATTCATGTATTGTATATACTACCACATGGAGGGAGTATATATAAATGTATTTTATCATAAAATGTCACTAATTGTATTGGGTTTTCTTTTCCAACATCACTTTAGCATAGAGATTATTTATATATAATTACTATATGAAGAAATTTTATAAACATTATCTATATATCTATATTTATTTGATTCATGTCTAGTTATTTTTGGAAGTATACGTCACTTTTGTATTTCATTCCCCATTGGTTCAATATCCAACAAAAATAATACTTCTAAATCATGCTAAAATTATCTCTTATTTTTTGTTTCAAATAATTCTCCACCAGGTCATCTTTTTTCTTTTATAAATATTCTTGTCCCTACTTTGAGAAACCTTTTTGGTCATTTTATTTTTTCCTTTTATTTTTTTTAAAATATTTGGTATGTAATATTTTCATAACATTTTACAAACTTTTTGTTTTCTATATATTTCTTTTGTTTTCTTAAAAAAAATTATTTCCTTGATTCATTGGTTTTTAAATTTAATTTTAATAATTATCAATATTTTTCTTAAACTATTATTTAAAAAAATTAACATAAATTTTATATGAAATTAAATTATATTTCATTATTTTTTCAAGGAACCTTTATACTTATCTTATAATCAATTTTATACTACATCTATATCCTATATGTTTTTGACATTTATATGGGTGTGTTCATTAATGATATCTTCTTCCATTATTCTTTGGATGTATTATGATAATGACTTACTGAAAATTTTAGACATCATACTTATTTATCATAGTTTAATTATTCCATGATAGAAATATGAATAGTTTCGTGAGACACACATATATATGGATTTTATTATGTTATAGGTGGGACCAAAATTATATATCACACTAATTTATTAGGTAATTATATATATCTCATGAGAGTATTTGGAAAGTGTATTTAACCCAAAACCTTAATCGGGTGGAGGTTCTATAATTATATACCCCTAAAATGAATTGGTAAATGATTTATATATCAACATATGATAGGTAATGTAGAGTACAGCCAAAACCCAAATGAACGTTATCCAAATTGTTAAAAATATTGGGGGTAGACACAATCCACTGTTGGACTATGTCCACTATGTGATGGTGGTATTTATAACGAACATTGATATAAGGAATGGTTTTCTTTGAATTTTTTTATTAATAATTCCCATTCGATAACGCTACATTACTCAACATTGATATATTAAATTTTAATGAATCATGATTATTCGTTCCATTTTTCCAATCTCATCTTACTCATGTATTATGTTATGAAATAAGAATTGTTTCACAACTATTTATTTATGAACTATGTTTAATTAGGTATAATTTTCAAAATTTATGTTCAATATCATTGATTATGTTATCCTGTCCACATTTTCCATATATTCTCACATAAGATCTCTTATTGTAATCTCCCATGTTTACCCATAAAGTGTGATAAATCTCTTGAGTTTCTTATGTTTCCATCCTCCATTATATGAAGCATAGTATAATATATGATATTATTGGATGGTGTTATAGTGTGGGTAAAAAATATATTAATGTCTATAGTATTTTCAAATATGTTATTTGTGTATGTAATATCTATATAAGCTATTCCAAAATGTTTTGGGGTGAAATTTAATTTGATATGTAATTGTTTCTATTATATAATGATGTAATCTGTATGTATGTTAATTTTGGGCTTCTCAGACATGATAAAAAAAATAAACAACAAAAAAATGATTTTCTAAATTTCATTGATGTAGTGATGAAAGTATCAAATAAGGCTAGTTATCATTGTATGTATCTTATAAAACACTGGTATGATAATTCAACATTAAATTTGAATGCATAGTATACCAAATATATAGCGTATAACACATTATTCAGTATTCTTATTGGGTTATCATGCACATAAAATTAGTTTTATGTCTCGTGGGTATATTAATTATTTTAATATGAACTCATAATCACCATAAAATTAATATTTTTTAATCAAAAAATAGAACATAGTAATGAAAATTGGAAGTTGATTACTCAAAATCGTACCTCAAGAGGTCAATTATTATTTTATTTCATGAATATAGGTATCCAACATAAAAAATTAAAATATATATATTTCATTTCATAAAACATGATAGATTTAATATTCTTAATCACCATTAGTAAAAATTAAAAAATCATCCAGAATCACTTATCAAAGAATATTCAAAATTGGATAATTCTAAAGAGGGCATATATTTTCTTCACATATAAGGTTTTTTTGTTACAACAATATATAACTCACACAAAACCTATGTGTCAACATCTGGTAAAAACATCACACTAAAATTTTGTAGTGTGTCTTGTACAATAATAATGTTTCTATGAATAATTTTTACACAAGGAATCAAATTATTAATTTTGTACTCTTGAACAAAATATTAAACCTGCAATAATTCACAACATCTAATGATACAATGTCAATAACTTTAATGTTAATAATATATTTTTCATCATTCAAAATAATTTAAATTTCATCATCATCATTGTGGAAAATTTTCTTCACAAACCTTTTTTTTTCATCGCATGTGTAACAATGTAAAATTATTTACATTATGACAATTTGTTTCCTATATATCCTTCATTTTTAATGTATTTTTACTAACAATAATATTAATTTAACAAATTCACTCTTTAATTTGTTGTACTCTTAACATCTCGTAGACTAAATATACATCCACTAGTCTCGTTAAATAATATATTTTCTATAAAATATAATTATAAGATACATAAAATTATTATTTTAAAGAATAATTAGTAATTCCAATTGTGGGAATGATTAAAAAATGAATATTCACATGGAAATCTAATAGTGTATTTTATGTGTTTACAAAATTATTATTTTTAAAAATATTTTATTCATTAAAAATTATATTATTTGTTTCTGCGATCATATCTGTTACTTTTTAATAAAAAACTAAGATAAACACTTGTACCCTAGATAAATAATTTTTTATCCTTATCTTATTTTAAATAATTTTATATAATTGAGTCAAACAAAAATATGGGTATAAAAAAATCATCTCAATTTTTAAATAGAAATATATTGTTTATAAAAATGATTACAAATCATAGTTGATAAATATAATGAAAATGAACATCCTCCATAGATATCTATTCAATCATTTAATATTCCATTTCCATCAAATCATTGATATTGAAACTCTTTAATTTATAATTTAATGTAAACTACATGGTTCATTAATTCAAACAATAATTTTGAACACCATTATGTTTACATCATTTTAAAATTATACATTGTTTATTATAAATTATTCAAAACAATTATGGAACATTGACCGAATATTGACTTTATAAATAGTTTCATAAACTCCTCTATGTATATTGTACAATTACACAAAATATTGATATGTTTATCCTCCTTCCTGATGCTATTTTTGTTTCTAATATTCAAGGATAACTATAATACCTTATAGTATTTTCCTTCATTGATAATAATTTAGCCTTTTACCATCTTAATATAAATAGTGCTTCAAAATATCATGTCATTATTAGTTATCCCGAAATAATAATGAATATCATGATAAAAAAGTAAATTAATTCATATTATTTTTTTTATTAAAAGAATAAAAATTCCACAAGTATATTATTAGTAGAAACATTAATGCTCTAAAATTCATTAACTTATTCAATATTATTGAGTACATAAGTGGATACTAATATATATTGGATCATTTTGTATCTAATTTATTTTAAAACTTAATTGAATGCTTTTTTATTCATATAAACATCTAGTTTCATTTTTTAAAAAATATCAATTGTTGGGTTCTTAATAATTTTTTAGTCTAAAAAATATAATTTTCATTCGTTGATTAAATTTTTTTTACCACAATAGAGGGTTTCATCCATTGTTATTTTTCTAATATTTATAAAAAAGTCATGTTAGTTTTTGATGATTCAATATTACCAACATTAGAATTTTTTAAAAAATTATTATCTTGTTTTTTAGACATTTATTAAATAATATTATAAAATGATCTCCCACAATAATGGTAAAAACATTCAACTATATTCATCTTATCTATAATAGGAATAATATCCAAATTTCAATAGTAATGAGTCTTTTTTGGTGTACATCTCCTATATTTTTTATTTATGTAGTCCATCGTTATAGAAATATCATATATTAATCTTGGGTAGTATAGAGGATTATTATTTCTTAATTCTTCATATGTTTAAACTCAATTATATTACAATGGTTAAATAAATATTCTTTTTACTAGAAACATGTAACCCAAATAATATTCTACATATAAGAACCTAATAATATTAGGTTCACTCAAAAAATCCATACCATAAATAGGACAATCCATGGGCACCAAATTTGGAATGTTATACAAGGTTGATTATGGGAGTAATTTAATGTTTACAATATGAAGACACCTTTAATGATTATACTTCCATTATATTGCGATAAATGAATCAAAAATATTATATCAATATAAAAAGGATGATTTGTAGTATAATATGACTATTGGAGGATTTATGTCCAAAACCATTAAAAATAAGAAGTTTGACATATACATTGGAATTCATAAATTGGGTGGAATTCCAATTAACTTAGATATGAAAATTTAAATGTTAGACTCATTGGGAGATAATTTTAGTGGAAATTCGTAGATAAAGATGGTGTTGATGATTACATGGCATGATATGAGAATATAATTTCAAGAATATATATATATAATAATAGATGTTATAATTCTCTATAAAAAATCAGTTAAGTAATTTTACTCTATAAGAAACCAATAGTTTCTAAGACCTATGGTTGTATCCATATAACCATTATAAGGGGGTGTAACTAGATTTATAGACTTGGAAATACTATAAATATGTGGAGTGTAGTTAGTTTTGATAAAAAAATGGTAAATAGACATTATTATTCCACTAATATAAATAATCTATTAGTTTTATCACATGGATTAGGACTAGTTTTTGAAACACATACTATATTAATGTTGTTTAGAATTTATAAGAATATTTCAACTTATGTTATTTTTTTAGAATATATAGTTTTCTAATTGTGTGAAGGTAGTTCATGATGCAGTTTATGTGGTTTTGTCCATCATCATCATCACCATAATTTTTATAATTAAAAATGAAAGGAAATAATCCTTGTAATGAAGGTGAAGCATGAAACTATGGTAGATTAACATTATGGAGACCAAGGGAATCCTGTCAAATGATATTTATCCTGTCCAAGTGTAAGAATCCTAGTCATTTGATGAAATTCAAGGATACACCATGAGATTCTGGGGAATCCAAAAAAATCCAGGGTGTTATTTACCTCATGCCAAGTGTAAAGGACCTCCATGTAGTTGTTGGTGAACCACATTGACTTGATTATATAGTAGGATAGTGTCCTTGGTGTTTCGAAAATTCAATTCAATGATTTATGCTGAATTTTGGAGTTAGTATCAACAACATCCAAAATGATCTTGTGATGATAACATAATTCAAGACCTGTGAGAATCACCTTAGCTTCAGGAAGAAGAGAGTCACCATTGCCAAATGATTCAGTGAAATAAATAATAATCGACCCCATAGGGTATCAAATAATATCACCACCCAACAATATTCCCAAAAAAACAATCCATCCATGTTAATTTTGTGCCAATTATGTTTAGGGGACATCATATACACTGTCCATGAAGATTGTTACTGGGTATGCCTGTAGCAGAATGCACTATTAAGGAGGAACATGATTTAAATTTCATCATTATAGTTTTTGTTGATGTGATATAAATCAATCAAAAAACATATTTTTAACTTCCATCCATGAGTCAAAAATTCCTTTTTATTGGTATTTGTTCCTAGCATTCCATTTACACCAACATCCCATAGTATGGATTACAATTCTTACCTTTTTATTTACGTTTTTTCTCTCAGCACCTTTAATCATGATGTTGATGAATGTTTCACATGATGATACTTATAATATTCGACCAATGAGCTCCATAAACCCCCAACACACCATGTGCACCTAGTAAAAATTTATTAATTAGGTTGAAGAAGATTCCTCTAATGGATTCCCATAGAAAAACCACATAGAAACAGGATAGATACATGTATATTTCACTATTTCATTAGTGGGAAAGGCCTTATTTAAGATTCAACACACCAAAATGTTGTAATTTATATGTATTTATTTAACAAAAATGATTTCTACCTATCTATATAACTCAAATAATGGTGATTGTATCCTATGATTCCCCTTCAATGAAAACAATCATGATCAGGAACCATAAAAAATGAGTTTATCAAGGACTTATGAGATCCTGTTGATAGGAAAAATCTCATGGTAATCATCTCTCAGGACTGGAAAAGTATATGATGGAATATACTTTTCATTCTTTATGGTCATGTCTGGCATGGGAAAACATAATAACCCATGGTGGGATACAACCCAATTTTTCTGCCAGAACATGATATCTCCAATGCCAATGAGCCACATGGAATGGAACTAACAAAACTAAATGTGTGTGAAGATATAAATCCATAATGTATATGATATAAATCTATGTAGGTTACTATTATGTCCTTATTTTTTCTCTGTAATCCTTCCATATAATTTCTATCATTCATTCACTTCCCATGAAAACATTTCATGTAGGGCATGCATTACATCCAACACACTTCGTATAATGATTTATCTTTGTTTTATGGGCCATGAAATATGTGAAAAAATATCTTATTGTTAATTTTAATCTATTTTATCATCACAAATTTAGTAAGATAATATTTTTTTCAATATAGACAATAAATACTGTTGGAACTTATAAGGAAGAGAGTACGTACATGGAGACAGAAGAAGGGATGTTGTTCACCAGCATTATGCAGTCACCGAAGGACTAAAACATTGAATATAATTTATTATACACCCTATAATCATCTCCACCACTATGTTGAGGTGATAGACAGAATATTTTTTATGGACTCAAGAATAGCTATATAATCCATAGAAATTATCCTTCTACTTATACACTTCCATGAACTGATGAAATTAGCTCTCTAATCAGGACACCCATTTGATCGATATAAGCTTATTTTCTATTGGTTAACATATTTCCTACTATTTCTACAATACTCCTAATGTATTTTATTGATTCCAATAATCTATATTTTCATCATTTTGATAAAAAATAATAATATCATTAGTGTATATGAGCTATAAAACACCACCAGATAAGCACCTCTAGTGATATGGGAGGATGACTCCAGCCGCAAGGCTCATGTTGATGAGGAAACTAAGGGAGTCCTGAAAAATTATAAAGTGACTGGGAGTGATTGTTCCACATTTTGGAGGTATTAACATTCCTTACAAAATTAATTGTTCTTCCCCAATATAGAGATAATATTTAAATTATATCTGAAACACCTATACATAATATGTGAATTCACGGTGGAAATTCTTAGTAATGAAAGAACTAGAATCCTAATGTTAAACATTATTATTTCATATAATTTTTCCATATAAAGATTCATCAACACATTAAATACAAAATTATTATGATTGATTTCCTTACTCATCTCTTACACGAGACTAATCTCTCCCTTGGTAGATCAGCCTTTAATTAAGGTGTGTTTCTCATTAGAGACCCATAAAGAGAGGTGTGGAGTTATAATAATGTAATTTCCATAGAAAAAAATCAATGGAATTTACATATACTAATCATATGATAGTGGTGTATGTAGTATGGGTACTTGATCATTGGAAGAATAACCAATGTTTCTTCAATCGGCATGTAGGGAAGATAACCACCGCTGAAGAAGTTATGAATTGTTCCAACAATGTTTCTTGTAATCAGGTCCCACAAAGGCATATAAAATATCCCTAGGAATCCATCATGACTGGAAAAACTATCCTGGTTGAGACTTAGTATATCCTTTTATACTTCATTATCACCAGTAGCGTTATCAAAAAATGGGTTATCTCTAATTGATACCTTTCATGGGATTTCATTAAATAGCTCCATGCTACCCCTATGATAGAGGTCATCCATATAATGGTTTGTACAGGTAGGAAGATCTATAAATGTTAAAATACCCTTTCCCTGAACAAATTTTGGTTATCACTGAATGATTTTTTATTGAAGATAATATTCAGCTTAGTTATTCACTTATTTTATTTGATAATTTCTTAGAAAAATGTATTGTTTTTGTTACCTTCCTTAAACCACGTAATGATGAATTCATTGCATTACACCCCTTCTAGGTAATGAATATTGTCATCCATGAAATGTTTTCTTATAAAAAATGTCATTATTAAATTTATCTTCAATAAAACACTCTATAAATTCAATATAAATATTGAACAGGTCCATTAATGGGAGGCATTGAGGTTAGATGTTATTCTAGGAATGTAGATCACTCTTTAGATGTTGTTGTTTGTTATAGATTATAGTCCACCAGAATCCATGCATCTTCTTGATCCAAGATGAAATCACCACATGGTGATATTCTGGTTAAATATCATGTTCTAGGAGAAGATTAAATATCCCCCATCTAATTAAACATGTATTTTTCGCCACAATCAGTGAATGATTATAGAGGTCTCTAATAGGATGTTCCACCTTGGAATATATGGAGGAATAAATATAATTAATTTTTTCAAGGTACCAATCCATGATATATCATTGGTGATTAAAAATCGTATGATTATTTCACCAATTTAATTGGTCAGCTGAGTATCTCAGGTGAAAAATACAATTAACATATTTCAAAATAGTTGAAGTCATGGAAATCCTTGCAAACGGGGTGAAAACATCCATTTTTCCTAAATTCATCAATGTTCATGTTTAAGTATCTTTCCACCAACAATGCGGATTTATTTTGATGGATGTTTCCCAAATCATACTAAAGTTCCTCATATTATGGGGAGTCATATTCTTCATAGGTGAAGGTAATTTTAAAAAAAATAACACTTGTACTATTCATGGTGGTTATAAAACGGTGCATAGAATTGATTTGTTTTCCTATTTTTTCAATTTTGAAACATTATTTTATAGTTTTTGTTTTCGGTGGTTACATAAGGATCCATGGTTCTGAATCCAATATGTAGTATCAACACTTTTTTTCCTATAAGTATCATTACACTCATGGGAATACTCTTTTGGTAATTTTATTATCTCCACACTTTTACATTTTAGTATGATTATTCTATTTTTTAATTAGTTTAATTAGAAAAATAATAGTTCTAGAATGACAATTTTGATGGACAATAATTCATATTTTTTAGATTGTATATAGAGTATTATCTGTTTTAGGATATTTAATTGAAATTATTCAATCCTGAAGCAATGGAATGATTTGAATGAGAAATTAATAATCAAAATTATCATGGTGTGATATAGATATCATTGGAATATAATGATTAGCTTGGAATTTAGGATGTAAGAGTTGATAAATTCACTTAATAATATTTACAATAAAACAATGACAATGAATATAAAGGTATTGAATAAATTATAGATTCAACAATTATAAAAAATTATTATACATATATCATTGATATTTTTTGTTGAATTTCTTCTAAAAGTCGCATAATCACAATAAATATTGATAGAAGTTTATTAAATCTAATTATTAATATTCATTTTGATCCATAGATCATTGATTCGATATGTTCATTCCATTATACAATCATGATGGGGTGCATTGATAATTATTCATCTAAATGTTTAGAAGATATCATCTTTCTAATGATGATGCTCTCAATATCATAGGGAAGGGGTCATAATGTATGAATGTAGAATAGAATCTTTTTTGAGTTCTAGGTAGTTTGACACATATAAGGGTTATGAAAAATTTTATATTTTTTGGGAAGTAATGATGATTCATTTTTGGGAACAAGATCTCATAAAGGGGTGTGGATGATCACATGTGATCCTTGGTATTAGTTGAAGGGGTAAAATATAGTACATTAGAACATATGATAAGGATTAATGGAAAAATTATTTCCATAATTAAATCTTCTAGAAGCCTAGAATTTTTTAATTTTTGTCTATTGAACATGAGTGATAAGAATATGGGATTTGTTGAGGCAAAAGTTATATTAAATCAAGATTTAATAAAATATTAGTATTTTGAGAGCTATATCGTAATAAAATACTAAAATTTTTCATTTGTTAAAAAAATTAAACCAAATCCTCAAATGTTAGATCTTATAAATAAGGGCCTTTGGGTTTCTTCTAGAGTCAGTTATCATAGTATGTCATTATACATTGCAAAGCTCATTAATTTTTCAAAAAATAATTTTTTATTTTATTTCATTAATAAAAACTATAGGGTAATAAATGTGTTATGGGTGGTAATAATTTGTGAAAAATTGTCAAAAAGTAAGATTAATTTGTTATGATTCGTAAATGGTGTGGAATATGGTGGCATATAATTTTTTTGGTTTAGATATAGAAACGAAATCATGTTAGAGAATAATGTTTCTAGAAAATAGAAAAATGAATGGTGTGGTATAGTGTATGAATAAAATTTTTACCAAAAAGGTTTAATGAATATGGAATCATATTTGTTTCCCATAAGAGATTTTAGATAATCTATAAACTCAGACACTTATCTCATAAGAAGTTATTCTTACACACCATTTTTGAAATAGATATAGGAACAATTGTGGTATAAAAAATAATGAAAATTACCCATATAAAATGATTCAGATTACATGCCAATGACTATGTAAATTTCAATGTTATGGAAATACATGAGAATGTCCAAAGAATATTTCTTGGTTGGGTATAGTGATAAAAATATTGGTTTTTTTCAATGGGATAATTAAAATAAAAATTAAATTACAAGATTTAATGTTCTCTTCAATTTATATGGTTTTGTTGAAAGCCTATAATTTAGTGGAACATATATTTTAGAGAGAAGAATAAAGTTACAATATTAATGTTGATCATAATAAATATTATGAAACTGTTAAATTTTAGAAATATTAGGTTGAATATAAAGTATAAAAAAATACATAAATGATGAAGGAAATGCTAAATATTATTATAATTAACTAATCTTAAAGAATAGATAAAAAATTTGATGTTTTAGAAGTGGTTTGAGAATGATAATAGTCACATTTTCATTTTTTGTGGTCTACTAGGACCAGATTATGAGTTAAATGGTTTTGAACTGATATTCTTCAAATTACTCTTACAGATAATGGATATCATAATATAACTAAAAAACAACATGTTTTAAAAAAATATTTAAATTTGGAGTCAACTGTGAAAGTTGATGTGAATTTATTATATGGGAAATTATCTTGAGATCTATCAAAACAACCATTTAGTATGAAAAAAGAGAAAAAAAATGGGTTTTCTAATTTCATATGGAAGTATATTTTAGGATACGGTATAAGTAATGGTTAGTTGTGAATGGTTTTCAATATAATTAAATTATATATCTATTTAAAATATATCAAATGTTGTCAAACATAATACCATATGAATAATATTATGTTCAGTTTCATTGAAAAGTTTGAATTTGGGATATATGAATTTAAATATGATGTAACATAATATAATTTTATAGAAATAAATATGTATATATAATTAAAAGGGTTTTTTTTGAAAAATATTTTGATTTGTTTTTTAATATGAAGAATATATTATATTTTTTAATTTAAGAAATAATGTAGTTAAACCTTATGTTCCAGGACTTCATGGATGAGAATTTGTTTCTCAAGATAAACTCAAATAATTTAAATTTCTAGAAGTTGTTCAACGATGATAGAAACATAATCCATCTCTTGTTTATGGATTCCTTTATATTATATGCTAGAGAAAAAAATTGTAACTTCCCATCCTAGGACCCACTAAAATGGTTCCTTGAACCAGTGCACTATGTTCTCAATCACACCTCCTTATATTCCAGAGGCTTCCAACTAGTAGTGAGGGTCCAATTATGATCTAGTTCGAAGACTATACCCACCTGATCATAGTTTCATATTGGTAAATATTAAATAATAAACATTAGTAGTAGTATAAATGAATTTGAGAGGATAATAAACCACCTCAATAATAACAAATTTTCCAATTCAATACCAGGATTATATATTGATTGATATGATGTCAATGAAAAATGTAGCATTGAAATAAATGTATTTATACATAAAAAGAAAAAAGAGACTGAAAAATACCCCAAGGATATCTACTTGAGATTCCAATGCTCTAGATCAGTCATGTGCCCCATACACTTATATTCATGAACATGATCATGAAACTATGTGGTCTATTTTGGTACCCCAAAGCAATGGTGAACCGAAAATGGTGTGAGATATACTCAGTAGGCCAACACCAATGGATTTAAATACTATCTAGTCCATGAATATAAAATATAGCACTATTTTTGTATACTAATAAGTAATTAATAAATAAATGTATATGAGTTGGATCTAGGCTCTTTATAGGACCCCTGGTTGACCATACCTACTACAGCCTATATCGGAGTACAGATAATCAAGTGTCACCATTTATATGTGTATATATATATATAATTATGTATTTATATATATTAAATAAATAAATGAGTAATGATATAACCATCTATAAATATTTTTTGTACTTGTCAGGACCTGAGATGTAACTCAAGAATCTTGTTAAATTATAAGTGCCCCATATGCTCTACTAAGGGGTTTCATTCCTATTGATCTCATAGAATAAAAAATATTCCCATTAATGTGTAGCATTTTAAATATATGATTCCATTTCATGTATCAATATAATTTTTAGAGGGGTCATAACCAACCTCCTAGTTGTGGTTGTGTGAAACATCATGTTGACAAACAAATGCGATGTGAAACATCATGTTTAACATCATTTATCAAGGGGGTTTGAAACATCATGTACATAACCCTACGAATTTCCCCTTTGTATCAACCCATTATAAGGTTGTCTCACATAGCATTTGATTCTTTATCTATGGGGTTATATAAAGAGGAACTCAGCATCACTCAATGAATAATGGACCATCATAATCAGAATTCATTTAAAATAATAAAACTAACTATGAGATAAAATTCATTTAATTTCAACATTATTGAGTGTAATTAATAAGGAATTAAATTTACATAGTAATGATATAACAATAGACATTAATAAATAATATGGTAGGTTATTTCCATATGTATTCCACAAATATTACTGATATCTCCAATTAATTTCCCCAGTTTTATTAGAGAAGGGATCACACCTCAATGAGATTTTGTTATAAAAATGGAGAACATAAGTCCTAATTAATTCATCTAAATTGATTTAATTATATATAAAAATATTTTTTATTCATCCATCATCAAATGCGATCATGATTTTGGAGTAATGATAATTATTATCATTTAAATTAATAGTCAATAAGGGTGATTTAATTATCTATAAGTGGAATTGGTAATGGAATAAAATAAACACACCAAACACAGTTTTTCATTTTTATGGGAACATACTACAGCATTTTATATTTATAAAATATATCTAAATTCTACCATTATCAAAAGAATATTTACTTTTTTGATTTAAAGTAAATACACGAGGAATGAGGAGTTCAACACAATGTCTTAATTTATAAAAAAACCTGACATTAAAGAAAAATGTATAGACCACCTAAATAATACCAATGAAGAATAAATAATCCATTATATTCATTCCATTCAAACTGGATTAATTCAAATAAAATAAAAAATTGAACATAAAAAATGTATAATTATCTCACTTAAAGTCACCATTATCAATAGTGAAGTAACTAAAGAAATTATGAATATGGAGTCCTAGAAACACAATGGGGCCTCCAATGTGAAATACGACTAGAGATTCCAATGTAGAATGATGATGAACCATACATTCCATGTAGAGATCCCATGGGAGGTGTCAACAATTTGGTGTGTATGAGAGATTATTAAAAGAAAATATAGGCAGATTAAATAATGTTACAAGGAACATTTTTTAATTTCACCCCAATTTAATGAGAGACACTATTTGAATGTTGGATTTGGTCATGTGATTTATATAACTATGAACCAACTGGGTAGTGATTCTATTTTATGTGTCACCCCCAATCAAGGTGAACTATTTATCAAAAACTAATCATCATGGGTGCCTTCTAATAAAACATAATTAGACCATATATACAGTATTACAACCTCAGTTTCATAGTTTACCAAACCACGTGACACAACTTACAGGGACTCATCGATTCCACTTGAGTACCACATGGTTTTCTTGAATCCTTCCACAATACAATAATTCTGTATGATTTGGTATGAATGGTTTGAACTAATAGTTTGGATACCGTGAACCCTTATCTATTTCTCCCTAAACTATATTTAAATATTTTGTTTCTCTTGAAATTCATTTGAACATCAAATACACTACACTATACTTATAAACCATTTAAAAACAATACCAGCAATTATATCAAATATCAGATTCAAATTCTAAATCATAATTTTAAATTCATACCATCCACCAAAAAAATGTTTTAATTTCATTAGAAATTTCAACCAGTCATAAAACACTAATCATTACAACCTCCCTACCATAGAACCTCCCCTCCCTGAGAAGACTTGGGTATCAATGAAATTTCACCTCAACTACATGAGAAATGAATTTTTTAATATTATAAATATTCATTTTTTTAATACCCAATGCACCTAAAAACAATAAATAAAACCAAATAGCATATAATCCTTTAAATCTAAATAAGATGATTCTATCAATAATTCAACCAATGATATGCCTCTCACTCAATTATATCTATCTCGACACATGATAATGTATCCATCTCCTTAGTAATATAACATGTGGTTCTTCCCACCAATTGTTATAGGTAGAATAATTTCTTCCAATCCATGGTATTACCATAATAAAAATATCCGACCTAACTATGCTATTATAATTCTATCAACTCTCTTATGAATATTCTTAGTTGATCGAACTGTCATTTTCCAATAGATATTTTTTATCATTTTCTTGATAGATTTTTTTGTGTAAATACTAATATATCCTTTTCACTATACTCAACTCAACCTGAATATGTTCCAAAAGTGGTTCCTCATTTTCTACATTTAGTAAAAAAAATTAAAATCATGTATATAAACTACAAGTTAACTATCTCTGGAAAAGATTGGTAGTACCTTCAAATGTATCATGTAACACCCTTATGTTTTAAATGATTAAAATTTGGTTTTTAATATATATGAAATAAATAAATATCATATAATATAATGTAATACCCAAATATCATATGATATATTTATTTTCTATAAAATTTGATATATTCGACAGCTTGTGGAAAACACAACCTCGAGTCCAAATGATCTAAAATATAGTATACCATTATAACTTAGCGCAAAAATTAGATGGAATGAATATTAATACAAAAATTATGAAAAATTATGGACATTATATGTGTAAAATATAATAATGGATATCTCTTAATTATAAACAAAATAATAATCACTTTAAATATAATGATTTTTTTCTGAAACATTGCATTTTTAAAGAGAATGTTTTCTGAAAACTGCATTTTTCAATGAAAAACATTTTGTTTTCATTTGTGAAATTCTATTATAATTAATTCTTTTTCAATAATGTAAAATTTATTTTAAAAATAAAACGTAATTTCTGAAATCAAAAATTCAAAATTATCTCGGAGTTATTTTTTTTTGGAATTTTTATAAAAGGTTATTTTTTCAATGAAAAATCAAAATCACTACTTTTATCAAGAATTATCTTTATTATTAACTGTTTTAATAATTTAAAAATTATTTATTGTGGTTTTAAAATTAAAATTAGTTCAATAATATATTTATTATAATAATACATTTTTTTAAAATTAGTTCATATTTATCTTTAATAGAATTTTTTTTTAATTTTTCAGAATTTTCTCATAGAAAACCCACTTTCTGGTCACATCTACGATTTCATTTTGAATTAAATTATTTCACATAAGAGAGTTAAATTTAGATAAATAGATTCCATTTTTTTAATCATCATAATTTATATTATCTAATAACTTCAACTTAATTTTTTACAATATTGGAAATTAAAAATAGTAAAAACAATTATTTATTGTTGTTAAAGTAGAAATGTTTAATTAGTGGTTAAAATTAATAGATAAGTTCTAAAAATGACCCAAACCATTTCCCAAACACATTTATGGAATATATTTAGAAATTATATATTATATTTTCTATAATGGGATATAATTGAGCCTTTGGGATGTAGAAAACATGGGTACACTTTTTTCTTTTCATAAATTAAAATTGTTCCACTCAACTTAATTATTAAAGGATACCCGCTATCCTTTACTCGTCAAACATTGAAAACAATTTGGTTCAATAAATAAATTATAAATTTACTTCCGTAATTCTCTAATAACATCTCTAATCCCTTTTTAATCATTAATCCTTCTTAGGAAGGATTTTGGTTCAATCTATATATGTTATTTGAAAATGGTGTAACGTTCATGAACAATTGTTTTAATATGTCTACTTCTCCAAACTATTGAAATATTATTATAATATAATCATATAAAAACATCATATCAATAAAAATATTTTTATGTATTTATGTTAATTCAATGACCTATATATATATTCTTCCATCAAATTAAAAATCAAATTATCAATCGTGTGTACGAAAGACTACCATCATAGAGACTGAGGTAATTAAATTTACATCACCACATTCCAAGGGAGGATATAATGATCACTTTAATGAATTTATATGATATTTATATTAAATTTATTCTTATATAACGTTTATATCACATATAACACCTCACTTTAAATTCTATGTAAATTACAATAACGTCGGTCAAGTAAAAGGTAAACAACCATCAGGGAATCAATGTGATCCATTAACTGTTTTCAATTTAAATATTTATTATTAAGATAAATATAATGAAAAGAGTTATATATATATATATATATATATTTAATATCAATGTTCATTTTTTGGGACTGTATAATATTCTCAGTAAACAGAACATTTCTCACAAAACATGCTTGAGAAAAAAATTACAATTAACATTAAAAAAGAAATAAAAGAATTAAATATTATTAACAATCACGTGGAAATATTTTATAAGAGGATTATATCTAATATTAAACATACCAATATAATTATATTAAAAATTAATAAAATTCATAAAGTCATTACTTGGTAGAAAATGTTCATTTAGAGGGAAGCGTGTGGTAAGAGTCTTCATCTCAATTTCCCTTCATTAGGGATGATTATAATGTTGTACACTTAATTAATGTTATATGATGTATATACATATGATATTACATATAACAGAATAAATCCTTAATAATTAAATATATTATATATTTTATTTCAAAAAAAATCATCATAGGGGATTTGAATTGAAATTTACCAATTGGTATTGAATTTCGTAACCACATTATTTTCATTAGTTTATATTAATTCATAATTTTATTTTATATTCTAAGACTATGTTTGTAATAAATTTTTATTTTTGTATTTTTAATTTCAAATTTTTTATTTCTATTTAAATATGATTCAAAAAATGGATTCACTGATTAATTATCAATTCAATGTTATGATCTTTTTTATTATTGATTTCAAAAAATATTTTCAATTGGAATTATTTTTGAATGAATTTCCATTGGATGATATGTTTTTATCATTGGATAACAAACACATTTAATTATATTATATACTAATTATTAATGATTTTTTATATTCCCATTTTTGACACTCTTTAGTACTACACAATATTGATAATATTTTTTAATAATTTATGGATTCATTTAACTCTTCAGCAAAAAATCATTTATCATACAAATCCATGTTTTTAGAAAAGATAACAAAAATGGTAAAACATTCATAAAATTAATTGTTGAACTAATTTTGATCTATTTATAAATTTTTATAAAATATCATGATTAGAATCTTCATGTCCTTTTTTAAATGATGATAGTTTGTAATTTACAAAAATGTGAAACAAATCATTTTATTGATGTGTATGGTATGTATGGAATTTCCCACCATAATTAAGACTCTATGTTTTAGAGATTAATTTATATGTTTCAAGTTTTATATACGAAGAATATTATATTCAAAATGACTTTTATTCATTTAGTTTTAAAATATTATTTTAAAATTAAAAATGTTATTTTTCACATGAATATATTTAAATATCACTTTATGGTATTTTAATCCCCAATGACAACAAATATATGTTTTAAATATAACCCAATGGGGATATATTATATTGATACCATACTTATTCTTCCTATATATTATTTATGATTATTTTTACCAAAGATAGAATTGAAACAGACATCCTTGATTAATTTTTAACGTCATTAGTGTTTCATTAAATTGTTTATTTTCATATAATCATTTCATATTAAATTTCACCAATATATCCATATTATTTATCGTGTATATTATTATTTCTTAACTCTTATCTAATTTATACATACAATTTTTTATATTTATTATTATTCAATTGGATGGGGAAATATTGATAATAAATATTTTTTATTCAATGCAGATATTTAATTGTCATATATTTTTTTCAGTAATTAAATATATTATTTTATATATGATGAAGGTTTTTGGATATGAATATATGAGTGGGGACCAGTTATAGAAAGTACCATGATTCATCAGTATTATCATTACATGAATCATTTGGCTGGCCTTGGTTAAATGGGTGTGTGTATTATACCTACCAATCGGTTTTATGCATTTTTGAGAAAGGTATTGACAGTAGATGTATCATGATTCTTGAGACCATGAAATTCCATAATTATGCATTTACCTTTTAGATAATTCAATTATTATTATCCATGATATTTTTTCAATGAACATATATTTGGATTAAATTCATTCTTGGTTGATTGTTTAAATGTATTATGTTTTTAGTTATTTACCATTCTATATTGATTAGGCCTTGTCTCATTATAATATAAATGATGTTGATTAAATTTAATGTATATTTAGTGATTTAATATTTCATATTGCATAAAATATTAAATATATTAAATCCATAAGTATGTACCTTTCTTTACATTTATATGTCTCTTATGTTTACCAAATCATGAGTCTTTTTTGTAGTTAAACATTACTGATAATTTAAAATTAACCTTGTTTTATATCATTTAATTAGAATACATTATGTGTACACTGATTGATATGTAATTTTATACTAGAGGGAATAATTTTATTCTTAGAAAAAAATTATGTTTTACTTTATGGTTTCAAATTAAATATGGTAATCATATATATATCTAGTTTACCAGTACTAATAAACTATATAGAGCTTTAGAGTGTGATTCCATGTATATTATGCCAATATAATAATCCAGATAGCATAACTAGGCTACTATGGTCGGGGTTGTCACAGATCCAAAACCTCATTATGATACCTTTATTACAAGGCATAGTTTGTTTATTCTTATCATTCTCAATGAAGCTCGTAACCGACTTCTTGTGATGTCCCTTGTAAAAATGGTTTCTCTAATTGACATGCCATAGCATGAACTTGGGTGTATCCCCCATCCTACACCTTCATATTTTTTCACAAAAAAACATATCATCCCTTCAATAATTATAATCCAAGGAACACTTTGAATTAACCACTAGAGTCCATGGATGTCAAAAAACTTATTAGATTCCATAGATTTTATATTTGAGATGTTTTTACATAGTCGATACATCCAGACATCAAAAACACTAATTAATCCTAAAAATGGTATCTCACATGGAACTCATGTTAATGAATACATTTTTTCTATAATTCTATCAAATTCCTTACAATAAGGAACTCCTAGTACCACTCAAGATAATCCATGTCTCTAATATTATCCACGCTCCAGACCAAAACTCCAAAAGTGTCTCTTTATTGAGTTATAAGGATGTTTTGATTTATTTTTTTATCATGGAATATAAATAATTTTATCATACATTATCATGGATATTGTCATCATAAAGTAAACTATCTTCATTACACCATGTCTACATTGAGGGGATATCAATGGTTACTAATAATTCATGAGACATTCCCATCATATTTAAAACAAGGAGTCTCGCATGGCTTCCAACAAACCAAGTGTTTCAATAAAAATGAAATAATATTTGATGATACTATAAATGAAATATTTTTAAAAAACATAGAATGAATTATCATATAAAAATAATGACTCCCTCACAAAATATTCATTCCATGATTGTTTAATCACACCAACCGAAGATTAATCTCGACTGATGGTGTATCCAAAATCCATTTATGCCATGAATTCTTTTTGGCCCTCTACAAGGAAGTATACACTAAAACAAGTTTGAAATGATACTCCCCACCTTATGAATTTATTATTCAAAATTACTTTTAATGGGATTTCATATCCAGGTTGACATTCCATCCACCACAATACCTGGGTTAAAAATGTGTCCAACACACTTTCACTAAGTGACAATTCGAAAAGAGAGGGAACCTATCCAATTAATAGCATGTCCAATTTGATTTAATCAATATTTATTTGTGATTATATCTTAATTTATGATCATATATTTTATTATCCTCACACATATAAGATGATTTTAAAATGACTGGCATTTTTAACACAACATTTCTTTTTTAAAATCCATTCACCTACGTTGTGATTAATCAATTTCTTCTAATTACATGGTCACTATTCTCTGAATATATCCTAAGAAGATATCATAGTATCTATAGGTTTTAATCCTTTCCATAAAATTAATAGTTTCCATTGATTTTATCTACAAAGATGATGTGTACCTCATGTATCAATGTGCACTATCAAATGATTTCATCAACACAATGAAACATCATTTGATATTATCCATAGGAATATGTATCCTATACATCCATGTATCTTTTTTATAATACAAAATGTTGAACCTAGATAAATATTCTCCCACATACTACTATTCTTGATAATGAAATCTATATTAATCCATCGCTGATAAAGAATATTATGGTTTAACAACTTAATAAAAAGTCGACCATGACCTAGGCATGTATGAGATTATAAATATAAGAATTAAATTATTCTCCATTCCCTAATATTATTTCATTCATCACATGAACACCCATATAACATGGCCATCATTTTTAAATGAATATTCCTAGCTGAATCAAATAAAAACTGAATGGTATATCTCTCTTGGAACTCCACACAAGAATTTTTGTTTTCAATTTTCTTATGAGGGTCCTACCTAAACAATTATTTACACTATTGAATATACTAAAATTGATCCTATATCTAGTCCATTCTATAAGATTCCAAGGATTACTAGACCATCCATTATGATTACTATAAAAGAAATTTTCACCTTACTTATGGGCAACCAAACATTCCTTTCTAACATATTCGTTTTTTTAAAATTACTCATATAAGACTTTTGAGACTATGAACACAACATTAAGGTTTTATCTAATCTATATTAGTATATCTACATTTACATTCAATCATTTAAATGTTTTTGATTTAGGAAACGTGATTTACTAGTTAGGGATTAAAACTATACTTGGCCTTTTATTCATCCAACACCAAAATGAATCATGGGAATGTTATATCACACTTCATTTTAAGAAATATTTATATATAATATATCATATTAATATTTAAGAAATTTATCTTATTTGTTAATTTAGCCCATTATATTTATCCATATGTATTATCATGTCTTTCTTAGTTATTAAAAATTTCAATTCAATTCTATATATTGAAACACTATACTATTTTTAATTGTAATATTAATTAACTAAGCCTACTGGTAAAACTTTTCAAAATGGACATCATGATCTCAATAAATTCAAGGTAATTGGTTTAGTGATATTCCACATTATATTTAATTATAAAATAATATAAGTGGATAATGAACATTATAAAATTATCCCAATGTAGCATGAGTACACACCTATGGGGTCATGTACTAAATCATATAATAATAAAGGAAAACTATGAGGATAAAATCATTTTATAATAGATTATTTATAAAAACTCCTTTAATGGGTTTATTTCAAAAGAATCATGCTGAAACTAACCTACATGTGATAGGTTTTATATTTATAAATTTAGTATTATGGGTAGTTATGCACAATTTATTGATGAATAATCGTATATATATATATATAATTTCTTTGTTAAATGCATTAAAATACCCAAATTATAATGTTATATAAGTTTATAAGTTACAATTTGTTTGAATGTAGTTACAAACAAGTTTAAAACATTTATTTTATAATTTATCAATCTCGTACAAGATGGTTCAATTGTATGGGTCTCCGTATCAATTTTATAATGTCCCATACACTTTATAAACTATTATTGAAAACCCTTTAAACATAACCATAAATGTTTCATCTGTTAAACCCAATGGTTCCTTAATCAAACATTTCATGAATGATTATTTTAGCTACTACCATCAAGATATATAGGGGAAACCATTATGTTGATCCAAACACATTAATAAATAATCATATATACTAGGTATAACTCAGATTATATTATAGATAAACTAGTTATACAAACATATAAACTCAACACCATAGAAAAGTGTTATATACATAAATATTTCTAAATAATCACTTAAAGATGTTAAATAGTTAATCTTTCTACCAATTCATAGAAGGAATAACCAGTATATATTAGGTAGTCAAGAAATGAAACATAGATTTCATGGAATATGAATCCCATGTATTCAATCCCGATTCATCTAATAATACATTACAAAATGAGACATGGGTAATATAAATTATATATCATAAATAAGTAAGATGAATAATGTACATCAATCTCTCAAGGAGAAAAAATAATCAAATATAATGATAAAGAGAACGTACAAGAGTCACATCCCTATGAACATGGCCTTTTCCCCATGTGTGGGTTGATCACACCTAGACACGACTATTTACAATGTGAGGAAACATTCATAGTATACTATCTTCCTTACCTAGATAGTAAAACAATGTAAAATAATCCCTGATACCATTTTTTTAGATCCTGAATTATGCGACATTAAATTTTTACACTGGGCCAATTCACTATGTTTTCTCAACCACACCTCCACTTATGTTAGAGGCTTCAAACTAGAGATGAGAGTCCAGTTATGTTTTTTTGGAGACTATACTCTCATATTTAGAGAAGAAAATGTTACATTATTAATATTCAATAGAAAACTAAATATAAATGAAAGGTATTAGAATATAAAAAATCTTAATAATTTTAAATTTCTCAAGCCAATAATAGGATCATCTATAATATGATTATGTGTCATTCAAAAATGGAAAAAAAAGATACATAGATATAAGAATAAAAAATATCCAAAAATCACAACGTCTATCTCCATGATAATCATGAGCCTAAAATCTACCATGTTGCCCTAAGCTCCTGTTTACAACACCTAATCCATTAACCATATGGTATATTTGGGTACCACATTATAGTGGAATCCTGAACATGGTGTTAGATATACTAAGTATGACAACCCCAATGGTGTATAATTCCCTCTAGTCAATGAATATAAAATTAATAAATTTCCATTTATAATAATTATTTTTGAATTAATATATGTAAATGAGTTAGACCAAAAATCCTTATAGGACACCTGGCTCATCTTATCTACTTTGGAAAAAAGTTAGAGTGCCTTTGATCATGTTTCACAATTTATATATGCATATTTATATATTTATATATATGAGTTATATATTTGAGTATATATTTATCCGTATATATGGATAAGTTGTACTATCTAGGACCCATGGTGTAACTCAAGTATCATGTACAATTATATGAGTAATAGTAGCTTGAATATGGGAAGACATGTCTATTGATCTCAGAGAATATAAAAGGGTCTCATGCATGAGTATCATAATTAAAATTGGACACCAATATATGTATCATCAAAATAAAGAGAAGGTTCACAAGTAACCTCATAATTAAGGGTTTGTGAAACTCCATGTCTATCATCCCAAGTTATATGAAATGTGATGTCAATAATCCTCAACCAATGGGTTTGAGAATTTATGTCCACAACCCTAAACAAGGTCTCTCTTTATAAACCATGTATAACATAGTCTATCATTCCCTATGATACCTTATCCAATACATTCAATAAATAATAACCCTACATCTCTTAAGGAACAATGTAACTTCATTATAATGATTCATTTAAAACAATAACTACCACTATGATAAAACATTCAAGTCATTTAAATATGACAGAATAAAATAAATAAGTAATTCCATGACCATAGGAATGATATAACACTATTAATTTATAAATAATACATAAGTCCACTTCTATAGGCATGAAAATCATATTCCAAATATCTCCAATTGATATTCCTAATATTATTAGAGAAAACAGGGAACCTCAATGGTGGGTTCTGTAATAACCCAACCCCAGTAACCCGAAGACAGTGTCATAATATATTAAATTGACATCGATTCAAAGGTTAAAATCTTGAATGGATGAATAGATTATAAATTTTTTAGAAATAGAAAAATGTATTAAACTATCTTACATTGGGAATATAAAAAAAATAAAAAACATAAAAAAAATTATTTTCATCATTGAAAACACATTCATATTTTAAATCTCAATATCTTAGGGAAAGGATTAAAATAAGGATAGTATCCAATTCATTAAGAGTTAAGTGTCTTGGAAAATATCATGAATAAAAAATCATAATCATCTGGGAATGTTATGTAACTGAACACATATTCTATTTAAATAACACTACTATCATGATGAGATAAGGAATAATAAATATTAAAAGATAAATAAATAAATAAAACGTTCTATTTAATCAATAACTGATAATGAAATGTGTCTAGATATAATATCACAGATTATATATCATTAAAAAAATATAACTCAATTTTCAATGAATGAGATTATTAATTATTGTACACCATGTATCAGGATCACCATTCCTCCACCATTAACATATATCCTAAAATTGGTTTATCACTACAGAGTGAAAACCCATTAGACATGGCCTACTAGGTTGTCTCAATAGAACAATCGATGAATTGATGGGATTAATATAAATAGGTCCCAACCATTTGGTCATATATAAATCAATTATGGTATATTGAACAAAAATTTTAATTCATGAACTATGTTTACTCTCATCAGATATCAGTATACAGTAAAGAAAACTTATTTATCAATATTTTCCCAGTTAATCAAAAAAATATCTATCCAAAGACCGTATTTAAAAATTGTATAGAGAATAAGAAATAATCATATAAATTATAAAAAATTACATATATTTCAGTTTAATTTAAATTAAAATTTGAAGAGATTAACGGTAAGTGATTATTTGATGTGAAAATGAGAAATCGCAAAATAATGTGAGATTATTCAATAACTTTTACAACATTGAAATTTTTATGTTAAATCGACCCAATTAAAATAATTAAAATTGAAAACATAAATATATATATTATTAATTAATCATGATATTACATGTCAAGTATATTTATGTACACCATATAAAAAATAATTGCTGCCCAATAATAAATAAGTTTTAATTAAATAAAAATTAAGATGAAATCAGTTACCTTAGGTTTCGTTTTTATTGACTATGATTTCATCTCCCGTATAACAGTTTTGTTAAATTTATTATTTTATGATATAATAATAAAAAAAATCATTATATGATAGAGGATCATATTATACTATTTTAAAACCCATTTGTTATTATGAATAAATTATTTTTATTTTGCTGGCTATTAATATTCTTATTTTCTCTAGAGTATTCTATAATGAATGTTCTATTTAAAATGTATATGTTATAAATATATCATATAAATAAATATTATATTTTATAAATATTATATTTACTCATTAGATACTTTATTAGAATCATTTATAAATGTTTGTCATTGAATATGGGTCACATATCTTAGAGAAGACTATAGGTCATAAGTATGCACCAACCATGATATCATTAATGTATTGAGTGAATGGTGAGGAATTTGGTGATAAATTAATTTTTATAATCAATATCATATCATATATATAACATATATTACTTAATTTTAACATTATCACAAAATGTTTAAAGAATAAGTGAAATCAAAATAATATCACTTTATGAGGTGGAAGTCCTCCGTATACATGAACAACATTATTGTATTTGAAATAGAATGGAATGTAAAAAGTTTTATGGGATTTTAAAATTAAAAATTTAAATAATAATAATATGAAAAATATCATGTAAATTTATTTAATATATAAATATACACATCCATTAAAATTGTTGATGCAAAATAAACTACATCAGTTCGCAAGACGGTAGTCCATAGTACAGATGATCAATGAATTATTTTCAAAAGTGATAGAAGTGGGGATGGATAAAAATTATTCCTTGAACATAATAACATATAAATATATGTGAGATATTGGTTTTATTGTATTTGAACAATTAATAAATAATTTAAGTCGTAAGAAGATGAAATAGAATGAAATGCCCTTGTTAAGATAATTTCATTCTCTAAGATAAACATTCCTTTGATATCCTCTTAGGGGCCATAGGGATTATATATTGGGTGGAACAGAAGATCAATAATGTCACTAAGGATTTGGGGAAGTTAACTGTTCTAGATTTGGTCAACCCAAAGGGATTGAGAAGTGTGAATATGTGAGGCAATGTAGTAACCTTTTATAAGTGGGTATAGGGAACCCTCTTGTAATTTAATGAAATATTTCCAAAAATATTACAAAATGTTAAATTTATTCACATGAAAAAAGATTTAATGTAATCCTAAATTCTAAATTCCAAATTAAAATGCGGAAATATGGTTATCCAATAATATTTTTGTAGGTTTGTAGTTTGTTTTTAGCCTTTATCCTATAACATTATCCTCGTGGTAAACCCATTACTTAACCAAGGTAATTAATTTATTCTGATTTCCGTATTTATTTTATCTAAATATTTATTTTACCTTATTAGATTATAAAAATTAAAATAATTCAAAAATATGGAATCCATCTTCCAAAATTCCCCAAATATAAATGTGATATTCTGATTTCAAAAAATAATTTTATATTTTCAACTCAAATTTCCAAATGAGTAAAAAAAATTAATCTATATTCCCAAAGAAAGAATAAACCATCCTTTAGAAATAATAATATTTAACATAAAAAATGTTTTTATTTTAAATTATTTTTATTTTATTTCTAATAAATTGTAAATAATAATTTTTAGAATTATATAATACTATTCATACCCTCCAATTAAACCTCTAACTTATAATTGTCATTATTATATAATATGATAAAAGAGTATTTTCATTTAAACCTAGTGTTTAATTCATCAAAATCAATTAATGAAATTAAATTATTCTGAAAAAATATCTTTTGTCTTGGTGTGTAACCTTTTTATTATGAAATACGTGAATGAAAATATTACAAAATCAAACTAACAAAAAGTAATTATTCCTTTAAATAAGGGATATTAATTACCCCTCCGAAGTTGAAAAAATGTGTGTAATAAATTATAAATGTAATTATTTAATATAACACCCATGTATGGTGATTTAGTTAACTGGATGTTTAATAAATCTTCTTATAAAATAAACACAATAAATTTTATGGTTCAATATGAGTGTAAAACCTAAAATACATTAGATTAAATCATAATGGATCTCTAAATTTAGCCATTAGTAAAATAATATTTTGTATTATGATTTTATGGTGATTCATGGATTATTATTCTCATGACATAATGATATATTTTATAAAAAATGATCATTTAAGTGTAAATCCATAGACCACCTACATTATAACATGTATTCTTCAGTCATCCATTAATAAGATTTTATACAAACCGATTAAAGAGAAATCAATAAAATAATAAAATTTTAATTGCCAAGACCTCTCTTGTCCATTCCCTTGGAAAAAATCCAATGTTTGATGTGTTCTAAGAGGAAAAATACCTCCTTTCAAGAGTAATCCATTAATATAGTCTTCCATTTGTAGTTTGGCATCGATAGGATAGAGTTAGAAGGTTGGTGTCGGTAGTTAAGGCATCGATAGGTTTGGTGTTGGTAGGATAGGTCATCGGTAGGATAGGAGTGTTGGGAGGTTAGGGTGTCGATAGGCCTTGTTGTTGGTAGGTCAGGGTGTCTCTAGGTTAAGTAATTAGTGACTCACGTCGGTGACTTACTGTTTGTGACTCGTGTCGACGGATCTCATCGGTGAGTCGGGAGTCGAGAGGTGTCGTCATCAAATTGAGTCAATGACTCACCCATCGATGAGTCATTTCCATCTCTTCCAATTTTTTCTAGTTTCTCCCCTCATATATTTTATATGATGTAAATAGATTTTGAAACATTGTTTGAACGTTTCTGAGGAAGTTTCAAATGATATTAATTATATAATTAAAATCGTAGCTGGACGAGATCATTGAAATTCCCAAGATGCATGGTCTTCACCACGACTTGACTTTTATGTACATTAAAATCATCTAATATCTGTTGATATATGATCTGGATCTTATAGATTGAGATATTCTATTCCCTTTTTATTTCCATTTCCTCTCAGTGCGCCCAATATGTTTCTTGCCTGAGGAGTCATGTCTATGATGCACCCATGGATTGAGATTTCCCTAGGAGTTTGTATTTATCCTTGAATGACCCTCTGTTTTGGTTCATGAAGGAATTTTTTTCAGTTATTTATCGAGGTAGGAATTATTCTATCTCTCTTTATTTTTGTGCATCATATGAGGTTGGAAATTTTATGTCTCTTTATAAATACAGTCAAGTCCAAATAATATAAAGACTATTATAATAAAATATGGACCTATTATTATAATTACTTTTTCTACCTTAGTAATAAATGATTTGCCTAGAATATGATGAAAAGTGATTTTTTTTTATGTTATTCTTGATCCCTGTTGTGGTTTTGTTTAGGCTTTATGCCTTCTAAGAATCACGGTTGTTTCTGGTCATTTTTTCAACTGATAATACATCTTTAGTAATTTCTACAAGTATTAATCTGATTAATCACATATACCTAGTTAAATAAACATATTCCCTAGGATCAAACATTCTCAATGATCACCCCTTAATATTCAATGTGCAATTATAGTACAATGGATGGTAAAATCTAAATACACCATTCATGTTTGGTGTGGTTTTGTGTTGTGTGAGAATCTATTATATTTTATGTCATGTGTGGGATGTGTGGTGTTGGTGAGAACACAAATATGTGTATGGAGTGGTTCAGGGGGTGTAATGGATTCATAGGTTGAGGGATTTATTATATGTGGAATGTATGAAATTGTAGAGTAGTGGGACTATATATGGGTTGCGTTATTGTTTTTGAGTAGTGTTGTGTAGTGGGACTGCAATAGGGTTGTGTGTTGTTGGTTCTTATGGATGTGTTAGGTATGGATGTGTTTGGTAGTTTCCATAGTAGGGATGGAATAAAAAATGATAATTCTTAATAACATTGAGTTTAATGGGTTATAAGTAAATGAACCGTGTGAATTAGATCTCATCTATCGACTTCCAAAGTGACCATTTCTAGTGTGAATACATTCATATATGTGTAGTAGCAAGGGATGTTATGTGTGGTCTTGTTGGTTGTTTGATACTCATATGTTGTGAACAGTTTTTTATACCTATATATATACTTGTTTATCCAATTTATTTCTACAATCATCCACATATGTTGAGAACTACGTTCCAAACACCCCTATTATAATGGGAGAGTATATATTTCCCATCATCCTGGTGGTATGATGGATGGATGGCCACCCACTCTTCTCTACTCCCTCTTATAGGATATTATTTTTTGGGATCCTTAAAGTAGGTTTTGGTTTGTGGCCTAGGAATTTGTGGGAATTTGTGACATTTTTAGTCGCTCTAGTGCATGCAACAGAGTCGTACATTCCCAGGTGTCTTTGGTATGAGGATTTTTGTACTCCCCAGGTGTCTCTGGGATGATATGTGACATGGTGTGTCTCCCAGGTGTCTATGGGTGATATTTTATGTTGTTTGTGGATTAAGTGTTTTCGGGTGAGATGTGACATGGTCAGTGGCCAAGGTGTGTGTGACCAGGTTGTGATGTGGTATGTTTAGAAGAGGAGGGAGTGCTAAGATGTCTACCATTTAGGTGTGAGAGTAGCTAATCAGTGGGAAATTGGTGTGGGATACCCTGTCACTGATCTTCTTTCTACTTTACATTACATGACTTGGGTAATTTATTGAGTGTGCCTTAGTGAGGATGGGGTGGATATTATTTTTTAGGTTCTTTTGATTTTCTACTATTTTCTCACATGGGAATTAGTATTCTTATCCTTATAGTGCACAATTGACTTTGGATTTCCTAATTAGGAGAATTTTATTCTCAACATATGTATAAAAAATTGTTTTCAGGTTTCTTGGGAGATTAAGCAGACAGTTCTGGACCTTACTAGCTCCGGTGTTGGGATAGTTGATTTATTTTTTCTTATCCTTGTTTTGGAACTTTATTTTGGGATTTATTGAACTATGTGGTGTTTTTCATTATTCATGAATAGGTTGGGTTTTAGTATCCTTTTATTATAATATTCATGGAGTTTTTAGGGATAAACCTTCTAATATACAGATGTTTTTCATTAATAAGGGAAATTCCTTCCATAATTGTAAAAATGTTTACCACCCCTTGTTCTAGTCACCACCCCATGGCATACTAGAGGCGGGACATGGGGTCATTATCATTTTTCATCCCGAAGAAGGAGGGTTGTGACTGAATGGTATCATAGGTGACGATTGAGAGATATGATGGATGTTTGAGTTAGGAATAGTAATGATTCCATGGGTTGGTAGGGCGATAATGTTTGGTGATATTGATTAATGATGTTAGCAAGGGATAACCGGCTAGGACACTGGATTTACCCACCCACCCCCCCAAATGATTTGATGTAATGACTCCGATCATACCAAAAGTCCAAGTTGGGATACACTATTTGTCGTTTAGAGACCCCTGGAAAGCTACAGACATCATAAGTACTTTAGTTCTTGTCTGATTTTGTATTATGGGAATTTAAAATAAACACTGAGTTAAAATAAATTGAAAATAAAATCATATACTACATGGTCATATGAGTTCCATGTGTACCTTCATCCATGGCTCCTGGACATCATCTGCATGTAGTGAAGTTAGTGGAGGCCCTACAAGATGGCTTGGTTGA
This sequence comes from Viscum album, assembly GCA_963277665.1. Lineage (NCBI taxonomy): Eukaryota > Viridiplantae > Streptophyta > Magnoliopsida > Santalales > Viscaceae > Viscum > Viscum album. Next base: position 413,709,524 of record OY728153.1, on the reverse strand, counting down.
ATAATAGAGGGTCGATCTCATAGATAGTGTTGATCAGTAGGAGAAGACACATCATTCTTTCTATAAATAGACTAAGGGGGAGTACAAAGGAATCATTTGAGATATATAAATGAATAGTTTTCTTGAGGATCTGGTGATATCCTTCATCTTGATCTCAACTATGAAGAAGTACTGGGTTCCTCTAGAAGTGATCCTGCTCTGGGGATTTTTACATCAGTGGTGGACGATCTATCTGGGCGAGAGGAAAGAGAATGATGTTTTGTGGGACAAATTTGAGAAGGATTTTCAGGTGAAATAGCATTCCTCGACCATGATTAATAAGAAGATGAAGGATATACTATCCCTATAGTAGTGGAGTATGTCAGTGAGGGAAATAGGGATCAAGTTCACAGACCTCCTTCGATTTTCTCCAGATCTCTTTTCGGATGAGGATTCATGGGAGAGATTCTTAGAGGAGTCACTCCAAACATCTCTCCAGTGTGTAGTTTCCCTATTTACCTTACCAATATACTTATATTTCTGGAGGAATAACTAGGTAGATGAGTTTATTCACTAACTGGGTGGTCTACTGTGAGAGGGGAGCCAGTAGAGTTCTTCAATTTGGAAGACTGTCAGTATCATGTCTCAGGCGCTAGGGACTTCGCAGATTCTACGGGTGGGGAGTCAGCCTCAGTAGTTTTCATTCTAAACATCTGGTCCACGTTCCTATTCAGTAAGACATAAAATTTTGTAAATTTTATATGGAGGCCGAAAACATCAGTACAGTCAGTGCTGAGTTAAAGAATTTTATGGTAGAGGTGGGTAGGTTTAGCGCCTGACTCTGTAGTAGTTTCCAACCAAGGTATTCTAACAGTAGGGACAATAGGATCCTGCTCCAGTATGGGGAGATGGAGCAGGTGTAGACTAACCTTAGGGTACTCCTCAGGGTCCCCAACTATGGCATGATTGGGGATGCAATCAACAGTAATGGTCTAGAGGAGTCAGTTATGGTCAGTTTCATGTACTAGAGGCAGTAGTTCATGTGGACCTGGAGATCAATCAAGGTATGAAAATTTTATTCCATAATATTTCTTGTTATTTTTTTATTTATAATCATCACTATTCTTCATTCCACCTCGTTTGGCCCATGAATCGATACTATACATAGAGAGACATTTCATGCCCATTGTGTTTTTGTACGCCAGTCGGTGGTCAGTCCATCTTGCATAATGATTGTTGGGGGTGTAGACTGATGATGGGGATGCATTAGTCTTTTGGTGATCGCTTTATACAATAGATTCATCCATATGAAGTTATCCTTGGAATTTATTGGTGTTTTTAGGTATAAACTTTTATCGACTACTTATGGACGCGAGTCTTATTTTAAAACATGGATGTCCATAGTGTACAATTATTTTGTGATTGGAGTTGTTAGGTACGTATTCAGAATGTGGAGCCTCTTTTGTATTTATTGGATGAGCGTTTTGTGGGATTGGTGGATGATGAGATTGTGGAGGATCCCAAAGTTTTCGAAGAATTTTTTTATTACTTCTATGATTAGGTTGTGACACTACACCCTCGAGATGACATTGTTTTTTGGGTATAACTACAACCATTTATTGTTCAATTTCAATGTCATCATATCATATAGAACATTTTATGTTATATGATATGTTGTTTCATATTGAAAATTTGAATATGAAAGTCTTTATTTGACCAAGTGTGTCATCGTGGGGTGCCCTGATCTTGTTTGTAAAGAAGGAAGATGGTGGTATGAGGTTGTGCACTTACATCCAGAGGATGAATGAGGTTAAATTCATCAAATTTTACCCATTTCAGAGGATATATGATCTTGTTGACTAGATGATGGGATCATGATAGTTCTCTATGATTGATATGTTGTCTAGATATCACTTGTTGAGGTTAATGGAGGGTGACATCCTAAATATTACCTCTAGGTGCAGGTATGGGAACCTCTATTTCGTGGTTATATTGTTTTGTGTTATGAACATACCAGATATGTTCATGGGGATCATGGACTCTATCATCTATGAGTTTTGAGACCAGTTCATCATCATGATCATCCGGGTCATCCTGATCTACTTGAAAATAGAAAAGGAGCATGTTAAGCATATCAGGACTATTTTTGATGTTCTTAAACCCCACATGCTCTATGGGACATTGTATGGCTGTAAAATGTTTACACAATTGGTTAATTAACTTGGAAATTTGGTGTCTCGACATGGGATATCAATGTACCCGTCAATCGTCGAGGTGGTTTTTTCTTGGAATGATCCCAGTTATGTGGTGGAAGATCATAGAATTCATTTCATGTTTGTCAAATACCAAAGATTTGAATAAGATTTATCAATATATATATCATCATTTATAGATAAGAATAAGAAATATAATTCCTTTTTGTGGAGTGAGATGTGTCAGGAAGCTTTCAACTCTCTAATGTTCAATATGGTCAGTGATCTAGTTCTCATGTTTCCATAGGAAGGGGTGATATTCGATTTATTTTATGATACTTCTCATCTAATATTGGTATTTGTGATAATCTATAAATTTGGAATGATATTTTATAGGTATATAATGTTATGTATTTATAATCCTATCTATTCCCCCCATAATCTAGATCATGTAGTGGTCGTGTTTCTGATGAATTTATGTGGCATTACCTTATCGGGGAGCACTTTGTCGTATTTATGAATTGAAATAGGTTTTGGTATATATTTTCCCATTGATATCTGAACATGAATAAGGGGATGTGGATGGATTTTATCCATGGTTATGACTTTTTGATCTCCTACACCTTAGGAAAGGGTACTTTTTTAGCTTATTCCTTGAGAAAGAAGTTGTAGAAAGAGGTGGTTCAGGAATCTGTGACTCCTTGGAACGAGATGGAGGAGTTGGCTACATTGCACCTAGGTGTAGGGATGTATAATAGTAGGGGACATATATTTTATATGAAAGTGCAGACTTTTATGATTCATCATGTGGAGGAGACTAAATGGAGAGACTTTTAGTTTTAGGTGTTGTGTGATCGTGTTGAATAGGGTTTTGCTCTGCTGGGATAGACGGAGGATGGTCAGAATCATATGCTGTTTTGTGGGAAGATATTTTTTCTAGTAGTGATGCATGAGGGAGTTCTCCATGATAATCATATATCACCCATGTCCATACACACCGGAGTTTCAAAGATATTGTGAGGCATGAAGAAATAGTTCTGGTGGACCGAGATGAAGCAATAAGTGGAATCATTTGGGGATATGTGCCTAGTGTTCAATTAGGTGAAGTATGATAACCATGTTGTCAAAGGTTTTTGACAATCCATAGATGTCCCTAAGAGTATTTGGGATGAAATCACAATATATTACATTATAGGACTACCCAGTGCTCAGGGAGGTTAGGATGTTATCTGGGTAGTTGTGGATCATCTGAGGAAATCCACTCACTTTTGGGTGCTTAAGGAGTACAGTGGAATATACTCCTTAGAGATAAGGTATGAGGATGAGGTATTCTGGCTACATGGGGTTACAAGGTCCATCATCTTATATTGGGACACATGGTTTACCAGTTTTAAAGGAATTACAACATACTTTTTCAACTGAGTCGCACCTCCACAATGCTTTCCACCCTCAGACGAATTCCTAGAGAGAGCAGACCATCCAGACAGTAGAGGATATGTAGTGTGCGTTTGTTTTGAACTTCATAGGATTTTGGGTATCAAATTTTACCCTAGTTTAGTTCATATAAAAAAATCATATCACTCTACCATTGTCCTGGAACCGTTCAATGTATTATATGAAAGACCATGTCATTCACCTTTGTGTTGGATAATGGTTGGGGAAACAATTTTCCATGGACCAGATGTAGTGCATATCATGATATAGAATGTTCATCTTGTCAATGAGAGGTTAAAATCACAACAAAACTAGAAAAATTCGTATTCCAATCATAGGAGTGGTCCCATCAAGTTTGAAAATGGGGACCATGTTTTCTTGAAGGATTCCCCTCAACGTGGTAAGCATAGATCTGGCAGAGGGAGTAAGCTTTCTTCTAGGTTTATCTAACCCATCGAGGTGTTGGGATGAGTTGGTGAAGTGGTATGAAAGTTGTTATTTCTACCGTGGTTGGTGATTATTCATGACTTCTTCCACGTCTTCTAGATTTTATTGTATATTCGCAATGAATCCCATGTCATAAGCTGGGGAGATATGTATATAATAGATTATGAGATGTATGTGGAGCAGTATATATTGATCCAAGATCATTGGGAGAATATTCTACATTGACAGACCATTACTTTGGTTCATTTTTTGTGGATGCATGGTGGCCTATAGGAGAGTACTTGAGAGTTAGAATTGTAGATGTGTTCTGAGTACCCAGAGTTGTTATGAGTATTACCTCATTGTGTTTTCCTCTTATGATGTGTTGTTTCAACATTTTGTTCTATGATATGAGTTGTTCTCCTTAATTTGTGTTATATGTGATGAAATTTATGTTTATGTATTTTAATTTAAAAATGGGATGACCTGATTCCTAATCATGAATCATTAATTTAGATGTTATTAAACCAATGTTGGTGAGTCAGTTCCACCCATAGTGGATATTATTTTGACATGGGGGAATGGACTCCCTGATCCATGTGTTTAGACAATGTTATTTTTGGTGCTTGTGTGGTGTGTGTTTTGGTTGGTTGGGTAGTCGATGCCAGAGGAGGCGTTCTTGGATTTCTAGGTTTATCGTAAAATTTTAAACCATCACTGTGGTATATCCTTGAGAGGTATCATATGATGTGGTTGTTTAGACCCTTTTTTCTGGGTTGGTTTTGATTTATCGAGGGTTAAGATAGTTTGAGATGTATCTGATGTAATAGCCCAGACCCTTATGGTCCATTTCCGTGTGAGAATATATTGTTTGAGGTGTTTTGGGAGGTGATGGTAGAACATTTAGAGAGTTTTCCAAAACTCATGTTTTCAAACTGTAGGATGGCATCAGTAAGATGATGTCGGTAGGTTGTAATCAGTAGGTCAGGAATCTATAGGTTGAGCATAGATATGTTAGGAATCGGTATGTTATGGTGTTAGTAAATTAGTGAATTAGTATCTTAGTGAAATGATAGTTCAGAGGATCAGTATGTTAGTTCGTCAGTAGGTTATTGTGTCAGTAGGTCGGGGTGTCGATAGGTCAGGGCATCAGTGACTGACGTCGGTGACTTTCTTTCAATGATTCATGTTAGTGACTCATGTCGGAGGCTCATTATCATGGGGTCCTGTTAGTGGCTCGCATAAAAGAGTCAGGTGTCGGTAGGTGGCATCAGTAAATTGTTTCTGTGACTCACCCAATGGTGATTCATTTCCTAATTTTTTTATTTTTCCCAAGTTTACACCTATTACACTTTATTTGATGTAAATCAAGTCTAAATAGTTTTTTCATTGGTTTTGTGGTATTTTAAAATGGATATTATCTCTATATTTAATAAAATAACTTTCAAAGATATTTGTAATAACTAATCCACATGGTATTGAACAATTCCTATCATTTAAGTACTTCAAAATTGTTTCACTTCCATTGATATTGGATTTGGATCTTCTCAACCAAGATCTTTTGTTCTACATGTGTTCTTGTTTCCTCTCGATGTGACCTTAATCGTTTATCCCTAAGCAGTTGCATCTATGATGAACCATTGGATCGAGTTTTCCTTTGAAGTTTTTCTTGTTTCTTGGATGATCATCGGTTTTGGCATTAGAAAGGATTTTTGTCTCTTGATCTTTAAGGGAGGAATTTATTCATCTCTCTTTATTTTTGTACATCATGTAGGGTGAGTAAGATGAGGAATATTTTTGAATATAGTCATGTCCAAATTCTTATATTGTTTATTATGATAATATAATGACATATTTTGATAACATTTTATTGAATCTCGGTAATAAATGATTGGTATTAAAGATTATGATGAGCGTTTTGTTGTTTTATATGTTATCCACGATCCTTGTTGTGGTTTTTATGGTTGTGTGACTCCTATGAATCCAGGTCATTTGTGGTATTTTTTTCACACATAGTATCTTGTAAATAATTATTAAAGGTATCAATCTTATTAATAATGAATACACAGTTAAATAAATGGAATCCCTTTGATCAAAATGTCTATGTGATCACCCTTAAATTATCAAAGTGGACTTCAATAATTATTGTTTTCTAAATCCGAACACACCATGATTCATTTTTGTGACTATGTGTTATATGATAATATGGTCTGCTTAATGTCATTCATGTGTTGTGTGGTGATGGTGAGAGCATATATGTGTGTATGCGGTGGTCCAGGGTGTGTAATGTAATCTCAAGTTGATATATCGATTTTATTGGAATTGATGAACATGTATAGTAGTTTTATAACCTATATTTTGTGTAATAATTTGATGAGAAGTGTTGTGCAGTGGGACTACAATCGGTTTGTGTGTGTTATTTTCTAATGGATATGTTGGTTATGGTTCTGGTTCGTAGTTACCCTAGAATGGATATAATAACAAAATAAAATGATTAATAATGTAGAATTTATTGGGTGTTGAGTAAGGAAACCTTATTAAATGTATTTGATCTACCAACATTCGAAGTGACTTTTGATAGTGTGAATACTTTCATGTAGGGGCAGTTGCAAGGGTGTTTTTTTTGGGATGGTTGTTGTTATGGAAACCAATACATTAGGATGACTATTTGATACATATATATATATATATATATATATATTTCCTTTTGATATCTATTTCCACCCCACTCATTTTAGGAACTATGTACCAAACACCCCCATTATTATGGGTGATGATTTCATTCCCAATATCCTAGTGGTAGAATGGATGGTTGGCCACCTACTCTTCCCAGATCCAACATCCAAGTTGTGATATGCCATGATCCTTTTTGTAAGTTGTGGTTTGTGAACCAGGTTTCTGCGAGTGAGATTTTACCTGACCAGTGTCCCTTGTGTGTGTGGTTGAGTTGTGATTTCCAAGGTTTATTTGGGATGAGGTTTTTTTTTCTTCCCATGAGTATTTAGGATGATATGTGAAGTGGCATGTGGCCCAGGTTTCTGTAGGAAAGATGTGACATGGTTTTTCCCCATGTGTCATCGAGTGAGATGTGACCTGGTTAGTGGCCCAAGTGTGTGAGAGTAAGTTGTGTTGTGGTATTTTCATAAGGGTTGGGAATTATAGGTCATCTACTGTTAGGTTGTCATAGAATCTAATCAATGCGAAAGTTGTGCAGGGTACCCAATAATCGATGTTCATATTAAATTAATTTACATCACTTGTGTAATTTGCTTAGTGTTCCTTGGCGAGTCTGTGATGGATAGTATTACTTATAAGGTTATTTTTAGTTTTACTATTTTGTAATAGAATCATTAGTATGATTCTTCGACTTGTGCATTGGTTACATTGGATATCCAACTGATTATACTTGAATGCTCACCCTATGTATATAAAACGATTTTCAAGTTTCTAGGGAGATTACAATGACTGTGTTGGACCATACATGATCAGGAATTATGATTTTTGTTGTTTTTCCACATAGACATGTTTTTTCAAAAGTGTATGTACATCAGGAAGAACATAGTGTTGTTTTGAATGAAAAAATATATATTTTTCCAATTTAATAGGTTGGACCCTTCATCTTATGCAAATTTAAACAAACAAAAATGAAAATTGAGGCTATTAAAATAATTAATGTTATAGGTTCTTAGTATATATTATTCTAATATACCTTTTGAAATCAAAAAGTCCAAAAATTTCTCATTTAGTGGGATTTAACATGCAATTTATAGAGATTTTGGTAATGTTGAATTGGGAAGTGGTGAAGTCGGATATATGATATTTTAATGGTTTTAAGTTATATCTTTGTGTTTTTACATTTATAATATATTATAGGGGTATTTAGGTTTACAATTTAGTGGAGATATGGATGCAAGAAAGTGTACAAAAATATTTATGATTAACCTCAATGAAAGATCCACATGAAAGATGTCAAGATTAGAGTTAGTAGTTTCACTACCTACAATACAAACAGAGTAGGTTGTTATTATTAAATAGATAAAGAAAATTTACTAAATGAAGTATTTATTTGGTGACTGTAAAAGGACAAAAGAAAACACGTTTCACTTAAAGTAGTGTTGAAGATAAATCCACCTATTTAAAAATATTTGGTTTCACTCACTAATGAATCATATATAAAAAATGTATCATTTAAATTATAAGATGTTGTAGTATGAGGTGTATGAACATTATTTTATCAGAGTAAGTAAATATCTAGGTGAAATTCATATAAAGGACATTGTACAAAAAATAATGTGGAATAATTATTCATCAATGGGACTAGGGTGACTAAAAAAATAAATATATATGATAACAATTTGTTTTTATAATATGGAATGGAAGTGATGTTTAATTATCATATGTGTGAAAGGATGATTTAATCCATAAATGAAATAATAAAATGGAATATTTTTTTGAATGTAAAGAATCACTTAAATACATGGTTTCCTTTCTATAGAAAGAGTGATTCTAGAACAATGTTTCTAGATCAAATTGGAGACTTTTGGTAGCAGATGTCCAGTGTAGGAAGCATTTCTATAACCTAAACATGTATATAGTTAATCATATAATTGAAAAATCATAATTCATATGAATTATGGGTAATATTTTATGTGTGTTGTTATAGGTAAAATATTTTCAATAAAAGATGTGTTGATGAAAATGTATTGTGAGGTGAGCTTATTTTTTATCTAATGATTGTGAATGGATATCCTACAGTATTCAATGAAATATAAATATTATGGTGGTTCTTTTTATTGGAATAAAAATTTGCATGATCATTGGTTCACTCTTAATGTAACTTAGAATGAGATAGTTCAAGTTTAAATAATTAGGCTCACTATAATTTTTTTTGCTACAAGGGATTGAGATGGTTTATCCCTGAAGGATAACTCCTCAGACATGGATTTCTCAAAATATAAAGGAATATTTTCCTTGAAGGATAAAACTCACATATGTAAAAGTTATTTCAAAGACCATTGTAAATTAATTGCATAGTTTAAAGAGGTCTATTGTGGTTATATTTATTGACTCATATCTATATATAAGTACCTACATGTTTAGAAGGATATATAAATGTTAGAGTAACATGCTACGTCAATGTCACCCACATATTTCAGAGTCAAACATCAGGGTACATTAATTCCCACAGTGTTATTTTTGGGTCAATGCAACCTATTTAAGGATCATAGAACCCTACAAACTGGTATGATCATGGTTTTAGAATATTAATACATTTTTTATTTCATATTAATGAGTTTTATAAGGTTCAATATATCACGAACCATGTATGGATTCCATATAATCGGAAATTTGACGATGTTCGAGTCAAGGTTTGAAGGGAAATCTTAAACCCCCTGGGATGTAATCTAGTTCTAGGTATCAAAATAATACAAATATAAATATATATCACAAAGAAAAATAGGATCAAATAAACAAAATAAAACACATAGAAATAAACAAATAAGAACATAATAATTATAAATATACATCCGAATCAAATACAACAAATACAGAAATTAAATAAACTAAATCCAAGATGATATCAATTCAAAAAAAATGATATCCAAGTGACCTCTTGGTTACCACCAACCAAAATACCATACTGCTCCAATGGCGGGAATAAGAAATAGATACATGAACCTAAAAAACAGCTCAATTATACCGACATCGAGTGAAACATGTAAGGTGTGAGCTTCAACTGTTCAGTGGGTAATCACCATAGATTCCATGCATTTATATTCCCAAAATAAGCCCCAAATCCTTGTTTTAAATACATATAAATATTTCATTTAAAAAAATTTCATCACGTAAACATATATTTACACAATATTACTCTTAAAAAATATACATGCATACCTCCTTTTCAAAAGCCGATCCACTTTTCACAACCCATTTCAAAGAGAAAACCCAGGTATAAATCCATTACATGTAATAAAAAATGTTTAAGACCTAACTGAAGGATACAAAGACAACTGGATTGAACTAATATGGAAAATACAAAAAGCTGCAGAAATAAACAGAACATACTTATAGTAATCAGGGACACTTTCTAAACATCTATATAGACAATCCATGAACGTAATTAGTTCTGAAACACCTTATGTAATATGTTTTTTCTCTATAGTTAATAACAAACTGACCACTCTGAACTAGTCAACCTAGTGTCACATCCCACCTAGACCCATCATGTCCATGAGGTACCAACCCATCTAATTAGGTTGAACAAGGAACCATCACTCAACCCTCTAAATAATTCCAGGAATCTCATGATAATAATAATACTCGGAAAAATTGTATAAAAACCATAACCCATAGCATTTTCATGACAGAGTCACTATATGAGAACACACCCTATAGTCTAGTGGATTCAATACTAAAAATGTTCCCATGAAAGAGCCACTAGAGGATAATGCATCCCTATTTCTATTAGGTCCACATGTATGTAAATTCATTATGATCATAGAAAAAATTCCATTTCTTTAATAAGAAATCTAATTAAATAACAAAATATAACATGGAAACAACCATTATCCATAATAAAAACTACTTTGGAAATAATGTTAAAATACCAACTAATAATTTACCCTACCCAATATTTTAATCCATTCTATAGAATATTCAATCATTCCCACCTAACCCACACATAACATATGTTCCCATAAAATTTTAAAAACATCAGAAGATGTAAATCAAGAATTCACATTAATTTTCCTTTTCGATGACAACATAAAATTCAAACTAGGCCTTTAAGACATAAAATACATATAAATTTAAAAATAAATTTCAAAACGATTAAAATTTTTAATATAAAACACAAATTTCACATGAACAAATCTAAACATGATTTTATAATTTAAATCCATCACTATTCCCCAAAAAAATATAAGTGAAAAATAAGTCTTTAACCTTTCATAAAACAAACAAAATATCAAAATTACTTATGGGGCATTATATTATTTTAGTTAACGTGTGTGTCTAAATTCCCAAATAGACCTTTGTGAAAATCATTCATCATGACATATCCTAAAAAATATAAATGTTCCAATAATTTGTAAAAACATTTGAAACCTAATTTAAAACCACATGAAAAACCATCACACCAATTATAAATAATGGAACTATTTTTTATATTCAAAATTGAAAGGAAGGGGAAGCCTATGGAAAACCATTAGAAAGAACCCATTTTCATAATTGTTCCAAACTGGTTTCAATAATCCATTATGAAAACATGTATTTCGAAAAGAATAAAACACACTATTTAAAACCCCAAAATATATAGAAAATAATTTAGGAAATACAAACATTACACGAAATATTTTACATGTCAATAAAATAACAAAATTCACTTTTTATATAAATATTACATTATTTTAAATAAACACAACATGACACACAAAAGATTTTAAATATAAATTTGACAAACATCCACTAATATCATCCTACTCACAATCCAACCAAAATTCAAAAACATAACCAAGGTAAAGCACAACCCAAAGCACCCAATTAAACCATAAAACTCAATTGGTATTTTATCAAACACCTTTCATGCATTGAAATGTTGTTATAATTAATGAAACTCTTGAATACCTAAATTATACCCATCTTTCATCATTAAAACACCAAATAAATTTTTTCAGACACCTTACAAGTAAGGGAATAACATTTATAAAGAATTTAGGAAAGCTCGATCATCATATAGAATATTACGGAATGAAAATAGGAAAAAAAACCTTCGTACATAGCATACGAATGCCATACTATTTTGGGAGAATGATGAACCAAGAATTAGAGACAATATACATGCCCTAAAATCCAAGGATAACAAGAAACACGTATTCCCTAATTCTTTCATTTTGGTCAAAAATGAAAACCCATAATGTTAGACTAATAAATTAATAGGGAAATAGGAAAATAGGGGTAAATAGACCAAAAAAATGAATAAATAACCTTATAACCATAAAAATTAATACAAGAGAAATGGATGACCAAAGGACGGAATCTTGGGAACTCCCATGTGGCTCCTATGTCATCAAAGGGAGGAGAAACCCTAATAGGGTATAACAAAAAAGGGAACAGAATAATTTCATTTTTAATTGTTTGGGAAACTTGTATACATTGGAAATATAGTTTTCGAAAAAATGCACCATATGTACTCCCCTCACTATCCAATAGGAACAAGACACATTCTTTTCTAAACCATGCACCATCTATTTGGTCTATACTATCCAAAATCGACATTTGACACATAGTTTTATAGGAAATGGTGCACAGTTTCACCAAATACTGCACCAACGGTTCCCCACATATTTCAAACCCATAAAATAATGTTTTTCTCCAAATAATTCAAAAAAATAAATTAGGACTCATCCCAAAAAACAACTGGAATATAAAAAGACAATAAAATTATTAAATAAAATAATTTCTATGGTTGGGTTATTGAAATTGCCTCCACCAAAAACACTTTCATCAACAATAATGTCACCCATCTAGATGATAAAAAAACATGATCCCAAAACTAAATAAATTAGAACAAAACCATGATCCTAGGAGGGGCCTCTCAATTCACAAGTCAAACCTAAATATTTCTAGAGGAAACCACCATATGAATATCAATTAGAGAACCCGATAGGGTTCACCATACCAAATGGATATGAATAACATGGAAAACATTAAAAAACCCTCAACAAAAACACCTCAGGGTGACAAGCATGGTAACTCCCTACATAAGGGGAAAATCGTGAATGGACCTTGAACTAAGGAGAAATATGAGACACAATCTACAATTAGAAACAAAAATTAACAAATATAAAATATGTGACTTCCAAGAGAAGAAAATATGTTCAATGATTCACATCAAGAGAATTATAAACACTTATATTACAAAATGATAACACCATCATCCTTTTACAATAAAATATGAAACATACAATAAATATTTTAAACAAAGATATAGAACAACAACAGTCTCAACCCCAACAATGGGTAAGAAAGATAGGTAAAGGTTTCCAACATCCCCCAACCACTCATAACTATTTTAAAAGAATCACTATAGGGCCAATTTATTGATACCTAATGTTTGAAACATCAATTGTCCCACAATAGGGAAAAACATCCTCTTATCAAGGCATATACCTCAAAAAGGAATCTTAAAAATATTCTCTTCGTAACAAAAATAGTCACTATAGAGAAATTTATTTTTAGGATTTATACATGTTGGCGTCAAGTTCCCAAACCAACTGCACTAAAAACAAAAAAGAAAGTAGTCCATTGAATGAGAGGTCAGAACTGATGAAGGACACTCCCTAAGAACAAGTTCCTCCAGTATACACTCCTTGCAATATGGGTATCCTACTGGAGCAATAAGGTACCTCAGATTTCCAAATTCTTGCACTGAAAGAACTAACATAGCTAAGATCACCTTATCCATTATCCTCCCAAAAAAATCTTAAAAAACGATAGAATTAATTCCTCGATCCCTGGGCCAGGACCCCAAATGAAAAAGATAATCTTTTAACTAATAATGTGATGTTACCTCCAAGGAAAATTAATATATCTCTTCTAATTTTTCAATGTATTCCATAACTATCCACTGTCCTTACTAAATACTCAGGACCTCCTCCAGTTTCCTTTTCTTTACTTCCTATAGAAGAATCCATCAGAAATGATTTTTCCTAAAAACTTCCCACATCATCTTAACTCAATAGATGAGGGGGAAAACACCATCCACATATCTAAAACTAGACCATCATGAAATACCAAAACATCTCACACTCTCACAGATTCAAGAGTTCCCAATGATCTTAAGACACACTAAACATACTTAGGAAATTCCATTTCCTCCAAAGGACATTGATCACTAGGGAAGTCGAGAAACAACAATGAAGAACAAGAAACTTAGAAATACCCACTTGGATTTTGGGGACATCTCTCGGAAGCATATTCTTAAAGAAAACAATGAACATATAACCAAAAATATATTAACCCTAAACATAAACAAAAGTAACATCTTAATCCAAAACAATGATATCACAATATAAACACTAAAATCACAACCAAAAATCCTCTTTTAAAAGAAATAAAATTTTGACAAATTCTGTAAATCAAGCTTCCTCAGATGACACTATCAAAATACCAAAATCTATTTTTGACAGAAAAACATCCCAATTTTGAATAAATAATCATTCCAAAATCATTTCAAATTTCAAATAACATATTTGAAAAACCAATCGCAACAATTGATTTCAAATACTCATCAACAACAACATATGAACAATCACATATGTTTTCCTCCCACTTCATCATAGATTATCGATGAATACATTATGTTATTCAATTTCTATACACACCTACACATATGTGAATGTCCATAATGAATACCAATGGTCCCTCATAACATTTATCATCCAACCTGAGAAATTTCCAAATTATAAATTCATTTTCCTCCACATTCTCATAAATATTTCAAAATTCCAAATCACTTTATCTATTAAAACCCATTTTTCATAAATATGAGACCCCAGGAAATAAATCACTTCCAACTCAAAAATAGTTTTCATTCTAAAATCTCACTTACACAACCAAAAAAAACAAAAATTACTCCCAACTAATGGAATGAGAAACTGTTGTTAATTACAAAATAGAAGGCATGGTTAGTGTGTCATTCCCTATGTAAGAATCCACAACTATGAGGACCTTGATCTTTGCAACCATACTCCAAACGAGTCACTACACCAAGTGGGATCACACCATGCCACTAGATCAACTCCATTTTCATTCCTCATCAACATAACCTAAATCCAAAACAAAGGATTAAAATATTGGAATAGCCCTAGTAAGTCAAGGATCAAAATGTGTAAGGGTTCATGATGTCCGTCCCTCACCTACTACCTATGTATTGATACTCATAGTATCAAACTACATAATACACCATATGAAAAGTTACTGCTCTGAAACAATTTTTTCATGGACTAAGTCAGGATACCATCCAACTAGACATCTAACCCAGTCAGAGACAAGGGTCAAAGGGTTTTCCGAATCCAAAGGGTTTGGAAACTAGTTTTGAGCATAAAAATAATACAATGGGAACATTTTAGCCTAGTGAAAACAAGGATAAAAAACCAACCACTCACCAATAATCCAATAAGATCTGAAAAAAATAAATATAAAACTGACCCAACAAAACAACTGCTAAAAACACTGCTTTCAAACTAAGATAGAACTACGCAACATGATATCCATGTGACCTCTTGGCCACTCCAAACCCTAAGTCCAAACTGATTCAAAGGTGATCACACAAACCAAAAAAATAAAATTACAAAACAACTTGGTTCTACAGATTCCAAGGGGAATAAGTAGGGTGTGAGATTAAAAATATCATTAGGTATTCAAAATGGTATCCACACAATTCATTTTTTGAAATATTCCACAAGAATGTATTTGAATTGAATTTAGAAAATATAATTTTAAAATTAATTTTGAACAAGAAAAAAAATATTTCCACACTTTTCCTACACATGATACTATATTTTTTAAAAACCTATCCACTTTACACAATTCATTTCAAATCCAAAACCTATGAACAAATACATACTGATTAATCAATATTAAAAAATAAGAAAGTGAAGGAATTATTTACAACTAGAATAATCTATTAGGAATAAGATTAAAAAAAAGTACCATAAATAAGAAGAACATACATATATCATGTGATCTTTATAAATGTCTCTAGATATAATCCTTGGATGTACTCAGTTAAAACTCACATACCAGCATATGGTGCACCTCTATAGTCAATAACAAATTGGACGCTCTAAACTTGATAATGTAGTGTTATGTACCACAAGGAACCATCATGTCATGGGGTAACAACTCATCTAATCGGGATTAGCAAGAAACTATAACCCATCCCTCTTACTGATGACCAAGTTTCCCATGATAAAAATCATTATAAAAAAAGTGTTATTGAAACCATAACCCACATCATTCTCTTGCATGTTCTCCAAGAGGAGAATTAATCCCATGGTCTAGTGGACTCAATACAAACAATGTTCTGGTGCAAAAACCACTAGAGCGGAAAGCATCCAATGGATTAGTGGTCTCAAAATATAATCCATATCACAATAAACATATATTAAATTCAATTTCTTTCACAATAATTCTCATTGAACAATTAAATATTACATGTAAATCACTATTTTATATAACCAAAACACCATCCCAAATCATTTTGAAATACTAATCAGTCCACCATGACACCCTGGTTTTCTATCCACTTTCCAAAACAAGAAAACATTTCCACCTTTCACACAAATCACATATGATCCAAAAAATCCAAAACATTAGAAGGTGACAATATAGTATTTTCATCAAACCATATTTTTTAAGAGAAAAATAAATTACAACAGGGATATTATTTTTTTATATAAAATACAATTACAAAACAATTTATATACCATTTACAAAGTCAATATAAAATAACACATTCACATGAACAATGCCAAATGGGCCATTAAATTTCAAATCCAAAAATATTCAGAAGCAAAATTGAAAACATAAATAAAAAAAGAATTTACAAACACGAATTTAACATTTTAGAAACCAAGATACATACCAAAATTCCAAACATTTCTTCATGTAATTTTATTTACTACGTGTGTCTAAAAATTGAAATAGGAATTTGTGTCAATCAATCAAAAAATAAATCTTAAAAATTAAAAATGGGACAAGCATTCCGAATCATATTGGAAACCACATTTAAAACAATATGAATAACTAAAGAACCATTTAGAAATCAAAGAACCATTTTGTATTTTGAAAAGGAATTGAAGGAGAGGCCTTTGGAAAACCCTAATTTATGGAAGAACCCATTTCTATCAATGTGCCAAATGGGCCTCAAACATCCATTAAAAAAACACGTATTTCCAAATTAAGCAAGCATCATTTATAGCACCAAAATCAATTGGAAAATAATTTATGAAAACCAAACCGACATTCCATAACACTCTTCAAGTGTCTATAAAATCACTCAAATCTATTTTCATCAAAATATATCTTCCTTTAAATTGAATAGAACAAGCCACAAATAAGAGTTTTAACATAAATGTAAAAACATTATACTTATAACATCCAAACACATTAACAAAACATTACCATTCAAAAAAATATCCAAAATTTGAAAATTTGACATTAAAAGATCAATTTCAATTTTATAAAACACTTTTTATGCACAAAAATATAGGAATAATTAATGAAAACCTTGAATACCCATTTTATTAACATTTCCTAGAATCAAAACAACAAATTAATTTATAAAAACATATTATAATAATTAATAACACTTTTTTAAATCATTTTGAAAATATCAAGAATCAAATGGAATGTATCGGAATGTAAATGTATGAAAATACTTACCTCAACGATGTGTAAATGACACAAAACATTGAGATAATGAAGAAAAAATCTATATAGGTAATATGAACACCCTAACATCCAAGGATAAAAAAACACATCTACCCTAACACTTAGGGTTCAATAAAAAAATAATCCCCACCATGGTAGACCTTAAAATGAAGTTAGAAAGTGGATAATAAGGGGGATTGTCAAAAAAATCAAGAAGAAATAACCATAGAGCCTTCAAAACGAATCTATGCCTAACAGATCACTAAAGGAGGGAATCTTGGGAGTTCCCATAGTGAACATAGGTCTTGAAAAAGAGGAGAAACATGAAATTGTGTTAACACGCTGAAGGGGAAAAGAAGAATATCACAATTTTAATGATCTATGAAAATTATATGGTTTGGCCTTATTATTTTCTAAACAATGTTCCAACCATTCACCCATCACCATTTAATGGGTGCATGTCCCACCATTATGCTGCAAAGGTAGAAATATAATGTTCCAACTCTTTGGTTTCTAATATCCAAAATTAGTATTTTCCACATAATTTCTTGTAAAAGGGTGTGTTGTTCCACATAATAGTATCCCAACTGTGTTCCAATCGTGTGCCACCATTATTTAAGCCTAAAATATCTTATTTTATATAAATAACTAAAACATTTAAACCAATATTAAATACAAAACTCAACTGGAATATCCAAATACAAGAAAATAATTAAATAAAAATTTCCAGGGTTGGGGTGTGACACAATCAGCTTTACATTATAAAATTTGATAAAAATAAAATTAATCCAATGGTATCACAAATGTGATAAATAAAAAATCAAATATAATTAGGTGCTCAAGATGTTGAGAGTAATTCCATAGAATATACTATCATGTCAAGTGTGTAACTACCCACACCTTTATAGACCATAATTCGTGTAGAATTTTTTATATTGTTATAAAATATAAGTAATTTCATCCCAATGGTAAAAATAGATTATTAGTCTTGAAAAAATATATACATACATAATTACATAATTTTATTTGAATATAAAATTACAACATAATATTAATTTGAGAAAAACATTATTCCCTCCAACATATCAATGTATAACATTCTTATATTACATTCTGGATTCATGGGAAAGGAACGAAAATAAGGGGAGCTTAAATTCTAAGAAAGTGTTAAGTATAAAAGAATCTATCATGAATCTATAAGAGTAATAGACATGGTAATCTAAATAACTATACACACATGTAATTTAAATGACATAAATATCATGAAAATATAATTCATTATCAATATAGAATTGTAAATAACTAAACACATATTCCATTTAATCAATACCATGAACATTGTTACTGGATAAGGTATAATCAATAATCTAAGGTAAACAACTGAAAAAACATTTCATTTATCAATAAATTGATAATAAAATTCTTCTATAGATAATATTATTTTTAAAAAATAATATTATATAATTACAAAACTATTAATGAAGGAAATTCTCAATCATTTCATTTAATTTTATTAAAAATATGATACCTCATCCTTTGAGACCAATAATTATATTGTTTAAAATGATAGATTAATATATATATATATATTTCTAGATTACTGATTCATCTCATGAGAAAACTGAATCATTCAATGGCTATATAAAATTGATCCCTACCCATATATGAATTTCCATTTCATTACACAAATATTTTACTATTTATTTAATCCTTGAAACAAATTCAATATCAACAAATATCCATATTTATTAAGGAATATATATTTATAAATTTGTCCCAAAAAACATAAATTTAAAAAATTAAAAATATATTTAAAAATTATATTCTATTTTCAAAATAAACAAACCGATGATCGATGATACCAATAATTTAGAGTATATTTAATATATAATGATTATATAGAGGTGATTATTTCATGGTAAAGCTATTGAATAAAAAAATTTATCATGAAAGTTAATTTCAACAATTTATGTAGTCACAATGATCAAAAAACATCCAACATTAATCATATGGATGATATCAATAATACATATTCTCATGGTATCATAATTTCAAATAAGGTGTGATATTGTTGATTAATATTAATACCATAAAAATTCATTAAAAATTCTTGAGGAAAATAACCTTATTACGTGGAAAATAATTTTATTAACAAATGTTAAAAAACATATTTCTTTCATAATAACCATTTAAACATATATATACAGTTTTAAAACAAGGATTTTTTATTATTGGTGTCAATTTATTACACTTCTAGTATGATAAAACAATTAATCCTTTTATATTTTTATTAATATCCAAATATTCCGTATTTAGAAAATGAAATAAATATTACTTTCAAAAAATTTATTTATTTTCCAAATAGGTAAATATTTATTTAATATATTTTTAATAAAATGTTTAATAATTGAAAACATTTTTCGAATAAATTTACTAGAATAAAATAGATTTTTTGTTGAAGATAATTGAAGCAAACATCCATAAAAATATTTTCGCAATTATATTAAGCACTAATGAGTGGAAAATGGTAATTTTACTTAAAAATATCATCAATTAATTCATGATAACAAAATTATTTGGTTTTATTATACATTGATAATGTAATTTCATTCAATTAAAATTTATTAACATATATTCTTGATTAGAATGAGATTAATAATTAAACCCAAAGAATGATTATAACGTTGAATTGATAATTAAACAATGAATAGATCACATGTATGAAATATAAATAAATACAAAACAAGTTAAAATACAACATATGATATAAAAAATTAGCCACAATGATATTCCATGAATTTCAATGATGATGATGAAGTAGTATAACACGAAGAAAAGAAATTAAGTTATGAAATTCGTTACTACATGGAAAATTACTAATTAAATATCATTGGATGAAATAATTCAAATTAAAAAATAAATTAACAATAATTGTTAATTAATTATGATATGATATATAAAGGTGTTATTATTCAAACCATATAAATTAAATTAGATGTGAAATAATGAAATATTCGTAAATGGAAGGAAATTGGGATGAGATATCTTACCTTAATTTTGAATCATCATGTACGTTATTTATAAATCGTAATAATAAAATATGTATATTATTTCATTTTTATGACCC
Organism: Viscum album; assembly: GCA_963277665.1. NCBI lineage: Eukaryota > Viridiplantae > Streptophyta > Magnoliopsida > Santalales > Viscaceae > Viscum > Viscum album. The sequence goes on along the minus strand of OY728153.1, from coordinate 413,688,929 downwards.
TTTTTCGTTTCTTATTAATTTTATATCACTTATTACCACGTTTTACACAATTATATAAACAATTTAGTTTATGTTGGGTTTTTTTATGATATTTGACTTGTGTGTCAAAAAATGACTTTGGTGGTCACTATTTCTATGAGAGGTCACTGACTAAACATATAAAACATAATAATCATGATATAATATTCATATTTATAAATCAATTATACATTAATAATTATCAACTAAAATGGTTTTGATAAATGAAATGTGTTATGGTCATGGACATAGTTGTCTGTATTTATTTATTAGTAATGTTCCCATTACTATAAAGAATTTAAAAAAGTATAAGAAATATTTTACCATTATATAATTATAATATTTTAATAAATATAATATTATTTAATTTAATATATATATATATATATCATCTATGAGTTCTGGTGCTAAAAATAGAGACATAATGCATTTTGAAGGTAGTAGTCTATCCATAAAAGGACATTACGAATTTTTAGTGTTTGAATTGGAAAAAATTAAATGATATATTAATTTTAGTAATGATAAATGTGTAAATAATACGATAATTATTCATTTATATTACATATATTCATTAAATGTTTCATTTTTGCATTCCATTTAAATCATTAGTGAAAAATGAATCACATGAGTTCATGAGTCCATAGTCCTCTATACACAAGGGCGACATTATCGTATCCCATAAAATGGAAATTAAAATAGCATATATGATATAATGAATCAATTTTTGTAAAATTTATATAAGTATCATATATATGTACTTTATATCTACCATCATACCCAATTGTGAGATATTTTCTGGAAAATGATTCAGAACAGACTGTGAGGCGGTTGTTTACTATACACAAAAGCGACGTTATAATTTAAATTTTGATTGAAGATGAGGTGGAAATTGGTCATGACCAAGGAATAATAAAATATCCATATATATGAGATAATGGTGTCATTATATAATCATAAAATAAAAATATTTTAAGGATGTGGAATAATAAATAAAATAAAAAATAAAAGATAGTAATTATATATATATTTTAGGGCCACCTCTTTTGGATTATACCAAATATGTTCCTAGAGTGTATGTAACTAAAAACTATGTTTTGTATGAGAAATTAATGTAATTTTTTATGTTATTTGGTTATGTATTTTCATAATTTTTTTGAATTTTTTATTTATAGAGTATAGTGGGTGGCCATTTATAAGTGAGGTGATTTTCACACTTGTAGTGTAAGAAATGAAAAATGTGTACATTTGTTTTACAAATTAAAAAAGGTCCAAAATGATTATTTTATAGAATTATAACTTAAGTGGTCTAAATATTTCAAAAAAATAAATTCTAGATTATTAATTAGGTGATATTGGCCATTATAATATATTTTAACCCATAGTAAACTCATTTTTACCATAAACATGGTAATTAATTTTTACAATTATCAATATTCATTTTCGTAAAAAACAACGATAAAATTATTATGTAATAAAAATTTTTCTTATTCAAATATATGGAATCAATTTTTCAAAATTACATTCATAGAAGAGGAATATTTTAATTTATAATTAATCACGCTGATATGATGAGAAATAAGGTTTTCAAAGATATAATTTTCAAAAGATTACAAATTATTTATAACAAAATTCTATATGCATATTATTAAAATAGAATCAATTAGACTAATAAATATAAAAATGAAATTATTTTAATTTTAAACCACTTTAAAATATAATTTATCCTTAGAAACTATTTAAATTAAATGTTACTCTTCAATAAAAATCATTATTCTTCAATATTCATCAAAAAATAATTTTTTTATAAAATCCAAAAACTTCATCTATGATAATTTTTATATGATTATTTAAAAAATAGAGATAATTTAATCAAATAAATTTTACTATATTATTAATAATTTATTTAAAATTATGTGTAGAATGTTTGACTCTTCCGCCTTTTAGAAAAAATATATTTTTCATAAAACATTTTTTCTTTATTTTAAATGATTCTTATTTTATTCCTAATAAATAGATAATTAATGAATTTATCTTCTCATTTTTAAAAAATATAATTTTTCCTAATTATTTAGTAAAATACACACCAATATAATGTCTAGGTAATATTGGTAAACAATATAGATATTAATTTTGACTCATAGTTTCACGTTACACAATATATCTAAGATATTAAATTTATTGAAATTTATTTCACGGAGTTATAATGATTAATGTTAAATTTCATATAAGCTATAAAATACGATGTTATTATTTTATAATTTTATGGTGATACATTCCCCCAAACTAAAATAAAATGTGTCCCTATAATTTGATCTCCCTCTTAGATATCATGGGTTTGATATTTTACAATTCTTTTATAAAACCGCACATAATAAAATGGTTAACAAAACATACACTTAATGAGAACGAAAATGATATAAATGGGTCATATAGAATATCACATAACTATGTTTCTATGTAAAATATCATTTTTGTAATGTGAATATATTAACATGGATTAATATGCTTATATATTTTAGATAGTGATAAAGGTCATTGATCTCAATGAATTGAACAATCAATGGAATGTTAAAGACATAAAACAATAAATAATTAAGGATTTAAAACTCCATTTCATTCTTAAATTATGAAGGTAATAATATTTTCTTTCAATAATATTTTCCTAAATTTGGGTAATTATTTTAGAGTCTATGTATATATGGAAATATATATACATGATAATTTTCTATTTCATAATCATAATTTCATCATTTAGTTGTTCTTGAATGAGTTTATAGTTAATCACATACTCTAATAAATGAATATAAAAAATTTAATTTTACCCTAGTGCACTAAAAATTACTTTTAACGGATCATAGGATATATATAATAGTGAATGCTTTTTCATCTATCATATAAATTTTTTAATACCAATATAGTCACCACTAGATTTTGTGTATAATACATTAATATGAAAACCTCCATATAAACATTACTTGTCCATCATTAATATTTATACTTCAAGTCATTTAATTAAAAAAAATATTATCTCGGAAATCACATAGTCCAGTGGTGGATGATAAAACATTGTCTTCCATCGGTTGTTGTTTCTAACCCTATAGCCTTCAGTGAATGCAATGAGACGTCCTTTTTCAAAAAAAAATATTAATATAATTCCTCTGACATTCCCAAATTGAGGTGACCCATAATTACATCAACATCATGATATAATAATCCCTAATGGTTACAAAAAATATTAAACTTATTCCCACAAAATGTACATCTATTGTTCATTAAATAACACTTAAATATACTAATATATGTGGATTTATTCCTGTAAATATTCTATAAAACTATTCTTAATCATGTTATATTCCTATGACACAAAATTTAATAAATGTGTGTTTAATAAAATTCACATTTCATAAAATATTGACTGAAAAACTAAGGAAAGTATCCATAACTATCATTTTAAATAAGACATATATGATTCTAATAGTTACCACAATTCAATAATGTTTCATGAATCTTAAAACCAAAATACAATTGGTTAATATAAATCTAAATTTTAATTATGAGTACTGATACATAAACTTTTCAACCATTTTATTTCATCATAGTCCCATCCTTGATATATGGGTTATCCTTTAGATGAAAAAAAACTAAGATTATTCCCCACTTCTCCACATTTATGAAAATGAACTATAAATGGACCCCTATGATTAGATTTTTTTTATCATACTCATAATTTACATTAGGAATTAATTATTTTATGGTATTGTTTTCCACAAATAAATAAATTTCACATTACATTTAAACTATTTCCTTTGGGTATCATCCCACATTTCTATCTTGATTTAATTTTCTCCCATTTTCCTTATGGGTCTCCACCACTTGCACTCTTAGAAAACTCCATCCTTCAATTATTTGGTGATAATGATAGTTGGTTAAGGTATAAGTTGTTAATAATAAATTAGGAAAACTATTTATAAATAATAATTACATTCTGCACTCATATAAATGTCCTATTTGGTTTCCCAAACTCTCCACATTTCTATTAAATTCAATGTTAACATTATTCATTCATGTTCCAACAATTCACTAAAAAAATAATAGTTTGAGAAATAATATATGTGTTGGTAAACACATTTATTCACATATAGGAAGTTTAAATAAAGATAACTTTTTTAAATCTAAAAAAACAATGAATTCACTTAGGAAATCAATATTTTTTTCTATTAAAATTCATCATAATGATTTTTGATGAAAATTTTATTTATCCTAAACATATCCCACATGAGTGTCAAACAATATGTATAGTAACAATCATTTTTATTCATCGGGTGATGATTTGGTCAGTACCAATGTTCCCATTTCATAGATATTATCCCAAGGTAAAAATATTTCAAGAACCATTTCCACTTTTGGTGTCCTTTCAGAAATTTAAATCTAGAGAAAACCACATAATACCCTTCTTACTAAATACATGGTTTTATCTTCTAAAACTATCCTCTAATTATATCATAGTTTTATGATCTGTAATCTAGGTTTTCTTAACTCTTATTCCCAAGGATTATACTAATTATTATATGATAGAATCATTAACTACCATAACCTAAGTATTTGGGATCCATTTTCTTCTTTACTTCATTGGAATAAGATATAATAAATCACATCATGAATGACTAAATTATTTAGTAGGTTTGATAAACTATATACATACATGAGTATGATATTAAATTTAAATTTGAATAACTATTGGATTATTTACCTATACCCATGGATATAAACCTTTTTTATATCCCAGAAAATATTGGTATAAACTTTTCACATGGTCCTATGAACGATATATTCTTAGGCCATTGGGATAGACCTACACCAACGTTTTGTCAAACTATTAATATAGAACACCTATATTGAGGGTTCTCAATCCATTGGTGTAGATAATTTCAATGAAATGAAATATACCTAAGTTTGTGTCAAACAGTGTGTATACAACTATACCCATGGTTTGTTCAAACAAGGGGTACATGTTCTTCATTAAAAAATACTCTACTATGAATTCATTCAAGTACATTCTTTCCATACTCCAACGACTTTACCACTATCCTAGAAAAAAATTCATTTCTTATATTGATATATATATATATATTGATGTATTTAGTATTATTGTTATTTTTATGAAAAAATAATGGCCCCACCTACACCCGTGATTCAGTTAATCCATGGGTAAAGGTTCTTTTTTTAAAAAGTTCATCGCTTGATATTGATCCTAACACCTTCTATTTTTAATAAAATGAATTTACAATTTTCTTAAAACACCTTTTTTATTTTTATATTTTAATATATATATATATATATTAAAATTTATTATTATTATTTTTATCCTGAAAAATTAGTGGGATAACATATACACATGGTTTTGTTAAAAAAATTATAGGTAATGTTTTAGGGAACCTATACCAATATTTGTCCAAAACCATTTTTATATGATCCTAGAAACATTAATTATACCCTCACTTTTTTCAATACATGGTTATAAGTTTTCAGAAACAAATCCCATGAAACTCCCCACCCCTGATACCAATTTCCATGGTTTGAAAAATCCATGATAATAGTGGTGGCCTATACCAACATTAGTTTTGTAGAACCATGGGTATATGTCCTTACTATGAGAATGTTTTCACCATGGATGCATGGGTGACCTAGAGCCCTGGTTTTGGAAACAATAATGGCTACAACATTGTTTTACTCAAGAAAAAATATCAAAATAAATTTTTTGAGTATACCATTATAATCTATAGAATATCATAGCATAACATTCTTAGTATACTAAATTGAATCCTTTTAATGGAAAAAGGTTATTGTTAGATCTTGTTCTCAGTACCTGTTTTGTAAAGAAGAGGTTATCATGAATCGATAAGCGTAATTATAATTGAAATGTGGACAACTAAAAAAACATTAAATCAATATAACTTTAATATCATTATATAATAAGGTATAATCTATATTTAAAGATAAATAATTGAACACGCATTCCATTTAATCAATAACACTACTATCCTAATTGGATAAGGAAAAATAAATATGGAAAGTTAAATAACTAAAAACATATCCCATTTAATAAAAAAATGAGAAATAAATGAATCCATTGATAATAAAATTGTGAAAACATCATGGATTATAATTTCCAAATATTTAATGAGGGAAATTTTAAGTCATTTTATTTCATGTTCTTAGTCTCAAGATACCAATACCATGATGAAATTTCACAAGTCTATTAAAAGTATAAACTCATTTAATGTTATCATACTGATTTACCTCATGAGATTACAAATGAATCCAGAGGATACCTATAACTGATCACCATCAATATCAATATATACAATGAATTATTTATACATGTGATAATTGATTTATTTTATTAACAATATACATTATCATAAAATATCAAAATTGATTAATGAATATGATTTTATCAATATTTCCCCATATAAGCAAATAACATTAAACATTGAACACCATATGTAAGAATTATTTATATTTTAACAAATAAAGATATATATTATAAATGATGTGGATATTTAGTGGAAATTTAATATCCAATGATCATTTTAAGGTAAATATTTAAAGAAAATTTTAATGGTACGAAAATGAATCACCAAATTTATTTTCAATTCCTTCCATTGTCAAACTGATCATAAAACACCCAAATAAATAATAATTATGGTATGGATATAATATATATATATATTGGATAATAATAATAATAATATAATGATGATTTAAATATTGAATAAAATTAAAATACAAATTACATTAAAAACATTATGAAAGAAAATACAATTTTTTACATTGAAAATAATTTTAAGACTAAATGATTTCAAAACAATTTGAAAATAAATAAATTTAAATAAACATTTAAAATTATAATTTGATTTCTAAAACATTGAGTGGTCATGATGGATATAAATTTTTGTATCTTCCAAGTTTATTAAAACAAAGACTACTTTTAGTTTTTTAGAAAATATAAATGAACCTTATTTTGGAAAAAATATAAAAATTGCATTCAAAATATATTTTAAAAAGTAAAAATGGTAAAAGTTTTATTAAATAAAATTTTATTTATGGGTTACAAAAATATATGAAATCATTTTTAGAAGTCAGGTTTTTTCAAGAAAAATAATTTCCAGTAGAAGAAAAAATTGATGTTATATTTTATTAAAAATGTTTTATAAATTATTATATGTACCAAATAGTAGAAAACATTCACTAATAATTTAAAATATCATTTAGAACTAGAGTAAAATAAAATTAAATGGAATTATTAAAAAATGACCAAATAATTTAATTCAACTAAAATCCAATAATATACATTCTCAATTAGAAAGATATTATGAAATAACCCCTTACAATGATAATAAAATAATTGTTTCAATTAAAAAATGAATAGATTATATGTATCAAATTTAATTCCCCAAATAAATTTGAAATAAAATGAAATATAATAGTTAGTCATTACACTCATAATATTTTAATATCAATGATGATTAATATTTAATATAACCTAAGGAATAGAAATTGTGTTATGAAATTATTTACCAATTGGTAAAATTCATGTCAAATCCATATGAATGGAATAATTCGAATGGAAACACAAAATACCATGAGTATTAACTATTTATTATAATAATTTTAAAACTATATATATACCCACCATATAATATAAATTATTTGAACAACAATAAAATATTCCTAAATGAAGAGAAAATGAGATGATATCCCAAACCTTCAGTCTGAATCATTATGAATATTATTTATCTTTTTGAATAATAAAATTAGTTTAATTATTTAGATGTTATAGAAAATTATTAATATCTATTAATCCTTAAATATAAGTTATTACCATGTTATATATAATTTAATTTTCAATGATGTTTATGTCAATTGTTTGTTGCTATTTGACTTATGTGTCAAAAATGGATTCGGTAGGTTGATTGTAGTTCTATGTAGTCATCATTTGGAAGTATCCATAAAAATAATCATGAATTTTGTTTTCATATTTATACATCATGTATAGTTTTATGATCAATCAAGAATTATGGTTTTGTGGAATCGAGTAAGTTATGATTAGAGATATTGTAGGTTATATATAAGCATGAGTAATGTTTCCATATTTTTATTTTCATTATAGAAAGGTGGTAAGTACTACATTCTAATTAAAAAATGATATTAATATAAAAAATAGAATATTGTTTTGTTAAATATACTTCTATATATCATATATGATCTCTGGCGATGAAAAGAGGGTCACATCACTTCATGAATACGATAGTCGACTCCTACAGGATTGACATTATAATCTTTCAGTGGGTAAAAAGAGATGAAATAAAACTAAATATTAATTTTCCAATAGAAACCAAGTTTTAACCTTGTAATAAAAGGATATTTATCAATACTACAATAATTTGACTAAATATATATATTATTTTTAACTAAATAGTGGTTATATTTACTTCTTATTGTTACTTTGTAAATGATCTCAATTTTTTTACAATAAAACAAAAAAAATTTGGTAATATTCAAATTCAATAAAGGAATTTATTTTTATGATTTAATGGATTATTAAAACAAATAATATTTTAATAAATTGTTATTATTAACAAAAATTATTAAATATAAATGATCATATAATATATATGAAGTTGAATGTATTTATAAGGTTTGTAATACTTTTATTGTATAAAAACATCATTTTTAAATAAATGTGGATTCTATATTATTAGTGAATAATAATAAATTTAGAAACTTATGTTTTTAATGAATATTATATTTTTAATCATAATTTTGAAATTATGCATTAGTTAATTTTTTGTATTTTCATAGACAGTTGAATTTTTAAATAAAAAATAAAAAATGTATAAATATATTATGTGTATTATGACCTCATAATGACCCAAAATGATGTAATATACCTTTTAAAATTTATACAAGACCAAATATTTGTTTCCCATTTAAAATAAATTTATTTTATGATTATTTGGTTATTTTTATAATTCTTTTAGGAGTTCACCAAAACATATAATATATTTTATAGTTTTAAAATAAATTCATTAGTAAATGACTCACTTCCACATCACTAAGTGTAATATATTAATAAGTTAAAACATTTCTCTTATGATATAATGAAAATCATATCTATTTTCTGAAACCATGTGAAATATCCCTGGAAGGTATTTTGTTCATTATTTTTTTATTTTATAGAGTCCAAAACCTATTTTTGTTAAATAATAAACAACAGCCATATATTTTGTTATATGAAAACACCCAAGATCCCATTAATCTCCCATAAAAAAATTGTATCACTTCCTTATTATGACCACCCTATAGAGTCATGCAATGGTTATCCCAGGCTCTCAAGAAGCTCCTTGTAATCATATAGATTCAAACTCTCAAGGTAATGGATCATTTACTTCTCCTATTTTTTCATGTACAATAATTATATTATTCTATTTTATCTAATTACTAATGTTGGGATATTATCTTCCTTATCCCTCTTACTAACCTTATGATTTTTAAATGATAATAGAACACTTTTTCTCTCATTAATTCATTTGATCAATATTTTTACAACCCGATTATGCAATTCAAATTTCACCACAATTTTCCATGACAAACAAATATACAGGGAATACCCATACTCATTTCCTATTATGGGAATTAAACATTATTCACATATACTTATTTTATCATCGAAATACATTTATGTGTTCCTCACCCCTTTTATGGAATAAAATATGATGAAAAAATTGTCCCATGTTAGGTGATTTGTGTTTAACACTTATGATTGTGATTTAAAAGAAAGTGAGAGGTCCACTAAAAATTTTACATCACTAAAATGCATTGGTAAATTTTTTAGTCTCATGAGACATCATGAATGGGAATAAAGAGTGAACCTAATCATTCATATTACTTTTTACATTATGGTTTCATGACATAATTTCAATGGAATATTTTTATGATGACATTTATTAAGTTGTTTCCACATATCCATGTTTCCATTATATTACCATGATACATCTTGCCTCATATTTCATGTTCATTATTCTCTCACATTTTATGCCCCATTGATATTCCTTTTGTTTAATATGTAATACTTTCTTCATGTTATGTCATTATTATTTTGTAAATGGATTTATATCTCACACATTTCTTCTATATGTCCACAGGTTATCCCATGCAGTTTAAAGTACAATGAGATAGAATTATAGTGTTATGAAATATTTAAATAAATATTATTTATTAATTGTTTTAATTGGATATGTAATGTACCTAATTCTAGAATATAGTATAATTCTTGGACTTCTTGGTTTTATTTTGTGCAATCATATGTTATAAATAGAGAATTATTGTGTATTAAAGAGCATGGTTATCAATTAAAACATAATTTGTTTGATCTCCATGGTTAGAATAATAACAATAGGATTTTTGTGTGGAGTATTATTCAAACTCTCATTGTCATATCAGAAACAGACATTGACAGAACTCATAATCCAGATAAATTAAGGCACAACTAAGACCATGACTTCTATCATTCATTGGAAATCAGATGCTTAATAAATGACCAATCCAATATTTGGTAGGACATTTCAATTTTTTATATTCCTCCCAAGTTGATTAAATAATTTTTTAATGATCATAAATATTCTATTACATATTTCAATAGATAGAATTTGAATTCGACCATGTGCACATTGAAATTTTGTATTCAGTTTTTCTAACCCTGGTTGTCCCAATATAGGATTGTTTTCCAAAAAAACTTGTAAAAATATTTTTACACCATTTTTAGTACTTTTTCAACCACTTTCTTGTTTTATTCTTTCTATGTTATAATGGGAATATCTAATCCTTTTGGGATGGAATCAAGCCCAATTGAACCTTTAAAATCGTGTCTAATTGACATGAAATGAATTATTTGATGAATCATGTACTAACATGGATGAATCACAAGATGCGAGTGGTTTTTTAATGGATCAAGGTTCCGAGAAAATAATGTTTTAGCATCATATGAGTTCAAGTCATGTGACTTATATGGTTAAACCCCATAAAAGAATCAGAATCCATTTTTAGGGAACAGAATAGCTATAAATGATAACAGAAGGATTCCCCTTTAATTTTAGGTGGTGATGTGGTGAGATCCAAGGAGTTGTGACTATATCTGGAACACCAAATGAAGATCTAACATTCTAAAAAAATATTGACTACATTTTGTGTATTTTAGAAGAACACATTGTGTGTTGGGTCTTATCTATAAAATCTCATGTTCCTGATGATTATAATAATTATATGCCCTATGGGACCACCAACACACCATTTAAACAATGTAATGGGAATATGGTCTGTACTCTGGGAGTACACGCACATGAGAAGAGAAAGGTACATATCATTTATCAGTACATGACCACGATACAAGGATATGAACTAAAGGATAAGGGTGGGACCCTATACGAGGGGACATGTCTTTTACCAGAGTATATATGCATGATAAACTTTACACGAACATGTAAAGGTACATGTGTATAATTACATGGATAGGGTACATAGATAGGGACCTGAGGATAGGGGTGGAAACCCTTGAGGGAGAGAATCATGTACTAGAGTTCATGGACACATGATACCTTAAAATAGATAACTACAAGCATGGTTGGGATATAGGGTAGATGATGAATGTCATGTAGTCCCCTTAAATTCCATGTTTGACTACATGGGAAGAGAGTTTGGTACCAAAAGGGATAGTGGGCAAAATAATAGTATGAACACACATCTTGTGGGTCCCCTAACACACTATGTACCCATAGATCCTCTCTGAGGAAAATTCTATCACCTATATCTCATTTATTTAGACTCACATTTTGGTCAAATGTTGGATATCTTGAATATTTTCTATAGATAATGTGATGGTTCCCACTATAGTGGTTTTAAAAATATCATTTGATAAATCTTAAGAATGATTCTTATTTAGTCAATTCATGATGATATTAGTGATCATTCATGATCATTAGAGTTATCAGATTGGCATGCTCTTTCTGGGAAAGGCATGGGTTTGTAACTACTAGAGTAGAACCACCCCACTGGGTAGGACATGGTTCCTCTAATAATAGTTTGGAAACATCCATATGGGCTATAAATGGGTTCTCTAATGAATAAAGTAATACAACCATCCCAATGGGTAGGACATGGGTCATCTAATACTAGTTTGGAAGAATCCAAATGGGCCAGGAATGGGTCCTCTAATGGATACTTGAATGGAAACATTTTAAAGAGTTAAGGAATGGGTTCTCAACCATCAGAACAAAAATATCTTAGTGGGAAACTAATGGAACCATTATTGACTTTTGAAAAGCACCATCTTATAGAGTTATAGAATGTGAACACATCCATCTGAGTGGAACCCTCATTTTTAGTAGGGAACAATCAACTTTAAATTATAGATGGTCACCATCCTATTTTACCAGTACATGAGACCTCTACCTAGACATTATTCCCCTCAACTTAATGGAAATTTGTATGGGTGTGGATTGAAATGGATTTTATATTGTATTGATGTATGAGATGATAGGAATTGTTTATGGACTTCTAGAACTGATGGAACTCTTTTCCTGGGGAATTTTTTCAGATGGAGATTCTCTTTGACACTTGTTTGGGATTCTTTTGTCTGAGTATTTTTATATAAATATATATTATTTTTTTTATTTTTATACTCTATTTATTGTGATTTAGATATTTACTCTTGTCACATATCTTACATCTCCCCTTTATCTTTTATGGAGTCCTACAAGGTAAGTATATACTAACCCCATTATGGGATTTTCCTGAATGTGTCGTGTCTTATATATATGATGGATAGATCAGAGGTGATAAAAGGGGAGCTTAGGGATACATGTTTAATTTGATATCATTTTATGGTCAGAGCATAGATAGTTGTATTAGAGATCTCTCAGAATTTATACTTTTGGATTGGTTATATTCGGTCATCCTTTGGGTTGAGCATATATGTTTCCTTCTACTTATCAATTTACATAATAGTATTAATGTAAACCCTATATATTTTTTCATGAATTGTTATTCTCAAGGTATTGAATTTATAATTATTATCCATTGACACTTCTACATTGACATGGTTGATTGTGTGTGTCTTTACAAGTACATTTGGAAAAGGACTACGTAAATAGTTATTCCTTTTGGTGCTTGTTGGAACCCCTGGCCTATGGAGGTGGGTATATGGTAGTTGTTTCATAAGACTTATTTTTCCATGATTCGATATATAAAATTTTAATGGTGTTTCAATCCTTGGGATGGTGTTTGGGGTATTCATTTTTTGATTATTTGTTTGGGATTTAGGGAATCAATGTTTTAGTGTCTCAAGTAGAACTCTGAAGCTAAGGAACCATGTGTTTGGGGGTCACATTGGTTTCTATACATTAAGAATCTAACCACCTTCTTATATAATCTGTATATTGAGACACTAGTTGTCAAACAATTGGTACATTAAATATATGGGATTTTATTATTGACTGTCCTTCGATATTCATCTCCCCGTTGTATTAATATTATCATCTAATCGTGGTACATATTGATTAAATATTCTTGATGACACAATGAGGGTAACCATCATGTTTTCTGGTCGTAGATCAAGTCAACAATATGATTAGGGATGTGACCTTTGTTTAGGGCACATCCCATGAAATCATTCCTCTATGAGGATAGGTATAATCACTACACCCATTGAGTAATTTATCATACAAATAGTGTAGGCTTAAGAGGGTGAAGACTTTCAATACTCTGTGAGTTCCTTCACTAGAGTCCAATAAGTTTATATAATGATATAGATCACCATGAAGTGGTGGATTGGTTAGGTTCAGTGATCTATATCACTAGTCTTATCCAGGAACCAACAAATTAGTTCCTTTCATTTGAATATAGCCTTTTTCATGGCGAAAGTAGGTTCTAGATGAGTCTTTCTTCATAGATGCATGATGTATTGACATTCTCCTGGTTGAAATTCTAGTAGCTATTTCATGAAAAGTATGATATCAAAAATTTGTGAACGATTAATTTCTAAGAGATTATGGAGTAGAATCATGGAGGGATTCCAATGTATGATTATGATGTGAGGTGAAAATGACTTATGTTGTACTCCATTATTAAGATCTGGGATAGTTAATTTTGATCATTGAAGTTTTATCAGGGTCTTCATATAGATATATGTTGTTATGTTGTTACTATGTGCATTCCCACCAATATTGGGCTATTAAAGTGGGATGTGGTGAATGAGATATTCCTATCAAAGGGATGTGAGGTAACTATAGATGATAGAGGTTATTATAGCATTGAACTGTCTACAACATTAAGCGTGAATTAGTTTATAGGATATTAAGGCAAGAGACCATCCTAGGACGAGGATCAATCACATTATTAGGTGAATAAGAGGGTACCTTGGTATCCCAATGAGGGGAGGCACTACACCTGTGATGGGGAAGGTAACATGGTGTGAGATTTCCAAACCCGACACACTAATGAGAACAAAAAGATAGTAGACTAACCTCCATGGAAAATGGAGTGCCATGATTTGGTATCCTCTAGGAGTGAAAATGTTTTCACCTGGGAGTTTTAGATATAATATGATTATGTAAAAAAATGAGGATGACTTATGTGTTGTGGATGATGCTATGATATTCTTCCACCACCACAACCCAGAGGTCCATGTCTTTTATAAGGATCTTGAGGTTGGGTATGCTGATAGATATAAGCTATAAATTCTTATGAAGCAGTAGTTCATGAGATTATTAAAGGTATGATATATTCTTATAATACTCTTTGTTTAGTACTATTATACACAAGTTTGATTCATTCCATCACATCTATACACCTAGTGCAATAAAAGTATCTCCCAATTGAGGCTTTATCACATCATAATTATCTTTTGGTTCACAATGAGAATGTATATCCATATATTTTATCCACAAGAAGTGAAAGTTGTATTATGGTTGAGATAATTTATCATGAAACCTTTTTTTCCTCATGAAGGAACCCTGTAATGACATCTTGGGTATAGATTGGTTGTTCATGGTCTGATCGAAGGTTTACTATCACCATATATGATCCATATGTATTCACACTGATAAGACGATATTATCCATTTATGGGTGAATGTGATCTCATTATAGGGTGATTTATTTTTCAATCAGGAGGCTCTATCCCATTACCCATAAGTTATTGAGTGTATCCCTTGGTGAAATATGTACTTTATTTTTATAGATTCCTTCATTTTTGGATGATTTTATATATGTCTTCCCTGTAGACATTTCAGGACTACCTACGAGGTGGAAAATTAATTTTTCTATTTAAATACATCTCAGGGCTGCTCTGATATCTTCTATGTCATATCAGATAGCCCCTACAAATAATTGTGATCTATAGTTTCAACTGGTGGGATTTTTAGAGAAGGGTTTAATCTGGCCCAATATTTCCCTCATTGAATCTATATTGTTATTTAGGAATAATTAGGATAGAATATTATGGATTTTTTTAATTATAATCTCTTTATGTATGGCTTTATAAAGATAAATTACCCATTTATTAGAATTTATAACATCTTTTATCATTTTAGAGGTGTGAGATGGTTCCTGATGATTTATTTCAGATCCTTCTACCACCAATTAAGAGTATGTGACCCTAGAATTTTGAAGTTGGCATTCATATATCCCTATAAACACTATGAATTCCTAGAGATTACTATCAGTGTGGTGATTGAACCCACTATGATTATGGATCTGATGAACCATATCTTCCATCCATACATGGATTTATTGATGGATGTATTAATTGAGGTCACACTCATGTACTCTATGTCATATTATAATAATACAAAACACTTAATATGGTCCAATATGTTCATCATGATAACATACTTTAGGTATGATCTTGATGATTGAATTCCGGATCTATGATGTTAACTTTTTTGGGATTTAATTTTTGGGCATGTATTAGGTGTGGACATAATGATGATCAATGAAATTATTTCATGGGATCCATCCAAGAGTGTATAAGAGCATCAAAGTTTTCTTGGCCTGGAGGGGTACTATTAGGGGTTAGCGTTGTCCTTAGCTAGAAAACATTTCTATTTATTTTAAATGATTAAAATTTTATTTATAATAAATAGACAACCAAATTTTTGTACATGATCCAACCATATAATTTTGATAATTTATTTATCACTATTCAGAACCTCCAAATTAATAACTATGTTATAACTCTATACTATATTATGATTCATTTAGACTTGGGGATGTGTGTCCCTTGAGCTATCGATGATATTAAATTTAAATAAATATATTTCAATGGTTGTTTTAACTCAATTTTACATGTCACATATTTTATCAAATATAATTTTCTTATTTTTATAATTTCTTGCTACTACAAATATGATAATTATTTAATTGTCTTGTTAAATACATCCAGATTCAAAATTTGTGGAGCCAAAGTAATATTGACATCAGGGAACACATATTTTTAGATGTGATTATATTAATTCACTAAAAGGAATAAGATAAATAATCATGAATTCTATGTGTACTATGAATGATGTGTGTTAGGACCATATTAATATATGAAACAAAACTAGGGATTTATACACATTAGTGGGGACCACATTTAAATGTGGAATTCTATAGAATCAAAGGTGTATTTTCTTATGGAACGATTGGGAGAGATGGATTAGATGAGAAGATTTAAATGCTAAAACTAGCAATTAATAGGTAATTATAGTTGGAATAATGGCTATGATCAATATAGAAAATCATTCATACTCTTTTCTTATTTAAATTATTATTTTTATATTCAATATGTATTCTTATTTTTTCATTCATTACTATTGAAATGTGCATATAAACAGTTTTATAGGGAATGGAAAGATTTGAATTGGGCTTTATTTTACCATCATATTTCATTTTTACTTATTTCATTATTTTATTATTCCTATATATTTTTATTTTCTTCTTTTATATTCTTCTTTATGATGAATTGAAAATTTTATTTAGAGTTATAGTCTCTTTAAAAATTGAACCTTAATTCACTCTCCATAAAAATTGAAAAACCAAATTTGTTCTCACATGAAGTTTAGTACCATGTTTCTTTTTTTATAGTGTTCATTATTATCATTATTCATGTGAAACAATTATACACTAATTTATATACTGATGAGTAATGATGGTTCTATCCCTTTACCATGTAGTTTCTAGTAAATTATTTATATTATAAAATTCTATTTTTTTCTTTTCCATTAAAGAATCATTCAGATGTTTGTTTTTGAAATAGATACCATTCCATATGTAATTTCACTGAGAAATGTTGATTACCATAGGAAATCTATGTTATTTATCTCAAATTCATCACATCATTTGGTATTAATTATCTTTTTCTTAAGTTAATATTAGATACTCTTATTCCAAATAATAATTAGTCTTACTTCAATAAATACATTCATTATCAATCCCATTATCCTTTTTCAGACACCCTTTTATATTATTTGTATCTTTTTCTTTTATGATTTAATTTTTTTAGTTTTAACCTGTAATTATATTAAATATATTTTTTATTTATTATATTGTATATTTGGTTAATTTTATTTGATTTCACACAATAATACATGACATGGGTCTTACCATACATTATTCTATTCTGATCTTTTTGGTTTGATCCTAACTATTATTTTGGTTAACAACACAACGAAAATTGGATCCATTTTAAGGGAATTCATTTTCTGTCCAAATATATAAATAAAATATTAGTAATATGAAAAAAAAATTTACAAATTACAATAAATTTGAGGTGTACCTAGTATATTCACTCAGGATTAGATAATTAAAGATTATTTCGTTGATCACTGAAATTATAAACATTTATGTCCTCTAAAAAATTTATTGTTATATAGTAGACCTTATGGAAATATATAATCAAAATAACAAAATTAACAGACCATAACCTTGAAATAAATTCATTGCAACACTAATTCATAGAGAGATTTTTTTTCCTACAATGACTATAAATAATTTGGTCATTCGTCCAACTCCTACTTTATGAAATAATGAGATGATGTATTCTATCAGGATTATATTGCATACCTAAAATAATTTATGTAATGAAGAATATATTAAAATAATTTGGGTCTTTTATACATTAGTGTGGTAGCATAAACAACATTGGTTCAATGATAGTGATTTTAAATTGAGTGTTTTACCACTATTCCTAAAAATCAATTATAGGACCTGGTTTTAGCAATTATGTGACGAGATATTTGACACATGGGACTAGGTGTTCATTGTTTTTTCATGAATATTTACCCTAGGAGAATGATAAAAGAATTAATAAATAAGGTAACTATATATATTCAATATTATCTTCATATATTCCATAAAACATGTGATAGATTTTGGAGTATCCTTTTATATTTTCCCAACCATTATTTTTATACAAATTTTCATATGGATAAATTTTTCAATTGAATCACCCCATATAGTCATACCTTTAATATCATTCTTCTGGTGGGAAATTCTCTAACTATTTTTTTAGAATTAATGATTATTTTCTACACACATTCATAGAATTAAAACAAAAATCTACTTATAAAGTAACCATTCAATGAAAAGTCACAAATACAATTCAAGAAACCCATCTTTAGTCTACTATGACTTCTAATTATAATTTACATAGTGAAAAATTATTCTATTGAGATATTATTAGTCAATATAGAAAAATTTTTCCCAACAAAAATTTACATACTTATCATTTATAAATTTCATAATTTTATTGGTATTGTATCAGAATGAAGGATAATCATGAACCCTTTTCAAATAGTTACATTTATAGAAGTCATCCAAACCACTCTATGAAGTGGAAAAGGTTTCATAAAATTTACTATTGTTCATTTATTCCCATAAATGTCTAGTTAATAATGTTATAACCAAAACCATATATGAGTATTCTAACTCCAAAGATAATCTATCGATTCTGATTTAGAAAATTATTTCAATAATGGATTCCCATTAGGATCAGAACAAAGCAGATATAGAGTCCTGAAGGTCTTCCTTCTAAACAAATGTTAACAACATTCAATATTATATTAATAAAATTGGGATATATTGAAGGGGGTTATAAAATGGTAAAATATCTATATATACATAGGTGAATACTAAATAAGATGTATCATATTTTCAAGTTTCATCATAGGGATTATGAGCTTTTGATTTCAAGTGAATCTAAAAATGAAAATATAAAAAAATATTAATTCTATAAAAGTAGATAAACATTTACATACTAAGATAAATTATGATTCTTTACTTAAATGAGACAATGAACATAAAAATAAAAAATTTATATGATAATGTAAATTAATAAAAAAATATGGGAGTGAGGAAAAGAATAATAATCATAATTAACAAAAATAATACCCTCAAATTATTTTTCACAAAAAGGTCAAAAAATATCTACGAACTAGGAAACAATAAATTCACTAAAATATTTAAGACCATTAACATGAAAAATACTTTTTTAATGACATGAATAAATTACCTTGTTATATGAAATTTATCAAAAAAAATCCATTAAATGAAACATATAATATTATAAGACTATTAACAAAATTGAATAATGAAATGTTTTCCTACTAAATTTGTTTCCATTAAAACTATAAGTCCTTGTAATATTTCTTATTACATGTAGAATAGGAAATATTATGGATCAAAATATTTTTTGTAATCTAGGTTCTATTTTAAACCTTATTACTTTCACCTTGTTTAGGTAATTAGATCCATGAGAGATGAAATATATGTCTATTTTTAATATCATAGATGGTAATTTGATCACTTCCCCTAATTGATGGTTGAATGAACTATTAGTAAATTTCATGAATATAAAAATACAAAATTAATTCTTATTTTTCAAAATTTCATGTGAATAAAGTGTCCAACAACCATGGAAGACCATTGTTAGAAATAAATGGAGTTTAAGGGACATTTATCAAGGAAAATAGATTTTTCACATGGTCTTTGACATTGGGGATTTTATAGTTATTAGGAAACCCACATTAGAGGTGATCTTTGTTGAGTAAAATGTTTTCTTTTGACTTCTATATTTTGTTTTGGAAATCACAATTGTCTTTTTAATCGTATCATACTGACTCTGTCAATCGTATCGTACGGACTCTGTCAATCGTATCATACTGACTCTGTCAAACGTATCGTACTGACTCTGTCAAAACGTATCCTACTGACTCTGTCAAACTTATCGTACTGACTCTGTCAATCGTATTGTACTGACTCTGTCAATCGTATCATACTGACTGATTTTCATATATTCATTACTTGTTTTGGTACTTTGTCAAAAACACTTGTTTCATATGAATCGTACCATTACTTATCATAGACATATATCTTGTTTTAACCAATACGATGTCATTGAGTTAGTTACAAACTAATCAAAATGATGTCATGCTTTCTATTTCAATATGACCGTAATGATGCCAGGTGTCCATGTCCCTACGAGTTTTTCAGAGAAATATGACCGTTGGAGGAGTTATGACCATTGGAACCCGAGGCCTATAAATAGAAGGTCATTTGAAGCTGAAAGGAGTAGAGAACGAACGAAGAGACTCTGTGAACTATCAATATTCTAGAGAGATACATTGTGACTTCTCTCATATGCCTTGTGCGTCCGATCATCGTATTGAGGGCTTTCAAGTAATTGAAAGACAGAGGTGCCGATTACCTACAAAATCGAGGGCTGCCGGGGATAGGCAGACAGATGTTCCGATCATCGTATCGAGGGCTACTGGGGATAGGCAAACAGACGTGTCGATCATCGTATCGAGGGCTATCGGGGATAGGTAGACAGACGTGTCGATCATCGTATCGAGGGCTTCTGGGGATAGGTAGACAGACGTGCCGATCCTCACATCGAGGGCTCACCAAGGTGTTGGTGAGATAGACCTTTTATCCTAGGTGAAAGGATAACCCTTCTCTTTGGTTTAAAAGAATTGTAATTCTTTTACATTTCTGTTGTTACTTGTATTAGAAAGGAATTTGTATTGTTTCCTTTCCTCTTCACGTATGCAATTGTAATTGTTTCAATTACAATCATTCTATTACATATTGTATTGTTTGATTCTATACACTTTAAGGTAGAATCATTCATCTTTGTATTACTCTGATTATTTTGTTCATCTTGAATACAATTTCTTTACATTTCATTTGTATTAGATTACATCATACCTTTTATATTCAAAAAAATTGTGGGTGTTTGTATTTGTATTAGTTTAAGACCTTTTAAACTAATCTCTTAAGTGAAAAAACTCAAAGGTTTTAAACCTACAATTCACCCACCCTCTTGTATTGTTCCATCTAATAGACATAAATATCTATATATTCGATCCAACAATTGGTATCAGAGGGGGTTTTCCACTGATTTTTATTACCAGCTTTATTTTTTTCATATTACTATCTTAAATACTTACTACACTAACGTGTGGAGTGGAAAAGTTTTTGTTGTTTTAGATGGTAGGAGTGAATATTGGGTCAAAAGACAATCTGAATCCAACTAGACCACCAATCTTTGATGGGAATGATTATGAGTATTGGAGAGATCGTATGAAGATGTTCGTTATCAATACTGGTGTAGAAAATTTTATTATGCTTACTGGAGGTTACAAAATTCCTGACAAAGAAGTCAGTACTTTCACCAACCAAGAGAAGCAAGAATATCAACTGAATTACAAGGTATGCAATACTTTATTATGCTCTATGACCAGGAATATATACATTCAGATATCTTCATGTGAAGCAGCCAACTGTATTTGGAAGAAATTGGATGTCACTCATTTTGGTACATCCAAGGTTATAGAAACAAGGAGAGCAATGCATCGAACAGAGTATCATGGATTTTGTTTTCCCTATGGAGAGCCAGTATGTAAAGTGTAACAAAGGTTTATGACAATTGTCAACATTTTACAATCTATGGGAGAAAAAGGTCTTGATGATGAAGCTCTTGATGATAAGATTATAGATATAATGCCAAATGAATGGGAGTCAAAAAGGACAGCTATAGATGAAAATAGAAAAGTTTCCCATATTACTCTTGATGAACTCTTTGGAACTCATCTACAGCACAAGACAAGAATGAAGAGATATGCTGATTTCAACAAGAAGAAGAAATGGAATGGAAGTGTAGCCTTTGCATCTAAAGCTAAAACACCTGATAGGCTTACAAGGTCTAAATCCAAGAAAGTTGTTATATCTGATTCAAGTGATTGTAATATTTCAGATAATGAGTTATCCAATCTTGCTCGAAGAATGAACAAGATTGTGGGAAAGAAAGACTTTCAATATAGATTCAAAAAGAAAGATAGTAAGGATAGGAATGATTCAGAAGTAACTTGTTATGAATGTAAGAAAGCAGGACATATAAGGCCTGCTTTTCCTTTACTGAAAAGGAAATATAGAAAGGAGAAACAGTCTGAAAGAAACAAGAAAAGGTTTTATAAGACAAAGAATGTCTTGAAAGCAAATGATATGTGGAGTGCAAGTGGTATTGATTCCTCAGATGATTCTTCAGAATATGAGACATCAGGACAAAGGAATATCGGACTCTTAGCCAGATTACCAATTGAAGATCATTGTCTCATGGATAAGGTACATAATGCTGAAGCTATTACAAATGTCTCCTTAAATGAAAATTGTACTGATAATAGATATTATGAATCTTCAAATGATGAATCTTCATCATCAGAAGATGATACATTACCTTCTTTTGAAGAAGTCTCTAGATTTTCAAAATTACATGAAAATAAAAATTCTAAACTAAAGAAGAATCTTGAGAAATCAAATTCTAGAATTTCAATATTGACTAAAGAAGTATCAGATCTTTCTAAAGATCTTGATGTGAAAACGTTTGATTTTGAAAGTATCTCAAAAACCCTTGAGAATGTTAAATCTGAGAAGGATAAACTTTCTAAGGATCTTGAAAATGTAATTTCAAAGAAAAACATTTTAGAGCATAACTCTAGTTCAAATTCAAATGTTTTAGAAAATAAAAACATTATTTTAAAATTAAAGTCAGAAATTTTTTCCTTGAAAAAATGTTTGTCAAACTTTACTCATGGGAAGGAAACTTTGACAGGATTTATTCTCAAATTAGACCTTTGAGAAATCGCTCTGGTCTTGGTTATACTTTTTCCAAACCTGTTTTTAGCAATAACTATTTTGTTCCTCAAAAAACCACTTTCTGTTCTAAGTTTCAATGTGGTGGACACTGGAGAAGAGATTGTTCTCTTAACAAAACTCAATATTTAGGATTTCATTTAGCTCATTTTTCAAAACAAATGTGGATTCCTAAAATTCTTTTATCCAACCTTTTTGGATCCAAACAAGTTTGGATTCCAAAAAAGTAATTATTTATTTTTCAAGAAAATGAGAAGTGTACCAATAAGAATATTTGGTACATGGATTGTGTTTGTTCTCGACATATGACTGGAAACAAAGATCTTTTTGAAAAGGTTATCAAAACAAAAGGTGGAAAAGTTACCTTCGGAGATAATGCTCAAGGAATGATTGTTGGTATAGGTAATATTGTTTTCTTGGAAAAGTTCTTAACTAAAATGTTTTGTTTGTTAAAGGTATTAGGCACAATCTCATCAGCATAAGCCAGTTATGTGATGAAGGTTACCTTGTGAATTTTAGAAATGATAAGTGTCTTGTTCACAATTCCAAGGATGAGTTAATTCTGTCTGCCCATAGGAAAGAGAATGTTTACAGTATTAACCTAGAAGACCTTAGGAGCCAAAACGTACCATGCTTAAGTGAAATAGAAGACCAATCGTGGCTATGGCATAGAATACTAGGACACTGTAATTTGAGAAACCTTAGTAAACTCTCAAAGAAAAGACTTGTAAAGGGGCTACCAAACCATAGAAATGATTCTTCAAAAGTCTATGATCCTTGTCAATTTGGAAAGCAACATAAAACTAGCTTTAAATCAATTAACGATGTTACAACTTCTAATGCATTATAGCAAGTGCATATGGATCTTTTTGGTCCTTCAAAATCTGGAATCATTGGATTAAAATGCTATGTATTTGTTTTAGTTGATGACTTTACTAGATTTACATGGGTCTACTTTCTCAAAATGAAATCTGAATCCTTTTCCTATTTCAAAACTTTTAGAGCCCAAGTTAAAAATGAGAAAAACCTACCATTTATAACTATTCATAGTGATCATGGTGGTGAATTTCAAAATTCATATTTTGAAACCTTTTTTAGTAAGAAAGGTATTACTCACAATTTCTCAACTCCAAGAATTCCTCAGCAAAATGGTGTTGTTGAAAGAAGAAATCGTATTCTTCAGGAAATGACTCGAACCATGTTGAGTGAATACTCAATTGCTAAGCACTTCTGGGATGAAGCTGTTAGTACTTCCTGTTATACTATAAATCGTGTTTTAACGAGACCATTTCTTAATAAAACCCCTTATCAGTTATGGACTGGCCGAAAACCTAAAGTTTCATACATCAATGTTTTTGGATGCAAAGTATTCATTCTAAATAAAAAACATAATCTACACAAATTTGCACAAAAATATGATGAAGGAATATTTCTAGGCTATTCACAACCTCTAAGGCTTATAGAGTTTTCAATAAAAACACTTGTACTGTTGAGGAAACAGTACATGTAAAATTTGATGAAACTGATCCTTTTGTTTTCAACCAACCCAATCCTACATCCTCGGATGTGTTTTCTAAAAAAATTTATCAACTGTTATTAGAAGATCACTCTGATGAGGTAAATGTTCAAGAAAGTATTCCTGAAACATTTACCACAGAATATTTTCTACCATATGTTGATGAACAGGTTTTACAAAACCCAAATCAATTGTTTCTTAGGAATCATCCCAGTGATAACATCATTGGTGATGTAAATCAACCTGTAAGGACTAGATAATCCGTAAGAAATGAAGTAGAACATCTTTCTTTTCTTTCCCAATTTGAACCTAAAAGTCCAAGTGAGTCCTTAGGTGATGATGATTGGGTCAAAGCAATGTAATATGAACTAAATGAATTTGACAGGAATCAAGTCTCGACTTTAGTTGATAGACCTAAAGAAACAACTGTAATTGGTGTTAAATGGGTCTTCAGAAACAAATGTGATGAAAATGGAATCATTGTACGAAATAAATCAAGACATGTTTCTAAAGGCTATAATCAACAAGAGGTAATAGACTATGATGAAACAAATTCTCCTGTAGCTAGACTTGAATCTATTGGTATTCTATTATCCTTTGCAGCATTTTCAATTTCAAACTATTTCAAATGGATGTCAAATGTGCTTTACTAAATGGTTTTGTTCAAGAAGAAGTTTTTGTCGAACAACCTCCTGGTTTTCAAGACCCAAAACATCCTGATCATGTTTTTAGTCTTACCAAGGCTCTATATGGTCTTAAACAAGCCCCTAGAGCATGGTATGATAGACTTACATGATTTCTTTTACAAAACAATTATACAAAAGGTACAGAATATCCAACCCTTTTTATAAAAATGGAAAACAAAAATGTTTTGATTGTTCAAATCTATGATGATGACATCATATTTGGATCATCTCAGAAATCTTTAACTGATTCTTTTGCAAATTTAATGAAATCTGAGTTTGAAATGAGTATTATGGGTGAGTTAACATTCTTTTTAGGTTTTCAAATTTCTCAAAAGCCAGAAGGAACATGTATATCTCAATATAAGTATATTAAAGACTTACTCAAAAAAGTATGGATATGAAAAAACTAAAAGTATTAGCACTCCAATTGGTACCACTATACTCTTGATCTTGATGAAACTGGGAAACCAGTAGATCAAACAATCTTTAGAGGAATGATAGAAATTTTTCTATACTTGACAGCTAGTTGACCAGACTTGATGTTTTCTGTATTCTTATGTGCAATATATCAATATAATCCAAAAGAGTCTCATTTAAAAGCCGTAAAGATAATATTTCGATATTTAAAAGGCACTATAGATTTAGGTCTTTTTACTCCTCTGGGAATGATTTTGTTTTAAAATGTTTTTCTGATGCTGACTTCGGTGGTTGTAGAATGGATAGAAAAAGTACATCTGGAACATGTCACTTCTTAGGAGATCCCTTAGTTTCTTGGTCCTACAAGAAACAACACTCAGTATCACTATCCACTGCTGAAGCTGAATATGTAGCAGCTGGAAATTGCTGTGCTCAAGTATTGTGGATGGAGCACACACTCACTGACTATGGATTGAGTTTCTCCAAAACTCAAATTCTTTGTGATAATACAAGTTCCATAGCTCTTAGTAACAACCCAGCACATCACTCTCATGCAAAACACATAGATGATAGGCATCACTTTCTTACAGATCACACACAAAAAGGAGATACTTTTTTACAATTTATCGGAACGAATGAACAACTTGCTGACATTTTTACAAAACCATTACCTTCCGATAGGTTTGAGTTCATAAAACAGAAGCTAGGAATGATTACTTTAAAATAATCATTCATATCTACTTCATGTTTTAAAATTATCCTAACATTAAAAAACTCCCTTTGAAAGGGGGAGAGAATCTCTTAATATGTTTTGTTTGTTTCTTTTTACCTTATGATCTTTAATTCTTTTACTCTCCTGGTATGTATCATTTATTTTTCTGTTTATCGTATTGAAAATTTTATCGTATCATTCATTTTTCTGTTTATCGTATTGACAGTTTTATCGTATCATTCATTTTCTATTTATTGTCTTGACAAACTTATTATATACTTCATCGTATCGACCTATGATGGTAATTGATTTCTTTTCCATCGTATCGACCGATGATGGTAATGAATTTTTTCCATCGTATCGACCTATGATGGTAATGAATTTCTTTTCCATCATATCGACCGATGATGGAAATGAATTTCTTTTCCATCGTATCGACCTATGATGGTAATGAATTTCTTTTCCATCGTATCGACCGGTGATGGTAATGAATTTCTTTTCCATCGTATCGACCGATGATAGTACTGAATTTCTTTTCCATCGTATCAACCGATGATGGTAATCAATTTCTTTTCCATCGTATCGACTAATGATGGTAATCAATTTATTTTCCATTGGATTGTCAGTTCATGGTAACAAGATTGTTTTCCATCGTATTGTCAGTTCATGGTAATGAGATTGTTTTCCATCGGCATGTCATTTGATACTTACATTTTATTTTATTTCGTACGGTTGTGTATTCTCTAATCCTAAAACGAACAACTACCTTATGTTCTCCGACAGGTACTTTCAATTTTTTTATTTTTTTCCTTTATTCTTTTTTAATCCTAACCATTGATCTGTTTTCCTCTAATCCTGACAGTAGAAGATCAACGGTCACCACTTTTTCACCTATAAATAGCCCCCCCTCCCCAAACCCACAATGGTTTTTCAGGTTTTGAGGCGAAGCTTTGCTCCACCGGTTGTAAATCATCGTACGATATATCATCGGCATCATCTTTATGTCTCAATCCTCTGCTAACACTCCCACCGAAATGTCTTCAAATACTTTTACCGAGAAAGACTTTAACAGAGAAAGGTTAGTTTCTCGAGATTTTTTGGTTCGTATGATTCCACAATTACAAGAATCCTTCTCTTTCAAGGATGGGATCCTTAGTGTGTTGAAAGACCTGATTCTCAAGATCCAGTTCTCTTTGATGAAGTTTGTCAGTTTTATAAAATAGTATCTTTCAAAAAAGACATGACTATCATTTTTGTTGTGTATGATAAAAAGTTGTCTATGTCTGTAAAACAAGCGGCTCATTTTCTAAATGTCCCAATAGAAGGGGATTCTTTCTGTACATCTCATAAACTACCAGAAGAAGTTGGTACGTTTAATAGAGAAAGTGCTGAAAAGTCTTTGTTTGTTATTAATGAAGAAAAGAGAAAAGTGTCTCATCTTTCTCCGCACAATCGGTTTCTGACTTTATGGATGCAAGGTTTTCTTATCCCAAGGAAAGGGGATAGAGAAACCCTGAAATTTTCTGATATATTTATGCTTGACTATCTTCTGAATATGAGAAAAGTAAATCTCATGGGGTATGTTTTTGAAACCATTATGAATGTTAAGACAGGAGGCATTAAGTCCCAAATGATTATGTATCCAGCCATCCTTACGAAGTTCATTCTCGAAAGTATGAAGTTTTGTAACATTCCTTTGAAAAGAAACCCCATATATTTGAAGCCCTCTTGGATTAGAAAAAGTACTATGAAGAATTTGACTATTTGTTTTGATCATAATTTAAAAATTTTTGTTAGAGATGTAGAAGTTGAATTGGCTCGGAATCAATTGGCACCTATGCCAGCCAAAGACATTCAATCTACTGGTGTTACTCAAAAGTCTGATCCCCAAACCAGTTCAAAGCCTAAGAAAAACCCAAGGTATAGTAAGGAGGTTGTAGCCAAATGGAGAAAGGATAAGGAATAGAGAAAGGAAGGCGATTGAAAGTTCAGAATTGACCCAGTTGAGGCTTTTGCAGAAAGAATAAGGGTAGAAGAAACCCTTAAGGCTGAAAAGAAAAAGAAAACTTTTTTGAAAAGAAAGGCTCAAGAATTTGATATCTCTAATGTTTTGAAAATGGTTGAGGATACTAGTGCTCAACTGACGGAAGAAGTGCACCAAGAGCCCATCGTACAGAGTCTCCCTGAGAAAGGAAAACAAAAACCAGTGATAGAAGACATAGAAGAAGTAGAAGAAGAGGAAGGAGATTTTCTTTTAGAATTTCTTCAAAGTTCGAAGAAGAGTAGAGAGTAATCCGTCCAAAAGCTGAGTGAAGGTGTTCAACAAACTCCTCATGCCGATCAAGCACGATCACTGGATAGATCTTATCCTCAAGAAAATCAAGGTGCTCAATCCCCTCACACTGATAAAGTTTTTGTCATTAGTGACAAAGTGGAAGAAGAAAGAAAGCAGAAAGAAAAATCAAAAGGTAAACAGCCAGTTGTTGACTCAAACCGATCGTATGAACGAGCATCGTACGATGAAGATACTTATTCAGAACATACAATCTCTCTCAAGAAGAGTGATTACATTGTTCATGTTTTGAGAAGGGTTGAGAAGACCATTCCTTATTTCTTGAGGCTGGAAGGGAAGATTTATTTTATTACTGACAATCAAAAGAAGAAGTTTGGCTCTATAAATGAATTGAGGAAGAAATTTTTTTCAGTTGAAGCCGATTTGAAAGTTCTTTTAAGAAGTTCGGTTGCTCATAAGAAGGCCTAAAATAAGATGAACAAGTGGTCGTACAAAACAGAGAGCTCAATCAATGATCATGAAATAGCTATAGAAGATATAAGAAGGTTTTAAAATGAACTTGCAATTTCTTTCAATAAACTTGACAGAGAAACGGTTGAAAGGTTGAATCTTTTGTCTTCTCAAAGATCAGGTGTTCCTTTAGTGAAAGACTTTCAAGAGAGAATGAATGTTTTTCAATCTGAATAGTCAAAGGTTTCATCTTTCAATGATGAAATGGTTTTGTTGAAGAATCAAAAATTTTTGTTATCCAAAGATAACAAGAATTTTCAAAACAGAATTGATACCCTTGAAGAAGTAATCAGAGTCCAGGAGGAGACTATCAAGAATCAAGATTAGATTTTTGCAGACCAACAAGAGCTTATCAGAACTCAGGGTGAATCAATTTCTGAAGACATGAAGGAGATAAAAAATATGAAGGCGGGTCTTCTTGAGTTGATCAAAAAGGAGAAAGAATGAGAAAACAAATGACTTGTATTTGTTTCTCTTTGAAAGCTGTCTTTGTTTTGTAATAACTTTTATTTTTTTCTCTTTTATCCATTGTCTTGTGTTTATTTTCTAACTCCTTCAGATAATTCAAGATTACCCCTTTCTTTTTGTAAATCACAAAGGGGGAGAATGTTTAAAAAGGGGGAGAATGTTTTATAAAAGGGAAGAATGCTTTAAAACACTCATAAGGAAAATCTACGAATACAAACCTTAAGAAAGTCCATACCTAAGGGGGAGTTAGTTGTATTCAATTTCATATTCATAAGAGTTTCCAATAACTAAGGGGAGATAAGTATTTCTTGTTTTATTTACTTTTTGTGTTGTGCTTTCCAAAAAGGGGGAGATTGTTGAGTCAAAATTTCTCTTTTGACTTCTATATTTTGTTTTGGAAATCACAAATGTCTTTTTAATTGTATCATACTGACTCTGTCAATCATATCATACTGAATTTGTCAATCGTATCGTACTGACTCTGTCAAACGTATCATACTGACTTTGTCAAAACGTATCGTATAGGCTCTGTCAAACGTATCATACTGACTCTGTCAATCATATCGTACTGACTCTATCAATCGTATCGTAGTGACTGCTTTTCATACTTTCATTACTTGTTTTGGTACTTTGTCAAAAACACTTGTTTCATATGAATCATACCATTACTTATCGTAGACATAAATCTTGTTTTAACCAATACGATGTCGTTGAGTTAGTTACAAACTAATCAAAACGATGTCGTGCTTTCTATTTCAACATGACCGTTATGATGCCAGGTGTCCAAGTCCCTCCGAGTTTTTCGAAGAAATATGACCGTTGGAGGAGTTATGACCGTTGGAACTCGAGGCCTATAAATAGGAGGTCATTTGATGTTGAAAGGAGTAGAGAACGAATGAAGAGACTCTGTGAACTATCAAGATTCTAGAGAGAGACATTGTGACTTCTCTCATCTGTCGTGTGCGTCCGATCATCGTACTGAGGGCTTTCATGTATTTGAAAGACAGAGGTGTCGATTACCTACAAAATCGAGGGCTGCCGAGGATAGGCAGGCAGACGAGCCGATCATCGTATCGAGGGCTGTCGGGGATAGGCAGACAGACGTGTTGATCATCATATCGAGGGCTGCCGGGGATAGGGAGACAGATGTGTCGATCATCGTATCGAGGGCTACCGGGGATAGGCATATAGACGTGCCGATCATCGTATCGAGGGCTCACCAAGGTGTTGGTGAGACATACCTTTTATCCTAGGTGAAAGGATAACCCTTCTCTTTGGGTTAAAAGAATTGTAATTCTTTTACATTTCCGCTGTTACTTGTATTAGAAAGGAATTATTATTGTTTCCTTTCCTCTTTACGTATTCAATTGTAATTGTTTCAATTACAATCATTCTATTACATATTGTATTGTTTGATGCTATACGCTTTAAGGTAGAATCATTCATCTTTGTATTACTCTGATTATTGTGTTCATCTTGAATACAATTGCTTTACATTTCATTAGTATTACATTACATCATACCTTTTATATTCAATACAATTGTGGGTGTTTGTATTTGTATTAGTTTAAGACCTTTTAAACTAATCTCTTAAGTGCAAAAACTCAAAGGTTTTAAACCTACAATTCACCTCCCCTCTTGTATTGTTCCATCTAATAGACATACATATCTATATATTCGATCCAACAATCAATAATATGATTTGTTTTTAAAAATAGTTGTTTAGGTATTATATTAGGAAGGATACTTATAAACCTTTCAGGGAATTAATTAAAGGTTTAGTCAATGATCAATTTAAATATGAAATTTTTTAAAATAAATCCACTCTATAGAATTAAATAATGAAGAAAAATGATTTAATTTTAGGAAACTAATTGTAAAGGATCATGAAGTGGTCTAATATAAAATATGATTTTATTTATAAATATTTAATATGGTTTTTTTGTTGATATATATATCTTATATGAATAATGAAACGAACTATGTTTTACTTAATTTTTATCTAAACTACATTTTGAATAATTTTTTTATTAGAAATGTGATCTCAAATTATAATGAGATAATTAATGTTTTTGGAGGTCTAATTAGTGTTCTATATATATTTTTAGTTGGAAAAAATTCCTACAAACAATTAGAGAGTGTTTAATTTGATATTATTTATAAAATTCATGAAGAAAAAATAGTTCTTGATTGTGATGTTAAGAGTTGTTCATATGCTGATTTTTTGGTGACATATTAGGGAAATCATAATAGTCCTTGAGGGATCCCCCTTAATTCAAAAAATATTAAAAATTTATTATATGGAAATCATTAAAAAATTTATCTAGTTTACATTTTGGTTAATGATTTTAGATCCTTATATAATGGGAGAATCCTTCAGAAAAAGTGATGTTTATTTTAGAAATTTCTCCATGTTATTGTCAATAATTTTTTGGAATATTTCTAAAACATTACTAATTTAAATATTAGTTTTAAAAAACATCATTCCAATATAAATTTACGGATTCAAAAAAATGTCATATTTAAGAGTTGTATAAGTACTATGTGAAGATAATTATGTCCCCATGAAAAAATTAAATAATAATTATCCAGAAGTCCAATGTCTCAAGTGATAATAGTCATACATTTGAGATAGAAAGTATAACTAAAGACATTATACATTGAATGGAATTTGATGCTAACCAAGGCTAGAATAACTAATTTTTTTAAAATAATATACCCCAATCTATTTATTTGTTCTTACCTCAACTTGTTTTAATAAAAAATACCATGTTCATCACATCCCTCATTTAGAATTGAACTGTTAATGGATTGGATCCTCATTTCAAGATCATCTAGTTTTAACTTTGTTTTATATTTTTATTTTCTAAAATTAAATGTAAATAAAGGAATACGAATTTTAATGTATTTGAATTATTGGAACGATGTGCAGATTGAAAATATTTAAGTAGAGGGTTTATTAGTTATGTATAATAATGTGATTCCAACTACTAGGGGAGCGTTATTTTTCATTATTTTATGAATGTTTAATTTTGAAATCTTATAAAATCTTGAACTATGAGTGATATTAAGAAAATGAGTTAGTTTTATTATGTTTGAAAATCTAATTGGAATTAATTAAAAGGGGAATTTCTTAATTATTATAAATAAAATAATGTTAGATATATATTAAATTTTAGTGTTATTTGCTATTTGTTTAAATTATTTTTAAATATTTTTCAATTAGAATTAAGACCTCTCTTAACACCCTGGATAATTCTTTGGAATATTTTGAAAAATGTAAATCCTATATTAAAATGTCATTAAATGTTTGAATCACTAATTGAATGTAATTTTTGGAACTAAAAAAATTTATTCTAAATGATAAAAGATTTATTTAAATTTTAAATTTGAATGGAAAATTTGTACTAAAATTTTGGAATAATATGATTTGAGATATATTATAACCCTTCCAAAAGTTTAAGAATGGTTGAATTGTAGACCCATTTTAACATAATCTATCTTAATTGTTTTTTCCACTTTAGAGTTCATCATTGGGGTAAATTTTGGTATTTAAGTGTGGGGGATGGGTCAAAATTATGTGATAATATACATTTCACTAAGATCACAAAAAATTTCCCTAAAATGGTTTAAATTTTTTAATTTTTCAATGGTAAATTTTAATTTTCATCAGTTAAAATTTTTTCATTAAATTTATAATAATTTTAAAATATTGAGTGATTAATTATTTATATTCCAAATTTTATTTAATAATTTTTATTTATTTAATTATTCTCATTAAAAAAATTCATTTAGATAAATATTGTGTTTATGATTTATAATTTTAATTAGATTTTAAACTATTGGATTCATTTATACTAAAATTTGCTGCATTCAATGGGGATAAAAATGAACTCAAAAAACTATTTTCATATTTTTATTATAATGATAAATCTACATAATTAGTAACTAATTTATTTTTTTAACTAATAAAAAGATTTATCCATTCTATTAGGTATAATTATTTCACATTATAATTTATTTATATGTTAAATGAGTTGATAAAGTGTAGTTTGGAAGAACATTAATGTTCATAGTGATGTTCATCGTAAGCTATTTTAATAAAAATAATATATTCATAATTATAAAATAAGAATTAATATTTAGAACAAAAAAATTATTTTTTATATTAGAAAAATATTTATTTTTTTCATTATAGAGTTTATGAGGTAAAAAATTGTGAATATTAACTCATTATGAGAATACAAATATTTCATTTTAGTGGCTAAGTTCCTTCTACATAATTTGATTAATTGAACAATTAATTATAATAAATATGTTATTTTTTGGTTTATTTTATGCATCATGACATTAATTAATACATCTTAACCAAATTAGTTTTAATAAAATTATGCTATTTTGGGCATTAAATGTCTATTTTTTTAAAATTTTATTACATTTCAATCATTTTTATTCAAAATTTTGATTATTTTATTTTATGAGTGAATGTATATTTTTTCACACTAAATTATTAAATATTTTCTATTATTATATTCATATTATAATAAAAAAGGTATTTAAAATTAAATAGTTAAAATTTCTAAATTTTTTTCCTTTTAAATCTAAAATTGGAATAATTTTTTTTGATTATTATTTTGGATTATATAATTTCATACCATAATACTTTTTGATGATTAATTATTCATTTCAATTGAAAAATATTGTAATGAAATTTACTGCTTTTTAATATGGTTCATCCCAATATGATATCTCATATTGTAATGATAACATGCATCGTAAGTATCAATTTCTCTTAGAAGGATAAAAATTAGCTACGTAAAGGACATCGTTGAAGACCTGAGTAAATGAAATTGGGTCAACAAGAATGTTTCATCATGTTCATCTTAATATAACGTAGTTATGAAAATATACCTCCAAATTCTGATGCCTATGTAATGTTTAGAGTAATGATAAAAATTAAAGTCACCCATTTAATTAAGAGTGTTGTGGATGGGTAAATTCAACAGCATAAAGTTGTGTATGGTTTTCCACCTCTTATGTAAGTGTCATTCAATGTTCAATTAAGATATCTTAATATTTATTGAACCTGTATAAAGTAAATCATTCATAATAATGAATGAAATTTGGATCATATGAAAATATAAGATTATAGTCAATTAAAATCCAATTGATTCATTAGGAGACAAAACTTATCAAATTATAATAACAAAGATTAGGTGGATCTTGAGATGAATAGTTGAGTATTTGTGAATATATATCAAAGTAAATTATTTAAAGATGGAATCAACCATTTATGTTTGTTTATATTCAATAAATATATTTCCAAATAAATATTCAAGCGGGGAATTATAATTCTGTCAGAGGAGTAAAACTGGATTCATTATAAAGAAGAGGATAATTAGTGATTTGAAGTACCTGAATCTAAAATTATTTGATCTTTTAATTAATGTGTATAAGAGGTAATACTATAAGTTAATATATATTACTATAGGAATTCATATTAATAGGAAATTATATCTATCATAATTTATACATTTATACGTAATGAACTTAATACAGTGATTATATTAGAGTCTATTAGTGTAAATATATATAATTAAGATAAAACATAATGTATAATGAAGACGAAAAACGAAAGAGAATATCTTACTTATTCACCTATTATATTATTTATTCATGATATATTTCTGATATAATCATTCTATATATATTTTATTACTATCAACCTATGTAACAAGAATTAATTAGAGGAATGGAAAATAATTGAATTAGGATAATATTTCTAGTACATTTGTAGTTTTATTAATTATGGTATTTTTTCTTCATGGATATTTTCACTACATTTTTTTTAATTTAAATTATAATTAATTTATAAATGAATTTAGAGTTTTATTATCTTTTTAATTTGGATATCAATTCACTATCAACAAAAATTAACAAATAGGGTTGGATATCCTGATAAATTCAATAGTTTATTTCTTTTTATAAAATTTTCATCACTATTATTCTTCATGAGTACAAATTATATAATTATATATTCTGATCAGTGAAGAATAGTGGATTAATATTCCTTTAATACTCAAAAATGTTTATAAATTTAGAAAGGGAATATTATATAAATGTGTTATCTAGGATAAAACAACTTATGCATGATATTTTTTATCAAATTTGGGAAACAGTTCCCAGATTCCTTTGGGGTAATATTTTAATAGACAAAATATTATTTTTATAATATTTAAAAAAAATATATAATATTATATAATATGTGTTTCTTAATTTTTTTTTCAAATATTCATAAAAAATTATATTTGTGTAATTTCCATAGGGGAATAAATTTATATCCTATAAAAAAACTCTATAAAAAATGATTCTTATAATCTGATGAAAGTGTGCTTAAACAATGTGAAATTCAAATTGTAAAAAAAATTATTATACACGTCTAATTCAATATGATGGCCACTTTATAACATAAAATTATTAAGGGAATTTTTTTCATAAATGATCATTATTTAAAAATTTACATTTAAATTTTCTTCCAAAATGACCTCATCAGATTAGTTTTAATAGAAAACATCAATATAGCTATGATTAACATAAATTGAGTTAAATATAAAAAAAATCTATTCAAAACATATCACTTTTTGTTATGATGTAATTAAGTTTCAATAAAATATATTAAGAGTTGTTCATTTAAATTATGAGTCATGATATCAAAATTATTTCAGTATGATTTCATTATATATGTTTCCAATTAATGTAATTTAGTGAGAGTGATTATTATATTGTCATGTAATGGTGTAGATTGAATTAAATAGTGATGTAAAGAGATTAAGCCCCCATAAAATAATAGAAAGAATAAGTACATTTTGGATGTCTAACATATGATATAAAATAAGGTTATAGTTATCTAAATATATTAATCTTAATTAAAAGTGAGATATTATTGGATATTTATATAAAAGAAAAAACTATGTAATGATTTTAATGATAAATCCATAGTTTTTTCACATTATAAAATACAATTTAGTGTGGGACACTGTTTTTTGGTTTAGTTATTCTCAAACTATATTTTTTTGAAAAAATATCTACCAACTACTAGAAGATATCATATTCTTTAAATTATAATTTTATGATGGTTTGGGGAGTCTTATCATCCAAACAAATGTTTTAAATTTCAAGAATCTAAAGGAAAATGATTTCAATGCATTTTAACATTTGAATCATTTATGAAATGTTTTTGAATAGTTTAACAGTTTGAAATTTTTGGATCCCAGGGATGTTCCTGGGATATAAATATAAATGGGTTCATGGTTTTTTAATTTTTTATTTGAATATTATATGAAAATATATAAAACTCTAGTAAACATTATATTTCTCCAACATCTCGTCTTTCAATTTATCTATTTCCCTTTCACTGTAAATGAACTTTTAAAAATTATTATTAAATTAAGGATCCTTTATATGAATTAGGGTACTCAATAATCTCAGGGATACACATTAGCGATAGATATATTTGGTTATTTCATAGTAATCGCAATCAATATTATTTTAAGGATAAAAACTAAATCAATCAATAGACAAAAGGTACAAGATATTATTTTATTTATTAAGTCAAATAATAATTTTTGGTTTTTTGGAATATATGATTTATTTAATTATTTCCCATTGTATTTTGACATTTTTTCATTCCAAAAAATAATACCATAATAAAATAATATTATGGTATATGAAAAAATTAATTTTTATTATAAGAAAAAAATTATTCATATGAAGAATAATGTTTTGAAAATTATTTAATGGGTGTAAAATACCATTTTATATTTTCCTCTACAAAGGTATTTGTTTTTATGTGAAAGGAGAGAATTAAAATTAATCCAATTGAGTTAGTGAATACGTAAGGAAATTGTATGGAACTATTTATTTATATCCAAATTTATGAATAAACTATTGTGTATTTAAAATAAATTTTATATCCTATTAACATATAATAAGGCATTGAAATATTGGTTATTAAGCTAATAATTTCTAGGATAGTAATATGTATAAAAGATAACATTAGGGTACCACATTTAATAGAATATATTTTGATTCATGCTTTTGATAACTGGTATTGTAAATAAATAAGAGGTTAGAGAGGTTTAAGTTGTAAAATAAGATGTATAACAACATAATAAAACTAAAATAGAATGTGAAATATCTCTTTTTCTAATATATTATACTTCCATGGATCTTTGTGCCAGTATAATGATTTTATTTTTTAACTAGGAGAACCCCATTCATAAAATAATCTATATAATGTACTTTTAATAAAAAAAATTTGATTAAATCTAATAATCGATATCCTTAATGGATACACTAGTGAAAAATATGAGGATTATCATTATTAATATCAATACATTCAAACAATATAGTAATATAATGTTTTCTTATATAAAATTTCTTGGATTAAATTTTTATTAGGTATATTTTTTGGTTCTATTTCAATATAGTAGTTTGACTCCACCCTTATAATAATATATAGATAAATAAATTTGAGTAAAAAAGTTCAATTAATGTTATCAAGAGAGAACTAATGGATTCGTTATATATAATGGTTATGGAATGGGAAAAATATAAGTCCATATAAAATATAGATACATATATTAATGATATTAGTGAGGTAAAAAATATAAGTTTGAATTCCAGAGGAAAAACAAAAATGGAACGGCCATATCATCCATAAAAGTAGGAAATTTTTTATCTATATTAAATTTTTTTGATTCCATTATATTTTAAGGACAAATAATAAATAATTTATAAATTGTAAATATTTATATATGTGTAATTCATCCAAATTTTAATCCTTAGTTTTTTATGTTATAATAGAGAAACATAAAAAATGTTTATTTGTATGACATATAGAGTACTATAGTGGTATAAAAAATTATAATGAAATATTAATTCTATATATCATGAAAATGACCAAAGTGTGAACTGAATAAAATGTTTCTTAATACATTGTGTAATTAAAAATCAAGGAAGAAAAAATTTGATGATATTATATAGTGATTATATTATCCAATAGTGTCTCAAGAATAAAATTTATGTTTGAAGGTAACTATTCTCCTACATGATTATGATATGTGATGATCAGACACTTGGTAGATATTTTTTTAAAATATTTAAATAGGAAATTAATTAGTGAAAATAATTCAAAATATTTAAAACATATATTATAGATAAACTATTTATTGGAATGTTAAACATAATAATATCTTGGATGAGGAAAATGAGGACTTTGGTTAAATGGATTATGAAGAGCATTGATAATTATATATTGATGAAGAAGTACACTAATTAAATAGATGGATAAAGAAAATAAAGGTAACTAATCTAGGAATATTAATGATTAATTTATATAATATATTAATCATAAAATATAATATCTAATTTTTTTGAATGATTATTTTTTACAAGAGAATAATTACGGATTTAATTACAATTATCCTTTAAAATGTAACAATAAAATATGGAAAATATAAACGATAAAAATAATTAAAATTTAATGTATAAATAATCATTGTTTTAAATTCATAACATGTAGTCTTTTTTTAATTTATATATATTATATTTTAGGAATAATTGGGTTGAATTCATTATCTTTAAATATTTGTTATAAATAATGAAAGCTTTGAAAATGATGAATTAGAATAATAATAGTAATGAAATAATAATAACAAATTTGTTACGATTGTCTGTACAATCTCAAGACAATAAATTAAAACTAA
The DNA here is from genome assembly GCA_963277665.1 of Viscum album. Lineage (NCBI taxonomy): Eukaryota > Viridiplantae > Streptophyta > Magnoliopsida > Santalales > Viscaceae > Viscum > Viscum album. Next base: position 413,649,293 of record OY728153.1, on the reverse strand, counting down.
TTAGAAAATTATATTGTAAAAAACTCTAAATATTCAACATAGTATTTATGTAATCCTCTGTAGTTAAAAACACTCAATTAGAAATAAATGAAAAAAATATTAATATTAAAGATAGACATGACATTGATATTTCATTACTCAATAATATTTTTAAATTAAAATAATTTGTATAGTAAATTAAAATTGTTTCATAAAAATAGAGCTAATAGAGATTTAAATGAATTTAAATTTTACAAAAGAAAAAAAGTAAATGTTTGTGAGTAAATATATACAAAATAGTTAAATAATAAATAATAACATATATATATATTTAGAAACACAGTGGCATAAATTAATAGTTATAAAATAAAGAATTTTGAGTAGAATATAATTATAATTAAGATAGAAACAGATACACTATAAAGTGCTAAACCGAGAAAATATATTTCAAAGAAAAACATTAAGAGTGGTCCTATAGGTTTCTATAGTTAGGAAACATGGTTAAAACACATTGAAATATATTAATTATATAACCAAAATGGTTATATGAAAACCCACCATTGGATTTTCATGGATTGTTCTGACTCAATGTGAATTATAATAGTAGTGCGAAAGTCATCTAAATATAAAACTATTAAAAAAATATGTCAAATTTATGTAGTGTTTTTTATTTATTCTAATTGTGGGAATATGTTAAGGTAATACACTATGAAATAATTAGGTAATATTACATTATCCTTATAAAATAGAAACAATATTTTATTACATAATGGAAAACAAAATGAATGTAAAAAACCTCACATCAGAAGAGGAATATATTTATTTTTTCAGTAAAAAGAAGTATAATTTTTACAAAAATGATATCAATTATGTTAATAATTATATGAAAAATAATTCCCAAGGATGTAAATAAGATATTAAATAAACATAAAAGGTTATATAGTCCCTTAATAATGTATCACATGAATATAATTAATAAAAATATGAGGAATAAAGCGTGATTTTTGGTTTTTAAATTAGGGGGTGTATATAATTGAGTTCTCATAGTGATTAAAACCTATAAGGAAAATAATGAAACAGAATGGTGATGATATAGTATAGTGGTTCAATATGGAAATTCATTAAACTCCCTTGTAATGAGGAATCCTTTGATGTAAAATCACATCACCACAAGAATACTATTGAAAAATATAATATATATTAAATTAATATGGATAACGTTTATGTTGATCTGCTATCAAAAAACTAAGGTTCACATAAAAAATATATGGAGAGTATGTGTGAGGAATCACCCAATTCTAATGAAAATTATTATTAAAAAATAATTATATTTTTGTTATTTTTTTCAAATCATGGGGTCTTACATCATTGAGAATGAAACAATGTATTCAAAGTATTAAAAGTTGATGTAATCCAATCCTTTTGGAATTCATTATTCCATTAATTTTTACTATAATATAATGATTTTACATAAGAATTAAAAAATTTGGTTAGATCAATTTGATAATAAATAATACCTTTATATTTGTTACAAAATCATCTAATATATATATATATATTTCACAGGAGAAAATTTGTTAAGGGATTGAGAAGTTACAATTTTCAGTGTATTTATGGAGAAACACACACAACAGATAAATATATATTAGAAAATTTATATCAAATTATAAAAATATGATTAATATTTATCCCCATTATCTACTGAATTTTTATGGTTGTAAAATTATGGAGTTTTCATTATCACATTATAAGATGATAAGAATGTATAATTGTAGTTATAATAATATTTGTTTGGTAACGTTGCATTTATATTATTAGGAAGATGTGAAAGAATTGATCAGGGAATTTTAGGATTATGTTTTACAAATTATTGAATTATCATGAATATATTGATTGTAATTATTAGAATTAATCATATAAAAACGATTACATTGAAAATTTTTTAGTGTATTGGATGTTAAAATGATTATTTTTATCCATGTATTATTAAATATGATAAGGTATATCATATTATATGATTTATAATGTAAAAATGATAAATATTTAATAAAAGGCAGATCAAGGATTCATAATGGATCATTACACATATCACATATTAATTTTTTCAACAGGGAATGAATTTTTTTTGAAAATACATCCATGTTGTATAAGGATAAATCATTAAAATTGATGTAATTTTGAGAATAATAACTAAAATGAATATCATGAGTATTAAATATCACATTGGATAAAATATATCTCTATATTAAAACAATTTTAAGGATTTAGTTAATTTATATATATTCATAATTATATATAAAATTGTAATGTAATATAAATATCTAGTAGAATTCTTGGAGTGTATTCAAAAACTTATGTAAATAAAAAATCATGAGGTGGATGAAAAAATAATTTTGAAATGAATTTATTATACTCTTATATAGAATTTTCACGTTGAAATATATGCATCACATGTTGAGTTAATAGGGTAACATCATTATTAAATGGGTTTCACAAGTAATATAATTTTGGATTATTTGATATATAAAAGATTATCATATATATATATATTAATCTCATATTGGAACTTATCATAGTGTATATCATGGAACCTAGTTTATCTTAAACCATTTAGTGGGGAACGTCACTCGAGACCCTATGGCATTGCTCTGTGTAAGATACTAACCTTTCATAACACGTATTGAGATCATTTGTAGGTACTCTATCACTTTGTTTTTATTTTTTCATGAATGGATTTTTTTTTTAGGGTTATTATTACATAATATTGGATAATTTTCGAATCAAAATGGGATATGCGTTGTTGGATCACTGTTATGTAAAACCGTGTGGTGTTTCCTAGGATCTAGTACGCCCTATTTTAGAGAGGTATAAGGTGATCCATGGTTGACGCACATTTCAGCCAAACCATGAAGCAACCATCCCAAGACCGTTAACTAGAGGAATTGGGTTTTTTCACATCATTAGCAATGTATGTCAAAATATATGCCTGTACAGTAAAATCATTCACCCCAAAGGTGTGGTTTATAGTTAAGTTGCCCAGTTTGGAAACCCTACACCCCAGCCTAGGAAACTATGTGTCTGGGTTTTTAATCCCCTATTTTTTAATAAAAGTTTCCAAAATCCCCCGGTTTTACCCCCTAGTCACCCCACTAATTATTTTCCTATCTAATTCATTTTAAGAGGCTCCAAATAGGATTTTATGGCTCATAAATCCCCATTCCTAAAAAAAGAAGATCCAAATGAAGAATCGTCTCTTCTCCAGTATGTGTTATCTTCCACATTTTTTGTCCTCTCTCTCGTGTCTCTCTTTGTGAAGAAAAATTAATGATTTTTCCAATTTATTATGGGATTAGATCTAGGTTTTTATGGTTTTGATATTTATAATCATGATCCTTGGTTTTGGTCCTAGATCTATCACGACATTGAAATTTTGATCTTTCTGTTTCAATTTGGGATTTTGGTTTTCTAACTAGTCATCAATGACCTTGATGTTTTTTTTCCAAATTTCAAACACATATTTTTCATTATAATTTTTTTTGTATTTCTTATATTGAAATTTTAACTTTGGGAAATTTAATTATGGAATCAATTAATTGATTGAATGATTTATCCCATGAGATAATGAAATCGTTTAATTACATGATAATGAAATTTGAGAATAATTGGATTATAAAATCGATTGATTAATAGTATATAAAATTTATTATCATCCATGGGGTTTCTTAATAAGATTGAAATTTAAATAGATTCCTATGGTGGACTTAATTAATTTAAAAGATAATTTATAAATTATTTATTTTTGAAAAATTAAATTCTTAAATGGATTGATTAATGAATTATGATGATGTATGAAAATTATATGAAAATTTGGAACCATGAAATTTTATATTATGTACTGTGTTTTGGGACAGTTACTCTAACTCCAAATACCCACGGGGTTCTAGATTGCAACTATTAGCCCCTAATATATTTATATATTATATTTGATCACTGAGTTATGGTACTGGGAATACTACTCCAAATAACAATGGGGTTCCATTTTACGACTCCAAGCCCCCATTTTTTGAATTTAAACATGTAATTATTTGATTAATGGAAACCCATAGTGAAATAAAATTATATAACTCTTTAGGGATGGTTTAGAATCTAGCATGGTCTGATATAGTTATTAATGGTTCATGTGTCATCGTGATCCCCGATTTCATGTTGTTGTTTAATAAATATTTAAATGTTTAAAACTATTTATAATATATTTTTATATTTATTAATAATAAAACATCATTGACTATTACATACTGGGTATTTTTTTAGATGTTGTTGGTGGTGGCTGAATGAGTTTTACTCACACCTTACTCTGGATTCTAGATCAGTACCGAAATATAATTTATGTTTATAGGAAATGATAAGGTAAATAACCATATATTAGATGCATGTGTTTGTATGGATCATCGATGAGGGTAACACATATTTTTTTGGAACCCACTTTGAGGTTTTCAATGTATTTATTTTTTTTCATTTCACACTTGATACATATAATGAATTCCATATCTAATGCTTTATTTTTTTTCTATTTTTTCCTATTTTAGTTTCTCATGTGTTTTTGTCTATATTATTTATTTCATTTTTATTATTATTGTTTATTTTAAATTTCCTATTGGTTATTTATTTATGTTGTTTAAATTATTTCATAAAGAGGTTATAGTCACCCCATAATATATCTATTTGACATTAAATTATATTTGGTATCCTCTAGTGTATTGGGAGGCATAATCAAGGTCATGTAACAAATTCACCCAGGGAATCATTATGTGGGAGTTGGTTTGGGTTTTTATAAAGTGGTACGAAATGGGTTTTCTTTTTATCCCTCTATCTAAATATTTGGGAATGGTAGACATGATACTAGGATGATTTGGGCCTTGGACATTATCTTGGTAGCTTACCCATGTATGGTTAAAACCAATGTACCATGGGTGGAATTATTGTTATTAATTTCTTATATTAATGATTGATGTTATTCCAACATGGGTGATTCATTTTTTCTGATATTTTTTTAATTTAATCTACAAACCAACATGGTATGAGAGTTGTGAGACCATACATAATTCTTGTAACTTTAGATTAATTTTGATATGCATCACATTTGTCTCGCACAAAAAATAAGGTTTCAGGTGAGTTGTTTAAATGAATGTTTTTTTATTTATCTTTTTAATTTAATTTAAAATGGTGCCTAAGTATATATTTAAATGTATAAAATGATGTTAAATATGGTAAATAAATAGATAAAATTGGTGTCTAATTAAAAACATGAATTAATAATTTTATTACCCTACCGAATCCATGACCTACATGAAAGATAATTTAGGGTACTGTTAGACCCTTAGTTTTGACCCTGTTGTGGGGTATGGTTGATTAATTATTACAGATTTATGTGAATCCCTCTTGTTAAAATGTGATCATTATGTATTATGTGTCATAAGTTGTGTGTTTAGTATTGTAAATATATACCTCCATGAATAATTTATTGATTCGATGATAATAAGATATTTCTAGAAACGATCCTCTAGTAATAGAAAATGAGGCATCGTTATTCTAGGGGGAGGGATTGAAATATTAGTTCTATGATAAAATTGAACATTTTATTCACTTTATGGTAAGAAACCCAGGGCAGTTTTTGAAGAATATGTATAAAATCATATGTAAATTCCAATGAAAAAACCCTCTAACTTTCCATAGAGATAGTGATCCTGAGGTAGCTTGTTTTTATATTGATGTTATCTAGATGATCCTTGACCTTTTATAAACCACTTATGAAAAGTGGATCAAACATGTGTCTAATATGTTTCATTTTTCACATGAATCATTAGTGGGATATCCAGAATCTTGATAGTAAACTCGATATCATATAGTGGAATCAATTTTATGAAATTGTCATTGATAAATTTTACCCTAAGATGTATATAATGGACTATTATAGTCTCATTACATATTTATAGTTCTTTGTTCAATAATTGGAATGAGTTGAGGCTAAAACAATGAATCATTTTCTTGATGGACTGAAATGGTATATTAAGACCCATGTTAACATATTTAGGCATAAGATGATTTCCAATGTCATAAATAAGTCTCTCATTTCAAAGGGGAGCCCGTTGAAATATTCATGTCTGTTACATGTGGTTTATACTATATTACTAGTATGTACATATTATGAGATTATGAAGTACCTATTTTACAATGTTATCCTTGAAGATGGAAGTCGTTTTTTCAATAAAAATGTTCAATTACTCAGATCAGTAACCCTATATAATACCACAAATTTAGTTTCTAGGGAACATTCATATCTTGTGTCCTCAACCACTAGTGGAGTTCTGATATTGTAGTAGGAGGGGTCAATTTTAGAGATAGTGTAGAAACCCTTGACCGATGTGTAGTGATGGAGGAGACATGCAGAGTCGGAACACCTAGAGGAGATACTTTTCCCCATATCAATCTGGGAGATATAGTTATATTGTCCATGGAGGGAAAGGAAGTGGATGTGGTACAATATGAAAAGAGCGTCTATATTTGTAGAGTGTTGTAGCTCAGGGGAAAAATACTACATCATAGGAAATATGGGAAAGAAATTTCAATGTAGTTTATCCTTCACTTATGGAAAGCGAGGTCGAGACATTGGTAGTACGAGGTATAATACTTATTGATTATATGAATCATAGTTCCTTATTTTATAAAAGTCCCAATAATTATTTTATATCAACTCATGTTGTGAATGGTTTGATTCAATAATTGGTGTTTTTGAGTGGCATTTTGATGATCGATACACCTTAGGGAGTATCACTAAGAGATATATTTCTATAAAATGAGTGTTCTCCTGAGGTTGGGGAGTATGATTTCTTCTGGGATCTCTATATAAATGATACTTTAGTATTTTACAATATTTTGACGATGGATTTCGTGGTAGATTATTGAGCCCATACATATTTTTACCACATAATAGTGTTCATTACGTCACCTAAGGGTATAAGTTATGTACATAGAGGAGAGTGTGATATATAGGTAAGCCATGAAAGGGAAATATAGTAGTGGTTGGGTGAACTCACCGCCCAGGTTTCAAGTCTATAATTGGATGAAGATGGTGTGAAAACGTGTGTATTTCCACCATTATTGGGATAGTTTGAGAATATGTTTATAGAGGACATCTCAAGGATTAAATCTGATATGGGTTTTGATTTTAAAATTGATCTTTTGACTGGACCTAAACTAGTATTAATTCAACCATATAGAATTGAACCAATAAAACTACAAGAGCATAAGACTTGGCTGAATTATTTTTTGCATATGGTATTTATTCATCCATATACATACACTACGAGTTAACCTATTTTTTTCTAAGAATGTGGATGGGACCTTTAATTTATATGTTGGCTAACATAAATTTAACTAAATGAAAATGATGAAATGGTATCATCTTCTTGCATATTAATGATATATTTGACCAGTTGAGAGGATATTCTCTTTTCTCCATGATTGACTTGATATCAGGGTATAATTAGTTGAGAGTTAGACATTATGATATACCACATACTACATTAAGAATTAGGTATGGCATATATGGGTTCATTTTGATGTATTTCATGATGAAAAACACTATAGAAGTGCTTATGGAATTGATGAACCAAATATTCTACCTGTAACTAGATTATTTTGTGGTTGTTATTGGTGTGACATCTTGGTGTAATAGAACACACGTGATGATAAAGCCAAACATATTAACATTTTATTAAATGCAGTGATAGATAATAGGATATATTACATGCTTCTCATGTGTGAATTTGAGATCAAATATATAAATTTCATGGGTCACATCATCTCATAGGATGGTGTATCAGTATACCCAGAGAACATTTTGGTGGTGGTTTCTTTGGTGAAGCCAACGAATTTCCTAGATACCATTAGCTTTTTGGGTTTAGAGGGTTATTATTGGAGGATTTTCCAATAAATATCCCTCTTGGAAGAACTCTATTTGGTCTTTACCATTGATTAAATCAGTTTTTAATGGTCTAGAGTATGTGAGAATACATTCTATTAGCTTATTAATCTTCTTACTACTCCTCAAACATTGATCATTCTAGAGATGGGTGAAGAATATAATGTCTTTCTGATGAATCAAGGATATGATCTAGAGTAGTGTTGATATAGGGGAATCATGTTGTAGTATATGGGTCATTTAAATTAATGGAACATGAACTGAATTACCGTACACAAAATCATGAGTTACGTGTAGTGGTTTATGCTTTAATGTGTTAGAAGTGTTATCTCATGGGAGAAACATTTACGGTGTATATTGATCACAACAGATTAAAATAGATCATTTCACAATGACTTTTAAATATATTTTTCTATATAAATGTTGACTATATGACATATTTTATATTGATTTTTCATATATTCTTGGGAAGGAAAAAAATGGTGCATACTCTTTTATTAGGGAAACTCATACCCATGCTTTAATTAGTATAGTTTCAAGCGTAAGATGATGACTTTGCATTGTGAGATGCATATTTTTGTTACGGAGGTCCATGAGAAGATAAAACTCATATCAGTGTTAGTTTGGCCCATATATCTGTGCCACATTAGAGACAGGAAGTGTGAAGACTCAGAGTGTCTATACATGAGGGAAATTCATGATGGTGGGGACTCAACATCATATTAACCCATTAATTTTTATGATAAATTCAATTTCTGTAATCATGTTTTTATGAAATGGCATATGAGAGAGGATATAATGTGTGAATTTCTTACCTCGAAGAGGGTGGTACATCATTAGTTTACTAAAATTATCATGACCAACAATGGAATTATTTATGGTCGAGCATGAAAAATAGTATTCCATAGTTCATGAAATTATTCTACATTGGCCTACAAGTGAATTCTAAGAATCAATGATCCAATGGTTTACTATTTCCATTTCTTATTACAAAATTGAAGTGGGATGATGATACCATGAAATTTATGGTTGTTCATATGAGGAAACCTGGGATGAATGATTCTATATGGGTGGTTTTTGACTAATTGAAGAAGGTATCCCATTTCATTCCTATCAAGGAGACTTTATCAATGGACTTGTTAAGGGATATGCACATTTGGGAGATAGTACATCTGCATGGGGTTCTATGGAACATTTTTTCATACCTTGACTAACATTTCACTTCACTCTTCTTACAAGGATTAAAAAGGTGCTTTGTATATAGGTATTTCTGAGTATAGAAATGCACACTGGTGTAGAAATGTATTCGGAATGTAATATACAATTGTGGGAGGATATGGTTTAATCATGAATCCTTGACATGGAATGTTCATGGGAGAAGAACCTAGAAATCATTGAGTTTTACTATAAAAATAGTGATCATGAAACCTTTTAGATACAACCATGTGAGGATATTTATTTTAGGTCATTTGGATCACCTCTAAGCATGATAGGGGTTTGTGAGATTGAGTTATTAGGACCAAGTCTCAATACATATACAATGGATATGGTTAATCTAATTCAGAAACATATGGATATGACTTATAATTTTCATAAGTTATATGTTGATCAAAAATTATAACCACTTAGACTTTAATGTTGGATATTATATATTCTTTTGGGTGTATTTTAGATTGGTTCATCATTGGATTTAGTGGAAGGCAAAACAGGCACCCATGAATCTTAGTCTGTTTGATATTGTAGAGAGAATCATGATTGTGGTGTACGGATTGCATCTTCCATATAGGTATGGTTATGTGTAATATTTTATTTATGTGTCACAACTTTCGTTGTATCTCCCAAAACCATCCCATGTGATCAATGTTAATGATTTTGAGATTTAGGCTGATGTGTCCTTTGAAAATCATCTTATTCTCATTATGGATCATAGTGATAATGTGTTGTGGGGAAGTTATTTTTGATATCTCAAATATTGTGGAAAATTTTTTTTTTTCAAGATGAAACATGATAGAGATAAGTATATATTTTGTCTCAATGGCCCTATATTTGTTTCCTAGAATCATATAGGTTTTTGGGAGTACAATTAGATGAATAGTTTTCAAGAGGGTGGGATATTATAAGATAAAAAATATTCTAGATATGTCTCTAGGATGTTCTTTGGTAATATTATAAATTGTTTTTATTTTTCCATGGATGTATTTCTTGGGGGAATTATATGAAGTTTTATAATTTTGTATGTTAAAGGGGATGTGAATGGTGGGTGCATGGTTTGGGAAATTCATGTGGTCTATACTAGGAAATTGTGCACCCTATTTAGAGAGGTAGGATTCTTCCAACAGTTTGTAGATTGTTTAGTCAAAATGTGAATCCACCATTCCCAAACAATGCACCATTAAGATGAGGGAATTTTCATGATTGGTGCTTGTTTTTTCAAACGTTTCTCCCACTTAGTAGAGACTATGAACACATAAGGTGAGCCACATGCTAATTGCACACATTTTGGTAAATCATGCCCCATAGACCATGAAACTATTTATTTAGGTTTTTAATCCACGTAAAATTTTATTAAAAATTCAAGACTTTCCATTTTTGACCCCTATTCACCCATACTCATCTGTAACCTATTTACATCACTTTTTGAGGCTCATAGATGAATTTAATGTCTTTTTGAAACACTTTCATGATGAAACAATGACTTAAATGATGGATTTTATCTTTTCTGTTATCTGTCATATTTCCCTTTTTGTATCATTTCTATCCCATTTCCCTTTCTGTATGAAGAGGAATGATCAATTCCTTATTGTTTATTTTCATATCTATAGGATTTTATGGTTTTGTTCTATTGGATATTAACCCTTGGTTTTTTCCCAAGATAGTCCTCATCATTATTATTTCCATCGTTCCATTTCCATTTCAGATTTCATCTTATTGAATACTCGACAATGACCTTGAGGTAGGTGTTATGGATGTACAATCCCAAAGTCTTGATTTTAATTTCATATATGCATTTTTTAATTTAAATTACAATGTTGGGATATTTCATTATAGAAAAAATTAATTAATTGAATTATTTTTCATATTTGATAATGAATTTGGTTTATTACATTTTAATAAAAATATTGGGTAATGGGATTATGAAATCAATTAATTAATATATCATGAAATAGATAGATACTTATCTGGTGTGATCATGTGATTGAAACTGATATTAACTCTTTGGGTGTGCTAAATTATTTAAACAATAATTGATAAAATATTCATGGATGAAAAATAAAACTATGAAATATGATGAATAATATATTTTGATAATGTATTATAAACGTTTTGAAATATAGAACTTGGAAATGAGATATTTATGATTGATTTGTTGGATAGAGACTACTGCTCAAAATACCAACAGGATACCAGAATGTTGTTGTGGTTCCCCAATATATTTACTTATTATATGTGATCACAATGTTCTGGGATATGTACATCTGATAAAACCACCCATGTGGTTCCATAATACTTCTCTAGATCTCCATTTTATAGGTGAAATTGGAATGATTTGATTTCTGGAAATTCATAATAAAATCAAATGTGATATAAATTTAGGGATGGTTTAGGCACTAACATTGGGTGAATCTGTTATTTATGGTTCACGTGTCATCATGAACCCATGTTTTATGTGGTTCTTTAAATAATAATTAAATGTCGCAAACACATCATTATCCTATTGGACTAAAATTAATTATACAACTGCACGCATTGTTATAGACTGTGTATTATTTTAGACTCCGTTAGTGGTGTCCCACGTAGTTGTACTCACACCCTACTCGAGATTCATGATTGTTACCTAAATAAACATCATGTTTTCTCAATAGGATAAGGGAAACATTACTATGATATATGGATGAGTTGGGATAGGAAATTTATAAGGGAGATAGACATCATGTTGGGATCCTAATGGGAGTTTTCAATGTATTTATTTGGGGTTTTTGAATTGAAAATTGACAAAAATATATTACATGGAATAAATATTTCATTAGTTTTTTATATTGTTTTTTCATATGGTTTCTAATGTGATACATGTATGTATTAGTTATGGAATTATTCAGGTTATATTTTTATCATTTGGATTTTGGATATTTATTTTCTTTTCTATTCTTATTTTATAAAGAGGATATGGTCTCCCAATATATATATAATACCCTCTCTGGTAGTCAGAATTCTCTAGTGTATGGGGTGTAACAAATTAGGTAATGAAAAAAACTATCTTGGGCACTGGTATGAGAAACATAATTCATGAAGTTACACTCTAGGTCCCATAGAATTTTAGGTATGGTTTGATGTTATTATTATGAGTTACTTTGGATAATGATAAGATCACCGAATTAACTTGAATTTTGATAATATCATTTCCCTGTTAACAACAGAATGAATTAATAAAATTTTCTTATGTGTTTTTTTGTATAATAGATTGTGATATGAGTTTCAAATAATAACATAATGAAACTTTTGAATGTTTTATATTATCATAATATGAATTTAAATTTTTATGATCATATATTTCTGATGTTATAAAATTATAAGAGTGTGGCAATAGTTATTGGTAATGTTTAATGTCATGGGAAGATTCAAAGTGATAATGATGTGAAAAAACATAATGCGGTCTTTTATTGATATAAAGAAAGATCACTACATTGTATTTTATTATGAAACATTTTAAAATATCTACAAATATTTAATATGATGGGAAAAGAAAATATGAATATTTTTTTATATAAATAATTTATATGTATGTGAAATATGGTGATTTTAAAGGGGTGTGAGTAAGTGTCATGACCCGTCCCCCGGGGCATGTTCCGTGACTACGCTAAGCCCACCTTCCATAGGCCAGGGGCTGGTGACAAGCACCAAAGGCGTAATTTCATAAAAATGGGAAGGCATTGCCCTTATAACCTAAAAATGCACACAATAGAGTACAGTCTAGAAGCAAACACACTTAGTAAAATAGTATACAAAAGAGTGCTGAATGTGGAGTGGCCAGAATACAATCCCAACAGGAAAGTACAAGTACAACTGAAAAATAGGAAAAACATATGTTGGGTCATCCTCTGGGATTCCTACCTGAATGGTAGGTACATATACCCTCCACAACACTCCACGTCTGTCCGACTCCTCCTTGTACTATCACGCCATGTGGTCCGCCTCTGGGTACTGTCCAGTCCTGGAACACTCGGCCTCTGTCAGCACTGTCCAATGTCTGCATCCAACACAAGGAGGTGTGGGCATATCCCATGCCGGGTTCAGTATAACGATACTCCGTAGGGACCCCGAGACCCTTAAGGTATCACAAAATCGAACATGTATAAACCACACATATAAAATCAATAGATAATCCCACTTAGGTATATGCACATACATAAACCAAAGTTATCAAGTAATCTATCTCAATCATGATGTAACACAAAAGTTACTGACTCGGATCAACAAGGATTTTTATTATCGAAACCTCTACTGTTGGAGAACTCCTCCTCTATCGAGTTTTGTGGGCCTTCCGCGACACCAAGGTGCTTCCCATTCACCATGGACTGGTGTGGTACTCTTCATATCGAGTACTTTGGGTCTGATGCATCACCAATGCGCTCCCCACTATGGGTATTCCATGTCACCAAGGCACTCCTTATTTCCTGCGTAGGGACACCTCCTGTCATGTATCGTGGGTCTGTCGTGACCCCAAGACTATCCCCATTGCAAGACTTCCGTGACACCATGGCAATCCCACTGTGCTAGTAGAGTCACTTCGAGTCAAAACCGTCAACAGTCGTTAGGTCTCAGCCATCTACTATGTCTCCACACTATGCACACTCGTCTTCGGTAGGATCCGCTCCATGAGATACTGGTAGATACTCCAACTATCACGAAGTAACATGAACAGGTATCTCAAAAGTCTGCCACGTCATAGAGGTCTCAACGCAGCAGACAACGTGGCAATCAGACTCCTGTCCTGTGAGCTATTAGCCTTTTAGTCCCGGGGGCCCGGTTGGATTCATGCACGATCCGACCTGACTGTATCTCAACTAAACTTCGAACTCCAGTGTGGTATACTCAAAGGGACCATCTTGGTTCAAAATTTCTAGTGTTGTTGACAGTTCATCAAATGGACGTCTGGGGCCAATGATATGGCCAAGAAATGTAAAGGGTCGGTAGTGGGCCCGAGTCCGGTCTGACCCGGTCGGACCGACCCGGCCCATCCCAGTCTGGGCCAACCCGGTCTGGGTCCACCCAATCAGAACTGTTGGGTCTGGCCATGCCCATTGGGTGGGCCAGCCTGTTAAGTTCGGCTCGGAATAGCAGGCCACCTGGGCGGTTCGGCCAAGTAGGCAGCGTGGGTGGTTCGGCCCGGGCTCATGGCCGGTTTGGCCCAGAGCACCGTGAGGGTGCAGGCCAACACGGCTCTGCCCAAAGGCTGAGGCCAACCCGGTTCATCCAGGGTGCCATGAGGGTGCCCAAGGAAAGCACGGCCAACGTGTAGGTTCGATCAGCCGGCGGTTCGGGAGGCCGGGCAGCTCGAAGTCAAGAGGGGGCTAGGCAGGTGGGCCAGTGGGTAGGCCAGGAGGCACCCGGGTAGGCCGAAAGGTAGGCGAGTGAGCCTCCAGGAGGACGGACCAGTGCGGTTCGACGTGGTTCGGGCCGGTGTTGGCCAGCGGGCAGCTTGGAGGTCGGGCCGGTGTGGTTCGACGTGGTGTCGGTCGGTGCGGGCCGGCAGTGTTCGGCCAAGGCGTGCGGGATGTCGGCAAGGGCCAGGAGCCGAATGGTACGGGCAGACCAAAAGGCGGATGAGAGGTGGTCGGGCAGGCCGAGAGGCATTTGGGCAGGCCGGTAGGTGGTCATCCAAGCCGACAGGCGGGCCAGCGGGTGGCCGGGAGGCCAGGCAGGCCTGGTTCGACTCGGCGCGGGCTGGCATGGAACAGCGATGTTCGACCATGGTGAACAGGAGGCCAGGGGCGGCTTGGAGCAGGGCAGCGTGGGTAGGCTGGCGGGCTGCCTAGAGGCCGATGTGGTGCCGGCCGGTGGGCAGTTCGGTTCTGCCCGAAATGTCAAAGCTGATTCGGTTAGAGCACAGTGAGGGAAGTACGATTTGCGGAGGCTGTCGGTAGCATGACAGTTTCCTTCATCGCTCTTTCGCCTCATTTCCATGTCGAAGATCATCACAAACAAGAACGATGGAGGGGTAGGGACATGTTGGTTTAGCACGTACCCTCCGCGTTAAGGGTGGTAGCATTTTTCTCATCAAGATGTAAGAAATATGAACTTCATTTATTTTACAACCACTACAACGATTCCATTCCAACCAAAGAAGAGAAAAGGAAAGGAAAGTAGTAATACTCAAATTAAACGCCCTGCCTTGATTGTTTGACATTGAAGAAGTTATAGGGAAGAAGAGGGATTTTTCGTCGTTCATCGCATCTGCCACTCACTTCGAAATGAGATCTCGTCATAGTCGACGATGTCCTACGTCAAAGGAGTTTTCGAGGAAGAATGTTTAAGATTCTCCTTATCGGCATTCTTTGTACGAAGAACATGTTCTTCATTGGAGAGCATAATCCTCAAATTTTTGGGTGTTTCATTCTTTACCAGCACTTTGTCTCTTAGTGAAGTTGTCCTAAATCCTCCTCCCAAGGTCCATATATATAGTAGAGGGTGGAGGTAGGTAATGATTGTTGAAATTTATAACGGTTCATTTATTAGGAACCTTCCTACATTCTAACGACGCTGTTACTTAATTTAAAAAAATGTAAAGACAATTAATTTAAGTAGGCACAACGATTTGGTGTGTTGGAAAGATTAATGGTATGTGTGTTGGCATAATTAAGGTGTAGGAGGTCAAGAGTCTCACCCTCATTAATTTTGGGAGTTGAGGGTTTCTCCTAATTAAAGGGTGTATCATCCCAGGTGGTCCACACCACCATAACCTCTCATGGGAGGTTATGGTTCGGGTGGTCCCCACCACCTTAACCACTCTGGAGAGGTTACGGTCTGGTGGTCCCCACAACCAACTTCCACATGTAGTTTTAGTTCTACTGGACCCCACTTGAAATATCCACATGGTGGCTCAAAAATAAAATAAAGTGTAGTTCAATTTATTTTATTATTTTCCATGAAGAACCCAAAAACTATCAACCATGCTCATCGAACTAATGTCGAGGTGAAAGTCTTCCTAAGTAAATATCGGCACTACGAGTTCAACGGTGCCCTCAGATTTCAATTCCAAGCACCAGTTCAAAAGTTATAAAACCCGCTCATACGTTTACTGAACTTATTTGAACAAAACATCAAAAATTGATTCCGGGAACACCAGGCCTCGGAATCGCGCACCCTCAAATTTTGCGGACTAGTAATATTCCTATATATTTAAAAACAATTATGTAGAAATTCTGGGTCTTTAAATTCTCCCCACATCATGGCTCTACGTCCCTGAAAGACACATCTCATAACTAATGGGACAAGTGGGGGTACTGAGCACGCATCTGAGACTCCCACTCCCATGTGCTCTCCTGGAGGTTATCGTGCTACCAGTGAATGCGTACCAGAGGTATTGACCGTCCATGAAGGACCCACTCTTTTTGATCCTCAATATCCACTGGGACCTCTGTAAAAGTCTCCCCATCGTCGACGTCTAGATATCCATGGTCGATGATGTGAGAAGGGTCGTGCACGTATCTTCTTAGTTGGGATACGTGAAAGACTTCGTGCACCCGGTGCAATTGAGGTGGGAGAGCTAATTGGTATGCCACCTCTCCAACTCTAATGAGGACATTAAAAGGTATGATTAATCACGAATAATACTTGTCACCTCGGCCAAATCATTGTAAACCTCTCCGAGGTGATACCCGTATAAAGAGGTGGTCTCCATCCTCGAACTCTAGAGGTCTATGTCTCCTGTCGGCATATGACTTTTACCTGCTCTGTGTAGTCTTCATCTGCTCTTGGATGATCTGCACCAACTCTGTGGTCGCTCGTACCAACTTAGGTCCACTATATCAGACTCCCCTAGGTATTTTCAGCACAAAAGTGATCTTCAAGGTCGCCTGTATAACGCCTTAAAAGGTGTCATCCCAATGGTGGAGTGATAGATGTTTTTGTAGGAAAACTCCACAAAAGTTAAGTGGTCCTCCCAACTATGACTGAAGTCTAGGAAACAAGCACATAGCATGTTCTCGAGGGTCTAGATGGTCCGCTCAGTCTGACCATCCATCTGAGGATTGAAGGTGGCGCTCAAACAAATATGGGTCCTAAAAGCCTCATGCAGCCCCTCCCATAGCCAGGAAGAAAAACGTGTGTCATGATCAGAGACAATATTATAAGGTTCTCCATGTATCCACACAATCTCCTTCATATATAGGTGTCACATGATCTCTACTGAACCCTTCTCTCTGATCAGTAGGAAGTGGATCGAATGGTGAGTCGATCAATGAGCTCCCAAATCGAGTCATGACCCCTGAATGTACGTGGAAGTCCGGTCACCAAGTCCATGGATATCCCATCACACATCATCTCTGGGATCTCTAAAGTCTTAACCAAGCCTACTGGTACCTAGTTCTCCACCTTCACTTTCTAGAAAAGTGAAGCATCGAGAGACAAACACCGATACTGCCTTCTTCATACCTGGCCCCCATTACAATCGTCAAAGGTCCTAGTACATCTTCACCACTCTTGGATGTACCACTAGAGGGTATGTGTGGAAATCCCTAAACATGTACTCTACATAGAATGATGTTCTCCCCACCTTCTTGAAATCCATCAGGTGCCATCCCTGTGGATATATGAGCACGTTGTTTCTAACAGTCAGGGTCACCACTCTACACCTCCCTGACTCGCTAATGAAGTTGGGGAGTGATTATAAGATACTGAATAAAGGCTGCTCCATATCTATCCACAAAGGATATCTGTTAAGTATCCAACTGCTCTTTTGGATATCCTTGCAGTTTTATACCAGATCTCATGCAGAGTGAATCTGCAACAACATTCCCCTTCCTAGGAGTATAGACAAACTCGAAGTCATAGTCCTGGAGGATCTCAAGACAATGTCGTTGTCTCATTTTCTGGTCCTTCTAAGAGCAGATATAACTGAGAATCTTGTGATCAGAGTATGTGGTAAAAATCTCTCCCTTCAGATAGTGTCTCCAGATCTTCAAGGCGAAGACCACTACTTCTAACTCTAGGTCATGGGTAGCATAGTTCTTCTCGGGTTGTCTCAGTTGTCATGAACCCTAAGCGATCACTGCTCGCTCCTGCATCAAGACACATCTGAGTCCCGTCCTTGATGCATCGCATTAGACAATGTACCCAATGCCTTCATATGGAAGCCTCAAGACAGGGGCACTAGAAATCCTCTGCCTCATCTCCTAAAAGATTTGCTGGCATCTCTCTAACCACACAAAGGGTTGCCCCTTCTTCGTCAAGGCTGATAGTGGTGCTGCAACTCTGGAGAAATCTAGCGTAAATCTCTAGTAATATCCATCCAAACCCAAGAAACTCTGTATATTCGTCATAGTCCTGGGTGGCTCCCAAGAAAGTACCGCCAAAATCTTCCCTAGATCCACTGTAACTCCAGCCTCCAAGATGACATTTCCCAGAAAGTGAACCTCTCAGATCCATGACTGGAACTTCCTGAGCTTACTATAAAGATGTGCTCTCGGAGTGTTTCCCATACTACTTATAAATATTATGCATTCTCCTCCTTAGTATACGAGTAGATTAGGATGTCATCAATGAAGTCTATGAAAAAGAAATCGAGGTAAGGCTGGAAAATCCTAATCATTAGTCCCATAAACACTGTTGGAGCGTTAGATACACTGAAAGTCATAACCATGAAATTATTGTGGCCGTACCGACATCTAAAAGTCATCTACTACACATCATCATCTTGAACTAAGAGATAGTGAAAGCATGATCTGAGGTCTATATTCGAGAACCATAGTGCTCCCATCACATGATCAACGCGGTCATCAATCCTCGGGAGTGGGTTCTTGTTCTTCACGGTCACCTGGTACGGGCGAGGATAGTTTACAAAAAGCCTCAAGCTCCCATATTCCTTCTTGGTGAACAGAATCAGGGCTTCCCTGGGAGAAAAAATGGTCCGGACAAATCCCTTCCCCTAAAAGTCCTCTAGTTGTACATGAAGCTCGTGAAGCTCAATGGGAGCAATCGAATATGCTGTTGTAGATATCGGTGCCATCATGGGGTATAGTTCAATGTAAAATTCCACTTCTCTGCATGGAGGTAATCCTGGGACATTATCAGGGAAAACATCCGCATACTGGTCCAGCAATACAGTATATCTCGGACTCTCCACATTAACTACTCTGATGGTAAGGCAAGCCAACTTATGAGTGATCGGTTGCACCCTCCCCCCAGTAAATCCTTCATGTGCTGCAGTGGCTCCCTTCTCTGCAATGACGGTAAACCTAGTTCCATTCGTGCGGACATACAAAACGTTTTTGCCAAATATAGTCATTCTAATCATGGGCTGTAGATAACCAGCCCATACCCAAGATGATGCCATAAGTCCTCGACGCCACTACTAGTAAATACTACCCGAATCTCTCACCTCCTAGAGTATGCTCACACTTCCCGAATCAGTGTGTAATCACTGAGTCTACTAACATAGGAGTCTCTACTAGTAAATATCAACCAATGGCTCTGTCGGAATCTCCGAGCTCCAAACGAGGGTAGTGGCAATGGAGGAGTGAATGGAACGTGTATCTATATGTACTACCGCTGTGGTGCAGTAGACATATATTGTACCTCGAATCATCTCCAGAGCACCATAATCATAGGCCCATGCTGCCTATAGATGAGCTCTCCCCTATCTACCTACTCCCTGTAGTTGGGGTGGACCTCCTGGTGGTGGTGGTGGTGTTGGTAACACCTCAAAATGCCATCCATCGCCAACAGCAAGGATAAATCCTCTTCCATGTCAGCCTGCTCCATGTAGATCGCCTTGATCAAATCTATGACTCTACATGGGCGGTCCTTCAAATATCTACAAATCATCTATACGATAGGTCAGACATTCACAAACCATGTGACCCTGCCTGCCGCATGTGGAACACTGCCCACTCCTAGAATGTATGAATCTGCTGTGGGTGCCGCGCACAACAGATCCTGAGTCATGTGGTCATCCACTCGTGGGTCTGGCCCTCTTGGACCTCTATGACATCTATCTACTTCTAGCTGAAAAAGACTCTGCTATGTGTTGACTGGTGGTGGATCTCGCTGCTGGAGACTGCCCTGTAAGGAATATCTCCACTACGAGGGTTGTCTCTAACACTCCTGCCTGCATCGGGATATTAAGGGACATCATCGAATCCATGATCTCTCACCTAATCCCATTCTCGATGTTTTGGGCCTTGAAAATGGGTCTCGAACCATATCGGTGGAGTAGCGTGAGAGTTCTATGAACCTCACTGATTATTGAGCTACAATTATGTTGCACTGCTACAGATGAAGTATCTCCCTTATACTCACTACACGTAGGGTGGCTGGGACAATATCTTCCCAAAACAGGCTCTTGAAGTCTACCCAGAGTAGCATCATCTCATCATGCACCTGGAGCATTAGGCTCCACCATCTCCCTGCTGCTTCCTGTAGAGGGATGGCAAAAAGAATCACCATGAAGTCGGCTAGTGTCCCTAGCAGTCAAAAAACTCCCACCATGGCCTCAATTTATTTCTCACCTACCTGTGAGTCCATCTCTCCCCTGATCCTAGGTGGCCTCTGGCACAAGAACATGTGCAGTGTGCTCAAGCGGCATGAATCGTCTGCTACTGGGGCTGGTGGCATCAGTGTCCCAATGGGAAGAGGTATCATTGGTTCCTCCGCTAGAAAAGGGCACAGCACTGAGGCCTCGTCACTCGGTGGGATATCTGTGCTGAAAACTCTAGGGACTCTTGTTAGTTGTCCTAGGGGAGGCATCCTGAAAGAAATAGATTCAACACGGTCAAAAGATTGTACCTTGTGTGCTGACCTGGTTGAGCTGACATAATGAAAACATTCGAAAACACACACTCAATCATTGTTTTCGTGCACTGAGTCAGAAATCAGTAGTCAGGGGCCTTACGTATGGATATGTCGGCCTCTGTACCAATACTAGAATCCCTGAACTAAAAACCACACTCAGTACCCTTAACAGTATTACTTCACAGAAAAGATCAGATTCCTATGTTCTGCGGTAGAACCGACTCCTCTGATACCAATTTGTCAGGACCCGTCCCACGGGGCCCATTCTGTGACTACCTGAAGCCCACCTTCCATAGTCCAGTGGATTGCGATTTGCACCAAAGGCGTATGTCCCTAAAAGTAGTAAGGTATTGCCTTTATGACCTGAAAATGCAGACAACAGAGTACAAGCATGAAGCCAAAACATAAAGTAAAACTGTATACAAGAGTACTGAATGTAGAGGGTTCAGAATACAAGCCCAACAAGAAAGTACAAGTACAATTGAAGAAAGAAAAAACAACTCCAGGGTCATCTTCCAGGATTAATACTTGAAGGGTAGGTACAGATAGCCACCACAACACTCCACGTTCATCTGTCTCTTCCATTTACCGTCACGCCGTGTGGTCAACCTCTAGGTAACGTCCAGTCCTTGAACACTCGGCCTCTATAAGCACTGTCCGTCGTTTGTATCCAGCACAACGAGGTGTGGGCATAGCCCATGTAGGGATGACTATAACGATACTATGTAGGGACCCCGATACCCTCAAGGTCTCACAAAATCCTACATGGATAAACCACAAAGTATAAAATCAATAGATAACCCCACTTAGGTATATGCCCATACATATACCTAAGTTATCAAGTAATCCATCTCAATAATTAGGAATAATATGTGAAATATAACACCCATTTGTAGATATCCCCTTTATTCATTAGCAGGTCTCATGATTAAATTAATTTGAATAAATTAAATGGGTTTCTATAGATATATTTAAATTACCATGTGAATTTTCGTGGTAGTTTTAGATGTCAAAAATTATTATTTTCCTCTTTATGGGATCATTTATTGATGATCATACAATTATTAAGCTACATAAAATATCCATGGATATGTTTCAAGCTATTGTGGTTATTTATATGTATTTATTTGATCAAGATTTATTTCCACCATATTATTCGATTTTTATTTATTAAATGGAATGTGTTTATGTAATTTACCATTAATATTTATTTTTCATGTTTATTCATGAAAACATCTAATATACACATACCCTTACTGAGAATATTATATCACCCTTTATTATATTTTATTTTCCTTATGATACTACTATGAATTTTGTGATTGATATGTCGGGATATGCAAAGGAAAATAATGTAATTATCAAGGAAAACTAAATTTGTAATTTAGATTTGAAATATAATATCAATTTCTAGTATGTTTCTATTTTATATGTACTGTTAAACATTCATGTCTTTCAAGATTTAATACATTATATCTCGTATAAATTTATTAAACTAGACATCGGCTCTAGGTTACTAGATTCGATTTCTTAATGATTGTATAAAATAATGTTTAGTAGAAATATTGGAATCTTGGTTAAAAAAACATAGATACTGGAATATAACACTATGATAAAAATTTATTATAATTGAAGAATATCATTCTAATAGATTGTTAAGATAGAGATTATTTGGTTTTTAGTTAAGTTAAATCTTTTTATAGATACTAAAAGTAGACATTGTTATATAAAAAATATATCTAAGGGTATAACATGAATAAGTCACAACATAATTGACTTTAGGGTTTCCTGGTACACAATATTGGTTCTCACTATGCACCTAGATTGATACATTAGGGGATATGATTAGTACGAATAATGTTTTCATTAAAACCTAATACGAAGAACTTGAAATTATTTTATTTGCTTGAAAATTTCAAAATGAATCCATATTTAAGAATACTATAATAGTCACACATAAATCATTAAATTTATGTTATGATTTTTAAACGTTTTGGGATAAAACATTGTAATACAATGTTTTCTTATCTAATATAGTGTATTCTATTGTTTTTAAATATCACCTAGTTGAATTAATTATAACCATATCAATGAATATAATTCAATGAGTAAGAATTGTGTATTCATTCATGGTCATAAGGCTAAAAATTAATGTTATTAATCAAAATCACTTTCATATAAAAGGTTATAAAACTCACAATTTCAATCCAAATATGGATTAGACACCATAAGAAATTATAAAACCCATAAATTGGAGATTGTGTTTATTATAATCATTTTACCTATATAAATTCAATTGAATCTCATTTACCATTGTACCTAGATCATCATTGATGAGGTCTTCTAAATTGTAATCCTTCTATTCCTACGTCTTAATGTAATCCTCAATTTTTATCTTCTATTTACTAACTCCTTTGTAAAAATGTTATCTTTTATTTTGATCCACACACACTACCCTTTATTTTTAACATAATCTCATTGGTACTTTCTTGAAGGTAATGGTATTTTATAATAAGTGTGGAGATAAATGACACAATACTCATAATTTCAAAGGAAATTAATAAATTTGTAATTTTCAAATAACCAAATGTAAGGAGATTATGTAAAATTAAAATTAATTCCCTTAAACTCAAGGTGATATAAAAAATAATTTATGGTATCATGGTAAAGATTATACTATTATCACAAATAAAATGGAATAATTATTTTTATGATGATTGGATTAAGTAATTATGTTATATGAGGAAATAATACATGATATTTTTTCTATACGAATCATTAAATATATAAGGAATGTAATGTATTACTATTTTATAATGGATTTGGGAACATAAGATAAATAGTATTTATGACCAGGAAACACGATTCTATTAAAATTGTAACCTCTTCGAAAATAAATGATTAATTGAGGATCAACCCTAATATTTACTTGATTTTGATATAATAATTTGATTATTATGGGATAGTGTTTGTGGAAATGAAATTGGTTTTAGGATTGATGGTTAATATAATATTTGATGGTGTTTGGATTAATTATTAATTTGTGGAGTATATTCAACAACATTAAAATTTTTGTTTGAAGGAATTCATATTTTCAATTACATTTTATATTGACCAAGGTATTCATTTTATTATAATGTGAGAATAATAGAAACATTATATTTTTAAGGGAATAAAATATGGATTTAGTTATGATCCTTCAAAATAATTGGACATGTAATTTGGATAGATATATTTTAAAAATATTTAAGGATAAATATATATGGAATTAATTAATATGGAATTTGAGTATTGTTGGATTAATTGTTATAACTATTTTTGTTTTAGAAAATATTAACAAATGTGATGAATAAATTAACATTTTAATGATTAGGGAAATTTCCATTGTGAATAAGAATTCATTTTGGATATTCATTTCCCTGAGTAATAATTGAATTTGGAAGTGATTGAAGAACAACCAAAGGATTAATTTTTTATTGTGAAATATAAATATTCAAGTACATTTTTCATATGATCTCATTGTTGTTGTTAAACAAATTATTCTACTCTAGGAAAAGGATTTCGATAAAAAATATATGCTGGTAAATTAATTTCTGATTACTCAAATAGTCCCTTAACTCATCAAATATATATGGTTTTTAGTTGTTAAATTTAACATGAACATTCTCTTTCTTGTGATAAATGACATCTATCACCCTACCATATTATTTTTTGAATTATGATTTTATGCCATGCCAATATCTTCATGTTCATTGTTTGTTCTTATACATGGATACTTAGTAATGTAATATTTCTAATGAAACTCATACATCCCATTATATATTATTAAAAGGATATTTTATTACCCATTCTCATGATGTGAGATTTCATTATGGATATCTCAAAATATCAAGGCCTTGATTATTGATATTGATATTAAATTTATAGAATGAAATTTATTTTGGGGTTGTAGAATGTATCACCCTGAGATTTTAAAATAGGAACACCATATTTGATTTATTATATGATCGAAAACCCCCAGATTATAAGATAATATGACACCCAAATAATTTA
Organism: Viscum album; assembly: GCA_963277665.1. Taxonomy (NCBI): domain Eukaryota; kingdom Viridiplantae; phylum Streptophyta; class Magnoliopsida; order Santalales; family Viscaceae; genus Viscum; species Viscum album. The sequence goes on along the minus strand of OY728153.1, from coordinate 413,624,272 downwards.
AAATATATTTATTTTTATGTAAATTCTTTTTTATTTCATATTTCTTGATGCAAGAAACAGAAGGAATAAATAGAACATGATACTCTATTAAAATGATATTATATAGACATAACAATTATTACATACCAATTAAGATGGAGTGTATGAATAGTAATAAATAAATTATGAAAATATTATATTTTAGACATTTATAAATTAAAATAAATGGTCATATATTAATTACATATAAATTAAGAACTTCATTAAAGATAAATAATTGTTTTCTAAAAAATTGTATTTCATTAAATGGCGGATTAGTCATGCTTTTAAAAAATAATTTAAAATTAATGTATAAAAATTCTATGGAATTTATTTTTAATAATAATATTAATTATTTAAATAAAAATTTCAAAATTTTCTTAGGGAGAATTGTCTTAATTTTCTAAATATATTAATTATATGATGAATAGACAAAAAAACATATGTTTTTAAAACTGTCTTATTATTTATATTATTTCCAATGATAAATTATATTATAAAATGGTTTTAAATTAAAATTAGTTCAAAAATACATTTATTTAGGTAATTTATAAAAATAAAATAACTTTTATATTCAATATTGATATTAATACATTCTATACTTATTAAAATTTTCTAAATGGACTACCAATCTTTTCTATTGTCTACAGTTTAACATTAAATTGGATCTCGCCACTTCAGTGAATTGAATTTGGAAATATGGATTCCATATTTGGTCTCAGAATAATTAATAATATCGAATAAGATGAACATAATTTTTATCCTTAAGAAGTAGTAAAAAAATTCTAACGATTAAGATAAAAATGAGTTTACTTTGGGTTAAACTAAGAATATATTGATTAAAATGACATAAAAATTTTACAACACACATTTTATGGAAATATTACGACATTATAATCACTATTGTAATGTAATGGAACATTTTTTGACCTTTTCTAAGATAAAAATGTGGTTATCGCATTAGAATTTTAAAACATCCTTTGGTGCCATTTCCAAACTTATAAAAGGAAACATTGTATCCTCACATGTTCACACTTCCAAAACCGATTAGTTTATACAATCCCATAAGAAATGACATCCTTTAATCCCTCCCCAAATCCTATAATTATTTTTAGATGAAAAATGTTATATATGATGGCCTTCGGATAAACCTAAGGATGTTCACCGAAAAATAGATAATGTTTTAATCTATTTCTTTTAAATTTACTTCTTCTTAAAACTAATTGAAATATAATTAAAATATATCATATATATTTATATTTTCTGATGAGAATGACATAACTCAGATCTATCTTTACTTCAATAAAATGGGAAACTTAACTATTGATCATGTGTAAGGTGAACAACCACCTCATGAAGCAATGTAATTTATTGTCCATAACCACCTTTAAAGGATGGATATAATGATGCATTTACCTTATTTATATAATATTTATGAAATTTTTGTACTTATTTAATTATCATATCACATACACATTCTTATATTTTACTTTGTAGAGGATATGAATACCTCGATCATGTGTATGACAGACTACTCCTTTGCAAAGGGAAGTGATTCGCTTCTCACAAACACTTTCATTGAATTTATTAAGGTTACAATTAATGAATAAAATTTATATTTATCACATCAAACTTTTTAACTTCCATTCTGTTGGAGCACAATAACACTGCTCATTTGTACATGTGGACTCCCACCCCCACATGGTGATGTGAATTTATTTTCAATTAATATTTACATGGATGGTAATATGGATAAATTTCATCAAAATAAAATATATAAATTACCTAAATATTATCTTGTAAATATGAATTAACATTTATTTTCCTATTTTTTATCCATTTATAAAAATGTAAAATGTTTTCATGTGTGTGCATGACCTACTATCTCTATGAATGTTGTAGTCCATTTCCTATAAATAATATAAATATATTACTCTAAATACAAATATATTTCATATTTATAGTACTTATATCATGATTAAAAATCTATAAATTATTTATCCATGATTAAATTAAAATTACCAACATGACCAAACTAAAACATTAATGAACAAAGAATCTATTATAACCAGAAATAATTATTTTAACATAGAATTATTAATAAATGGGAGAAATAATACTATAGTTAAATTAAATATGGTATTAAATATATTTTATGGTTCTATAAATATTTTTGATAAACCTATAAATATTATATATGTGGTTTTGACACATATGAAGGAAGTATAACATATGGTATGGGTTTTCTCATCAAACTTATACTTCCAAGAAAAATATGGAATATTCCCCATTTATTCCTTTTTTTGTTTTACAAACCTCCCCTTATCACATATCGTATCCGGAATATATTTTTATTAATGGTATTTAATATTTCATTTGATGTTATTTCATTAATGGTTTTGTGATTCAAAATTACCAAAGTGGAAAGTGTTTATTTAATAATCTCATCATTATTTAAGATTTCATTTATTTAAGTCTCCCTTAATTTAGTTAATTAATATTTAGGTAATAAAATTAATTTGTATACTTATCATATGTTTATTCCACAAATTTTCAAATAATACTACCATTTATCTATTTTTGATACATAAAATGATTTTGAAAATGTTTTAATGAAAATCCAAATTATTTTCACTCTTCAATGGAATATAAATTTCTTCCAAAACCATGATTTAATGAAATAGTTTAAAAAATGTTTTTAACATTTTAAAATGATTTATTAAAATAAATTTTCCCCATTTTAATTTTTTTTTAATAAATTTAACAGAATCATCATGTGTTTTATCAAAACAAGTCTCATTTTCATTTGAGTGAAATTTTAAAAGGAATATTTGTTTTAACTTGCGCATGATTAATAATGAAAAATTTTTAAAAACATTTTTAAATTTTAAAAATTTATTTTCAAATATATTTACTTTAAAATAAATTTATTTTCAAAATATTTTTTCATTTTTAATAAATATAATTTTAAAAGATAAAAGTTTGTTTTCCCCAAAAATGAATTCAATAGAATTTTTGTGGTATAACTATTAAAAAATTACATCAATTTTTTTAAAATTATGATCCACTATGGATATGTTATATTAACGTCATCCTTGTTCTTTATTTTGATGTTTTATAACTATTTTATCTGAGGATGTATAATTTTATTTTCAATCACCATAATAATATGGATGGTTTTGATTATATTTTTTTGGGTAATTATTAACATTTCATATATTAGTTTTTCTATATAAATGATTAAATTGATTATGTTTTAACCCATTAATATGATTAATGAATTTTCAATAGTACATTTTGTGTGGGGACTAGTTACTGATAACCCATCAATGCATTTACATGCCTCATGAGACAAATTTGTTGGAAAATTTATATGTTTTCCTACATATATGAATAAAATATTTTGGGAATGATCATGACCATTTTAGAAGCCCAACAATATTCTTTATTTAGTACGAGATCAGTTATTGAAAACTCTGTGATTATTCAATAAATATAATATCCATGGATAAGTTTCAATCTTGTGTGATTATTTATATGGATTTATTTAATCAGTGTTTATTTCTTAAATATTATTATTTATTTATTGATTAAATAGAATATGTTTCAGTTATTTAACATCCATATTGATTATTCTTATTTATTTATAATGGATTAAGAAGTTCGTATACATTTACTAAGAGTATGAACTCAAGAATTAATTTTTTTTTATATACCCCATGATACTGGAAATTGTTTTTGATTAATATATTGAAATATGGTTAGTGTAATAATTATATTCAAAAAGGTAAATGGTTGTTTTTTATATTTAAACTGTAATGTGAATTTCATCTGTGTATCTAGTTTACCGATACTACTAAACTATTTGGTTTTTCAAAATTTGATATATTATATCTAGTGAAAATATAATAATTTAGAAACAATATTCTAGTTACTAGAGTCATGATATAAATTTATATGTTATCAAAGTTATCAATTGATTAATATATAAAAAATGATACTCATTTCATAAATTATTTTCATTATCACCAAAATATATCTTGTTGTTATTAATAAAATAAAATTTGTACCAAGAATAAAATCAAATTATACTATGGTAAAGACATAAATTTTATAGGGAACAAACATCCACATTTGATAACATGAATATAGTTTAAAAATCAAGTTTTCTTAACACTATCCCTATGTGTTTTTACTAAATGTTCATGCTTTTTCTGTTGAGGTGAACTTTTTATTTTACTGGTAAATTTCATAGAAATGAAATAATTTTTAGAGCCTGAATGAAAAAATGAATTTTGATAATATTAATAAATGATTAATTTACCTTTTTTCACATTGTTTAATTTCCAAATTTCTTTTGATGTAATTTAAAAGGATTTTACAACACCCTCTTTCTTATAGTCTTTATTCTTCCCACCATTCGTGACCTTCTTTAGACATGATTCCACATAAACATCCATATAATTTCTTTTGAAACACATTACGTTATACTTCTTATCATTGGAATTACCACAAAAAATATCTTTTTATTTTCAATCAAGAACCATATGTCCAAAAATTTAAATAATGGATGCACTTTCAGGATTTCATAAATCATTTCCTAGGGTGATTGTTTCCACACCTAACACAAACTAAAAAATTAATTTTTTTACGTATATACTTCGTCGATTTATTCATAACATTTTCTACAACATGGATATATGTTTATCCTTATTCTCATGAAAAAAAATGTCCTAAACAACCACCATTTTAGAAATATCTGAATATTGAACAATTTTATCATAATTTTTAAATTCACAAGAGGAAAAATCTCATCCATATATTATATTTTATACCAAGTCGACCAATTAATTTTAATATCAAGATCTTGAATACAATTTGGTGTATACCTTTCCAATAAGGTGTCTTTTTCTTCATACATAGCCACAAAATCATTCAAATTCTTCCTAAATATAACGAATTAGTTTTACAACATAATTCAAATAGCAAACAGAAAATAATTTTCAATAAAAATTTTCATAAATGTATATTTTTCAATGGAATAAATCTCTTATATCTCTCTATTATTAAAATCCTCTGACATCAATTGATAATTATTACCTTCAAAACAGTAAATATAAATAGTAACCTTTTAATAATTTTATTAATACATGAATTTTAATATCTTTTCTATAGATTTAATCCTTCTCTCATTTATTACATAGTCATAGGATCCATTGAATACTTGACGGTGTTATCTAAAAAATGATAAATTGTCAACATGTTCCCATTTGGTAAAAACTGGTTATATCTAATATGGATATGACAAAAAAAATTTAGTCTGTTTCAATTATTCTATCTTATATAAAACAAATCAATTCTAATTCGAAACATTTCAAGTCATTGAATGTGATGTATATTGTCCTCTTGGAGCCTTCCTATATCAGAATACCTATTTCCACTAAGGATAAAAATTAGAAATAGACAAAGTTTATATAAAGAAATATGGTAACATTTTAAATATATATCAAAATAACCATAAATTAAAATATCATAAGTGTAATTACAAAAATTATTATATCCTATAAATTTATTAGAACCATTTATCTAATATGAAATATAATGCATCAGACCTAACAAACATATAAATTTGATTCATTAAAAAATAATTCATTTACATTCATTTCTAGAGGCCATTTAGTATTATATTTTTATATAAATATTTCATCACTCTTATATAAATAAATATTAAATCACAATGTCAAAATAACCAATCAGTATAAATCTTTTCTAAAATACAAATTATTTAAAATAAAACATGTTTAATTTTTTATAAAATATCATCACAATTTTCATCATGACCACACATTTTTCCTTTCCTATCATTAAAAACCTGTGAAAATATTTTCAAAACATTATATTATCAGAAAAATATATGTAAGAGATATAAAAAATCAATGAAACAATTATGTTAGTCCATGAATACTTATAAACAATTTTCTTCGTCAAAATCATGTTTCGGATCAATGTAAGCATTTTATTTCCAAATAAATACATTTCACCCCCAAATAAATTCATAAAACCATTCATAAGAAATATCCAAGGAAAAAAGTCACAAAATATTATTTAAAATCATTTGAACACATGAAAATTTAATCATTTATCCCTTAATATGTAGCATAAATATCACTTTTATCTTAATCTCATATGCTTACCTTGGGGAATCAAATGATTTTGTAAAAATACATAGCAATAAAAGATCAATTGTATTGGTAACATCATAAACAAATTTCATATCACTCATAAAATCATTATTACAAATGGAATAACCTACCTAATAAATTCTATTAATCTATTAAGAGAAACCTAAATAGTAGAATCTATCTCTTTTCCTAATGCATTTGAGAGCTATATCAGGAACACACATCATTATGAGCTATATTAGGCTCATATATAAATATAAATATTCATAATAACTATAACATAATAATAATACATGAAATATTACATTTTTAGTATCTTACTTTTTCCCTTATAAGAAAACATTTCTAGATTTTTAAATATACAATAAATAAAAAGAAAATTTTAAAAAGTCCCAAAACCTCAGAAAGGAGGGTTTTTATTTTTATAAAACATGAAGTATTGGAGAGTAATCCATGAATAAAATAATGATTTTGGTGTGTATAAGAACCATTGATATCGTATTTGTTAAAATAGAACACTCCTTTTTTTCGTTCCATCAAAACATTATTTATAAAATATATAAATTGTTTCCTTTTAAAAACCAGAAAATAAATTCAAAAGTGACATAAAATTTACTTTAGAAATAATTCATGCCAATATAAATATAAATGTAAATTAATTTTAGGAATATGTTCATATAATTAATATTTTATTAATTATAAATTTAAAATATTTAAAATGTGTTTTTTAAGGAAATGTGTCTCTTATATCATCTCTGATTCATAACATGTATTCATTATCTTAACAAATAATAAATTTATTTTAATTATATTATATCTCAATAAAAAAATTCATATTTATTATTAATTTTATTTTATTTATTTTTATCTTATGTACAGTTAAATAAATATTATTTTTGTGTAGGATTTTTTGTCGATATCCATATAATATGTCCACAATCTATTTGGTAATTTGACTATGGTCAATGTTTTTCAATATTACATCACATAACTTTAATAGAAATGAAATAATTAATAGTTTTATGTGGTGATTATACACATAAGACCAACCATTAAAGATATTTATATAGTATTATTTTTGTTACAATCATTGAATTTGTACGTCCTATGTACACCTGAGTAACATTTTCTTTTTTCAAAGAGCATGAGGGGAAGAAGGTAATTATAATTTTATAATTAAATGATTATTATAATATCATTAATATAATATTATTTATTCAAATTAATATATATATATATATTGAATCAATGTGATTTGTTAATGAAACAAATTCCATTGCTTTTTAGATGTGGTAATCTACACGCACACATGAATGACATTGTCATTTTAAATAGATTGAATGGAAAGAAAGAAGGAAATATCATATATTTATATAATAAAAAATATATCATTAATATCAAATATATATAATAAATACATTTTTAAAACCCTATGTGATATGTAGTCATGGAAAATTAATTATATCGATTTGTGATATGGTTGTATTCCATATACATGAATGAATTTTTTATTTCCCATATAATGGAAATGTTATAAGTTAATAGGTTATTCCATTAATATTATAAAATATCATTATATAAAATATAATTTTTTCATTATATATTGTGGTTATATGGTTATTCATATGGGGTAAAGGAATAAATAAAATGAAAATGCTCAGTTAAAAACTATTCTTCTTCTTCAGAAAACATCTTTAGATTCCTACCTATAAATTTCATGGGATGGTTTTGTGATTAAAAAGGAACAAGATGATTTGGATATCAATGTAATTACTATATATGGTTTTTTATTTATTGATCTAAATGTATCATCAGTTATGGAAATGAGAGATAAAGAGGTGTCCTTTTATCATTCGGGGAGAGGATACACGTAGAACTTTTAAAAAGAATAAATTATATTAATGACTGAATCAATAAAAATTGTTCAAAGATTAAAATATTTATAATATTACAAAATAATGTCTCAAAATATGAAAAAATAGAATTTATTCACTTTTAATATCATTTTAATCTTTATCACTTAATTTTATCCACCAACTAAACCCGTCATAACAATATCCTTTATAAAAAATTACTATTTTTATTATTCCTTATGAAAGAAAAATAACTTAAAAAACTTTAATAATATTATTTATAATAATTCAAAAAATAAATAAAATTTAAGTTATAATATTTACATAATTGGAATATTTTAATTTAAAATTAGATACAAAAAATTCATTGAAAATTATTTTTTTTGAAAAAATAATCATAAATAATAAAAATTATTTTATACCAAATTCCACCCTCAAAATCATTATAAATTAGAAAATTGAACTAATTTTTCTTTGATCCCATTTTAAAATGAAATGTTTATTTCTAAATTGTTGTAATGAAATGAAAATTTTTATTATAAATCAGTATTTTCACAGTTAATTAAAAAATAAAAAATTCATGCAAATTATAAAACAAATCACTATAAGATAAATTTGACATGGTGAATTTAATAATGAATTTACATTTTTAAAAATAATAAACATAAATTTTTGAATCATTATTTTAAATATAACAGTATAATTAATCAAAACACCGTTTTTATAGATAAATATTCTTTACATTCAACAGAAAAATAAACATATATTAAAATAATGAATATAAATAATTAGAAAATAATTATTTATTATTATAAATAAGACATTAATATGGTTTATTTTAACATTAACTATGTTTTTACATAACCCATCTAAGGTTAGAACGTTACCATACCAAGGTAGGGGCACCCCAAACCTCATCTAACACCATCACAACATGTCTAAAGGGTCATGGCATGACAAAAATGTACCTATAAATTCCCTAATCTTCATACTAATTCATGGTGTATCTCCCTAGAAACACATTCATAAAACACACCTCTATAATAGGTTATCACAATTATACTAAGGCATCATTTAGCAACCTATTTAAGCTTCTTAAATTCGATAGCTAGGTCACATTAAATGAAATTCCAACATTCAATAGAGCAACAAAACAAACTCTATAGCCTCAGTCCTCTTTCAAAAAAATCTAATGAAGATTTTACATCCCTCAACATACTAATATGTTTCAAAAATCACTAAACATCCCTTACCCTAGATTAAAATTTAGATTCCCTTATGAAATTACTGACCCGATATCATTGTGTCATTATAATAGATTATCACCCCATCTTTATCATCAATCCCAGGTTCTTTCATAGTGTTTAAATTTTTACAATTATATAGTTTTATATTTATACTAGTTTGATTTTAATTCCCCCCCCCCCTTTCTTCTTCCTATTCCATACACAACATTCTCCCTTTTGGGGATCTTGTTTTCTTCTTTTCTTTTCTTCCTCTCAATTTATATTTTTAGTTCAACTAATATTACAATTTAATGTATCCAATATTACTTTCAACCTCTCAAAATGATTTAAATCTATGATTTTTTCTGATTCATTCGAGTTTCATCCAGTTTGATTTTTCTTATCTATTCTCTCTGGACTATGGTGTTTTGATATTCATCATTACTTCATGGAATCCTAATATTATTACCTTAAACTTTTTTTCTACCCAATTTTGAAAGTTAATATATTATATATAAAGTAATGAATTATAGTTTCATGGGATTAAATTGGATGTAATTCTATGAGGAACTTCTTAATTGAATTATTTTCCCTTATTAGCTCTTGTGGGATATCATATTTTCCTAAAATATAATATTTGTATGGTTTTTGCTATTTTCATTATGGATATTATTAGTGGATATTAATCACATCAACGGTTCTTATTATCTAGTATCAACCCATGATTTATTATAGATTTTCATTATTGGTAAAAGTTTCATTGATTTAGTATCCTACCTCTTTAGTGTTAGGTTTTATTATATATTTTTTGTGATATTATTTATTTCAGTAGTTCTTTTTCATATTTTTCAATGTAATTGTGTGTTTTCTTACTTAACATGTTATTCATTGTAATATATTCTCTTCCAATTGTTTATGATGTTTCTTTGGATGAATAGCTTTCATCTAGTTATTGTTTTATGGTTCATCTATTTTAGTGTGTGGTTTTATTCATTCAATGTGTATCGAATATATTATATTGGATATAGTGGATTCATAGATTAATATATAGATAATGATTATGTTTTTATAATGATAGGGTATATCGGGTGATGACTACGACTTCCCAAACCCAGATTCAACTTGAATGTGCCCCAAGCCTGGTGGTCCACATTGCTTCAAGAAGAACTCCCCAAACACTAGAGGCTTCTTAGAAGAAGCGAGGGACCAGGTTGTGTCCATGTGTAGACTATTACCATATTATTAGATTGTATCATGGTATATAAATTTAAATATAGTTATGTAGAAGAATAAAATAATCTAATTATAAGTAACAATGGAAATAGAGACAATGATAACAAATAGACAAAGATAAAAAAACTAAATCAACTAGAATAACTAATGATGATATTTCATGTCACTAGAAAACTTGAAAAAATTGATACAATAGAGCATGCATAACATGTTCCACTAAATAATAAAGAAAATATTGAGACTATCTATAACACCCCAACCATAGTTACCCAAAGTCGGTGCATTATTACATACCATTGTCATGATACAAGGAATCATTTCCCGAAATACTGATCAGTTTAGTAGCCTTGTAAGTACTAAATACTTTCAAAAGGATTACATTACATTATAAAATGAAAAAGTACTACAAAATTTTCTCCATATACCACACTCATATCAAATAGACAATCCATGCAGGTCAGTCATAATATACTTCTTCGCATCCTGATAAAAATAAAACATAGAAATAGGTGAGCTCAGATGCTCAGTAAGGATAAAAATGGAGGGGAAACTTTCTAAAATAATCATAAACATTTAAGGTAATGTATAAGAATAAAAGGAAAACCTTTTAATCTAAAACTACATCATAATATGGAAATTTTAAATCAAAATAATTCCATTTACATATTCACATGGATATTATGCTAGTCGAATAATCACATGCAATATTAATAGCAAATTTCATAATGACGGAATGCATAATTCTAGAAATCAAAACCACATAGTCAAGGAATTGTTCCAAGAATACTAATAAAAATTTTCCAAGGATTTTTTCCATGACACTAGTATGTCTCATGAGTCCTACCGATTCATCTAGGAGCTATATCGAGCTCTGCCCGTCACTTACTATGTCCAATGCATTCCTCATATAAAAATTTTTAAACATAACATAAAAATAACTATTAAAACTATCATATGAAATGTCAAACCATTATCCATAAACCATAAATTATATAATAATAACACATACATAGTAAAACATATCGGAAAACACATAATACAATATGTAAGATTTTTATCATAATAAATAAACTTCAAACAAGTTTAAAATCCATCAAAGGATGTTGATATAGATGAGATAAAAATATTTGAAAGAAATGCCTATTTCTATTTTGAAACCATTTAAAATAAAACAATTATTTTGGAAATATTCTTATAATCATGAAAGTGAATCTTTGAAGGTGTTATAACGACAAAAAATAGTTACACCTGCCTTATAAGTTAAAAAAACATTCTTTCCTTAATTTTGTCAAAAAGGTCGTAAAATACCTGGTTTGGAAAATGATGGAAAGATTAATTTATAAAAATCTCATAAAACCTCAAACAAGGGTATACATGACTTTAACCTATAGTTTAGGAAATAGTAAAAATGTTTTTAAATATATTTTTAAGAAACACGGATGTGGATGATAAAGAGGTCCCAGAAGATACTCACGTATAAACAACCTTGGATAATAAAGAGATTGTAGAATTAACCCTAACCTTGTCCTTTTCCTAGGTTGAGGGTACGTTGACCTCCTTTATAATAGATAAATAATTGTTATTAAATTTTTCAAGAACAATATACAAAAATATGATATCTTATATGATCTTTTAATATTGCTTTGTTAATAATATTTTAGTATTATCGGCCTTTCGGGTGTTAACTAATTCATTTTCATTTATATGATTTGTTACATATGTCATGATTTTTATGGATAGGAAGTATTTGATTCATATCCAAAATCATATTAAGTTCTTTAAACATTATTTTTAATCATCTAATGAAAATTATTCTTTAATTATTATGATGGGGAAATGAATCTCATCGCATTCGTGGAGACGGTAATCCGTACGTACGTACTAGCGACAATATCATTCAATTGATGGTGGAAACAAATATAATTGAATGTTATATCATATATAAAGAATAATTATGATTTTTTATTTATTATTTACGTCAATTATACATCATTATTATACCGAACCAAAAATAATAATGTGTTTAACAACAACTACACCACGATGTGGAGACAGTAAGTCGTATGTATGCTCGTATGGTGACTTTGTCATTAATATGATGGATAGAATAATGAATATAGTTCTAACATTTTTATAATAACATCATATAATGTATAAGATAATTGATTTATTATTTTATAATAGAAACAACAAAGAAAGAGGAAGTGGAAGAAGATAAAAACATGAAATAGGTTATGAAATATTTACCTCTTCTTTGGGTTCTTCCTTTTGATTTCATCAAAAGGGATCGTTAAGAAGGATTTATAATAAAACTGAGGCCTCTATGTTGAAATGAGGGTAGTTGGGAGGATATTTGAGTTGGGTTTGGCTGTTCCAAAAGCCTTTCTGGTGTGATTTTTAGGGATTGGGAAGTACCCTTTTATAAGAGTGGTGAGAGTCACTTTAGGAAAAGATTGAAATATTATTTTATTATTAAAAATATTCAGTTTATAATTTATCCAAAATGATTTATTTAGAGGCTAAGGTATGGATGTGTTGGAAAAATATCAATCAATAGGTTTTATACAGGTTTAAGTCACCATATTAACATTATGTTTTATATTTATCTTTTAGTTAAATAGTTTAACTTTTACCATGTATTCTTGTATTATTTTAATAATTGGTTAATAAAAATACTATAAAATTAAAATAGAAACTAAATTGGTTCATTAATGAAATTCATATCAATATATATGTCCTTTTTTCGAACATCATATTTTTATTAATATTATATCAATTAATAATAGAATATTTGTTTTAAAAACTCTTTTATGTCAATTTTGACACTATTTGGTATTTTGTTTTTGTTAAAGTCATAATAGCATGATTACTTAGATAAAAATCCATTTAATAAACCCTAACATGTCATATTAACCTAGAAAATTATTTTAATTCATAAAAAGTTTCAAATTAGATTTATTTGGATATTTATAATATCAATTATTTTAATCATTTATTAATAATGTAATTACTACATCATAAATGTGTCAAAAATAAATTTAAATATTTAATGTCTAAAAATTATAAATAAAATACCATAATGTAGGAAATATTTTAAGGTTTCTAATGAATATTATTATTCAAATTTATCTAATGAATAATCCGGTATTAAAAATGTATTAGTTATGAAAACATTGAATTTAACTCATTTAACCCTTCTTTAAATAATATAATAATAAATGTCCTAATCTAATCCAATATGACCAAAAGGATCATATTTTATTTCTATTGTTTTTTTGGGTCGAATTAAATGTATCCAATAGATTTATGACATGTGTTAAGGTAATTATAAAATCATGTTTACCTTTATTTACCCAATTTACTTTTAATTGTGATAAATAAAAGTTAAAAGTCACTATTTTCCTAAAATTATTTTCATCTAATCGAACCAAATTTAACATAATGATATCAACAGAGTTTATAGGATTTTTGAAATTAAATTCACAAAAGAGGTAAATTTATGTTTTATACAAATTTTCAAATTCTCCTAGGTGGTGGGTAAAAGACGATAAAAAGTACAATAAATTTTTTATATATCTAAATATATTATAAAATGACTACAATGAATTACATTGAACTTATATAAGTATTATTTATCTTTTTTGACCAAAAATAATTTTAAATTAAATAAAAATTTTGTTTTAAACAATAATGCATTGTTTTCTACTATAAATCAAAAATTGAATATTTTCGGAAAAATGAAAAAACATTACCTTAAGCTAATTTTGATATTACGAATCCAAAAATGAAGTCCATTTTGAAAGGTAAAAATTATAAATTTCAAAAATTGGGTATTACTATTCATAACGATAAGTTTGATTGGTTGTGGTGTGTTTGAACTCGAAGTTGTGTACAACACAAGCTATTGTATTCTTCAAGGAGAAGCATATCGTGGAAGCTTGGGTTGTTACATTATTCCCTACTTCAAATGATTCTTCTTCCAAATTTCTAAAATATCCCTGCAAAAAATGACTTGGGTGGTTTTTCATCATAAGATCCCTGGTTTCCCTGGTCACCTCTTCCATTTTATGGTTTCCCCATAGAACTATTACAAGACCAGTCATCCAGTTTCTCAACACTTGTTCTCTGGCATCCAGAATCATGAAAGGATCTTCAAAATAAGTTGGATCAGGTTCTAGTTCAATGTCCTCATAGGTCAGTACATGTGTTTTTTCAGGAATGTAGTTTCTCAACAGTGATACGTGGAACACATCATGAACTTTGGAGAGACTTGGCTGCATTTCCAAATGGTAATCTGCATCCCTAATTTTTTTAGAATTTTGAATGTTCTAGTGTACTAAGAACTTAATTTACCCTTCTTACCATATCTTATAACTCCCTTTCATGGAGATACCTTTAAGAAAACATGATCTCCTACATGAAATTCCAAATCCTTCCTTCAGTTATCGGCACATCTCCTTTTCCTACTTTGAGCTGTTATGATGTGGGTTTGGATAACCTTCAACTTCTCCATCTTTTCCTCAAAATGTTCTGGGCCTACAATTTTTCATTCACCAAAATCATCCCAACAAGTTGGTGTGCGACATCTCTTTCAATATAACGCTTTATATGGTGCTATATGAATACTATAATGGAAGCTATTATTATAGGAGAATTCTACCAGAGGTAAATATTGATACCACATACCTTTAAAGTCAAGTGATAATGATCTCAACATTTCTTCTAATGTTTGAATAGTCTGTTCTGATTTTCCATAAGTTTGAGGGTGGTAGGTAGTGCTTAGACTATGTTCTATATCTAGGAATTTCTGAACACATTTCCATAATCTTGGGGTAAACTAGGGATCTTGATCAGAAAAAATAGATATGGGTACTTAATGAAGTCTTAAAACATCATTAATATATAGTATTTCTAAACGTTCAAGTGGTAAATATTCTCTTATAGCATGAAAATTTTCTTACTTAGTAAGACGATCAATAATGACCCATATTTCATCATTCCTTCTAGGAGTATTTTGTATCCCCATGAAAAAGTCCATCGTAATATCATCCCACTTCCACTCAGATATGGGAAGAGCTTGCATGACTCCCCTAGGATCTTGTCTTCTAGTTTTCGCTTGTTATAAAACCATACATCTCGACACAAAATCAGCAATACATCTATTCATTTAGTCCAATAAAAAATGGTCTTTCAAATATTTATACATATTAGTGCCACCATGGTATATATAGAAATTGGATCCATGATAATCATCGAAAAATTCTCTTTCCAGATCAGGTATATAAGGAACAGAAATTATCTTCCCAAATTTCAAAGTCCCATATTCAAATACGAAGTCGATCAATCTCCCATCATTCACAGATTTAATTTTCTTTTGAAATTCCTCATCATCAGTCTGAGAACTTTTTATCCTTTTTAGTAAAGATAGTTTGGAAATCATTTGAAAAATCATTGATGTTTCACCTTCCATGGATATTCCCATATCCATCTTTACTAGATCCATGTATATAGGATCCTTTTCAAATCCCATCTTGTTAAAAACTCAATGATCCTTTCTTCTCAAAGCATATAACACCTTATTTTTAATCCTCAGTAGGTAGTTTATAGTGCAATCATAATCCTTGAGTAGTTCAAGCCATCGCCTTTTCCTTATATTGAGTTCTTTTTGTGAGAAAATATAATTCAAACTCTTGTGATCGGTATAAATCTCATGTTTTTCACCATATAGATAGTGTCTCCAAATCTTCAATGAAACTATTACAGCTGATAATTCAATATCATGAGTGGGATAGTTTTGTCCATGAATTTTTAGCTCTCATGATGCATAGGCAATAACTCTATCATTATTCATAAGGACACAATCATGTCCTTTCTTTGAATAATCACTATAAATAACAAAGCCAACATTCCCTAATGGTAGAGTCAAGATAATAGCATTGAATAATCTACTATTCAGTTTTTCAAAACATTCTTCTCACTCTTATGTCCATAAAATTTAACCCCTTTACATGTGATCTTGGTTAATCGGTTTGCTAATTATGCAAACTTCTGGACAAAATTCCAATAATGACCTACTAAACCAATAAAACGTTGTACCTCAGTTATACTCATTGGTGCTGGCTATTTGTGGATTTCCTTGGTATTTGAAGTTAAATGGAGATTTCATCCTTAGAGAAAATATGGCCAATAAAATAAATCTATTAAATCCATAATTCACACACACTAAGATTCCCATATATTTCATTTCTTATAAGTTTCTTTATAATAATGCGCAAGTGATTTTCATGATCTTCTTAGATTTTGGAATATACAATGATATCATCAATGAATTCCACTAAAAATTCAACAAGATATTCCATGAAAACTCCATTAATTAGATCCATTAAAATAGAGGGTTCATTAGTCATCCCAAAAGGCATTACTCTAAACTCGTAATGCATGTACCTGGTTCGAAATGCATTATTTGGAATGTATTCATTATTCACACACAACTAATCATATCCAGATCATAGGAAAATATTTATCTCCTTGAATTTGATCAAATAAATCATCAATGCTAGGTAGGAGAAACTTGTTCTTTACTGTTATGGCATTGATCTCCTTATATTCAATGCACAACCTCATAGATCCATCTTTTATCATAATAAAAAGAACATGGGATCCCCATGGAGAAAAACTAGGTCGAATAAATTTATTATTTCTCAATTACTCTATTTTTTATTTATTTACACTAATTCTATTATTCCCATTCTATAAGAGGTCCTTCATATTGGACTTGAACTAGGTATTAAATTAATCGAAAACTCAATTTCTCATTCTAGAGGATGTCCAGGTAAATCCTATAGAAACACATCAACATATTATTTCACAATAGGTACATCCTCTATTTAAATATTCTTTTCCTCACACATAGTTATTTCTTTTTCTTCCTCCAAAATAATTTAATTTAGTTGAGCTATTGGGGTGAATCAAGATAAGAATAAGATGGTGACAATACTGCTTTAAAGATAATATGTTCATTATCACCATCATAAAAAATTGTGACCACCTTCTTCATAAAATAATTTTTTTGCATCATGGTATGAATTCCAATCTATACCAAGGATTATATTGAATTAAAATTTTGGAATGACGATGAGATCATAAGATAAGTAACGTTTATATTCCTTAATAGGGAACTGATTCACAAAACATTATTGCAATGATACTTCCCTTATGAGTTTTGACTGATGAATCTCTTGTTAAATCAAATTGTAAATATCTAATTTTCTTAGAAAACAAGGAAGATATGAAACAATGCGATGATCTAGAATCAAATGAAGCATTAAATAAACTTGAGGAAACCATTAAATTACCAGCCACCACATATTTTGGAGCTTCAACCTCAGTAGTAATGATTTTTTAAGCTTGGTCTTTCTCCCTTGGCCTTTTCTTATGTAAGTTTCCTTGGTACTTATGAAATTCATTTGGATAATGCACCATTTCTTTATAGTATTAGAATTCAATATTGACAGCCTCTTTTATTCCCTTGATATCACAAGCGTGGTGGCCTTTTTCACCAAACTTGTAATAGACTCCCATTCCCTTCATGATAGTACCAGGGTGTTTCTTCCCACATTTACTATAGGATATATATTCAACTTTTCCATTATTCCCCTTATTTTCATTTTCAGAGTGTTCTGCAGATCTCTTCTTCTCCTTCTTTTCATTAAAGACATAAGACTTAGATAATTATATATCGAACATGATAGTACATGAGAAAATATATATGTATGATGAGAATTATTGGGAGACTAATTCTCCGCAGAGAAATTGTTTTATCCCATCAAAGAATCGATCAATCACACTCTTTGGTTAACATATTTAAGTTGCATCATACCTTTCTAACCTTGAAAAATTATCCTCATACATTACAATATTCTCATCCTCTTTTATCATAAGACTCAAAAATTGTCTTTCAATATCCGCTTGATTGTCATTAGGAAAGTATTTTTCTTATAAAAGCTCTTTAAATTCCCTTGATTCCATATTTTATACTTCATAATCTTTATTTTTGTTTTGAATCAATGACCACCATTGATCTCCATCTCTTATGAGGCGATAAACTACTATGAAAACAATTTCCCTTTCTCTACTCCCCAAAGCATGAATTATTTTCTCCAAGTAACGTATCCATGGCTCGGCTAGAAATAGATTATTAGTCCCATTTAATGTTGGTGCTTGTTGCCTAATGATGTGGTATAACAATGATCCTCTACGTTGTGGATTAGGGTTCTCCATACAGGTAAGGATATTATTCATAACATGAGCGAGTTGTCCCAGTATGGTGATAAACTAATCAGCACTAGTTGCATCACTTGCTCTACTATAATTATCTTGATTAGGAGGGAAATCCCTAAATGGATTACGCATGTTGATATGGTTTCCATTCCATCCACAATGCATCATTTCTAAACAATGGAATACACTTTATTAGTATATTAATATAAATACATAATTCCAAACTTGTAAAAAACATAACATAAATTGAATAGTTTATGGATATAATCCATAATCATAAAAAAAATCATTTAGGATGTATATACTTATAAATCCATCATAGTTCTTTTTAAGGGGAATTTGAATTATTCTAAGAATATCCCCTGGGAGTGTCTTCACCAAGAGTGCAATAAGACCTGTTGTCAGGTACTAGGATACCCCGGTTTAAGCACAAAACCCCTTAATGGAGTTCTCACTCCTAGGTACATCTATGCCTGAGACGCCTCTACCTGCTCATATCCTGACAGGGATGTATTTCATGGAAAAGACACAAAATATCTACATTACCAAAATTATAGTAAGTTCTTATATAATAATCCTCAATGTCTATCATAGGGTAATGTGATATAATCAGAGTTTATCAAAATCTAGTTTCCATGGTTTGTATTAAAATTACACTAATACCAACTGTAATGACCCGACCCTAGTTACCCAAAGTCAGTGCATTAGTACATAACATTGACATGATACATGGAATCATTTCCCGAATAACGAGCCAGTTTAGTAGCATTGAATGTACTAGATACATTCATAAGTTTTACATTACATTATAAAATGAAAAAATACAACAATCTTTTCTTCATATACCACACTCATATCCCTAAGAATATCCATGTAGGTAAGTCATGATATACTTCTTTGCATCCTAGGAAAAATAGAACATATAAAGGGGTGAGCTCAGATGCTCTGTGAAGATACCAATATAGAAGAAACATTTATAAATAAGCATAAAAATTTAAGGCAATCTATAAGACTAATAAAAAATCCATTTAAGCTTAATATTAGTCATAATAAAGAAAATATATATCAAAATAATTCCATTTACTTATTCACCTGGATATTCTACTAGTCGAATAATCACATGCAATATCAATAGACAATTTCATAATGATGGAATGCATAATGCCCAACTTCATAACAACATAGTCAAGGCCTTTTAACAAGACAAAAAATAAGATTTTTTCAAACCCTTATGCCAAGTCACTAGTTTGTCTCATGATATCTACCGATGCGTTGAGGAGAAATAGCGATCTCCACCAGTCACTTATTAATTCCAATGAAATCCTCATATGAAAAGGATTAAAAAAATCATAAACATTTGTATTGAAACTAGCATACGAAATGGCAATACATTATCCATAAACCATGAATGGTATAAAAATAACACATCCATAGTCAAGCATATCACAAAACCTTCAATACACTAATTAATATTGTTATTACAATAAGTAAATATCAAACATGATTAAAATCCATAAATGGGTGTTGACATATATGAAATGAAAACTATTTGAATGAAATACCTATTTATATATTTAAACCGTTTAAAAGAAAACATTTATTTTGGAAATATTCTTATAATATTTTAATTGAAGATTTGAAGGTTTTATAATGGCGAAAAATAGTTGCACCAGCAGTATAAGTTAAAACAAACATTCATTCCATAATTTTTTTGAAAAGTTCATAAAGTAAATTATTTGGAAAACGACAGAAATATTACAATATAAACATATCATAAAAAGCCAAAAATGGGTATAAATTACTTTAACCAATAGTCTAGGAAAAATTAAAAATGTTTTGAAATACATTTTTAATGAACACATATGTGGATGTTAAAGACATCTTAGTAGATAATCACGTATTGAAAACCTCGGATAATGAAGAGATTGTAGAATTAACCCTTACCTAGTACTTTTCCATGGTAGAGGTTACATTAACCTCCTGTATAATAGTTAAATAATTTTTATTAAATAATACAAGAACAATATACAAAATTATGATATCATATGTGATCTTTTAATATTCCTTTGTTAATAATATTTTTAGTATTATTGTCATTTCAGGTGTTAACTGATTCGTTTTCATTTATATTTTTTGTTAAGTAAGTCAGGTTTGTTATGGATAGGATGTATTTGATTAATATCCAAAATGATATTATGTTATTTAAACATTATTTTTAATCATCAAATGAAAATTTTTCTTTTATTTTTACGATGGATAAATGAATCTCATCATGTTCCTGGAGACGGTAATCTGTATGAATGCACGTGCGACAATATCATTCAATTGATGGAGAAATAGTATATAATTGAATGTTATATCATATATAAAAATCATTAACATGTTATATTTCTTATTTACATCAATTATACATCATTATTATACCCATACAAAAAATAATGTATTGAATAACAACTACACCACAATGTGGAGATGGTAAGTCTTACGTATACACATATGGTGAATTTGTCATTCATATGATGGATAGAATAATGAATATGGTTGTAAAATTTTTATAATAACATCAAAGTAAGTAGAATATATTGGAGTTATTATTTTATAATTGAAACAACAAATAAAGAGTAAGTGGAAGAAGAAAAGAACTTGAAAGAGGTGATGAAATATTTGCCTCTTCTTCGGGTTCTTCCATTTCATTTGATCAAAAGGGATCCTTAGATTGGATTTCTGATCCAAATAATGACTCTCTGTTGAATTTATGGTAGTCGGTAGGATATATGAGTAGGGTTTGGTAGAGCCAAAAGGTTTGGGAGGTGTGATTTTGGGAGACGGGGAAGTACGCTTTTATAAGAGAGGTGAGGGTCACATTAGGAAAAGATTGAAATATTGTGTTATTATACAAACATATTCGATTCATAATGGCTCCAAAATGATTTATTTGGAGAATATGGTGTGTATGGGTAGACAATCTCTCATCCAATAGGTTTTAGACAGGTTTGGGTGACCATATTAACCTTATTTTTGAGATTTAACTCTTAGTTAAATAGTTTTTCTTTTTCCATGTATTCATGTATTATTATAATCATTAATTAATAAACATACTATAAAATTACACGATAAAATCAAGTATTTCATTGATGATATTATCTTTTATGGGAGTGATGAAAGAAGTTGTGAATGATTTTTTGAAGATATGAAGAAGGTATTTGAAATGAACATGTTGGGGAAATGAAATACATTATGGTATTACGAATTTTGAAAATGAAACAATTAATTTTTCTCTCTTAAGAAATGTATTCTAAAGAACTTCCCAAGAGGTTCAGAATGGAAAATTCAAAATCTATTTCCACACCCATTTCAGTGGTAAATAAAATGGGTAAATATGGAGATAGAAAATAAGTAGATCCAAATGAGTATAATAAAATGATTGTACGTCTATTGTATTTTACTTCCTCCTGACCTCGCATTTTTTATGCTATTACCTTATGTGTAAGATTTAATAGTGCCCTAAATAATCACATCATATTGATTGAAAAATAATTATTAGATACATAAAAGGAATAATAGAATTTTGAATCAGGTATTTCAGATCAGATAGTAATTATTTGTTTGGATATTCTAATATAAATTGGGTTGGAAATATTGATGATAGGAGATCCACATCTGGTGGAGTATTCATTATGGGAAGGAATTGTGTTATCTAGAATTCAAAGAACCAAAATTCAGTAACTTTTTGTATAGCAAAATATGTTTATGATTATACCACTCAAGCTACTATTAAATCATATGGATGAAAACAAAATTGGATGTTTTACTTTTTGTAGTGAAGTTACTCTTGTTCTTGGGTTGTGATAATCAAATCACAATCAATCTCATAATAAATCCATTTCAACACTCTCACTCAAAACTTATTGATTAAAAATATCATTTTTTCAATGAGAATTTGAAGAAGAATATATTGAAGCTAAAATATGTTTTTACATCAGAACATGTTGCTGATATATTCAAGAAAAACTTATCGAAGGAATCATTTTCTAAATTGAGGTCAAACATTGCTATCTAACATATTTCTCTTCTAATGCTCAGGTATGTATTTTTTGTCTCCTCTCTCATCTTACCATTAGATTGTATTTTCATTAGAGAAATTTTTATTTTTTTATAAATCTATTGTATAAAAGAGAGTTTTGTGGGTATGATGTGAATTTAGAATTATTTTTTGAGTTAACTATTCTAACTATTTTTCAGAGAGGTTACAAAAAACAAATTGTTTTGAATCTTAGGGATGTTGAAGAAGGGATGGGGATGAAAGATGAATATTTTTTCATAATAAATTATTTTGGACAACATTGTTTGCTGTTATTTATTCCTGTTTCCTATAATAAGTTAGCTCACGTTTTCTTAGAATTGTTGACAAGTGATCCATCGATTGAAAATACAAGTTCATTGATTTATGAAACATTATTCAAAACAAAATACAATGGGTGAGATTATTGGTACCAAGCTAAAAATGATGTTGTTTTTCATTAATGTGTTGTCTTTTGTTGTCAAGGAATGTTTTTGGAAATCACCTTAGTTCTTTTTGTCAAAAATCATAATTATGATTTTCATCAAAAGAATCAAATCCATGTTTTCCAAAGAATCGGATCAATTTTCTGAAAAGAATCAGATATGTGTTTTCAAAAGATTCGTACTCACTGTAAAAGTTCATCGTAATTTGAATAATATGTTCTGGAAGAAAATGTTTTTATCAGGCTCAAATTTGGTCTAGAATGAATGTGAATTCATCTTGCTAGAAGTAAATGTCATCAGATTCACTCTGGAATCGATGGGAATGAATTGGTTGTTTTGATGAAGAATCAAAGTCACAGTAACTATGATGTAAAAATTGTGATGTTGATTTAATAATTTTTATATCTAATAAATCATTAGTTGAATTTTGAACATATTATTCCATCTTTTTAGAAGAAAGGGGGAGTGTAAGAGATTAATTTGACTATAAAAGGATCTTATTGAGTTTTATTGTATCAAGGTGGAAGAGAGAAAGAAGTGATATTGATTTTTTTCAAACAAAAATATCAAGGTGGAAGAAAAGTAAGATATGATGACAATTTAATAGGAAGTGTTGTTTTAAAATTTGGTGTTGATCAAAAAGGTAGAACTGATTGAAAAAGTGGTTCCAGTTGAAATGGTAGTTCTAATTGAAGAGGCGGTGCTGATTAAAGAAGAAGTTCCAATAGAAGAGTATGATATTGTGCCAATTTTTTTCAATAATGATCGTACCCAAAAAAATCTTATTATAGTAAATTGTATCTTGTCCAATTGTATCCAGAATGATCATTCCCAAGAATATCATATCCATAAAACTTGTATTTCAAAAATATCATACTCGGGTTGGGAAGAAAAATAATATAGCTGGAATGAATTAAATTTTATGATACTTTCCAATTCATGAATGACAATGCTAATGTTTTTCTCAAATGAATTTAAAGTCACAATGACATGATACAAGAGCAGAATTCTGAATCAATTATTTAATCTAATGTGGGTCATGAGAAATGAAAAGAGAAATATATCGCTTAATGAATTCTCAAGGGGGAGTTGTACATTCAAATGAATGATTTTGATTCAAATAGGGTTTCATAATCATATTGATAAAATCAGAATGGTATCCATTTCTTCATAATTTTTTTCAATCAATACAGATATTTTTATTAAATAAATCAGATTTAGAAAAATCAGGCTCATATATTGAAATCATATTTATGATTCAAATAAATTTCTAAAGAAGGATATTATGTTCAAAGAGTAATCAAAAAGTTTCAAGAGGTGTTGATAAAGTCAAAATGCATTCAATATTTTCAGGGGAATTGAAATTTGGGTGAATTTGTGTGAGCATGAATCATTTTTTGAGATTCCCACCAAAACCTTTTGAGGGTCACCTATAAAAGGAGATATACACTTTAATTTCTAACTACTATTATTGTTTACCTCATTAGATAGAGAATATTCGAGTTTTAAGTGAGACAACGTGATAAAGTTTTATTTTTTATTGAATACTTTTCGATGGGGAATAAGAAAAAAATCACAATGTTGTATTCGGCTGATCATCATACTCAGTGGATCGTCGTATTTAATTTTTCAGCATTGTATTCAACTGGTCGTTGTATTGTGTTGGATTAACTGACTTTGTGATTTTTTGTATTGGGTCTAACTATACAATGAATTTTTGGAATGAGGAAGAAGAATTGTAATGAGTTTATCACACTCAGAGTATGAAGTTGTTCCAATTCATTTATATTTCATTATATCAGGATAATCAAATTTTAACAATTGTATTTAAATATTCATACTCGAAGAATCAGACCGGGAAAATCAGAACAATGAAAATTGGACTCTGTTTTCAAAACAAAGCCCAAGAGGTTCTTACCCTTCTTCTGGGTAAGAAATTGAAAATTTTTATTTAAATTCAATACATTTTTGAAGTAGATAATAATCTAAGGCAACATGTGTTGTTACATAACAATTTTATTATCATATTTGTGATAATAGGGTGCACATGTACTTTTGGATTTTCTTCAAAAGTGTTACATGAGTGAAAGGGAATATCCAACTCATTGTATTCTATGGATTATTTTATAGATAATTGTATGGTATTGGATCATTTACAAAACATACTGAGGAAAAATATATTCTTATTGAATAGTGAACCTTCTAAATAGTTTTGTTCTTGTGGGTGTGTGGATTGATTTTTTTAGCAGAGAAGGGAATCTTTAATAGGATTTGATGGTTGTTTCAATTGAAAAGAAACATAAAAGAAAAATATTATCACTTATTCATCTACTCCCCCTCTCAGTTATACAATACACTAACTTGGTACTTATAACTACTAGTTTTAAGCCTTTAGTGTAAGAAGGGAAATCAAGAGACCTTTTGGTGAACTAGATTGGAGCACCAATTTAGTGGAATCTAGGTTGGGACATTACAAAGTGATATTAGTGGGGTTGCTTTTCAATTGATTTAATATTTAGTATATGTTATATAGAATTATTATGAATGTGTCAAAACCGATGATGGATAACAAACTGGTACTTTGAGAATGCATGTTCTAGTAAAAAGTCATGGATACCAAGGTTATAGTATTACTACTTGGATCTAAGATGATATTGTTGTATATAAATTTTTCCTTGAGTGACTCACTTGTTCTATTGATGTGATGATTTATATTTGATTTTAGTATCTTGGCCCATTGGAAGGAGTCCAGTGATTGAGTATGTCCACTCATCTGTATTATTATGATTGGGCTAGAGAAACTCAATAGTGTCATGGACACCAGGTATGTGGTCTTGCTCAAAGATAGTATTATATTCCTAAAATTTATTTTAATTTCTTTTATATACTCTAGTATGTATTTTTGGCCTATTGGGTGGTATGGGTTGTACATAAGACATGGTTATTTTGGATTTTATAGAATTTAATTTTTTATTAAATAATATTATATTTTAGTTTATTACTACTTCCACACATGATTTATTTATTCCGTGGATAATATCTAGTATTTTATATTGTTGTTTACATTGATATGAGGGAATACTATCTCCACACACATTCCCCAGTCCCTTGTTGCTAGTTGGAATCCTCTAGAATATGTATATGCAAGCATAAGACCTTATTCTGAATCATCTTGGAGAACCAATTTAGTGTAGGTTTTATGTTTTATAATTTTATTCATTTGATATATAAGTAAAACAATCCAAAGATCATTTGGAGTCTCCATGTAAAGGATTTAGTTTCACACAGTGAGGTTAAACCTTATAAAAAATACATGTGTTATATTTATATTATATCATCTTCACTGAATAGAGGATAATTTTTATTTTATGTGTCTAAATATATATACATCATAATATATGTCTTCTTTTTAATAAACTTAAGGAAAGAAATTATTTATATTGAATATAATCAATAAAATTCATTCAACCATAATTCACCGCCTCTTTGGATTGTTTCATGATCCATATAGGAATATCAAACGATATGAAAAACGTTTATCCTTACTTGGATCTACATAGTTTTCTATCCATTTTTATTTATCACTTTAATATTAGGTAAAACATTTCTACAATTGAAGAAAGTTTATCTATGAATGATAATAATGATAAACCTATTATGAATAATAATGAATATATATTTTTTGGTATAATCATGGATGATTTGGAAAAAAACACCAAAAATAGAAGAAGATAAAATCTTAGAATTAATGGAAGTTATCCAATCATAAGAAAAAAAATGACTATCTATGAATACCAAATGTAAAGTTATGTGGTAATAATTTTATTGAATTTTATAGAGTTGTTCCTTTTATATGAATTCTTTTCAAGTTTTGATTCAATGATAATTTTTTAATATATTTACTATTAATGTAATGATTACATGAAAAATTTCTTAATTAAATTTTTTATATTTATACTTTCATATAACATGGGGAAAATTGAGGTAATGACATAGTTGAAATCATAACATTATGACACAGAGAATTTATTAGGAATGAATCTATAAAAATATATATCTCTTAATAAACTCATCAAAGGAAAGAAAGAAAATTTGTTAAGTTTTAAGAAAAATTATTCATTATGTAAAAATACTTATATATAGGTTTTTCTAATAATATAGTTATTGAGGAATATTTTATGGAATGATTCCATGAATTAGAAACTATTGTTTAATAATATAACACTTAGATGGAAGAAAAATCTTGAAATCTAATAGTTCTTCATGAATCACTATATATGGAGAGTAGAATGCATGAGTAATATTTTAATAAGAAACACATGTGTGATACCCAAACCAAATTTAATTTGATTAAGGTACAATTAGTGACATTGAATGAATAAAATTTCATTGTTGTATAAGAATATATACTAATGAGATTGTGTGATGGAGATGTATTAACAAAATATTTCATGAAATAGATACATGCATTGGTAATTATTCATGTTAAGAATACTCAACTATAGATCAATTAAATTTAATTTATGTAAATTAAATATTACCTCAAATAGGTGAGTATTTTATATGAATAAAAGAAACAAAATTAAAAAGTTTTTTGTGATGATATAGAATTAATTATTGATAATTCGAAGAAAACATTGAACATAATGTTCCTTGGGAAAACATTGAGATCAAGATTCATAGAAGTTAATCATGATGAGTCTTCACATAATTATGGTATAAGAATATATGATGATTTATCAATGGAAATACTCTTTACAAGAAAAAATATATCCAATATTAGGAAAAATGTAAAATAATTAGAAGTATTATATTCTAATATAGTGAATAAAAATATATCCCCACATTCTAAATAATTGGTTAGTACTAACTCCTATATTATTGGTGCAGGTTATAATTTTAGGAAACAATGGGTGAAGAATAGTGATAAACTCACATCCTCTAAATAAGTACGTTAGAGACAAAAAGGGAAAGTGTCCCCCCATGATCTAAATAAGAAAAAAGTAAATATCATACTGAAACAATATTTAATGAAGTTTATTATAGAATTATGGAAACACAAATAAAATAAGCCTATGATTTTTGGTTATTATTAATATTGTTCCATTTTTAAACACATAGATATATATAATTTTTATAATATGCCAAGACAAAAAGGGCAATGAAGGACAACATTAAGGGGGTGAAATATGATTGGAAACGTTAACTAAACTCTTTATACCCAACCATTACTAAAAAAGAAGTATTCAATAATATTTAATATAATTGGATTTCATGAATCTTTTTGTACAGTTTAGAGAATAAATAGTCATTATAGAGAAAATTAGTATTTTACTTCTACAAAGAACAACATATGTAATATAAATGGATGGAGTCTATAAAAGATGAATGAAATTGAAAGGAATATATATTGTAAATATACCTTATGGTGTAAGAAAAAATAATTAAAGGAATAATACACAACAGATGAATGTTGTTTAAGACTTTATATCCATGAAAATATGCTACTTTTTTTGTATGAAATGGTTACTTCATGTATACATGTAATCTCCCTAATAATGGAAAAAAATTAAAGGGTTATAAAAAATAGATTCAATCTACATGAGAAAAACATAGTTATATTATAATGGTGGAAGATATATTTATTTATGATGTATAAGATCGCCAAAATTTATCTCTGAAGAACAAATTACGGGAAGATAATAAATATTTTGTATTATGTATTTTGTTCATCCACACTTCTCAAAATTTCATGAAAATGTTAGGAATAATTTTTAACATCCTGGGTAAATAAAGAATATGACATTTTAATATTTAATAAAATTTACGAACTAAATATTAATATTACTTTAAAGGGGACACTATGATTGATAGCGTACCTGATACGCAGAAACGAGTTTCTTTGAAATCTTATGTTGCACACAAACAATATAATATTATTATTTTAAATGGTAGTTAAAACCTAGATGTTGTCATGGCGGTAATGAATAGAACTAACTAAAAAATTATTATATATGTGTATTAAATATTTTTACAATTATCTAATAAATTATAGAGGCTTAAAATGCGAATGAATCCAATTTTAAGAATAAATATTCTAATATTTTTTAAAAGGTCGATTAACCTCCTTTTGATGGCGAGCCCTTTTTAAATATACTTTTTGTCATTTTTATATTTTATATTTGACAAAATAAAATCTTTTTTTATAATCAAGACATCAAAATTTACTTTGTGTAAATTTTTTGTATTTTTCTGATAAAGTTCATTTTTTAGTGAATAGTGAAAATGGTGTATTTTAATTCAAAAATGCCATTTAATGTAATTTATTCATATGATTAGATAATATTTTTAATTGGTTTTAAAGTTTATATAGAATATTTTTTTACCATTTAATCCAATATTGGTCATTAGAATTAATTTCACTTTGAAATTGGACATAAACAAGTGTCAATATTTTGATAGATATTTTTTCTTAAAAACACACTATTTATTTTGACAGCGGGAATTAATTATAAAATTAATTAATGCAACTTCTATGTTTTTAATTTGGTAAAATGGGCTAAATTTTTTAATTTGTAATATGAAATATATCTTATAGTGAATTTTCGGTATTATTCAGAAAAAATTCAGTTTTTGATGAATAGTGAAACCACTAAGTGGTAGTTAAAAAACAGATTTTTCTTTTAAATGAAATTTTACCACTTCTGTTATTTGAATTTCAAAAATCCAACATATATGGTTGTCGTTATTAAGTAATATTTGGTTCAATTGGATGAAAATAATTTTTTGTGAATAGTAACAATTGAGTTTTATTAAATGTGATTAGAGGTATTTAGGGTAATTTTACGGAAAAAATAATGATAAAATAATATCAAATTACCTTGGCACATGTCCTAACCTTATTGTATGATTCATGGCCGACCAAGAAAACCCATGGGTCAATTTGGGGACCCCATGGAGCCACTTGGGTAAGATAATGACATTAATAACTTTTTATTTAATGTAAAAATAAAAATGTCACAAACATGTATTGTTTTACTAAAACAATTTTTACATGGGGTTATATAAGTTATCATTTTGACTATAAAAATTCAATATAAATATAAAAATATTTCCTAAATCATGGTATTTTTATATAATTTTTAGACATCATATAAATAAAATTATTTATGACATAATGATGATGCAGTGTTTATGTCATTAATGAATGATTTAAATAAATAAGTAGATAAAGTTAAAAATAATATCCAAAACATGTCCAATTCTTATTTGATTATTTTATTTCGAACATGGAACACCTTATCTTATACTTTAATTATTTTTGGACTTTTATAAAATGAAAAAAATTATATAATAAAATAAAATTTTCAAGATTTCCAAAAGAGCCCCTCCTCTCCCTTATAAAAAGACCCCAAATCCTGCTCATTTCACACACTTCTAAAGCCCTTTTACTCTACCAACTTCTACTCAAATAAGCTCCCAATATCCCTATATTAATCATAAGAGCCCTACCTTAGGCAGAAATCACTTCAAGGAACCCTTTTGGTTCAAACCAAGGGGAGTTACCTGATTTAAAGATAATGTCTTCTCTTATGTTCTTTTGTATTATTTTGCTTCTCCAACCCCTTAAACTCTTTTCATTCCTTTTATTTGTAAAAAAACTAGTATCTTCAATATACTAGTATGTTTTTAATAGAAGTATTCGAGCTACACTTATACACATCTCCATCTAATGGGTGAAAAACATACTGTTTCTGTGGACGACAAACTACTGCCTCGTGAAACGATGATTGTTCAATTATCTCCTACAGCCTCTCATAGTGGCCATTAAGATGTCACTATATTTATATATGATATATATATTATTTTTATTTTTTCCTTATTCTTATGTAATTTTCATTTATACCATACCTTTATGGTTTCTATAATGGGTAAACACAATGATTTCATTATAGAAAGTGCGGACTACCGCCCCCTCAAAGTGATTTGAATCATTAATGCCACATGTTGGATGTATAAAGGATGTATTTAATGATATTATATATGATATTATACTGGAATTATAATATAATTTTATATCATAATGTTTTCATTGCATTAAATTCAAAATATAAATGAAAGTAGCGTTCATGCGTACGTACGGATTACCGTCTCTATGAACCGTGCATTTCATTTCTTCCCTTAAAATGTTATTTACTAGTGTAAATACATATATATACTGGATATATATTATATATATGATATCTACATCATGAATATCATTATGTAGATAATGGATATTTTACTACATGAACAACTTGTAAATATAAGAAGTTCACTTTTGACTCAAGTACCAAATATCGACAAAACGACATTTATTAACTTAAATGATTACATAATGTTTATAACATGGTAATAAGTGATATAAAAATAATAATAAAATTGAAAAAATTTCTTAAGACAGTATAAATTAACTTTATTCTATCATTCAGGAAGATCACGGAGCATACGAGCAAGTCAAGTTAGACACGTGCTAAGGGATCCTACCTCTCTCATTCTTTTTAAGTAGTCTCTTTTACGTCACTTATTTTAATATCCTATTTCTTAAGTTGGGGGGATGTTATTTTATATTACTGTTACTATAATTTTTATGTTCATATGATTAGAGACCCAATTTTATCTCATCAATACATTTTTTGATGTTTTATGTGGCGTTGTTAGGCTGTCGAATTTTCGAAAAGGATTTCTTATCTCACTTTTAATTCCTTGAGATTGTTATTTGTTCGCCACTTATTTATTAAATGTGGTGTATTGTCTCCTATAATTTGATATATATATTATCATTATTATATTTATATTAATGTTATTCTATGATTCATTTGGTGGATATTATCTTTTGGTCAGACAACTCGACTGATTACAATGAGGTAAGGGGTTTTTCATCTCACTTTTATTCCCGTGAGATTCATGCTACATTTGCCACTATTTCCTTTTGTGTGGTGTATTTACTGCACATGATTGTATTATTTGTGTAATATACTTTAATTTATGGGTATTTACATCATCATTGTATGAATTTTCTTTCAGGGGGTGTATGTTTCGTAAGTTACCAAATCGATAAAGGAACGTTTCACCCTCCATATTTTAAAAGACTTCTTTTCGTTAGGTCTTTTAATTTAAATATTATTATGTTTGGATATGTTATTTGATATCCTTATTGATGTAAATTTTATGTCCAAGTAATAAGATACCATTTTCTCTCCCATCAACACATAATCTGAATTTTAAAGTGACGTTGTTAGGTTCTCGAATTTTTTCAAGGGAACTTCTTAACTCAATTTCAATTCTTAGGGTTAAACTTGTACTCCTTGAATATGTCGTTATATGAATATGTGTGAATGAGTTATGATTGTTTTACACTTAATATCCACTTATATTTGGTGTATTCTTCTGTCACACATAATTATGTAATTGACTTATCCTTAATCAAAGGATACCATCTTTTTAAGGGACTTCGTCTCAATCTCCTTTCATTGAGGCATATTTTGTTTTATACACAACTTTATTTTATATGATTTATAAACCCCTTTACTTTGACTTTTATTCCAAAGGAATATTTTCTCTATGAAGTGTTTTACTAAAGGACAAAAAGTATGTTTTTTAACGTACACAGTGACAACGACCTTTCCACTGCCGCGAGTATTATTTGATCTTTGGCTTCCTTAACAAGTTGTAATGTTTTTAAAAGAAAATAAATTCCATATAATCTTTTATGTATTTTGGTATTGAAAATGTTTTTTATAAAGGATTATTTTATTTCAATATATTTATATGATATATTGTGATTGAAATGTGGAAATGTTATCATCCCTTTATATTGGTTTTATGTGTTATGATTTTATAATGGTACTTGGACATTTGACGGGTGGTTACGTGATAAACCAAATGACGGGTGGTGCCACGAAAACCAGGACGGGTGGTTACATTATAACCTCCATTGAATTAGGTTTGGAAGTCGGCCGTATGGGTATTCCATTTAGTGACATGTGTGGAAGTTGACCGTATGGTTATTCCATTTAAGTATATTTATGTCCCAAGTTACCTTTATATGTTATGTGTTCTTTATATGGGTTTTATGGTAATCTATTTTGGTTACGAAAGGGTAAGTAATGATCTTTTATTCAGTGAAGAGTGTTTACTACTTAAAAACGTGGAATGTTTTACATATGATAATGTATTCAGGATTTACTTATTGTTTTGAAAAACTAACAGTTTTCCTTCTTTGTGTATCTCTTACTGAGATTTTTATACTCATCCCATGTTTTTGAAATGTTTTCCATAGGACTAAAAGATGAATTGGTTCAAGTATGGGATCAAGGAAAGACATGATATTTAAAACATGGAACTATACATGTTTCTTTTTAAGAGTTTTTATTTTATGAAATAAAGGAAAACTGAATAGAAGTGTCTACTTGGTAATCTTTTGAGATGTAATAGTTATGTCCTAATTCATTAAATCTCTAAACCTGAAAAGATCCTCAATGTGAATTATTAATTTAATTCATTATTAAGTAATGTTTTAAGTCTGGGTCCTTATAGTTGGTATCAAAGGCCGGTTTAGATAACTTTAGATGTTTGGGTATTCTTTAAGCATAAGTGACATTACCATAATGGTTGGAATTTCAGAAAGAGTCATAGTTTTTTGATAAAGTGAATGAGTTTAGGATGACATGAATAATTATATATTTTTATTTACCCTCCTCAAAAGATATTATATGATGATTTTACTGATATACTCACACTAAACCTTTTGGTTTTAGTAAATGGTTGTATCTAGCAGGCACCAATGTAACAGTGGACATGATGGAAACTGTGACGGTTTTCTAAATGAGAAACTGAATGATATGGGAGATGCATTGAGAACTCTTATGGTTATTCTCAACCAACTATCTCGAATCATGATTGACCACCTGAACCTTAGTGATTTTTATAAGGTGTAATATATGCGAGAAACAAATCCCTACAGAAGTTCAGGTAATAATCATAAAGGTAAGTGTGTTCAAAAACTTATGTGTCAAAGATGTGGAAAGAAACACATAGGGAAATGTTTCAATGGGACAAAAAGATGCTTTAGATGTGTAAATTAAGGTCATAAAGCAAGAACCTTCCATGGAAAAAAGGAATCATCCAGTTGACTCTAGGAAAGGGGATGAAGTTCTTTCTAAGGGATCAATTGAATGTTTTAAATGTGGTTTGCATGGTCATTATTCAAACACATGTCCTACGAAGATGTTTCGGGAATGGGATCACCAAGATCGTAAAAATATTTTTTTACCAATACCTAATGCCATTCCAATTGAGGATGAAGAAACATACAATGACCAATGAAAGCTATGGATTATTTCTTAACATATTTTTTCCTATTATTGAATTATTAGGATATGATTCATGATTTTGATTGTAGGAAAGAAGTATTTCAGAATAAGTTGGAAAGGAATGGTTAATAGATCATGAAGAATTTTGAATAAGTATGAAGTCAACATATAAGGGATTCAATAGTTATGGAAGATTTTAGGATGGTGAAATGCTTAAAAGTATTAAGGATATTTTGATGATGGTATTACATTAGAAGACTTTTTATAGTATGTGTAACCATGAAGTGTGATATATGAAAATTTTATTTAAGGAATAATTAACCTTTCTTTTATGGATATAGTTATAAAGAACCATTTGGGTTTATATGATCCTTGAATTTGAGGTAATTATAGGTAAATACATTTTGGGATGAAGACTGAAAGTTCTTAGATAACCTTCATTGTTAAATTATGTCTTCGTTATTTTTGATGAATTTATATTTTTGGGGAATTTATAAAATATATAGTTTTTATAAGGGACAACACGCAGACTCTGTGACAACCTATCACATCGAATGAAGTTGTGGGAATCAAACCCACAACCAAAGTGTGATTGATATTTATCGCCTACCACTGGACTACGTGAAGTCCCCGGTTAGTATGAATTATTATTTTTAGTTATATGATCTTATGAATCAGGAATAAGTTGATTTTGGGTTACCTTTGGAAATGATTAACCTATCATGTAGGATATGTGATTAGGTTAATTACTTTTCAGTATGAGATTTTAAGAGTAACTGGTGTTATTTGGAGATAAATGTTAAGATTTACCTTATTATACTATGTGATTAAATCCTTCAGAGATTTGGGTTTAAATATTAGTTTGGATTACTTTGAAACATTTTATGGATAGATTTTTATTTAATGGTATTTCTTTAACCTTTGGTTCTTTTTGTTGAATTTTGGAGATTAAGAGTAGTATTTATTTTTATAAAGGATTATCCATTTTGGGATTATCTGATCTTATACTAACAATTTTGGTATTGGTTACGGTCTAAAGACATGGGAAATATATAGTTCATATTTTGTGGATTAGTTGATTCTCAAGAAGTTGATTATAGCACTTTTAATGTGAACAAGTCATACTAAATACTCATCTTTTAGAGAAAATATGACTTGGTTTAAGAAATCTAGTAAGAGATAAAAGTCTACATGATATGTAAGTATGTTTCCTTATGATTTAGTTAAGCTCAAAAATAAATTACCCCATGAAAAGTAACATAAAAAACATTGTCTGTTAACTTTTCCTACTGGGGAATCAAATACCGTTTAACCCATCACAAGTTTGTGATTTTCTGGTGGTTAACTTTCTCCTAGACATATTTTCTATCACTCTCCATCTGAATATGATGGTTTGTTTTTCCTCCATATCCATGTTTTCATGGAATCCTAGTATCTAATCCCTCAGGTGACCTTTGTACTTATATTTCTTTCTTTTAAAGTGATATTTTTATTGACTCTTTTTCTGATGTGGGGCTTTCAATAAAACTTCCAAGACCAATTATAAAATTGCAAGGATGCAATTCCCAAAAGGGGGGAAGGATGTAACATCCCGGGTAAATAAAGAATTTTAAATTTTCATATTTAATAATATTTGAAAATTAAATATTAATATTACTTTAAAGTGGATGCTATGTTTGATAGCATACCTGATACGTAAAAATGAGTTTCTTTGAAATTTTATATTGCACACAAACAATATAATATTATTATTTTAAATGGTAGTTAACACCTAACTATTGTATTGGCGGGAATGAACAAAAATAACTAAAAAATGATTATATATGTGTGTTAAATATTTTTACAATTTTTTAAAAAATGATAGTGGCTTAAAATGTGAATGAATCCAATTTTAAGCATAAATATTCTAATATTCTTTAAAAGGTCGATTAACCGCCTTTTGATGGAGAACCCTTTTTAAATATACTTTTTTTCATTTTTATATGTTTTATTTGACAAAATAAAATCCTTCTTTAGAATCAAGACATCAAAATTTACTTTGAGTAAATTTTTGGTATTTTTCCGATAAAGTTCATTTTTTAGTGAATAGTGAAAAATGTTGTATTTTAATTCAAAAACACCTTTTAATCTAATTTATTAATATGATTAGATTTTATTTTTAACTTGTTTTAAAGTTTAATTAGAATATTTTTTTACTATTTAATCCAATATTGGTCATTGTAATTAATTTCACTTTGAAATTGGACATAAACAAATGTCAATCTTTTGATAGATATTGTTTCTTAAAAACACGCAATTTGTTTTGACAGCGGGAATTAATTATAAAATTAATTAATGCAAATTATATGTTTTGAATTTGGTAAAATTTACTTCATTTCTGAATTTGTAATATCAAATATAGCTTATGGTGAATTTTTGGTATATTTCTGAAAAACTTCAATTTTTTATGAATAGTGGAACCACTAAGTGGTAGTTAAAAAACAGATTTTTCGTTTAAATGAAATTTTACCACCTCAGTGATTTGAATTTCAAAAATCTGACATACGTGGTTATCATTAGTAAGTAAAATTTGGATCAATGTGATGAAAATAATTTTTGGTGAAGAGTAACTTTTGAGTTTTATTAACCACGATTAGAGGTAATTAGGGTAATTTAAGGTAAAAATAATGTTATAATAATATGAAATTACCTTGACATGTGTCCTAACCTTATTTTATGAGTCATGGACGACCAATAAATTCCATGGGTCAATTTGGGGACCCCATGGAGCCACTTGGGTAAGATAATGACATTAATAACTTTTTATATAATGTAAAAAAAATGTCACAAACATGTATAGTTTTACTAAAACAATTTTTACATGGGGTTATCTAAGATATCTTTTCAACTATAAATATTAATTATAAATATAAAAATATTTCCTATATAATGGTTTTTGTTTTATAATTAATATACATCATATAAATAAAATTATTTATGACACAATGATGATGTAGTGTTTACATCATTAATGAATGATTTAAATAAATAAGAAGATAAAGTTTAAAATAATATCTAAAACTTGTCAAATTCCTAATTGATGATTTTATTTCGAAAAGGGGACACCTTATATCCTACTTTAATGATTTTTTGACATTTATAAATAGAAAAACATTATATAATAAAATAACATTTTCAAGATTTCCAAAAGAGCCCCTCCGCTCCCTTATAAAAAGACCCCACATCCTACCCATTTCACATAGTTTTCAATTCATTTGTCTCACCCACCCTCTACTCAAATAAACTCCCAATATCCATCTATTAGTCATAGAATCCTTACCATAGTCAAAAAGCACTTCAAGGAACCCTTTTGGTTCAAACCAAGGGGAGTTACCCAATTTAAAGGTAATGTCTTCTCTTATGTTCTTTTGTTTTATTTTTCTTCTACAACCCCTTAAACTCTTTTTATTCCATTTTTTGTAACAAAACCAGTATATTAAATATACTATGATGTTCTTATGAAATGGATTCGAGCTAAACTTACACATACCTCCATCTAATGGGTGAAGAACATACTGTTTCTGTGAACGGCGAACTACTGCTTCACGAAATGATGATTGTTCAATTATATCCTATAGCCTCTCATGGTGGCCATTAAGACATCACTATATTTATATATGATATATATTATGTCTATTTTTTCCTTATTCTTATTTATTTTTCATTTATGTCATACCTTTATGGTTTCCGTAATGGGTAAACGCGATGATTTCATTTTAGGAAGTGCGGACTACCACCCCCTCAAAGTGATTTGAATCGTTAATGTCATATGTGGGATGTATAAAGGATTTATTTAATGATATTATATATGATATTATACTAGAATTATGATATAAATTTATATCATAATGTTTTCATTCCATTAAATGCGAAATATAATTGAAAGTAGCGTTCATGTGTACGTACAACTTACCATCTCCATGAACGGTGCATTTCATTTCATACCTTAAAATGATATGTACTAGTATAAATACATATATACACTGGATATATATCATATATATGATATCTAAATAATGTATATATTTCTGGAGATAATTTATATTTTACTACATGAACAACTTGTAAATATAAGAAGTTCAATTTGACTCAAGTACCAAATATCGACTAAACGACCATTATTAACTTAAATGATTACATATGTTTATAACATGGTAATAAGTTATACAAAAATAATAATAAACTTGAAAAAGGTTCTTAAGAAATTATAAATTATCTTAAGTTTATCATTCAGGAAGAACAAGGAACATACAAGCGAGTCAAGTCAGACACGTGGTAAGGGATCCTACCTCTCTCTTTCTTTTTAAGTACTCTCTTTTACGTCACTTATTTTAATATCCTCTTTCTTATATTGGGGAATTTTATTTTATATTCCTCTTACTTTAATTTTTTTTTCATATTATGAGAGACTCTATTTGATCTCAGCAATTCATTTTTGGATGTTTTAAATGGCACTGTTAGGCTGTCGATTTTTCGTAAAGGATTTATTATCCCACTTTTAATTATATGAGATTGCTATTGTTTGCCACTTATTTATTGCATGTTTTGTATTTTATAATGTAATTTGATATATATATTATATTTATTATATTTATATTCATGGTATTCTATGATTCATTTGGTGGTTATTATCTTTTGGTCATACGACTAGACTGATTACAGCGAGGTAAGGGGTTTTTCAACTCACTTTTATTCCCGTGAGATTCATGCTACATTTGCCACAATTTCCTTTTGTGTGGTGTATGTTCTGGCCATGATTGCATTCTTTGTTTAATGTACATTAATTTATGGGTATTTACATCTTCATTGTATGATCCTTCTTTCATGGGGTGTATGTTTTGTAAGTTACCAAATCGGTAAAGGAACCTTTCACCCGCCACTTTTTAAAAGACTTATTTTTTTATGTCTTTTAATTTACATCTTATTATGTGTGGATATGTTATTCTATATCCTTATTGATGTAAATTTTATTTTCAAGTTACGAGATACCATTTTCTCTCTCATCAACACATTTTCTAAATTTTATGGTGACGTTGTTAGGCTGTCAAATTTTTTCAAGGGAACTTCTTAACTCAATTTCAATTCTTTGGGTTAAACTTGTACTCCATGAATATGTCATAATATGAATATGTGTGAATGATCTATGAGTGTTTTACACTTAATATCCACTTATATTTGGTGTATTATTTTTTCACACATAATTTTTTAATTGATTTATCCATAATCAAAGGATACCATCTTTGTAAGGGACTTCATCTCAATCTCCTTTCATTGAGGTATATTTTGTTTTATACACAACTTTCTTTTACACGATGTATAAACCCCTTTGACTCTGACTTTTATTCAAAAGGAATATTTTCCCTATGAAGCGTTTTACTAAATGAAAAAAAGTATGTTTTCTTAAAAAACGGGGTGACAATGACATTTCCGCTGCCGCGAGTATTATTTGATCTTTGGCTTCCTCAATAAGGTGTAATGTTTTTCAAAGAAAATAAATCACCTACACTCTTTTATATATTTTGGTATTGAATATGGTTTTGATAAAGGATTATTTTATGTCAATATATTTAGATGATATATTGTGATTGAAATGTGGAAATTTTATCATCCCTTTATATTGGTTTTATGTGTTATGATTTTATAATGGTACTTGGACATTTGACGGGTGGTTACGTGATAAACCAAATGACAGGTGGTGCCATGAAAACTAGTACGGGTGGTTACATTATAACCTCAAATGCATTGGGTATGTAAGTTGGTCATATGGCTATTCTATTTAGTTACAGGTGTGGAAGTCGATCGTATGGTTATTCTATTTAAGTATATTTATGTCCCAAGTTACCTTTATATGTTATGTGTTCTTTATATGAGATTTATTGTAATATTTTTGGTTATGAAAGGGTAAGTAACGATCTTTTATTCATTGAAGAGTACTTACTACGTCAAAAATGTGGAAAGTATTACTTATGATAATGTATTCATGATTTACTTATTGTTTTGAAAAACTAACAGATTTCCTACTTTGTGTATCTCCTACTGAGCTTTTTATGCTCATCCCAAGTTTTTGAAATGTTTTCCACAAGACTAAAAGATGAATAGGGTCATGGCTGGGATCAAAGAAAGACATGATATTTAAAACATGGAACTATACATGTTTATTTTTAAGAGTTTTTATTTTATGAAAAAAATGGGAACTGATTAGAAGTGTATACTTTGTAATATTTTGAGATGTAATAGTTATATCCTAATTATCTAAAACTCTAAACATGAAAAGATCATCAATGTGAAATATTCATTTAATTCATGATTATATAATGTTTTAAGGTTGGGTCCTTATATAATTAGTAAATAAAGGTAACCAATCCATGGAAATTAAAATTATTTTTGTAAGTGATCTTTATCATAAGAATAAATTTGAACATATTCTTAAGTATTTAATTGTTTTATAGCTAGAAAATTTGGGGTAACAAAAGAATTTGGAATATGAAGAAAATAGGAATATTGTATCATCAATTTTTCTGAGTTAATGAATAATCCACCATAAATAATTAATATAAAATTTAAGGTGATGAAATTCATGGTACCCCAGAAGATTGCTGCATGAAATGATAATGACAAATCTATAAAGAAAAGTAATATTAGACGTTTCAATTTATAAAATGTTTCTTAATCCTATTTCTCTATCTTTTGAGCAACGTATGATCCACCATATTCCCATGAATATACCAATTAAATTATATTGAATATTGAAATTAAAGGTGATGATGTTTAGGTAGAACCATGATGTAGATGATGATGATGGTTATTCATGATTCTTTAAAATAAGAACTAAAAAAGTTGTTCTGATTAAACATGGTGCTCCAACATTGGATATTAAAAGTCCTGAGAATTGAAGGCATATTAAATTCTTAAGGTACGTCTTATATACTCCATTTTCCATACAAAAATAGAAATATAAATATAAAAGTGGAAATTTGAATTATTGATGAAAAAGTATGAATTATCCTACAATGTCAGAGAAACCAACCCATTTTTTCTTAAATATGTTTTATATATTTTTATATATGGATATATGAATATAATTTGAATGAAAATATTACAAACCTTGTCTTGAAAGAATATTTTCTCAATGTTTTCAAGACATGATAAATTTCATTGATAGATTTAATGTTTGAGTGAATTACTCTTATTTTTATACCAAACATGGATCACAAAAACATATGGATTATAGATTTAGAACTTATTTTATTAATTAAATTGTTTCCATCCTTACCTAATAAAGATACATGTTTATATTCATTAAAATAGTTGAAAATAATATAAAAAGAAAATTTGTGAGGAATGTTTCTCTCTCCCCCCAATATTTCACTAAAAGTGGAAAAAATTCAGAAACTTTTGGGGGAGATAAGTTTGTTACCTAAATTATTTCCTTAGAAGAAGGATACTTTTAATTTATTATTAATAATGGGATAAGAATCATATTGACCATAAAGAAACATTGGTGCTAACAATAAATAGAAAGGGGGGATTAAAATTCCAATCAAATGATAATGATATTCTATTGTATATGTTTTCAAAAGATTTTTTAAAATTCAATGAGGATATTGAAGGTAATGGTTCCTTAGGTTAATTTTCCAATAATAAATATGGAATTTAAAGGTAAAGGTTCCTATGGAATTATTGTATGATGTTTTTGTTGTCAGATATAGGATAATTTTTGTAAGAAGTAGAATAACTGTCTAAGATTTATGTCAATGAAAAAATAACTACAAGTAGATAATTAGGATGGATATGTATATTGATGGAAGTAATACTAAATGTAAAACCATAGAAATTACAACATTTAATAATGAGTTGTTGTAGAATTTTATAAATTTATCTTATAGAGGATAGGAACGTTTCCTTATGGGTTCCATGTAAAAGTTAGGAAACCTTCCTAATGTCTTAATAATTATGGATATCAAATTTTCCTTATTAAGTTAGATGATGTTGTGATGGTATTCAATTTCCTAGAATCATATATTTTCTCATGGTCCTTTATTGAATCCTAAGGGAAAGATAGAGGTTTCCAAACTAATGGTGATGGTTTATGGTTAGAGATCGTAGATTATTGGACCTATATGATTATATAGAGAATCTATCGTTTGAATAATGTGTAACAAATATACACAGTTTCCATTTTAATGTTTTAGTAACTAGTAATGCAATGTTATTAGATAAAAGTTTTGTAATAATACCTATACTGAACCAAACTTCTCAGATATAAATATTAAATCTTAGTAGATTAATATTTATTACATAATGTTACAATACTTGGTGTAATCAAGTCAGTCTACTAAATTTGGAAACA
This sequence comes from Viscum album, assembly GCA_963277665.1. Taxonomy (NCBI): domain Eukaryota; kingdom Viridiplantae; phylum Streptophyta; class Magnoliopsida; order Santalales; family Viscaceae; genus Viscum; species Viscum album. The sequence continues at coordinate 413,581,231 of OY728153.1, read as the reverse complement.
AGGAAACATAAATAATCGGTCTTTAAGTGATATGGGTCATCTAACAAAAAATTATTCATAATTAGAGACCTTATTAAATATAACATACATAATAAATTTCATCATTACCTAGGGGAATAAACCATATTAATTGGTGATCTTAGATACTCATTAATGGTAAAAAAGGGAGATATGTAAAGATAACATCATTATAAGTGTATGAGGACATGATCATGTCATTTAAAAACCATTCATTTCCTAGGAATGATCATAATCAACCAGTCATGGTATAATTACTAGTAGTTAATAATACATGAATTATAATGTAATCAACGAATAATAGCCATAAGAGCATAACATTGGCATACGACATAAAATTGTGGAATAAATAAAATCATAAAATATTATTTCCTTAATAGTCAATGATAATTTCCAAGGCTATTATAGTGGATTGGGTTAACTCCTCATTCTATTTTTGTGATTAAGGATCACTCCCAAAACTATAATTGTGAAAAATTCCCCTTACTAAACTAGGTTCACTCAACATTCCATACCAATTTATCCAATCATATTTTAATCTTTTACAAATGCACTAAAAATAGATATATTTCCCACCCATATCATAATGAAAATAATACATATTTATTATAAATGATCAAAAAACATTAATAATATCAAAACCCATTAAAAAATGGTTTTCAAAAACATTGAATTATAACATAACCTATGAGAAATAAATAGGTTTCATAATATTTTCATCATTTAATAAAATCATAACCAATGAAAAAAAGTGGTTTTTATAAGCATTTTTTCATGATATACCCTATGGAAGAAGAATTAGGTTTAATAATCATATAATCATGGTATAACCCATGGAAGAGAAAAAAATTTTGAAAACATATTTTATTTATAAACACAAAACATTTATAAGAAGAATAAGAATATTAACCTTTGATGATATCCATATTGAATAATAATTAAAATTTAAGGGACTCAGATTATATGGAAAATAATTTTCCAATATAACATGAAATATTTCTTGAGGAAAATAACCTTTTAGATTTTAGAAAATTATTTTTAAAACACAAAAAAAATTCAAAATAATGTTTAATAAAGAAAAAAATGGATACATATAAAGGAATTATAGAATAAATTTAAAAAACTTCTTGGGGAAAGTTTTATTTCAACATTGAAAACACTTTTGAAAATATAAAACATTCCTAAAACCAATTTATTTTAAAATAAAACTTAAATATTAAAACTAAAGCATTAATAATAGTCTAAAAATTTTCATGTGAAAAATAAAATTCCCACATTGAAAAATACCTTTCAAATAATAATTAATTCTAAAAATACCTTGATTTTAAATTTAATTTTTAATCATATAAAGAAATAATTAAAAGTTATCTAAAACATTTCATGAGGAAAATAACCTTGATTAAACAAAATCTTTAATAAACAAAATACATAAAATATTTTTGAAATACTTTTCTATGAATATAAACTTGAATAAATATAATTTAATCATTATAAAATTGTGTGGTAATGATGACTCAGAATTCCATAAATATCTTAAATGATAAAAAAATATTCCTTTCAAAATTTAAGAAAACTCCAAGGGTCCCTTATTTGTAAAACGACATGAATATTCCTGTCAACACATTTCGAAAAACATAAAACATGGAAAATATAATTAATAAATAATTTCAATATTGTTAAGAATAATTATGAAAACATTTTTAGAAAATATGGTTTTGAAAAAAGAGGTTTTTCGATTGAAGAGTAAAATACATTTGATTATTCATAATACCATTATTTTGAAATATCGAGTATATGAAGAGAAGAAATTGAATATAAAAAAATATTCATTAAATAACTATATAATAATAAAATACAGTTTTTATTTTATATGGATCTTAATATTTTCTCATCGAAATTTTAAACATGAAAAACCCAATAAACAATGAGATTTTATTATAAAACAGTTACCACTTTTGTAACATTGAATTATAATCAAAATTAATGAATAAAATTAAGTGAATATTAAAATGTCATAACATTAAATAAATTCATTATATTTCATGTCAATGTGACTTTATGTACTCCTTAAAAAATTTATATTTTTATAACACAACACACTTCTTAAAGAAGGTAAATTGAGAGAAAAATCCTTTAATGATTTGGTAACATTTATATAGTAACACCCATGAAATTATGATACACAAATGGATATGTTAATCACAATAATTTTCAAGAAAATATTCATTAAAAAAATTCATGTGTAATTTACAAACCACATAAAATAAATAGGTTTTGAATATGACACGTCTCTCACAATAGTAAAAGGTGCGGCAAAATTCCCATAACATATGTCTTGACCACCATTGTACAAATTTAAAACTATTATATATTAAATATAATTTTATTATAAATATCTTAAATAAATATAATTATGTATTTTATACCATATATTATTTTCATATTCCTTTTTTATCAGTTTATTATTAATTCCATCTTAATTTCATGTTTTAGGAAATAACATTTTTTCCTTGTTTGTTTTGATTTTGAAATTTTGGTAACCATAATTTGATAGTGGTTAGATAATATATATGATACTAAAAATTATATAAATATCATATATATTAAATGTATGTGTATTTATATTAATCCATAAAATTTTGGGATAGAAAATTAAATACACTATTTATGGAGACGGTAGGTCGTACATATGCAAGAATGCTATTTACATTTTCTTGACAAATGAAATGAAATAATGGAAAGTAAAATATATCAAATACATATTCATATTTATCTCAAATATATGAGATATATTAATTAAATTTACCCTAATTACCTTACATGATAATTGTTAATGAAAAACCAATCACATCACTTCCCAAGCTGATAGTCTGATGTACACACAAACAACATTATCGTATCCCCCAAAAAATGGAAATATATCAGGTATATGTGATTTAAAATTTCTAAAAGTATATTTTTGTTATAAATAACATATATATCCATCATCATACCCAACATTAAAAGGTTTTGATGGAAAATATGTCACATCATTTTGTGAGGTGGTAGACCACCATACTAATAAGTGACATTATCATCTCACATTCTAAGTAAGAGGAGATACAAGTAGGTTAATAAAAAAGTATAATAACATCTAATAATTTTTAATATACTATGGTTATTATAATATCATAATTTAATATTTTTTAAATTAGGTGGAGGAAGAAATAAAATTAAATTCTCAGCTAGGGACGTTACCTCTTCTTCAGACAACTACTTTTAGTTTGAACAAAAATCCTTCCACGGATAGATTAATGACCCTAATAATTATTATAGTATGAGTATAGGGAATCATATAAGTCATTTGTGTAGTTATTTTCTGAACCAAACAGTTTTACAAGTGTTAATATGAGAGGATATGAGGTGGCCTTTTATAAGTGAGGTGAGTGGCACACTTGTAATTTTTGAAATGAAAAATGTTTACCAAAGTTTTTATCATTCAAAAATGATAAAAAAAAATAACCATTATAAATACTATAATATATAATGTATAAATATTTCCAAAAATGTTATTTTATAGGTTTCTATGACATTTTAACCCTTATCATTTTAGGATAACCCCTTGTAAAACCATTTTCACCATCACTATGGTAATTAATTATTAATGATTTTAATATTAATGATGGTAAAAAATAATTCACCATATTAGAAAATATAAAATATTATGATATCAAAAATTTAATCCCTTTTTCCAAATTGCATTCATAGAACCACAAAATTTTATTTTAATTTTAAACTTGCATATGTGAAGAAAAGCGGCGTTTCAAAGAGAAAATATCAGAATTTTTAAAAAAAATTATAAAAAAACTCAATATGAAATTTATCAAAGCTCCCTAAATTTAATTTATAGATATCAATTTTGACTAATTATACTTTAAAAACCATCTTATATTTTTTTATGTTTTTAGAATCTTTAAAAAATGAAAATTCTAAATGAAAACAAGTTCTTCACATTATTCATTGAAACATTTATGTTCTTGAAAAATTCTAAAAGATTACACTAAAGATAATTTTTACATTATGATTTAAAAAATGAATTTATTTTTATAAAATTCTATTTCTCAAATTTTCAAGAATTAATTTGATAAATTAATGTGTACAATGTGATAAAACTAATTTTTAGAAAAAAATATATTTTTTAGCATGAAAATTTATTTATTCTTGTCTCGTACATAGACAAAAAGTAAGAATAATTATATAAATTTGATTGAATATATAATAAATAAATTTTTTTACAATAATTAAATAAATTATTTTTTTGATTCGTTGAAGTAAATTGTGTTTGTGAACATAAAAATAGTTTTTTTAGTAAATGTTTTCCTATATTTTAAAATAGTTTTTCATTTCAATTATAATTAATTGTTCACAAAATAATTCATTATATATAAATTTCTAAAATATCTATTTTCATAATTTATTTAATTATATTCATACTCACCATTCTATTGTCTAGGTGATAAATATCATAATAATTAATAATATTTTAATATTATGTCTTCTTTTATTGAAACATGGTGTTGCGTGTAATATAAGATAAACTTGGTGTTTCATGAAATAAAAGATAAAAAAATTTGTTTCATGCAATATAAAATATCTAATATAGTAAAATTATTTGAAAAAATATATTTCACAAAATCCTTGGGTGTTACAATATACACCCTTAAAATTAAATTTCTCCCTCTAAATTCATCACTTTGGTACCATAAAATGAGGATACTTCTACCTCATTACTTCCTCATGTTCCTATGTAACATCCCCAAGATGGTGGTTTTCCCCTATATATTGACTAAGTGAGTGATTTTCTTTATAAAACATTCTCAGTATCTTCCAAAATCTACACCAATTATTCCTCATAATAAATTTCATTCTATAAGATAATGATCTTTGAGAATACTACATGTGATTGATTAGGTATGTACATCATCAAGATATTTACATGGAAAACGTCATGAACCAGAGAGTGGTTCGGTGTATCTTCCAAGAGGAAATTTAGGATCCCAATATGATCATTATTTTTAACGGGACAGATATACATATCTCTTAGTTTTCCCTTAATTATTACATAGAGAAAATCATATAAAACCATTCTCTCCAACTTCAAATTCTAGATCATGTCTAAAATTATCAACAGAAAATTTATATTAAATTTGTACTTCCCTTACATTTTTCGGAATGGCACTAACCATCTCATCCATTTAATTATCTTGATCTAGTCAAAATATCTTTATTTTAATAATAAAATTCTATTTTTTTAAATTTATATACTTTATTCCATAAAGTCATTCATAGGGATCCATCTAATTGTAAAATGAAAGAAATTATTATAAGAAAATTTATCTAAAGTAACTCATTTATCCAAAATAGAAAGTGAATTCAAATAATAATATATGATCATATCCTATAAGGTTTTAATTATTCTCTTATACTTACTAACTATTTGATGAAGATACACAGTGATGAAACTAAACTCAGTATCAAGAGCAAGCTAGTGACTTCATCAAAAATTTGAGGTAAACCTTGGATCATGGTCAAATATAAGTGATTATGGAACTCCATGAAAATTTACCACTCCCTTAATTTATATTTTGGATAGAGGATCCAAAGGGAAAGATTCTATAATATAAATGGAGTGTTCTTACTTCTTAAGGTGATCAATACAGTCAATAATTACATCAACATTAAATATAAGATACAACGTAGAGTTTATTAATAACATTAATTATATTTATATAAATTTTAAAGTCATGCCTCCTTGAATAAATTTCTCACTAATACATATAAAAAACCAAATGGTTTTATTATAATAAATGACTCTTAAAATATCCTTAATATATATAAAATATCATCACATGAAACTTCAATAAGGGTTTAAATGAATTTCAACTTATGATCAATCGTAAAATTATAAATCCATTATGGTATATATGCCAATTAATTTAATCTTACATTGATACATATAAACTTCCAAAATATAATTTATCCTTTATTCCATATACAATCTATTATATTGTACCAAAAACATTTTCATTGAAATATTGGTTTCATACTTGTATGGATATAATATCAAATGTGATTTAATTATTCAAGAATAAATTTTGTTTGAGATAATCACATGAATGTTCACTAAAATATGAACAATAATATTTTTATAGTCCTCATTTATACAAAATCAAACATTAAATTCACAAATAATGGGGGTGAGATAAGTATTTTCTAATAATCATGATTCACATCATCTTATATTATTGTATATGATGTCCCTTTTTTCCTTTTTTAGAGGTTATCGTGGATTATCATCCACATTATACCTTTTATTGGGGAATTTATTCAAATAATTACCAAAATCAATGCACTTAAAACACTAAAGTGTGGTAAGTTCATTATCTTGAGCTCAATCTCAATTAATTTCATTGACTAACGTCATCACATCACTTTTATATTCTATTTATTTATTTCCATTCTTCCCACACTTGTAACATCCTCTGATTCCTTTCAGGAATTCAATTAAGTTCTTCTTCAAAAAAAATTGCATGTATGTAAGTTAAAAAAATTTCACCAAGTAATTTATTCAAGTTCTCATGAGTCTCAATCTGCCTATTTATATCAAAACCATGGTAATGGTAGAAATATTCTATTCCAATTTCTACCTCCAACAGAAATCAAATTAATTATTCATAACTACTAAAGTCTATTATATAAAAACCCTTTAAATTGCTTGGTATTAAGACATCAATTAATAAATTAGTTTTTATTTATTTTATACTGATTAATCTATAATCTACCATGAAAATTTTGTAAAATTATCTTTTTATGTACCAATACATGTCACATACATCTATTTTATCTCGAGAAATTCATTCTTTAAAATTTTCAAAGAACACAATGGAATTAATTACTGAATAGTATCCTCTTAAAAACATCATCCCATTATATGTATTCACCCTTGGATTGAATTATTAATAAGGTTCAACCATTTTTCTCTATTACCTTCCAAATGATAGACATTCCAAATGAATTTCTCATAATCCAAACACTATAGAATTGAAAATATATATTTAGTGGTACTAATCCATTACTTTGTAAATATTGGAATTGTGGACCCACTAAGAGAGGTTGAATTATTCCCCATGAATTCCAAAATAGAACCTTTCTCCCTCTAGTTCCCATTTTATTATTCAGAATGATTCAGATATTGGTAATGTATTAAGGGAATTACAATGAGGTTTTTCATTCTAAATCAAATAAAATTTGGTTTCTCATGAGGAAAATCATTTCATTATATATTTCAGGAATAAAGAAAATTATTTATTTGGATTCAAAATATTTACTAAAACCATAATGAAAAGTGTGATAAACACTAATCATTGTGGAAACCACGCAATATGGAAAAACTTATTGATATTATATCAAAATCACGAAACCTTTTTCCAATATATGACACCCTAGGCTTAATGTAATTCATTAATTGTCATTAGTTAAATCATTCATGATGTTTCATAAAGTGTTTTTGAATTTTCAAAAGATATCCCTCAGGAGTGTCAAACTAGGAATCTAGAAAGGCCAATTTTTATGCAACAGTTCATGATCGAGTCCATCTAAATGAACCCTTTTTCATGTCATTACCACTAGGTACCTCTGTACCATATCCACAAAAACATTTAGATTCTAGATAGGAATTTAATTTATTGGAAACCACTCACTCTATCCTTTATAAAATACTAGTAAATTTTAATATACATTGAATTATCCATATACATATCCTTATACATATCCTAGAATATATCCTTAGAAATTTCAATGAGGATATCAATACATTTTTTTATCCTTGTTCAAAAAATGAAATTAAACAATTATCTGATACAAAATAAAAATAACCAAACATCTCATACCAAAATATTACTTATTAATATATTATTATTCATCATGAAACTTAACAATCCACTTCCTGATTGTATATTTACAGTGCATTTGGAAACATTCACACATAATCAACTATTTAACAGATGAGATATGTTATCTCCCAAGAATTTCATCATAAATATAACCCTTACTAAACATATCATACATAACATATTTCTTCATGAATTGGGGAAAGGAAATATACAAAATAGTGATATCAAATACTCATTAAGGGTAAACAAGGGAGATACATAAATATAACATGATCATAAGGGTATGATAACAAGAGAATGTAATTTGAAAAAGAAACCATGAGTATTAAATATCATAATCTTGAGTCGTGGCATAAATATTGGAAGTTCAAAACAAATAAATCATACAGGATTTAGAGAACATTATCTATAATATGATAAAATTGGAATAAAACCTATAATAATGACATACACATAATAATAAAATAATTTTTTCCTTATTATTCAAGTCTCATTTAAATGGATATTATAGTGGAATGAGTTCACTCCCCAAGCCATCGTAGTAGTCGTGGTTCACTCCCATGATTATAATAGTGGAAAAAATTTCTTAATAAATTGGCTTCACTCCCCATTCTAACCCTACTTATCTCTTGATAATTCTATCTTTACTCAATGGATTAGAAGGAGTTATTGGTCACACACATCTCATTATTAAAATCTAACATATATGTTTCAGATGTTCAAAAAATAGTCATCCTATTAGAACCCATGAAAATATATTGGTTTCATAAAATTTTCAACGTAATATAACCTATTTAAAATAAATAGGATTCATAATAATTTCATCATTTTAAAATATCATAACCTATGAAAAAGTAGTGGTTATTATTATCAGTTTATCATGGTATAAACCACAAAATAGAAATGAATTTAATTAAAATATTATAATCATAAATATAACCCATTCATAAAAAGAATAATAATTGTATCATGGGATCATATATTTATTAAATCATAAGTGACATCAATAGATTTCATCTTATATGTAAAATGAATTTAAAATATCACTAGGAATACTTCATGAGGAAAATATCATTTCCACTTTGAAAACCCCTTTTTTAAACTTAAATCATATTATAAAACATTTTTCATTATAACTACCTTTGAATCCTATAAAATAATGTTTCAAAATAATTTTAAAAATTTCTTGGGGAAAATATAATTTCCTCTCTAAAAAAAATTTCTTAAACCTAAAAAATGTTAAAAACTTTTTATTTGAAAATAACATTTGAAAATTATAATGGTAGTTTAAAAAAAAATTTAAGACATTTTTTGATGAAAATAAAATTTCTAATTTGACGAATAATTTTTAAAATATAAGGTATTTTCAAAATAATATTTATTGAAAATAACCTTTAAATATTATAAATGAATAATTAAAATAATTTAAAATATTTATTTGGGAATGTAACCATTATAGAAAATTAACTTTTAAAAATAAAAAATCATAAATTATTATAGAAATTCTATTCATTGAAAATAAATTTAAAATATTATAATGTAATATTTGAAACTTTTTGTGGCCATTGTGGTTGGAAATTTTGTATATGAAATACATGTTAAAACAAATATTCCTTTTAAAATTTTGGAAAAATTCAATCGATCCTTGTATCAAAAATGAAATGAAGATTCCCAAAAAAATATATTGTAAAATTTAAAACATGGGTAAAACATATTTAATCAATATTTTTTAAAATGTTAATAAATTTAATTTTTTTAGAAAACATGGTTTGGGGTGAAAAATGTTTCTCAAACAAAGAGTGAAAGAAAGATGATTTTTCTTCCAAACATTATTTTTTTCTCTTGGGTACACAAATAGAAGAAAATTAATGAAAAAAATTATTATCATGACATAAATAGAGAAGAATTAAATTCATTTATTTCTTGAGATTTTTATTGTTATATTTCATAATCATAATCATAAAATAAACAATCCTAATAAATTATGATATTGAATCATAAAATGATTATGACTTTAATAAATTTGAATTATAAAACTCAAAAAATAATAAAATTAAAAATAATTTTAAATATCATGACAGTAAATTCATTTCTAATATTCATGTCAAATGGTATGTATATACACCTCATAAAATAATATAGATTCATAATAGAATCTATGTCTCAAAAAAGTGAAATTGAGATAAAAATACATTATCATGTTTGTTAAAGTTAAACTATAAATAAAACTATATAGAGGTCCTAAATGGATATGTAAATACAACTAACATTCATGATTATAATTATAATATATATTTATTTGTATTTTTACACCATATAAAAGAAATAGTTCGTGCATATGGAATGTGTCTCATAGAAGTAAAAAAGGGAGAAAAAATCCATTACAAAAACTATAGAATTACTTTATACACATCTGTATATATTTTATAATAAATAAATGTTTATTAAAGAAATTTTATAGAACCATATTATTATATATTATACCATATATTATTTTATTATGACTATTTATTGAGAATTAAATGTTTAAGTCGTGTTTTGTGTAATAATTGAGTTGTTATTTGTGTATATTTTGATTTTTTTTTCATTACCCGTACTTTTATCATGGTTAAATCATAAATTTCTTTTTAATGATATAAATATCATATATATTAATTATATATGAATTTATATTTATTCATTAATTCAATAGATGAAAATTAAATGCATTGTTCTTGGAGATGGTAGGTCGTACGTACGCATGAACGATGTTTATATTTTCTCAACTGATTAAATTAAATAATTGTAATCAATATATTAACATTAAATAATAATTTTTATGTCATAAATATGTCATATATTAATTAAATTTACACAAATTATCTTCCATGTACAGTGTTCATAAAAAAATTAATCACATTGCATCACGAGGCAGTAGTCTACTATACACACAAACAACGTCATCGTATCCCCTAAGGCATAAAAATTAATATTTTATATGTGATATCATAATTTAAAAAGTATATTTATGTTAAAAATATCATATAAATATATATATATATTATTCCTCATCAAACCCAACCTTGATAATTGTTGTTGGAAAAAGTTTTGAATTAGTTCATGAGGTAGTTGTTTGTCGTACAAATGATCAGTGTTATCATTTCCAAATTAATGGAAGAGAAGATATATGTAGGTAAGTCGCATAGTCTGAAAAAATATCATTATATAGAAGATAATTAGGATATTATATTATCTTGGTTTAATAATATATCAAGGAGGTTCATGAAGAAATAAAATGAAATGCTTGGTTAGGGACGTTAAATATTTTTCAAAAAACTTCAATCCGTTTTCAAAAAATTCCTTATCAAGTAGTCTTTCTAACACAAATAATAAATATATGATGATATAATACAATTAAGGAGGAAATATAGTAATTTGTTTCTGAAAATAATGGTTTTTGATAGTTTTGAATGGATATGAGATGGGTGGATTTAATAAGTGAGGTGAGTGGCGCACATGTAATATTTTAAAAGAAAAAAGATATACCCAGAATTTTCCCATTAAACGTGGATAAAATTGAACAATTGTTTATAATAAAATATATACAGTCGTAATATGTCCATAAAATTATTTTTTAACATGTTTATAGGTCATTTTACCACAATCATTTTAGTGTAATCCTCGGTAAACTCATTTTCACCTTAACCATGTCAATTAATTTATATAAGTTTTACCATACATAATCATCAGAATTATGTCAAAAATATTATTATATTACAAATTATTATGATTCTAAATATATACTCCATTTTTTAAAATTCCTTACATAGAAGTGTAAAACAATAATTTAAAATTAAACCCACAAAAGTGATGAAAAATCGGTTTTCCATAAATAACATCTTCTAAAGATTAAAAATATTTTAGAAAAACATCCAACCTCAAATTTAATAAAATAAAATAAATTTTAAATATATATATATATATATATATATATATACAATTTTACAATTAAAATCTTATTAAAAAAATTAAATGTTTTTTAAATCATTACATTAAAAGACAATTCTTAATAAAACAAAGTATTTTTCACTATTGATAGAAAGCTTTATATTCTCAGAAAATAAAAAACCCACTACCTTAAGATAATTTTTACATTATTATTTCAAAAATTAATTTAAAAAATTTCAAATAAATTTTTTCAACTTTTAAAAATTATTTTTCAAAATCTATTTTCTGAATCTGATAAAACAACTTTTTAGAATAATATATTTTTAAGCATAAAATTTAATTTCTTCTTATATTATTCCTTAAAAATGGATATGATTATTGTTAAAAACTTTATTCAATATATAACATATATATTTAATTAAAATAAACCACCAAAATTTGTTAATTTATTTATTGGGGGAAAATGTTTGTGCAAATTAAAATAATTTCCAGTAAAACATTTCCTTTATTTTCAAATAGTATTTATATTCATTTCTAATTAATTTTTCACCAAAAAATTATTTATATATAAATGTGTAAATAACATATTTTCATATATTATTTAATCCTATTCATGCATATCATTCCAATTCTAAGGTGAGAACTCTCATATTAAATAATAATATTTAAATAGTATGTGATGGTTCGTTAAAACTAGGTGATGAGTGTAACTTATGGTAAAATCCATGTTGCATATAATGTTAGATAAAATTTATGTTACATGTAAATAAAAATATTTTAAATATTAAATTGTTTTAAGAAAAATTATTTCTCTAAATATTGGGGTGTTATAATACCACACAAATGAGTTTTGACATATTTGTATAACAGGTGACAATTCAATAGATGAAGTAAAATTTTGATTTATGATGTTTCAGTTGCTAATGTACCATGTTCAAACTATGATATAGTGATTATTGTAACAATGATTCAATATATTTGGAATAAATCTGATGGAATGAGTCTACCGAACACAAATTTAGTCTAAATCTTCAAAGAAGATAAATATTTTGTTGCAAACTATATGGTTATTGAATTAATGAATACACATATAATGTTATCGTATAAAGTTTATCAGTTTGAGTTTTATCAATTCATGTTTTTGAATGATAGAGATATGTTCCCACCATGAGAATAAAAATTATTATTGATCTTTATAAAGATAAATAAGTTTATAGGTCCTAAGATTAAATAGAAAGAAATATTTTGAGAAATATAATGAATAATTCAAGATATTAATATGAAGTTCTATCAAACATCCATCAATTATATCATAACCATCATAGGAATACTACTTTTATTAGTTATATATATTGATTAACTTATTTATCAAATGGTATGACTTTTTAATTTCAATAGAAACACTACATGATGAATTATATGTAAATTCATAGGATATATCAAACTGACATCATCAGGTTCAAAATTTCATGAAGTTGAATTTAATTGAGTCTTTCATGCTAAGTTTTCTATGATATTTTCAGAAGTGGTAGGATGGAATGTACTAGAGATGAAACTATAACTGATAAAATTATAACAATGTTGTAGTAGCTGACTCATTTTATGACCAATAGTGTTCCTTCCATAGAGAATAATAGTGATCCAAAATGTGGTGTAACAATTGTAGAGTGTTTCATGTGAAAAAACATCCATCATTCTATAGAACCAATAATCCATTTTTTAAGAAATTGACATTTTCCTTATAAAATTTATTTCATTATTAGAGATGTAATGAAATAGATAAGTAATTCACAAATGTTTATCATCTCATGGGGGCTTCAGATCGATGTTGTAAATGATTAGAAACATTAAGGATAAGTAGAAAATGATGATAATAGAGTGGAAGTTTTTCATAGTATATTTCCTAGAATAATATTTTCCTTATAAAAAATAAGTTGGTATGGATATACAATTCACGAGTCTAAGAAAAAAATGAAGAGAATATATATATATATATATGTGTGTGTGTGTGTGTGTGTGTGTGTATGATGATAACTTTATAATGATATTAATTCATGTTGCGAAATATATACAAAATATAAAGAGAAAGATTGACTATTTCCTTAATGTGATTAAACAAATTCTTCAAAGGGAACCGGTCTCCCAAACATTTAAATCATATGAATATATAATGTTGTGTTCTATCAAGATAGAAAAGAATTATCAAATTCTTATGAATGGAAATAAATAAAAGAAGATGGTGCAAGATGAAAAAAACATAATAAAGAGAAATTTGAATTTTAAAACATATGATACTTATGGAAGGTAAAACATTGGTTCTTTATTAAAAGGAAAATAAATTTTCTTCATGTATATAGAAAAATTCCACCATTATCATGAATTAAACTTTATTGTAGAATCCATTAAATGCTATGATTTTACTATAAAGATATGGGACATGATTCGAACCAATGCCCCAAACATCAAGGGAATATTCCATTAATGAATCCAAAATGAGAATTCTAATATTATATAGTTATAATCATCAAAGTGGAAGTTACTATAGTTTTTGAAAAGGTAAAATAATCATCCACTCCATGATTTATTATGTTTTATTTAATTCTAGTTCTACCCACTATTTTATAAATTATGAATTCAGTATGGGTATCACAATACAACCTCAAGGATTATATAGTCATTTGGTATTGAAAACTCATAATGGTAGGATAAACTCCTCCCAAGTTGATAACTCCTCTTCAATAGATGTTTTTTGTAATCTTCTACATGTGAATTATGTTATTCAACATACAGTTTAATTGAACACAATTTTTTGAATAGATTGGATCTCTAAGTATAAATCCCATATCAATTGTAAAGGAAGGTTAGTTACATTTAATATTGTGAATCAACCTCCATTCATGCATCTTTGGGAGGATAAACATAAAACTCCAATGGAAATTAATTCTATTGTATGTGTTTTTGTTCATATTCCTAGGGGATATTTATCTAAAGTGGGAGGGGAGAAACTAAATGTTGAAACTGTTCTTACTGATTAATAATTTTATGATGTGGTTCTTGAGAAATTTCCTTGTATTCCAATGAATCATGAAGTTTAAATTAAAATATAACTCATACCTGGTGCTATAAATCATAAAATATTCTACATGGAATGGAAATGATTGATTTTTAGGAATTTAATAACTCTAGAGAATCAAAATGAGGGATTAATTTATCCTATTACTTCATCCTAGGGTGCACATATTCTTTTTATCAATAATAATGTTGGGCTGATTTGTCTCTTTATTGATTATCAGCATATCAACAAAACCACTATTAAGATTAATATTCTTCTACCACATATTTATTCTATGTTTGATCAATTATAAAAAAGTCTCTATTTTTTCATGATTTTTGTCTAATATAGAAATCATCAGCTAAGGATCAAGGATGATGGTATACCCATGAAATACTCATGTTTGTGATATTATCATTATGAATATATATTAATTATATTTATACTTACCACTTATCCTACAATAATTATAGATTTAATGAATAGATTATTTACATATTACCTTGATCAACTTTTTATAGTCTTTATTTATGATATTCTTATATATCAAAGGGAAATTAGGATATTGAAGAAAATATAATAATTGTTATAAATAACATAATGAAATTTTATTTTTATTCTAAATTTACCATGTTTGAATTTTTTATTCATAAATTCATATTACTCGATTATATAATCACATGTGAGGGTATATACGTGGATCTTTATAAGATTTAAGTTATAGAAAATTGAATAAACCAAACTTGGTAAATGAAATCCGTAGTTTTATTAAGTTATATGGATAATATCTATTATTTGTGATAAATTTATCATGACTATCTACACTGCTCACTATGTAGAATTGGGAAGAGGTTGTGTTCTTATGGATAGATAAATGTGAAGATAATTTCAGAGAACAAAAGGGAAGGTCAACCAGCATGCATGTGCATTCACTACCTTATAGTATATAATGTTTTCATATCTACATTTATTAATAAAATAAAGGACTAGTATGTTCTTTCACGAAGAGTTAAATGGTGATATTTTATTTATATATCTAATTAAAATTCATTATAAGATTTACTTGACTGGTGATTTAGAATGTTAATGGCAGGTCTTACATTTAAGATATGGATTCATTATCTATCTCATTAAATGTGTGATATATATATACTAATAATAAAAACATAAAAAATATATTTACATAGAAATAGTTTAATATGATCCAAGTAATATGGTTGTAATTGATTAAATATTTTTATTTCTTGAAACATTACCACCCTATGAAGGGAAACAAGGAGATTAATATGTTAGTTTAGAAATACCATGCTACACTATCCATGATGATGATTGAAAGAGATCTAATATTTATGAATTTTAAGATTATGGATATTGAAATCATCATGAAAGGGAAAATGTAATATCATTATTAAATTAATATTCAACTAACCTTCAATGAGAGGATTTGGAATTCATAGAAGGAAGAAGTGGAATTACAAAATAAGGTGATGAATTTTTATAAGTTTAACCATGATCCTTCTATAATGATAATGTTAATAAACTATGTATGTGTCCAAAAAATACAATACTTCATGTATGATTTGTTTAATGAAGCTCGAAAATCATTATTTCCTATTCAACATGGAAGTATGAATATGTAAAGAGATCATGAAATATATTTTAGGGGGGTTAATATGATAATGTATATTTAAATTTATCTATCTAGATGGTTGGTATGTCAAAAAATTAAGGATTATATTCTGAAGTCTAATGAGATTTTATAACCTTTACTCATACACGAATAAAAATGGAAGAAGTCATCAGGGATATTATACTAGGGATCCCAAAAACATTAAAATTCCATAGTACTGTTTGAGTTATAGATGAATTCCTTAAGAAGTTACTAAACTTTAATGTTGTTAGAGAATATTTCTCTCATTATTATCTTTTGAGAATATATATTAATAAAGTGGTAAGATTTCATAGATTACCACATTATACTGTATCTCATCAGGATTTGAGGTTTAGCTTTCTATTTTCAAAAGGTATTTATAAATATTTGGATATTAACTTGTGATTCAAACCTGTTTATCATATATATAGAAGAAATGTCTAATAGGACCATTAAAAATCTAGTACACATGTTGTGTAACAACCCAATATTTTATAAATACAATTCCCTTGGTGGTTGAATTAAATTCCTTATTAACTAATGATGTTATAGAAAACACATGCACTTATTTTTTGATGAATATTATATTCTATTGAATTTAAAATACAATTAATCATCAAAATCATTTATATAATAGTCATTTAATAGTGATCTTATTATTATTATATATTAAGGGTTATGAAAAATACAATTAACACAAATAACATGATGGTCTCACCAAGTAAGATTTTACCCTATGAAGCCCATTTATTAGAGATTATATTAGAGATATAATCTCTTGTATTTTCCCACGATTAATCCCAAGTCTATATTCGACATCCAAAACAAGGGAGAATATATTTATGATATGTGTTCAATCTCATCAAGATAATGTCCCAAACCATGTTCGCTGAACCACTCCATGAAAATATCCCTATCACACCCCTTACCATTAGGTAGATCACATGTTTGTTAAAGGGATATGAATATAAAACTTAATGCTAGGAATATATATATTTTATTTTCTATAAAATAATTTTTATTTTTATTCCTTATTTATTTTAATTTCTAAATGATTTAATAATGCATTTGATGAAAATAAGACTTCATGATGAAAAAACTCGAAATGTGTTTTTTTTGTAATGAGAAATTTTAATTTAGATAATTCTTTTGAAGAATTCCTGATTTTTCAAAATAAATGAAATTTAATTAAAATATAATGATATTTTTTAAATATCATTGATAGTATAATTCAATAAAGTGAAAAATAATTTTTATAAGTATTCAAAAATTGTTACAGTAAAAAAATATAGTATTTTATTTATAAATATGAATTTTTTTAAGGATATAAATTCTGATATTTATATATTTATTTGGATAAAATAAATATTATTTTTGGATTTAGAATCATTTAAATTTTCCAACAGAATATTTTTAATAATTTTATGAGACAATCAAATTTTCAGGTGAAAGTTAAATATGCTATAAATGTAAGGTATGTATTACGACATCATGATGACCACATGTGATCTAATATATTATATTAAATTTATCCATGACAAAATTTATATTTAATATTTTTTTTAAAAAAATTAGGTCACTTTATTAATTTTATAAATCCATTATTTATCTTCCAAACACTATATAATATTTTATGTATTAATGATAATCTGTTGTAAACAAGACTTACTTCAATGTCAACATGGGTGATATTTTAGTGAGTTTAGTTCAAGGAATTAAAAAATATTTAAAACCAATAAACTTTGATAGAAACCATGGTAAAAACAGTGTTATTTTTACTAGACTTGATTACATTATTTTATAGTGTTCAAAAACCTTATTTTAGGAAATAATAAAGAACGCACCTATCTTTTCCAATATAAACCCACACACTCTACCAATTCCCTTCACTACAAATATTTTGAAAATATTATTACTACTAAATTATCTCTCTATATCCCTCCCAAGGTTCCTCCATTTTCTCAAGAACCCCTCTCATGCTTTTGGAAACACCCACTCAAGGCATGTAATCCTCTACTTCTCATATTTATTCAAGAACCTTCTTTATTTTATGCCTTTTAATATCTAATTCCTAATTCTTTGATTTATTTTTATACAAAACTAATAAATTAATTTCTTTTTAAAAATGATTATAGACCCCATTACCTATCATATAACAATTTTATGATTCATTATGTCCCTTATTATGATATCAAAATTATCTTGTTCTTTTTCATACCAACCTTTTATTCTAGAACAATTTTTATCTTATGCCTTTTAATTCTGAAATTTTCTTATTTTATTATGATATTACATATCCTAATTACTTAAATTTTATTAAAAATTGATATATACCCCTTTAACATTCATTACTCCCTCGAATTATTTTCCATTCAAAACATTTTTGAATTTTATACCCATAGAAATTTCCACTCAAGAGTATTCACACAGTTGTACCTATATTTCATTTATTGCAGAATTGAATTTATTTTTCAATAATTACCTAATATATATATTAAATTTTATGAAATATTTTCTTATGATATATGATCTACATGAAACACTTATGAATATATATAATATGATTATAATGGGTGCACCAATTTTTCACTCCAATACAATGCGTAATATTTTAATCTTATGAGATACAATGTAAGGTGGATGGGATGTTGTCCTCAGCACACTATGTTATGATTTAGTTTTGGTTGAACATGAAGTATGCTTAAGATCCCATGTTTTGTTATTTCCACATTCCCATGTTGCCTTTATTCTATCATGTTATACAATTCATCATTGTCCGTAATTATGATTATCACCAATTATGTTATATTTTTATGCATCTTGAATCACATGTATTTCATAACCATATTATGTGATTTCTTTAATCCCTTAATATTATTTATAGATCACCCTTCCATATGTATTTCACTATGTTATCCAATGATGTTTTAGAAGATCACTGTAAATTTCAGAGCTTGTTAAGTAAGTTTTCAATAATGTAATTATATCCCAGTTTTATAACATTATGTTATGTACCTAATCTCCTAAATAAAATATGAATCTCAATTTTTAGGGTTGTGTTATTATTTTATGTAATAAATAAATTTTTATTAAACTTATGGGTTTTCATATTTGGTGTTAATGGAAAGTATAGGTATTTTATGGATTCAGATTAGAGAACACTCATAAAAGCCCTAGGGATACGACTGAACATATAAAAATATCACTAAAATTTGGTTGAAGTATAGAGTATGCGGTTTTAAAGAAAATATGTCAATTTATAGATACTAAAAGTAGATGTGGATCTGGAACTAATTAACCTACAGGTAAGAGCCCAAAAAACATCATATTGAGGTAGACTCGATTTGGAACAGGTGAATGAAAATGGTCCTTGATACACACTTGGTTTTAAACTCTCAGGTGACATGATTTGGTAAATTAGCATTCCCATTATGAACTATTACTAAGGGAACAACTGGAGAATTGAAGATTTTAATATAGGAAACATATCATGGATAAAACCTGTTGAATCTGGTAAATTCGTAGGCTAAGGAACATATGTCATTTTTTATTTATCACTTAAACCTTCATTTTTTCCCTTTTATGTGATAAATAATTTAAAAATTATCATCCCTTATCTTACAATTACTATATTCAATATCTAGACATAAATATAATTGATTTAGGAACCAATGTGAGGGGAAATTTAATAATTTCCTAAATGAGATGCCCAACCCAATGGTATTAAGAATTGTGATTCTCATTACCATACATACTCAACTAACTCATATTTTTTATAGAATACTAAAAATGGATGAAAGTAAAAATCCATATTAAATATTCAAGATGCAGTCGAGACCTTCATGTGATAAAGGCCTCTATAATTCAATGGATATTTTGATCCTTTAACTGTAGAATAATGGATCTCTTCAATTAGAATGATATTATCTATCATTCAATACTCCAAGAAAGATAAGGTCATAATGGTTGTTTATAATATGGAAGCATAAGTCTATAAATATTTGTCATTGGTCAATAATATGATGCTCAAGGAGGAGAACAGAGCGATCGAGTGGAAGGAGTTCCAAAAAAAATTCAATAAATATTTTCCGCCCACCTTATAAATCCAAATGAAGATTGAATTACCTATCCTCAAAAAAATAATGATTAATATATCTATCTATATGAAAAAATTCTAAATACATGCATGATACACCTTCAACTTTGTCATTACCCCCAAATTTAAAGTTCATCACTTCTTTGGTTGACTGATTCTGAGACTACAAAATGACTTGGTAATTTATGACTTCAATAGTTATGTGGAAATTATATGATATTCCTTCAAAGTTAAAATAGATATTAGATAATCTCAAAGATCTCATGGGAATAACAATTTTAAGGTGGTGTTTATTTCTTTATGTGTGATGAAGAAATGTAATGGTGGAATGAAATTACAACATCCCACTTGTCAAAATTGTGTGAAGATGCTCCCAATAATTTTTTTTAAAGGGTATGAGGAAATAATTTGGGTGCATAAATGAAGGGAACCCAGCTAGAAAATGTTTATGGGAGAAACCCTACAATGCTATGGAAGATATTAATTCACCAACCAACCCTCATCCTATTATCCAATGATTCAACTATAAGGAATAAAGAAATTATGTGAACCACTACCCTAAGATAAGGGTTTTCAAATATAATCCACACCAATACCCTCTATGTTATTAAGGGTGAACACATTCCATCACAACTATTGAGGTAGATCCTAAAATTGATGTGGTGACAGGTCGACTAGTTATTAATTCAAGAATATATAATTTACTTTTGGATTCTTGTTAAACACATTATTCCATATCTCAAATGTTTATTAGAGATTTTCAATAACCAATAAAAATATTTTAAGTAAAGTTACATTGAAAATGGAAAATGGAATAATTGTTTCATCACATGTATATATCTCCTCTACCTATCCAAATATGTTAAATGAAATTCCACTAAATCCTTTTCATAGTCCCTTTAGAAAAATTTTATAATATATTGGGCGGGATTGGATTTTCTTATATAGAGCTTACATAAATTTCTAAGAGAATCAAAAAACACTCCATATCACGATTCACCCTTCGATTATATTAAACTGCAAGGTGGATGATGAATCATTTTTAATAATAGCTTCTAAAGTGTGACTATTATTTCCATATGATGAATTTCATCACACTAAAATAATTGAGACCAAATAAAATATCATCTTTTATGACATGATTAATTTGATGGAATACATATATTTGTTTTCAATATATTTTCCTCATCATCCTCCTAACTGAGAGGATGAATTTTAAATTGATATCAAATAGAGATCTTTAACAATACCCATGAATCCATATATAATGGATATTTTTTAACTTAAGGAAATGAAGAAACAACTATAGAAAATCCAGATAAAGGGTTTATACACCAGAGTTCTTCGCCATAGGGTACACCAGTTCTCTTCATCAAGAATAAGTATGGGTCATTGTTTTGTTTCCTTGATTATCATGATATAAAAAAGATAATGATAAATAAAAAATATCATCTACTATGGATTGAGTATTTTTCGGTCATCTACATGTAACTTAATATTTATTTAATATATATCTTTAGCTAATATATTATCATGTAAATATGATGTAGCTGATACCCCCAAGTCTATTCTCATATAAGGTATAGACGTTACAAGTTCATAATTATTCCATTCAGATTCAAGGATGATATATCAGTCTACATGGACATATTTAATAGAGTATTTAGATATTACCTTTACCAATTTTTGGCAGTCCTTATATATGATATTCTTAAATAATTCACAATCAAGGATTAGAATAAGGATCATTTTAATATTATACTGAGACGATTTCAAAAGGAATAGTTGCATAAAAATTATAGTAAATGTGGGTTTTAGTTGAAGCAAGTAACATTCTAAGGGAATTTTATCACCAGAAAAGGGATATTTTGGATACATAAAAAACAAATCTAATTGATGGGTGGACAAGACCATTCTCTATGATGTAAATCCATATTTTCCAATTATTATCTAGGTACAATAAATGATTTTTTAGAAACCTCTCACAATTTTGAACCCCATAACAATGATAACATAGAATGGATTCATGTTTTTTGGAATTGGGAATTTTAGAAAATTATTAAAGAGTTTACTAAGATGGAAATCATTATACATTTTCTCACATTACCAACTAGTTGGGATGGATTCTTGATCTATAACGATGAATATAAAAATATATTGGGTTTTTTAGTCATTAAAAATGACAATGTGATAGAATATGCCTCATAAAAGCTAAAGATCCCTGATTAAGACTACCCAAATCATGATAATTAATTATATATAGTGTTCTTTTTGTAAAAAATTTGGCATCATTATCTCTGTCAGTAAAAGGGTGATATATATATATATTGACCATAAAACCCTAAAGTAAATATTCAAAGAAATTGAGCTTAATAAAAACCATTTGATATAGTAAGAGTTGATTAAGGATTGTGATTTTTTAATGCATTACAATCATAAGATATAAAAAATGGCAGATGCTCTAAGTATAAAGGATCCTAAAACACTATCTATGATGAGGATTTAAAGGAATCCAATATTACAATACATTAAATGGAAAGCATATGTGAATAATAAAAGAGAATCCATCATACCTTCCTCAATTAACAACTCAACCATCCATTCTGGAGAGGATCATGGAGGCTCATAACGATGATAAGTCTCTATAGAAAATAGTAGGATATGTTCTTGAGTTATAATACTCTAAATATTGAGATATAATGTTTAGAACATGGACATGTATCCCATTAAAAAACTAAAAAGGTAACTTTTTGATGATGTGAATAAAACATCCTTCTGTCTTCATCCAAGAACCACTAATAGGTATTGATATTTGAATGAATATTTATGGTTGGATAACAAGAAGGGAGAAATTGTAGAGTTTGTATCTTGATACATTGTATTCAAGAAAGTCAAGGTTGAATGAGATAAGTCTCAAGGTATGATGAAACCATTTCAAATACCAAATTGGAAATGGGAAAACATGACCATAAATTTCATTATAAGACTATCCAAGACACTTAAATGTAATAATTTCATTTGGGTAGTTCTTGATGTCCCTATAATAATAGTACTTCACATTAAAATTAAGGAATATTTCTTTCATGACCAAAATTCCATGATATATATATGTGAAGTGTTAATACTTCATGGAGTGAATATATCTGTTATATTAGATCGAGATTTGAGAATTAAATTTTAATTTTGGTGAGGAGTTTAGTTTTAATTAGATAAAAATTGATCTTCAACACTTTTTATCACCGTAAGGCAGATGATTAGTCTGAAAGAACCATTAAATACCTGGAAGATATGTCAAGATCATGATTAATGGATTTCCAAGGATGTTGGGATCAAACCATTACCCTATTGAGTTCTTATATAAAACCATTTTCCATTCAATCATTCAAATGGAACCTTATGTGGTTGTGTATTGAAAGAGGTGTTAAACTCCAACATGATGGGATCATTTTTGAGAGACTAAGCTGATGGGACCTGATATTATGAAATATATGGAATATAATGTTCAAATAATTTAGCATCTTATAAAATCATCAATAATTTATAGAAACTATATGTAGAAAATTAGGAATGAAATGAAGAGTTTGAGGTTGGAGAAAACAAATTCCACAATATATCATTATAGAATAAATATTTATGGTTTAAGAAGAAGGGAAATATTAGTCCAATATACATTATCCCCATTGATATCCTTGATCACATCAGATCTATGTCATATCAACTATAACTCCCAGCTAACATATCTAATGTACATGATGTATTCCATGTATCCTTCTTTATAATGTACATACTAGACACATCACATGAAATGAATCTAGCGGTTGTACCATTGGTTGTTTATCTTTTATTTGAGAAAAAACTAATAAATATCTGAGATTATAGATATAATGTTATACAAAATATAACAGCTCACATGGTCCATGGGTTATAGTGGGAGAACAAGTTCAAGGAAGTAACTTCGAAACTAAAATATGAAATGAAATATTCATACCTACAACTGTTCTAGTACATGAAATGAATATTTTGAGGGTGAAATTTCATAATGGGGGAATGATTTAATGACCTAATCTTCTATAAATAAAATTCACTTAGTAGTTAAATAAAATTCCTTATTATGTGATAAAGTTATTGAAAACACATTCACATCTCTATTTTATTAGGTTATATTCTATAAAATTTAAAATACCATTACCAATCATAACCATTAATATTATATCTATTGAAAAATGATCGAATGATTAGTATATGTTTATGGTAACCATTAGGATCATAGACTATACAGTCTATTTATCGTATCTTATGAGGGATACATTATCTCTATGATTTACCCTTCACTAAGGTAAAGATACGATTAAATGGATAAATTATGATTGAAACCACTTATGGGATAATTTTTATCTCATCATGACCAAAACCCAAACCATGTTTTCCAAGCCATCCTAAGAAAATATAACCATCACATACCTTTCGGTTAAAGAATTCACTGGTGAAATAAAGTGATATGTATCTTGACCCTAATGGAATGGATATTTGTATTTTATTTTTTATGAAATAACGATTGTACTTATTCCTTATTGAATTTACTTTGTAAATGACTAAATAATGGTTTGTTAAAAATTTTATTTCAAAATGAAAAAACTTGGATTGTATTTTTAGTTAATAAGAAAATGAAATTAAGATATACCTTTTCAAGAATTCATGAATTTTAAAACTAAATTAAATTTCTATAAAATATATTTTATTTATAAATTATAGTTGGCAATAATATTAAATAAATAATAATAATTTTTATAATGGTCATAAAATTTTTATTGTAAAAAACCCAATATATTTCATTAAAAAAATATTTTGAGTTAGTAATGTAAATTATCAAAATATATATATATTTGGATTAAATAAATAATATTTTAGGATTCAAAATATATAAATTATAAAAATATGAATTTTTTAAAATTTTCTAAGTTAGTCGAATATTTGGATTAAAATTAAAAATGGTATAAAAATATATTATGTATTAATACATAGTAATAATAAAAACATGATGTATTATATTCCAAAAAATGAATAAAACAACAAAAATGTATTAACCATTTAATATATTTGGTTTTTATTTTATTTTATTGATTTTACAAATCCATTATGAATAATCCAAAACATATGTTATATTTTATGGTTTTAAATTCAATTACATGGAAACAGGACTGACTTCCACATCACTAAGGGTAATATTTTAATTATTTCTATTCTTAGAGTTAGTAAATAATTAAATCCACTTATATTTGAAAAAAAAGGTTGAAATCATTGTATTTTATGTTTTTTTCAGCTTTTTTGTAATAAGATCAAAACCTTTGGTTAGAAATTTATAAATAAATCCCCTCTAATGTCCTATATAAACCCACCCAAGATCCCATTTGCATTTACCGAAAAATGATGGAGCATGTTTTTAATATTACCATACCTCTATATATCCCTCCCAAGTATCCCTTATGATTCCCCCAAGATCTCAATAATCGCTTTCCAAGCATTTGTAGACACCCTATCAATGTAAATGATCATCTAATTCTCCTATTTATTCAAGAACCTTAATTATTTTAAAAAATTTGACTTCCAATATCAAATTTTGGGATATATTTTTATCAATAGCTCATATTTTTTTGATCTAAAAATTATGGTAGACCCATTTCACTCTATTTAAACCATTTTATGATTCAATATGTGCCATCATCAGGAAATTGGAATTTTCATGCGATTCTCCAAGACAAACTTTTATTCAAGCTCTCTTTTTGTCATATGAATTTTAATTCCCAATTTTTAATGTTTTATTATGGTAATAGAATTCCCAAATAAATTACATATTATTACCATGTGATTAGATACCCATTTCACTCTCATTAATCATGCCATAATTTATTAGGTTCCCACATTATTCTGCCAAAATTTTCCAATTATTTTCCATTCTAAACATTTGTGAAGTGTATACCCAAATCCATTTACACTCATGAGTGATCACATAGTTTAAACTATAATTAATGTATTTGTTAATTACAAGTAGTAACCCCACTTCCATAATCTTGGGGATAAATGTTATGAGATAGGATCATATGTTATATGATCTATGTGGCACAATTATTCACGTACAAGATATAATTATGATGGTTTAATCATGATAGTGCTTAATGCACTAGGTAAAATGTTAATCTGATGATACTACATATATAGTGAAAGGTGTTCTATAATAAGCATTTTATGTTAAGATTTCATGGTGGATAACCTTAACTTATGCATATGATTCCATGTATTTTTGTTGACACATTCCTATGATGCCTTTATGTTATCATGTTAAACCATGTCTCATTTTTCATGATTATTATTATTACCTCTTATATTACGTCATTATATATCTTGGCTCACATTTTTGTTTTACCCTGTTACATGAAATTATTATTCCATCACTATACTTTATAGCTCACTATTTTCTTATATGTTACCCCAGGTTATCCCACCTAGGTTTAGAGGTGCGATGTAAATTATAATGCAGGGTAACGATGTTATCAATAATGTATTTGTATCCTAGTATTATGAGGTTATGTTGTGTAACAAATATACAAAATACATTAGGTCTCATGATATCATGGGTTTTATTAAGAGTTTTTTTATATAATAATTCATTAATTAATGTTTAATAAATATAATTTATGTTATATATTGATATCATACTCTATTGATTTCAATGGTTTTTGGGATCAACACCTTTCATTAGTGGAATTTTCATACAATAATATATTGAAATAGATTATTCATATAGATCTTTATGATTCTCAATATGGGAAAAACTATAAAACCCATATGTGTTAGAATTATGTTGGATGAAATTAGATAATAGGACTTTATATTACTGAGGAAATAACATATAAGTTTAGATCCATTCAACAGCACATAAGGTAATATTATAGTTAATAAAATTGTTATGCTGATAATCCTTGAAAAGATATAGATTTCAATGTTTTTGTAAAAGAATTTTTATGAATACATCATTGGAATAAGGTTATTATATTTAAAATGAATGGAATGATAATCCCTAGATATATTAGTCCATTTGAAATGTTGGATCGTATTAGGATGGTAGTTTATTATTTGGCATATCCACTATATCTCTCTCAAGTTCACAATATGCCCCATTTATCTCACATGAGGAATTACATACCTATTTTTTCACATGTAATAAATTAAAATATCATAAAACTAAAAAATATATTTCATATGAAGAATTTATTTTTCTTGTGAAGAATATCCCATAGATAATTTTTATCATAGAGAGAATGTGCTATGAAATAAGACCACTCACCTGGTCAATTTATTATGGGGAAACCATAAATGATGAATATTTGTGGGAAACTAAGGATATCATTATGTAGATGTATCCAATGATTCTTGTATAAATGTGATGTAATTTTGAGGGATAATTTATTCTATGTGGGGTATAATGTTACAACTTTATATTTTTTAATATATTTCCTTTTAAATAAAAATGATTTATTTGATATCATTTGTTACATGGAACATGGAGTTTAAATGAACCATGATATAATAACTGTTAAAATTTTAGTTATGAATATGAATTAAAAAATTTTAAAAAACATTTATATTATTTTTATATAATGAAAATATATTGATAAATACTCATTTAATTTTTAATAACGTCTTAAAATTATTCAAAGTTACATTTTTCCTCAGGATTTATTTTTATTTCTTTCTTGATAAAACAATATAATTACTTATAGTATAATTAAAAAAATTATTTAAAAAAATTAAACTTATATTTATAAATAACCATGTTATTATTATCTTAGAGTGAATTTTTTATTATTATTTTCAAATATTGATTTTTCAATGGATAGTGAAAAATATTAATTTCTATTGAAAAATATATTTTTGAATACAAAATTTACAAAGATACATTTTTAAATGGTTATATATATAAAATAAGTTAATTTTTAATATAATAACCTAATTTAGTTCATTATAATTAATTTTATGTTTTATTTTGTTATAAAAAAATTATTCTTATTATAAATGTTTTAGAAAACCAACTTTCATCATGTTTTCTAGATTTTATTTTAATATAATTTTTTCACTTTTGTAAATTGAATATTAAAAAAATTAAATTTTTTTATTTATAAGGACAAAATTTTGAAAATTTTCCCTTTTTATTTTTTTCATTATGAATAGTTACATTGGAGAATATTTTTCACCTCGGTAAGTGTAAAACTGATCAAACATGGTCAAAACATTGGGATAAGGCTTTTAAATTTCACAAGAACTTGCATATATCCTATTAGATAAATTTATTTTGTAACATTACACAAAATTCTTGAAAATATATCCACTTGGTTCCATTTTATTTTGATATTGACCATTATATTATTTTTCAAAAATAATAAATACAAAATTTCACTCTCTTAACTATAATATCTCAACTTATTTTTCATAAAGATAAATGTGGTTATGTTTGGTTTTAAATGAATAATTTAAATATGAATTACTTTTTTATCTTTGTAATTTATAATTATTTCAGTTATGAAATAGTTACCTTAAAAGCTTATACAACGTTGACACAATGTCTATACAAGCCTTGAATAAAATAATATATGTAATGTTAAAAACAACAAAATTAATGTTTGTCGATGAATTATGGTTCCAAAAATAAATTTTGTTACAAATAATTTATTATGTATGGTTTAAAATATTATATTAAAATTTTACCTTTTTCATAATTTTATTATATTCAAATTTAATTAATATTATCAAAAAATGGAATTAATGATATTTTATAAATAAAATATTGTATTAAATTAATTAAAATTCTAAAAAATATAAAATTAAGAGAATTAAAATTATAATGAGTCTATAATTTCATCCATTTTCCATTCATGACCCAATTTTTAACTTATAATTAATATTATAACTCTTTAATATTGAAAAATTCATTACCGCTGTTAAAGTAAAAATTTGTTTATTGAGGATTAATAAAAAACGATAAGGGTTAAGATGGCCTAAACACTAACATACACCCAATTGGTTCATTTTATTTATACATCACCCATATATATCTCTAATATGAGTAATTATGGATCCATGTTCTGATTAAATTGAATTAATAGTATTTTAAAACATTGAAAAATTATATTGGTGCCACTCACCTCAATTATTATAGGGGACTTCCTCCCATCATTTTTTCAAAAACATTGATCAATTTTTATATAAAACCCTAAAAACCCCTCCCAAAAATAAATATATATATTATAAAGGTCATTTTCCTCTAAATAGATCAACCCTAGGGTCCTTAAAAGGATACCTAAAGGATTTCTTTCAAAGAAGAAGTAATTAGCTTAACAGTACAATTTTTTCATTTATTTATTTTCATCCTATAAATTTATTTTATTTCTCATAAAATTATAAATTAAGTGTTCTAAATTTCCTGATACTACATTATAAATATTAAACAACCATTATCGACACTATTTTCTATTAAATGGGAAGAGAAATTATCACTTGTTCGTAAGTGCAGAATCTTGCCTCCACGTAGTGATACAATTCATTTTCGATCACCATTTTTCATGGATTTTTTTTGTGGTTTCAATTTATATATTTTATATTTATTAGATAATTTTTATTATATAATTATATTAACAAATCATCATTCTGACCATCCCATCTATTGAAAAATGATAACATCGCCCGTACCTACCTATGGACCACCACCTCCACAAAGTGATATGGTTCGTTCTTCATTTATTATATACATGGATCATGAAAAGTATATATTTAATAAATATATATGATATATTATATAATAATGATTCTTGAAATTAGAATTATTATTTACCTCTCTTTTTCCGTATCGATCAAAAATTGAAAACAACATTCGTTAGTACATACAGTCTATTATCTCTATAAACAGTGTGATTTATTCTTTTATATCTGCCATTTATGGATGATTATAAATATATAATATTAACATATATTATATTTATATATGGATTAAAATTCATGATTTTATGGAACCATAATCCAAGTACGAGGATCAAAACTAAAGAACTATATCATAAGAGAAAAATGAGGCAATCATAAAGAGGAATAATGATTGTAATAAAGAATTATGAATAAAGAGTTGATAAATGGTTATAAATAAGTCATATATGTTATTATATATATGATAATTGTTATATAATTTATTTATAATAAATATATATTTTCTATATATATTTTTCTAACACATACAAAGGGAGCCAAACATGATGTAAGGGTTTATTTCACAATCTCATCATTAATCGGGAATGTTTATGTTTAAGCCTCCATTGGAGGAATTATTTTACATTTATATATTAAAACCAATTTATTTTAATATCAAAATGTTATTTATAGATAAAAAAATTTCAATTATTCTTCTTCTCATTATGTACTTAATATTCTCATTTAAAAGTTTTAAATAATGTTTTTAATATTATCCAATGAATTATTAAATAGATTTTTAACCATGTTTTACTTTTTATATATTTTTTCAAATGAATCTTCATGGAATCCTTAAAACATGGTACCTTTGACTTTTACATAACTTTTAAAAGGAATTTCTATTTTAATAAGAAATATATGAACATAATTTCAATATTTTATGACCAAAATATTATTTGAAGGAAAATTTATAAGTTTCAGTGGTTCGTTTAATTTATTTTTTCCCTTAATATTTGTGATATTTGTTGATTTTAAATAATTGATTTCCAAAATGAAAATGGTATTTTCATCATGAAATCTTCTAGTGACCTTTTAATGTAATTTAATCTATTTCAAAATCCTTGGATGAATATTATGATTTTATGAGGATATAATCTAATTATAAAATCCACCATATTTCTCTTGAATTTTTATTTTCAATTCATGTCGGAAAAGTGTTGAAGCATCATATTCTAGTACATCCATTATGGATATTTGTTGATGTTTAATGCTTATTGATATAGTTTTATTCATGATTAATATGATGAATTTATTATAAATATTATTTTATGGATGGGACATAGAAATTCATATCCCCTTGATTCATTTTTATGTCTAATGATACAAAACAGGTTCTGTATTTGGCCGAGTCCGTAACGATTTATATATTTGTCTTATCACGAAGCCTCGATGGTATTGTTTAATTTGCCTAAAACTATGAATTCCATCACTATAAAATCATTTATTGATGTACATGTCATTATATAAATATTTATGATATCCATTGATATGTTTCAATATCAAATGATTATTAATATGGAATTATTTTATTATCTTTAATTATTTTATTATTATTCATGCCTTATTTATTCCATGCTAGATAGCAATATACACATACCCTTACTGAGAATATGACCTCACCAATTTAATTTTAAACCATCCCCAAGATTCCATCATATGTATTATCTTTAATATAATAATATATTCTATAGGGAATAATAATGTTTTGAAATAAATCACTATATTCTATTTTATGCGTTATAATGAAATCTTACATTTTAGTTTGTATCTAGTTTTATAAGACCACTAAACTATTTGGTCCACCAGTATGTGATATCTTGTATCTAGTGTCAATATAATTAAGTAAACACTGACGAGGGTCACTTAGATTTATTATTTTTTAATATTCCAAATGAAAAAATGTTTAGGATTATGAGATAAGTTATGAATAAATTTTAAATTTATTTTTAGTGTTTCATTAGTTTCATAATAATAAATTATGAATCAAAATTTTATTATCTAATTTTGGTTCTGTAATTATTTTCAAATGTAACCTTGCATAATGAATAGGATCTTTCTCAATGCATGTACTTGATGAATGGTTTTCCTCTACTACATATAGTGAAGATGTTGTTGGTACTGAAAAAATATATAACTAAATTTCAGTATTGAGGTTATTCTATGACCAATAACCATAAAATAGTAGTGTTGTCTACTGATCTATAATTTAGTATAATAATTTTAGACCATTTCAAGCTACAACAATCTCTATCATTAAATTGAACCACAAATCCATTTGTAGATAAGTAATGGTAAATTTCAAAGGATAAGATATTTTTCACATTTGAATACAATGAATGAAATTTGGTTGTACTGGGATTTTATCATCTCATGGGGGATGGAGATAAATGGTGGTGAATAATTCAAAACTATAAGGATTATGAGGAAATATAAAGCATTATGTGGAAGTATTTTATAGTAATTTTATTTGGAAAATATTTTCCATGTAAAAAAGGATCAAATATAGATATATAATTTCTTAGTGTAAGACAAAATAATGAATAAAGCATTTCTATGTATAAAGAAACCATTACCAGGTTACTAAAGAATGTTGTAGACTATGTACATAATCCAAATTAAAATGTTGAAAATTTATTTTATGGGATTAATATAATCATTTTAGGGGTACAAGTCTCCAAAAAGTATAATAATATGAAGATATAGTAGAATGATTTATCAGGACAGAGAAAAAAGTCTCCAAGTATTATATATTTCCTAGAAAGAAAGAGAAGATGATTATAGAAGTAAAAAATAGATAAGGGGAGTATGAGAAATGTTAATTTTAAAACATGTGATTTTTGTGTAATGAAACACATTGGTACATGATTAAAATTTAAAAAAGATTGTTTCATGTTTTGAGAAAAATGAAATAATTATCATGAATGGAATGGCAAGGGAGATGTAATAAAATTAATTTAATTTAACAATAAATAGATGGGGAACTTTTAAAAATAATTCACCAAATGTTAAAGGAATTTATAAAAAATAATCTATTAGTATAAGTCCATGATTATGAATTTACTAAATCTGATGTGGAAGTTACAAGAAATATGGTGAAAGGTAAACTTATTATACACTACAATATTGAAAATGTTTTTTTATTCTGGTCAAACCCGCTTTTTTATATCTGATTAATTTTCTATGGGTATTATCCCTCCACCTCCTTTATTAGATGTTTTTTTGTGATAAAAAAAATCTAATGGTAGGATGAACACGTATAAAATCTATAGATCATATCCTATAAAAGTATCTGGGAGTATTCTTTCGATGATTTTTCAATTCTTCCTCTAGTTGAGTTCAATGTAATTTTTTTATGAATTAAATCCCTCATTATAAAGACCATATGAAATTTTGAGGAAGGGAAGTTAGATTTGATATTATAAATCAACCATCAACTGTATATTGGATTGGGGATAAACCTGATCACTGAGTAGAAAATACTTACATCATATAGGATTTACAAAATATTCATTTATGAAATTTATCTCAAATGTTGGGGGAGAAACTCAACATTGAAAACATACTTATTTTCTGGGAATATGTTGATGGATTTCTTATATAAATTCTTAGTCTTCACCCTGAATAATGAAGTTGAGTTTTCAATATAACTCAATTATTATGCTAAAACAATTCCAAATATTCTATATATAATGGGCCCAATTGAGTTAAAGTAATTAATGAAGAAAATATGGGATAATATAGATAATGGATTCATTT
Organism: Viscum album; assembly: GCA_963277665.1. Lineage (NCBI taxonomy): Eukaryota > Viridiplantae > Streptophyta > Magnoliopsida > Santalales > Viscaceae > Viscum > Viscum album. The sequence goes on along the minus strand of OY728153.1, from coordinate 413,547,011 downwards.
TTCTTAGTGATTCTCCATGATTTTCACCAATATTTGTTTGTTCAGAATGAAAAACGGTCAATGTGAATTTTTATTTATTATTAAGAACATAACTAGTTCACTATTAAGAATAACTATCCTCATTCCTAATTAAATTTTTTAGTTGATCATTTACAATGAGCTCTATATTTTTCCAAATTTTATCTTTGATCTAGATATCTTAATTTATAGATCATGGAGGACGATATACCCAATACAACCTTCTATATGTGGTATAGTCCTTCTGAATTTATATTAATTCTACTTCAATGTATCAATGGTTCTATTTTATTCATAGATTTAATCAATATGTTTTAATTATTGACATGATAACTTTCTTTGGTATTTATAGAATATATATATATATATATATATATATAAACATAGATGAAAACATAAGGAATATTTTAGGATTGTGCTGAAGATCATGAGGAATGAGAAGTTGTACGCCAAATTTACCATGTTTGAATATTGACTTCAAAATGTTTCATTCATGGGTCATATAATCTTAACTGATGGTATATTGGTGGATCCTAGAATGAATGAAGTTATTATGAAAGGTCCAAGTATAATAATATAAACCAAAATCAATAGTTTTATAGGATGAAAAGACATTATTGATGATTTTTTAGATATTTCTCAAGAATATCTAATCCACTCAGCAAGTTGACTCAGAATGGGGTTATGTTATTATGGACAGATGAATGTAAAGATAATTTCAATGAACTGAGGAGAAGGTTGTTTACATAACTTATTCTTACACTACCCTATATTCTATAATAGTTTTTGATCTAAATCAATGAATCTATGAATATGAATGGATGCGTTCTCATGCAGAATGAAATTGTGATAACTTATGACTCTCACCAATTAAAAAATCATGCGAAAACTACCTGATTCTTGATTTGGAGTTGGAAATGAAAATTCTATCATTTAATAAATAGAGGAATTATCTATATGCTGAAAATTGTGATATATATACTAATACTAATACCATGAAGTATATATTAAAACCAAAATTGTTGAATATGAAACAAATAATATGGTTATATTTGACCAAATATTTTGAGTGCTCAATAAATTACCAAGATGGTAAGTAAACAACATAATATATTCTCTAATTCTGAAAGACCATGATAGTTTGTATATGAATTCGATTGAAATATATCCAATATTAATGGATTTTTACAAGATAGATCTTGAAATCAATAGGAAATGGGACATATCGTTTCTTTATTATATTAATGTTCATCAATCCAACCATAAGAGGATTAAGAGGTCACAAAAGGAATAAGTGTAATTACAGAACAATGTGTCGAATTTTCTTTTGTTTAACCATGATCATGTTGTAATGATAATATTCATGAGCTGAATATATGTCCAATAAAAATTAGTATTTAATAAGGAGTTTTTGATTGAATATGTTATTTCATCATTCCTTATTCATCATATAAGTATGAATATGTATAGAGATCTAAAAGATTATTTCTTGTGGGATAATATGAAAATATTTATTTCATAGTAGGTATCACGGTAGCTTTTATGTTAAAAATTTTAGGATGGGAGACTAAATTATAAGGGGATATTACAACCATTACCCATACCACAATGTAAATTTAAAAACACCTCCATGGGTTTTGTAATCAGACTCCCCAAATTTTTAAAATGGCATAAAGCAATTTTTTTATACTCAATCACCTTATAAATTAATAACACTTCATAACTATTAGAGAATATTTCTATTTGGGACAACATTCAAGAATATATATTAAGTAAGTATTAAGGTTGTATAGAGTGCCACATTCTATTGTATATTATTAAAATCTAAGCTTTACCTCGAAATTTTAGTAATTTTTCAGCAAGATCAATATACATGGTTGATTTTCAACACTATTTATCATACTTAGACATATGTTCATCTAATAGGACCACTGAAAATCTATAATACATATTGAGATATTTCTACACATATTTAAATTATGTTTTAGATCAAGAAATTCCTTTGGTGTAATTTCTTTACAACAATATCATTAGTATGTTTTTCAGATATACCTATACATATATCTCTATGAAAAGAAGTGTAAAACACCAACAAGAGAGAATTATGTTGGATAAAGAAATCTATTTGGACCAAATATTTCTTAGGAAATGTAGTATGAGGTTGATCCATTCAACATCACATACGGGAAGCTCATAGTTGACAAATAAGTTATGTTAAATATTATCAGTGAGATCTAGAGTTTAATGTTAAAAACATGGTGTTGCTATGAATATTTCCTTGGAATAAGGGGATTAGGTTTAGAAATAATATAAATTTTTGAAGTAGATATATTTTCCCCTTTGAAATTCTTGATCATATTGGGACTCTAACTTATTTCATGGAACAACCACTGAATCTCACTTATGTTTATGATGTGTTCATTATATCTTTTTTTGAGGAAGAATATACAAGGTCCTTCACATATAATGGACTCGGAGTTCATACTGATAGAGAAATATTTGTTGTATTCCGAACAACTATTGGATATTATGGATCATATAAATAATCTATTGTGAATCATGTCAACTAATTAGGTCAACATTTTGTGGAAAACCCATAAATTTGAGGAAACTATGTTAAATCCTGAGGATGTGATCGAGAAGAATAATACTCATATTTTTTTATAGGAATAGAATTTCATGGGATAATTTCTCATATGGTTGGTATAATTTAAAACCATTACATTTTGTAGTATATATTTTTTAAATAAATTTAATTTCATTGATAGCTTGTGTCACACATGACAATGAGTATTCATAAACCATGATATAATAACCATTAAAAGTTTCTATATGAATAGAAAAAATAATTTCTTTAAAATTATATATATATATGTTTTAGATAAGTAATATATATATATGCTAACTTTTATAAAACAAATTTATTCCTCAAAAGAAAATCTTCAAAATGGATTTTATTAATTTTTTGAGAAAAATAATATAATTAATTTATTACACTTTTATAAAAATTATTTAATTAAATGACCGTTTTTTTTAAAACATCATGTCCTAATTATAATAGAGTTACTTTTTGACATCTTTCTGAAAAGACTGATTTTTGGATGAATAGTGAAAATATTGATTTTTATTGAAAAATATATTATCAATTAAAAAACTATAAATGTTAAAAAAAATTATAAATAAATTAAAAACTGATATAAAAAAATTTATATTATTAATAATCCAATTGAATTTATTAGAATTAATTTTATTTTTTAATGTGGTATAGAAACATGAATACTAAAGAAGATTGTTTTTTCTAGAAAACTACTTTTTATTGAATTGATTGGGTTTAATTTTAAATTAAATTATTTTTACATATATTAATTGAAAATTTAAAAATTCATTTACAGATTTGGAATTATTATGATCATATTTTTTTAATATTTCCCTTTAAATTTTGGTCATTATTAATATTAACCTTGGTGAATATTTATCACCACAATAATGGTAAAAAAGGTAAAACATGGTTGAAACATTGTGTCAAGGATTGAAATTTCTATGAAAATTTCCATTATCCTATTATATTAATATAATAGATCCACATATATATAATTCTTCAAAATATGGTCACTTTGATCAATTTTTATTTGATATCTATCTTTATATTATTTTGTCGAATGAAAATTAAACATGTCACTCATTTGGTATTAATATATCTAATACTTTATCATAATTATAAATGGAGTTTATCATCAATTATTAATGTCTATTTTCAATTTTAAATAATTTTTTCATTATGGTAGTTTATTTCGAATAAGTAATTATGAAATAATTACGTTAAATACTTATACAATGCTAAAATTGTACATGTGCATGCAATTGAAAAACAATGTAAATTATTTGATAGAAAAATTAAAACTAATGTTTTGGGATGAATTATTGTTCCACAAAACATTTATATTTCATAATATTTTTTTACTTTTGTTATCATGCATTATATTCTAATTCAATATTTTTCATGATGTATTTTAAATGAAATTAAATAAATAGTGTCCAAAGTGAAATTAATGAGATTTTATGAAAAATAGTATTTTATTAAATTATTTTAAAATCCTAAAAACCCAAAAAAGATAATATTTAGGATTATAGTTGGTTAAAAATCATCCATTTTCCATTAATGATCAAAATTTTAACTTATAATTATAATTAAAACAAATTAAGTTTTAAAAATTCAGTATTATGGTTAATGTAAAAAAAGTTTATAGGGATTTAATATAGAATGATATTGATTAAAATTACCTAAACACATTCTTAAACTCATTGGATGGTTTTATTTTTTACATGACCATATAAAATTATAATATGATTCATTTTTAGACATATTTCCAGGAATGTATCTTAATAATTTTAAAAACAAATTAAAAAACAATAGTGTGCCTCTCTACTTATTTCTAAAAAGAAACCTCCTACCATAACTTGTCCACACATTTAAATCCATTTAAATTGAAACACTCTACTAGATTCCATCTAGAGAAAACATTATCTATTTTATAGTGGTTTTATTCTCCCCAAAAGACTAACCCGAAGGTCCATTAAATGATATCTAAAGGAGTACTTTAAAATAAGAGGTTATCAACTTAACCTACCACATTATTTTTATTTATTATTTTACCAATAATTAATGTATCATAATTATCATAAAATAATATATTCAATATCATAAATAGACATAAATATTTTTGTTATTATTAAACAATCATTATCCACCATACTTTCTATCAAATGAGAGGCGAAAGCATTGATCATGCGTACATGTGGAATACCACCTCCATATAGGAGTCCAATTAATTTTCTTTATCTGTATCTTATAGATGTGTACTATGATGGGATTAATTTTTATATATTTAATTTATAAAATATATAGGGTTCTTGAATTATAATATCATATCTACCTTTTTACCTGATCATTCATTGAAAAATGACCACATCACACATGTGTATGTGTGGACTACAACCTCCACAAGGAAATTTCATTAGTTATTAATTTTTTCATTAAATTAATGTTAAAAATGATATATTTAATAAATATATATTTTATATATTTTATTATCATAATCCGGTATTTTTGAATTATGATGTTCCTTTTTCCATACTTCAAAAAGTAAAAATAGTGTTCATGTAGACGTAAAACCTACCTTCTCCACAAATGGTGTAATTAATTTTTCTATATCTACCTTATATGGATGATTATATATATATATATATAATGATTATATATTACAATTATATAATTGATAACATCTTATAGTTTTTGGAACCATGATAAAAGTATAAGGTCGAAAACTACCAAACTAAAACATACGTGAAAAACGAAGCAGTTATCACCCAGAAGAATAATTTTAATAAATAATTATTAATAAACTAGTGATAAATAGTTATATGTAAATAATATATGTTATGATATATATGATAATGGTTCTTTAATGGATATATAATAAATCTATATTTATTATATATGATATTTGGACACATGTCAAGGAAGTCATACACAATGTAACAGTATATTATAAATTATCATCATTATATGGGATTTGTTATGCTTAATCCTTTGATGAGAGAATTATTTGGTCCTCCTAAGCTAAAGAATATATATTTTAATCTCCTTTGGTTATTTATTAATGCTTTACATTAATTTTCCACCCATTATGTACTCTATATTTTGATATATAATTTTTCCGAGAAATCAAATTTGTTTTCCACTTCGTCTAGAATATTTTTCTACTATATTTTCTCAAAAATGTTTTCATTAATTTTTTTACTATTATAAATTTATTTATTAATGAAAATTTTAACCTTTTTTGTAAATTTTTCAATTAATTTTAAAAATAAATATTTTTTTATTTTTCTAATGACGAGCTTTTGAGTTTTATCAGAAATATACAAGGGGTCTTTTTTTAATGTACATGGAATATAGGGAATTTACCACCAACAAGACCCCACAATTATTTTAAGCTAATTTTATAATTAAAAATGTGTAAATTCATTTAAAATTATTCCCTTAATATTTGAAAAAAAATTATATTTTAGATAACTTATAATAAAGTGAAAACAATATTTTCCTCAAGACATTTTCTAGTGATATTTTCAAAGTATTTTCATCCATGTAAAAATAATTTGTGGAATATTATGATTTACTAGGTATATACTCTAATGATAAAATCATCTAAATTTTTATAGATTCTTTATGATCATTTTTACTGGGGAAAGTATTTCCATTTCCTATGCCAGTTCTTTCAATTTGGAGATTCATTCATATTTAAGGAATATTGATTATGTTTTAATATTTATTAATATGATGAATTAATTTTAATTATTAAATAAATGGTGGGACAAATAAGTAAATATACCCTCTATGAATTGGTAGGTATCATGAGAAAAAAACATTTTTGGATATTAATCCAAGGTCTTACATATTTATATAGATGGGTTGGCATGAGGCCTCAATAGTATGTTAAAGAAGTGTGAAATTAGGTATTCCATAATTTTGAAATAAATTATTGATACTTATGATATTATTTGAAAATTTATGATATTTATGGATAAGTTTCAAGATCATGTAATCATTTTTATGGCATAATTTCATTATTATTTATTACAGCCACGTAATTTATGCTTTATTTATTCCATGGAATCTTCCATTGTGTTTATACCATTACTGTGCATCCAAGAACATTGCATTTATATAATTCATTTTCTCATTATACTTGTAAGTGTATTATGAATGATATGATAATGATGTTCTCAAATAAAATAAAATAGTATATTTTATGTTTTCAAATATAATGTCGTATTTATGTAGGTGTCATATTTCACATGAATAATAAACTCTTCAGTACTTTGATATATACTCACATGTATCTATTTCAAATTTAATTATATATCACCTAACTATTATATGATTTGGTGAGGGTATTTAAAATACATTATCCTATATTTTGACAATATCCTTTCAACTTTATAATCATCACTATTTAAGGTACTTATACATATTTCGTCATGGGACATAAAATTAACATCATCTTATGAATGTATACATGAAAATGAATCATATTAACTATTTTTGTACACTAATGTCCTTATTTTATTAATTTAATATTTATTCTTTCTTTTACCTCTTAATTGTTTTTTTTTATTTTATTTTTTTGTTTTACATTATTTTGATTTATGGTTTGGTCGATTATTTTAAGAATTTAAAACGTCATTATAGTTAAAACACCATTCTATATTACCTTCAATTACTATTCATTTCTCATTTTTAAAGAACTTTGATAAAATATAAATAACACTACTATAATATTTATCATCTCCCTCGTCATCAAAAGTACATGATTCTCTATCCTTTTCATCTTTTTCATTACCCTTTCACAAATTATAAAAATATATATCATATTTTGTTTACTTATTGAAATTAATATCAATTATTCTATCATAAGAAATTAGATTATTATGTAACTCAAACAATGATTATTCATATCTATCTTTTAATGATGAATATTTTGAATAAAACCCATCTCGAATGATTCTCAACATCTTTTTCATAATGTTAGAATCATCCATATTATCCCCAAACTACATATGTTTATCACAATCTCAATAAATCATGTAAATTAATCATCTATGTTCACATAATAATATATTTTAATATATATAAATATAATAAACCAAAAATTATAGTTTTTATTTCTTAACTTTTCAATTTCCAAAATAAATACTATTTATTTTCCCAAATATCTTTTGTAATTTGATGTCCCATAATTTTTATAAATAATTTATCTGAATGGATTATCAACATGTCCTTTTCATCAGTTGCATCATTGTTAATATTTCTTTTATCTATGAAATATACAGTATTACATTCATAAATGGGTTTAAATCTAACTATTTTAGTATTCATAACCTCTAGGAAAAGGATATGAAATATATTAGTATCTTACTCTTCTAGGTGTCATAGCTATTTACATAAAAATTTATTCTTTACCCAACTATTAACATTTTTTGGATCTCCATTCTATAAAATATCCAGGATCTATTATACGATAACCATATTATCAATGATACAACTTATACAACATATGTGTTCTGGAGTCACTAAGAGTGGGGTGAATCACTGATCCATTTTATTATTATTTCTTTTAATTAAACCCCAAGAATAGTTAAATTCATAGAAATACCATTCTTGAATTAACTCATCCTAACCAAATATAAAAAAACAAAATAAATAAATCACTCCACATAAGTATTAATAAGGTTTTTCCCCAAAATCATACTCATTCTCATGATTGATTATTCATGATAATAAGAGATTGTCTGTTATAACACCATGTGTCTACAGCATTGACTGTCCTTGTCCCATCACTATATAAACCAACTATTATCCTACTATATAGTTTCAATAGCTAATAAGACATCCCCCCTATTCACTATAAATATATGATCTAAAAAAATAATGATCTCCCTCTACATAAAGTTACTTCTGCACTTCTTGATTTTGATATCCCTCCAAAAATACACTAGATAAACTATTATGTTCATGTACACAAGCATCAGAACATAAATATATAATATTAATGATAATATAATATGGTCTTGAAAACGTACTATATATAATCAATAATCTGAGTCCCTAAACTCCTTGAACACTTAGGCCTATAGTCCACCTCCTTCTTGAATGGATCCTAGATTCAATCTCTTATTTATCTTCTTATAACTATGACTTTTAAGGTTATTAGCTTCTCAATTAATTCCCAAATTTTTTCTTCATAATATAAGTATGTATATTAATTATCTAATAGAAAAAATATATGTTTATATAATGGAATTATTAAGATATCATGATTCATGGTAGCATAATCTTCATATTTTGATATTGGTCAACATATATGATGATTTTATTCTCACATTAAAACATATTTGAATACCAATTATAATTATTATTTATATCCAATAACATTTTATGTTTTTTATTTTTAAAATCACTACTCTATTGACTTCATTTAAATTTAATTTTAATTTAATCCATTTTTTCATTACCCTGTGATATGGAACCTCATTATTCATAGTAGAACTAATATTAGTACAAAATCATGAATCAGATTATATCATAGTCTATTTTAATGATCAATATGTTTGAATCCATGAAAAAATAGTTCAAAAAAATTAATGATTTAATATTTATCTAAATATTTATTATGGTATTTCTTGTAATTCAAATGTTTTTCTTTCTTAAATAACCATATTATTTGGAAGGGGAATACTCTTAAAGTTTTTACTTCCCTTGTGAAGTTTTTACTACTATTTTTAATTCCCTTATTATATTTTTTAAGTCTCAATTTACTCATCATTTAATGAACCATCCCAAGTAATTAGTCTGAAATATACCCAAACTGGTCAAACATTGGTAGAAAGTTCATTATCGATCCACAAGGGCTGGTGACTAGTTCATGGGCATCATAAGAACACTTGGGAATGGTTTCACACAATAGTTAGAGTAAATAATATATAAAGAATATAAAAAATAGTGTATGTCCTTTCTGTACATTTTATATCCACGTAAAAACAAAAAATATAGGAAATAATATATGAACAAGAGAATATAAAATAAGTAAATAGTATGAGAACAAAAAAACTCACTCACCCTCCTGCCTCCCTATAATATAGAATTTCCTATTATTTCCTATCCTTAGCCATTGAAATATTGATATAGAAAATTTATGTGCATGTTTTTAATCCAACAATGATGAATTGTTAATTTTTTTCAATGATAAAACCCGTGTATTTAATAGTTTTATAAAAAAATGGGTAATTTAAATTTCAGAATGAAAATGGTCTAAATTGTTGAATGTTCTTAATTCTGTATTTTTAATAGATTTTTTACATCAAGATTATTTTATTTATTTATTAAAAAATATAATTCAAAATTTGGTGATTACATTTTTTGTAAGAACCTGGGTTTTGAGCCTGTAAGACTTTGAATTTTTTTTGATTTTATTCCAGAGAAGGGCGTTCAAACGGCGTGTGATTCCAATCCCCGGTGTGGCTGGAATTAAATTTTAAGTGCATTCACACTAAACATGACAAATAAACAGAATAAATCCTAAACATTTGCTCGGATGGGAATACAGAAGGCAATGTTGAGTCTGGAGTGTGCTGTTTCCCCTAAGAGGGGTGTAACTTTCGTGGGCACGGCCCTTCTGTGGAAAACGCCACCAGGGGCATTTTCATAATTTAGCAGTCTTAGATGTGAACTTTATAACTCCTGAACGGAGGCTTAGATTAAAATTATGAGACCATTATTGCACTCAGAACGTGGATTTTACCCTAGGGGAGGCTTAACCCTGACCCCATCGAAAGTTTGGGTACGGGCCTATGTGTGGGTGTTTAAGTTTGTTTCCCTACTTAAACACAACCACCCCTCCCCCTTCCTCCCCTTTCATTTCTCCTTAGCGGAAGCTCTCTCAACAAAAGTATCCACCCTCTTCAAGCTTCTCTCCCCACATCTCTAAGGTGGTGGCGGCTCCGGCAGACCATTCATGAAGCTACGGGCTACGCCCAGCGAGGTAGGTTCATGCGTTTCATTTTTAAATTCCGCATAAATCTTTGAACTCAAATTTTAGTGTTGAATTGTTGTTTATTTGTCGAGAAAATTCCATAGGTGTGTAGGGCTTGATCCGAGCATTCTATTGAGTCTTTCGGATCGAATTGTCGAGTCCTGGGGTGTCCGGGGTGACCTCGAGAATTTTTCCTGCCAAAAACCTCCCATTTTTTGCAGTTCTAGGGTGGTCTGGTGGCTCCGCATGGCGGTTCGGCGGGCGACAACGGCGGTGCGGCTCCCAGTTGGTGGCATGGCGGGCTTCCCAGATGACTGTGGAAGCGGGCTTTTAGGCGGCGGTGGGCGAGCGAGATGGTGGGTCGGCAGCCCGAGCCGCGGGATGCCGCGTCGGCTGACTTCGCCTGTCGGTGTGCGGAGCGCGAGATCAGGGTCGTCGCGACCCCGAGAGTCGGTTGAGACCCACAAAGCATAGGTATCAGGGAAAGGGATCCAGACCGGCTCATGTCGGTCTGGGTAATGCCGTGTGGCCTACACGGTGAACAGCGGTCCATGTTGGACTGGGCGGTCCAGGCGGCCGAACCAGTCCCACCCACCCCATCTCCATCTATAGGCGTTAAAACACATCTAAATTGTAAACCGAATGTTGGATTTGAATGCCATCTGCGGCGGCACGATCCTCGGCTCAAGATGGAGATTTTTAGATGGTCTTGGGGATTTTTTATTCCCGAGATAGGGTTTGGTGGCGCGACACGCTGGTTAAGTATTGTTTAGCGTCTCGCTGAGATTCATCTCTCGGATGGCGCGAACACATTCAGAGTCTATTTTAGGCACCGTCAGTGGTGTTGTAACCCTATAATCGAGATGATATAGTTCAAGGTGGTTTCAGGTGTTGTATCCGGAGATGAGGTGTGGGCCCAACGGGCTGTCTTTTAAGCTGTGTGTGGCGTACTCCGACTTTTTCCTCAAAAGTCTGTTCGGGGAAAATGAATAGCTGTTTTAGCATGTTTTTCCGAGAGCCTCACGATGGTGCAGTTTGACCGACCTTTTTCGATACCGAATTTTGGGCCTCATGAGACGTCGAATGGGCATAAAGTGGTGTTAAATAACTTTTTTCTCATGATTCCATTTCCAGCGAGTAAATAGTCTATCTCGCGTGTTTTTCCATGAGGATTACAATGGTGTAATTTTTTTGGGTGTGCAGATCCTCTTTTGAGATATCATTAAATGTGGAAACATGAAAGGGAGTTGTTTTGAGGTTCCTTTGATGCACTCTGAACTAACACACGATAACGATGATAATGACACCTAGTGATGTAACGGGCAGTGCAGAGTTATTGGACCAGTTCTGGGTTTACCCACCAGTGGGGCTAGGAAGTGGGTAACCCACCAGCATATCAGGGTTACCCTCCAGTGAGGCTAGGTAGTGGGTTACCCATTAACCTTAGGTTTTACCCTCCAGTGGGGCTGGAAAGAGGGATACCTATTGACCTTAGGGTTTACCCTCTGGTTGGGTTGGGTAGTAGGTTACCTGACGACCTCTTAGGGTTTAACCTCCAGCTGGGCTAGGTAGTGGGTTTCCTAACAACTTATTTTAGACTAATCCCTTTATATGAGACTAGTCAGTGACTTTTCTCTGTGATTACCAGAGCGGGACCTTGGTTGTATGGTATAGCGATGAGACAGCTCTAACTTGTGGGATTGTTGGGCATCAGTGATGGATATCCTTAGAACTGTTGGTGACTTTTTCTGGCCTGAGCTTGAGATAGAGATCCACTTACATATTCATTTGGGTTTCTTGTTGATCATATATGTATACACCCTACTTTTGTTTTCACTCCTTGGGTTTAGTTACTCTCCTTCTAGGAGGGGCGAAGACACGCAGGGTATGCCACATGCTTTCTGTGTCTAGATTCTCTTGGTTGGACAAGTCTACTTCCTTTCTTTTGTTGCGTTCCGCTGCACTCTATTTACTATACTCTTTCATTGTTCATTGTTCTAACTACTGCTCATGGTTTTAGTACCTCCTTTGTTTCTCCCTTGAGATTTCAGGGCATCATATTGAGTATCTTTATACTCATCCCTGCTTGGGGTTTTCCCGCACTTGGTGTGCCCTTGCAGATGACGGAGAGGTTGATCGAGACTACAGAGGAGCGTAGAGGACACATGATCTTGGGCTGTGTTCAGTGGTTATAGTAGGACATTCATGTGTGAGAATCGCCAGCTGTTTACTTTTGTTTACATGTTTCTGGGTTGTGGCACCTTTCGGGTTGGGCACATATTTTTTCCTTTTTCTGTTCAGTTATCTTGTCAGTAATTTTCAGCACATTACTTTTTCTATTTAGAAGTTGATGCATAACTGTTGTTGGGTTATAGTTGTTTTTCCTTTGGTTTTCTTTTTACTCTGAACTTATACATTGAGTGGGATGTGTGTGTGTATGTACAGGTACTTAGGCAAAGGCCTCTCCAAGATATTTATGCCTTCGGCGCTTTTCTCTAGCCCTTGGCCTATAGAGGCGGGCGTGGGGTAGTTGTGGCTCAAGACCAACAGGTTCGGGTCATAACAAAGTTGTATCAACGGTGGTTCGTTCCGTAGGGCGTTGTTCAGACGTCCCTAAAAAGAAATTGGTTTGGATTTAGAGAAATAGTGTTGATGTGTCTTGAGAGTGGCTCTCAGGCCAGGGAGTCTAGTGATGGTACGGGCAGCCGACATGTCCATTCACGAGGACCCTGATAACCCGCTTGTCAACTTGGCACGCTAAGACACTTATTACGGGGAACATTGGAACATGCATCCGGTAGGATTGAGTCTTTGAATGTACTTGTTGAGTCATATCCCCTTTTTTATTACTGTTATATATATATATATATATATATATATTCTCATATGATCATGGTAACCCTTGATAATTTTCAGGATTCCCCCACGACAGCAGCCATCCTGGTTGCCCTCTTCATTTTGTGATGATGACCTAGCAAGCGATGAGGCGTCTGTTCAGGGACCCTCACGTGATCCCCTTCCACCTAGTGGCTTAGTAGTAGCTCCTACATCTGGAGAGTGGCAGTTAGTACCATCATCATAGATCGAGGTTGATGGTAGGCTGAGTGCTCTCCAAGACTTCCAGCGTCAGTGGCCGCAGAAGTTTCGCAGGGAACTAGATCCTCAGGCAGCGAAAGACTGGATAGAGTTTGTGGACCGACATTTCAGGATAGTACGGACACCAGGGGACCCGATGGTAGCTCTAGATTCTAGACATTCCCTCGTGACGGTTGGGAATTAGTGGGGGGTGGTTATGCAGACCCACAACGAGTCATCTCTCGTGTGGGATAGCTTCCAGCAGCTCTTCTGGGATGAGTACTCCCCCTCTTTCTTATGCTCCGTTCGGATTCAAGAGCTTCTGGATCTGAAGAAGGGGGGATGACCATGGCATATTACTTGTTCTAGTTTACTGATCTGACACCCAACCCACAGGATATGGTCCACAATATTTACTTCCAGGGGGGGAAGTTTGAGCAGGGTCTTCGCAGGGAGATCCATGCTAGTGCAGTACCCCTGTGCATCCCTACTTATGTCAGCGTGCTAGAGTAGGTTCTCATTATAGAGAGATTCTTGGATAAGGGATGCCAGATGACAGGTCCTAGCAGTGGCTGCTTCAGACTAGAGTCTTTGGTAGTAGGCAGGTGGCAGAGTGAAGAGCCTTAGTCGATGAGACCTTTCCGTGAGTAGACTCAGGGGTAGGGTCGTACACCGCAGTGGAACCGTAGATCCCCAGGGCAGTCAGGAGAGAGAAGTTTCTATGCTTGTGACTGATGGGGTCACCCAGCACGGGACTTCCCGACCAGGCATACCGAGCATTTGTGGTAGGCAGTGGAAGCACCGCAGCGGAAGAGGCAGCCCCATGACCAGGGATCACCTAGGCGAGGACAGGGTGGTCCTTATGGAGGCAGCGCAGGTAGAGAAGTAGGATCTGGAGGTGGGGATGGCATTTTGAGGTCCTTCTACTGCCACCACCGGGAGGCCCACTCTAGGCTCAGGGATCTGGCGGTAGTGGCCATGGGCAGCTTCAGGCTATGGGTGTTCGTGACCCCCCAGCACACGAGATAGTTTCAGGTACGCTCTGTGCTTACTCTACACTTTCCTAGGTACTAGTAGACACAGGTTCCAACCACTCTTTTATATCACTGCTTTTGGTACGGGAGTTGGAGCTTCCAGTTGAGGTACTGACACCTTCACTTAGCCTCTAGGTTCCTACGGGAAGTGCCTCGTTAGTGACCTCTATCTATAGACATTGTGAACTGTCGTTTGGAAGAGAGAGTTTTATGTGGGACATACTCTTCATCAGAATGGAACCTTATAACTTCATCTCGGGAATGGATTGGCTTCCCATGGTTCACGCCCAGATTGACTGTCGGTGCAGACTAGTCAGATACATCCATTCTTATGGGACGAGTTTCACCATCCATGGTGAATGAGACCTCATGGAAAAATAGACAGGTACTCTGAGCAGGAGACCACAACCTTTTTCTCACCAGTTGGCGAGCATGGATCTCGAAGAAAAAAACAATACAGGCCCCTGGATCCATATAGTTGTAAAGGACTACATGGTCGTCTTTCTCAAGGATGTCCCAGGACTACCTTCGAGGCAAGAGATGGAGTTCTGCATTGACTTGCAGCCGGGGACTGCCCCGATATCATATGAAGCATATAGGATGGCACCCACAGAGCTTCGGGAGCTACAACTTCAGTTGGAGGACCTTCATGAGAAGGGATTCATCAGGCCCAGTGTGTCCCCCTGGGAAGCTCCGGTTTTGTTTGTAATGAAGGCAGATGGGAGCCTATGACTTTGTGTGGATTATCGCTGCTTGAATCAGGCCACGATAAAGAACATGTACCCTTTTACAAGGATTGATGTTCTCTTCGACTAGTTGTGGGGTGCGAAGTTGTTCTCCAAGATTGATCTTCAATCCAGCTACCACTAATTGCGGGTTCGTGATGCTAACATCCCGAACATGGATTTCCATTTTCGTTATGGGAATTACAAGTTTCTAGTGATGCCCTTTGGAGAACTAGTTATATGGGAAGCCATCAAAGTGTCAGTTCTGGATTAATGAGGTTCACTTTCTGGGGAATTTCAATTCATAATGGGGTTTGGCCATAGCTTCTACAAAGATAGAGGTAGTTCTTGCTTAGGAACCACCCAAGAATATGTAATAGATTCTGAGCTTTCTTGGATTAGCAGGGTGCTATAAGAAGTTCGTGGAAGACTTATCCTAGATTTATGCCCCTTTGACCACATTGATGCAGAAGGGATGACCATTCACTTAGACTGATCAGTGCATAAAGGCCTTCGAGGAGTTGAGACAGAGGCTAACTAGTGATCCGGTGTTGAGGCTTCCATAGGAGGGCGTTAAGTTCGTGGTGTAATATGACGCTTCAGGAGATGGGCTCGGGTGTGTGCTGATGTAGTAGCAATTAGTGATTGCATATGGGTTGAGGTAGTTGAGGCCCCATGATCAGAATTATGCGACACTTAATTTCGAGCTAGTAGTGGTGGTCTTACCCTTGAAGTTATGGAGACACTACCTTCTGGGTGAGCGTTTTTTGGTCTACTCAGACCACTATTATCCTCAAGTACATCATCACTCAGAGTGATTTGAATCTGAGGTATAGGCGCTGGCTGGAGTTTCTACAGTACTATGATTCTGAGATAGTATACACTCCCGGGAAGGGTAATGTAGTAGAAGATGATCTTAGTAGGAATTACCAGGTTCATCTAGTGCAGGAAGCTTCAGAGCTATTGGATTCCCTACAGATGAACTTGGTGGAATAGGAGGGTACAGCTTTTCTGCAATCGATGATGTTGACTCCTTCACTCCATGAGCGTGTGAGAGATTCCCATCTGGGGGATGTTGACAGAGAGGTGTTGCATGATTAGATATCCACGGGAGATGCACCCGATGGGAATTCTGAAGGAGGGAATCAAGAGATCATGTTCGAGGGGCGAGATGTAGTACCAGTGGAGATGCGGGAGGAGGTGATGTGGGAATTCCACACTTCTCCCCTAGTTGTACACCTTGGTGTACGGAAGATGTACAGAGACCTTCAGCGGTAGTTTTGGTGGTCTGGCATGAAGTGGAGCGTAGCTGAGTTTTTTTCTCGGTGTTTTACCTATCAGCAGGTAAAGGTAGAGCATCAGGTTCTGGAAGGGTTGTTGTAGCCCCTTGATATCCCAGAGTGGAAGTGGGATGGTGTATAAATGGACTTCATCAAAAGAATTCCACGCACATCGAAGGGACACGATTCCATTTGGGTGATAGTGGACCGACTCATGAAGTCGGCACACATCCTTTACATTAGGGAGTAGAGCTCAGTGGAGAGTCTAGGGCAGCTGTATGTTTGGGATATTTTCCACCTTCATGGAGTACCCTCGACGATCGTGAGGATAACATCCCGAGGAGGAGCATGTGGAGCATTTGAGGATGGTCCTAGGCTTACTCCTGGAGCACTAGTTATATGGGAAGACATCAATGTGTCAGTTATGGATTAATGAGGTTCACTTTCTGGGGAATTTCAATTCAGAATGGGGTTTGGCCATAGGTTCTGCAAAGATAGAGGTAGTTCTTGTTTAGGAACCACCCAAGAATATGTAAGAGATTCAGAGCTTTCTTGGATTAGCAGGGTCTTATAGGAGGTTCGTGGAAGATTTATCCTGGATTTATGCCCCTTTGACCACATTGATGCAGAAGGGATGACCATTCACTTAGACTGATCAGTGCTCAAAGGCCTTCGAGGAGTTGAGACAGAGGATAACTAGTGATCCAGTGTTGAGGCTTCCATAGGAGGGCGTTGAGTTCGTGGTGTAATATGATGCTTCAGGAGATAGGCTCGGGTGTGTGCTGATGTAGTAGCAATTAGTGATTGCATATGGGTTGAGGTAGTTGAGGCCCCATGATCAGAATTATGTGACACTTAATTTCGAGCTAGAAGTGGTGGTCTTACCCTTGAAGTTATGGAGACACTACCTTCTGGGTGAGCATTTTTTGGTCTACTCAGACCACTATTATCCTAAAGTACATCATCACTCAGAGTGATTTGAATCTGAGGTAGAGAAGATGGCTGGAGTTTCTATAGTACTATGATTCTTAGATAGTCTACACTCCAGGGAAGGGTAATGTAGTAGCAGATGATCTTAGCAGGAATTACCAGGTTCATCTAGTGTTGGAAGCTTCAGAGCTATTGGATTCCCTATAGATGAACTTGGTGGAACAGGAGGGTATAGCTTTTTTGCAGTCGATGATGTTGACTCCTTCACTCCATGAGCGTGTGAGAGAGTCCCAGCTGGGGGATATTGACAGCGAGGTGTTGCGTGATTAGATATCCACGTGAGACGCACCCGATGGGAATTATGAAGGAGGTAATCACGAGATCCTGTTCCAGGGGCGAGATGTAGTACCAGTGGAGATGTGGGAGGAGGTGATGTGGGAATTCCACACTTCTCCCCTAGTTGTACATCTTGGTGTACGAAAGATGTACAGAGACCTTCAGCTGTAGTTTTGGTGGTCTGGCATGAAGTGGAGCGTAGCTGAGTTTTTTTCTCGGTGTTTTACCTATTAGTAGGTGAAGGTAGAGCATCAGGTTTTGGCAGGGTTGTTGCAGCCCCTTGATATCCCAGAGTGGGAGTGGAATGGTGTATCAATGGACTTCATCAAAAGAATTCCGCGCACTGTAAAGGGACACTATTCCATTTGGGTGATAGTGGACCGACTCACAAAGTCGGCACACTTCCTTTACATTAGGGAGTAGAGATTAGTGGAGAGTCTAGGGAAGCTGTATGTTTGGGAGATTGTCCGCCTTCATGGAGTACCCTCTACGATCATCTCTGACCGCGACGCACGGTTTACGTCACGTTTGTGGCGAGGCATGAAAGAGTCATTTGGGACTCAGCGACGGATGAGTACAGATTTTCACCCCCAGATCGATGGGCAGATAGAGTGCATTATCCATGTGTTGGGTGATATGATCAGGGCGTGCATGTTAGACTTTGGCCAAAGCTGGGAGGATCACCTGCCCTTGGTGGAGTTCGCGTACATCAATAGTTACCACTCTACTATCAGCATGGAACCTTTTTAGGCCCTCTACAAAAGAGACCTTTTAGGTCATTATTGTGTTGGATGGAGGTTGGGGAGACCTCCATCGTGGCCCCAGAGTTGGTTTAGGCGATGACAGAGAAGGTGCAAGTCATTCGTGAGAGGATGAGGAAGGCTCGGAGCAGATAGAATTCCTACGCAGACCGTCGTCGTAGGCCTTTGGAGTTTGAGAAGGGGGACCATAACTTTTTTAGGGTCTCCCCACAGCATGGAACATGGAGGTTCATCTAGGGAGGCATGATGTCCCTAAGGTTCATTGGTCCCTTTGAGATCATGCGCAGGGTTGGTGATGTTTCCTACCGTCTTGCTCTACCCCCACAGCTGGATATGGTGCATGACATCTTCCATGTGTCACAGTTGAGGAAATATGTGAATGACCCCACACACATTATCGACTGGGGAGATCTATACATTGAGGATGGATCAAACTTTGCGGAGCACCCGGTGGTGATTGTGGAATTGTAGGAGCGAACACTTTGTGGATGGACCATTCCTTTGGTTCGTGTACTATGGTCGCACGGGAGGGTGCAAGAGAGCACCTTGGAATGGGAGAGCCAGATGTGGGCACAGTATCCCATGTTTTTTTTGTAGTTTAGTTTTTCGGGGATGAAAACTTGAAGGAGATAATGATTTAAGAACCCAGGTTTTGAGCCTGTAAGACTTTTAATTTTTCTTGATGTTATTCCAGAGCAGGGTATTCAGACGGCGTGTCATTCCGAGCCCCAGTGTGGTCGGAATTAAATTTTAATTGCATTCACACTAGACATTCCAAATAAATATAATAACTCCTAAACAGTTTCTCAAATGGGAAAACAGAAGGAACCATTGATTCCGGAGCATGTCGTTTACCCTAGGAGGGGTGTAACTTTCGCGGGTGCGTCCCTTATGTGGAAAACGCCACCATGGGAATTTTCGTAATTTAGCAGCCTCAGGCATGAACTCTATAAATCCTGAAAGAAGGCTTGTATTAAAATTCTGAGACCTCTGTTATGCTCAAAATGTAGATTTTACCCTAGGGGTAGCTTAACCCTGACCCCATCGAACGTTTGGTTACAGGCCTATGGGTGGGTGTTTAAGTTTGCTTCCATACTTAAACACATCCACCCCCTCCCCATTTTTCCCCTTTCATTTCTCTCTGGAAGAAGCTCTCTCAACAAAAGGATCCACCCTTTCAAGCTTCTCTCCCCACCTCTCCAAGGCAGTGTTAGCTCCAGTGGACCATTCGTGAAGCAATGGGCTATTCCAAGCGAGGTAGGTTCGTGTGTTTCTTTTTTAAATTCTGCATATATCTTTGAACTCAAATTTAGTGTTGAATTTCTTTTTATTTGTCAAGAAAATTCCATATATGTGTAGGGCTTTATCCGAGCATTACAATGAGTCTTTCGGATCGAATTTTCGAGCCTCTGGGTGTCCGGGGTGACCTCGGGAAGTTTTCTGGCCAAAAACCCCCCATTTCTGGCAGTTCTAGAGTGGTTCGGCGGCTCCGTGCGGCGGTCCGGTAAGTGACAACAGTAGTGCGGCTCCCAGGAGGGGGCGCAGCGGGCTCCTAGGTGGCGGTGCGGTGGGCTTCCCATGAGACGAAGGTAGTAGGCTCCTAGGCGGCAGTGGGGGAGCGAGACAGTGGCTCGGTGGCCCAGACTACAGGATGCCCCGCCGACCGGCTTTGTCGGTCGGCGTGCGGCACGCGAGATCGGGTTTGTCGTGACCCTGAGAGACGGCTGAGACCCATAAAGTGCATGTCTCGTGGAAAGGGAGGCATATCGGCTCGTGCCCGTATGGGTAAAGATGCGTGGCCCACGGGGTGAACAGCGGGCCATAGTGGACCAGGCTGTCCGGGCAGACAAGCCACGGACTGTCGGTCTGAAGGGGGTGGAGCGGCCGAACCGGTCTGGCCCACCCCATCTCTGTCCATAGGCATTAAAACACCTCTAAATTTCAAACCGAATGTAGGATTCGCATGCCTTCTGTGAAGATTCAATCCTTGGCTCGAGAGAGAGATTTTGAGATGGTCTCTGGTATTTTTAATTCTCTAGATGGGGCTCGGTGGTGCAACCCGCCCATTAAGTATTGTTTAGCGCCTCGCTGGGATTCTTCTTTCGGATGGCGTGAACACATCCGAAGTCCATTTTAGGCGCCATCAGCGGTGTTGTATCCCTGGCGTTGAGAGATGTAGTCTAGGGTGGTTTCATTCATTGAAGCTAGAGTTGAGACATGGGCCCCATGGGCCGTCTTTTAAGCTATGTGCAGCGTACTGTGACTTTTTCCTCATATGTCCGTTTAGAGCGAATGAATAGTCGTTTTGGCGTGTTTTTTCGAGAGCATCACGATGGATCAGTTCGCCCGAACTTTTTCAAGACCGAAGTTTGGGCCCCACGAGGTGTTGTATTTGCATAAAGAGGTGTTGAATACTTTTTTCTCGGGATTTCATTTCCAGCGAGTAAATATTCTATATCGTATGTTTTTCCATGAGGATTACAAGGGTGAAATCTGTTTGGGCGTGCAGATCCTCTTTCAAGATCTCATTAAATGTTGAAACTTGAAAGGGAATTGGTCAGAGGATCCTTTGACGCACTCCAAACCAACACACGATAGCAATGTTTATGACACCCTGTGATGGCACAGGTAGTGCAGAGTTATTGGACCAGTTCCGGGTTTACCCTCCATAGGGGTTGGGCTGTAACATCCTGGTTTTGGAAGCCACCCTAAGGCACCCCAAACCCGGTTGTTCACATGGCCTCAAACTCATTTCCCCAAACGCCATAGGTTGCCGACTTGCAGTGAGGGCCTTGGGTGTGATAGTAGGGAAACTATTCCCTCATTGGCAGAGTACACAGCGGAAGTAAACAAAATATGCAATAGTGTAAGCAGTAAATAACCAACAACAATAAACAGTGGAAGAATAAAATGATAAACAACTGGGGAACATATGTATATATGAAAATGATGCATGATACGTATATCTAGGAAAGCATCCAAACAAGTCACAATGCTGGAAATACAATAGTACCAAAATATGTACAAAAGAAAAGTAAACAACCCCTCACCATCGCAAGCCTATGCTTGGTTCCACGCTCTCCTGCTCCAAAGAAATCAAGTACCAGAAGTCGAAGGGTGCTTTCCCTTGTCTATAACTGCAACAAAATAGTCTATTTGGGCCCAAAAGTATTTCCCAAACATGGTGTGAGACTAAATCCTAGTAGGAAACCACCAGAAGATTTGTGCCTAACATTTAGTGATCATATGGAAAATAATAGTACAATAAGAAGTAAACAGAAACCAGTAAACAGTAAGCAGTAAACAAGATGATATACAACAGTAATCAATCCATAGAACAACAAGCAGCAGTGAATAAAATAGCTACCCATAACATAGAAACCCTATGGGAAGTACTCGTAGCCATCCCCTGTGGTCCTAACCAAGAAGTACCAACAACCCTATGGGAAGTTCACTAATCCTAACCCCTCTGGTTTGGTCACACAAAATTATAAGACTCTCTGGAGAAGCTCACTCGGTCAATTCCCTTTATAGTCTAGGGTAGTCAGGGACTCTCTGAGGAAGATCATGCGGTCTAACCTTCTTACAGCCCCAAGGTCTAGAAACACTCTGAAGAATCTCACTCGGTCAATTACTACTATAGTCTCAGGTCTATCACAGACTCTCCGAGGAAGATCACTCAGTCAATTACTCCTCTAGCATGGAATGGTTTAAGGAATATTCAAAGATGTAAAGACTCTCTGAGGAAGCTCACTCGGTCTACCTTTCTGCAGTCTAGAATATCAAAGACTCTCTGGGAAGCTCACTCGGTATACCCCTGTAGTATATAATGTCCAAGACTCTTTGAGGAAGCTCACTTGGTCTATGCCCATATAGCCTATAATATCCAAGAATCTCTGGGAAGATCACTCGGTCTATCCCTTATAGTCTATAGCACCAGGTTCTCATAGTCATATGTTGGTCAGTGCATAATAATGTTATAAGGACAAATTACATCTACAGAGCTGCTTGGGTAACCATCTACAACATAACAAGCGTGTTAATAATATCATTCCATCCTACGGTCACAAGGCATGGAAAACAGGTATAACCGCCAAAGACTAACAAGACCCAAAGGTATTAACAAGAACAAGGCATGGGAAAAACATCTAAGCACAGAAAATTATCCAAAAACATGATCAATTTACCTCTAAACAAGCATGCAAGCATGGAAAGACGACAACAGGGGAAAAAAGGTAAACACGCAATACCCCATTCATGAGTATTGGTGGAATTTGCACATAAAACTCAAAGACTTCGAACGATAAGGCTCAAACCACCTACCTCGATCCTAGCAGATTGATATACTTGAACCACAAGGCTTGATTCTCTTATAATGGTGTAGATCTACAAAAATGTACAAAACATTCAACCCACAATAACTTGAGAAAGAGAAGGAATTAGGAAATGATGCTCTAGGAGAAGAGATAACTCACTGATGTGATTCCAACGCACTCACCGGTGTTCGAATCAGAGGACGGATGGAGGTTCGGGGACTCATGGAAGATCTGTGACCATACGGGATGATCTCAGTCGAATGAGACCTAAAAGAAGTGTGTTCTATCTATCAGGCACGACCCCGATCCATTTAATGAAAATAAAGAAAGTACACGATATGTACTTTTAGTGTACACGGAGTGTACTATGTTTTTCCTTATTCTTCTTTAAGTGGCCTCCACATCGACCCTACACACCGTGTGTGTGGCTCGGACATGTCCAGCACATGGCCTGGTGCGGCAAGGGAGTACACAACATGTACTCATAAAGTACACAGCGTGTACTTCAAAAATTTCCAAAAACTCCTCTTTTCTTAAAAACTCCATTAAATGGGAAAACATACCAGAAACAAAGATCTGTGTTCTTACAAACTTCCCCCCTTAAAAAAATTTGTCCCCGAATTTCTCTAGTGAGGCATAGAAGAAGAAACCCCAAACATCTCCGGCCACTGTGATCGTACATCAGCCTCCCTCTCCAAAGTCTCGTCTTGTACTCTCCCGTGCTTCCATATCACCCGTACTAGAGGAATAGACCGGCCACGGAGAACCTTCGTACTATGATAAAAAATCCGGATAGGTTGCTCCTTGAACGATGCATCCACTTCAAGCTCAACCTCCTTAGGTTGAAAGACTTGACATGGGTATGAAAAGTAACGTCGAAGCTGAGAAACGTGGAAGACGTCATGCATATCCCGGTACCTCTGTCGTAACCACAACCAATAGGCAACCGGTCCAACTCTCTCCAACACCTCAAACGGCCCGATGTACCATGGTGAATTCTTACCCTGTCTCTGAATCCTCTTGTATCCCAAACTCGGTGCGACACGCTGGAAAACCTGATCCCCGACATCAAACTCTAGAGGTCATCTCTACTAATCAGCCTAAGACTTCTGTCGATACTGTGTTGTAGCCATCCTCTTCTGAATCAACTCTATCTGCTCTGAGTTCTCCTGATCAAGAGGAAGTCCCATCAAATCTACCTCTCCTACCTCCATCCACTACAATGGTGATCAGAATGGCCTACCGTAAAAGGCCTCATACGGTGTCATTTGAATGGTCACCTGAAAACTATTTTTGTAAGCAAACTCTACAAGAGGAACATGATTCTCCCAAGAACCACCAAAGTCTAGAATACAAGCTCGGAGTATATCCTCAAGCACCTGAATCGTACGCTCGGACTGGACATATGTCTGGGGATGGTATGCTATACTCAAAAGTACCTATGTACCCAAAGCCTTCTGAAGTCCTTGCCAGAACCGAGAATGAAAACGCACATCCTTGCCTGAAACAATGGAGTGTGGAACTCCATGAAGACGTACAATCTCTTGTGTGTACAATCATCCCATCTCGTCAACACTGAAGGTCTCCTTGATCGGCAAGAAGTGAGAAACCTTCGTAAGCCTATCAATGACAACCCAAATAGCATCACTCCCTCGAGGTGACCTTAGTAACCTGGTCACAAAGTCCATCGCGACATCGTTCCACTTCCACTCAAGAATGGGAAACTGCTACAAAAGCCCTGCTATTCACTGATACTCCACTTTCACCTACTAAAAAGTAGAACATCTCATGACAAACCCAGAAACATCTCTCTTCATACCTGGCCACCAGTACTGGTAGTGTAGATCACGATACATCTTGGTGATTCCAGGATGAACTACCCAAACTGAGGAACGAAAATCCTGCATCATCTCCTCGCGTATGTCTACAGGCACCCATACGCGTCCTTGGAAATGAAAGATCTCATCCATGCCCACTATCCATCCAGGAAGAGGGTCCTCTCCACACACACTCTCCCATAGGACTAAGCCTTCTGAGTCTCATAGCTGCCTCATCCGAACTCAGTCAAGAAGCGTAGAGGTAACAGCTAAATAAGATAAAAAGGGTTGTCCCCGTCGGTCATGCCCCTCCAAGTGCATCTCAGAGAACACATCCATAAGCTTCCACTCACTATTGGCCACTTGAACTCCCTAAATCTGATTTCTCCTACTCAACGCATCCGCCACTGCGTTGCCCTTTCCCAGCGTATATGAAAGCTCAAAGTCGAAGGACTGAAGATACTCGACCCACTTGTGTTGTCTCAGATTCAGATCACGTTGAGTGATGATGTAATTGAGACTCTTGTGGTTGGTGAAAACCAAAAAGTTCTCTCCCATAAGGTAATGTATCCAACAGTGTAAGGCATTAACAATGACTGCCAACTCCAGATCGTTTCGGGCAATTCCTCTCATGTGGCCTCAACTGCCGAGACCCGTATGCAATGACTCCAACTCCCTATATAAGAACAACTCCCAGTCTGACACGTGAAGCATCACAGTGTATTGTATAGCTCTTTCCCGGCTCTGGAAAGACTAGTATCGGTGCTAACATCAACCTCCTCTTTAGCTCCTAAAAGGCTGACTCACAAGAATCTGACCATAAGAACTTCGCACCTTTCTTGGTCAGACCTGTCAGTGGTGAAGCAAGGCGTGAAATACCTAGTATGAAATTACTATTGTATCCAGCCAGCCCTAGAAAACTCCGTATCTCAAAGACATTCTTCGGTGGCTCCCAGGAAACTACAGATCTCACTTTCCCTAGGTCTACTGACACTCCTGCCTCGGAGATAACATGACCCAAGAAGTGAATCTGATCAATCCAAAAGTGGAATTTTGAGAGCTTATCCTATAACTGATGCTCTCTCAGTGTACTCAGAACAATATAAATATGGTTAGCATGGTCGTGTTGATTGTGAGAGTAAACCAAGAAGTCTTCCACGAAAACCACCATGAAGGAATCCAGGTATGGATGGAACACTCTGTTTATCAGTGCCATGAAAACAGCTGTCGTGTTCGTGAGACCAAACGGAATAACTGTATACTCGAATAGACCATACCTATTTCTGAAGGCTATAAGAGGTATATCTGATGGTATAATGCGCAACTGATGATAATCGGACCTCAAATCAATCTTTGAGAACACCCGGGCTCCTCGAAGCTGATCAAAGAGGTCATTGATCCTCGGTAAGGGATATACGTTCTTGACCATCAACTGGTTCAGCTTCTGATAATCCATGCAATGCCTAAAGGTGTCTTATACCTTCTTCACAAACAAGATAGGCGAACCCCAAGGAGAAGTACTGGGTCGGATGAAACCCTTTGCCTGCAACTCCTCCAACTTCTTCTTGAGCTCCTGTAACTCAGGTGTAGCTATCCAATAAAAAGGAATAGACACTAGTGTTGCTCCTGGAACAAACTCAATAGAGAAGTCTACCTCACACTCTGGAGGAAAACCTAAAAAATCCTCTAGAAAGACATCCCTGAAGAGATCCACCACTGGAGGAAAGTCTAACTGTGAATTCCCCTGGTGATCCAGATAAATACTAGAAATCTAGGCTGAAACTCTTCCTGGACCATGATGCTCTGGTCCATATCTACCCGCTTGTACATCCCACTAACCTCTATGAAGAAACGATCTTCCCTCTAGTGATATGAAACTCACCCTGCGGCGATAGCAATCGAAAACTACCTGGAAGGGAACTAACTAGTCCATCCCGAGAATGACATAATAGCCTATCATCTCTAGGACATAGAGGTCCAATAAGAAGTGACACCTTGAAATCCTGAGAGGGAACTCTATACACTAACGTATTCTAGATGTCCTCATTCCCAAGGGTGTGTCAAGAGTCGACAAGTCGGCAAACAAAAAGGTGCAGAGCCCAGTGATCTCCATGACAGAAACAGAAATAAAGATGTGTTAATCATCAGTATAGAAAAGAGTCGAAGATAAAACTAAGGATACTAAGATCGTACCTCAAATTGTAGAAGGGTCGGGATCCTGCTCCTGGTAGGTCTACTCCACGGAGAAAGTCTGGCTTGTACCACAGCCCTGTGCCCCTACTCTGAGATGATCCACTCTGCTGTCGCTGGTAACCTCATGACTGACCACCATGGCCGCAACCTCCACCTCAGCCCGAACGGCCGGAAAAACTCCAGTTCCCAGACTGGTGAGAAACTGGCGATACATCTCCTTAACACGGGGTCATAGAAGAACCCCTACCACCAGCTGTAGGTGAGAAGATCTGACAAAAATGCGGAAGATAGTCTATCTTGCTGCAATATCGGCACTCCATCGGGTCTCTCTGGCACTGAGTCCTAGTATGACCACTCATACCGCACTGATAACATACAACCTGGCTTCCCGAAGATACATTCTGCCTACTCTGATCTCCTGGAGAAGACTCCCTGTAGTGCTTCCTGCTATCAGTAGGAGGAACACTAACTCTGGATGTCGAACCGCCCTAGATCACTACTCCAGAATCCCTCAGATTGTGCTCAGTGATCAGCTCCTAGTTTACGATAGATGATATCGAATTCAACCTGATGATATTCACCTGGGAATGGATCTCCTACCTGAGACCATCCTCAAACTTCCTAGAAAAGAACAACTCATCACCTGCTGGAATCAGCGTGAAGTGTTGAAGCTCGGTAAAATGAGACGAGTACTCCATAACAGAGAGAGTACCCCGCTCCAGACTCATAAACTCCCAGGCTCGATCGGCCCTCAAGGTCTCTAGATAGAAGTAATCATAGAAGATGCACAGTAACTCATCCTAAGTCATACTCTACTGGCACCTTGACTGTGAGATCACCTCCCATTACCACTTGGCGGTGTCTCAGAGCATATTAGTATCCAATTTTACCCCTTTCTCAAGAGGTATCTCTTGGTGCTCGAAGATCATCAGCGTGGCCTCTAACCACGACTCTGTATCATTGGGTTCTCCATCCCCTCAGAATGTATGAGGATGCTGCTGCTGGAAAACCTGCGTCAACTCATCCATCAACGGGGCAGGAGGCAACGCTCCCTGAAAGGTATGCATCATCCTCAGGAAGTCCTCCCTATACTTCACATCGGCGCCTGCAATGGGTATAACTGCTGGTTCCAAGGATGGAAGAGCATGAGGTTCTGCAGGACGTTCCTTCTCGGCAATATCCAATGTCTGATCACCGTCTGGCAGCTGACGTACAACCGGAGGACGTCTCAGTGGAATAGCTCTAAAATAAAAAAAACACGCCTTAGATCCGGAAAAACAAGAACTGAGAATGCAAGAGTGAAAAATGGGAACAGGAGAAAGAAACATTCATGTTTTACAGAACATGACTACACAGCATGTATAAAAACTACACGGTGTGTTCCTTAAATCCATTCACATGGGCGTGTACTTCTTCCACCACTTGTCGTGTAAAACCCCAGACTAAAATGCGTGTTATACCCACACACGGTGTGTACTTCAAATCTATTCCCCTACCCGAGACTCTTTACATGGCTAACCCACATGGTCCTCTTAATCCTAGACTACACGGCGTGTTCACTAAGGGCATGACGTGTACTAGACAAGGTTTTCGGAAACCCGTGTTGTTAGTTGCATGACCAGCTAAACGGATGACCCTTACATGACATGTTCAGAACAAACACAGCGTGTATAGGAGAGGATAACATCATCCTGTGTTTTTTATGACACGGTCGGGTACCTGGAAAAAAGCTACATGTCGTGTTCATATCAAACACGGTGTGTACTGCACAATCTTCCCTGACCTGTGTTGTTAGTGACACG
The DNA here is from genome assembly GCA_963277665.1 of Viscum album. Taxonomy (NCBI): domain Eukaryota; kingdom Viridiplantae; phylum Streptophyta; class Magnoliopsida; order Santalales; family Viscaceae; genus Viscum; species Viscum album. Next base: position 413,518,135 of record OY728153.1, on the reverse strand, counting down.
ACCAGGTACACGTCTCACTGCTACAGGACGTGTACCTACTGTACACGGCGTGTCCCTGAAGACATTTTCACAACACCGTGTCTATGCTCACACTGTAAGTGACACGGTCTGAAAACTACACGGCGTGTAGTCAAAAATTACACGTCGTGTATTCTGGTATTTTCTGGACAGTATCTCAGAAACTACACTAAATCCAAAAAAAAACAATGAAAAACAAGCATGGAGGTGCCAAATTCCGATCCGTGAGGGCCCATAATCCCTGCGAATCAAATCTTGACATCTCATACATATCACATATAAGAGAAACAAGTCAATGATCCACCAATATCTGATTCATGAGGGCCCATAACACCTAAGTAATAAAAATTTTGAATTCATTTAAGTAAAGGTTCAAAACAAACAATTCTCTAACACAACAGTGATTCTATCAAGGCATCTATCACAATAGCATGCATAATCTACAAAAATTCTATCACAAAAATAGGCAATCGCTAATGTACCCTATATGGAATGGAAAGAATGCATGGCATGTGATTTATAACAGTGCCTATATGATGCATGAGCTGGAATAGCCTCGTCTCATCGGGTTGTGACAGAAATAGAACCGTAATAGCAACAACAATAACAACAAAAGGCATGTGAATCACTCTAGGTGAAATCGTATCAACTGTAAAATCTCAAAACCAGAAAACTGTAATAACAAGGTAGATTGGCTTTTCCCTGTACACGGGTAAGCTACTCTCAGGCACATCTTATTACCAATTACCGAATCCATCTTATCCCTGGCTAAAGGCTCCAAACAATAAGTCAAGAGAAAATAATTCCTCTAATACCACTTTGTAACATCCCGGTTCCGGAAGCCACCCAGAGGTGCCCCATACCCAGTTGGTCACATGGCCTCAAGGGCATTTCCCCAAATGCCAGAGGCTGCCGACTAGCAGTGAGGGCCTTGGGTGTGATAGTGGGGAAAATATGCCCTCATTGGCAGAGCACACAGTGGAAGTAAACAAAACATGCAATAGCGGAATCAGTAAATAACCAACAACAATAAACAGTGGAAGACTAAAACTATAAACAACTGATGCACATATGTATATATGAAAATGATGCATGATACATATATCTAGGAAATCATCCAAACAAGTCACAATGCTGGAAATACAACATTACCAAAACAAGTACAAATGAAAAGTAAACAACTCCTCAGCATCGCAAGCCGAAGCTTGGTCTCATGCTCTCCTGCTCCAATGAAATCAAGTAACAGATGTCGAAGGGCGCTTCCCTTGTCTATACCTGCAACAACAGAGTCTGTTTGGGCCCAAAAGCATGGTCCAAACATGTTGTGAGACTAGATCCCAGTAGACAACCACCAGAATATCTGTGCTTAACAGTCAGTGAGCATATGGCAAGTAATAGTACAGTAAGCAGTAAAAAACTACCAGTAAAAATTAAGTAGTAAACAGGATGATATAAAACCATAATCAATCCATAGAATAGCAAGAAGCAATGAAGCAAATAGCTAACCACAACACGTAATCCCTCTGGGAAGTACTCGTAGCAATCCCTCTGGTCCTAACCAAGAAGTACCAACAACCCTCTAGGCATTGCACTCATCTTAACCCCTCTAGTTTGGTCATACAAAATTAGAAGACTCTCTGGGGAAGCTTGCTCGGTCTATTCCCCTTATATTCTAGGGTAGTTAGGGACTCTCTACGGAAGATCACACGGTCTAACCCACTTATAGCCCTAAGGTCTAGAAACTCTCTGCGGAAGCTCACTTGGTCAATTCCTCCTATTGTCTCAATTCTATCACAGACTCTATGAGGAAGCTCACTCAGTCAACTCCTCCTCTAGACTGGAATGGTTTAATGAATATTCAAACAAGTAAAGACTCTCTAAGGAAGCTCACTCGGTCTACCCTCCTATAGTCTATAATATCCAAGACTCTCTGGGAAGCTCACTCGGTCTTCCCCCTATAGTCTATAATGTCCAAGACTCTTTGAGGAAGATCACTCGATCTATCCTCATATAGCCTATAATATCCAAGAATCTCTGGGAAGCTCACTTGGTCTATCCCTTATAGTCTATGGAACCAGTTTCTCACATTCCCATGCTAGTCAGTGCATAATAATTCTATAAGGCCATAGTACACCTACAGAGCTACTTGGATAACCAGTCTACAGCATAACATTCATGTCAATAATACCGTTCCATCCTACGGTCACAAGGCATGGAAAAAAGGTATAACAACCAAAGGCTAAAAGGACCCAAATGTTGTAACAATAACAAGGCATGGGAAAAACATCCAATCATAGAAAATTATCCACAAACATGACCATATTACTTCTATACAAGCAAACAAACAAGGCAGAAAAACAACAGGGGAAAAAAGGTAAAGACGCAATACTCCGTTCACGGGTATTAGTGGAATTTGCACATAAAACTCAAATACATCAAACGGTAAGGCACAAACTACCTACCTTGATCCTATGAGATCGATCTACTTGAACCACAAGGCTTGATTCTATTTATAACGGTGTAGATCTACAAAAATGCACAAAACGTTCAACCCACGATAACTTGAGAAAGAGGAGGAATTGGGAAATGATGCTCCTGGAGAAGAGAGAACTCACCATTGTGATTCCAATGCACTCTCCAATGTTCTAATCGGAGGAAGGACAGAGGTTCAGTGGCTCATTGAAGATCTATGGTCGTAGGGGACGCTCTCGGTCGAACGAGACCTAAAAGATGTATGTTCTATCTGTCATGCACAACCCCGGGCCATTTAATGAAAAAAAAAGTACACGAAATGTACTAGGTTTTTCCGTACTTCGCTTTAAGCGGCCTCCACATCACCCCCACACACTGTGTGTGTGGCCTGGACACGACCAAAACACGGCGTGGCACATAATGGGAGTACATGATGTGTAATCATAAAGTACATGGCGTGTGCTTAAAAATTTTCCAGAAACTCCTCTTTTCTCAAAAACTCCAGAAAAAAGGGAAAACATACCTGAAACAATGATCCGGGTTCTTACATGGGTAGTGGGTTACCCAATGGCGTATTAGAGTTTACCCTCCAGTGGGGTTAGGCAGTGGGTTACCCATTAACCTTAGGGTTTACCCTCCAATGGGGCTAGGCAGTTGGTTACCCATAGACCTTAGGGTTTACCCTCCGAATGGGCTGGGTAGTGGGTTACCCGATGACCTCTTACGGTTTATCCTCCAGCTGGGTTGGGTAGTTGGTTACCCGATGACTTCTTTCAGACTTATCCCTTTCTATGAGGCTAGTCAGTGACTTTTCTCTGTGATTACCGGAGCAGGACCCTGGTTGTATGGTTTAGCGATGAGATATCTCTAATGTGTGGGATTTTTGGGCATCATTCATGGATATCCTTAGAACTGTTGGAGGCTTTTCCTGGGATGAGCTTGGAGATAGAGATCCCCTTACAAACTCATTTAGATTTCTAGTTAAGACCATATATATATACACCCTACTTTTGTTCCCACTTCTTGGGTTTAGTTACTGTCCTTCTAGGAGGGGCGAATACACGTGGGGTATGCCACGTGCTTTCTGTGTCTAGATCCTCTTGGTTGGATGAGTCTACTTCCTTTATTTTTTTGGGTTGAGAAGAACTCTATTTACTGTACTCTTTTGATATTCTTTGTTATGTCTACTACTCACCATTTTTGTAACTCCTTTCTTGCTCGGTCGAGCTTTTGATGAATCCTACTAAGTATCTTTATACTCATCCCTTCTTGGGATTTTCCCGCACTTTGTGTGCCCTTGCAGACGATGGACAGGTCGATCGAGACTACAGAGGAGTGTAGAGGACACAGAAGCTTGGGCTACATTTAGTGGTCATAATAGGACTTTTATGTCTGAGACTCACCAGTTGTTTACTTTGGTTTACCAGTTGCCAGGTTGTGGAACCTTTCGGTTTGGGTGCATGTTTTGACACTTTTCTGTTCAGTTATCTTGTCAATACTTTTCAGCAGTTTACTTTTTCTATTTAGAAGTTGATGCATGAATATGGTTGGGTTATAGTCTTTTGTCCTTTGGTTTTATTTTTCATTTTCACTTTTTCATTGAGTGGGTTGTGTGTGTGTGTGTACAGGTTCTTAGGCGAAGGCCTCCCCAATATCGTTATGCCTTCGGCGCTTGTTGCCTGTCCCTGGCCTATGGAGGTGGGCCTGGGGTAGTTGTGGCTCGAGACTAGTAGGGCCACGTTGTGAAATTTCTTTAGAATCATTATTTTAATTACATCAACTTTGTCTTCTGGACCAGGGGATGATTTGGCCATCTATAGGCCTTAAAAATGATTGCATTTGAAGATTTTTTTAGGGGGATAGTGTGGACCCCACCACCATAATAGTACCACATTTTGGCCAAAACACCTTCAATGGAGGTGATTGAAATTGGGATAGAACGAAGAAACATATTAGATACTCTAAAAATAATTTTAGTGAGGTTTGAAGTAATTAGTGTTTCCATTGGAGGTTATACTTTTTGAGGAAGCGTCCTAGAACCTGCTTCCAGAAAAAGAATCCACCAATGAAAAAATAATAACTCTTACCTCCTTTGGAAACATAAGCTTATATTTTGATGTTGAACTACCAAGACAATTATGAACAACTTTTATGAATGATTCCATGAAATATTGAGCCAATTAATGGGTCACAAACGTGGCATCATTTGGAGGACAGAAATATGCCTATAAAAGGAGAGGATCTCCTTCCTCACAAATCATTCTGATCCTTCCCAACACCATCTACGACACCAAGGAGAGGATGAAAAGGGCCATTTTTTGAATTTTTATTTCTTTATTACTTTTTTTTGTTTTATTTTCTAATATAATTCATTAATATTTTTTTATATAAAAGTGTTCCAATTTATTCTTCCACCCCTTTATTCTTCCAATATCAATATCATTATCTCTCTTTCATATTCTCATCGTGATATCTATTCACTTATACATGGAATGTGAGTAACTCGAGGCTTGGACCTAGTGATGTATCACAATTTTCTTCATTATTGTACTTCAAATTTAAAATATTTTATATCTATTTTTGGTTGATGCTGGAATACTCCATGGGTGCAGCAGTTGTCCACCATGAAAATATTTACAAATCCATTTATTTTAATTGATTAATAATTTTAACTGTTATGAAAACCCTTCATACGGTGGATTTTGGGTTGCTATGAGAGATTAAACAACAAACGGTAGAGCCAGGTCTTGTAGAAATAACATTATTGGTTGAGGTGTTACCCTACTTGATTACTGGAGGAGGTGTGGTTTGGTGTGCCAGATACATGCTAAAATCACACACTCAATAAATAAATGGAAAGAAATTCATTAATTTGGTTTCATGAAATGAATTATCAAATTGAATTTAAATAAAAAATAAATAATGAATGAACCGATGTTATCAATCCTTGGATAAAGACCATTCTTTCGAATATTTATTTTGTCTGAATCTGTATTTAAATTTTAATTTATAATTTCATTATTTTAATTGAATGTTTTCCTAAACCCATAAAAAATATAATTTAATATAAGTGATTAAAAACCAAAAATAATTAAAATGGATTATCTAGAATAAGTGATTTAGTTGACTACAACACTCCACAATATGAGACGACCCTGGTCAACCACTGTGCTACATTAGGAAAATAAATTTTCTTTTATCACACCTTACGATAGGCGTTCATCAAAACTAGAACCATTGTCTGGGAACTAAATGGTTATTTCAATAATTTTAATGAAATTCAAAATTGTTTGAATATTGTTCTTTGTTTTATTTGTTAAAAAAAATTCCAAATACAATTCTTTTTCCTTGATATATTCAAATTCAAATTTTTATGCTTGGGAAGATTATTCGAATGTGAAATATAAAGAACTAGAAGTCAATTACAATGATCTAAATGATTTATTGGATATGATGAACAATACTCTGGATGGATTGGGGATACAAATAGAAATAGAATTTTACTATGTTCGTACATTGATGGAGTAACCTAACACTGAGTTGGAGCAAGAACCTGAGGTAGTGGTGGAAGAAATTTCACCACTCATCATCGAAGAACTAGAGGAGGTAAATGTAGAGGTACATGAGGACTCATTTATCTTTACTAATCCAACTCTACCTAAGATAGATGAAAAGGAGGAAAAATTACCTACCGAGCCACATGTGGGAGATCAATAGTAGTTTGATGAATTTTGGAATGAATGTGAATAACTACTTGATATCACCAAGCCCTGCAAAGAAGAAGAGTCGGCACTACTGGAAGAAGACAATACACAATTGGATAAATTTGAATTTACGATGGAGTAGCCCGACTATCTGCCTCCATCATGAGATACTCAAGTCAAAGAGGAACTCTATACTAAAGAAAATATTAATTACAAGCCACCTCAGGGATATGATAAATTAATGAAATCTAGCTCATTTAATTGTATTGAAACTAAATTGTGTATAACTCCCAATTGTTTTGAATTTTCATAATATACTGACTCTTATTATTCCATGAAGGACGAAGATGAAAAATAAGATACACCTATTGAGGAACACTTGGAGCTATTGGAAGACATTGAACATCTACTGTAGGAGCCCCATCATAAAGAGATCCAAGTTACTGAGCTTGAGGAAATCAGACAAGAGGCCGAAGCCCCCATAAAGTCAGAACTATAAGATAAGATGGTTTCACAAGTAGCAACTGAGGAGGAGGAGGAGGCTATATAATTCATCCTACCCCCCACCATGAAAGATGTACCATATTGAAAATGGATGAGATATGGTTTACTTTATATGTGGAGTTATCCTCAACAAGAATAAAGAACTGCAGGCTGGGAAAAGCCACATGTGGTGTTTCAAATCAAAGAAGCTTCAACCACAATCAGATTATGAGTAACAATAGGTACTTCCCTCTGGAGGAAGTAAAAAAATCAGGTCCCACATGGGGGACTATACCAAGATTTATCTTCACATTATTTTTATGTTTCAAATACCTTTTTTATATTAGTCTATCATGTGTCCCACTCATCTTAATCTTTTTGAGCTTTAATGACATGAAACTTGTTCTTAAGTGAGTAATTATCTTTTGTAGGTTCATAAAGGGGTAAAGGAATCCTTAAATATATGAAGAGGACTGAATCCTTATTTCAAAAGGGATTTTAATTTTAATATTTAAACTATTACACTACTTAAATTCTTTTGTGAAAAACATGTTTTTAGATTTAAAGATAAAATTGCATGTCCACACTTGAATTATTGCTTTACATGAATTATCTAGGGTACAATAGTTTTTTAAGAATCCTGGGTTGCCATGTTTTAGATTTAAATGTTAATGAGATTGAATGATTGAAATGGAAAATTTAATGTTTAAATTGAACCATGGATATTGAAATGATGAATCGTTATTTAAGGGAATTAGTTGATTTATGTAAATTAAATTTCCCTTCCATTTTTTATACATTGAATTTCTAAAATTCAAGTGAATTTATTTTTTGTTATTAATGATTCCTTGAGAGATTGTCGAATATTGTATGTCTCATTACCAAGAGGGTTTCTAGACCATTTTCTTCATATTTATTCTTGACCATATTTCTTCAGTGATATTGGGACGTGTCACTGACCAGAACAAACATTTGATCTTTTCAAATATATGAATATGAAAAAACATATTTAAAATGATTCAAGCATATTTTGAAAAACCCTTATCCTTAAATTCCACCATTACATTGATCCTTCTTTTAGACCGTAGAAACCATGAATGAACTTTATAGCTATGATACAAGTTTCAATCCATTTTTATCCATTTCTACCTTAATATTGGTATTTGAATCATATTTTAAAGTTGATGTGTGGGTGTAAAGGGATTAATAGTGGAAGGGATTATTTACAGTGTAATCAAAAAAAAGTATTGGGGTGATATTGTGGTAATTATAAAATTTTGTGGAATCATTCATTGTACTCAATTTTTTTCCCCTCTTGAATTTTAAAAAATGACAACAACAACAACAAAAAGATCCAAAAAAAGAGAAAAATGGGTTGTGATTTGGGAGAACCCAAAATCACCATTTGTAGACCGACATTCTTCTGATCGTGTGTGGATAGTTGATGTGTGTGAGGTTTTATCTAATCATAACTTTCAAAAAACAAGATTAAAAGGTAAAAAATTAAAAAAACAAGAGGTTTTATTATTCATTAATTATGTTTTACATTTATCATGGCCTTACTTTGAGTATTGGGGGAATTGGGTGTTGCTACTTTGAAAGGTATAATTTCATTAAATATTTTAATATCATTCATTGTACTAAATATATTAAAATCCTCCTTGAGACTTAATTTTGGAAACAACAAGTCCTACTAAACATAAGCCTCAAAGTTATTTAAACCATTCTTGAAAATTCCTCATGATTTATATGTGCCTTTTTTCTTTACAAAGTGGAGAAATTAGTTCTTGTATAAGATTATGGATAAGGTGCATGTTCTCATTATATGAGAATAAATCCACTTGAACTATATCATGAGATATGAGAGTAAAAATTCAATGGTGAGGTAAATCATGATGTGGAATGTTTAATAATAATGAATTGAGAATATTGAATGAATGAAAGAAGAAGTTACATAATTTTTCGAAGGGGAAAAGTAAAATATATGAATTAATTGCTTCATTTTAAATTGGGAAACTAATTTGATATTTTGTGAGGAATTTTGAATAATTTATTTTACATTGAAACTTGTTTTATTTTATTACTTTGGAATTTGAATATTGGTAACATTGGTGGCCTCTGAATTCCATGATGAGATTTTACGATTAAGGGAAAGCATGGTTTTAAGTGTGGGGGTATTTGACAGAGAAAATTTCTGTTCTTATTTTTAATCTAATAAGGATGAATTGTTAATGTTTTTAAATAATAAAACCCATGTAATTAATTTTTTCTATAAAAATGGGTAATTTGAAGTTTAGAATGAAAATGTTCTAAATTGTTGAAAGTTCTTAATTAAGTATTTTTAACATATTTTTAAATATAGGGTTTTATGGTCATTTCTTGAAAAATATAATTCCAAACTCAGTGATTCTTTTTTTAGACTAATTATTTTATTTCCTTCAACTTTGTATGATGGACCAGGGGATGATTCATTCATTTATATCCCTTATGAACTCAATGAATTTGAAGATTTTTCTAGGCAGACAATGTGGACCCCACCTCGGTAATGGAACCACATTTCGGGTTATACACCATCAATGATGGTAATTCCACTTGGTATAGAACGAGGACACATTTTAGAGACTCTAAAAATAATTTTAGAGCGTTTTGAAGACATTAATGTTTCCATTTGATGTTATACTTTGGGAGGAAGTTTCCTGGAACCTGTATCTAGAAAAAGAAATCGAAAATGAAAAAATAATAACACTTACCTCCAATGTCCAATTAAACTAGAATTTTTTTGGTGAACGTCCAAGACATTTATGAAGAACTTCTATGAAGGGTTCTATGTGTTATTCAGTAAATTAATGGGTCAAAAATGTGACAATATTCAGAGGAATGAAATCTTCCTATAAAAGGAGAGGAGCTCCTACCTCTCAAATCATTCCAATCCTTCCCAACACTATCTGGGGCACCAAAGAGAAGAGGAAAATGGCCATTTAGGAAATTATATTTATTTATTTTCTTCTTAATTTTATTTTTATTTTATCATGTAATGAATTAATATTTTTTATATTAAATTTCTCCACTTTCTTTATCCACCCTTTTATTCATCCAATCTCAATCTCATTCTCTCTCTTCCATATTTCCATCGTGATCTCTATTCACTTTTCCATCACAAGTGAATAACTCGAGGCTTGGACTTAGGGTAAGTTTCATGATGTTCTTACCTATTAAGCTTCAAATTTAAGATGTTTTAAATCTATTTGTGGTGGAGGAGGGAATATTTCACGGGTGTGGCAGTCGTCCAAAACGACACGATTTCAAAATCCATTTATTTTCATTGATTAATAATTTTACCTCTCTTATCTTAGGAAAACCCTTCATATTGTGGAGTTGGGGTTTCTATAAGAGATGTAACAGCAAATAGTGGAGTTATATCTTCTAGGAATAACATTATCTGTTGAGGTGTTACCCTGCAATATTAATGGAGGAGGTGTGGTTTGGTGTGCCAGATGCATGCTAAAATCACACACTCAATAAACAAATATAGACAAATTAATTAATGAGGTTTCACTGAATGAATTATCAAATTGAATTTAAATAAAAAATAATGAATTAATGAACATGTGTTATAAAATCTTGGACCAAGACCTTTATTTCTAATCATCATTGTCTCTGCATCTTCATTTAGATTTTAATTCATAATTTCATTATTTTAATTTCATGTTTTCTAAAACCAATAAAAACATTGTTTTCAATAAGTAATTAAAAATAATAATTATAATAGGTGAACTAGAATAAGTGACTGAACCGACTGCAATGCTCCTCAAGTGAGATTACCCAGGTCAGCCACTGTGCTGCATTAGTAAAATAAATTTACTTTTCCACACCCTATGACATGAGTGCGTCAAATATCACTATAAATTTAACTATAGAAAGAAATAAAATAAAATTTACGAAATTTAAATAATTTAAATGGATTATTTCAAGTAATACTAAAAAATTAAATACAATTTCACCCAAAATAAATCAGCACACTTCCCTAATGAAAAATATATAGAAAAAATAGATAATAATTTATTAAAGACTAGCCTAAAGGATAACCATGAAACTAAAAATGGAAAAATAGGTGTGAGGACATAATCACTCATTAGTAAACCATGACTTAAAGAATCTATAAAATCCATTAATAGAATAGTTTAAAAAATTATAGTTTGAACATAAGGTAAGAAGTTGTTTTTTACATGATTTTAAAACAAATAAGATCAAATTATTTAATGTACCTTTTTAAAAACATCCATTTTATAATAAAATAAATAAGAATAGTCAATTTTTTTATTTAAATCTTCAAACAATGGTAAAAAATATTTACAAAATTCAATTTTTCACAAAACTTCTGAAAATCTATTTTTCATAAACACTTCACGGAACCCCCTTGAAGGTAATTCAAAAACACACAAGTTGATTTATAAAGTATTCAAAGGATCCTAAGATCAAGGAATCAAAATGATGTAATTGTTCTAGTACAATCAATCAAAAAAGGGGAATACAATAAAATTATAAAATAAAATACCTAAAATTTCCAAAAGGGACCTAGTTTCATGATAATTAAACATAGGATCTAGGAATAATATACCATAGTTGGTGATAAGAAACCTAGGCTGACACTGCTAAACATATCCATTTCCCTGGGAGTCCCTCTAAACTACATATTATATCATCTATGGAAGTCTTCTTTCTATACGGACAAGGGTATTTATATCGCTCGAATGTATTTTCCCATGGGAAAAATAATGAGGTTTCTCTAGGTAACCATTACCATTAGAATATATAAAATTAATTCACTAGATTAAGGGTCTCCCACTCATTTCAGCTTAAACTTCACTTTATGGATATGATATTATTCCCTTAGAATCCCATTACCACACTAGGGATTTACCTCACACATGTTCAATACGATCTACATGGGACTCCTATGACTATATAACAATGTATTTGTGAAATAAAGAATCACATGCATCTAATCTAAAGAATTTTCAAATAACCCACACATCATATCCTTCACCCCCATAATATTTAACCCCCCCCCCAAAAAAATTCCAATAATAATCATCATAAAATTAATATAAATAAAATTAATCCCCTATGGGGTAACAATACTTAACTTTAAATTTAATCAAACACAGATCAAATAAGTTTTTGAAAAATTATTAATCCATTAAATGTTTCAAACTGGCCTTTGAAACAAGATTCATGGGGTTCCAATCCACACACCTAATTTCTAAATTAATTTGAAATTTGATTTCTAAGAATATGTTAAAACCAAACATTAAAAATAAGGTAAAATTACACCAAAAATACTATTCCTAGATTGATATTTCAAACCCTATTTGGAAATAAACTCTCTCCATGAAAGGATCTTTTCAAAATACAGCATGCCCATTTCAAAAATAAAATATTTATCAATATTTGTTTATTAAAAAATCAATCAATTTAGAATATTTAAATGAGATTTTAATCTCAGAGATATTATTAAACCATTTTCCATGAATGGTATTTAAACGATTTTTAAATTGAATCAAAATAATTAAGGTTTTCCATACCCAATTAAATGTTTGTGAAAACATTTTAAAATGCTTGAAATATTTTAAAAGACCAACATGGGTAATTTCACAATTAATTTCATAGGGCCAAATCCCATTCCAACTATTAAATAAAAATAAAAATCATTTCAAGAATACTACATCATATAATAGGCTTTTAAATTTATAAAAAGGACATTTAAAAGAAAAAAGGAAAATTTTGACCTGTAATATAAGTGGTTCTATTGAAACACATACATGAAATCGTTTATAGGTGAGTGGATATTTATTGAAATTCTACTCTATTGTCCAATATTCAAAAATTCAGAATGATATGACTCAAGAGACACATCTCTCACCCTAATAAATGATAAATACCAAAAAAATGGGTCATTTCCCTTTTCATTGGATTTGGAAAAATGGGAGGGGAAACAAGGAGAGGGAGAGTCATTACATAATTTAAGGGAAATAGAAGTGGAGACCTAATATTAAAGGATCAACCTAAAATCCAAAATAATTCAAGTGGAAATTAAAAAAGATATGATGTCAATAGGGATATGTCTCACACACCATGGAGGAGGTTAGTCCTTGGTTTGGGCTACTCATGCAAGGGAGTGGGAGAGAAAGGGGTTAAAATCCAAAAAACAATTAATGTCAAAATTTAAAAAAAAGAAAATAATTTAAAAAAAAAAATTGGACATGGAACACAATTTACCTAACCATGCGCTAATTATGCTTCCCTTAAAAGATAATCATGAGGAATGTACATAGTTACTCATGGTGGTTCAGACGACTGAACTAGTCATGATCATACTATGTAAATTAGAATAGTCAAGTGTAGAAACTAAATGCATGGTTGATGCATGGTTACCCATAACTATTCACAAATTATTCACATCACCAATTCCCTTAAAAAATTATATTCTCATCTACAAACCCCCAGGAACATACAACTGTTTAAAATTAATTAATTAATTCTATAGTGAACAACTTGTGTCAAAGTCTTACACCCATTCCAATTTCTATCCCTATAAAGTCTATAATCAATGTAAAGGATCAACCACTTATACTTTCATAAAATAGACACTCAACATGCTTTGACATCAAATGAACCACTAAAACCATTGAGAAAATATAATTATCAAACATGAGAAAAATAAAAAATCATCAAATAGGAAGCTCTAATTGAAGTGAGATTTAATGTATTTCTCTGTATAATTTATAATTAATCTAAATACTGAAATGATAAAAAAATCTTAACATGGCCTACAATATAGGTACAACGTTTAAGTAACTATTTTATATCCATGCTACCCCTAAAAGAAAACCTTGAATCCAAAACATGGTTAATCTTAGGTGGGTTACAGGTTGGACTAAACCATACCCAGACTGTGAGAATTAAAACTGTCCAGTAAAGACCCCTCACACATTGTCGAAGCACAGTTACTCCTAGCCATGCATAAACCATACACAACAATAATTACATTAAAATAAATTATATTCATTTCCCTAAACTATTGGGAACTAACAACATGTTATAATTAAATAAAATATTTAATAAATTAATTCCATAGTGGCTTGATAGGTTTCCAAAACTCCCAACCATGCCACTTTCTCCCAAAATAATGTATGTTGTAAAGGTAGTGGAATCATACACTTATAATTCAATAATAGTGACAGTCAACATGATCCAACTTCTATTTAACCACTAAAATCCTTTAATAATGATAATGACTTTAACGAGAAACATCCACATGTAACCAAAAATAATCTGTAAATGAAGAGAGTATAGACATAGTTCACCCTTCCGTTTACAGTTAATCTAAATGGTGAAACCAAAAATTTCCACTCCTACAATGAGAGTATCACAATGATAACAATGATTCCCTTAAACCCATAAGAGATCATAGGATTCCACTAGCCATGGTAATCCATAAAGATAGAGTCTCTAAAAAGGAATCATGTTCAATGATACACCCAATGGATCATAAATCCAATTAACATATAAGATTTTAATATTGGTTCACTAAGCTATCCACAACACCATCACATCTTCAAACACACAAACAAAGCATCGATGGAATACATTATTCAATAAATAAGATGAAATGGTCTCTGAAATTGGACTGTAAAGAGATATAAATTGAATGAACTAGGATCTCACACATATTCCACCCTCTGATTGTGAACCCAACCAAATCTAATATGACATCAGTCAATGAATAATCTCAACTTTTGGTTTACTAGTCCAAGACATCTGAATCTCTAAACCAAGGACATCCACATCCCATAAATGAATAGAAACTCATGAAAGGTCCTCTCCAAATGGATATATTCACCCAAAAGCTACCACACCCAAGGAACAATTAACAATGAGGCATAAACCAACCCTAATAATCACCTATTAAACAAAAACCCAAATTAAGTTACAATAATACATGATCCCAAACAATGTAAAAATATAAGTCAAGGAAAAATATACCTAAAGGGTAAAGGTTATAAACCCATAAACAATAAAACCTAAAGAAAATACATCATCAGAAAATATCACACATATGGATACTCATTAATTTATCTGACCAACTAAACAAGTCTCACCTTGCCTATGCTCTAAAAGAAAACTGGTAACCATCATCCAGCCACATCACCAAAAAACGTTGGAGGGAGGGAAAAATTATTTAATCACATGGATCCACAGAATGATCCAAAAGTAAAATTAAGGAACTACCACAAAATTAAATTGCTCTAACTTTACTAAGACCCTTCTAAGAGGTTTAACAATATAAAACAAACCATATACTCAAATCTGTCCCTATTCCCAAATCAATCTAACATGTACCAAAACACAAAAGGGTATAAAATAAAAAACAAATATTAATCATAAAATACAACTCAAAATTGATAGAAAAATTTTTAAAAATCGCTATATTCCAATGGGTATAATTAAAATTTTCCAAAAAAAATTCTCCAAAAATGAATTTTCCAAAAACACATTCACTTTTAAAACAACCGCATTCCTTATGTAAATCATAAAAAAAATTTACCAGTTACATTGAAAATAACCCAATATTATCAAAGATATTTCTTAAATAATTTTAAAAACATATTCTCATTTAATTTTAATTAAGTAAAAACAATTTTTTGAAAACACTCCATGGGGTTTCCAACTACCTTACAATAAAAAAAATTGGTTTCCAAATCCAATTTGTTTTCCAAAAATACCCTATCAACGTATTTAAAAAAACACAAATTCTTAAAAAATCATATTTAATTTAAAAATATATCAAAGGATAAATTTGAAAACCATAAATTGTTTCATAAAATACAACCTTTTTATATGATATATTGAAATATTATTTTCCAACCGAAAATATTTTCTTGAAATTACACATTTTAACAAAATCCCATTACATTCAACACTCACACAAAAATTAGTAACCTAAAAAATCCATTCAAACCCCATTCACATGATCAATATATCACAATACCCACCATGACTAGTACCTCACCTTAGGGATCACTCGAGAGGTGTTTATGTAACAAACCAAATGGGAAGTAGAAAAATTCATAACATGAACCCATGGCCCAAGAAGCCTCAGTCTATTCATGTAAATATTATTAAAGAGTTTCAATATTGATCATTTGGTTATTTCTTAGTCGATCATGTCATGAAAACCAACCTCACGCCATTGATACTTCTTCTATTTCCATCCTAAAATCTTACCTGGATCCCAAGGAAACTCTACCATTCCAAATGAGGATCAATTAAAGAAAAATTATAAATCCAATGAAATAAATATTCAAAATTCAATCCCACTTCACATGGATAGTCAATTATCAAGGATGGTGAGATCTATTGAGACTCTAACTACACATACCTCTTCAGTTACAATGATAAACTCTAACACAGTAATACCTTGACACACAAAATAAAAAATGAAATTTCAATATAATATGATATTCTTTAATATAAAAAATCAAAACCTTTGAAACAGTTTGTAACAAACCAAACTGAGTTATCCATCTAACTGATGCTCGATCTGGTCATCTATAATCCTGAATGGCATTCTTGATCCCCATGGGCAGACAAATAGTTCATAGAAATCATCAAAACACACTTGGGAATGATTTTACCCAATAATTAGAATAAATTCGATAGTATGAATATATATAAAATCTAGAATGTCAAATACATTAATCAGACTCTTATACGAGAATAAAAAGGGTTCGAATGAATAGTCAAACAAAAAAATAAAAAATTATTAAATAGAATGAGAACCAAAAACCTTCTTCGCACCCTAGTCTCCCTCTACATAGGAATTCCTCCTAATGGCTATCCTCATCCACTCAATATCACTACAGCTCCAACCCAAGAATGAATTAATAACCTAATTAAACAATTTAAATCATTTAATGGGTATATTTCCTAGAGTTATAAAAATGTAAAGGAAGGTCCAAACAAAATAAGGAAATAGAGAAAACTAGTTAAATAGACTAAAAATGGCTAACTTCAGATAAATCAAGACTCATAAAGTTTTCCAAATGAGAACGTAGAATGTTTAACAATGATAAAATAGGTGTCAGAACACAACAACTCAGTAGGCCAGCATAACCTTCATTTTCAAACATCTTATTGACATCACATTTTCATTAATAGTTTTATCCAAAAATATATACATTAAAACTCATATAGAAAAACTCAAACCATTTTCCTTTTTCAATCAAACATTGGAAAAATTTATAAAACACCCCATTTGAATGTAAGTCAAAAACACACCAGATGATTCATAAACCACACAATGGAACCCAAATCATGGAAAAAATCACATAATGTTTAAATACAATAAGTATAACTATGATAGTTAAATTTGATAAAAAACCCTTAATATTCAAAAATGGTTCTAGTTTCATGGTAATAATCCCTTGACATTAGTTATAATACACCTAGACTAGAAAAAACCTAGGTTTGAACTACTAAACATGATAACATAACTCGAAGACCTTCCATACTACTAATGATAATTTTTTACAAACACACATGTTAATGAGAACATGGTTGTTATTGTGTTTCGGCTACACTCAATGAAGGGACCAACAATAGGTAATCCTTGGATCTCCATTCCCATAAGAACATATAAAATGAATTTACTAGCATTGGGTCATACCACTCCTTCTGGCAGAACAATATTTTTGTGGAAGGACTATGCTTCCCTATGAAACTCACTATTACACTATGGTTTTCAATAATATAGATCGCATACCATCTACCTAGGAATATAATAACTAGTCTATAATGGAAGTGAGAAGTCAAAAATACCATGTATCAAAAATAACATATTTGAACATATCCCAGACCATACCTCATTCACCCTCACATCTAACAGGTCCAAAACAAAATCACATCATAAGTATCACAACATGTAAATCAATACAAATAATCCTTATGGGGTAACAATACATAACTAGAAAAGTAATCAAACTGAGATCACAGAGGAAGTAACACATTTTAGTACCCATTTAATGTTCCAAATGGACCTTTATAACACACTTCATAGGGTACCAATCCACACACCTAATTTCTAAAGTCATTTAAAATTTCATTTCAAATACCACTTAAAACCATCCTTTTAGGACATGTTAAAATTACACTTGAAATCCATTTAACAAAATCACATTTTGAAACATAATTTGAAATCATAACATTCCATGAGATCCCATTTTTCAAATAAGTTGTGCCACTTTTAGAAATATGGTTTAACTCAAACATATTTTTAAAAAACATTGAAATACCTTTAGAATATCCCAAAGAAATTTAATCTGATAGTTGGCATGTGACTATGGTCCGTTGCAAGTCTTTAAGACATTTTTAATTACAATAAAACAAAAATGTTTTTCTACGCCCATTCAAATACATATGATATTTGTTAAGAATTTATGAAATATTTTTAAAGATCCACACATGATATATCACAGTTACATGCATTTGACCAAGGCATGTGCTAAGTGTTAAAAACAATAAATAATAATTTCAAGCATACTGAATAATAAAATAGGATTTTAAATTCATAAAAACCAAATTTAAAATCAATAAAGAAATTTATAAGCTACAATACCTTGGGTTCTATATAAATTCGTACATCGAATAGGCCTCTGGAAATCTAACATGGTTTGAATTGATTTTCCCACAGTGGTAGATTCTGAAACACATGAGAATGTGACCTAAGAGACCCATCACACACCCTAAAGAATGATAAATATAAATAAATGGTACATACACATTTTCCTAGGGTTCAAAAAAATAGGTGGTAAATGTGTAGAGGGAAATTCACAAAAAAAAATGGATGTAAAAGAGGATAGGATACCATACATTATATGATTGACAAAAAATATAGAATAAATCTGTTGGAAAAACGTAAGGAGAGGGGTCTGCGAGGGGGATTAATGCAAACCAAGGAGGAAGGGTGGAATTTTATTTTTATTTTCACATGACATAGTGGGGGAGAAATGTATTAGAATCCATTAAATAGTTTATTTCAAAATTGGAATGAAAAAGGAAGGTGAAAATAAATCTCTCAAATTATAGATATGATATATGTTTTTGGTTCACATTTTATCTATTAATTCACTAAAATTGATTCCCATACTAGGAAATCATGAGGCATATATATGGTTACTCAATGTAATCTCTCATGGTTGAGCTAAAATTTCTCATACCATGTGAATTTTAAATTTCAATTGTATATCCCTCAGACAAGGTCTACACAAGATTACATATAACCATGTGAAAACCATAAAAAACAAAATTCCATAAAAAATAGAGTATTGAACTAAAACTCTTTAAATACCATAATGGATAAAAATTATTTTATTTAATTAATTAATTCCATATTTAAATGAAATCTTTTACACATATTAACTTTAACAGTACTCTTCTATAGCCAATTATTACATTTATAGAGTCTAGATTTTCATTTATGAGCTTAAAATACACTCTTAATAAGAATCCAAGGTCTCCTATATAGTTCCCATTTAATCTTAAAATATCTGCAAATTTATTATTTTTCTATAAAATATCAGAAGTGAATCCAACAAACTTACCCATGGCTATTACATAGTCTAGTCGATACTCTACTCAAATACATTTTTACTCTTCTAAAACTAAGAGTTGATCCTCCAAACTCCCCCGTATCTTTTTTTAAAATAGGAGTAACTCTTTAAAAGTAATAGGGTGACTATTAGAAACACTCCCTATGATAGTCAATTTCACAGTTCTAGTCGTTATTTTCCAAACATCACTCAAATACCCTCATAAGCTTCTCAATTGATCTTTAGGGATTTATAATCACTTTAACTCATCTAAAATCAAGTTTGTAGATATTTATACTTCTATATAAATATTTGTTTCATTACCTTCAGTAATAAAATTTTAATCATCACGTTCTAAAGGTTTTTAAATTGAATATTTCTAGATAAGGACTTTAATAAGTATAAAAACCTCATTATTCACTTTTCAATTTATGATATCTTCAGTATACTCACTAACAACAACAACAACCATTGAATTTCCTTCTTCATAACCCAATTTATAAATAAATAAATAAATCATTTGGGAACATTAGAATATGATAAAGGATACCATGAAAACATTAATCCTCCATGGATGAGAAATACATATGAGTTGTGAAATAGATATTCCATAGGACACAGGAAAAGAAAAGGATGGAATAATGTCACTAAAATTCCTAGTGGGGCTTGTTCCATGACTCCTCAAGACCACCTCCAATAGGCCATTGGATGGTGATTATAACCAGGTAGACATGTCTCTAACATTGGAGGAATATCCAATGTTGTTGATATTCATAATTGGTATTAGTCAACATCCCCTAGCTTATTGTAGACAGACATATGGAGTCACAACATGATCCCTACTAGGAAATGTCATAACAGAGTGGTGTCAGAGGTGGTAAATTATACCTTAGGACTAGAAGTTTTTTATATTAGTTTGGGGAAATAGTGTTATGTGTTTTGTTTTATGAATTCATGATAGAGACGTGAGTGTTCGTGCGGGGGACCAATGTATCCATACACTAGAACTCTGATAAACTCCTTTTAAACTCGGTATATGATATTATTGGTTGCAAAGAAAATAATGATAAATGATTCATATAGGAATGGGTTTTAGGTCCATTTCCTTTTTGAACCAGCTCCCCAGATATAATCATTGATCATGGTATATCTTTTTTCCTACAGGATGGCACCGAGATGCATAATATCTAAGAATCAATAGTTCGGTAATGAGGATGACCCATTAGTGAAGAGGCTCGATACTGGGACAAGTTCCCCAACTGTCACATATAGGTCGTGCAGCAGCTATACGACAACCTATGAGAAAATACATGGTACCCATAGTACCAGTAGATGAGGAGTGTAGGATGAGAATGCTTCATTAGTTTTAAAGGAATATACCCATTAGATTATAAGTAAAACCCAACCCTCATGTGTTAGGATACTTTCTTAAGGTTGTAACCCAAGTTTTCTGTCTAGTCCTGACACCATCCTATCAGATGGTGGTCCTAACTGTGAGCCTTCTACAAGGTTCAAGAAGAAGATGGTGGAGTTTGGCTATCTAGACTCACGAAGAGGTGACTATTTTTTGGAAATAGTTCAAGAGTCTATTTAGATACGACTTATCACCTGTAACGCTAAGATTTGTGCATATAAAAGAAGTTCTTTAACTCTAACAGGGTAGCATGAGAGTGGATGCTTCTTCATCGAGTTTCATAAACCTATATAGGTACTCGATATATATGGTTAGAGTTCTGTATAATAGGGATCAATCATTCAAGTGAGGTCTATGTAGAGATATCTCGGACAATGTCACCCCTAAATTCATTTTGACTAATTTTGGGGTGCTTGATTGGGATTTGGTGGTCAAAATATTCTTTATTGTGCAGATACAACTAGTGATATCCATCATCGGACGAGAAGGTACATATACCTCATCATTAGGGAGCCGATGTTAGTATCAAGTATTTGTACATGGTAGACATTTTTTAGGAGGTCCCAGGACGAATGATCATCGGTTTAAGGCTTGCAAGGTGGGTCCAATCAGCCTAGGGAGAGGAGGTCGTATTCATGTGACGACTGGGGACATATCACCCAAGATTTTTCAACCCGTCGTACTGCTGATAGAGAGACAATAGATAGACCACCATAGAAGAAAAATTGAAAAGAGATGGAAGATCCACCTAGCAGTGAATGTGGTATAGGATCTTGGAGATAAGTAGGTGGTGGTTGATGTTTCAACTTTTTACCACCACCACCCACAAGTGTTCCATGCTATGATCGGGGTTCTGGAGGAATGGGGTGGGGAAAACTGCATGCTGTTGAGGCGTATGACCCAAGGGATCCATGAATTATTCAAGGTATGATATGTGTATTTTATAATTTAGTTTTAGTATATATAGTCACAGATTTTAGTCATTCATTTCTCGCCACATATTTTATGTGAGAAATAGAGATTTATGTTGATCCATTGTCTAGAACCTTATTCTTAGAGAAACCTAATGGAGAAGACTTATTGATCAAAAATATATGGAAACAATGTGACCTGACCCTTTGAGGTGAGTGTTTTGTTTACAACCTCTTGGTGGTAGAATTGGGCATTATGAAATAATTTTTTGGGACCAAGTTGGATGGAGAAGAAAGTAATTATAATTTATTGTTACCACTATAGGAAAATGAAAATTTCACGACGGTGTTTTTTTGCATATCGTTGAAGTTTCCAAAAACCACCACCAAATCGTATGTCAGCATTCAATACGTGGCAGTTTACTCAATTTAGCGGTGTTTTATGGTAACTGTTACAGTGGACACATTTTTTAGTGGTTATCTTGGTTTTAGAGGTGGTTTTCCCATCAAATTTTTTTTTCTTTAGCGGCAATTTGAAATGCTTTTAAAAAACATAATTTTCACCATGAAAATCACCCCTAAAACAAATATAACCACCGAGAAATAATAAAGGAATCTGAAAACTGTTTAGCGGTTGTTAAAACCACAACTAAAAACATCATTTTCACCAGGAAACCACCCCTAAAAC
Organism: Viscum album; assembly: GCA_963277665.1. Taxonomy (NCBI): domain Eukaryota; kingdom Viridiplantae; phylum Streptophyta; class Magnoliopsida; order Santalales; family Viscaceae; genus Viscum; species Viscum album. The sequence continues at coordinate 413,495,795 of OY728153.1, read as the reverse complement.
AAAGATAACCCCCCGCGAAATAATAAAGGAATATGAAAAATGTTTAGCAGCGGTTAAAACCACTGATATGTTATTATTCTTAGTAGCAGTTTTAACCATCGTAGATAGAAAAATACTGAAAAATTAATGTTGGTTTTAATAACCACTAAAGCCATATTTTCATAAAAAAGAGCTAATTTTGCAGCCCCAGTACCAATGCCCTGAAAATAAAAACCATTCCAATTTCACATGCACATACATATCACATCTAGAATAAAATCATAAGAACAAAATTTATATAATAATCACAAGATATATACTTGAATAAAAGGTTTAGTATGATTTGGGTTCATAAAATTTATTCTAGGTGCATTAAGTGTCACTTTTGGATATAGTGGTTTCACAATTAGGGATAATAGTTGATCTCAAGTATGTTGATGTATTTTTGTATTTGTCATAACCGAGGAATATAATCGATAGTTAATGTTTTATTGATTTTATGGGAATTAAAGGAGAATTATTTTGTAGATCTCTCACTTAGAATTTCCAACAACCATAGTTACCAGGAATGGATTCACGTTTTATCATACATACTAGTGTGATGAATTTATGACAGTGTTGAAGAAGTGGTTGTTTTCACCTTTGATCCTAAGAATTCCAGAGCCTAACATTGGACATGTAGTGAAATATGATGTATCTGGTTCTGTCTTAGGATTTTTTGTGATGTAGAGTGATAAATTTTTCACTTTGGGTTTCATCAGCTTTTAACCCTTAAGACGAAATACTCTAATCCTTTATTTTATTTTGTAGTTGTGGTGATTAGCTCCTAAAAAATGATAATATTCATTGTTTATAATATAATATTCATGGGATTTATTAATCATATACACCATTATTAGTGCATTTTACACTTCGAACATTATTTCACTTTATGATTGTAATTCCTTCTTAAAATTCACTATTACATGATACCTTCTTGAATATCTCATAAAACACATAATGGTATTGATTTTATGTTTATATTTTATTTTTAGGTCTCCCATGATATAAGGAAGAATTCATTCTTGTGTATCACTTGTAAATTCAATTTGGAAGACCACCAAAGTGGGCTTTTAACCAACCACATTCTGGGCGAAGTGATTTGGACAGCAGCCCAATCAATGTGCTGTAGAAGACAGGATTCCATCCCAATGATTCCTAAAATTTAGAGGAAGATAGAAGATATTATGGGTAACATGTCATTAAACATTGGATCAATCTAATTCGGATTTTTTAATGGTTTTCCAGGCGGCCCAAGTTGATGATCAAATTATGGGCCAGATTATGAGGCCCAGAAAAATAGCCAACCATTTAACTCATATATCGCTAACCACACATTATTTTGGGATTTAATTTTTTAGGATATTAGGGGACATCCGGGGATAAATTTTAGCCTTTTATGGACCGCTCTAATTCGTCCATCTATAAGGCCCTTTCGGCGCGTCTTTCTGTTGGATGCAAGCTGGATTCCATTTCGGGGGAAGAGTGGAAAAGTCTCATCTCCAGTAATTATCCACCCACCATTCACCACCACAATTAATTAAAGGAACATGGGAAGATGGGGCTTGGCCAAAGGCTTCCAAAATTCCTATTTAAGGCAATGGTGGTGGAGGATTTGGGAGATCTTGGATCTTTGTTTTCATTGTAATGTTATTATGCCAATTTGTCTTTGTAATGTTCTTCCTTCACATGTAAGATGTTCGAATCACCTTAGTTTTCAATAAAAGTTCTTCTTATTCTATTATTCTGTTCTTATTCATATCACCTTGATACCATTGCCTCAAGGTGTGAAATTTTCCTCACCGAACCTTGTGATTTTGTGTAACACCCCGAGATTTTATGAGATATATTATTTTTAATTTCATTGATATCTTCTATTATACACTACACCAAGATTAGTTTGTACTATACGCAACACCATATTAGCTTGAAGTATATGCAACACTATTCTTGGTTCGTGTTACACACAATTTCAAGTTCGTTTTGTGGAAATTATTCTACACAACATTAGGTATATATTTTGTTTAATCTATAAATGAAATAAGTTTTGATTATGTTATACGCCACACCAAACAGAGCTTTAACTACACGCAGCACTGACATGGCTTGCATTACATGCAATCAAGGCCTTCCTTGATAGCGTGTGTAGTATGCAATACTGAGTTTCACTAAACGAGATATTATTATAATACTATTATGAACTAACCGTTATGCATTTTAATACCCACTTTTTGAAATTTTATAAATTTTATCTTTCAAAATGGACTTCATTTTTGGATTCGTAATATCAAAATTATCATAGGGTGAATTTTTGGTATTTTTCTAAAAACTTTCAATTTTTGATGAATAGTGAAAACACTCGGTTACTATTTAAAAAAGCAACTTTTTATTTAAATAATTATTTATTTCATCTAATTTCATTTTAGGTCAAAATTGATACATAATACCTATATAAGTTCAATGTAATTCATTGGAGTCATTTTATAATAATTTTAGATACATAATAATTTTATTAAACTTTTCACCATCTTTTATCCACCTCCTAGGAGAATTTGAAAATTTACATAAAACATAATTTTATCACATCTATGTGTGGAATTTCTAAAATTTGAGAGACATATTTAATATCAAGGAGTAAAATGTTGTCCAATAAGATAAAAATATTTTTTGTTAAATAGTAACTTTTTACTTTTATTTACCACGGTTAAAAGTATATAGGGTAATTTAGTGTAAAAATGATATTATTATTACCCTAAAACATGTCCTAATTCTATTAGATAAGTGTAATTATACGAAAAACAACCTTAGGAATAAAATATTATCATTTAGGTATACTTGTATTAGATTAGGACATTTATAATTATTTTATTTAAAGAAGATTTAAAATAGTTAAAATAAAATTTTAATAACTAAAACATTTATAATATAGGGTCATACATAACATAAATTAGACTATAAATATTCATTATGAATCTAAAAAGATTTCCAACATAATAATATTTTATTTATAATTTTTAGACGTTTAATAATTTAATTTATTTATTACACAATGATGATGTAGTAATTGCCTTTTTAATGAAATATTAACATAATTGATGTTATAAATACCCAAATAAATTAAATTTGAGACTTTTTATGAATTCCTCAAATTTTATAGGATAATATTACATGTTATTATTGATTAAATTAAATTTTTTAGAACTAATCATGCTGTTATAATTTCCACACAAAAATCAATTACCAAATAGTGTCAAAATTGACATAAAATCGTTTTTAAAGCAAATATTATATTATTAATTGTTATTCTATTCCGAAAAATCTAAGGCTCGTCCAAATGACTTATATAATGTTATATATATTAATAATGAACCACTTGGGGTTCTTTTTTCTTGTTATAGTAAGTTTATTAAGCATATAGTGTAAGAAAACAAGAAGACATGGTAAAAGTAAAATTATTTAACTTAGAGTTAAATCTAAATGATAAGGTTAAAATATTAACCTAAACTTGTCTAAAACATATTGGTTGAGAGGATTTCGATGAATCCCCACTTTATCTTTGAAATAAATCAATTTGGAGCTATTATAAACCGAATATGACTTTATTATAAAATAATATTTTATGTTTTTTCTAAGGTGCCCCTCTCCTCCCTTATAAAAGGGCACCTCATCCCTCTTCTCTTTACACAATTTTGAGAATTCAAGATCATCCAAATCCTGAAAATTTACCTTCTCAACTCCCCTAGAAAAATTCTGGAGGTTATGGTATTCTCAAAATACCAACTATAGTCCCTTAAGTGGAAGATTAAAGGAGGTCCATCGAAGAAGATGTAATCTCTTCTACCGATTCTTTCAAGTTTCTTTCTTCTTAAACTTTTTATTATTTAGTTGTTTCATTATAAATTAATAACATAAGTATCAATAATATACTTATATGTTATTATAAATATGAAACAACCCCATTTCACCTTTTATCCATCCTATAGAAAATGAAATCACCGTGCGTGCATACGTACGGAATACAGTCTCCACACCGTGGTGTAATCTGTTTTTCCACCACCACCTTACTTGGATGGGTATAATGGTTTAAAGAATAACCATATATGTTTAATATAACATCATACTGATTCTGAGATATTATATCATCCACTCCAATTCAATTCAATAATTATGGGAATGATATCATCACTCATGTGTACGTACAGATTACCGTCTCCACGACGCGATCTCCATGATAATCACTCAAGAATGATTATAAAGTATATATAATGAATAATAATTAAATATATGACATGATAAAGATACTATATTTATTTATATTTATATATGTCATCTACTTACTTCCATTCAAGTAAATAAGGAAAGGATAGCAGCGTTCATGCGTACGTACGGCCTACCGTCTCCATGAACGGTGTATTTCATTTCATTTACCTATCTATTCCATATATATATATATATATACTGAATATATATGATATATAAATCATGATTTAAATTCTATAAGAAACTAAATCCTGATATAAGTAATAATAATATCAAGAACAACAACTCCAAAGACGTACGATAAATAAAACGATTTTTCCCAAAACGCTGCTTTAACATTGAATTTACAAAAGAACGGGTAATATAAAGTCATAATTGAACCATATATGATATCATAAAAATGAATATGATTCTGAAATAAGTCAATGACATTATTTAAATCATTATATAGGATGTTCGGATACGTACAAAGCATATCAAACCTAAGGTAAGGGATAATTATTCCAACCTCGTTCTTATCCGAGATTGTTTACTCGTAAGTATTTACTGGGGTTTTTGTTATCATCCATGTCCATGTTTTATAAAAGTTTTTTTATGTGTTTTTAAAGTCCTTTTTACCCATTTTGACTTTTACCGCATGTTATTAAAGGAATATTTATTTTGTTTACCATATGAGGAACTTTTTTACTTTTCCGAAAAAAGTTTAGAAAAATGTTTTTTTAACTTATACGACATTAACGGATTTTAATGGTTTCATAACCCCTTTTCGTAATAAATAATCCTCTACAAGATTTCATCAATATTTTCAAAAAAAATCCTTTTCTTTTAAAATTTAATGGAATTTTGTGAAAAGAAAATTATTTTGAAAAATAAAGGATATTTTCCTCAAGAATTCATTTCAAGTGTTTTATCAAAACCATTTTCCATATAAGATGAAATTATTTTATATGTGTATGTTTCAATTATAATGTCTCTATGATTTACATGGTTTCACTTTTCTAATGATGAAATGATATCCATTTGTTTTATATAGATTATGTTATGATGGGATGATGTTTATGAAACCCATTTTATTATTTGGGTTAAGATGAATGATTTATGTTTATGTTGTGGCACAAGTAATAATGATTTCATTATAAGATGGGTGGGACCTATATCTCCCTCCAATGAATTGGGTAAAGATTTATATCTCAGGAGATAAACATGGCTGGAATGGTAAGTTAATCTGGTTCTGTGATACAGGACTGTAATAAAGAGTGAACTCGATTCAGAAAGGGACTTTGTCCACTAAGATGGTCTTGGCAGAAATTTCTTGGCTGTTATGGAAATCATATCATGTGATTAATTGTTTTCCACAATTAAATGTTTTATTCCCATGCTATTTTATCATGATTTGTGTTCCTTTATGACCTATGCCTTACGTACTGCCAAGATTTATTTCATAACTCAATATTTTCAGGTGTAAACTTAATGTTCATGTTTGGAAGTTAAAATTTATATCGTTTGTTTTATTTTCTCCATGCGTCTTACTGAGAATTTGAGCTCACCCTTTAGATGTTTTCTTTTCCCCAGGATATAAATAATAGTTTTAGGTAAAATAAAAGGGAATATCTTTATGGGATATGTTGAAGATCATTCACCTAGATTAGAAGATTATGTTCCATGTTTCCAAAGACACTAAACTATTAGGGTCCTTTGGTGCCTGTTTTTATTATGTATTTTGTATTCCGCAAAAGTAATGTAATGTCAATGTACGTCAACCAATGGGTATCTACAGTTGGTATCAGAGGAACGGTTTAGTTAACCTTTGGAAACTAGGATGCGAAAACTTTAGTGAGATTGTAACTCCCCGACCCCAGTTACCCAGAGTCAGTGCATTATTACATAACATTGGCATGATCACAAGAAAGATCAAATCTCAAAATACCGATTGGTTTAGTATCCTTGGAAACACTAGAAATATTCATAAAGTTTTACATTACATCAAAAAGTGAAAAACTACTACAAAAACATATTGTCTCCATAGTCCACACTATTATCCCCTCATAATATCCCTGCAGGTCATTCATAATTTACTTCTTCACATCCTGGGAAAAATAAAACATAGAAAATGGGTGAGCTCAAATGCCCAGTAAGGATTACAATATAGCGGAAACTTTCATAAATAAGAATAAACATTTAAGGCAATTTATAATTAAAACAAAAGCCTTTTAAACTTGAAATTCAACATAGTATGGAAAAAATAAAATGAAATAATGACATTTACTTATTCACATGGATATTCTACTAATCGAATAATCACATGCAATATCAATAACCTCTTTCATAATGATGGAATGTATAATGCCAGAATATCATAACCACATAGACAAGGCCTTGTGCTAAGACTACAAATAATATTTTTTCAAGGCCTTATGCCAAGACACTAGTTTGTCTCATGAGACCTACCGATGCATCGAGGAGCTATAGCGAGCTCCACCAATCACATATTAAGTCCAATGCATTCCCATATGAAAAGGTTTAAACATAACATAAACATTCGTATTAAAACTAGCATACGAAATGTAAATACTTCATCTATAAACCATGAATGTTATAAAAATAACACATCCACAGTCAAACATATCACAAACCTTCAATACAATATAGAAGTTTTTTTTATAATAAATCAACCACAAATAAGCGTAAAATCCATCAAAGGATGTTAACATAGATGAAATCAAAACTCTTTTTAGAGAAAAATCTCTTTCTATTTTGAAATAGTTTAAAAGTCATATATTTATAAAATAAAACATTTTCTTTGAAAATATTCTTATAAGATTGTAAGGGAAGCTTCGACAATTTTATAATGGCGTAAAATAGCCGCACCAGCCGTATAAGTTAAAAAAACATTCTTACCTTAATTTTGACGAAAAGGTTAAAAAGCACCTTGTTTGGAAAACAACGGAAATATTCCTTTAGAAACCTCTTATAAAAATTCAAACAACAGTATAAATGACTTTAACCCATATTATAGTAAATAGTAAAAATGTTTTGAAATTCATTTTTAAGAAACATGGATGTAGATGATAAAGAGATCCCAGTAGATTATTACGTATAAACAACCTCGGATAATGAAGAGATTGTGAAATAACCCTTACCTTGTACTTTTCCTTGGTTGGGGTAGGTTAACCTTCTGTATAATGGTGAAATAATTGTTATTAAATTATAAAAGAATCATATATATTAATATGATATCATATATGATCTTTTAACTTTTATTTGTTAATAATATCTTAGTATTATCATTGTTTCGGGTGTTAACTTACTCATTTTCTTTTATATGTTTTGTTACGTAAGCTGTGTTTGTCATAGATATGTTGTATATTAATCATATCCAGATTGATATCAAGTCCTTAGATACTATTATTAATCATCAAAGGAGAATTATACTTGAATGGATACGATGGAAAATGATTCTCTTCGCGTTCGTGGAGACGGTAGTCCGTACGTACGCACGATCGACAATATCATTATTTTTATATTAAAATAATATATAACTGGATGGTATAAAATATATACAGAATCATTATCATGTTATATTTATTATTTACATGAGTTACACATCATTATTATACCCATCCAAATAATAATTTATTGAATAACAATTACACCACGACGTGAAGACGGTAAGCAGTACGTACGCACGTATGGTGACATGTTATTCAATGGATGGATAGAATACTGAATATGGTTGTACCATATTTATAATAATATCACAGAATATATATGATATAGGATTTATTATTTTACAATGGTAATAACAAAGAAGGAAGAAGTGGAAGAAGAAATGAATTTGAAAAAGGGTGGTGAAAACATTACCCCTTCTTCGGGTTCTTCCTTTTGATTTGATCAAAAGGGATCCTAGGATGGATTTATGACTAAAGGAAGGCCTCTAGGATGAAGTGAGGGATATTAAGAGAGTATTTGGGCAGAGTTTGGCCGAGCCAAAAGGCTTTGAAGGTGTGAGTTAATGAGAAGGGAGAGTGCCCTTTTATAAGAGGGGTGAGGGGCACCTTTGGAAAAGCTAGAAATATTATTTTATAATAAATTCATATTCGGTTTATAATGGCTCAAAAGTGGATTATTTAAATGTTTAGGTGGGGATAGGCCGAAAACCTCTCAACCAATAGAATTTAGATAGGTTTGGGTTACTATATTAAACTTATCATTAATTATTAACTCTTAGTTAATTAGTTTCACTTTTACAATGTCTCTTTGTATTTTTATATTATATTTTTAATAAACTTACTATATACATACAAGAGACCCTCAAGTGTTCCATTAATGATAAAAATATCATGATATAATTCTCTTGTCCGAACCTTAGATTTTTAGAATTTAATATCAATTAATAATATAATATTTGTTTTTAAAAATTCTTTTATGTCAATTTTGACACTATTCAATAATTGATTTTTTTGAACCTCATAACAGAATGATTACTTCTAAAAAAGCTACTTAATTCAATACTAATATATCATATTAACCAATAAAATTATTTTAATTCATTAAAAGTCTAAAATTATATATATTTGGGTATTTATAATATCAATTATTTTAATTTTTCACTATTATGGTAATTCCTGCATCATCATTGTGTCATAAATAAATTGAATTATTTAATATCTAAAAATTATAAATAAACTATAATTATGTAAGAAATCTTTTTATCTTTCTCATGAATATTTACAATAGAATTTATCTTATTTATAACCCTATATTTAAATTTTTTTAATAAATAAACATTGATTTTAACTCTTTTAACTCTTCTTTGAATTAAATAATAATAAATGTCCTAATCTAATCCAAGTGGACATAAATGATAATATTTTATTCCAAAGGTTGTTTCTAGTCGAGATACACTTGTCCAATAGAATTAGGACAAGTGTTAGGGTAATATTAATATCATTTTTACCCTTAATTACCCTATTTACTTTTAACCGTGGTAAATAAAAGTAAAAAGTTACTATTCACCAAAAATTATTTTCATCTCATTGAACCACATTTTACTCCTTTCTATTAACCGTGTATCTCGTATTTTCGAAATTCTAATCATAGAAGCTGTAAAATTAATTTTTATGAAAAATTCAATTTTTTAACTACCACTTAGTAGTTTCACTATTCATCAAAAATTGATGTTTTTCAGAACAATGCCAAAATTTCACCCTATGCTATAATTGATATTCCGAATTCCAAAATGTTGTCTATTTTAAAAAATTCCAAACATAAAAGTTGCATTAATTAAATTTATAATTAATTCCAGCTGTCACAACAAATAGCGTGTTTTTAAGAAACAATATATATCAAATGATTTACAATTGTTTATGTCCAATTTCAAAGTGAAATTAATTATAATGAATACCATTGGATAAAATGGTAAAAATATATTCTAATTATACTTTAAAACTACTAAATATTATAATTTATCACTATAATTTATTTTGATTAAAAATTTGTTTTTAGGTATTTTACACTATTCATAAAAATTGGACGTTCTTAGAAAAATACCAAAAATTCAACTTAGGATAATTTCGATATTATGAATCCAAAAATGAGGTCCATTTTGAAATATAAAATATATATAATTTCAAAAATTAGGTATTAATATTCATAATGGCTAGTTTGGTCGGTTGTGGTGTGTGTTAGAACTCGATGTTGCGTACAACACACACTATTACATTATTCAAAGGGAAACGTACCGTAGAAGGTTGGGGTGTTACATTCTCCCCTCCTTAAAATAATTTAATCCTCGAAATTTCTAGAATACTACTGCATGAAAAGACTCGGGTGGTTCTTCATCATCAGTTCCTCGGGTTCCCACATTGCCTCTTCCATCTTATGGTTTCTCCACAAGACTTTTACCAAACGCATCGTCCGGTTTCTCAGTACTTGTTCTCTCGTATCAAGAATATTGAAGGGATCTTCGCAATAAGACAGATCGAGTTCAAGTTCTAATTCCTTGTAGGAGATTACATGCGTTGGGTCAGGCATGTATTTCCTCAGTAGAGATACGTGGAACACATCGTGAACTTTGGAGAGACTTGGCGGCATTTCCAATCGATAAGATACAACCCCAATTCGTTATAGAATTTCGAAAGGTCCGATGTACCTGGGACTCAATTTAGATTTCTTACCAAAACGTATGACTCCCTTCCATGGAGATACCTTCAAGAAAACATGATCACCGACTTGAAATTCTAAATTCGTCCTTCGATTATCAGCATAGCTCTTCTGCCTACTTTGAGCTGCTTTGATATAGTTTTGGATTACCTTCACCTTTTCCATTGTTTCCTCCACCAGTTCTGGGCCCACAAGTTTTCTTTCCCCAACATCATCCCAATAGGTTGGTGTACGACATCTCTTTCCGTATAACGCTTCATATGGTGCTATCTGAATACTCGAATGGAAGCTATTGTTATAGGAAAATTCTACCAGAGATACATATTGATCCCACATACCCTGAAAGTCAAGTGAGCAGGATCTCAACATGTCTTCTAAGGTTTCAATAGTTCATTCTGATTGTCCATCTGTTTGAGGGTGGTAGGCAGTGCTCAAATGAAGTTCAGTATCCAAGGCTTTCTGAAGACTTTTCCAGAATCTTGAAGTACAATGGGGATCACGATCAGAAACAATCGATAGGGGTACTCCATAAAGTCTCACAACTTCATCAATGTATAGTATTGCTAGACGTTCTAGTGGTATATATTCTCTTATAGCAAGAAAATATGCTGAATTTGTAAGACAATCAACAATAACTCATATCGCATCGTTCCTTCTTGGAGTCTTTGGTAGCCCCATGACAAAGTCCATCGTAATATTGTCCCATTTCCACTCCGGTATGGGAAGAGGTTGCAATACTCCACCAGGCGGTTGCCTTCCAGCTTTCACTTGTTGACAAACCATACATCTTGACACAAAATCAGCAATCTCCCTCTTCATGTTTTCCCACCACAAATGTTCCTTCAAATCACTATAAATTTTGGTGCTCCCAGGTTGTATAGAGAAATTGGAACTATGAGCATCATCCAACAATTCCCTTTTTAGATCAGGTATATCGGGAACACAAAGCATCTTCCCGAATTTCAAAATTCCTTCTTCATACACAAAGTCTCTCAATCTCCCATCATTTATAGCTTTAATCTTCTTTTGAAATTCTTTATCATCGGTCTGAGAACTCTTAATCCTTTCTAGTAAATATGTTTTGGAAACCATTTGAAAAAGCATTGATGTTTCACCTTCCCTGGTTATTCCCTGTCCATCTTCACTAGATCCATGAAAATTGGATCCCTTTCAATTCTCATATTGTTCAAAACTCCATGATCTTTTCTGATCAAAGCATCTGCCACCTTGTTTGCTTTCCCCGGGTGGTATTGTATCCTAAAATCACAATCCTTGAGTAATTCAAGCCATCTCCTTTGCCTCATGTTGAGTTCTTTTTGTGAGAAAATATACCTCAAACTCTTGTGATCAGTATAAATCTCAAATTTTTCACCATAGAGTTAGTGCCTCCATATCTTCAAAGAAAAGACCATAGCTGCTAACTCAAGATCATGAGTAGGATAGTTTTGCTCATGAATTTTCAACTATCGTGATGCATAGGCAATAACCCTATCATTCTTCATAAGGACACAACCAAGTCCTTTCTTCGATGCATCACTATAAATAATGAACCCATCATTCCCCGATGGTAGAGTAAATATAGGAGCATTGACTAATATTCTCTTCAGTTCTTCGAAACATTCTTCACACTCTTTTGTCCAAACAAATTTAACCAATTTACGTGTGAGCTTCGTTAATAGGTTTTCCAATCGGGCAAAATTCTGGATGAAACATTGATAATAACCTGCCAAACCAATAAAACTGCGTACCTCAGTTATACTCGTAGGTGCTTTCCATTCTTGGATTGCCTTGGTCTTAGAAGGATCAATAGAGATTTCATCTTTAAAGACAATATGGCCAAGAAAATAAATCTCATGAATCCAGAATTCACACTTGCTAAACTTCCCATATAATTCATGTCTTCTCAGAGTCTTCAAGATAATGCGCAAGTGACTTTTATGATCCTAGTATCTTTTAGAGTATACAACGATATCACCAATAAATACCACCAAAAATTCATCGAGATATTCCTTGAAAACTCTATTCATTGGATCCATGAATACAGAGGGTGCATTATTCAATCCAAAGGGCATTACAGTAAACTCGTAATGCCCATACCTGGTTTGAAATGTTGTCTTCGGAATGTCTTCCTTCTTTACACACAACTGATGGTATCCAGATCGAATGTCAATCTTTGAAAATTATTGAGCTCCATGCAGTTGGTCAAATAAATCATCAATGCGAGGTAGGGGATACTTGATCTTTATTGTTATAGCATTGATCTCCCTGTAGTCGATACATGACCTCATAGATCCATCTTTCTTTTTAACAAAAAGAATAGGGGCTCCCCATGGAGAAACACTAGGGTGAATAAATCCCTTATTACTAAATTCCTCTAGTTGTTCTTTAGTTCATATAATTCTACAGTGGTCATTCTATAAGGGGTCTTAGATATAGGCCTTGATCCAGGAATTAAATCAATGGAAAACTCAACTTCTCGTTCTGGAGGATGTCTAGGTAAATCTTCTGGAAACACATCTACATATTCTTTCACAATAGGTACATCCTCTATTTGAACATTCCTTTCCTCACCCATAGTAATTTCATTCTCTTCCTCCCCAATAATTGAATCTAGTTGAGCTACTGGGGGTGGATCTTGATAAGAATTAGGTGGTGATGATTCTGCTCTAAAGATAAGGTGTTCCTTATCATCATCATCAAAAATCATAACCTCTTTCTTCTTACAATAAATCTTTGCATCATAGTCCCAAATCTAGTCTATACCGAGGATTATATCAAACTCAATCATAGGTATGACGATGAGATCAGCAGATAAAGAACATTTATGTGCTCTAATGGGTACTGATTCACAAAACTTTGTTTTAATGATACTTACCTTAGGAGTTTTAACTGACAACTCCCTTGTTAAATCAAATTGGAAATATCTAATTTTCTTAGTAAACTGGGAAGATATGAAACAATTTTATGATCCAGAATCAAATAATGCACTTGCTAAACTTGAGGAAACCATTAAATTACCTGCCACCACATCTTTTGGAGCTTCTACCTCAGCAGTAGTGATAGCATAAGCTTGGCCTTGATCCCTTGGCCTGTTCTGAGGTAAGTTCCCCTGAAAATTAGGAAATTAATTTGCATAATGTCTCATCTCCTTGCAATTGTAGAATTGAACATTGGTAGCTTCCTTCTTCCCTTTGCATTCACGATCTTGGTGGCCTTTTTCACTACACTTGTAACAGACACCCATTCCCTTCAAGCAAGTACCGGGGTGTTTCTTCCCACATTTACCACAGGATAGATATTCAACCTTTCCCTTCATCCCCTTATTTCCATTCCCAGATTGATCAGTAGATCTATTCATCTCTTTCTTTGCTTTAAACTCATAAGACTTAGAGAATTCCTTTTCTGTTTTGATAGCACATAAGACAATATCTTCGTACGATGAGAAGGATTGTGAGACTAAATCTCGATGTAGAAATGGTTTTAACCCATTAAATAAATGATCAATCTTACTTCTTTGGTTACATATATAATCTCCAGCTTACCTTGCTAACCTTGTAAAGTTAGCCTCATACTTTGCAACATTCTCATCCTCCTTTTGTCTCAGAGTCAGAAATTGCCTTTCCATATCTGCTCGATGGTCACGAGGAAAGTATTTTTCTAAAAATAGATCTTTGAACTCCCTCCATTCCATATTTGATACTTCATCATATTCCTTCATGTTTTGAATCAATGATCACCATTGATCAGCATCTCCGGTGAGGCGGTAAACTGCCATGATAACTTTTTCCATTTCACTACTCCCCAAAACCTGAAATATTTTCTCTAGAGAATTTATCCACTGCTCAGCTACTAAGGGATTTGTACTCCCATTGAACATTGGTGGTTGTTTCCTCATAAAGTGATCTAACATTGATCCCCACGCTACAGATCAGGGTGCTCCATACGGGTAAGGTTATTATTTATAACCTTAGTGAGTTGTCCCAGTATGGTGATTAGCTGATCGGCACCAGTTGCATAACCAGCTCCACTATAATTATCTTGAGCAGGAGGCCAATCCCTACATGGAGTGCGTGCATTGATACAGTTTCCATTTCTTCCACTAGGAGCCATTTCTAAACAATGGCATAAACTAGATCAGTTTATAAATCAAAATACATAATTCCATACTTATAAAACACTTAACATAAATTGAACTATTTATAAATATAATCCACAATCATAAAAATGTTTTCTTTGAGAAAGAATATACTAATAAACCTTTCATAATGATTTGTAAAGAAAATGAGAGTTATCATAAGCATATCCCCCAGGAGTGTCGTAACCAAGAGTGCAGCAAGGCCCGTTGTCGTGCACCAGTTCCTGTTTGAGTCTAGATCAAATCGGTGTTTTCGGGTTTTACCCCTAGGTTCATCTATGCCAGAGCTGCCTCTACCTGCTCGTATCCAGACAGGGATGTATTGCTTGGAAAACTCACAAAATCTATACAATACCAAAATTTTAGGAAGTTCTTCTATACTAATCCTCAAAGTCCATCTTAGGTCTATGTGCTCTAATCAGATTTTATCTAAATCTAGCTTCCAAGGTTTGTACTAAACTTCCTCTGATACCAACTATAACACCCTAACCCCAGTTACCCAGAGTCGGTGCATTATTACATAACATTGGCATGATCACAAGGAAGATCAAATCTGGAAAGACAGATTGGTTTAGTAGCCTTGGAAACAGTAGATATATTAATAAAGTTTTACATTACATCATAAAGTGAAAAACTACTACAACAACATATTGTCTCCATAGTCCACACTATTATCCCCTCATAATATCCCTGCAGGTCATTTATAATTTACTTCTTCACATCCTGGGAAAAATAAAACATAGAAAGGGGTGAGATCAAATGCCCAGTAAGGATAACAATATAGCGGAAACTTTTATAAATAAGAATAAATATTTAAGGCAATGTATAACTAAAACAAAAGCCTTTTAAACTTGAACTTCAACATAGTATGGAAAAAATAAAATTAAATAATTTCATTTACTTATTCACAAGGATATTATACTAATCGAATAATCACATGCAATATCAATAACCATTATCATAATGATTGAATGCATAATGTCAGACTATCCTAACCACATATCCAAGGCCTCATTCCAAGACTAAAAATAAGATTTTGTCAAGGCCTTCTGCCAAGACACTAGTTTTTCTCATGAGACCTACCAATGCATCGAGGAGCTATAGCGGGCTCCACCCGTCTCATATTAAGTCCAATGCCTTCCCATATGAAAATGTTTAAACATAACATAAACATTCGTATTAAAACTAGCATTTGAAATGTAAATACTTCATCCATAAACCATGAATGGTATAAAAATAACATATCCATAGTCAAACATATCACAAACCTTCAATACAATATAGAAGTTTTGTTTCATAATAAATCAACTTCAAATAAGCGTAAAATTCATCAAAGGATGTTAACATACATAAAATAAAAACTCTTTTTAGAGAAATATCTCTTTCTATTTTGAAATCATTTAAGAGTCATATATTTATAATATAAAAAATTTTCATTGAAAATATTCTTATAAGCATGTAAGGGAATCTTCGACGATTTTATAACAGCAGAAAAGAGCCGCACCCGCCGTATAAGTTAAAAAAACATTCTTACCTTAATTTTGTCGAAAAGGTTAAAAAGCACCTTTTTTTGGAAAACAATGTAAATATTCCTTTATAAAACTCTTATAAAAAGTCAAACAAGGGTATAAATGACTTTAACCCATATTCTAGTAAATAGTAAAAATGTTTTGAAATTCATTTTTAAGAAACATGGATGTAGATGATAAAGAGATCCCAGTAGATTATTACGTATAAACAACCTCGGATAATGAAGAGATTGTGAAATAACCCTTACCTTGTACTTTTCCTTGGTTGGGGTAGATTAACCTCCTCTATAATGGTGAAATAATTGTTATTAAATTATAAAAGAATCATATATATTAATATGATATCATATATGATCTTTTAACATTGATTTTTTAATAATATCTTAGTATTATCGTTGTTTTGGGTGTTAACTTACTCATTTTCTTCTATATGTTTTTTTACGTAAGTTGTGTTTGTCATGGATAGGATGTATCTTAATCATATTCAGAATGATATCAAGTCCTTAGAAACTATTATTAATCATCAAATGAGAATTATACTTGAATGGATACGATGGAAAATGATTCTCATCGTGTTCGTGGAGACGGTAGTCCGTACGTACGCACGAGCGATAATATCATTATTTTGATATTAAAATAATATATAATTGGATGGTGTAACATATATACATAATCATTATCATGTTATATTTATTATTTACATGAGTTACACATCATTATTATACCCATCCAAATAATAATTTATTGAATAACAATTACACCACGACGTGGAGACGGTAAGTCGTACGTACGCACGTATGGTAAAATGTTATTCAAAGGAAGGATAGAATACTTAATATGGTTGTACCATATTTATAATAACATTGAATCATATATAATATACTGGAGTTATTATTTTATAATGGTAATAACAAAGAAGGAAGAAGTGGAAGAAGAAATGAATTTGAAATAGGGTGGTGAAAACATTACCTCTTCTTCGGGTTCTTCCTTTTGATTTGATCAAAAGGGCTCTTAGGATGGCATTCTTACTAAAGGAAGGCCTCTAGGATGAAGTGAGGGATTTTGAGAGAGTATTTGGGCAGAGTTTAGCCGATACAAAAGGCTCTGAAGGTGTGATTAAATGAGAAGGGAGAGTGCCCTTTTATTCCTACGGTTGTTTTAGGACGAGATACACTTGTCCAATAGAATTAGGACATGTGTTAGGGTAATATTAATATCATTTTTACCCTTAATTACCCTATTTATTTTTAACCGTGGTAAATAAAGGTAAAAAGTTACTATTCACCAAAAATTATTTTCATCTCATTGAACCACATTTTACTCCTTGATATTAACCGTGTTTCTCGGATTTTCAAAAATCCAATCACAGAAGCGGTAAAATTAAGTTTTATGAAAAAATCTGTTTTTTAACTACCACTTAGTAGTTTCACTATTCATCAATAATTGATGTTTTTCAGAACAATGCCAAAATTTCACCCTAAGATATAATTGATATTCCAAATTAAAAAATGATTTCTATTTTATAAAATTCCAAACATAAAGGTTTCATTAATTAATTTTATAATTAATTCCTGATGTCACAACAAATAGCGTGTGTTTAAGAAACAATATATATCAAAAGATTGACAATTGTTTATGTCCAATTTCAAAGTGAAATTAATTATAATGAACACCATTGGATAAAATGGTAAAAATATATTCTAATTATACTTTAAAACCACTAAATAATATAATTTATCACTATAAATTATTTTGATTAAAAAAGTTGTTTTTAAGTATTTTTCACTATTCATAAAAATTTGACGTTCTCAGAAAAATACCAAAAATTCAACTTAGGATAATTTCGATATTCGGAATCCAAAAATGAAGTCCATTTTGAAATATAAAATATATATAATTTCAAAAGGTAGGTATTACTATTCATAATGGCTAGTTTGATTGGTTGTGGTGTGTGTTAGAACTCGATGTTGCGTACAACACACGCTATTACATTATTCAAAGGGAAACGTACCGTAGAAGCTTGGGGTGTTACAGAGATCCCTAGAAATATTTATAAGGTATGTCTAGGGATGTCCCTAATGTTAAATATAAGTATAGGTTATAGTCCTAGAATTATGGTAATGAACTTAGAATAAGTCTTAAGATGTTATATATTAAAGGTAATCCCCCTTTATTTTGTTGTTTTCCTAGCATGATTTTTGCCTCATACACTATTCTTTCTGTGTTTTAGACGATGGTTAGAACCCGAAGGAACTGTGTTGATCAATGTAATGGGAAATGAACTGATTGTCCTGATGAACAAACCAATGTTATGGGAGATGGAGTGAAAAATATTATTGCTATACTTACACAAGATATGAATCATTCTAGAATTCTGAATGAGCAGAGAAGAGAACAAAATTCTATTGAGTAATTAATGAGGCAACATCCACCTTCTTTCAGTGGGTCTTCTGATCCACTTGTTGCTGAATAATGGATTAGTACCATTGAAAAGATATTTTCGATACTTCTCTGTCTAGAGCATGAAAAAGTAATTTTGGCTGTTTACCAATTAGAAGGTGAAGCAGACCATTGGTGTACTCTAGTTAAAAATACAAAGCCCCAAGATGAACTTGAATCCCTGGAATGGAACAAGTTCCAGAATTTGTTTTTCAATAAGTACTTCCCTCGTATTCTTCGAACAAAGATTGAGAAGGAGTTCCTTGAGCTTAGGCAAAAGGATAATGAATCTGTTGGTATATACGAAATGAATTTTACAAGGCTTGAATGGTATGCATCTGGATTTATCATCCAACCTGAAAGTAAAGTTGATCGATTCTTCAGTGGATTAAAACCAAGTCTTCGAAGGGCATTAGCGATAAGAGAATTCAGTAGCTATGAAGAAATTTTGTTTTGTGCTATCAAGGTTGAATTTTAAGTTGGTGTTATGTATCCACCTCATGGTTTTGACAAGAAACGAAAGATGGAGTTCAAGGAGAAATCTCAGAAGAACGGTGAAAAGAAGATGAATGTTTCTTTATGCTCAAAGTGTGGAAAGAAGCATGGGGGAGATTGTCTAAAAGGAACTAGAAAATTTTTTAAGTGTGGAAAAGAAGGTCATCGAGCAGTTGAGTGTTAAGTAATGGGAAAAAGGTATCTAATAATTTGAATAGAGAAAAGATTTTAGAGAACGCTCCACCAACACTTCAATGCGACAATTGCAAGAAAATGGGGCATTATGCTAACCAATGCCCCAATCCAAGCGTTAATGATGATCGACATCAACAACCTCTTATGGTAAAGGACAAAGGTAAGTCACATGAGATCACTATTTTTGATGTTGAGTATTAAAAAGATGTTGTGGAATGATTAAGTGTTTATGTAATAGGATTCCAAAATAATGTTGTATAGTATCGTGGAATATTTATGTATTGGTCTACTGTGGTTTTCAGTAATTTTATGGTTCTGGTAACCATGAAAAGTGATTGAAATATTTTTTCGAAAGAAGATTATATGTGCATAATAAAGGGATAAAGAGAAAATGAAATGAGCTCATGACTGATATAAAGAAAAAATGATATCATGGTTTGAGTATATTGAAATTTTGGGATTTTGGTATGTAGAAAGTGTTAACTTTTGACAGCATTAATGTTTTCACTAAGGTTCTATGGTCATTTATGTTTCAAAAGATTACATGATTAAGGTATTCACGTGTTTGGAATTTGACCAACAAGATATATCTTATATGGAGGATAAATGATGGTATTCTCGTTCTCTTTATGTGACCTTTCAAGTAATCATTTTCTTTACACTTGAGATTGGATAGAAGTATTTTGGATAAGCCTACAGATTGGAATGGATTAAGTTAGACATTAGATAGTATTGTTTAAGGCCAAAAAAAATTTATATAATTCGTTGAATGTTATAATAGTGTAGTTTTAGAAAAAGGAAAACCCGTAGGACGGGCGACAACCCGTCGCGTTGGACAAGGTTGCGGGAATCGAACCCACAACTGAAGTGCAACAGGCCTTTATCGCATACCACTAGCCTACAATAAGTCCCTAGTTAGTATGAATTAGTTTTAATTTATTAAGTGGTATGATATATGATGTAAAAGTCCATTTTAGGAACCTTATATGATTAATCTCACTATAGATGGACTTATGTATATTTAATAACTTTTGTTAAACTTTTTTTGAGACAGATGGAATGACTTATCGTTCTATCACATGATCTGTTAACACTTCATGAATAACAAATTAAACTACATTTATTTATGATATGAAGTGGAAATTGTTCAAGGAATGAACAAAGGTGAGATTGTACCAAAATCAAGTAAGTATTTCTTTTAATTCAACAATTCTTAAACATTAGGGAAATGATCTTGAAAAAAAAAATGTTGTCCTAGTGTCCTTATATCTGATGAATCAGATGGTACCTTAAATCATCACAAAGTTATGGCTTTGTGATTGTTGGCTTTTTTATAGCCATGTCCTCTACCACTCTCCATCAGAACATGATGGTTATATTTTTCTTCTATATCTATGTTTCCACATATGTTCTCCTATGTAGAAACTCAATGATGAGTTAATCTTGGTAACCGTTACATTTCTCACGTTACATTTTAAAATTAACTTTTAGTATTAATTTTACGATGTGGGTTTTTACAAATGAAACTTTCAAGTAGTAAACGATTTATAACCCCGACGAATTTCGAGGGCGAAATTCATTTTTAGGGGGGTAGAATGTAACACCCTGAGATTTTATGAGATATATTATTTTTAATTTCTTTGATGTCTTCTATTATACACCACACCAAGATTATCTTGTACTATACTCAACACCGTATTAGCTTGCAGTATACACAACACTATTCTTGGCTCGTGTAACACATAATTTCATGTTCGTTTTGTGGAAATTATTCTACGCAACATTAAGTATAGATTTTTTTAATGTATAAATGAAATAAGTTTTGATTATGTTATAAGCAACATCAAATGGAGCTTTCACTACATGCGTCCCTAACTTGGCTTGCATTACACGCAATCAAGACCTTCCTTGATAGCCTTTGTAGTACACAATAACGAGTTTCACTAAACGATATATTATTATAATATTATTATCAACTATCCATTATGAATAGTAATACCCACTTTTTGAATTTTTATAAAAATTATCTTTCAAAATGGACTTCATGTTTGGATTCAGAATATCAAAATTATCCTAGGGTGAATTTTTTGTATTTTTTCGAAAACGTTCAATTTTTGATGAATAGTGAAAACTCTCGGTTATTATTTAAAAACCGACCTTTTATTTAAATAATTATTTATTTTTTTTAAATTTTTTTAGGTAAAAATTGATACATAATATCTATATAAGTTCAATGTAATTCATTGGAGTCATTTTATAATAATTTTAGATACATAATATTTTTATTGAACTTTTCACCGTCTTTTACGCACCTCCTAGGAGAATATGAAAATTTACATAAAACTTAATTTTACCACTTCTATGAGTGGAATTTCGAAAATACAAGAGACACGGTTAATATCAAAGAATAAAATGTGGTTTAATAAGATAAAAAAAATTTGGTGAATAGTAATGTTTTACTTTTATTTACCACTGTTAAAAGTAAATAGGGTAATTAAGGGTAAAAATGATATTAATATTACCCTAACACATGTCCTAATTCTATTGGATAAGTTTAATTCGACCAAAAACAACCTTAGGAATAAAATATTATCATTTAGGTCCACCTGGATTAGATTAGGACAATTATTATTATTTTATTTAAAGAATTGTTAAAATAGTTAAAATCAAAGCTTAATAACTAAAACATTTTTAATATAGGGGTATAAATAAGATAAATTAGACTATAACTATTCATTAGAAAGATAAAAATATTTCTTACATAATGATATTTTATTTATAACTTTTAAACATTAAATAATTTAATTTATTTATGACACAATGATGATGTAGTAATTGCCTTTTTAATGAAATATTAACATAATTGATGTTATAAATACCCAAATAAATGTAATTTGATACTTTTTATGAATTATAATAATTTTATAGGTTAATATGACATGTTATTATTGATTAAATTTACTTTTTTCGAACTAATCATGCTGTTATAATTTTCACAAAAAAACTCTATTACCAAATAGTGTCAAAATTGACATAAAATAGTTTTTAAAACAAATATTACATTATTAATTGTTATTCTATTACTAAAAATCTGAGGTCTGACAAAATTACTTAGATAAGGTTATATATATTAATAATGAACCACTTGGGGTACTTTTGGCTTGTTATATTAAGTTTATTAACCATATAGTGTAAGAAAATAAGAAGACACAGTAAAAGTTAAATTATTTGACTTAGAGTTAAATCTAAATGATAAGGGTAAAATAGTAACCTAAACTTGTATAAAATCTATTGGTTGAGAGGTTTTCGACCCATACCCACTTTATCTTCGAAATAAATCAATTTGGAGCTATTATAAACCGAATATGACTTTATTATAAAATAATATTTTAAGTTTTTTCTAAGGTGCCCCTCTCCTCCCTTATAAAAGGGCACCTCATTCCTCTTCACTTTAGATAATTATGAGCACTAAAGCTTGGAAAAACCCTACCCATTTCCCCTCTCAACCCCCCTAGAAACATTCTGGAGTTTCTGGTCTTCTCAAAAGACCAACTCTAACCCTTAAGAGGAATCTTAAAGGAGGTCCGTCGAAGAAGAGGTAATCTCTTCTACTGATTCTTTCAAGTTTCATTCTTCTTCAACTTCTTCTTATTTATTTGTTTCATTATAAAGTAATAAAATCAGTATAAATAATATTCTGATATGTTATTTTAATTATGAAACAACCTCATTTCACCTTCTATCCATCCTATGGAAAACAAAATCACCGCGCGTACATACGTACAAAATACTGTCTCCATGCCGTGGTGTAATCTGTTTTTCCACCACCACCTTACATGGATGGGTATAATGGTGTAAAGAATAACTATATATTGTTATTATAACATCATACTGATTATGAGATATTATATCTTCCACTCCAATTCAATTCAATAATTATGGGAACGATATCATCGCTCGTGCGTACATACGGATTACCGTCTCCACAACGCGATGAGATTCATTCTTAATGATAACCACTCAAGAATGATTATAAAGTATATATAATGAATAATAATGAAATATATGACATGATAAAGCTACTGTATTTATATATATATATATGTCATCTACTTACTTCCATTCAAGTCAATAAGGAAAGGAAAACAGTGTTCATGCGTACGTCCGGCCTATCGTCTCCATGAACGGTCTATTTCATATCATTTATCTATATTATATATATATATATATACTGAATATATATGATATATATCATGATTTACATTCTAGAAGCATGTAAATCATGATATAAGTAATATTAATATCAAGAACAACAAGTCCAAACACGTACGATAAATAAAACAATTTTACCCAAAACGCTGCTTTAACATGGAATTTACAAAAGAACGGGTAATATAAAGTCATAAGTGAACCATATATGATATCATAACAATGAATATGATTCTTAAATAAGTCAATGAAATTATTTAAATCATTATACATGAGGTTCGGATAAAAATTGTAAGTATGATATCATAAGTGAACGGGTAATTTTATCGTTCTTATCCGAGATTGTTTATTTGTAAGTATTTACTGGGGTTATTGTTATCATCCATGTCCATGTTTTCTAAAAGTATTTATATGTATTTTTAAAGTCCTTTTTACCCATTTTTGACTGTTACCACATGTTATGAAATAAAAATTTCTTTTTTTTGCGATACGAGTAACTTTTTGACTTTTCCGACAAAAGTACGAGGAGAATGTTTTTTTTAACTTATATGACATGAATGGATTTTTACGATTTAATAACCCTTTTATTAATGAATCATCCTCTAAAATATTTCATGAATATTTTCAAAAAAAAATCTTTTTCTTTTAAAATTGTATGGCATTTTGTGAGAAGAAAATGATTTTGAAAAAGAAAGGATATTTTCCTCAAGAATTCATTTCAAGTGTTTTATCATAACCGTTTTCCATATAAGATGATGTTATTTAATTTGTTTATGTTTCAAGTATAATGTCTCTATGATTTAAATGGTATCAATTTTCTTATGATGAAACGATATCCATTTGTTTTATATGGATTATGTTATTATGGGATGATGTTTATGAAACCCATTTTATTCTTTGGGTTATGATGAATGATTTATGTTTATTTTATGGAACACATAAGAATGATTTCATTATGAGATAGGTGGGACCTATATATCCCTCCAATGCATTGGGTAAAGTTTTATATCTCATGATATAGACATGGCTGGAATTGTAAGTTAATCTGGTTCAGTGATACAGGACTGGAATGTGGAGTGAACTCGATTCAGAAAGGGACTTTGTCCACAAAGATGGTCTTGGTTGCAATGCCTTGGCTACTATGGAAATAATATCATGTAATTAATTGTTTTCCACAATTAAATGTTTTATTCCCATTCTATTTTATCATGATTTATGTTCCTTTATGACCTATTCCTTACGTACTTCCATGATTTATTTCACAACTCAATATTTTGATGTGTAAACTTAATGTTCATGTTTTGAAGTTAAAATGTATATGGGTTGTTTTATTTTCTCCATGCTTACCCTTACTGATAATTTGAGCACAACCTTTATATGTTTTCTTTTCCCCATGATCTAAAGAATGGTTTTAGGTAAAAAAAAGGAAGATCTTTATGGGAGATGTTGAAGATCTTTCACCAAGATTAGAAGATTATGTTCCAAGTTTCCAAAGACACCAAACTATTATGGTCCTTTGGTGTATGTTTTTGTTATGTACTAAGTATTCCGAAAAATTAATGTAATGTAAATGTATGTAAAGCTATGGGTCTGTAAAGTTTTTTCACACAATAGTGGAGTGATCGTTATTTTTGTTGTTATTACTTCTTCAATTCCACCCTTTTAAGTCTACTTCCCGCTTCTGTTGAAAAAATGTCACCAATGGATGGCTAACTCTTTTATGGGTTCATCCAAGGGAGTATTAAGGGACTGGATTGGATGTTATTTCTCACTCTCAAAATTTTATTAATTTCTTTTATTTGAGTTTCTTTCATTAAATGATTTTCTCTCTTCCTCTTCCTTATTTTATTTACTCGCCCCACTTTTATGAGCTAATTAGATCCTAAACCTTGGAGTTCTCTTGAAAATGATCCTTCAAGTGTATAGATAATTATCATGTGTTTGTGGAGGTGTTTAATCAGTAAGTGTTGAGGTTATTTTGAATTCATTTCATGAATCTTTATCGAGTTAATGAAATTGAAATCTTAAAAAAAGGAATTCATCCAATCCACCCCACAATAACCTAGGATCAACTCATTTTCTCATAATTTGAATTCACATAGATATTAGTTCTCTTTCAAAACCCATATAAAAACAACCCAAGTTGGCCACTTCATAGCCAAAAATTCATCTCTTTATATTGTGTTTCTAATGGTTCTTCTTAGGTCTCTGAGGATTCGATAACCCAAGTTACACTACAAGAAACCGCTTGACCCTTAAAACATGGGTAAATTTGGGCGAAACCAAATTTTGGAACCATTTCCGGGGACACAAATAAGTACCTTAGACACACATATTCTTTTCAAACCCTACATTCTCTATTATAACCCCCATATCTCTTCTCTTTACACCTTTTTGATTGTGTGTGTCATGAGAATCTAGAATCCAACTTTCTATCTTCTCCAATGGATTATCTTCCAAATTATCATGTCACAAACTCATGATAGAATCAAATAGAAAAATCAATATTTGGAAGCCCCTAAATTAGAAAATTTATTCGATCAACCCATGATTAATTACCACACACCCGATGAGATGTACAATTAATGGGATGATGATTGTTTAAAGGACCAATTTCCATCCCTCTCGATGATGATTGAAGAGATCAAACTTAATTAAGTTCACAATTTACAAACTCCTGTCTAGAATAATCCACAAAAAATCCTTTAACAATTGTGTAATAAAATGGAGATAATGAGTTCTGAGGTATCATCATTGAGATTAGAACTACAATGCATTAATACTTCCAAGGAACTCATCCATACACCAATTATACCTTCCAAAACCTTATGTGGAGTGTCTAGTTTCCCACAAACCTCTCATGAATTTTTTGAAGAACCAACCTTTGGATTTGGGGTATGTTAAGTTAATCAAGAAATTGTTAAAGGGTCTTTAAATCAGGAGGAAATTGATTTTATGTATTAACAAGAGGGAAATTTGACATCGTGGATTGAGTCTCCTAAGTATAAATCTACTGACGGTTTTTTAAAAACACCAATCACTGAACCATTGAGAGAAATAAAAAACATTGAGTCCATACCCATTCCTAATACTATTATTTCAAATTTTCTGGTTGAATATTTTGTTCAAAATGAAGCATTTTTCTGAGAAATTTGGAAAATGAAACTGAGTTGGATTCAAATTCTCAACTCCTTTCTAAATGTTCCATCCAAACCGAGGTCAAAATATTTTTCCTTACTTCCCTGCTCAAGTATCCATTCATAAGGTATAATCATGAAATTTCAATTAGAATTCATTCTTCTCTTGAAATAAAAAATGTTGGAATGATCATTGATGTCATTAGAAAGACTTTAGTGGAAACTGGATCAACCATTTCTAATATTCCTTGGATTTTCCCACTCATTGTAGAACATAGGTATGTACATAACACAAATTCTAAACAAATAATAAATATAAATAAAGTGTAAGTGGAGAAATATGGGTTCCTTAATTTTTTGATAGTTGTTATTGGGTATGTTAGGAGGTTCATGTCAAGCTAGCGACTTTAAACAAAAGCGATTCACTAGAGGCAACCCGTGGTTTTCATGTTCCCATTCATTTAATTAGTACCTCAGACTGTTTACCTGTTCATATTTTATGAGTAAGGATGAGTATGAAAAGGGAGCACCATATTCTTCTGTGTCACGTGGTGTGATCCCTAAGTAATACCTTACCCATAAATTTTAGATAAGATAATGTATCATCAGTTTTTTTATTTATATGTGTTTGTATGTTAATAGAAAAATATAAAAATCCTTAGACTGTTGATGTGTTATTATTTTTTAAGTAAGGATGGGTATGAAAGGGGAGCGCCATATTCACCCATGTCACGTGGTGTGATCCTTGAGTAATACCGTACCCAGAAATTTAAGAAAAGACAATGTATCATCAGTTTGTTTTTATTTTATATTTTTGTAGCTTAAAAAAATAAAATAATAATAATAATTTACATTGGTGACATGTTCTTCTTTTATGAGTAAGTATGGGTATGAAAGGGGAGCACCATATTCATCTTTATCACATGGTGTGATCCCTGATTAATACCTTACCTAGAAATTTAAGAGAAGAAAATGTATCATTAGTTTATTTTACTTTATTTTTATGTTTTTTTAGGTTAAAAAAATACAAAAATATAAAATAAAAATTTAAAGGCATGTCATAGGTCATAGGGAAAATCGGGTCACAACCATCCAAGCCATTGGGACTCAAACAAGGACTAAAGGGATATTAGAGAAAGCATTTTCAACATCAACCACTAGGTGACTTCATTCCAGGATTTTCATTTTCACTGTCTCCTTTGAACTTCTATCCTACCCTGTTCTATGTTTTCATTTCTTTAAAAACTGGGGACAATGTTACTCTATGTTTAGGGAGATAAAATAAAATAATTGATTTTTTTTTTCATCATAAAATGTGTGGAAGGAAAATTTTCATTAACCTTGAACAAGATAACACACATTTCAAACTCTGAAATTGGATATCAAATAATTTTTCATGCCTTGATTCTGATTTAATGCAAGTTTAAGTTCGTGTGCATAGATTTTGGAAAGTGTGGTTGTCCGATGTGATTTTTTTCTGTTTATATTTTCATCCATTTATTAAAAAAACACAATGCACGTCCTATAGATTGTGGGTTATTAGTTTGTGTTCTTGGGGTCTATAATAAATTGCATATGGTTAGTGATCATTTTAATTTTAACATGAGTATTAAAAAAACAATTTCACATAGAGAAATGGATTGACCTAATGTGTGGCTTCCGGCACTTGGGGATCATGACTCCATAGTTTTCTGGCCTGGTGTTGGTCATTTTATCACTATTTTTGGTAATTTGAATTTGTTTTTGATTTATTTAACTCAAGATGATGCCTGAGTATGTGAGCTTCACTTGGTGGCCTATGGTCTTTAAACCTGGGAGTCATCGGCAAAGTCTTGATACATGGGTTGACTCGGTTGAGTTTGATTTCAATTACCATGAAAAAATTGCAAAAAAAATTAAAACAAAAAAAACAAAAAAATGAAAGAAAAAATGAATACTCATCTTAATATTTAATTTAGATTCCTCCTAGTGCTTCCATCTTTTCTCCCACGAATGAAAATGAACCCCCATGTCTATTGTGACGCACAACACTTCATCATGATTAATTTAGTTTGGATGAAATATGGTGATGAATTTGAACAAAGGAATGGGCTTGGGCTTGTGATATGCCTATGGACCTAGCTTGTTTTAAATTATTTTGAAGGGTTTCATTTTTTTGGTATTAGGACTTTGGGGGAGCAATGTGTATTACAATATTTTTGGAAATGAGAATTCAAATTTCATATTTTTGAGTTATATTTTGCTCAGGACTAGAAAAACTCAAGTTGGCGGTTTTTATTAGCTCCTAAAAGAGGCTAATAATCATTGTTTATATTATAATATTTATGGGCTTTATTAATCATATACACCATTATTAGCGCATTTTACACTTTGAACATTATTTCACATTATGATTGTAATTCCTTCTTAAAATGCACTATTACATTGTACCTTCTTGAACATCTCATAAACACATAATGGTCTTGATTTAAGGTCTATATTTAATTTTCATGTCTCCCATGATATAAGTAATAATTCATTATTATGGATCACTTAGAGATGGAATTTGGAAGACCACCAAAGTGGGATTTGAACCAACCACATTCTGGGCGAAGTGAATTGGACAGCAGCCCAATAAAAGTGTTGTAGAGGACAGGATTGCAGCCCAATGATTCTTAAAATTTAAAGTAATATAGAGGAAATTAGGGGTAACATGTAATTAAACATTGGACCAAGATAATTAGGATGTTTTAATGGTGTTCCAGGCGGCCCAAGTTGATGATGAAATTATGGGCCATATTATGAGGCCCAAAAAAACATCCAACCATTTTACTCATATATCACTAACCGCACATTATTTGGGGCGGATATTTTAAAGGATATTAGGGGACATCCGGTGATACATTTTATTCTTTTATGTCCGAATCTAATTAGTCCATCTAGATTTCCCTTTTGGTGCGTCATTCTGTTAGATTCAAGATGGATGTCATTTCGGGGGAAGAGTGAAAAAGTCTCATTTCCATTAATTGTCCACCCACCTTTCCCCACCTAAATTAATTAAAGGCACATGGGAAGATGGGGCTCGTCCAAAGGCTTCCATAATTCCTATTTAAGGCAGTAGTGGTGGAGGATTTGGGAGATCTTGGAGCTCTGTTTTCATTGTAATGTTATTATGCCAATTTGTCTTTGTAATGTTCTTCCTTCTCATGTAAGTTGTTCGAATCACCTTAGTTATCAATAAAAGTTCTTCTTCTCTTATTCAGTTCTTATTCATATCATCTTGATACCTTTTCCTCAAGGTGTGAAATTTTTTACACCAAACCTTGTGATTTTTTTCACACAACGGTGGAGTGATCATTATTTTTGTTGTTTTTACTTCTTCCATTCCACCCTCATAAGTTTACTTCCTACTTCCCTTGACAAAATATCATCAATGGATGGCTAACTCTTTTATGGGATGATCCAAGGGAGTATTAATGGTCTGGATTGGATGTTATTTCTCACTCTCTAAATGTTATTAATTTATTTTATATGAGTTTCTTTCATTAAATGATTTTCTCTCTTCCTATTCATTATTGAATTTACTCACCCCACTATTATGTGCTAATTAGATCCTTTACTTTGGAGTGCTCATGAAAATGATCCTACAAGTTTATAGGTGATTATCATGTGTTTTTGGTGGTTTTTAATTAGTAAGTGATGAGGGTAGTTTGAATTCATTTCATAAATCCTTATCGAGTTAATGAAATTCAAATCATAAAAAAAAGAAATTCATCCAATCCACCCCACAATAACCAAGGATCAACTCATTTTCTCATAATTTGAATTCACATAGATCTTAGTACTCTTTTAAAAACCATATAAAAAAACCCATGTTGGACACTTCATATCAAAAAAATCCATCTCTTTATATTGTGTTTCTAAAGGTTCTTCTTAGGTCTCTGAGGATTCGACAACCCAAGCTACACTGCAAGCGACCACTTAACCCTTAAAACATGGGTATATTTGGGAAAAACCATGGGGTAAATGCATTGAAATGATCGTGACAGAACCTATTTGGAGAGTGATTTGTTTTTTACTTTGGAATCTAGAGTTTATATAAATTCTGGTAGTGTCAGAGTTGATAGTTGAAGTGGGATGTTCACCCAAGGATGAATTGTTTTACCTCATAATTTTGGAAATTGTAAAAGAAGTCTATGAGTTGATAGTTGAAGTTGTGTATAACCTTTTATCCTCAGATCAATGAGCTTCCTGGAAGTATGATCCAAACCATATAGAACATGCTTCATGAGTATTTTATAGATTTTAGCCACCAGATCCAACTTTTTGGGAGATACAAATTTTGGTAGTGTAATACATTCAAGTGTTCAACTGATATTTGTAAATTCTACTATTAATAAAGTGGATAGTCCCTCTACCTTAACATGATCAATACACTCAAGTGTTCAACAGTTATTTAGTGCATACCACACTTGAGAAATCAAGACATATATGGTGTATACCACACTCGAGAAATCAAGACATAAGAGGAAACATCAGAAATCAATAAAATACATAAAAGGAAACATGAGATATCAAGAAAATGTTAGGTGATGAAAATGTTTGGTGGAAACTATGTGCCACACATGATACATATAAAAACAAACTGTTATCATATTTTTCCAATATATCTACAATAAAACTAATCACGGTCTGATGATGAACACAACTTGTCACCCCCTCCACCTCCATCTCCAATTCATGCTACCACCTATAAGAACATTATATTGAAAATTAAATATTGTTGTATATTTATATTTAAACCTAAAACCAATAAATGTTTATAAACTAAATGATTTTGAATTTTTGTGATTTACCTCCTGACCACCAGTCTATACAATACCACTGGGCTCTGTGGCCATCTGGCCTAAAATTTATCCAAGTAATCATGCGGCGTCATCCGTTGGGACCCCATATGAGTCAAATGGGACAACTATCTTCTCTCTAGTCATATTCCATAGATCTGAACTTTTTATATTTTTCTCCACACTTTCATTGTTTACATATTTAATTAACAAATGTTAGTATTAAAAAATTTCAATAAATTTATTCATATTAAAATTTGTACCTATAACATTCACCTTCCAGTATCCCCATGAAGAACTAGAAGTGGAGTGCCACTCCCCCACTACTGAGGCTCCTGAAGTGAGAGGCGATAACAGAGCTACTGATGGGACACTCACAAAGGGTGTGAGATATGGTGCAGGGGGAGATGGTGTAGGGGGAAAGCGGATGGTGGCTTAGATATCGTAAGGAGGGATACATATGGATTGTCATCTGTTGTAGTGGTCGATGAAACCGTATATCACTTCCTCCTTGGCATTCCTATCATTTAATCAATAAAATTAAGTTCAAAACATATATTTCAAAAATATTATGTACAAAAAAAATTAAAAATGATAACAGATGAAAAGTACTAGCATAAAAAATATATATAACAATGATAATGAATTATTACACAAATTAAATAATTGGTTGCTAAATGAATGCATAGTTGTACATACAATCATTTTCTCCTTCAATCGTGTCAGTTTCCTGCTCCATTACATCATCAACTTTATTCATCCTTGATAGACTAATAATTTCAATATCAGGATGGACAAATAATTCTGATTATTTTTGTTGATGAGATTTAATTTCATAGGTCAAATCCTCAACTTCATCACCCATATCATACAAATCTATTTGTTTTACGTGAGAAACTACACTCCACCCTTCATCCACAAAA
Organism: Viscum album; assembly: GCA_963277665.1. Lineage (NCBI taxonomy): Eukaryota > Viridiplantae > Streptophyta > Magnoliopsida > Santalales > Viscaceae > Viscum > Viscum album. Next base: position 413,463,470 of record OY728153.1, on the reverse strand, counting down.
TCATTCACATAATATACCATTTTTTCTTGCAATGATAAGATATATGGATCATGCATTTCACGATCACAATCATTCATCAAGAAATATTGGTTCATAGAATTAAATTGCAAGGAATCTCTTTTAACACATCTGATAATATCGACCCAATTTCTTTTTAATAAAACAACTGAAAAATGCATGTGGTAGTTTAATTCAATAATATCAGTCATCTTTCTATAGTATCCCACTTCAGAAAATGTAAATATACCACTATTCTATGTTTTCAAATCGTCTTCTTGATCAATTCTATGAAATATAAATCCATTCATGTTGTAAGAATTGTACTTTCTAACTTGTTTTAGAGGACCTCGAGCAAGAAACTTAAAATATTTTGACAACTCTACTTGAGTATCTGTATTCATGATCTAAAAAAAGAAATATACTTTATTATAATTACAAAAATGTGTGTGTCAACCTAATAATCATATCTATTGAAATATTTATGAACTTACACATCATTCATACCATTCTACAAGCTCTTTATTTTCATTCCTATTCAGTTTTGATTGGACGGAAATATGTTAGTGGAAGGTAAGGAAGGTTTTGTAATTTCCGTTGAAAATATGGAAATGCTAAAGTTGTTCGATCACAGACTATATATCACAATAGATGTGTTTCGTGATGAAATCGGTTGTTTTTTGAATATCCCATATGGTAATGAAGCAGCATTGGTGTTCTTACAAAAACATATTTTAAGGTGGCATTGTTTCCTAGTGTTTTCCATATTTTTGGGGCTGAAAATCAGGAGATGGAGAAATGTGATTTTGGTAAAGGATGATGCGTTCAAGTTTGAAGATTTCATGGTATATTGCGTGCAAGTAGAGTTCCATGATCCTAACATCAAAATCTGGAAAAGTGTAGGCATGTGTGAAAGATTGGGGTTTGCGTGCAAGATTGTTTTTTGCCGCAAGATTGAGGGGAGTTTGGAATCTTGCATGTAAGGAATGATTCGAGGTCCAAAATTCAAAAAATTGAAAAAGAATGAAGTGAAAAAAATATTCAATAAGTGCACAAAATATGAGGTTGGTGCTAAAGAGACTTACTCTCCTGATGTGACATCAAATGGGGTTTTGCGTGATGCATCAGGATCTTGCGTGACACATCGGGCTTTTTGAGTTCAGGGGTGGACGAGGTCTATAAATAAGAGGTGACCCCCTCACACATGTTGAGGCTCGAAACATAAATAAATCTGGAGCTCTGAGGCATAGAGAAATATTAAGAAATTGAGAGTGCGCAAAAGAAATAGAGTCGCACGCAATAAAGAGAAGTTGTGTGCAAGAACAGAGTTGCACGCAAGATTGATGTTGCACCCAAGAGGTGTTTCGTGAAAAACGTTGAATCTTGCATGTGTGGAATAAAAGTTGTGTGAAAGACACAAAAAAAGGTGCATGAAAGATTTGGGGTTCTTTGCACACATTTAGTTGTGCATAAGATAGTTCTTAACGGCTTCTGGGTAAGAAACTGAATATTTTTACTTCAGAGAATACAACTGTTCAATTGTAACGAAGCACTGAGATACTATTTTCTATATTTGTGCTAAGAGGGTGAACAAACACTTGTGGACTGTATTCCATGTGCTACACGAGTGTAAGGGTATTTCCTACACATTTTATTCCACATCAAAGGATTTTTTTTCTAGTTGATTGTGTGGTATTGGATTATTTTTGTACCATACCAAGGACATAGCTACTATTGTTGAGTATTGAACCTTGTAAATCTTGTGTTACTGTGGTTGTTTATGTTCATAAGACATTAAAATCATTAACTGGAGGCGAAGTTTGTTTGAAACTGAAGGAAACATAAAAAGTAAAAAGATATCACTAATTTACCCCCCTCACCCTCTCAGTGATACTTAGATCCTAATTGGGAATGTCATTTGGTATAAGAGGGAGGTTGCCTTCATTTTTTCATTGATGAAGTTTTGAAGAGAATTTGTGATGGAGAATCTGAATTGTGTGAACAGCAAGGGGATTATGATATTTGCTGGCAATAATTATCATATCTAGAAATGTAAAAATATTCATTATCTTATGTACCTTGGGTATGAATTTCTTGAAACTACAACAGATGGATTTCCTCTTATTGATGATAAGGTTCCTCTTACACCTGTTGATAAGAACAATCTTGAGAATTATGGAAGATCTAAAAATGCATTAATCTCATCTCTTTATGAGAGTGAGTTTTTGAGAGTTAAAGGTTTTGATAAAGCTAATGGAATATTGGATAATATGAAGAACATCTATGAAGTGAATACAAAAGTGAAAACGGGAAAACTAAAAATATGGAGGCTAAAGTATGAATACTTGAAAATGGGAGATTCTGAATCTATTGGATACTTCTTCACAAGGATCAATGATATAGTCAGTACAATCATAAGTCTTAGTGAAATGTTGGAAGATTCTATAGTTGTTGAAAAGATCTTGAGAATTCTACCTGAAACAATTGATGTTAAAGTTTCATCACTGGAAGATAGTGACCATAAAACATTATCTCTAGATGATTTTCATAGCAATCTTAGAACTTATGAAATGAGAAGGGAGAAGACTATGAAGATAAAATAAATATCCGATAGAGAAATTTCTTTCAAGGATGCAAATAAAGAGAAGTTGAAAAAATTCATATTAAAGAAGAAGCTAGTGAATCAGACTCTGAAAATGAGGTATGTCAAAATTTTGTTAAAATTTATCCTTTTTTCATAAAATATTAAAAGAGGAATAGGGAAATACAAAGGGAAACTCCAATTGAAATGTTTTGAATGTGGATATGTTAGAAACTTTGTGGCTAATTTCCCAAAAAATGGAATGATAAAGATAGTGATGAATAATACAAAATACCAAAAAGTTCATGGAATAAATAGGGTAGAAAAGATAAATATTCTAGTATAGGTAAGAAGAAAATTTCTTCAAATCAAAAGGAAGAAGCTTTTTGTCCAATGAAGAAGAAGATGATTATAATGAAACTAAATCTGAAAAATCTATTACAAAGAAATCTAGAGAGAGTACCTTTTTGCAACTTTGAATAATTATTATTATGAGAGAAGAAGTAATGAAGAAGAAGAAACTCAATATGAATAGTATCTGAAAGAAGAGCAGAAGGAATGTTCAAAAAATATCAGAAATCCTGAGAAGGAAACCAGAAAATTAAAAAATTAAAACTCTTCATCAAATGACCAAACATGTATTTTTAACAAGAAAAAAAACATGAAAATGAGATTGATGATAAAAAAATATATTGAGAGAGAAAATAATTGTAATGATCATCTGGAAGTAATGCTGATTGAAAAAAGAAGATGAGTTGGTACTTTTCAAACATAAAATTTCTAAAGCTGAGAAAATGAACACAAGGTTCAAAAATTCTATTACTGAATTTGGTGAATGTTCTTCTAAGAATGAGCCTAATAAGGATCATCAAAATTTTCCTTCAAAGGTTGAAAAGAATTATGGAACTGGTACTTATTAGAGAAATGTTAGAAAGGCTATGTATGTGGTCAAAGTGAGAAATACAGAAAAATCAGAAGGATCTAAAAATAATGATTCTAGAAATTTGTCTACCACTTCTGGTTCCAGTAATACTAAACATAAATTTGATCTGAAGAAGAAAATTAAAATTGAAAATATAAATTTCTATGGTCAGCAGAATTCTAGTAAGAAGATTTTTGAGAATCATGTTCACAACCCCAGTCAGTAGGGATGTTTCTGAGAAAAATATTCATTTTATGGATACTGGTAGTATTGTGGTGGATTTAGACACATGGAAAATATGTGTTGGTTCAACCAACAATATTACAACTATTCCATATGTTTTAAAATACAAGTATTTATGGGGAGTCGATCCTTTCAAAAGTGAAAATAACCAAATAAATTTCGGAATAAATCTGATAAGGTTGGTGGGAATGTTGAGAATAGGTTCCAACCACTAGAAACTATTTGTGAAAGATGTGATAGACCTTGACATATTTCTAAGGGTTGACTTAGTGTGCCACCAGAGTAAAATAAGTTTCTTAATAATCCAAAGAAGCCAGAGTTTTTAAATGCTAAAATGGACATGTATGTTAAGTCCAAAAAGAAATATTTCATGGTTTTATGGACAGAACACATTGTCTTGGCTAGGAAATTTAAGGAAGCACAATAGAAAGTGGAAGAAAATGAAGAAGAAAAATATCTCTTTGTTGAAACTAGTTTTAAAGCTAAAAAATGATAATGTCCATGGATTCTTGATAGTGGGTGTTCCTCTCATATGATAGGAGACTTAAAGCATTTGAAGAATTTGAAAGACTTCAACGAAGGAACAATGACATTTGGAAATGATGAATCTCTAAGGATCAAAGGTGTTGGATCAACCATTTTTTGGAAAATAAAAAAAAATCCAGTAAAACACTATATATTGATGGGATAAAACATAACCTTCCTAGTGTGTCACAACTCTGTGATGAGGGAAACAAATTTATCTTCAGAAAAAATTGATTTATTGTGAAAATTAAAAAAGATAGAAATACAATTACAAGAGGCCCATGTACAAGATGGAATTTTTTCTAAGTTGGTGAAGTGAAGAACTCATGTTATTTGAGTGTTGTGGATGAAAATCAGTTATCGCATAAAAGACATGGACATATGTGTTAGAGAAATATTTTCAAGTTATCAAAGAGAGATAGTTTCCAAGATATGCCTGATTTATCAAGAAGAAGAGATTGGCATTGCACTATTTGTATGAAATAGAATATTACAAACTCTATTTATAAGAGAGTTGAAATTATCTCAAAAATAACCTTGGAACTTATACACTCTAATATATATGGACCAATGAGAAAGCAATATACATATTTAGATAAGTACTTCATTGATTTAATTGACTACATTACTAGCATTACTTGTGTTATGTACATGATACATAAGTCAGATGCTCTGACAATGTTTAAGAGTTTTAGGAGGAAAGCAGAGAATAAATATGAGTATTTAGTGAAGATGTTGAGAACTGATAATGGTAGGGAGTACAAGAATGAATATTTTGAAATTTATCTTCAGAATCCTGGAATTATACATGAGTCCAGTTCACCATACACACCTCAACAAAATGGGGTTTCTGAAATAAATAATCATTGTCTGGTGGAAATGGGGAGAACTATGTTACTTGAACATAGTCTTTCTCATCATTATTGGAGGCAATCCATGAGAACTGATGTGTATATTCAGAATTGATGTTTCTATAGTCCAAACTCAGATATGACTCCATATGAAATGTTATATGAAAAAACTCCAAGTCTAAAACACTTAAGAGTTTTTGGGTGTCCATGCATTATAAAGAAGAAAGGTGGAAACCTTAGAACTTTTGAGAAAAGAGGAGTTGAGGGAATTTTTCTAAGTTATTCTCCATAAGGAAGAGGATATATAATTATCAATAAATAAACTAGAAGAATGATTAATTCTTTAGATGTCAAATTTTTTGAAAATGTAGAAAAAGAAAATCAGCCATATGTTGATGTGGAAGTTGATCAGGATAGAGAGGATTTTGTTAATGATTATGATAATGCTACATATTATGTTAATCCTACTCAAGAAGAGGAATCCCACTCAGAAATATTGAGTGATGAGGATGAAGTTCAAAAAATTCATCCTATGCTAAGGAAACAATTGGAGGCTCAGAATATTATTGGAGATCAACATCAGAGGGTTCGAACAAGAAGAACAACGAATGATATAACAAATAAATCTCTTTATTCAAAAGTTAAACCAAATGATGTAAATGAAGCATTTGATCATCTAGAATGTGTTCATATTATGAATGAATATCATGATTAGATAGAGAAGAAAAATACTTTGGAACTTGTACCCAAGCCAGACAACAAAAACATTATTGGCACAAAGTGGGTTTTCCAGAACTTGTTGAATGAAGAAGGTAAAGTAATAAGAAACAAAGAAAGATTGGTTTTTAAAGGGTATTCACAAATTGAAGGCATTTATTATGATGAAACCTTTTCTCTGGTGGAAATACTAGAAACAATCTGAATCTTTCTTTCTATTGCTGCACAATGAGGATACGAAATCTCTCAAATGGATGTAAAATCCACATTCTTGAATGGTGACCTTGATGAGGATGTTTACATTGATCACCCTTGTGGATTTGATATTGGAATGAATGAATGTTATGTGTGTAGGTTGAAGAATTCCTTTTATGGGATAAAACAAGATCTGAGGGCATGGTATTCTAAATTAGAAACTTGCTTGAGGAAGATGAATTTTAAGAAACCTAGATTTAACAGAAATCTTTACATCAAGGAGTGTCAGGAGTTTTCACTGATCGTTATTGTTTATGTTGATGACATTATATTTTCTGGGAATTATGAAAGATCATGTGAAAGATTTGATGAGGAGATGAATAAGTTATTTGATATATCCATGTTGGGAGAAATGAAATACTTTCTTGGGCTACAAATTTCACAGAAGAAGAATCACATTTTTCTGTCTCAAAAAAAGTATGATAAGTAAGTTCTGAAGAAGTTTGGAATATAAAATTCAAAACTAGTTTCCAAAACAATATCAGTGGGAACCAAGTTTTTTAATAATGTATAAGGAAAGGAAGTTGATCAGAAAGAGTTTCAAAAGTTGATTGGAAATCTTTTGTATTTGACTACCTCAAGACCCGACATCGTCTATGTTGTCACTTTATATGCAAGATTTTAGAGAGATCCTAAAGATTCACATTTGATTGCTGGAAAAAATTTCTTAGATATTTCAAAGGCACAACAAATTTTGAAATCAGTTATGATGTAACAGGAAATATTGACTTATTTGGGTATTCAGATGCTGATTGGGCAGGAAATGTTTATGATCAAAGATCTATATCTGGAGGAGTTTTCTTTCTAGGGAAAAGTTGTGTTATTTTGCATACCAAGAAACAAAACTCAGTAACTCTTAGCATATATGAATTTGATTATGATGATGTTACTCAAGATTCAACTAAACTAATGTGGATGAAGACTCATTTGGAAGATCTACGTGTGGAAGTAAATCTATCCTTGATATTGGGTTGTGATAATCAGAGTGAAATAAATCTTACAAGGAATCTGGTACAACATTCTCATTCAAAACACATTGACATAAATTAACACTTCATTAAAGATCAAGTGTATAAGAATGAATTGAGACTGGAGTATGTTCCTACATCAGAACAAGTTGCTGACATATTCACAAAACCATTACTGAAGGAAAAATTTGCTAAATTGAGGTTGAATGTGGGTGTTCAACCTCCTTGTCATCAAGGTTGAGGTACATGTATTTGTCCCCACTCTCATATTACCTTTGGATAGTGTTTTAAAGGGTTTTAATTGTTTCCTAAATCTATCCTTACGGAAGCATGAATAAAGTGGGAGTTATGGGTAAGCTGTGAGTCCAACATCTATGTGCGTGTGAACTATTATAACAGTTTGTTGGAGTGATTGTAGGAAAAAATGTTTTTGTATTCCAAAAAAGTTTAAGAAGTGAATAATGTTGAAGTATAAGCTTGAAATATTTTCTTATGAATGATGAGTAGATATGAGCATGAAATTATATAGTCACTTCTTTTGGAAATAATGGTTTTGGATGTGAATAGTTCTTATTTCCTATAATGGGTTAGCTCGCGTAGGCTTATAATTGTTGATAATTAATCTATTGCATGAGGTTACAAAGTTTAGTGATTTATGAATCATGGTTGACAAAAAAAATACAAAGGGGGTGATTTTTGGGACCAGGTTGGATAGAGAAGAATGTAAGAAGAGTTTTCTGTTACATAGTTTTGTCTTTTGTTTTCAAAGAAGATAAATCAAATCACTTTATAAAGAACATGTAAAATCAGACGATGCATTGATGATTTGTATTTCAAAAATATCATAGGTTATGAGAAATTTTGAGGCAATCCTTATGAAGGAAAGGGGAGTAATGGTGTTTCCAGTCATATTCAGTTTGGATTGGAAGGAAAGATATTAGTGGATGATAGGGAAGGCTTAGTACTTTCCGTTGAAAATATGATGATACTAAAGTTGTTTGATCTGAGAATATATATAACAATAGGTGTGGTATGTGATGAAAGAAGTTTTTTGGTGAATACTCCATATGATAATGAAGTAGTATTGGTGTTATTACCAAAATAGTTTTTAAGGTGGCACTGTTTCCTAGTATTTGCCAAATTTTTGGGCTAAAAATTGAGAGCTGGAGAAATGTGATTTGGGAAAAGGGTGATGCACACAAGTTTGAAGATGGCTTGGTATGTTGCCTGCAAGTATATTTCCATGATCCGAACATCAAAATCTGGAAAAGGAGAGGCTTGCGCAAAATATTTGTGTTTATGTGCAAGATTGGTTTTTGCGTGCCAGATTGAAGGGAGTTTGGAATCTTGCATGTAGGGCATGATTTGAGGTCCAAACTTCGAAAAATTGAAAATTCATGAATTGTGTGAAAGATTCAAGAAGTGAGTAAAAGACGAGGTTGGTGTAAAATATACTTGTGTGCCCAATGTGACATCAAATGGGGTTTTTCACGACATGGCAGGATCTTGTGTGACACATCGGGGGTTTTTTCATGCAGGGGTCAACGAGCACTAAAAATAAGAGGTGACCCCCTCACACTTTCTGAGGCTCGACACATAGTGAAACCCCAAGCTCGGAGGCATGGAAAAATATTACAAAAAGGAGAGTGCGTGAAAGAAATAGAGTTGCACTCAAGAAGGAGAAGTTACACACAAGAAGAGAGTTGTGCGCAAGATTGATGTTATGCGCATGAGGTGTTTTACGACAAAATTTGAATCTTGCATGCATGTCATAAAATTTTCGGACAAGACACAAAAAAGGTTGCATGAAATACTTGGGGTTCTTTGAACACATTCAGTTGTGCGTAAGATAGTTCTTACAAGCTTATGGGTAAGAAAATGAAGATTTTTACTTCAGAGAATACACCTGTTTAATTGTAAAGAAGCACTGAGATACTGTTATTCCCTATTTTTGCTAAGATGGTGCAAACACTCTTTCAGATTGTTTTAAAAGTTCTAAAATAGTGTAAGGGTATATCATAATAATTTTATTCCATATAAAAGGATTGTTTTCTTGTGGATTGTGTGGTACTGGATTATTTATATACAATACAAAGGATGTAGCTACTCTTGTTGAGTAGTGATCCTTGTAAATATTGTGATCCTATGGTTTTATGTGTTCAGAAGACAGGAAAGTCTTTAACATGAGGTGATGGTTGTTTCAAAAAGAATGAAATATTAAAATAAAAAGATATCATTGATTCACCCCTCCCCCTCTCAATGATATTTAGATCCTGGTTGGGAACTTCATAATTCTTGGTATGCATTTATTATCCATTGTTCATTCCCAGGTTGAATATTTTTGGTAAAAGGTGTGGTGTTACTGTTGTAATGTAATGAGGTTTTCCTTTTTCTTTGAAAATAAAACCTAGGAAGCAATGTATGGACTCATGCATAGAAGGATTCATTAGATTACCCCTCAATTGTCTGGTATAGCCCTAACTACTGATGATGTTATAAGATTCTCGTTTCATGTTATGGCGGCAGAGTATGAGACGTCATTCCTGATGATGTTACAGGACTACCACTCCATCAGGAGATAGAATTATACATTGATTTACACCCCAGGATAGCACAGATATTAGCACCAACATATCATATGACTCCCGTAGAGCTTCACAAGATGAGGGTGTAGTTGGATGACTTGTAGAGTAAGGGATTCATGATACCCAATGTTTCACCCTAGGGAACCCCAGTGTTTTTTACCAAAAAGGTGGATGAGTGAATAACACTGTTTGTGGAATATTTTCTCTTGAACAAAGTGACCATAGAGAATAAGTATCCACAACTGAGGATCGATTACATCTTTTCTCAATCGATAAGGGTATGATGTTTCTCGATGGTTGACCTTAGATCAGGATATCACCAGCTATGAGTACAAGATGAGGATATATAGAAGATGGATTTTAGATATTGTTATATTCATTATACGTAGTTGATGGTGACCTTTGTAATGATAAACTCCTGAGTAGTGTTCATGGGACTTGTGAACCAGATATTTTGGCCTTATTTATATGGATTCATGGTAGTCTTCATCAATGATATCCTTGTGTACTCGGCATTTGGGGAGGATCACATGGGACACTTAAAGAAGGTTCTGGACGTACTATGAGTGCACCAACATTATGGGAAACTCTTGATGTTCCAGTTCTTGATTCAGGCAATCAACTTTTTTGGACATGTTTACTCAATAAATAGAGTGGAAGTTGACCCGACCAAGGTTGTGGAATTTTTAGCATGGGAGACACCTAGAATCGTGACTATGGATCATATATTCCTCAATTTAGTGGGATATTATTAGAGATTAATACCTGATTTTTCCAAGATATCAGCACTGATGATAGCTTTGACTCGAAAGGTGAATCCTTTCATGTGGATAGAGAAGTTCCAGAAAGCTTTTGTACTGTTGTGACATATTATGAGGACTTCTCTGATCTTGATATTGTTGAAGGATTGTGTCAAGTACATAGTGTTATGTGATGCATCATGATCTGGGATTGGTTGTTTCTTGATGCTTTAGAAAGAGGTGATATCCTATGGTTCGTGACATTTTAGAAAACATGAGTAGAACTATGTGACCCATGATCTTGAGTTAACAGTGTTAGTCATCTCATTGGATATGTGGTGACACTAACTAGTGGGAAAGTGGTTTATCATCAACTCAGATCATAAGTGTCTCAATCAAATCTTCTCTCAGAAGGATATGAACTTAAGAGAGAGGAGATGGCTAGAGTTACTCCAGGAATATGACTTTGATATCATCTATACTTCTATGAAAGGGAATTCAGTGGAAGGTTATCTTAGCAAGAGATCCAGTTTATTGTTTGTTTTTGACTCTTTCATCGGGGCACGTGAGAATCCATCTGATTTGAGGATGACGATGCTGTTTTTTGCCCCACATTCCTACTTTCCAAAGGCGGGTGACATCCATTCTTTTCTCAGGGATGTTTTCTCCTTGATTGAAACAATATGATGGGATTTCAGATCTTCATTTCATGGATTCTCCCTAAAAACTCATCACCTAGTCTAGGTCTCCCTTATAGATATAATACGTTGATTGTGAAACTCTTCCCAGTGCCATATCTTCATGGACACTGGTTCATTATGCTGCTTCCCTCCGGACATTCCAAGGGGTCCATTTAGGGCAGCAACCTTCAGTCAGGGGAGTAGTCATGTTGGACATCATTGGTGTGTCTATGTGCTAGAACACTAAAGTGTATGGGTTTCTTCCCCTTATTACAGGGCTTCTTGAGGGTGTGGAAGCATGAGTCTTCCCACGTCGCATGCAAGTAATTATATTCCATAGGCATGTATCTGAGGTTTTCCTCAGCTTCCTATGTTAAACATAGGGTATGTCCCGAGTTTAACATCTAGCGGAGATAGATCGGACAAATCGTAACACTGACTAGAGTGGATCAGATAGGTGTATCCCCTTGATAGAACATTTTCATTGGGGCTAACGTGTGGTTGGTTACCCATTTACTGTTAGGAACAGCGAAGATATGGACTGGCATGATCTCACGTGAATGTGGCGGCCCGGGTAAGAATCAGGATGGATGATGGGTGGTTAAGTGAAGTGGATGTAGAATGTGATGGAGTTGAATCAGGGTGACGATGATGGTGGGATTGAGCCTCGAAGAGACTTCCTATGTATCCCTGTGTCATAGAATCAAAGTCTTCAGAGTTTGGTGAATGTAGTTTTTCTTGAAAACGGCTTACCGCTGGTTGGGGTTCCAACAGATTACTGCTAAAAGGGTCTAACAATGGCTTACTGCTGAATGGGGTGACAATTGCTTACCAATGAATCGGGTGACAATGGATTACCGCTAAAAGGGGTGAAAACAGCTTACCATTAAAAGGGGCGATAATGGCTTACTATTGAATGGGGTGATAACGGCTTGCCGCTGAAAGGGGATAAACCTCGTGGGGGATTCCGATGTACCCTATCTAGGAGACATGGACCAAATCCCATGTAATTTAGGAGTTGGGGGTCAGGGAACCGATGTAAATAAGGACCTGGGGTCCGTATGGATGGTGGGATTGAGCCTCATATAGACTTCCTACATTCCTTTCCTTAGCAAGGATCAAAGTCATCATAGTTCATAACAGTGTTTGGTGAACCGACGGGAAGTTGGTTAGAATGACAAGGTGGTGTGATTGAAACTCTGGGAGGCTTCCTATATACCTTGTCTTGGCAAGGATCAAAGTCCACGTAGTTTGGTATGGGTGGATGCATTTTAACGTCATGAAGGTTGAAAAGTGGGCATGCAGTTTAACGACATGTGGGATGAAGGTGGTCTAACGTGAAGGGGTTCAGGACCAATGGATGTTGTTCTTGAACCTCATGAAGCCTTCTTACATAACTTTCCATGGCAAGGATCAAAGTCCACGTAGTTTGGGGGCAGGAGTCAGTGAACCGACATGAATAAGTACTTGGGGTCCATGTGGATTGTGGGCTTGAACCTCATGGAGGCTTCCAACGTACCTTGTCTTGGCAAGGATCAAAGTCCTTGTAGTTTGGAATGGGTTTTGGGAAAACCTATGTGAAGGATGTAGGAATAATGGTGTGTTGAGCTTGAACCTCATGGAGTCTTCTTACGTACCATGCCTTGGCAAGGATCAATGTCTGCGTAGTTCGGGATGGTGTGTGGGGATTACACTCTAGGATCCCCGTAGAGGATGTCATGGTCAATGCTTACTCTAAGACCACATGATTTATGCTCGGTGTAAGAAACACGAGGCATCAAAGACCCGATGATCATGTCGTGAAAGGTGCGTCCATGGGAAGTGGATTGGGTCTTACATGTGGTTAGTAGTCCAAAAGGAAACATGGGCTTACATGTGGAGTGGCCCCGGGGAGATGGAGACTGGGACTTACTCTAGGGGGGAGGCCCGGACTATGACAAATCCCAGAGGAAGAGGGAAGGGATAACAAGATTCATATCCTCATCTCTCCTCTTAGTCTTTGGCGCGAAAGAAAAAGGAGGAGTAGGGGTACTACCTCCTGTAAGAAAATATAGGGGGATTACACCAAGATGGTTTCCCTTTACCCGTAGATAGACATCGCTTCAATAAGGAGGATCTCATTCCATGTGATGGATAGTCACACTCCTGTGGAGATGAGCGGGCGTGGAGAATGTACGAGTTGGGGCACCCCTTATAGGATTCATTGGGTGAGGTCATATTGTAATGTCATGTGATGAACATGATTGTTCTTTGCAGTGTAACGTCCTGCATCTTGGACGACGTTGGTTCACTCCAAACTCCATGGACCTACATAACTGATACCCACCAACCTTTGGGGAAGGGAAGGCATCAACAATGCCGTGGTGAGGGAGTGTCGTGTAGTGATCCACTGAGGGGTCCACGTTAGCATGGCTATGTGAAGAAGCAATAGTCGTTAGCATGCCTATGAGAATAAGCATAAGGAGAATCAATGAAATGGGAATTAATGTCCAAGGGACTTGGAAATAACTTCATGCAAACTTGGAGGGTTACATGGAAAAAGGAATTGCAAAGAAAAGGAGTTCATAGGTAGGTGCCCTGTGGAGCTTTGGTGCTCCATGTAGTGGAGGGGATTTGTGAAGGGGTATCCTTTACGAAGTGCAATGTCCTAGCTTAAGCATAGGGAATAGGTGCATGTGGAAGGTGCTTCACGAAGTTGAAAGAGATCTACTGAGAAATGCCTCGTGAAGAAAGGGGTGCCTCACGAAGCGTAGGGTTGTGAAGCAAGGTTTTTCGTGAGGCACAGTGGCCCTACCTTAGCATATGGGTCAAATATGCATGAGGGGTGTTTCGCGAAGCATAAACACTCTGTGACGACCCTGGTCCCCTTGGGAATCCCCTTCCCTTGCGGAGGTTCGTAGGCTCTGCGAAAGGAATCCCTCTCTAGGGAGGAGATGAATTAATGCAAGGGGGAGGCATTTCATGATGCAAAAATACAGCACGTAGCTCATGGTCCACATAGCAGAGAGTGCTTAGTTATTCAGGAGCTAGGAAGTTGAAAGGTCAGATCATTAGCATTTTGGCATCAATGGGAGCTCTGTAATTATAGGAAAGAGGTGCCGCGATGTAGATCTCTCTTGGCACGAAGATGAATTTTTCTCTGCGGAGGGCTCGTGAATATCATAGGGGTTCGCAGAGCATCCCAACTCCATGCTCCTTGGCGAGCTCGCGAATGTCATATCAGCTCACGGAGTCTCCCGCCTCCTTGCTCCCCGGTGGGTTCGCGAACATCACATCGGCTCACGGAACCTCCAGTCTCCTTACTCTGCGGTGGGTTCACAAACATCAAATTGGATCATGGAGCCTCCCGTTTCCTTGCTCCGCGGAGGCCGTGAGGCTGTGGGGGATCCATGAACAATCTTTGTGAGGCGGCCCCTTGAGAATTTTGTGTATACTTCTTCGTCTCCAATTTTGGGGTCAAAAAATTCCCCCCTCAGAGTTGGAGGTGAGGAGAAATCAAGGGTCAAAGTCTGAGGGTAAATCTCCAAAATTGCTTGGCCATTCGCGATGTTGTCTCATGAAGGAGGCTCACAAAGCGAGGAAGTGACAGGCCAGTTGAGCACGCCGTGGATCTCGGCATGGTTTAGACGTGCCGCAAATATCTAAAGATTTTCTCCTGTAAATAAGAAAGCTTACCTATATTTTTTACTTTCTCACCTCTGTGATTTTGGAATTTAGCGCTCTCGATTTGCGAAGCTCCACCTACTCTACGACTGCGCTCCATGAATCAGGTCTTCTACATTGCAGCGGACAACGAGTCTTTGACATATCTACAATGATTTGTGATCTTGTGCTTGAAGTCCAGGCAGGGTTCTACACACATTCTTTACGAATGAGCTCTGTGACATTACTCCACGAAAGGGCTTCACAAACCGAACACATGAAACACCCAAAATTCAAACTGAATGGGTCATCAGGAGGCTGGAAGGGGGTACTTATGGATGCTTCCCGAAGGGAGGATATGGAAAATATTTTGGGCTAAGGGGAGTTAATTCGGATCCACTCTTACCATGGTTCATTGGTGGAGCTTCTATTAGAGAGCCAGATGAACTAATCATTGTGTAAGAGGTTTCCTCTATGTGGATTCAGGCTGAGGGATGATGTCTTTATCCCATAAGGGAGTCGGGATGAGCCAGCTTACTGTATTAGGAGCACGTTGGGCCAACGCCGATGGTTCAGGGCACTAATAGCCATGCCCAGGAGGACTTCACACCTATCATTGCTAACTTCCTATACAATAACATGAATAATGTGGGTGAGAAGGAATTATATCCAGAGACAACTACCCTTATTTACCATAGGATATTGAAGGAATCATTATGAAACCCAAGTAAGGGTTGGTCTTAGGAGTGGGACCTTCACCAGAGCGTCAACTTCACAGACAATTGGGCCTGGGACTGCTAGTTTGGTGCCTCATGTGAGGCGTTCAGGCAGATCTAAGGAGACTGGGTTTGTATGAGGTGTCTTGGGCCTCCCAATTCCACATATATCAACCGAAACAGCTAATTCCAGAGCTGCTGAACAGATGGTCATCGAGGACCAATACATTCCACTTACACCACAGGGAGGTCAGCATCACCTTGTGGGATGTCTACTATACCTCGAGGTCCTGATACTGGGGGCTATGTATGATGAATTCCTCCCTATTATGGGTGCATGGGATGATCCAAAGAAGATGCCTCCAATGGTGATGACGTTGATGGAGCTACTGCTAGGAGAAGACAAAGAAGAAGCGAGAGATGTCCACTTCAGATGGTGGTTCAAGCAGTTTTTGAAATTCTCAAAAGACATGAAGTTTTCGGTGAGGACATGGACTTTCCTAAAGGGGGATCAATGGGGCAAGGAGTACTCGTACTAGCGGCTCTTGGATGATAGCCAGTGGAAGACCTAGGTATTTAGCGTTATCACCGAGCAGCATCCAATAGTCAGGCTGGAAGCTTTCATTATGGCTATCATTTGTGTTTTAATCCTACCGGTGAGGGATAAAAACATGGGAATGTGACCAAGCACATACATCATGGAGTCCATGTTGGGTAAA
The DNA here is from genome assembly GCA_963277665.1 of Viscum album. NCBI lineage: Eukaryota > Viridiplantae > Streptophyta > Magnoliopsida > Santalales > Viscaceae > Viscum > Viscum album. Next base: position 413,447,329 of record OY728153.1, on the reverse strand, counting down.
GGAGGTCGAGTCAACCTTGGGATCCCATTTCTCTCCAAGTTATACAAGATGTTGTGGCACATCAGCGAGGGGAAGAGGCCACAGAGGATATGTGGGCCATTCCACCTCTTTTATGGATGGATAGAGGCACATATTATGGGGTTTTATGAATACATGAACCCCATCTCACATGCGGGATTGAACTTCCACCCATCAATCCTGAATACCGCGGGAATCTTTCCAGCCAAGTAGACCATTCTGTTAGTACTGAAGGAGGTCTGGTAGGAGGAGGTATTCAATTTTCACCAATTTCCATTGCCAACGGGTTCTTTTACTGATGACGGCCAAGGAACGGAAGAGCACTGATCCTACCTTGTGGCCTTTCGAGTTGGAGTCTTAGTGGAAAGGGTGGATCGTGAGCCCCTCTACGAACCGTACACCCCGCTTGAATTTTCCCATTAATTTCGGTGTATGGAGTGACTAATCATGTGGGTCTATCTAGGGGTGCACCATGAAGAACACCCATGTGTGATGAGGCATATGTGGATCATGTTTACAAGGGAAGACAGGAAGATGCGGAATGAGCTACCTCCGCCTACTACTATCTTCGGGTTAGTACAAGAGTATGCCCAAAGCAAGGTAGCGGCCTATCCGGGGGATATGTTGAAGCAATAAACTGTTCGGGTCCGTGACGGTGAGCTTCCCCGACCTCGAGGTCAGGGTAGGAAGGCAGCAAGGGCATCTCACGGTGGCGGGACTGCCATGGCAGTGAGACCCGCACCAGTTGAGGGTGAGGCAGCGGCGACAGATCCAATAGGGGTAGTGGACCCGGCATTTCCAAAAGAAGAGGGTCATCCAGAGGAGAGGTCGCTGAGTGGATTTTGTAAGATACCCACCCAGGCTCAGGGGAAGCAGCTGCACCATATAGACATGCTGGAGAATGTTGTCTTCCCGGATGCCTGGGATATATGGGATGTAAACTGGAAATTCCTTGGACTGTCTGAGATGTGGAAACACTTGAACCTAATTGGGATGTAAGTTCTGGGTAAAGGCCCTATCTGGGTCGGATTTTTGGTTCCCTATGTAGAGGAGTAGAAATACCTGGAAGTGATAGAGGACTTTGTGCATTCTCGGGGTGCCCCACGTCCAATGACAGACTGTGTAATATTACTGATGGATCGTATAGTTCCTCCATAATAGTCAGCTGCTGAATTGAGAGAGCAGTTCTGTATGTCGGAAGAATAGGATGAGTCCTCCTGGGGGGACGAGGTAGATAGAGGGATCCTATTTGAGGATGGCGAAGTCATCGAGCAATCCTCAAACTTCGAAGAGTTCGCAGAGGCCCTCGTGGTAAAATCCCGAGCCCCTTCCTCAGGGTCTGATTCCAGGTCATTCTGGACTCCTTACTAACATCTGAACTAAACAAGAGGATCTCATACACATAACTCATTCTCATTCCATTGTGGATGCAGATAGAGGTCCTTCGGGATCCACACCTGTGGTCGCATCCATGGCTACATCCATCGGGGCCAGGACACCTGAGGTGACCCTCCAGAGCTTTTAGATCTTCCAATAATATATGGGGGAACACACCTTGGGTCCCAACGACATAAACCCATGAACGACACCAGGAATGCGATATCCGTAAGTCCCCTCTACCAATTTCTTGATTTTCATCCCCTGACCATGTTAACCTACATTCATGATCCCCTTCTTGGTTTTTACAGTTCTTCGATTGGCATGGGCTGATGCGGTGAGGTTGGTCGGGACTTCTAGCGGTGCCTTTCCTAGGGTAATGTCGGTGATTGTGGAGGAATATATCTAGAATAACCGAAATACGGTGCTCCCGATCTCTGGTGGCACCATCATCGGTGTTGTGCTTGAGATTATTGAGGTGGGACTTGATGACAAGGATCGATCAGATATCCCAGTTCTCTTCATGCCTGATCAAAATCTAGACACAGACCATGCTAATGAGTTCTTAAGGGAATTACCCATATATGTGAATACCAATCATGTTGACTAGTATGTAATGGACTCTAATGAAGAGGACAAAAAATATTATGTCACAGATCATTGAAGTTGATCACACACTTCGTTAATAACACCCCCTAGCACTATAGCTGGTTGAGATGGATAGACTTCGCTCACGACTGTGCGAACTATGTGCAGGGGGAGTGGATGCCTAGCGTCCTCACATACTCATCCAAGATCTTATGGCGGAGAATATTTGGGAGTATGATCGTGGCCTTGGTGTGGGATAGCAGTAGAGGAAATCGGTGAACATCAAGAATCTCTAGGAGGCTAAAAACGAAGTTCAGTGACTGCAGGTCCTTGCGGATGAGCACTCATCCTCCCTCCAAGCACAATCAGAGATAATATCGCGATTGAAGGCCCAGTTGGAAGAGGCTGAAGAGGGCATGAATCAAGTATCTGAGGAGATTATTATTATCTGGATCAGTGTAGAGTGGGTCCAGACTGCGGCCGATGAATTGTGCCCCATCGCTACTAAGGAGGATCAGGAACTAAACAGGCGGTAGAAAATTTTGGATTCCACAAGCCATAGGGTGGTGGAGCTGTAACTTTCTTTTAATGGTATTAACCCATCCATGGAAGGGATAGACCCTCAAGTGCTGTAAAGAACATGACTTTTGAATGTATTTTCATGCTTTTATTATTTTATTCCATCCACATGCATGAGTTCCATTATTTGTGTTTGTTTATTACATTCATTTGACATTCCTGGAGTGTCTAGTGATCGTTCCCGAATATCATGTGGTTCAGGACCGATGTGAGAAACAAGGGATGGCCACCTTATTACTCCATTAAAACATGGGAGTGAAAAACAAGCCTCAGGTATCTTGGGTTTTGGACAACCGATTCAGATTTCTGAAAAGAAAATTGGAGATCTGACTAAATAATGGAACTCTCAGAACAGCCGAATTACGGTTTTCCCAGTGTGCTCTTATGCACGAATGGGGTAATGGTATGGAAGTTGGAATTAATCCGAACATAGAGGAGTGGAACGAGTGAATCACGATACCCAAAATTCGGAACGTTGTAGAGGTAGCATGATAATGAAGGATAATTTTTTACCCGGTTCAAAACACAGTATCATAATTATGTTAGCCTTAAATGGGGATAACAAATGTGGCCCTACAGCTGGCCATGTTTGAAACATGGGTCCTGACTCGAAATGTTATCCATTAGTCTTACGGAACATTATCCCAGGACAGTAGGCAAGCCATAGGCCGATCATCCATACTTTTAGGGGGTTCCTTCAGACGTGAAAGAGGAAGAGGGTCTGGATGAAAGGTAACACAAAGCGTGGAGTGTGGAGTGATTGTTTGTTCGACTGGAATCCAACACTCTTGAAATTATGCCACCGTGGTGGAGACACACTGGGTGGGCACATCGGTCTCATTTGGGATCAAACATAATTCCGAATAGGACATCTCTAGTAAGGACCTATAATGATCATTAGTTTTATGTCATACTAATAAGGATGATGGACACATATTTTAATGTCATACGGTGAGGACAATTCACATAATTTTAAGGTCATACTACCTGGACCAAGATCGGGGCCAAGGGGCCAGAAGGGTTAATGACCTAGGGGTTGGGCCCAAGGAGGAATTATTTGGTTTCTCTACATATACCATAAGGATGAGAATCAAGTATAATGTAGTTCTAAGAGATCAATTTAACTTCATGCTGGATGAGGAGTCAATGGTAAGATCCTAGGAAGGGATTTTGTGGTCCGATAGGTATAAACCCAATGAAAATGAGGACTTCGAGTCTGGATCACACCACATATCCCCAGAGGAAGTTCGTCAGGTCAAGGGACCAAAAGTGAAAATTAGGATGGGCCCAAATCAAAGTGGTTGGGTCTTTCTACATACCCCATTAATATGGGAATCATGACACACGTAGTTATGAGATCGCAGTTTAACATTATGCGGGACAATGAATGGCATGGTTGCGCCAGTACACACCCTACCAAAACTACTAAGCCCGCATGAGTTGTACTCTATGTGGGAAAAAAAATTAGTGGTGGGACTTTCTTGACATGGGAACGAACATGTTAGGGTTGAAGGGACGCTCGGTGAATTTCATCCCAATGATGTTGACCCATCCATGTAACACACCTAGATGTGTGAAGAAGTAAAGTCGAGTATGTCAGAATCCCACTTGAACGTTAGGAGGTGGAAATATGTGAATCATGATGCTTGAGATATGGACCACAATGATGGAGGCATGACGATAGGGGATGGATATTTACCATGTTCTAAACATAGTATCCTAATCGTGTTAGCCAGATATGGGGACAGACAGATGAGAGTTGACCGCTGACCATGTTCGAAACATGGGACCTGTCGCAAATGTCGTCCAGGATCATTAGAGACGTTGGCCCGAGACAGTAGGTGAGATGAGGTGGCATGATACCAAGCCATGAAGGGGGTCCCTTCGGATGTGTAAGAGGATGAGGATACAAATAAAAGTCTCACAAATCTTGTACATGGAATGAAGGGAATGTCCCCATGAAAATTCAACACTTCGGGCTCCTTGTAAAAATGAATCAGAGTACGAGAATGATACATATTAGATAGATAGAGTCGAGTCCCTTTCTAATGAAAAGGGTCCTAGGGTCACACGCTTTCTACCTAAATTCATAGGGTGGGCCATTAAGGGGGGATTGTTTTAATGGATTGTGCGCACGGTGGAGAAAAAGCCAAACGTGACGCATAGTTCCCATGGGGAGATCTTAGTTTTGGGTCATAGAACTCGGACCACGCTGGGAAAGGATATGGGAAGCACATGGTGCAGATATTGAAAATCCAGACGTGAATGATAACCTAAGAGGTACTCTCCACACCACATGTTCCCATAAGGGTTGGGGCCAAGGGGCTGAAAAAAGAGAGGCATGATTGTAGATTTCTGGGGTTGTACCTAAGGACAAGATGCTTGGGCGTTCCTACGTTTACCATGATGATGGGAATCAATCCAAATGTAGTTCTAGAAGATGTTATGCAGTTTAACATCTTATGGAAAGGACGTGGAGTGGTCTTATTTTAGGATCATAGAGATTGGACCATGGATGGTAGGAAACGTGGGAGACACATGGTGGGGTAATTATAAAACCCGACATGGATGGTAACCTGGGGTTCCGACCACCATCTGTTCCTTAGGGAGGATTTATATCGAGGGACCGAAAACAAAAGTTAAGATGGGACCAAGGCAAAGTGCACGAGCATTCCTACGTACCCCAAGAGGATAAGTATGAATCCACACATTGTTCATAGGATGGAATGGTGGGATACCAGTGCAAGGTATAATAAGGTTGTGCGGGTATGTCCCATATACAATAATAAGAGGTATTTGATAGATCTTGTTAGTGATTTAGGATGAATAAGTGTTTTTTGTGATGTGACGGACCTAGGATAGAAAATCCAGGAATTTCCAAAAGAATCAAGCCGTATGTAGGTGTTGAAAAATGGTATGGTGTATGACTGATACCAAACACGATGTCCCCAAGAGTGAGGACACCACGATGCAGAGCCATTTTTCATCATGCGACCAGGATGATAATGTCACAATTTAGGATCATGGGGTGGGACCAAGCGACATAGTTTAGCATCATATGGATTGGACGTATATATGAGAGATGAGGTTTGGGAGGGGAATGTGCATGGTGCGGTAAAACATACCCGTCAGGAATGGGGATCTGGTCCATATCACACCACTCACGATTCCATGAGAGAAACCTCGGGTCGAGAGGCTAGGAAAGATTAGAGGAAATGGGGCAGGAGAAACTAGCTCCCAATTAAGCTGGACCTGAATATGAGATGTCTCAGTGTTCCTATGTATCCCATGGGAATGGGAATCAAGTCATACGTAGTTCTAGAAAAGATCTTAGTTTTTGGTCTTAGAGCTTAGACCATGGATAATCGGAATTCTTCCAAATAATCACAGACCTCGATCCAATCCATAATCCTATGTGAGTTGAACTCAGTGTAGAAATAAAGGGCGGAAGAGATATTCACAATACATGGACTGCACGTAAAGGGGAAGTCGATGTGGATCCCTAAAGAACACCATACAGCAACTATGTCCTCTTAACGTGCAAATGTTCACCGAGGGATAACATTAGGAATATCAAGATTCTAATTGGACATGATGGGGAGGAAAAATGATGTGAATCATGTGACCGATATTTTGGGATTAAGTGGTTTGGTGTGACGATTGAGAATAAATTTTGACCGTGTTCGAAACACAACATCCATATTGTGTGACCTTAAATGGGAACATTAAATGAGTATCGACTGCTAACCATATTCGAAACGCGGTTCATGTATCAAATTGTTGTTCGAAACCCTCTAGGACATTATCCTATAATGTTTGGAGGGCCCTTGGGCCGAGCATCAATTCCATTTGGGGGGGGTCCCTTCGGCTGTGAAAGATGATGGAATGACTAGTAAAGGGGAACATGAAGCCTGTATGGTGGGCAGAAACAAGTCTGGGTAAAGTATGACACTCCTGGCACTGAACTAGAGTACTCTTGGGAACATTGGTGAATCACCATTGAGGGTCGAGGGGCTCAAGTTGAGAGAATCCAATTTGAAAAGATGAGTATAGAATAAAGAGATGGATAACTCCCGGGAGAAAGAGGTACATGGAGTGGTTGTTAAAAACCTGAAGTGAATAAGGACATAAGCCCATACTACACCATATATCCCTATTACGGAAGAATACAGGCCAAGGGCGCTAGATAATAGGGCGTTTCTGAGTGATGAGGTTGGGCCAACAGACGAAGTGTCTGGGCGTTCCTACATATCCCATGAGGATGGGAATCAAGAGACACATAGTTCTTGATGATGTTGTGTAGTTTATTGTATGCGGAAAGGATGATGAGTGAGGTTGAGATACCCCAACGTAAGCTATGTGCAGTACGATGAGTAACCCAATGTTAATGAGGGTGTAAGACCATACTAAACCACACAATACCAAATGGGGATTTGGGCTGAGGTTCCTGAAAGGGTCGAGGGACCCGAGGCTGGGAAAAAATAAGGTAATAGCTAGATTTTAGTATAACGTATAGTCGGGAGGACGATAATGATCTTAGTTTAATGTCATAAATCTCAGACTGTAAATAACTAGTTTAATGACATATTAATGGGACAGGTGAATGAAAAGGGTGAATCATCATCCCTATGGAAGGCCACAGGGTGGCAATGATGATAGAGGATAGCTGTTGACCAAGTTCGTTACACAGCATCCCCCCTCTTATATGACTGAGGCAAGCAATTGGGCCTCGACCGTTGATCGAATTCACAACATGGGGCTTGTAACAATTTTTATTTCAAAATCCTTGGGAACATTGGCTTGAAATGGTAGGAGAACCCTTAGGATAAGTATCCATGCCATTCAGTGGTCCTTTTGGAGATGAAAGATAATGGAAACCCAAATGATGGTCCTCACAAATCCTGGAAAGGCCTATGCTCACGAAAGGGATGGTAAATGGAGGGAAGAATGTCTCATGGGGATGTTGGGGTGTGGAAAAATAGCCTGACGTGAATGAGGATGTGATTCCACACCACATCGTACACACCCGAATAATGACTAGAGCCAAGAGGCTAGAAGGGTCAAGGGACCAAAAAGGGTCGAGGGACCCGAGGGTCGAGGGACTCGAGGCTGGGAATCTCATCCAACTATAACCATATGACCCCTCATTCAGAAATTTCCTCATCATAGATCCTAATCTTGATGTGAATGAGAGGAAGATGGCACCATATCATGTGTTCTGACTCGAGGGAGGATTCTGGAGTTTGGGCTGTGCCAACAGACAAAATGTCTGGGCGGTCCTACGTATCCCATAAGGATGGGAATCAAGCCACACGTAGTTCTAGAAGGTCATGAAATTTAACGTCGTGATATGAGCACATGGTAGATTAGAAGAACCATAAGGGATCACATTGTATGACCCTCATACTCCTGTCATGAGTGGAGTTAAATATTCTTGCACAACATCCATGGGGAATAGTTAAAGAAAAGAGTTTGGGGATGGACTCAAGACGTAACATCTGATCATTCCAACATATCCCATATGGATGGGAATCAAGACCTACTATTTTATAAAAGGTGAAATTTAACATCATGCCGGAAGATGTAATGTTTAATATCATTTGGGACATGGTAGTCTAAGGTCTTGTGGGACCAGCAGTTTAGGGTCATGCAGGACCCTGTAGTTTAGGGTCATGCAGGACAATACTGTTTATGGTCATACGGGACCATGCAGTTTTAGGTCATGCATGACCGTGTAGTTTAAGGTCATGCATGACTCTGTTTCTCAAGAAAAGTATTTCTTGAGGAACTTAGCATTGGTGGGGGAGTTATATGCTCACCGTCCATGGTGACCAGGGAGTATTCTCCATTGGGGTAAACCCAATGAACAATGTAAGGTCCTTCCCATTTGGGCTGCAACTTGGGTTGTTTCCTACCAGGTATCATTGGGGTCCTAAGGTCCAGTACCAAGTTTCCTTTAAAGAAGTTGTGGAGGTGAATTTTTTTTAAGGCTCTGGCCATCTCGTTCTAGTGCCTTTCTAGATTGTGCAGGGCATGCATCATGTTCTTATTGAGTGCTTCCAATTCGGCCAGATGGATTTCAACTCCCTTATCTGGCATCTTGTGGTCATAGTCCTCTATACGTAATGAAGGAAACTAGGTCTTGATGGTCAGGACTTCCTTAGTCCCGTATACCAAGGAATATGCAGTCACCTGGGTGGAATTATGAGTCATTTTCCAGTAAGCCCAGAGAGAATTGGGGAGCTTATTCTGCCAAATCTTCTTGTCATGACCAACCATTTTATTCAAAATTTTAGAAAGGGTCTTGTTAAATGCCTTTATCTATAAATTTTCTTGTGCGTGGTAGAGGGAGGTATGGTTAGAACAGATTTTGTACTTGGCATACAATTTTTTTAGCTCAGTTTCTCGGAAGTTGGTGTCGTTATTGGTAAGGTTGGCATGATAAACATAAAATCAGTAGATGATATTGGAGCTCATGAAGTCAAAAATGGAATGGTCCTTGACCTCCTTGAGTGGAATCGCATCTTCCCACTTGGAAAAGAAATCCTTACCGGTCAGGATGAACCGGTACTGGCGAGCTATTGCCGGTGTATACGACCCCACGACATTGATTCCCCAGACTGCGAAGGGACAAGAGTACTTGGTAGTGTGGAGAGGCTCTGGTGGTTGATGTATAAAGTTATAATTATCTTGGAACACATCGAATCTCCTGGAAAACTCAATGTAGTTATGGATCATAGATGTCCGGAAGCACCCCAGTCTCTGGATGTGGTGAGATAGCTTTGGCCAGGTCTAATGAGCCCATCAAGAACCAGCATGAACCTCTTTCATGACCTAAGAAATCTAGACTCCTTGAAAGAAACGGAGGTGAACACCATAAAATCCACATTTTTAGAGGATATTCTCATGGCCCGGGCCATCCTGGACGGTGAACTGCAATGTGCGATGCCAGATTCGATCGTGCTCAGCCCTGTCTTCAAGGAGGTAACCATGATGGATATATTTTACCAAGGGTATCCTCTAATCGTTAGACACTAAAATCACTTCATATTGGGGACCTAGGGGTCCTGATGTGGAGGCGTCGATGGTAAGGTGCCTTACCTGCATGTTGTTATCGTCGTTTGGGGTGACGGGAGTAATGACTCTTCGGTGGGAAACTTAGATACTCAGATCATCCAGTTAGGGCTCTCCAAGTGATGCAGCTAGGCCTTAAAAGGTATCTTATCTTCCATTCTATGATCGAGGGACATGGGTAACCTTCATCCGATATGGGAATTGGGCCATCAATTGGAGGGTGTGCTCCAACAATTGTATGACCTCAGGATTTCTGATGATATAATCACCATTAATTTTCTTGATGACTAATTTGGAGTCCCCTTTCACATGAAAATAGGGCATGTCAATCTTGATGGCTAGCTCAATGCCAGTAATTAGAGTCTGATCCTCTACCTCATTGTTGGTGCAGCCTTCTGACAGCAGGAATGAGTATGACAGAATAGCCTATGCTGAGGTAATAAAGATGATACCCAGACCTACTCAGTTGAGTCTGGGGTCATTGAGCCTTCTACCAGTGGGGCTCCTGAAAGTTCCATCTAAGTGAATTGGCCTACACGGGATGGAATGATCCACCAAGAGGATTGCCTCATCGGGAAAATCGAGGTCCATAGACTGGTTAGCAGGAGATGGATGGTCATCGAGGGAGTTCATGAATGCTTTTCCCTTGATAGCCTTCTATGGCATGAACCTGATGTCCAACTGCAAGAGGATTACCGCCCACCGAGCTAGATGGCCTATCAACATTGGGAGATTCAAGATGTACTTCAGTGGATCTACTCAAGACACCAGCTATACCTCATGCTGATGTAGGTAATGTCACAACTTCTATACTACAAATACCAGCGCAAGAAAGCTCTTCTCAATAGTGATTATCTTGTCTCCATATCGAGTATCATGCGGATAAGGTAGTAAAGGTTGTTCTCCGTACTTTTTTTGTTCTTCTAGCTAAGAAGGGAACCAAGAGATCATTCTAGGGTGGTCACATAAAGGACCAGTGGATTTCTAGAGACAGGTGTAATTAAGACTGGAGGCTGGATCAGATACTAATTAATTTCCTTGAATGCAGTCTGACATTCTTCATCCCACTCATATATTGTTCCTTTCTTCAAGAGTCATTAAAATGTCTTACACTTGCCGACCAGATTCACAATGAATCAATTTATGTAGTCTAAGTGGCCTTGAAAACCTCAGACCTCATAGATATTTCTCGGGGGAGACATCTGGATGATGGCCTTGATCTTCTCTGGGTCAATATCAATGCCCCGATATCTGAAAACAAAGCTGAGAAACTTTCCAAAGGTGTCTCCGAAATCACACTTGAACAGGTTCATCTCCAGGTGGCAAGAGCGGAGGAATCCGAACTCTTTCTCAAGATCCTTGAGATGGTCCCGGTGTTGGAGGGATTTGACCTCCAGATCATCCATATAACATTCCACCAATGTCCTAGGGATTAGTTTAAATATGCGATGCATGGCACGCTGATAGGTGGCACCTTCATTCTTAAAACTGAAGGAGATGACTTTGAAACATAAAGTACCTTTTGGTGCCTCGAAGGTTTTAGATTCCTCATCTTCGGGGGACATGTGGATCTGGTTGTACCCAGAGTACCCATCCATGTAGGAGAGGGATTGGAACCCAGAGGTGGCATCAATCAAGAGTTCCATCACAGGAAGGGGAAAACATCCTTCAAACAGTGACGGTTATGTTCCCGGAAGTCAATTCAGACTATGATCTATCTGTTATTCTTCCTGAATGGTACAATGTTGGCTAGACATTTGGCGTACTGGACCTCCTTAATGAAATTGGATCTAATGAACTTGTCAACTTTGGCTTCGACCATGGAACTATGAGAAGGGTGCATCTTTCTGGGAGGCTGATTGAACCCACGGTGATTTACTGGAAGACTGAGGGGGTGGATGGCTACCTGAGGATCCAGTCCAGGCATCTCGTCGTAACTCCAAAAAAACACATCACAGTGCTATTTGAGGAAGTCTACATACCATTGTTTCTCCTTAGGGGAATGGTGGCACTGATCAACGTAGTTCTTGGGTCCACCTCACTACTGAGGTTCACCTGTACCAATTCGTTGACTGTGGCAGAGAAACCCTCTTCCAAGGTAGGAGTAGCATCTTATAAACCCTATTCTCCACATATGGAGGAGGGATCCTCAGCGGGATGAGTTTATTCTGAGTTGGCAGATCCTGATGGGAGGCTGGTACCAGCCTGGGCAGCAATGGATGTTGTATCGGAGGACTCTTGTGCTTTCGTGACCCTAACAATGAAGGCTGTCGATCTAATCTCATTTGTCCTTCGGCTGAAGGGGCCATTCTTGAGGATGTCGAAGCATTAGTGTCACATTGGCTTGATCCAGTTTATCCCAGCTCAGCGAAACAATAAATTATGATGTATTATCATTTCCATGGGGTGGACATCCTGATATCCTATGGGAGTAGGAGGCTCTGGGATCACCTGAGCCTGATTTGTATAGGAGTATGAGGTGATTTTCCACCATCGCTTAATCTTGGGAATGTGTTTCCCCCTCATCATAGACAAAACAAAGCATTGTCCCATGTCCAGGGTTTTAGCGTCCAATCAGTGGATTGGAAAGACGTAGGCATCATCTGGATCTATCCATGGGTCGGTTGCAACCATGGCATGCTCGACCTCGTTGTTCTGAATCTTCTTGTCTTTGCTCTTGTATTAGTCAACATCCCGATAGCAGGCTTCACAAGAAGAAAAGGGAGACACATTGCCTTGAAGCACACCCACCCGACCATTGAGGGAGTACTTAAGGAACTGTTGATGTGATGATGGAACTGTTGCATGCAGGTGGATCCACGGCCCACCCATCAACACATTGTAGGCGGTGTCCTGATAGACAACCATAAAATCAGTGCTAGAAACTAGGCCATCGAACTAGGTCTTCAAGCAGATATTTCTAACTAACGTATGTTCTGTCCTGTTATAACCTTGGATTCTTATGTCATAGGGGCTCAGATCATCTTCAAACAATCCCAGTTTTCACAGTGTCCAATTCAGGATTAGGTTGATCCTAGATCCTTGGTCAACAAGACAACAACGGACCTCACCGCCATTGAAATTACTGGTGATGTATAGTGGGTAAATGTTCCCTGGTATGGGAGGGCCTTAATCATCTCTATAGAATGAGATAATTTCCTTGAATTCAGTATTCTCAATTACCTCTTCATGGAAGGCTTCTGCAACTACTACCTCTGTCTCAAAATGGAGGGGGCTTCTTAAAGCTTCGGCGGGGGCCTCATTCATGTCTGACGACAGGAGAAGAGCCTCATGGATAGAGAGTCTTACTGTAATGTCGGAAAGATGTTTTAGAACATCATACTTTTGCACTAGGCAAGAAATTATACTTACAGGAGGTCTCTCTATGACAGGAGGTATGGTGGGCCCTTCCGACTAGACTGGCGACTGACTGGTTCTGGGAATGTCCCGCTGCTCACTAGTCGAAGCCTACATAGTTACTACCAGAGGATGGCCAAATGACTGAGACTGGCATGTAGCAGGATGTGGTAAGTCACGAAGAGGTCTGAGCGGCTCTACCTGGTCTAGTAGCATGAATGATGGCAAAGGTGGACCTGATGACACCAGATGAGAAGGTTGCACGTGCTGAGCTCTTCACTGGGTCTACTGCCTAGTTTTGGTATCATCCACATCCTGGTTTGAAGTAATGACCAAAGCACTCCAACGACCCATATATCCATGACTCTGTCGATGATGATAACGACTGGGGATGTTGGGAAGGTCTGACTGACTCTCATCGTCATTAGGAGTCATGTTGGGTTTCACCATCTCTATGGTGTTAAATGAGGCATACCATTGACTATCACTTGAAGAGTTATCCACTACTAGGTGGATTCTGGGAGGAATCTCCATCTCTGGGGGCATGAAGTCACTGAGAGTACGGGAGAACGATTACATCTGCGGGGGAATTTGGTTTCCATTGCACAGTCGATGCTTGATCTTTTGGGAAGAGTACAGATGAGATGACGATTCAGAAGTAGTGCTTGTGGATTCTGAAGGATCTAGACGATTCAATCACACACGGATGACAGCATGGGCACGAGAAACTATTTTTAAAGACATAAATTCTTCATACTTCTTGGATCTGTGGTTAGAATCCTACTACCACTCTCCCTCGCTGTCACTGATGTTGTCCGGCCTCACAAAGATGCATGCCACCTATGTCGGGGCTGGTCCCAACAAGACTATGTTGTTATCCACCTGTTCTTGGAGCCATTCCTTGAACACATAGCACTATTTAAGAGTGTTCCCCATGATCTGGTGATAAGTGTAGTAGTTGGGGATATTATTGAGGTTTGCCTCTTTTGGCCTTCTGCACTTAAGAAAATGTATGATCCCCTACCCTAAGGCGATGCAAAAGTAACCGGGGACCTGATCCTCATTGAATGAGTATGTCTAGTTTCTCCTATCCGAAAAGGGATCCCTTGGATCATGACCCTGAAGAGGAGATGAAGGAGCCTGGTAATCTCACCTGGGTGGTGGTGGCGCATTATGCGGGGTAACCTTCTTATTCTACAGTGGGTGCTGCTGGCCGGAGGTTGTGCCTGAGGTGGAGTGCCTCTACGAGGATGCAGAGCTGGTTCCTCTGATAGTAATTCTAGTATCCTAGGGGCCTCTATTTTGGCCACTATGGTGGGTTTGTCTCTAGAATCCCGTCTCGTATAAATTACAAGAGGTAACGGATGTGCCTCGCTAGCCTGTTGTAGGGCTTCCTATATGCGATGGGCCATATCAAAGAAGTCTCAGAATCCCCCGGGGTAGTTCTAGGTGATCAAAGAGCGGACCAGTTCACTCTTTATGTTTCCTACTTACATCATCAATAGTTGATCCTAAGTCAACGACATGTCAAGAGAATATGTGAGCCCTTTATACCAAGAGACAAAGTCTCCAACACGCTTGTCAGGCCTCTTATTTCACTTGCAGAGGTCTACGATACTTGTCTTTTGGGTGGTAGAACTAAACTGGTAGAGGAATTGCCTCTATAGGTCTTCCCAATTTGCTACTAACCCTATGGGGAGTTGGTTGTACCAAACTAATGTTGTTCCCCCCAATGTTTGCACAAAACACCGAAGTTTGGAGGCTTCCTGTTGTGTTGGAGTTCCTAACATGGGCCCAAACCTTCAGAAGAAATGAGCCAAGTGCTGTAGCCGGTCCCCAATCTTGTTGAAGGGGGAAAAGGCGGGATTCCCAAAACCCAAGTTTACTAAAATAACATCAACCCTTCCTGGTTATGGCTTGTCATCACGTGGGAGTTCCACCTATCATGTTTCCAATGCCTCGAGGCGGGCAATGAGTGTTTCCATTGGATCATCTGGGTGGGGGACCTAGTCTTGATGGGGATCCCTGACCACCAGTGCATTGTCGGGTTCTTCAACATGATGAGCAGGCCTTGTGTCTCATGGAGAGGCTGGCATAATGACATGTGGGTAAAGTGGGGGAGCCCGAGATGGGTTCTTAGGGTTGTTATGCCGTTAAAGAGGAATTGGTTATATATACCACGCCCACTTGCTGTAATCCACGGCTTCAACCATGTGTGCATTAGAAAGATGATCAGGGTCACCTAGGGGTAGATCACCAAGGGGATGTTGTGCCTACCCATTCTATCCTGTTTGAGGATCACCGTAGTCTGGTCGTTATTCCGCAGCGCGTTCAGCCAGGAGGTCTTTGACCATCTTTTTCTGTTCGGAAAGCTGCTGACGCAGCGTGGCTTTTTCAGATTCCTCCTTTTTCTTCTGTACTGACATGGACGAGTCGGAGTGTTTGGTGGATCTGAGGTGCTCCTTTCCCTTATCGAGATTCTGGCTGGGGAATAATGCCTTGATGGTCGTAGGGAGACTTAATAGGTTTCTATGTTGGAGATTAACCATTCCAAATGGATACAATATTGGTATAACTCCTTGGGGGAAGGTCCCTGTCAAGGGGTTCTAGCTTATTCTCCTCTTCTGACAAGCTTTACATCTTGACCTCAACTCTTACAGTGGGAATGTCCTCGATATGACATGGTAGGTCGGGCTGCTTCTAGATAGAACTGAAGAGGATGGCAGCGTACTACCCCCAACCATGGATATACACGTTGGGGAAGCCTCCTTGAAAATCATGCAGAGTACCTTAAAACTATGGGTGCATCTTGGATGGAGGAATTTATGGTAAACTTGTGACTTAGGGCACTGAGCCATGGGGAGTGCAGCCAAATCAACCAGACAGCATTGTTCGCCGATGTCCTCATAGGGCGCTTGGCTCTTTGGGTAAGCCAATTGGTGATGATGAAGATAGAAATGAATTGTCCAGAGGGTCTGGTGGAAACACTCAACTTCCTCTTGAGTGAGGAATTCTGGTGCACAAAAAAATTACGCAGAAACTGGCCAAAACATCTCAGGGAAGTGTTCTGCTATTAGGATATTCCATAAGCTCCTTGGCTCAGATTCAGGGTTTGGCCCTTCATTTCCCCACTTGTCAACCAGAGGCGGCTGAGGAACCGGTAGCGGTACTGAGGCAGACCACTGGGACGGTTGGATAGCCAATGGAGAATATGGCGAGCGATCTAACATACCGTCGTATCTCGGGCTATCCTCCAAAGAGTGCAGCAAAATATCCGCCACATCGTGGTAGGACAGGCCAATAGCCACAGTTCTTAGTGTAGGGACTAGGGATATTAGTGATGGACCACACTACTGATCATCTACCATTGGTCCCTAGAATAGCTCTTTGTGATCTCTAGTGGAGGTAGAGAGTGCTTCTGGTGATGATGGTGGTGATTGCATGACTGTGACCTGTGGGGTTGCAAAGTTTTCTTCCTCCTGGATATACCAACGGAGGGAGGTGAGAATCTGGTGGAATTCGCTTCCTGGGAGTACGAGGCTGACGCGCCTCATTCCTGCCCCATCCCTTGACATAGAGGACCGAGGGGAGGGTTCCATCACTGAGTCGTACTCTGCTTCAGAATCTGAGAAGAGGACTGGTTTGATCATAGTCTGAATCTTATCAGTGCTCTTTTTATGGCAGTGACAACCCACCCTCCTTCCCTCGGGATGGTTCCTGAAGACATGGTAGATTTCCAGCATGAGGAGGACCTTCGATCGTACTGGTGTTGGGGAAGATACTATTTCTGCCAAAGTAAGCCGAGGTGCAAGGAGCACCGGGACAGATATCGAAGGGGACATGGGGAGGACCTCTTTGAGAAGTGATGAAGTGGGTAGGATATCCCCTGGAGATGACAAGAGAAATGGTTGGACCTCCATGATTATTTACCTTGGTGACACTAGTGTGAAGAAGGCCCTCATATTGGTCAGGTCGGACATGGTTTGGACCTCTATGTTGGGCACTGGTGAAGTGAAGTCGACCTCCACCCCTCTGATTTCTAGGGCAAGGAGGTCTTTTGCTTACTGCTACGAGAACATGGGGAGGGACACCACGTTGAAAAGTGACCATATTTGCAACGTCCCCATACTAGCGGTTTGTGGTAGGAGGAATGACTCCATAACCAGTCTAATGAGCGCGGGAGAGACTTTCATACTGAGTGTTTCTATCATGGGGAAGACCCTGATTCGGGTTGAAGGTGGCATTTGGAATACCTCCATGCGGAGACTTGAAGCGGGGAGGGCCCACACTCCCTTAGTGGAAGTATAGGGAGGACCTCTATACTTGGTGTTGTCACTGCGGATTGGTCCACAGCGGCCACTTCCTGTGCCGGCGACCAAGAGAGTTGACCTAGCCTGCCTATGGGGCGGTTGGGGTCTCGATCTGGGTCAGGAATATAAATGCCCATACTCACCATATGAAGGGGTATGGTGATAAACTTCGACGGTGGATTGGGCCATAGTAGCCGCAAACGTTGACTCCCCTTAGTGGGCATCCTCTTCATCTTGCGCCCAACATTGGCATCAGGTCAGACGGACCAAGTCTGGCGGTGCAGGTACATAGCTTACCTACTCTTTAGCACGGGGAACTGGGTGGAAGTGCTGGCATAGCCTAGTGGGGCCCTTCTTGGGGTCCCCTGAAGAGGGATCCCGGCTGGGTTGGCCCAATCACCCCCTACCTCATCAGCATAGTGGAGGGAATCGTCGAGGCTTTCTGAGGAGAGGCTCCTAAAATGAATGTACATCGGAGTGGGGAGTGGTGGATCCCTGTGCGGCCCTTGGGGGAGGTGGTGGCGATGAGGCGCATATGCCTCCAGGTCATCGGGGGCAATATACCAAGTCGGGATAATTCCTTCCTCCTCGTACCGGCGTACGATGTCATTAATCACCCTCTATTGAATGAATTCTGAAGGGGAGATGGGAAGTGGGCGCCCAACATCCATGGTGGTGTAATTCATCACAGAAGTGGCAGAGCCACTCAGGATTTCCACTTTGGTGTTTCCCCTACCGCTACGCCGGTGGGTGGGTGGAGATTGAGCTCCTGGTGCAGAAACTTGGTTCCTAAAAAGCAGGGAGATTGAACCATTAGCGCTAAAACAAAGAAATCAACTTATATTTCCCCAACACCATTCCGTATTCCATGTCTAGTAAGAGGGATTCATGCTCACAACATCGCAGACTAAGATTCCCAACGTTTTGACTACCCGAACTTCTGGTGAGTTTCACACCAGGCCCGCTATTTTCTTGGTGGGACCTATCACCGAATAGCCAGATCTTGTGACACGTCAATCCAACTATGTCTCAAACGCTACTAATCTCCACATTGAGGAGAATAACTTCATGTCCAGTTCACCAATTCTGTTTCTGACGCTTTTACAGGGGCGCGCGCGCGTCCATCAGATTCGAGGATGACGACGCTGTTTGTTTCCCTGCATACCCGCTTTCCAAAGGTAGGCGGCATTCGTTCCTTGCTTAGGGGATTTTTCTCCTTGATAAAAAGGGGATGATGCGATGTTGGTTCTTCCTTCCATGTATTACACCTAGAAACTCATCACATAGTCTGGGTATCCCTTATAAATTTAATACATTTTTTGTGAAACTCTTCCCAGTGCCATATCTTCTTGGACACCAGTTAATTATGTTGATTTTGTCAAGAAATTCCAAAAGGACTAGTCAGGGCAGAAAAGTTTAGTCGGGGGAGTAGTCATGTTGGACATCACTGGTGTGTCTGGGCGCTGGAACACTGAAGTGTTTGGGTTTCTTCTCCTTATTATAGGGCTTCTCTAGGGTGTGGAATCCTAAGGAATCCTATATTTCATGCTGGGAATTATATTACATAGGCATGTATATGAGGTTTTCCTCAGCTTCCTATGATTAACACCGGGTATGCCACGATCTTAACGTCTTGTGGAGACAGATTAGACTGATCTGAACACTAACTAGAGTGGATCAGATAGGTGTATCCCCTTGATGGAATAGTTGCATCATGGATAATGCATGGTTGGTTACCCAGTTACTGCTAAGAGCAGCGAAGATGTGGATTGGCATGATCTCACCAGAATGTGGTGGCCCGGGTAAGAATCATGATGGATGATGGGTGGTTATGTGAAGTGGATGGATAATGTGATGGAGTCAACTCGAGGTGAAGATGATAGTGGGCTTGATTAGCGAAGAGACTTCCTATGTATCCACGTGGCATGGAATCAATGTCTATGTAGTTAAGTGAACGTAGTTCATCTTGACAATAGCTTACCGCTGGTTGGGGTTCTAATAGCTTACTGTTGAAAGGGTTTGACTACTACTTACCACCGAATGGGGTGAAAACAGCTTACCACTGAAAGTGGTGACAACAGATTACCGCTGAAAGGGGTGACAATGACTTGCCACTGAATGGGGTGACAATGGATTACTACTGAATGTGGATGAACCTCGGGGAGGCTTCCTACGTACCTTGTCTAAGAGATAGGGATCAAAACCCACATAATTTAGGATTTCTGGGTCGGTGAACCAACGTGAATAAAAACATGGGGTCGAGATGGATGGTGGGCCTGATCCTCATGGAGGAATCCTATGTACCTTTCCTTTGCTAGGATCAAAGTCTTCGTAGTTCGTAATGGTGTTTGGTGAACTAACGTGATGGTGGTCGGAAAGCCCGAGTTGTGGGCTTGAACCTTAAGGAGGCTTCCTACGTACCTTGCCTTGGCAAGGATCATGGTCCACGTAGTTCAGGATGGGTGGATGTAGTTTAACATAGTGCAGGACGAAAAGGGGGCATGCGGTTTAACGTCATATAGGATAAAGGTGGTCCGACGTGAAGGGGGTCAGAACCATTGGATGTTGGGATTGAACCTTAGGGAGGATTCCTACGTACCTTTCCTTGGTAAGGATTAAAGACCACGTAGTTCGGGGGAATGAGTCGGTGAACCGACGTGAATAAGGACTTGGGGTCCAGGTGGATGTTGGTCTTGAACCTCATGGAGGCTTCCTACATACCTTTCCTTGGCCGGGATCAAAGTCCTCGTAGTTTAGGATGGGTTTTGGGAGAACCGACATGAAGGAGGTTGGAACGAACGGTTGTTGGGTGTGAACCTTATGGAGGCTTCCTACATACCTTGCCTTATAAAGGATCAAAGTCCACATAGTTCGGGATTGTGTGTGGGGCTTACACTCTAGGATTCCTTTAGAGGATTTCATGGTCGATGCTTACTCTAAGACAATTTGAGTCATGCTTGGTGTGAGAAACAAGAGGTAGAAAAGATCTGACGATCACATTGTGAAAGGTGTGTCTGTGGGTAGTGGACGGGGGCTTACATGTGGTTAGTGGCCCAAAGAGGAAATAGGGGCTTACGCATGGAATAGCCCCAGGGAGATAGAGACCGCGACTTACTCTAGGGTGGAATCCCAGATGATGACAAATCCTAGAGGTAGAGGGAAGGGATAATACGATCCATATCCCCATATCTCATCTTAGTCTTTGGCATGTAAGAAGAAAGGAGGAGTAGGGGTACTACCCCTGCATGAAAAGATAGAGGGATTACACCAAGATGGTTTCACTTTCCTCATGGATAGACGTCGTTCCAATAAGTAGGATCTCATTCCATGTGAGGGATGGTCACACTCCCATGGAGACGATTGGCTGTGGTGAATTTCCGAGATAGGGAACCCCGTATAGGATGCATGGGGTTAGGTAATAGTTTAACGTCATGTGATGAGGATGATAGTGCTTGGTTTTTTAACGTCCTGCAGCTCGGACGATGTTGGTTCACTCCTCACTCCTAGGAATTACATAACTGGTACCCACCAGCCCTTGGGGAAGGGAAGGCATCAGCAACGCCATGGTGAGGGGGCTTCATGGAGTGATCTACTGAGGGGTCCACGTTAACGTGGCTATGAAAAGAAGAAATAGCCATTAGCATGCCTATGAGAAGAAGCATGAGGCGAAGAAATGCAATAGGAAGTCATGTCCAAGGGACTTCGAAATCACTTCGTGCAAACCTAGAGGGTTACACGGGAAAATGAATTACAAAGAAAAAGAGTTCATAGGCGGGGGCCCTGTGGAGCTCTGGGGATGAATGTAGTGGAGGGGATTTGTGAAGGGGTATGCTTCGTGAAGTTCAGTTTACTATCTTAATAATATAGCATAGGTACATGTATAAGGTGTTTCGTGAAGTGGAAAGGGAGTCGAGGAGCAATGCCTTGTGAAGAAAGGGTGCCTCGCGAAGTGTCAGGTTTTGAAGCTGGGTGATTCGCGAGACATAGTGGCACTGCCTTACCATATGGCTAACATGTATGTGAGGGGTGTTTTGTGAAGCATAAATGCTTTGTGACGACTCGGGTCCCCTTGGGGATCCCCTTCCTTCGTAGAGGCCCATAGGCTCCGTGAAAGGAATCCCTCTCTAAATAGGGGATAAATTAATGCAACGGGGAGGCATTTTGCAATGGAAAAATACCTCCTATAGCTCATGGTTCGCAGAGCATACAGTGCTTCATGATTCAGGAGATAGGAAGTTGAAAGGTCGGATCATCCGTCTTTTGGACTTGAGGGGATCCCTGTATTTATAGGCAAGAGGCACTGTGAAGAAGAGATATCTTGGTGCGAAGATGGATTTTGCTCCGCGGTGGGCTCCTGAACGTCAAAGGGGTTCGTAGAGCATCTTTTCTCTTTGCTCTACGGTGGGCTCACGAATGTTAGATCGGCTTGCCGAGCCTCTCGCCTCCTTGCTCCGTGGACGGTTTGGGAATGTCACAATGGATCATAGAGCCTCTCGCCTCCTTGCTCCACGGTGGGTTTGCGAACGTCAAATCGGCTCGTGGAGCCTCTCATATCCTTCTTCTACAGCGGATGTGGGGCCATGGGGGCTCCACGAACGGTCTTCATGAGGCAACCCCTTAAAGCTTTCATTTGTACTTATATATCCCCAATTTTGGTGTCAACATTATTGTTGAATGAGGCATCAGAGTAGCTAGCCTCATTACTGTTATCCATAGTGGATGGATATGGAGAATCATACCTCTAGTAAGTGGTTGTTACCCCTCCACTATTATAGCAATTCAGGAAGGCACAACTTAGGGATACTGACTGTGGGGCCCTACTTGCTTAGTTTTCCATAGGAAATGATTCTGAATGTTATTTTAAAGGTTGGGAGCACATCTTCCTTTTCAGAGGACATGAAGTAGTACTGGTGGTGTAATGGGAGTAGGTTTATAGTTAGTTTCATTTATCCCTTTGGCAGTACATCCATTTGTGGTGAAGATGTACTAGGACTTACAATGTTATTTTTTTTATAGGGATAAAGAAAATAGTTAGAGAGCATGTCTCTCAATGCCTTACTTGTAAGAAAGTGAAGTTTGAGCATCAGGTTCTAGAAGGTTTAGCTCAACCCCTTGTTCTTCCATAATATAATTGGGATGTTATATCGATAGACTTTGCGATGGGTTTTCTATGTACATCATGGGAAAACTATTCCATCTATGTGATGATTGACCAACTCACCATGTCATCAAACTTCCTAGATATCTAAGAGCAGAGTTTAGTAGAGAGCATGGGGCGCCTCTTTGGTTAGGAGATAATTCGACTCCAGGGAGTTCCATGGATGATTGTTTTAGATCATGATTCTTGTTTTACATCCCAGTTGTGGAAGGTAAACCAGGGATGTTTGGGACCTAGTTATTCTTGAGAACATTGTTTCACCAAAATATGGATGAATAGATGGAGTGGACCATTCAGGTTTTGTAGGACATGTTGTGAGCATGCATGTTAGACTTCAGCTGTAGTTTAGAGGATAATCTTCCATTGGTTTATTTTTTATACAATAATAGCTACCATTAATCCATTGTTATGAAACCATTTGAGGCTTTTTAAGGGTGAACATTCTTGTCGCCACTTTTGTAGACTGACCCATGTGAGTCTACACTCATGCGCCCAGAATTAGTGCGAGCTACTACTACGAAGGTATAGATCATCCAATATTGGATGAAGACAGCATAGATCCATCACAAATCTTATGATAACATGTGGAGGAGGCCTTTTTAGTTCTTGGACATATGTTCCTTCAGATTTCACATTGACATTGATTAAAGAGATTTCTTCAGGGCGAAAAGTTATATCTGAGTATTATCAACCCTTTTCACATACTGTCAAGATTCTGTAAGCTGGCGTACAACTTAGCTATACCCCTAAAATTGGACTAGGTACATGATGTATTCCACATGTCGCAGCTGAGGAGGTACGTGAATGACCCATAACATGTCATTGATTGGGGAGAGATGGACATCAATGATAGACTACCTTTTGTTGAGTACCTAGTAGAGATCAAGGATTGATAGGAGAGGATCCGTCATGGTAAATAGGTTCATTTCATGTGTTTCTAGTGGCTTCATAGGAATATCCATGAGAGAAATAGGGAGCGGGAGGCTCAAATACATGATCATTGACCTCATCATTTAGAGTAGACCTTTTTTTGGGGACATACATCCCCAAGGATTGGAGAATGTAATGTCCAAAAATTTTATATGAATTTTTTATTATTATTATATGGATTAGTTTAGAGACCAGGTACTGAGACAGTGTGTGATTACGAGACCCAGTGTGCCCAGAATAAATGATTTAATAATATTAAAATATCAAATAGAACAGACACAAAATTTTCCTGAAGAAGTGGAATAACTTCTAAATGAGTTCCCATATAAAAAATATGAGTAAACCGATGTGTTTGGAGTAGTGGATTTTCCCAATATTAACCCTATATTTGGTCGGCACAGGTTATCTGTAGAAAAATTCCCCAAGGATGTAACCGTAAATAAAATTATTAGATAAAATTATTTTATTTTCATATAATAATAACTCATGAACATTGAAGCGTATTGGAAAACTGATATCACTATTGAGTTCATAATGTGGATTTTTTTATAGGTGAGGCCTAATATCAGATGACGTTTTAAGAACCTGTGTTTTTCCAGACTGCAGTTTTGAGCAGAAATTTGAATTTTTTTGTTGGATGTTCATGAGGGATAGAATGGAATTTTTACCATACTAGTTGACCTCAAATAATTTTTATGAAAACTAGGTTGGTCCCAAAATAGGTTTCTTACCCTAGGTCAGGAGTTTGGTGAAAATCTAAGCTGTTTGAATTTTAACAGAATATTTAATATTTAATATTATTAAATTTAATATTAATTTATTCGTGAAGTTTTTTTGGAAATATCATTCAAACACAGTGTCGAATTGAGATTGTTTCTTCGATTTTGAGTTCGGAATGGGGAGTTTAGCCTAGGTGGGCCATAAACTCGAGTCGGGCACCGGGGTCGGCCCATGCCCCTTTTTCTTTTCCTTCCTTTTCTTCTTTTCTTTTCCTTATTATTCTTCCTCCTCCTCCATGCACATGTCTCTTATGTTTTCCTCCTTGTCAATTTCTTATAGTGAATAATTGATATTGAGATATAGAGGGAGATGGAAGGAAATATGGGTACTGTTTCGATGCTTTTGGTGCGCTGAGTCAGTGTGCGGCATCCGTGGATGGTGAAATCAACCAAAGCTTTGAAGGTTTCCACCCAAAGGTAGGTCCATTTACATTTTTTTTTTCATATATCTCTTTTGAACATATGTTTTTATGTTTTAAAGCCTTATATTTTTTCTTGTGGCCCCATGAACCTCGATCTACTATTTAAGGGGCGAAAACGGGTGTTTCGGGCGTTTTGAGGGATTTCCCATCGAGAAACCCAGGTTACACAGCGTGTGTTTTAGGGAAACGCACAATGTGTTCTTACTATTTGAGGAAGATGATATTTTATAAAGTACATGCTGGTTAGTTTGTGTACACACCGTGTAGTGGTTTTCCATGTGCAAAAAGGACACATAATAGTGGTTTTTATGGATTACACACCGTGTACTAGGAGTACACTCCCTGTAGTGGCACACGGGCATGTGTTCGGGTGAAAAAGCACACAGGGTGATGTTTTGTGAATATTAAATGCCATGTATAGTAAATTACATGTCGTGTACCACTATATAGGCAGACCCCATGTGTTCTGGCCATGTACTTCCCTAGCTTAGTAATTTTGGGTATCTTGTTCCCTGGAAATCAGAATTGGGCGGTTGAGTAGTCTATTCTAAGAGTTTTTCTGTGTATATCACAATGGTGGAATCTTATTGACATTTATAATTCATATAATTTATGTTTTGGGGTTTTTTATATAAATTTAGAGGTTGTTCTTCCAGTTATCGAGTTCAGTTGTCACCTGAGAGTGAGACCTGGTGTGGATGTTAGGTTGGGTATCCAGACCATCCTAGTTGAGACCTTTAATCTGATATGAGCTATGATATATCTCTTGTAACCTATGATTTTGAGGATTTTACCCTTGTGAGTTGTGCCCTTCTGGCCTAAGAGGCCATGAAACTGGATACTTCCAAGGATCCCCTAGGGGATGCCTTAATTTTGTGCCGCCTTAGGGAGTCCCTTGTAGGATCTATCTCATGTTTTCCTTTGAGATGATCCATGTTGTAGGATGCCTCTTTTGTTCTTCATTCGATGATCCCATGTAGGATCCATCCCTTACTCTTCACTAAGGATCCCGTGTAGGATTCCTTCGCTCTTGTTTACCTGGATGAGCAAGAGTAGGATGCCTCCTTAGTTTTTGACTTGAGGGACCTAGCAGGTTCCCATTGTTTGACCAACCCTAGGTTGTTATGTCGGGTTTGGGTAGAGATGGTTTTCAGGTGTCACCTTGAACCCATACCAAACTTGTATGTCCATGGGGTTGTGAATTTAGTGTTTGTTTGGGTGTTCGGGCCACCCACACTTGTTTGTTTATATCTGATTTAGTTTTTCTGATGTAACAGTGGCTACCAGAGGTGCTTCTTGGTTGGTGGTTATTGAGCCTGACGCGAGGCATCTTTCTTGTTTGTTAGGATTCCCAGACACGCTCTCCTAGGATATGGATTCTGATCTATGTTATCTTTTATAATTACAATATCTAGATTTATTACCTTGGAATTGGTTGTTGATACTTACTTGATGAATTTGGTAAAGTAAATGTTTTTACCACGTGAGTTGATTATGATAAACCATGTGATAGTATAATTCACATGTGTTGTTTTTGAAATAGAATGTGAAATGATTTGAAAGTGGAAATTAGCAATGGGTGATCCATCTTATCAGTTAAAAGACAAGGTTGGGATCATGTGACTAATTACATCTTGTTTACCTTTGGTGGACCATTGTGTTGGTTAAAATGTAATGGACATACTCAAGAGATTAATTACTTAAAGGCTGTGAATGAGAAAAAGTTTTTGTGTTTGGGCTCACTGAGTCTTCTTTATAAATTCTGAGATAACCTTGGATTCATTGAGGGATACCTAGGATGAGATCAATAGGTTAAATATGTAAATGCCATGAGCAATCAGTGATAGGATGGTCGGGATCATTGAGGATTATTTTGAATATTCCGAGCAAACCTTGGATCCATTGAGGGATTCCCATGATAGTATCTACTGGAAAATGTTATAAATGATACATACTGAAATGTGTATATACCAGGCTTGGACCTGATACATGATGAAATGATGATACACTAGGCTTGACCCTGACTGACTGATATGCCTATGGGTGAGGTTTTTCTATTCCTACTATAATGGTTTCTGAGTCTCAGTTGGATTCATGGGATTTATGCTCGGTGTTTTCCGAGTAGTGGACTTTTATAGGATTTACCGTTGTTATATTGTATCCTTACATACAAGGTTTAATATTGGTATATAGTATCCTAGTTTGTTATTTAAGGCGATTACAGGTGATCCCAGGTGTAGGAAGAGTATCCCCTGTGGTGACATAGTTTTCCCAGAGATATAATTCTGGTGTTGGCCAATGAAGGAACATGTCCATGCGATTATAGACCCAAAGATCGACTTAATGATACAAAGATTGTGTGGCACGAAGTCCAACTCAATGACCTTGCATAGGATGTCTAGGCGATCAGGATTACAGACCCAAGGATTGACTTCCAATGTGGTTTCTTGTTTTTGATTCACATATTCATGAATATTCATATTTATGTATATGTGTATAGGTATGTGACTATACATGTATACATATATAGATATTTACATCCATGGTGGCACTTTCCCAGTTGATAGGGATTAAATACCCATAGTTAGACTATGGTTGTATGTTTGGTTTACTTCCTTTGGTTGGGTTCTAGCGAGGGTGATCAGGTTGCTGTTGTATAAACTTTTAGCATCACAAATACAGGTTGCTTGTTTGGGTGGCCTACTGAGATTATTTCTCACCCCTGCACGTGCACCTCAGTTTACATGTAGAACTTATGTATGATTTTCAGGTTTATCACAAGTTTAATGGTGGACTGAGATATGGATAACTGTTTCATTACTGAGCATAGATGCTCGAGTGGTTCCACTGATCGGGTCATTGCAGTTCGACAGGGTTTAGAAATGGGGTAGGTTGGTTTTCTTGGAGTTAGTAGTTCAGCCTTGTACTTTACTTTCATCTCCTTTTGTACTTATATCTATATGGATATCCCAGTGGGTGACCAGGGTTGTATTTTATTTCATAACTATTCGGTATTTTACAACATTTCACTATTAAATATTTTTCAATTTCAATTGTTTATTTCTTCCACACTTTGTTTTACTTTCCACTCTGTATAATGCTTAGTTATTTCTGATGTTTTCTTAATCTGGTACGAGGTAATAGTCTCTCCATTGTCCCACCCTAGGCCCTTTCTTCTAGTCGGAAGCCTCTGGCATATGGGGAGGTGCGCTTCAAACCTTGTGAAGAACCATCTCAAAGCACCGATTTAGTGGCATCCGGGTTGGGACATTACAAAGTGGTATCATAGTTGTTTCTTTTCCTGGACTTTACTATTTGGGATATGGTAGACAGGAGTATTTGGAATGTGTCAGAACCTTTGATTGATATCAAACTGGTGCGATGAGAACATTTTTTCTGGTATGAAGTTTAACATCCCAAGGTTTTCTAAAAATAAATTGAAAATGATTGAAATTTTTTTTAAGATATATATTTATAAGTATCCTTTAAACATAATTTTATTTATTCTATGTTTTGAATTTCAAGAAACTGTCATCTACAATTGTGTTCAGTATGTTATTTAGAGTCTGATGAAACAAAATTGTTTTTTTGTTGAATAGTAACATGCCCTTATGAATAGTAATATGAATAGTAATATGAATAGTAATATGACCTCATGAATAGTAAATAATATTATTATTTTATTTTCCCATGGAAATAGGATAATGGGATCTTAATTAATTTTCCAATGTCACATAAAACTAATTGCACTTCAATATTGTTATTTTTCGAATTAACTGTGACCTTATTTAAAAATTAAATTAATAATATTTAGAAAATTATTTTTGAAAAATGGATTTCATTTTTGAATTCTACACGTCGAAAAATGGTTGGGGTAAATTTTTGGTATTTTTCTGAAACTCTTGAATTTTCGGTGAATAGTGAAATACGATAAAATACCGTATAATCAATTTATCAGTAAAATGCACTATTTATGACATCATAAGTGATGCAAGGCCACTTTCTTCGAACTCACTTGATATTTTAACTATTTAAGGCCACTTGATTTGAGATTATTCATATTCTTGATAAAAATATTATAATAATAATTAAAATAATCTAAAATACCTCCCCTCCTCCACTATAAATATCACCCTCACTCCCCTCTTCCTCACACACCTCTCAAGCCTTGAGCATTGTCTAATTTCTGCCAAATTCCCTCCCCGATCTTCTTACCCACGTCCTAGAGCTGATGGTCTCACCAAAAGACCAAAATCAAAGCCCTTAAGAAGGATCTCAATGAGAAGAGATCAAGAGGTAAACATCCTCTTTCATTTTCATTCTTTTCTTCCATTTTATGTTATACTATTCCTTTCCCTTTGTCTTTTGTTGGGATATTTCATTAAATATTTCCCCTTACTGTCCAAATTTTGTATGAATGATGATATATTCCATTCCTCTCATCAATCTTGTTTTTATGAAATTTTAAGAGATGTCGTTAGGCTGCCGAATTTTCGTAAGAAATGTATCATGTTTTCTTTATTTCATGATTCCTTTCTCTTCTTTCTTCACCCCCTCTTATCCAAGAGGCATGAAATCTCCAAAATCATGTATATTCTGGATTTTTTCATGTTTATGTAAAATTACAAATCATTATTCCTCTCCTATCTCACTTATTTAAGGAATAAAAACATTGTCCGTGATGTGTCGAATTACCGACATCGTGGACGATGTAATTTCACTTTCCATTAATTCTTTCAAGTCTAGTCGTGAAACCATTTATATGGTTGAACCAGGTTATAATATATGTTTTATAACTCATATATGGTTCTGTAATTCTTTTGTACTCATGGTTCTAATTTATAAGACTAAATGAGGTTGTTATTATCAAAGAACCACTTAAATGATCTAAACGAACATAATTAATGTTTTAACTTATAAGTCATTATGATATAAAGAATCAAAGTGATAAAAGGTATATATTATGGTACTGGAAATATGTAAATACTACCCCATTTTAATTCTAGAGTTTCACTTCCAATCAACAAGAACGATTCATCATGAACCGATCGTGAAAATCACAAAAGAATTCACCCAAAATAATGCAAGGTACAAAATACTAACAATTAAGGGGTGAAATGAGGGTATGAAATGACCATATAAGATTTTATAAACATTAACATGTTTCTATAAAATACTAATAACACTCTTTTAACCATCATACAGGAGGTTTAAACAATGTTTAAGTAAGACAAGCCTATGGTAAGGGAATTCTTAACCTGATTTCTATTCTTTGGGTTAACCTTATACTTTATAATTTATGTGTTATTTAAATTGTTTGTGTGATGGGTTCTGTTTATACTATGTTTCATTATGTGTATTTACAGATTATATAAATATTCCATCCACTCTATTACATCTCACTTCAAGTATATGATGTTTATAAGGGACTTTTCTTCTAAAATCCTCTTTAAAATTCTGTTTTATAAGATTCAAAGGCAATGTTTTTATGCTATTGTTTATGTTTTATGATTATGTTTTGGTTTTTGGGCATTGTTTATGATGAAGGGTGGGACCTATATTTCCCTCCAATGCATTGGGTATGAGTAAGTTGGAGGTCGGTCGTATGGTTACTCCAAGTGTAACTGTGATGGTAACACAAAGTAAGGTAGTCGTGAGGGTTACAGATTTTAAGGTAGCCAAGATGGTTACAAGGTTATGTAAGTAATTCCCCAAGATACCTCTATGATTATATTTATTCTTGTGTGGATCTTGTGTAAAACTCATGTTACACAAAGTATGTATTTATGGGTGAAACCATGTCTTTTGAAAATGTTTTCATACGTCATGTGTATTCATGGACTAATGTGATTTTTCCTTCTTTTTCATACCTTACTGAGATTTTGTGCTCATCCCAAGTTTTTAAATGATTTTTCACAGGTTAATGTATGATTAATACAAGGAAGGAAGACATGATAAATGTTGAAGAATTGTCAAGGAGTCTTGTTTTAAGTTTTAATGTTTTATATTCTGAGGAAAATGGAAAATGATTTTATGGTATCCACTATGTAAGAATGTGTAATGTTATGAATGTTTTGTCTTAATTATATAAAACTCTAAACTTGAAAAGATCCTCAATGTAAAAGTAAGTGTTTTCTTGAATAAATTCAAGATTATGTATGAAATAAGTGTGGGTCTTTATAGTTAGTATCAGAGGATGGTTTAGATAACTTTAGGGGTTAAGGTGATGCTAATAGAATATCATAAACAATTTTCACTCTATGTTTAATTTGTTATAGCATTTAAAGATTACCATGTTGCTTCATCTAAGAAATGTTTGTTCATAATGGTTGTCTGCAGAAGGAACATGGATGTTGAAGAGGAGAGGGACCGACAGAATGACATCCTTCCTGATCTACAGCCCGGAATGGTAGGGATTGGAACCGAGCAGTTTGTGACAGTAATGGCTCAACAAACGCAGGCTATAAATGGTGGTGGCATCCATGCAAGAGAACTAATAGAGGTACCCCAACAGAACATGACAATGGTGGAACATTTTATGAGACAACATCCTCCTGCATTCAATGGATCTTCTGACCCAGTGGCAGCAGAAGGATGGATTAAATCCCTTGAAAAGATATTTGATGTTATGGGATGTTCGGACAATCAAAAGGTAAGTCTTTCCATTTATCATTTTGAAGGGGAAGCTGATCAGTGGTGGTCAATGGTAAGGAATATCAGGGGTAGAGAGGATTTTGATGCCTTGGTGTAGGATGAATTTAAAAGTCTTTT
This sequence comes from Viscum album, assembly GCA_963277665.1. Classification (NCBI taxonomy): domain Eukaryota; kingdom Viridiplantae; phylum Streptophyta; class Magnoliopsida; order Santalales; family Viscaceae; genus Viscum; species Viscum album. The sequence continues at coordinate 413,415,966 of OY728153.1, read as the reverse complement.
TCTTGAAAAATATTTTCCTAAGGTGGTGCGACCTAGAATGGAGAAGCAATTCCTTGAATTGAAACAAAAGGAGGAAGATTCAGTGGCTATGTATGAAGCGAACTTCACCCGACTGGCGAGGTATTCTCCAAATCTTATTCTGGATATCGATAGCAAAATCAACCACTTTTACTTAGGATTGAAGCCAAGGTATCGAAGGGCGTTGGCTTCCCGTGAATACAAAAGTTATGAGAAACTTGTCCAATGTGCTGAGAGGGTAGTGATGGAGTTTTCTGATGATCACATGAATTTTTTAAACAAAGAGAAGAAGAGGTCGTGTTGGAAAGCAATGGGTAAGAATCAACCAAAGAAATCTAATGGTAAGAAAATCCAGTTTCCAGTTTGTGAAAAGTGTGGCAAGAAGCACCCTGGGGAATGTCTTATCAAAACAGGGAAGTGTTTTAAATGTGGAAAGTTTGGACATATGGCCCGAGATTGCAAAGAAAATGATCCAAAGACTAATCCTGATAAGAAAACTGTAAAGTGTTTTAAATGTGGTGAGATGGGTCACTATGCAAATGTCTGTCCAAAGAGGGATCGAAATGATGCAAAGAAGCCAGACTACAAGCAGAAAGGTGTAGTGAGATCCTTTGCGACTACATCAGCAGGTGTTGGGCCATCCAAGAAAGTTGTATCAGGTACTTTTTTTGTTCACTCAGATTTTGCTAAAGTTTTGTTTGATACGGGGTCTATACATTCCTTCATCTCTGAGAAATTTTCTAGTAAATTGGAAATATCACCTCAACAAATGAGACCCGAACTTGTTGTTAAAACACCAGGGGGAAATGTTATAGCAAAGAAGAATTATAAGAATATTTCTATTGTGGTATGTGGGAAGACTTTACCTACAAACCTTATTGTTTTACCCTTATTCGAGTTTGATGTTATTCTGGGGATGGACTGGCTTTCTGATTATCATGCTAAGATAGACTGTAGAGCTAAAGAAGTTGTTTTTCATAAAGAGTTTCAGTTTGTATACAAGAATGAACCCATAAAATTGATAACATATCAGGAAGCTGAGAAACTACTGAAAGATGTAAGTGAAAGTTATCTTTCTCATATTGTTGAAAACAAGGGAACTATTCAAATTAATGATGTGCCAGTGGTAAATGAATGCTTTGATGTTTTTCCTGAGGAGTTACCCAGTGTCATACGTGAACGAGAATTTGAATTCACAATTGATTTAGTTTATGATGCTAAGCCAATTTCAAAACCCCCATATTGTATGGCTCCAATAGATCTTCATGAATTGAAAAATCAGTTGCAGGATTTGCTTGTCAAAGGCTTCATTCATCCTAGTACTTCACCATGGGGATACCATATTTTGTTTGTTAAAAAGAAAGATGGTTCCATGAGACTTTGCATTGATTATAGAGCTTTGAATAACATCACTATTAAAAAAAAGTATCCTTTGCCTCGTATTGATGACTTGTTTGATCATCTCCTGGGAGCTCAGTACTTTTCCGAGATTAACCTGAGATCCGGATACCATCAGCTGAAGGTGAAGGAGGATGACATCCCGAAAACAGCCTTTCGTACTAGATATGGGCATTATGAATTTGTTGTTATGCCATTTGGGTTAACTAATGCACTTGTTGTATTCATGAATCTTATGAATAGAGTATTTCATGAGTTCTTGGATAAATTTGTGGTTGTGTTTATTGATGACATTCTGGTTTTTTCTAAAAATAAAGAGAAGCATGAAAAACATCTAAGGGTTGTTTTACAAACATTAAAAGAAAAGAAACTATATGGAAAATTCAACAAGTGTGATTTTTGGTTGCAAAAGATTTCTTTTCTTGGGAACATTGTAAATAAGGATGGAATAACAGTTGATCATACCAAAACTAAAGTAGTTAATGAATGGCCAAGACCCACAACTATTACAGAGATTCGTAGTTTTCTGGGCTTAGAAAGTTATTACCGACGGTTTGTTAAGAACTTTTAATGGTTATCTAGCCCAATAACTAAGTTAACACGGAAAGGGGATAAATTTGTTTGGACAGAGGAATGTGATGTTTATTTTCAGGAACTAAAGAAGAGATTGGTGAATGCTCCAGTTTTAGCCTTACCTTCCCGGAATGGTGAGTTTGTCATCTACAGTGATGCATCTTTGAAGGGACTTGGTTGTGTTTTGATGCAGAATGATTAGGTAATTGCCTATGCTTCAAGACAACTTAAACCTCTTGAGCTGAATTATCCCACACATGATTTGGAATTAGAAACTGTGGTTTTTGCTTTGAAAATATGGAGGAATCATCTATACGGAACCAAATGCCAAATATATACTGACCATAAAAGTCTTAAGTATATATTTACTCAGAAGGAATTAAACATGAGGCAGAGAAGATGGCTAGAACTGATAAAGAATTATGACTGCACAATCAATTACCATCCTGGAAAAGCAAACAAAGTAGCGGATTCCTTAAGTCGGAAAAATCATGCATCATTAACCATGCTACGTTTGGAACATGATCCCTTGATTAATGATTTGATGAATTTTGGCTTAGAAGTTGTTGTTGTAGGGAATAAATCTGTTTTGTTTCAGGTTTCAGTGCAGTCTTCTTTGTCAGACAGAATTATGAAAGCGCAGAGGGAAGACCGTGAGCTATAGAAAAAGGTAGAATTGGTTAAAATGGGTAAGTTTCTAGAATTTAATATTGATAAAGATTGTGTTTTAAGATTTGGAAAAAGGTTGTGTGTTCCTTGTGATTCCCAGCTGAAGAAAGAATTGTTGTGTGAAGCTCATAGTTCTCCATTTTCTATTCATCCTGGAAGTACTAAGATGTACAGAGACCTTCGAGAGTATTACTGGTGGAATGGGATGAAAAGAGATATTGCTGATTTTACAATGAAATGTTTGACATGTCAGCAGGTTAAAGTAGAGCGGCAGTTACCGAAGGGGATGCTTCAGCCTTTTCCAGTGCCAGAATGGAAATGAGAGAATATATCCATGGATTTTGTGGTGGGACTACCAAAGACTTCTCGAGGTAACAATGTGATATGGGTTATTGTTGATCGGCTAACAATGTCTGCTCGTTTTCTTTCTATTCAAGATACAATGACATTAGATCAGCTTTATCGATTGTACCTCAAGGATATTATCAGGTTACATGGAGTTTCTCTTTCCATTGTGTCTGGCCGAGATCCCAGGTTCACTTCTAAATTTTGGAAGGGACTTCAGAAGTCTTTGGGCACAAAGTTGAATTTCAGTACAACTTTTCATCCTCAATAAGATGGGAAGTTAGAACGAATGATTCAAACTTTGGAGGATATGCTTTGAGCTTGTTCAATGGACTATCAGGGAAGTTGGGATCAGCATCTTTCATTAGTTGAGTTTTCTTATAATAACAGTTTCTATTCCAGTATTCAAATGGCACCTTTTGAGGCCTTGTATGGAAAGCGGTGTCGGACTCCTGCGTTTTGGGATGAAGTCGGTGAAAGAAAGTTGATGGGGCCAGAATTAGTAGAAGAAGTGGCTGAGAAAGTGAGGATGATCCGGCAACACATGAGGACAGCTCAGAGCATGCAGAAAAGTTATGCAGATAACAGAAGGAAAGACTTCTCTTTCGAGGTAGGTGACCATGTTTTCCTTAAAGTCTCTCCATGTAAAAGTGTGATGCATTTCGGTAAGAAATGGAAACTAAGTCCACGGTTCATTGGTCCTTTTGAAATCTTGGATAAAGTTGGAACAGCTTCATACCACGTAGCTTTGCCCCCGAGCTTATTTCAGGTACACAATGTTTTTCATGTTTCGATGTTGAGAAAGTATGTTCCAGATTCATCACATGTCTTGAGGCCGAAAGTAGTTCAGCTGGCAGAGAACCTTTCTTATGAAGAAAAACTAGTTCAGATTCTTGATCGAAGAGAACAGGTATTTCGGAATAAGGTAATCCACCAGGTAGAGGTTTTGTGGAGAAACCACATGGTTGAAGAAGCAACATGGGAGTCTGAAAATGCTATGAGGAAAAAATACCCTCAGTTGTTTAATAAGTAAATAAAAATTGTGAGGACGCAATTTCAAGAATGTGGGGATAATGTAACATCCCAAGGTTTTCTAAAAATAAATTGAAAATTATAGAAATTTTGTTTAAGGTATATATTTATAAGTATCCTTTAAACATAATTTTATTTCCTCTCTGTTTTGAATTTCAAGAAACTGTCATCTACAATTGTGTTCAGTATGTTATTTAGATTCTGATGAAACAAATTTGTTTTTGGTGAATAGTAACATTCCCTTATGAATAGTAATATGAATAGTAATATGACCTCATGAATAGTAAATAATATTATTATTTTATTTTCCCATGGCAATAGGATAATGGGATCTTAATTAATTTTCCAATGTCACATAAAACTAATTGCACTTCAATATTGTTATTTTTCGAATTAACTGTGACCTTATTTAAAAATTAAATTAATAATATTTTGAGAATTATTTTTTAAAAATGGAGTTCATTTTTGAATTCTACACGTCGAAAAATGGTTGGGGTAAATTTTTGGTATTTTTCTGAAACTCATTAATTTTCGGTGAATAGTGAAATACGATAAAATACCGTATAATCAATTTATCAGTAAAATGCACTATTTATGACATCATAAGTGATGCAAGGCCACTTGCTTCGAACTCACTTGATATTTTCACTATTTAAGGCCACTTGATTTGAGATTATTCATAGTCTTGATAAAAATATTATAATAATAATTAAAATAATCTAAAATACCTCCCCTCCTCCACTATAAATATCACCCTCACTCCCCTCTTCCTCCCACACCTCTCAAGCCTTGAGAATTGTCTAATTTATGCCAAATTCCCTCCCAGATCTTCTTCCCCACGTCCTAGAGCTGTTGGTCTCACCAAAAGACCAAAATCAAAGCCCTTAAGAAGGATCTCAAGGAGAAGAGATCAAGAGGTAAATATCCTCCTTCATTTTCATTCTTTTCTTCCATTTTATGTTATTCTCTTCCTTTCCCTTTGTATTTTTTTGGGATATTTCCTTAAATATTTCCCCTTAATGTAAAAATTTTGTATGAATGATGAGATATTCCATTCCTCTCATCAATCTTGTTTTTATGAAATTTTAAGAGACGTCGTTAGGCTGCCAAATTTTCGTAAGAAATTTCTCATGTTTTCTTTATTTAATGATTCCTTTCTCTTCTTTCTTCACCCCCTCTTATCCAAGAGGCGTGAAATATCCATAATCATATATATTTTGGATGTTTTCATTTTTATGGAAAATTACAAATCGTTATTCCTCTCCTCTCTCACTTATTTAAGGAATAAAAATATTGTCCGTGATGTGTCGAATTACCGACATCGTGGACGATGTAATTTCACTTTCCATTAATTCTTTCAAGTCTGGTCATGAAACCATTTATATGGTTGAACCATGTTATAATATATGTTTTATAACTCATATATGGTTCTGTATTTCTTTTGTACTCATGGTTCTAATTTATAAGACTAAATGAGGCTGTTATTATCAAAGAACCACTTAAATGATCTAAACGAACATAGTTAATGTTTTAACTTATAAGTCATTATCATATAAAGCATCAAAGGGATAAATGGTATAAATTATGGTACTAAAAATATGTTAATACTACTCCATTCCAATTATGGAGTTTCACTTCCAATCAACAAGAATGATTCATCATGAACCGATCGTGAAAATCACAAAAGAACTCGCCCAAAATAATGCAAGGAACAAAATACTAACAATTCAGGGGTAAAATGAGGTTATGAAATGACAGTATAAGATGTTATAAACATGAACATGATTCTATAAAATACTAATAACACTCTTTTAACCATTATACAGGAGGTTTAGACAATTTTGAAGTAAGACAAGCCTAAGGTAAGGGAATTCTTAACCCGGTTTTTCATTCTTTGGGTTAACCTTATACTTTATAATTTATGTGCTATTTAAATTGTTTGTGTGATGGGTTCTGTTTATACTATGTTTTTTATGTGTATTTACAGATTATATCATATTCCATCCACTCTATTAAGTCTCACTTCAATTATATGATGTTTATAAGGGCTTTTCTTCTAAAATCCTCTTTAAAATTCTATTTTATAAGATTCAAAGGCAATGTTTTTATGCTATTGTTTATGTTGTATGATTATGTTTTGGTTTTTTGGAATTGTTTATGATGAAGGGTGGGACCTATATTTCCCTCAAATGCATTGGGTATGAGTAAGTTGGAGGTCGGCCGTATGGTTACTCCAAGTGTAACTGCGATGGTTATACAAAGTAAGGTAGTCGTGAGGGTTACAGATTTTAAGGTAGCCAAGATGGTTACAAGGTTATATAATAATGACCCAAGATACCTCAATGATTATATTTATGCTTGTGTGGATCTTTTTTAAATCTCATGTTACAAAAAGTAAGTATTTATGGGTGAAAGCATGTCTTTTGAAAATGTTTTCATACGTCATGCGTATTCATGGACTAATGTGATTTTCCTTATTTTTCATACCTTATTGAGCTTTTGTGCTCATCCCAAGTTTTTAAATGATTTTTCACAGGTTAATGGATGAGTAATACAAGGATGGAAGACATGATAAATGTTGAAGAATGGTCAATGAGTCTTTTTTTATGTTTTAATGTTTTATATTCTGAGGAAAATGGAAACTGATTTTATGGTATCCACTATGTAACAATGTGTAATGTTATGAATGTTTTGTCTTAATTCTCTAAAACTCTAAACTTGAAAATATACTCAATGTAAAAGGAAGTGTTTTCTTGACTAAATTCAAGATTATGTATGAAATAAGTGCGGGTCTTTATATGAAGTCCTGGTTTCTAGGGTTTTAGATTGATGTTCTGGTTTTTCGATGTTATTGTTTAATGTGATTTTCTCCTTGAGTGATGCACATGTTCTGTGGATGTTTTGATATACTATGGATCTATGGATCATGTACATTGGTAATATGCCAGGGATGGTTTCTGACTCTTGGCTGGAAAAGGCAATAGGCATCCCATGCATCAAACTAAGCACATAGGTTTCACAACATATATGCCTACTAGTGTGTGTTTTAACTTATGAATGAGACCTTTGGGTCAATTTACACATACTTTTACTCTAATTTCAAGTTATGTGGATCTATGTTGAGTCATTTTTTTGTGAGGATAATGACATATTCATCATGCACGGGTGGTGCAGTTACCCTAGTAGGTCAATATGTCATGTGATTATTTTCTAGTGAACCCCATGTTGGATGGTGTTTCTCAGGTCTATGGTCATCAACACAAATCATTGAGTATGATGCCGATAGATACCAAGTATTTTCTTGTGAACATGACCTCCTTGGGTTATTTGAATATACAGATACCCGATGAGTTTTAATTCATATTTCTCTTCTTATTTGGTTGTGACCTCTAGGGAGTAGTTCCTTTTATGAATGCTCAGACTGGATCAGGTCCCTCGTAGGTCATGTTGTTTAGTTTTGACTCTCCTTTGTCATTGTGATCTTTACCTTCTTATGAGTGGTTTTGGATATTTTGGGCTAGGTGGTAAGACATTGATACCCGATTGTGAGTCTTTTTAGGTAGGGGTAGGTGGGAGACCTAGAGTACCTTGAATTTGACTCGAACTATTGTAGTTCAATGTCTGTTTAGTCCTAGGGAAACCTGCATGAGGTGTTGACCCATGCTTAAATCCTAGTAATGTTTTGGTAGGATGTAAGCATGGATTGGAGGGAGAAGGACACACCTTCAGTGAAATATTAGTGTACTCTTGTTAGAGATGATCATGCACTATCTTTATTCATCTTGAGTATGTTGAGAGAGCTTCGACCCTACATCGAGATCCTTTTTCTTTCTTAATGTTATTCCATGTTGAGGAGGGAACCTGTTTTGGTTTCTCTCTAGGAGTAGTGTAAAGAAAGACATATGGGGGGAGTGCACCATTGGCTGTTTGAGGTTGTTTATTCTTGTTTAGGTTAAAATTTGGTGTTTTTCATGTTCTTTTGAGATCGAAATTGTTTTTAAGACAACAATTGTTGTATTCCTATGGTGGGGAGTACCAAATTAGTTGCAGTTAAATATCTTCAGTGTAAAAGGTTTTTGTTAATGCTATAATATTGGTCGTTGGATAGTCCAGAAAAGTTGGTTGCGCATATTCTTGTATTGGGAGCATGGCTTATGGTCCTTTCATCGGGCTTCTTAAGGAAGAGAAGGTTTATGGTGGGGATTTTGTAAGAACCTGTACTTTTTCGGATAGTAGTTTTGAGAAGAAATTAGAATTTTTGATGTTGAATGCTCATGAGGGGTAAAATGGTAGTTTTACCCTATAAGTTTACCTTAGATAATTTTTATGAAAACTCTGTTGGTCCCCAAATAGGGCTCTTACCCTAGGATAAGAATATGGTGAAAATATGAGCTATTTGAATTTTAACGGAATATTTAATATTTAATATTTTTAAATTAAATATTAATTTATTCGCACAGGTTCATTTGGAAATATATTTTAAATGGAGGGTCATATTGAGATTTTTTAGGTGATTTTGAGTCTGGATTGGATAGTTCATCCTAGGCAAGGCATAAACATGATTCAGGCATTAGGGACAGCCCGAGCCCCTTTTTCTTTTCTTTCATTTCCTTTTCTTCTTTTCTTTTACTTCTTCTTCTTCTTTCCTCCTCCTCCTTGAACACATATCTTGTGTTCTCCTACATGGACGTGTCTTATGGGGGAAAAGGGATATCGATAAAGAGAGGGATATTAAAGGTAATAGGGGTACTGATTCGAAGCTCTCAGTGCGCTAAGTCGGCGTGCGACATCCGTGGATGGTGAAATCAACCAAAGCATTGGCAGTTTCCACCCGAAGGTAGGTCCATTTATGTTTTCAACATAAATCCCTATTAAAAATTTCTTTATATATTTTTTAAAGACTAATATTACTTGATTTTGGACCCATGAGGCTCGATCTGTTGTTTCGGGGGTGAAAAGACGTGTTTTTGGCATTTTGAGGGATTTCCTGTCGGGAAACCCAGGTCACACGGTGTGTGTTACAGGGGAACAGGTCACGTGTTTTTCCCATTCAGGGAAGAAGAATTTTTCTTAAGTACATGCGATGCACTTTGAGTACATGTCGTGTAGTGGTTGGTTGTGTGTCCGGTCGTGTGCAAAAAGGACACAAAATAATGGTTTTTAAGGAGTACACGCCATGTACTAGGAGTACATGCCGTGTAGTGGCACATGGGAATGTTTCTAGGTGAAAATTCACATGGGTTGATGTTTTGTGAATATTAAACTCCATGTACAGTAAATTACACTTCCTCTACTACTATACAGGCAGACCCCATGTGTTCTGGCCATGTACTTCTCCAGTTTAGTAGTTTTGGGGTATCTTGTGCCCCGGAAGTCAGAATTGGGCATATGAGTAGTCCATTATGAGTGTTTTTATGTGTAAATCAAAAACGATGACTACTATAGATATTTTTATTTCATATAAATGGTTTTTTGGTGGTTTCTCTCTAAATGGATAGGTTCTTCCTCTAGTTATCGAGTTCAGTTGTCACCAGAGAGTGAGACTTGTTGTGGATGATAGGTTGGGTGTTCAGAATAACCTTGTTGAGAACTTTAATCTGAGATAACCTATGAGATATCTCTTGTGAACTATGATTTTTAGGATATCCCCCTTGTGAGTTTCTCATTTCTGGACTATGAGGACATGAGACCGGATACCTCCAAGGATCCCCTAAGGGATGCCTTTACTTATGTGCTGACCTAGGGAGTTAATTGTAGGATCTATATCCTATTTTACTTTGAGAGAATCCATGTTGTAGGATGACTCTGTTGTTCTTCATTTAAGGATACCACATAGGATTCCTCCCTTACTCTTTTCTAAGGATCCCGTGTAGGATGCCTTCACTCATGTTTACCTGGAGGAGCCTAAGTAAGATGCCTCCTCAGTGTTTGACTTAAGGGACTTAGAGAGTTCCCATTGTTTGACCGAACCTGAGTTTTTACGTCAGGTCTCGATAGATATAGTTTTAGGGTGTCACCTAGAACATGTACCGAACTTGTAAGACCATGTGGATGTGGATGTAGTGTTGTGTTGGGAATTTGGGCCACCCTCACTAATTTTTTTATAGCTAACTTGTTTTTGTTGATACAATAGTGGTTACCAGAGGTGCTTCCTAGTGGGTGGTTGTTGATCCTGATGTGAGGTGTCTTTCTTGTTTGTTGATATTTTCGAACGTTCTCTCCTAGGATCTATCTTCTGATCCATATTATTTTTGATATTTACTATACCCATAGGTATTACTTGGGAATTAGCTATTGAGCCTTACTTGATGCATTTGATTAAGTAAATGTTTTTACCATGTGAGTTTAATTCACATTTGTTGTATTTTAAATGGAATGTGAAATGATTTAAAAGAGGTAATTAGAAATGGTCAAGCCATAGTCTTGGTTAAAAGACAAGGTTGGGATTATGTGACTAATTACATCTTGTCTACCTTAGGTGAACCATTGTCTTGGTTAAAAGGAAATGGACTAACTTAAGAGGCTAATTACATAAATTCCATGAGAGATCTGTAGTTTTGGTGGATGGGCTCACTGAGGCTTCTTTATAAATTCCCATAGAACCATGAATCCATTAAGGGATACCTAGGACGGGCTTTAGAGTTTAATTAGGTAAAGGCCATGAGTGATCCAGGATAGGGTGGTCGGGCTCATTGAGGATTATTTTGAAAATGTCGAGGGGACCTCGGATCCATTAAGGGATTCCCAGGAAGGAATTTATTGGAAAATGGAAACAATTATACATAATGAAATACATATACACCAGGCATGTAACTAATACATACTGAAATGCTGACACACTAGGATTGACCCTGATTGATTTACATGTCTACGGGTGAGGTTTTTTTATTCCTACGAGCAAGGTTTCTAAGTCTCGGTTAGATTCATGGGATTATGCTTTGTGTTTTCTGACTGGTGACCATTTACAGGATTGACCATCAGTATGTGGTATCCTTCCTTATAGGATTGACTATCAGAAAACGCTATCCTAATTTGTGATTGGAGGAGAGTACAGGTTAACCAAGGTGTAGGACGAGTACCCCCTGTGGTGACATAACTTGCTCAGAGATATAATTCCATAATTGGCCGAAGAAGGTACGTGTCGATGGGATTATAGACCTATAGATTGACTTAATTATACAAGGCTTGAGTTGCAATAATTATAGCTCAATGACCTTTCATAAGATGTCCAAGCGATCAGGATTACAGACCCAAGGATCGACTGCCGATGTGGTTTCTTGTTATTTGATTAACATACTCATGAATATTCATATTTATGTATATGTGTATAGGTATTTGGATATACATGTATACTTATATAGATATGTACCTACTCGGTGGAACTTTCCCAATTGACAATGATTATAGAACCTAAGTTCAATTGTGGTTTCATGTTTAGTTTACTTCTTTTTGTTGTGTTCTAGCTAGGCCGAGCACATTACTTTTGAATACACTTTTAGTAGCATAGTTATGGGTTGCTTTTCTGGGTGGCCTACTAAGATTATTTCTCACCCATAAACATGAAACTCGGTGTACATGTAGACCGTATTTCTTCTTTTTAGGCTGAGCGCAGGTTTCATGGTGGACAAGGATAAGCCTCGGTGTTTCATGATCAAGTAGAGCTTCTCGAGTGGTTCTACTGATTAGGTTAGTGAAGTTTGATAGTGTCTGGAGATCAGGTTTGTTGGTTGGATCAGAGTTGTAGTTGAGACTTGCAGATTACTTTCAGCTTCCTTTTTACTTATATCTGTATGTTCAGTCCAGTGGGTTACCAGTGTTGTATTGTATTTCACAGTTGTTCGGTATTTTACCTCATTTTACTATTAAATATTGTTCTACTTCAATTGTTTATTTCTTCCGCACTCTATTTACTTTCCATTGTGTATAATACTTTGTTATTTCCTCTGTTTTCTTACTTTGGTATTAGGTAATAGTCTCCCCACTATCACACCCTAGGCCCTCGCTGCTAGTCTACAGCCTCTGGCATATGAGGAGGCGTGCTTGAGGCATTGTGGTGAACCTGCTCGGCACACCAGTTTAGTGGCATTCGAGTCGGGATGTTACAAAAGCATCTTGACTATAAAAAATAGTTTTTTGAAGTTTTAATGTATAAAATAAATTTTTGATTTACTTTATTTTTGTGTTACATCGACACAGCGACGCAACGACACTATTTCTTTTAAATAAACTGATATGAAGGAACCCGTTGATATACGCATAACCCAAAATGTTACATAGAGGATATATAGATAATTACTAAAGAATTATATAAGGGGAATATGATGAGACCAAGATCATAGATTATTCTTGATTGATCACCAGTGTTAATCAACCCTCAACAAAGAATGATCAAATTCCCAGGTAGGGTATGTTATTTTAATTTCTCTTTCCATGTTCATGAATTCAATGATGAACGTAGACCATCCAAAGAATAGGTTGATCTATGGTTTGATCATTCTTGTGGTATGGTATTTGATTGTGGGATTTATGAGGTTGATTATTATATTTATTTATATTTGTTAATCATTATCAAGGGAATAGATCAAGGATAGAATGAAAAGCGGTTGAGGTTTGCTCCTCAGGTTTGTTCCTTGTGAATCTTTTCTCCCATATTTTATTATACATGTTCATCATTCTTTATAGTGTTATGAAAAAATGGTTTCTGTGCATTTTATTCAAGGTTCAATGATCCAAAATTGAATATCCAACATCATGAAGAACTAGCGGAGGGTTGATGACGACATCAACAGATGAATAGAAGCGATTCTGGATAAATATTTCTTCAATAGGTTTTCATAAAATATAGTTAAAGTTGTTTTCTGATCCAATTAAAGGCTATAAAAAGTTAGATTAAGTGTTAAACTGATTGAACAAGGGTAGATCTTGAGTTTCCCGATAATTATCCACCGTAATGGTATCCAGAGAAATTGAGGAGACGACTGGAGTGACACCAAGGATTCTGGAAAATCTTGATGAAAATGGAGTGTAACTGGGGTTACATTGAATTTGGCCCCCAATGAGAGGAATATTTGGTTTCATGAGATATTTCAATATCACACAATGTGTGACCTTTCAACTCTCCAAGTATTCCATTCTCAGAGAATTTGTGTGTAATTTGAATGTACACAGACACGGGGTTGAGTGCATAGTTTCCTACACTGTGTGTACTCTACCATGCAACTTGTCCTAGACCAAGTCGATGGACTACCCCATGTACTGGTATACTAGTATAGATACACAAGTTGACACCATTTATTGGCACTTGGCCAGAGTACAGAGTCGGACCTCTAATGGAAGGAAACAATATGTGACCCTTCTACATGACACGTTCCCATATTCTACACGACATGTTTTTAGGACGTGGTTAGTTGTACATGGGTAGTACCCGGGGTCAAGGAACACATTGTGTGACCCTAATAAACACTGGTTATACCATTCAACATGGATTTAATATCTTATCCACCATATCAGGGAAATTTTTCATTATGGTTCATTCCCTTTATCGCTCTCCTAATGGTTGGTGGATATCATTTTCTACTCATAGTAGTATTATACTTTCAGTAGGAATTCCTGGATAATGTTTTTGGAATCCACCAAGATTCTCAGTGTGGGATCCTCTATTAATCTTCATTACTTAGGTATATTCCTTGTTATTGAGGTGACTAATCATACCGTACATCAATCCTCTACATAGTGGGATAATCCAGATGGAGTTGTAAGTATCACCACATGGCCCTAGCTATGATACTCATATATTGTACCACATCTTTCTCTTCAGATCTATTAGAATACCTCAATCTAAGGATTATTACCAATATATAGTACCTCTTTAATGGATTCCACTAATGCTATCAAACATAGGAGTGTGTTCTCCTAGATGAGTGCTTAATGGAATCTTTGAATAAATCCCTAGTGTTGGTATACAGTAGTTTTGTCTTACCTTTAGACTGTGTGTCTTGGTTTTTAGTATATCTGGATATTATTATTATATGATTTGTAGATATATACTATGTAGAGTTGAATATACCTCTTTCTTTCGAAATTTCTTTATGGTTCTAGGGTGTCCTACTGAGTATTGTTATACTCACCCATTGACAGTATTTTCCAGCATGTTTCATGTCTTGTCTAAATGAGAGTCCTTTTGATGGAGTCCTAGGTGAACCAAGAATGAATGGAGATTTTTGAGATCATACAACCAAGGTGTAAATATAACTACATATAGAAATCCTAATACCTTTTTCCTATAGGTTGGAATTTTTGGTTTATAGACATTTTTTTGGGTGGTCTTTTATTCTGGACCAGTTTAATTTATTTCTCTTTACTTTTTTGTTGAACTCTCTTGTTTGGGATATAGTGGTATTCATGCATTAGGTTCTTATCAGTTTTTAAATTTAAGAATTTTGTGGTCTTAGATATGTGTGTATGCATACAAGTACATAGGAAATGCCTCCAATGTTATTGATTTTCCTACTCGGTGCTAGTAACCAGCCCCTTTCCTATTGGAGGGGTTCTTTGGGAGTCGCAGCTCAATCCCCACTAGCATGGGTCATGAAAAATAGTCCCAATATGTAAGCATGTTTTCACCAAAAAATCAACAAAAATAATGAAAAATATAAATTTAGACTATATTTTTAGAGTTTATGAGTATTTGTTTCACAAATCTTACATCTATTAGTATAACATATCACTACCATAGAATTGGTATGAATAAAGGGGGTCAATTTTGGATAAATAAGTAGATTTATAGTACGGAGGAATTGTATTAGTATAAATATGTTTGTAACTAATAAATAAAATTTTCATTACACTCAAAAGAAATTTTTATTTATGAAAGAATTATTTATAAGATATGACCAACAAGGTCACTATTCCAGATATTATATGATAACTATTCTAATATGTATTTTATTGCATGATGTATTTGATAAGAATCATAGAATATTGAGGATACCCAACTATCATAGTCAAGGTAGTTCTTATCATAAATAAAATATTATGAAATAATGAAATATATATTTGTTAATATCATACAAGATAACTAAAAATTTATAAGATAATGTTTTAAACAATTAATAAATAATGATGTCATGGAATATTGTGTGGGAGGTTTTATAAACTAGGACATAACTACAAAAATTATGCCAAAATACATGTAAATCATATTAAAACCAAAATAAGAAGAATCCAAAATCAAAATAAGAATGGTTTTTTTGGATCTTAGTAGTAAAGACTACCAACACATGGTGATAAATGATAGGAGTAAGATGATCATGACATATATAAAATCTCATTATAGAAAATTTTATAAAAGAAGTCCTGAAGATATATTTTTATTTTAAATATAAAAATAAAATATGATCCTACTTGATTGTAAACTCTCAACATTACTAATTTTAAAAAGTAACTGAAAAGTTACACAATATACTCATATAATTTTTTTCTGATATGAAGTGAATTATAGGTGATTAATTAAGGGATGGGGAGCTGGTGTGGGTTGTAATAGTTGTATATAAAGAGTATTCCATCCATCTTGGAGTGTTTGATGCACATTGAGTTTCAAAGGATATATAGATATAATCATTAGTGAAGAACAACCACAACAAAGAATAGAGTGAATCCCTAGTGTGGGGAGATATCATTAAGAGAAATTTATAATAGACAAGTTATATGGAATAAAGACAAAATTTAGAGAGGTCGTAAAAATAGAATAAGGTATAAAATCAAGATCACTATCATTTTTTATTATATAAAATTTATTTTTCAAATAGAGTGAGGATTGATATGTTCGAGAGGAAAAATATATGTACTTGAATGTTTTTTGATGAGTGTATTAAATAAGTGTGTATTTTATATTTTTTTAGGAATCTAATTATATGTAAAATAAAAAGAGAATTGTGAGTTAGTGTCATGATCTAGACAGGATATGGATATACATGTAATCTATTTTAATCACTATTATTTTATATAGTGGGTTTTTAGAAATAGACTTAGAGTTACTATCTAATGGATTATATGGATAATTAGAATAGTCTATTAATTTGAAAAAAAATGCAAACAATAAGTTTTTTTGGAAAATAATAGACTATTATTGACGATAATTAATTCCTTCTATTATCATAAAACATTTCATTTATTATCCATAAGGGGGAGAATAATATTTACATTATAAAGTGATTTTTTATTGATAAAAAACAAAAGGGTGTATATTGAATTGACCAAGTGAATGTCATAGGATGATTGTTATTTTTTATATCAACATATCTATGAGATTTAAATTCAATTTATATTGATTTTGTGACATGTGGATGATTATAATAAATGATGGTTTAATAATAAGTTGATTCATATGTACAAATTGCAAAAAGGAAATAGTTTTTTCTATCTTGGAATATGATGAACCCATTTTGTGTGTGTTGTATTTTTTTTAATGATGAATATAATATATAAGATGAGGTTCTTGTAAGTAGTTGGATATCCTAAAACACATTGGTGGGAAGAATCATCGTTTTTTCCATCCATGTGTGCTAAAGATAAATACATTGAAGAGTAGAAATAATGATGACATCACTGGTTTTGGGTAAATTTAGATGATAAATATGTCCCAACATTACTCATATTGAAAATGAATAATAAAGTTTCTATGAGAAAATTTTTAGAATCTATTAATGTAGATTTAATGGAAGAAGAACAAGTTCCATAGAGTGTTTATATTGTGGAATTATTTGTCATTACGATAGAAATAAATATCTATTTTCATCTATATGTTTTAAAAATTTAATAATAGATGAATTTATTTTAAAATGAATGGATGAGGTTTAAAGATTAATTTTAGTAGATGGATATGACTAAATAATGTTTTCACAGACTATAATTTGATTTGGTGAAGAAATCTAGATTTTTTGGGTTTAAATAGTCTCTTGGTTAAAGGTGAACTCAATATTTTTCAACCAACATTAAGGTCATCTCCAACTTATTCGAAGTTAATTTATGATTGTAGTATCTGCATCTGCTCCATTAGGTAATTTTTCCTTAGTATATGATGATCCTTTTTAAATTGTATCATGTAAATAAAGGTTAATAAAGTGATATACTTCATGTTCAACGGTAATAGAAACACACTTACCCTCATCATGGTCTATAGAAATGGAAGAGGTGCTATATGGCCTTAGGTGTAATCACTAAGACACTAAAGTATAGAAATAAATTCTAGGATCCTTAGGAACATTTTTGGGATGATTTTACCTTTTAAAAATAAAACAACCAAAACCACAAAAACAATAACCGAAAAAACATCTATATTATTATTGAGTAAAAAATAGAAGTGAGAGCATAACAAAACTAACAAACCAAACCAATGTACAAGAATAAAAAAATACAAACTCAAGAAAAAAGTCCAAAAACTCATTAGTCTAATGTGAAAATAGCTAGTAACACCTCACCTACTCCAAGCTCCAACACCACATTCCAATACATAATATTAATAAGTATCACTAATTAACTGAGATAACATTAATTTACCTATGTCTCGATACATGACATCTAAAATTTCACAATAGTTCCCAAGAAAGGGGTGAGTCTAAATGTTGTAATATTTCATGAAATTAATTCCAAACTCATTAATCTAGGACAAAACATGTTAGAATATTTTTTTAAATAGTTTAATATCAGTTTACACACTTTATAACAAATCTATAAGTGATTTCGTCCAAGGAAATACTCAAAATATGAATTAAACCATTTCTCATTTTATTTTTAATATTTTTTCCATGCTCACACAAAAAAACACACAAACACTACGGCTTGGTGTCACCAATGATAGTGTAAATTAATTTCCATACTCCATCAAATTTTAATAGTGGTACATCATAACCATTATATTTCCCAATATACTAACACCAAACCATTTATAAAAAGATCATTCCATGTAATTTAAATCAAAACATTAATTTCATCAAATAGTATCAAAAAATAATTTACATGCATTAAACCAAACATAATTTTAAAATCATAATTTTAAAATCATAATTTTAAAATTATAATCAGGGGGTTTCCACAAGCCAATAAATATTCCCTAATTCACAATGTAATACCAAAACAATATTTCCATTAAGATTTACACCAATTTATCACAACCATTTCATGAAAATAATTTAATTAAAAATCACCCTTCAATTTATAAATATGGTGGACTCAAGAGAGAAGACACATACCTCTCAGACAGTGGTCAAAATGAATAGCATTATAATAAAGCTTCAAAATCAGATCACAACCCAAGTTCACTTCATAATATCTAATAGAATTTCACCATAAATTTATTCATAATAGTTATATCTATTAATATAGGCCTAGATCTATGGTTCCAAGATAGATTAATATATAGAGAGAGAATAACCATAGGTCTATGAATAAAGAAGAACGTATGCCTATCATAGGTAGTAGAGAAAGAAAATTAGTTTCCTTATGAATCACAGTGGTAGACTAGGGTCATCTAACTTGAGGAGTTTCAAATTTTTCCATTGATATAATCTAATTCAACAAAATATTATTTTTTTAATTTATTTGTTTTGAAAAAAAAATTAGTGGTTTTGTGTGAATTATAAAACAATGAAATGAAATTAAATATAAAAATTTAACCTTACTCAAATGATCAATGCTAAAAATAATGTGTTAAGAAAGAAAGAACCTAGTCTTGAGTTTGGTTTTGGTTTTAACCATTATTCTCTTTTATTTGTTTAAAATTTTTCTTGATAACTTGGCTATCAAATTCCACCTCCTCCTATAATCAAGGTTGACAAAACACCTCAGTAAAAAAATTACATTGTCCAAAACACAACTTAGTCGAATTTAATTTCATACATTGGTCAACATAAATAAAATGTGTGAAGATATGACCAATGAAGAGAGGGAAAATAAATTAAATAAAATAATAAAAATACACTGGATTTTCACATCACGGGGGACAATATCCACCCCTCGAGCATGTCAGTCATATAAATAACAAATATAAAATAAATTTTAATAAAAAATTTATGAATACCATGACCTCACCCAGGCCAATCCACGAGTTTGACCATCATTATCAAAGGTTATAGACCAAAATGTTGGAAAGGGGGAATAAAAGAAAAGAAAAATAATAATATAAAAATAATTGAAGATATATATATATATTTAAAAATAATAACATAAAACCAACGGAAGAAATTTAAATAATAAATTAATACAATTTTAAAATAAGAAAATATTAAGTAAAAATATAAAGAAGATGAAGAATGATAAGAAAGGGAATACAAGAAGAAGAATAAAAATTGATCGATCAAATTATGTATAAGAAACACTTTAAGAAAAATAATGCATGAACTAACTTTTTAATAAAAGAAAATTTAAAATTACATGAAAGAAAATAAAGGAAAAAATAAATTATAATGGAAGCATTGAGATGTGGGGCCTATCCCTATAGTTGTTTTTTCATACTCCCCTTTCTTCTAGGGAAGTTTCTCCTTATATTGGCCAAGGGGGTACCATCTTTCAATATTAAAATTCAAGATGTTCCAAATCTCCCTTTACGATCTCCTCTAGACCTATGAGGTTTGTATTTTGGAATGGAAAACACCCATGGTTTTTGGGAGATTTAAAATCTCCCATAGATAAGAATTTTGTATGGTCCCTATCATCATACACATAGAGTGAGTGGAGGGTGTGGATGTTTTGATAGTGGAGTAGAAAACATGGATGTGAGATAGTGCATCTCTTGGAAAGTTGCACATGAAACCACCTTCATACGACCTCTAATGTGTCAAGTTTAAGATCTGAATAATCTTCATGGAGCTCGTATGAGTGATCATGTATTATCCACAATAGTCCAAATTGAGGACAAAGATGGATGAGCTCAAGGAAAGATCCTTTGAAGTCATCCAGGGATTTTCCAGTTATAGTAGGGGTGGTGGCCCTAAACTAGATGTGGTAGCATGGATAATGAGGGAGGTGTAGTGTTTTTAATGATTATCTAGGAACATTCATCACACAAACACACCATTCTATTATGTGATGAAGAGTAACTCAAAACCTGTTTCCCACATCGAATCGCTACACTTGAGGTGCTCCCGCTTATAATAAAATTACTCAGTTATTAGCTCTGAATCCTATGATAGGGAGGGATCCTAGATAATAGTTTCACAAAAACATATATGGAATGCACCATATGTGTCATGTATGGATTTTTCCCACCTCTACTCCCTGAGGGATTCACCACCCATAGGCCACCTATGCACAGACCACATGCTCTCGTGTATCTGTAATACCCCAAGATTTTTTGAAATAGATTCTTTTTAATTTATTTGATGTATTGTGTTGTATTATACAACATGATTATATTTCATTATACACAACACCGTATTTTCTTGCAGCATACGCAACACTATTCTTGGCTTGTGTTACACATAATTTCATGTTCTTTTGATAGAATTCATTTCACGTGATAGTGAGTATAGATTTTGTTTAGTGTATAAAAGAACTATGTTTGGATTATGTTATATGCAACACCAAAGGAAGCATGAACTACATGCAACATTGACATGTCTTGGGTTACACCCAAGAGAAACCATTCTCGATAGCTTGCTTTGTATGCAATACCGAGTTTCACTAAACAAAATTATATTATTAAAATATTATTATTTAATGGGATATAAAATAGCCATTATGAATATTATAAACCAAATTTTTAATTTCTTAACATTATCATTTATATTATTTATTTTATAGAATATGATATATGAACAAATTCAATTTATCAAATAAAAGAAGTATTTTTTCCAAAAAATGTATTTTTGCCACCTTTTGATGGCGTACCCATTTTAAATCAGGTTTTTGACCCATTTATAAGTTCAATTTGACAAAATAAACTTATTATTTAGAATCAAGATATTAAATTTTACTTTGTATGATTTTTTTATATTTTTCTAAAAAATTTCATCATTTTATGAATAGTAAAAATATGCTAAATTTTAATTGAAATCAACTTTTTTCATCGAAATAATTTATATGGTTAAATTATATTATTGAATGGTTAAAAATTATAAATAAAATATATATTTTTTATTTAATACAATGTAAGTAATTTTAATTAATTTTACATTTCATTCAAATGTAATAATATTTCAATATTTTTCAATGTTTTAACTTTTAAACAAAAAACCCCATTTTTCATTCCAACAACGAGCTTAATTTTAAATTAATTACTGAAACTTATGTGTTTTTATTTTAAAAAATAATAATTCTATATTTTTAATCAAAGTGTCTAAATTATGTTAATAGGATACTATTATTTTTTTGATATTATGAATATTTACAACGATAATTTTTATTTAACGGAGTTAAGGGTAAATCAGGTAAATTAGTGTAACAAATAATATTATAAGGAAAATACAATTATCAAAAAACCTGAAAAATAATATTGGATAAATAAAATTATAACCTTAACATATTAGGTTCGAAACTAATTCATTTAATGTCCACTTTACAATGAAAAAGACTTAGATATTAATAAAACCAATGAAAATGACAAAATGTCAAACACAGATTTCTTATAAGTACAATAATTTTAATATTGTGATTACCAAGTGATATCTTTGAAAATAAATAGTCCATAGAAATATAAAATAATTAACTACATCATGGTAATTTATTTTTAATTTTTAAGAAATAAATGTTTACTTTAATGTCTTATTCTTTGATGATGTAAAAATTAATTAATTGAAGAGAAATCAATGATTTTTTATTTACTAAAATCTTAATAATTATAAAAATGTCTGAAAACATGACCAAATATTATTGGTCTCGTATATCTCCACCATAATCATCCATATGTCATACTAGTGACCATTTTGAGCATTATATAATAGATTATGACCATTATATGATTTTATTTAAAGTAATGATAATGTTGTCACATTCATACTTTAATAAGTATAACATTTTTAATGTTTGAATTTTTAGAAGATAAATTTTACTATATATATTATCATTAATGATATTAAATTTATATTCATTATTGTATTTTATTTTTAATTTTTACTCAAAAAATAAGTATATGAAATAATTACCCAAAATCATTGTTGTATTTATTTTTATAATGAATATTTCAAAAAAAATGTTATTAAAATATTAAAATAAATATAATTCTAGATAATTAATTTATCTAATGAATTTTATATATGCCCTTGACTCATTAGGGATATATTAATTTTTTTCGAGTATAAATCCTTATCTTGATATTTATAAAAATTCATGAAATGAATATTTTCAAATTTGACATAATTGATATTTTGTTAAAATAATGTTTTATAAAATTATTTAGAAATCATAAAATAATTTTAAAAAAATATAATAATTATTATATGGTCTAAAATGATCTAAATTATTAATTTATGGTATAATTGAAATCAAATAAGTAAATATTTAACACTTTTAATATTAAAACATTTGTTATCTTAATTAAAATTAAATAGAATAACTAATTGTTAATTAAAATTATAATGTTTAAATTGACATAAAAACATGTATAAATTTTATTGCTTGATGAGATTTAAATCTTATCATATCTTAGCTTCAAAAATATCTCATTTTTTAGGTATTTGAATTGATTTTGGAATTAGTATAAATTAATAGATTTAGAAAATTGAAAAGTTTCCTTCACCCCAATTATAAAAGGACATCTCCTCCCCCATTTCTCCACAACGCATTATTCCTTAAAGTGCTTCCATATCCTACCCATTTTCTCTTATAAACCTCAATAATTATAAGAGGTGATCTCCTCTACTGATTCTTTCATATTTATTTCTTCCTCTATATCTAATTCATGAGTTTATTCATTATGGAATAATAACTCCAATGGAACTTTTTTACTTAGATATTATTATAATTATGAAACAACTATATTCCACTTTCTATCAATCCTATGAAAAATGAAATCACCATATGTGCGTATGTACGGCTTAACTTCTCTACACCATGGTGTAATTTTTTTTCACCACCACATTACATGGACTGGATTCAAAATTGATGTAATAACTATATATTATTATTATAAAATTATATTTATTCTCAAATATAGTACACCATGTAATTAAATACCATTCAATAATTATGGTAATGATATCATCACTCGTGTGTATGTACGACCTACTGTCTCCACGATGTGATGTGATTTGTTCTAAATGATAACCATTAAAGAATAATTTTAAAAATGAACAGAATAAATAAATATGGTATTTATTATATTAATATAATTTTATAATGATATAAATATGACCTAATAAGGATAACTAGAACATATTCAACAAAACATGCATATGATTATAATGTAGTTAAAACCCAAATAACAAGTAACAATGAACTATTACAAGAAAAAAAAGAATAATATGGTCATATATGACATCATAAAAATGACCATGATTTTAGATTAAGTCAATAACATTATTTAAATAATTATATAGGAAGTTCAGATACATAAGAAGCTTATCGGACCTAAGGTAAGGAATTATTTTGTCACACTTTTATTTCTGACGGGCATATTCCTTATACACCATCTAATTATTTTGTCTGTTGTTTATGTTACCCATGAATGTTATTATTATTATTATTATTATGAAGGTTATGATATTAAAATATGAATATAACTTTATTTATTTTATATTATTTGACTGATTATAATTTGGTAAGGGATAATTTTGTAATATCATTTTTACCCGATATTGATTATACCTATATATTTACTAGGTATATAATTATCATCCATATCCATGTTTTCTAATAAATTTTCATGAAATGTTTACTATTATAATAGGTATTTTTAAATTAATTTTTACCCATTTTTACTTTAACTACATGTTACGGAAGTAATCTTTCATTTTTTTTCCTTACAAGGTACTTTTTGACTTTTCCGAAAAAAGTTCGAGGATAATGTTTTTTAACTTATACAGAATGAATGGTTTTTTAAGTCTACATAATGACTTATTTTAATGAATCTTCCTCTACATGATTTCAAGTTTATTGTAAACTAAATTGTTTTATTTTAAATTTATGTGGAATTTTGAGAAAACAAAGCATTTTTTAAGAAGAAATGATATTTTCCTCAGGAATTAAGCTCTAGTGTTTTATCAAAATTATTTTCCTTTTAAGAGAATATAGGATTATGTTTCTATCCCTATTATTAATTTTATTTTTTTGTGATTATGTAGTTTTATTTTTATAATATCCATTTTTTTATATGGTTTATGTTATGATGTAATGATGTTTAAGAAATCCATTTTATTTCTCAGGTTGTGCTATGATGAATGGTTAATGTTTTGTGGCACATGTAAAATGATTTAATTATTAGATGTGTGAGACCTATATATACCACCAATGCATTGGGTATTGATTGATATATCATGAGATTGAAATGATTGGAACATCACGTAAATTCAGTTCTGTAATACATGGCTAGAATAGAAAGAAAATCTGGTTCAGTAATAAATGATTGGAACGACAAGTAAATACAGTTCAGTAATACAAGGATAGAATGACAAGTAAATTAGGTTCAGTAATATATGGATAGAACAAAACGTAAACCTGGTTAAGTAATGGACATTATCCACTATGATGGTCTTGGAAGCAATGCCTTTACTTCTATGAAAATCATATTAAGTTCTAATTTATTTTCCACAATTCCATATTTTATCTCAATGCTATTTTATAATGGTTAATTTTCATATATTATCTATGCCTTATGAACTGCCAAGATTTATTTCATGAGTCATGATTTTGATATTTAAACTTTATGTTCATGTTTTTACATTATTCTTTTTATGGTTTGTTTTAAATAATCAATTTTTACCCTTACTGAGAATTTAATCTCACCTTTATTATGTTTTCTTTTCCCTAGGATATAATGAATTGTTTTTGGTAGGAAAAAAGGGGGAGATATTTATAGGAGATATTGAAGATATTTCACCAAGTTAGAATATTATTTTCCAAGTTTCCAATGACACTAAACTAATACGGTATTTGGGTGTTTGTTAATGTCATGTATTAAGTAATCCACAAAATAAATATAATGTCCACATACGTCATTCTTGGGTAATTATATTTGTTATCAGAGTGAAGGATTAATCAACCTTTGGAAACTAAGATGAAAAAACTTCATTGATATCCCTAAAGATATTTCTAAGGATGTATCTTGTGATTTATTAAGGATAAGTCATGTATAGGTTACAATCCAAGGTTTTTTTTATAATCATTACTAACATAGTGTTAAAACAAAGATATCATAGATTGAAATTTTATAAGTAATTTTCCATACTTATGTGTTTCAAATCTATGATATGTATTTCTCAA
Organism: Viscum album; assembly: GCA_963277665.1. Lineage (NCBI taxonomy): Eukaryota > Viridiplantae > Streptophyta > Magnoliopsida > Santalales > Viscaceae > Viscum > Viscum album. The sequence goes on along the minus strand of OY728153.1, from coordinate 413,390,520 downwards.
AATTTTCTTTCTGGTCTTAGTCAATAGTAAGAACTACATAGGACATGGTTAACCATTGAATGTTTAAGATATAGAAATTATGGGAATAATGAAGATCTATTTCTTATGTTGAAACATCCTGATGACGATTGTACATGTATTGGTCATACTACTGAGGATAAAGTTATTTTAAACGAAATGTGAATGGTATGTGATGTTATTCCAATATTTATTATATAAAAACTAAGAATCTTGAGGTTAAGAAACCATAATACATTATTCATCTTTTAGGAAAGACAAAGATGATGGATCCTGAGTAATGGTTTAAGAATAAACATGTATCATTAAGGTGTATATGTTTTAGAATTCAAAGATTATGTTATATGAATCATGAAATATATATGTTTTTTAAGTATAAGTGTATAATTAAGGATTATAAAGAATATTTTTAATACCTATAAAGAGATAGAAAACTGATTTAAGGGTAAGGTGATATATTTGGGGAACTCGTGATTAAGGGGAAGATAACCCTTAATATGTTCATTATATTAAGATAATGATGCTTGGATAAAGATATGTTTGATTTGAATAAGTAAATTAGATGATTCTAGTTTCCCGAGATATAATTTTGGAGTTATTGAAAAGAGGGTTATATTATCTTGGATCAAGTATATAATGTTTTGGGACATAAGAAAATATATCCAATAAGTTTTTGAAAAGGAAACATGCATGATTTCAATAAAGATATATGATAATTTAGGTTGTTACCAATAATAACTAGAATACATGATGAAGGTGTTCACATTTTTAGAATGTGTCTAACGATAGATATCTTATGATATATTGGGAATAAATTTTTAGATGATTTTTTCAACCATTTTCTGTAGTTTTGGATTTTTTTATTTCATAAGGATTATAAGGTTATCATTTTTTTTGACAGTTTATGTAACGCCCCGAGATTTTATGAGAATTATTCTTTTTAATTTCTTTTATGTCTTTTGTTGTATGCTTCACCAATATTATCTTGCGCTATACGCAACACCGTATTAGCTTGTAGTATACACAACACTATTCTTGTCTTGTGATGCACACAATTTCAAGTTCTTTTGAATAAAATTCATTTTACAAAACACCAAGTATAAATTTTGATCAATGTATAACTGAAATATATTTTGAGTATGTTACATGCAACACAAAAATAATCTTTCCCTACATGCAACCCTGACTTGGCTTGCATTACACACAAGAGCAACCTTCCTCGATAGCTTGCGTTATACGCAATACCGACTTTCACTAAATAATGATATATTATTATAATATTATGAACTATCCATTATGAATAGTATTAACCAAATTTTGAATTTTATAACATTATAATTAATTTTACACATTTTCTATAATGAGATATGAAAACAAAATCAATTTTTCGATAAAAGAAGTATATTTTCAAAAAATGCAGGTTTACCACCTTTTGATGGCGCACCCAAATTAAATAAAGTTTTTGCCATGTTTATAAGTTAAATTAGACAAAAAAACTTACTAATTTCAATAAGTATATAAAAATTTACTTTGGATAAATTTTTTATATTTTTTCTGTTAACTTTCATATTTTGATGAATAATAAAAATACGCTAAATTTGAATTTAAAAAAACGTTTTTCATCAAGATAATTTATATGGTTAAATTATAATGTTGAATGGTTTTAAGGTATAAATAGAATATATTTTTACCATTTATATATGTAAAGTCATTTCCATTAATCTTACATTGAATTCATAGGTAAAAACATTTCAATCGTTGACAATGTTTTAACTTTTAAAACTCGTTTTCTTAACAACGGGGTTAATTTTAAATTAATTACTGCAACTTATGTGTTTTGAATTTTGAAAAATGGATTCCATATTTGGATTTAGTGGGTTCAAATTATTTTAATAGGTTACTTTTGTTTTTGATATTATGAATAGTAACTACGTTAATTTTTATTTACTACAGTTGAAGGAAAATCGTGTAATTAAGGGTAAAAATAAGATTATAAAATTACCCTAACACCTGACAAAATTCTATTGGATGAATAAAAGTATACCAATATAACCTAAGTGTCGGAATAGATTCATTTAATTGACTTTTGACCATGAAAATGATATAATTATTATTAAAACCAAAGAAAGTTACAACATGTCACTCTCTTATATCATATAAGTGTAATAATTTTAATTTAGTGATAAACTTCATAAAACATTGAACATGAATAATATAAAGAAATATACTAAAATTATATACATCATTTGAATTTATTTATAATTTTTATGGGTTAAATAATTATCATTAATTATTACACAATAGTGATGTTGAAATTTTTTTATTAATTGAAATATCAAATAAATAGTTTTAAAATATTAAAATAAAGATTATATGAACTATTTAATGTTCTCCATGAAATTTATATACAAGTATGACATGTTATTAATCTATTAAATCTTTTATTCTGAACATATCTTCTGTGTGGAATTTATTTAAATTCAAATAAATGAATAATGTTAAAATTGACACTATTGTTATTTTATAAAAATAACATATTATAAAATTGTTTAAAAATAAAAAAAATATTTAAAAATTATAAATTGAAATTTATATGGTCTAAAATGTCATAAATTATACAATTATGGACAATTAAAAACACATAAGTAATTATTTATAACAATTTAAAATTTAGAATATTATTACCTCAAATAAAATTAAATAGATTAATAAGGATAAATTGAGTTGATAAGGTTTAAATTAAATTCCCAAAATGTATAAATTTTATTGGTTGATGATATTACAACCCTATAACATCTAATATTTAGATTTGATTCATTTATGGAGGTTTTTAAGTGAGGTTTGAGTTTATAATGAATTAATATTTTAGAGGTTTCTAAAATTGCCCTCTCTTCTCTTATAAAATGGCACCTCCTCCCTCTCCATCTCACACCACTTTGAGCCTTCATGCTCTGCCAAAACCTAAAAAATTATATTCTCTACATCCCTAGAAACATAATATAGGTCATGTTATTCTCAAAAGACCAACTGTAGTTCCTTATAAGAAAGTTCAAAGGAAGTGTGTCAAAGAAGAGGTAATCTCTTCTACCGATTATTTCAAATTTATTTCTTCTTCTACTTCCTCTTATTTATTTGTTTCATTATAAAGTAACAAAATAAGTATCTATAATATATTGATATGTTATTATAAATATGAAAAAACCCCATTTCACCTTCTATCCATCCTATGGAAAATGAAATCACCACGCATGCGTACGTATGGAATACCGTCTCCACGCCGTGGTGTAATCTGTTTTTCCACCACTACATTAATTGGATGGGTATAATGGTGGAAATAATAACTATATATTATTATTATAACATGATACTAATTTTTCCATATTATATCATCCACTAAAATTCCATTCAATAATTATGGGAATGATATCATCGCTCATGCGTTCGTACAGATTATCGTCTCCACGATGCGATGTGATTCATTCTCTATGTTAACCATTCAAGAATGATTATAAAGTATATATAATAAGTAATAATTAAATATATGACATAATAATTCTATTGGATTTATGTATATATATTTCATTTACTCCCATTCAATTTAATAAGGAAACGAAAATAGCGTTCATGCGTACGTACGACCTACCGTCTCCATAAACGGTGTATTTCATTCAATTTATCGATCTATTATATATATATATTCCAAATATATATTATATATAAATCATGTTTTATATTATGGAATTAATTAATCATGATATAATTAATCATATGAATACTTACAAGTTAAAACACGTACGATAAATGAAACGATTTTACCCAAAACGCTACTTTAACATAGAATTGACAAATAAATGGGTAAAATAAAGTGATAAGTGAATCATATATGATATCATAAATATTATTATGGTTTTTTTACAAGTTAATATTATGTTTAAACCCACTATACAAGTGTCTCGGACACATACATAAGAAATTGGACCTAAGGTATGGGATAATTATTCCAGTCTCATTCATATCTGAGATTGTTTATTCATAAGTATTTACTGGGGTTATTGTTATCATCCATGCATATGTTTTCTAAAAGTGTTTTCATGTATGTTTAATTTCCTTTTTACCCATTTTTTACTTTTACCACATTTTATGGAATGAATCATTATTTTGTTTACCATACGAGAAACTTTTTTTCTTTTTCCACAAAAGTACGAGAAGAATGTTTTTTTAACTTATACGGAGTGAATGAATTTTTATGATTCCATAGAACATTATTTCCATGAGGATTCCTTTACAAGTTTTCAATTTTATTTTCAATTAACTTCATTTAGTTTAAATTTATATGACATGTTGAGAAAGGAAAAATGTATTTGAAGTAGAAATGATATTTTCCTCAAGAATGGAGTTCAAGTGTTTTATCGAAATTATTTTCCATATAATATAATATAGGGTTCTGTTTCTATCCCTATTATTACATTTCTTTTCTTATGTTATGACGGAATTATTTTTATTAAGTCCTTTTATCTTATAAGGATTATGTTATGATGGCATGATGTTTAAGAATCCCGTTTTTATTACATGGATTAAGTTATGATCATGATTTATGATTTTGTGGAACACATAAGAATGGTTTCATTATAAGATGGGTGGGAAATATATCTACCTCCAGTGCGTTGGGTAAAGATTTATATCTCATGATATAGACATGGTTGTAATGACAAGTAAATCTAGTTCAGTAATACAGGGCTGGAATGACAAGTAAACCCGGTTCAGTAATGGAATTTGTCCACCATAATAGTCTTGGAAGGAATGCCTTGGCTACAATAGAAATCATATCATGTGATTAATGGTTTAACACAATTACATGTTTTATTCCCATGATATTTTATCAGGATTGATGTTCTTTTATGATCTATGCCTTATGTACTACCAAGATTTATTTCCCAACTCAAGATTTTGATGTTTAAATTTTATGTTCATGGTTTTAAGTTCAAATGAATATGGTTTGTTTTATTTTCTCCATGCTTACCTTTTCGGAGCTTTTGATCTCACCCTTTATATTTTTTATTTTCCCTACGATGTAAATAAAGGTTTTAGGTAAGGAAAAAAAGGGAATATATTTATGGGATATGTTGAAGATCTTTTATAATGATTAGAATAGTATGTTCCAAGTTTCCAAAGACACTAAACTATTATTGTACTTGGGTGTCTGTTTTTGTTATGTATTATGTATTCTGCAAAAGTAATGTACCTTCCATGTATTTCATGATTCGGGTCATTATAGTTTAAACATTAGATAAATTTGTTAGAATAAAGTATTATATCACCATATATGGACTTATGCATGTTTGATAACTTGTGATATTTTTTTGATAAAGACAGATAGAATGAACTATCATTCAATTTATGGATCACATGATCTACTAACACTTTAATAATGAAAAATTAAACTTCATTTATTTAAATAAGTGATGAATTATAAATTGTTCCGGGAATGGACAATGGTGAGATTATACTGAAATCAAGTAAGTAATTGTACTCATGGAAAAAATCATCAACTTTAGAAAAATTATTTTGATACCAAAAAGGTTATCCTATTACCTTTTATCTGATGAATCATATGGTCCCTTAAATCATTTTAGATTTATGGATTTATGGTACTTAACTATCTCCAAACCTTATTCACGATCACTATCCATCAGAACTTGATGGTTATATTTTCCTTCCATATCCATGTTTTCTCTTCCCACCTATGTTCTCATATGTGGAAACCTGTTGACTGTTTACTTTGGGTAACCGTTATGTTTCTAACTTTCCTTTTTAAAATGATGTTTTAGTATCCCTTTTTACGATTTAGGTTTCAATGAAAGAAACATTCATGTTGAAAACCATTTATAACCTTGACAAATTTTGAGGGAGAAATTCATTTTAAGGGGGGTTGAATGTAACACCCCAGTATTTTATGAAATATATTCTATTTAATTTATTTGATGTCTTTTATTTTACAGAGCAGCAATATTATCTTGTGTGATACAAAACACTGTATTATCTTGAAATATACACAACACTATTCTTGGTTTGTGTTACACACAATGTTATGTTCTTTTGATAGAATTCATTTCATGCAATAGTGAGTATAGATTTTGTTCAATGTAAAAATAACTATGTTTGGATTATGTTATACACAACACCAAATTAATGCTACACTATATGAAAAACTGACTTGGCTTGCATTATACAGAAGAGTGACCTTCCTTGATAGCTTGCATTGTATGCAATACCGAGTTTCACTAAACAATAGTATATTATTAAAATATTATTATTTCATGGGATATAAACTAGCTATTATGAATAGTATTAACCACATATTTTATTTTTAACATTAACATTCATCTTAGGTATTTTCTATAACATGATATAAGATCAAATTTGATTTTTTAGATAAAAGAATTATATTTCCAAAAAATGCAGTTTTTTCAACTTTTGATGGGGCACCCATTTTAAATTAATTTTTTTGACTTATTTATAAGTTAAATTTTACAAAGTAAACTTTATATTTGGATACGGGATATAAAATTTTACATTGGATGACTTTTGGAAATTTTTATGATAACTTTCAAATAATTAGGAATAATAAAAATATGCTAAATTTTAATTGAAAACAAATTTTTTCAATGAAATAATTTATGTGGTTAAATTTTATTATTTAATGGTTTAAAAGTATAAATATATTATATTATTATAATTTAATACAATTTAATTAATTTTAATTAATTTTATATTGAATTTATATGTAAAAATATTTTAATCTTTTGCAATGTTTTATCTTTTAAACAAAAAACCTTTTTTTTTAATTCCGATAATGGGTTAAATTTTAAATTAATTACTGGAACTTATGTATTTTGAATTTTTAAAAAATGGATTCTATATTTGAAATAAATGGGTCCAAATTATTTTAATAGGTTACTTTTTTTGATATTATGAATAGTAACTGTGGTAAATTTTATTTAACACGGTCAATGGTAAATTGGGTAAATTAGTGTAACAAATAATATTATAAGGAAAATACAATAATCCAAAAACCTGAAAAAAAAACCTATATTATGAATAAAATTCTACCATTAACATATTAGGTTTGAAACTAAGTCATTTAATGTCCACTTTACTACGAAAATGATATAGATATTAATAAAACCAATGAAAGTAACAAAATGTCAAACACACATTTCATATAAGTATAATAATTTTAATATTGGGATAATTAGGAGATATCTTCAAAATTAAATACTCCATGGAAATATAAAATAATTACCTACATCATTAAAATTTATTTTTAATTTTTAAAAAATAAATAATTACCTTAAATTATTATTCTTTGTTGATGTAAAAATTAATTAATAGATGAGAAATAAATGAAACAATTTTTATTAAAATCCTAATAACCATAAAAATGTCCAAAAATATGACCAAATCTCATTGGTCTAGTATATCTCGACCATAATCACCCAGAGGTACAACTATTTATCATTTGGATCCTTATATAATATATTATGACCTTTATATTATTTTATTTAAAGTAATGTTAAATTTTTCACAATCATACTTTAATAAGTATAACATTTTTAATGATTAATTTTATAGAATATAAATTCAAATACATATATTATCATGAAATATATTAATTTTTTTTAATTATAGTATTTTATTTTTAATTTTTATTTAAATTAAATAGAATAACTAATTGTTAATTAAAATTATAATGTTTAAATTGAAATCAAAAATTCATAAATTTTACTGGTTGATGATATTTCAATCTTATCAAATCTTATCATTGAATATATCTCATTTTGAGTAATTTGAAATGATTTTCAAATTATTATAAATTAATAGTTTTAGAAATTCAAAAAATATCCCTCACCCCAATTATAAAAGGACACCTCCTCCCCCACTTCTCCACGACACATTAAGTCTTAAAGTTCTTTTATCCCCCAACTATTTCTCTTCTCAATCTCAATAATTACAATCTATAGGTTTTGGTATTCTCAAAAGGTCATCTCTAGTTCCATTATAGGAGGTAATCTCCTATAATGATTATTGCATATTTCATTCCTCTTCTACATCCACTTCATGAGTTGTTTTATTATATAATAATAACTCCAATAGAAATTATATACTAATATTTTATTATAATTATGTTACAACCATATTACACTTTCTATTCATCCTAAGAAAAATAAAAACATCAAGCATGCATACGTACAACTAACCGCCTCCACCTCATGCTGTAATATATTTTTCACCACAACCTTGGATGGATGTAATAAATATATATTTTTATTATAAAATTATATTTATTCTGATATATAGTACACCATGTAATTTAATACCATTCAATAATTATGGGAATGATATTGTTGCTCATGCGTACGTATGACCTACCGTCTCCACGATGCGATGTGATTAGTTCTATAAGATGATCATTCAAGAATGATTATATAAATGAATAGAGTGAATAAATATAGTATTTATTATCTTAATATCATTTTATAAGGATATAAATATGACCTTAGAAGGATAGCCAGAACTTATTCGACAAAACATGCATACGATCATAAAGTAGTTAAAACCTAAATAACGAGTAACAACGAACTATTACAAGAAAGATATGGAGAATGTGATCATATATTACTTAATAAAAATTACCATGATTATATAATAATTCAATAACATTATTTATATCATTATACATGAGGTTTGGATACATACGATGCATATCAGACCAAAGGTAAGGGATAATTTGTCTCACTTTTATTTCTCTAGGACTTATGCATTATACACCATCTAATTCATTTTCATGGAATTTATGTTACCCATTAATGTTTTTATTATTATTATTATGAAGTTTATTATATTTACATATAAATATAACTTTATTTATTTTATATGATTTGACTGATTATTAATTGGTAAGGAATAATTTTTCAATTTAATTTTTATCTGAGATTATTTATACATATGTATTTAATGGGGATATATTTATCATCCATATCCATGTTTTCTAAAAATGTTTTATTGAAATTTTTAATATTATTATTTGTATTTTTAAAGTCATTTTTACCCATTTTTGACTTTCACTACATGGTATGGAAGGAATCTTTCTTTGTTTACCAGACAAGGTACTTTTGGACTTTTTTGACAAAAGTGCGAGAGGAATGTTTTTTAACTTGTATAGCATGAATGGTTTTTACGTCTCCATATTGAATTATTTCCATGAAGATTCCTCTAAATGATTTCAAGTTTGTTTTCCACAAAATTATTTTCTTTTAAAATGTTTGGAATTTTGAGAAAAGAAAATTTTTTTGACGAAGAAAGGATATATTATTCAAGAATGAAGCTCATGTGTTTTATCAAAATTATTTTCCATCTAAGATGATATAGGGTTATGTTTCTATCTCTATCATTACTTTTATTTTACTATGATTATAATAGAATTATTTTTTTGAGATCCATTTATTTTATACGGATTATATTATGATGGAATGATGTTTAAGAAACCCATTTTATTTCTCGGCCAATGATCTGATGAATGATTTATGTTTTTGTGGAAAATGTAAGAATGATTTCATTATAATATGTGCTAGACCTAAATCTCTCTCCAATTTATTAGGTAATAATTTATATCTCATGATATTGACATGACTGGAACGACAAGAAAATCTAGTTTAGTAATACAAGGCTGGAACAGAAAGAAAATTTGGTTCAGTAATACATGACTAGAATGACAATTAAATCAAGTTTAGTAATACATGGCTGGAATGGTAAGTAAATACACTTTAGTAATACATGGTCTGAATGGCATGTAAACCCAATTCAGTAATGTAATTTTTCCACTATTATGGTCCTGGTAGCAATACAATGGCTACTATAGAAATCATATTATGTGCTTATTTATTTTCCACAATCCCATATTATATGTCAATGCTATTTTATCATGGTTAATATTCCTTTATGATCTATTCATTATGAAATTCGATAATTTATTTCATGACTCGTTATTTTGATATTTAAACATTATGTTCATGTTTTTACATTCTTCTAGTTATGGTTTGTTTTATGTTCTCAATGATTACCCTTACTGATCATTTGAGCTCACCCTTTTTATGTTTTCATTTCCTCATGATATAATGAATGGTTTTTTGTAGGAAAACAAAAATGGGAAGATATTTATGGGATATATTTATTATCTTTCACTGAGTTATAAGATTATGTTCCTAGTTTCCAATATCACTAAACTAATATGGGATTTTGGAGTCTGTTAGTGTCATGCATTAATTATTTAGTAAAAGAAATGTAATGTACATATACATCAAGAATTAGTCATTATTTTATATTTGGATCAAGATATCTCTCTTAGGTGTCTTGACCTGTTATCCCTCTTAGGATTAGCTATATGGAGAGCTTCCTTATTGACGGTTGTCCATCTTGTTGGCCTCTTATTTTTGTAAACGCCTGAAAACTAAGTAGTTTCAAATTAATTAAGTAAAATTCATCACATTACATAATTAAATTACATATTTGAAAATAATATTCATTTATTCATTTAAACCCCATTTTAATTACATATTCACAATTTCCCACAATTTAGTAAATAAATTTATTATTTGGGAATATCCATTTAAATTTATCAAAAAATTGAAAATTGTTTAAAAGTATTGATCTAAATTCAGTGTGTCAATTACCCCCACATGTAACATTTTCTTATCCTCAAGTATAAAATATAAACATTATAAATCAGAGGGAACCAATGTAATAATTTTAAAATTTACAAATCAATAAAATTAAACAATTATCAATGCTAAATAATCAATTTAATTTTTCATTTTTTAAAGAAATAATCAACTAAAGTATTTTTCATTTCCCCTATTTAAAATTATGTAAATTCTTCATTTATCTATCATGTTCCACAATTAATTATTATTAAGTACTCAAAATCAAGATCTTCCTCACAATGGATTCATTCCTTTAATCACTCATGATACAGTTCAATTGGATTTATGTTAATTTCATGGGAACATTCTCTTTATCCAAAATCATTTAATGGAACTAAATTATCCACATTTTAATGAAAAAAAAGAATAAAAAATTATGTGAAATATAAATAATTTTTCAAATGAATCTGAGTCTTGATGTTGGTAGTAATTAATTTTTTAAAAATTAATGCTCATGGATTAGGATTATATCTTGAATCATTAATAATTATATCAGAATTAAAATTATACTAAAATTTTCCCATTCAAATTTTTACAACTCCCACCCTCCCCAAACTCATATTAAGTTTATGATCAAATTAAATCATAATTAATGATTTTTTTACCCTCTTGATTTTTCCCTACTTCTATAATCTCTTTTTTTCTTTTCATGGTACTTTTTCATTTTTTTAATATTATTTTTAGAATATACCTTAAATCCACCACCAAAGTAGATATGGTAATAGTCATTGGTCCAATGATAGTTTGTTTTTGTTCTTCTAAGTCACATCCAATTATTTTCATTTATTTGGTTCTTTTTTTAATTTTCTATTTTTTCAATAGGGGAAAAAATTAATGAGTAAACTAAATATACACCTCTCACAATCCATAAATGTTTCACCCTCAAAATTTTTCCGTATAATTAATTTCATCCCTTTAATCATGAATCCACTCACCCCTACACCTAAACGTTAAAATATCATTATAATACAATGAGGATGGTAGGAATTGATAAAAATGGATTCGAATATGGATTCTTCCTTATAGAGGAATTCATGGATTCATTGGGATTACCAAATATTTATGTAAAAATGGTCTCAAGGATAAAGGATTTTCAAAAGATGCCTCAATAATTTTAAATCTATTTTTCCACAACCATATCTTTTCTATGTTTCAGTATAAGTTATAATAGGTGTCATTCCCCATGATCACTCATGAAATATCCTCCAGAATAAATTAGAATTACTTATTCTAGAAATCCTATCAAGAATGTAAATTTTATATTTTAAAGTCACACAAGGAATGACTAATAAAAAAAATCAATTCACATGGTATCATTAAATTCAAATAATGAAAATTTATGGGTAAATTTCTTTTAAAAGAATCATCTTACTCCCTTAAATCATAATTTGGTAGTTTAATATCCATAATTCACATTGATACTTCATTTCTCCATTTTAATCATTCAATTTCTTTGACATTGAAATATAAAACTTGGAATCAGATAATGCCTATGAAACTCATGTATCCAACATAAGTGAGGTAAATCATAAATTTAGCCATGATCATGGAATTTCTTTTTTTAAGATATATTTTTTTTTGGAAAAAAATCATGGATTTTGAATATAAATAATGTAATAATGAACTCCTTATCCCATGAATTTTAGTCATTTTATTCCTATATTTCAGGGCTCCTTGTTCCATCATGAACATATAAATTAATATTAATCAATTAAGAAAATGGATGATCTTATTTAATATTAAAAAGATAAGATATTTTGGGAGGTATGTTTGATGTATCCTTATAATGTAATTGAAATCTAAACTCCCGGAAAGATTATATGTGGAAAGGTCATTGTATGATCCCCCAAGTGGGCCCTGATTTTTTATTGCCTATAGAGGGAAGTACTGGCTATTATCCAAAGTCCGATGGTGGATGGATATTCTTTTACATTAACCAATACATATGGATTCTCTCATATTTCATTGTTTCATTGTTTGTAAGGAATGATCCATTAATAGAGTATATGAATTCCTACCCATTCAGAATTTATTACATTATGTATGGTGTGGGTAGGATGATGTATGAATCAACCACTTACATTGTTTCTACTTGTGCAACCTTCTCCTTTAGTTCTAGGGTTGGATCAACATGGGATCCATGAATTGAGTATTTAAAGGGAATATAACTAGGAATTTTTACTTAAATAGAATTTAAATTTCAATTAATAAGAATTTTATCCCTTTTAATATGAGTAAACTATGTCTTGATTTCCTCAATATCAGTAACAATGATTTCTTCCTAGGATACCTAAAATGTATTTAAGTCAAAATTAAGGATATTTATGTGTTACTCAATAGGTGAATGATTTGTTTCTTCATCTTAATATATGGTATAGAAATGATTTTATGAATTTGAAAGTTCAATGTAGTGGTAATTAATACTGACTTCAAATTAAATAAAATAAAATGGAATATATTTTAGTATAATATAAAATAAATTAATTGGTTATGTTTCATAATATTATTCAGTGTTGAGTGCCTTCGGGGTTTGGATGGTGAAATGTGGAGGTTGTAATCTGGGCTCCTTCAATGTTTTACCAAATTCCAAAACTTGGGTTATGTCTTACACAATAGCAAGAAAAATATGAAAAGGCGGTATCTCATATAATTTGTATGGGCTAGAGAGATCAAGGTATACCTCATACTCATTCCATAATTTTTCTAGATCTTTTTTATATCCAACACATATCTCAGCATGCAAGTCTTCTTCATCATAAATCAACTCTATCTCATTATGGTCATCTTGGATTTGGTTCATAAAATGGTCTACATATGGATACTTGTAAATCATGCCAAAACATCTTGTATTTCTTCCAGGATCAGGTTTTTTAAGGGATAAATTGATGTTATCATTTATCCAACCAATATTTCTTTTTGATCTTGTACCATCTCTTCAATCTGGTAAATATCATAGTTTATTTTGTTTTTACTGAATTTCCCTTGTAATTATACATGGGAACTTCATCAATGTTTTAGGTAAAATCACAGATTTATCTATGGGTAACATGGACATTTCTTGATAAAATTACAAGAAGTACTCCTAGAATCTAGTTAATTATGTCACCAATATTTCAACCAGTGGTTATTTGACGGGCTCTTTATCCTCCTGAATGATGTCCTTATATTTCCCCTCTATGAGGATCTGTCATCGGGCTCCCCTGATTAGTCAAAAAAATAAGGAAACACTATCTTCTATAGTCTAGAATGATTCATTTATTTTTTTCATGTAGCTGTGAGTAGTCATTTAACGAATAAGAATAACCATCTAAATACGTTATGAAAAAAATTAATGTAATTTTTAGACCAATTATAAACTATCTAATCTAAAAATATAAAACAAAAATAAACTACTAATTTTCTACATGACTATGGTGCTAGTTTTGAATGCACACCTATCACAGGTGATGTAAAAAACAAATTACTTTCTTAGTAGAACACAATGACTAACCATGATCATCTCACTTGAGGAGCCTCGGAGTTGTTCACCTACATAATCCAATTCACCTAAATCAATTATTTAATAATTTTATCAAAACACCGATAAATTGGAGTTTTTACAATCTAAAATAATTAAATGATTGTCAATATGAAAATTTAAACATATACCAACAAGAAATGATAAACATAATGAGTTAAGAATGAATGAAACTGGTCGTAAGTTTGTTTCTGGGTTTAATAATTATTTTCTTTTTACTATTTAAATTTATTTTTTAATTTAGATATAAAATCTAATTCCTAAATTACAATACTTTTATTTTGTAATTGTGAAACCTAGAATGCCTTATGAAATCTAAAATACACATCCTCCTATAATCAAGGTTGATGGAACACCTATTTCTTAGGGGTGACATATTTTAGGACCCAAATCAATCGAATTTCGTTTCATCCATTGATCATATTAACTCCATCGCATGAAGAGGTAACTAATTAAGATATGGAAAATAAATGAAATAAAATAATAAAAATATATTTGAGTTTCATGTAATGGGGAAAATGGACACACCCATGTATTCTACTCATATCTATGATAAACATAATTTATTATTTAATAAATAATTCAAGAACAATTGACCACCCCCAGATAAGCCTCAGGCTAGCCCCTCATTGTCGAGGGTAAGAGATCACAATGGTTGAAAGGGGGAAGATAAAAGAATAAAATAAAAAGAATAAAATAAAAATGATAGAAGAGATAAATATATAGAAATTGAAAAATAATTAAATATAATAAAATGAAATAAATATATATAATACATAAATTGAACACTAAAATAATATAAGAATAAGATATAAAAATATAAAGAATTAGAATAATGGGAAGAAGAATAAAAAGAGAATAAGAACAATGGATTGAAGAAATTGGGTGTAATAAAAACATTAATACAAAATTCAGAAATTAATTAATGGAGAAATGAAAATTTAAAGTTATGTGAAATAAAAAGTGTAACCAAAAGAAATATAAATGAAACAAACAGTTGATAATGGAAGCATCGAGTAGTTGGTATTCTCTATCTTGTGAATGGTGAAAACTCCCCTTTCGGTAGGGTAAAATTTCCCTTATATAGGAAAAGGTGGTTTTATACTTTGGTATTCAATTTCAAGGTCTTAAATATATCCCATTATGATATCAAATAGATCTGGAAGATTTTTGTTTTGAAATGAGAAATACCCAAGGTTTTCATGTGCTTGACAATCTCCCGTAGAGGTAGCTTTAGTATGGTACATGTTAGCACTTGCATAGAAGTTGTGGATGTCATGGTAGTGGAGTGGAGAACATATCATTGGTACTGAGCTTCTTCTTGAAATAAAGTGGGTATACTCCTTTATATGGCCTTCAATGTGGTTATATGAACATAGAAATAATCTTCATGGAGCTCATATGAGGGTTTGGTGAGGATCTATAGTGGTCCTAGGTGATGCCAAAGGTTAGAGAGATCATGTGATGCTCTTATGGTGTTGTCTTTAGTTCATTATAGTGAGATTATAGGTGGATGAGGTTGATGAGATATGTCATAATGATAGAGGAGGGTGGAGTTGTGTGTTCATCGGTGAACAATATGCGACAGCGGTGTAATGACACCATTGTTTTAAGTGATGAAAAGTAATTGGAAAATTTCATCCCATATTTATAAATAAATGGGTGTCTCTAATGTTTATAATAAAATACCCATGGTTCTCAAATATAAATCCTACACCTGTGAAATATTCAAGAAAAAACATGCACAGATTCATATTTAGGCAACACCCCATGCGGTTCACATAGAATTCATCCCACCTCAACTCCCCACGGGATTCACCACCTACATGAAACATAATCATGGGTTATTTTCCCCAAGTAGTCATGGATCGAGATGTCTCTCCTAGGTGGCTTAGATGATTAGCCCACTATGAATTGTCTATGTGGCTACCTTTTTATTTGAGGGTTGGCTAGCCTGTTATCCCCTTTTTTTAAAGACCTAAAAACATAAGATCTTAAATACATTAAGTAAAATTCTTCACTTTACATAATTACATTCCATATTTTAATATATCATTGTTTATTAATTAAAACACCATTTTCATTCCATATTTATCATTTCACACAACTTATTAAAATAATTTATTATATGGTAATGTTAATTGAAATTCATCAAAAAATAATTTTAAATTGATTAAAAATATGCACCAAAATTGAGTTTGTGAAAAAAGGGTGAATAAGAACTTATGCACAAATAAAAGACACTAATGTAAATTGATTCACTTAAGGGTCACTCCTAAATCAAAGGGGTCCATATCTCATGCCTTGGGAGAAGAACCAAATCGAGTGATGGGAGGACTATGGTAAAAATGAGGGTCAAATTGATTAATTCGGTTTAGATCCAAAATCTAAGGAGGTATAACTATATATTGTAAGGTTAGGCATCATGGTTTGGAAAACTATGAACCAACTATGAGGTGATATTATATTAAGAACACACATCATATGGTTTCCATACATGGTTAGATGACCCATTCTGTAACCTTGTTGTTACCTCTATTTCAAGATGCATAGCTTCTCCTAGAAATCCTTACAGTTTTTTCAAACCATGCACCACATGTGTGCCTATATAGTGTGAACTATCTTCCCTTTAATGGTTTTTTGGAGATGTTTCATGATTTTTAATAACTATAAACAAATCACATACCTCCATAAAATCCTCTAAAATGTCCCAAAACCCCTCAGAACAAGCCAAATCATAAATCGGACATTATTTAGACTCAAAATACATAAATAATGGGTCATGTATATGAAACTAAGGGTGAAAGGTTCTCCCCACCACTATTCATTCCATCCTAGGAAAGTAGATTATGATACTTATATTGGAAGTGTTCGGTTCACTATTATATCATTTCACTCTCATAATCTCACGTTTCATCCAAAATCCAGCCATATTTCCATAAAACCCACACTAGACTAAATATTTTCCCATTGAAGATATTATATATCTTATCGACACTCTATAACTAATCATGAATAAATGTCACATATGGTACAAGGTCAATTTTATCCCATTAAATCCCATGTTTGGGATCAGGTTGAAACATCTTTAACTAAGATATATGAAACATATTTTTCACTAAACAGAACCTTGTTAGAGAATCCAACTGATATGTCACCTCGCCAATTTGATCAAATATCTCATAATGTCCTATGTATCAAGGAGATAAATTGAATTGCTTTCCAGAATGATGGTGCGGAATCCTTGGAGTGATTATTAATAAAATGTGATCACCCATAAAAGTGAATAATGATAAGGAAGAACATACAATTCTTCAAAATGATCTATATTTATGTCACCTGGTAGTTGTTATTATATGAGAGATCTACTAATGGTAAACGATATGCCTAATAACTACTAAAATCTGTTACACAAGACCTAATCATTCCCTACAATATTTGGATTATCCATTCATACTATCCACCCATTTTTTGTGATAATAAATAATCATATTTAACTACGTTCTAAGGCCTTACTATATGGATTTCTAAAAATAAGACATAAACCTGGTGTCTCTATCCAATACAATTGAGATTGGAACACCATGAATCTTTAAAATTTCACAAATGTATATTTTGGATAAGTCTTCCACTGAACTAGTTTAACGAATAGGGATGAAGTGATCTAAATTTTTGAGTTGGTCCATAATAACCCATATGAAATCAATCTTAAAAACCATCCTTGAGAGACCTATTAAAAAATACATCACAATATTCTCTCATTTTCACCTAGGAATTAGTAAAGACTCCATTATACCTGATGTTGGTTGATTCTTTAGCTTGACCTAAAAAAAGTTGAGGTTTCACGATACATATTTTGATACATCTCTTTTCATTGAAACCATATAGAAATATGCTTTTATTGAATTATTGTTTTTTTGAATCCCATGGTGAACTTCCCATATCGAATGGTGGTTAGCACTAATAATATGTTCATAATAAGCCAATGGTATGACCATCCGATCTCTAAACCACAAAACTGGATTCTCATCCAACATCAAACCTTTAACGGTCTCTATAATATTTAATTTTGACCTAAAAGAAAAACATTCAAGATCATATTTTTGAGAAACTCTTACCTGATCAACAAAATATAAAACAAAAGAAACTAGAAAAAAACTTCAACCTCACGTTGGTATGACCAATCTAGATTCATATGTGTTATAAATTACATTAGCTTCCACTTGTCCAAATCTAGTTTATCCAACTAAGTATATGAATTCTTACTTAACACATCCACCATAGAGTAATATTTACCCTTTATATACATCAATTAAAATTCAAACATATGCATATACTCCATCCATATGTGTTATCTTATATTTAATTATCTATGTGAAAAAATGTGCTCCAAACTCTTATGATCCATATAAACTATGAATTTCTCACCAATGAAGTAATGATGCCAAGTCTTCAATGTATGGACCGCATAAACTAATTCCAAATCATGTTTTGGGATGTTTTTTTCATACAACCACCACATTTTTGATCCCTAAGAAACGAAATAAACTCCCTACATGATAACACATCCAAAACCAGATCCTGATTAATCGAAATAAACTACATATCCCAATCTGAACTTTGTAAATGTGAGGATAGGTATTGATGTATGTCAAACCTTTAGTTTATAAAATGATTTTTGGCATTCATCATTCTATTTGATTTTAATTACATTCCTCATTAAAGTTTTCATTGGTGATACCAAATGTGAGAAATCACGTTAAATGAATATTCAGTATCCTTATATGCTAAGGAAACTACATATGTGAAAGACATTATCTAGATATTTACAAGGTATAATGTTTTTCTTTTCACGTTCCATTGAAAATCCTTTTTCAGAAATTAAGTTTCTAATGAAATGTACCTCTTATATCTATAAATAACACATTGTTACCTTTTCATACAAATGATGTTCCTGTAAGATACACAACATTATAGACTAGTGTTTCTCAGGTTCCCTTTTTTCTACAATACACCAGTATATCATCAAAAAACATAACCTTAAAGGAATCTAAATACCACTGAAAAAAAAAATTTGTCATTTATATAATGGCGGTTTGTGAATTCATTAGAACAAAAGGTATAATAACATATTCATAATGGTCACACATAATTATGAAATATGTCTTCCTAATATCCTTCTTCCTAAATTTCAATTTTTAATACCCTAAACAGAACTAAAACATAGAGAACTATGTGTCTCCCCTCAAAGATCAAATAGAACATAAATTAATGGAATATGATACCGATTATTTATCATAACTTTGTTATTCTTATGATAATCCACAAAACACAAATTTTACAATTTCCATCCATATTCTTCACAAATAGAACATGTGTTACCCATAGAGACATACTCGGTTGAATGAACCATTTACATTCCAAATCTTAAAATTGATATTTTAGTTCCATCAATTATATTAGTTTCATCTGATAAAATGTAAGTGGGATTGTATTGATCCGTAGTAGGAGAACAATAATAAACTCCACTTCAATTTTTGGTGGAAACCTTGAGAAATTGATTGGGAAAATTTCAATAAAATTATACACAATAATTAGAAATCTCTATTCCAAATATCATACACATATTACATCCTATGAATTTCCAATTGATAAGAGATAGTTATAATAACATATTCCAAAATTCATACTCTACTTTCCATTACATCTCAATATCATCTTAATATATTCTTGAAACTATCTATAGATGTCAAACTAACCATCTGGTCATAATAGTGAATGGGATATTTGAAATTTTTCAACCAATACATACCCAAAATCATTTTATATATATACATGTCAATCATATAAAAATCCCATAACAACCCAGCCCCATCAATAGTGATATAAGAAGATTTACATGTGTAAGCTCAAATCTATCTTTGGGAAAAGGATTTTGTAGCTTTCAAATATAAGGTATCATCTCATTAGATAATCCAATATTATCAACAAAAATGATAAAATAAATGAGTGGGATGTGTTGGCATCAAAAAAATCTTTCATAAGGTTATAATTTAATATAATTATAGCACCCACCATCAGAGGTCTAGATATATCATCCATGATCATTTTTTTAGATCCATATAATTTATTACACATTGAACCGTTATTTTTGATACATTGATGAGGTTTCATAGGTTTAGGTTTCATGGTGTCGTTATAATTAAATTAGATCACTCTATTCTGATCCAGATAATTATTCTACTATAGTCATCTCATCGAATCATAAGATTCTTGAGAAACATGAGATATTTCTCTAGCATCAGAATATGGAGCACTATGAAAATAAGGATGAATATTTCCCATCATTTTTTAGTTATTAAAAGATCTTGGTGGTTCCATACAACCATTCTTGGTTTGATCCAGTTAAAGACAGTAAAAACATACATATGTACTTTTGGGTTGAGGATACAGATTTATTGATCCCATTTTCTGATTCTGAGTTATACCACCACTCTGAATATAGGTTTCCCTATCATTATTATTCCCATAATTATAGTTTCCAACTATTAAAATAGAAATAAACATACTCTGTCTAACCATATTTCCAAGGATATCTCTTTCATATATATTCTCTCTATTAACTATATTTTTGTAATCTTTTATACAAAGAATGGAAATATTTATGTGAATATTTGGTTGTAATCCCGACTGTAAAATCAGTGTTTTCAAGGATTCCCATACAACAACTTCTGGTCAAAAGTGGACTAAATTCATAAATTTATCTGTATTCTCTATCATTAAGTGATCATATTTATTCAGATAATAGAAGTACATTTTTCTATCTATTTGAAATGTGTGAGGTTAGAATTTCATGGTAAATTTTTATTAAATATACTCTCATGTCATGCTTTGGTCCAATTTTTCCTAAACTCCTAATTCCTACAATTTTCATTCCAAATAATACAACATATATGTTTCCAACTTCACATTTAGATCTTATGGTGTCCCAAGGAAGTAAGATAGTCGATTCATCATATTCAACTGGAATTCCACTTTTTTTATCTTGGAATGCCCCAAAGGATCGGTGGATTTTTCTTTGGGAGATGAACGGAATGGTCCACTTACAGTAGTTCATCATTCTTATTACCCTTAAACATGACATGAAATTAATGGAAAATGATTTTTCATAGAATTTGGTTCACATGAAGCTCAAATGAAACCACAACTTTGACAGTTCCCTTCATTTGATTTCTATGACGCCTACCTGGTTCCATTTTATATAACCAAAACAAAACACAGCATTTTATCACTCATTATTGAAAAAATAAATATAAATTTAAATTGAACACATTAACACATATCACCTCATAACTTTCCATAATTCAAAAATCAGTAATATTTTATCCATTTTTTAGAACACTATATCCAAGATTTTAAACATCAGCCATTTTCACTATATCAAAAATCAACACTCTTATCCATTTTATAAACCATTAAACTTAAAATGAACAATTAATTCATATTGGGAAGTTTGATTATTAATTAATGTTAGGAAAATCTCATCAGCTAAACCCAGGATGATGAGGGGACAACTCACTATGATTCTTTTTAAAACACTAATATATCAAAACACCATATAAATTTGAAGTGCACTATAAAGAGGTTAGATACTCATTTTAGGCTCTAAATTTCAATTTTTGAAAATCATATCCCCTTGATACCAACCCAAGATAGAGAATTATACAATTTATAACTCCAAATAAAATTAAAATTGATTCCATTTGTCCCAAAATGAAATATAGGTCAGTAAAGACTTATACAATTTCATATGTTTAGGATCGTACAACCAGATACAATATTTAAAATCATGCCTATCCTCATTGTATTGAGAAGAGGAATAGGTTCTACTCTTCCTTATATGAAATAAATAATATAGAAAAGTCTATAAATAATATTCATGGGCCTCAAAAACTTTTAGAGGATGATTTTACCTTTGAATGTAAAACATCCAAACTATAAAAACAATACCCAAACAAACCTCTATATGATGAAATAGTACAAAATAAAAATCAATGAATAACCAAACCAATAAATCATATCAATGTACAAGTGTAAACAAGTATACATAATAAATAGGACCAAAAGGCCACAAAAATGAAATCCCTAAAGTGATAATGACCATCAACACCCCACCCTCTCCAATATCAAACTACACATTCCAATCCATGGTATTAAGAATAGTTCTTAAAGAACTAAGATACCATTCCATTAACTATTTCTTGATAGATGGCATCTATAAATTAAAATTAGTTCCCAAGAAGGGGGTGAGTATAAACATAGTAGGACTTCCTCAATGACTTCATAGCTAATTCCACTAGGAAAAAACTTATTATCACATTAATTAAAATAGATTATAATTAGTTTATATAATTTATATTAAAATTAAAAATGATGTTTTTATAATGAAATCATAAATAATTCCTTTAAGCTATTTCTCATTTTATTTGGAATATTCTTTTTCATGTCCATGCACACACTCATTCTTGGTTTCACCATTGATGTTGGATCTTCACATCCATATTCCATTACATTTTTATGGAAGTACATCACAACCATTATCCATCTCAATTAAATCATACCCAAAAATTTATTCCAATATCTCTCCAAGTCATTTCGAAAAAAATATTTATTTATCAATATCGTTTCCATGAATACCTTACATACATAAAACAAAATATTATTTTAAAATTATAAACTAAGTGGATTTTCAACAAAGCAATCAAATTTCCACAATTTACATTCTAATTCTAAAAAATCCCATCAAGAATCACACAAAAATTTAACAATAGTTTCATGAAATTAATTGTATTAAAATTAAGAATTCCGGTTCTAAATCAAGTATAGTTGATAGAGAATCCACCAATCTCTCTAAAATGGTTAAAATGAAAAGAAACATAATGAAATTTCATGACTGGTCACAACCCATGTTCCCTTCAAATGATCTTACATGATTTCATCATGAAATCATTAATAACACAAATATCTATCCCCAACCAACTAGAACTATAGTTCCAAGTGAGAGAGAGAGATGAAAGAAACAATTATCAAATAATAATGAGGATGAACCAGAAGTTACCATTGAATCCAGAATTCCAAAAAACATTGATTCCCCTATGTATAACTCCTAGATCAGAGGGGTACATCTCTCATGCCTTTGGAGAGAATGAAATTTGAATTATGGGGGAATTAAGTGAAAAACATGTGTCAAAAATCGTAATTCTTCCTAGATCCACAATTTAATGAGTAAAATTTGTACACTATAGGGTTATCCCACAAAATTTGGAGAAGTGTCCACAAACAGTGTGGTGGTACTTTATTAAGGCCACACGTCACATGGTTTGATCACATAGTTAGATAAAGCATGTGTGATTCATGTTTTCCCTCCATTTCAAGAGGGAAAGTTTCTCTCGGGTATCTACGTGGTTTTATCAAACCATGAACCTTCCCAGTTCCCATTGAATTCCATGAATGATTTCCTATAGATATTTTACACTACCTACTAACCATTCACAGGCATTACACCACCAGAAAGCCTCTAAAACATGGAAACATCCCTCAAACCACCTGAAACATAACCTGGGAGTTATATTGATTAAAAATACACGAAAAAATGTTCGTATAACAGAAAGTATGGGTGGTACAGTAATGTAGAGATATATCTATATACACAATGTTCATAGAGACCCTACATTAATGAAAAATCAGCAAACTAAGACTAGTATGAGGGTAAACATGACATATGTTAACTTAAATAAGATTCATGTATGAATTGTCATATGTGTGTTTTTAAAATTAATATAATCTAATGAAATGATAAAAACAACTGAAAATTTCAGATTTTGTGATCAAATAATAAATATTACAAGTCTATGAAATAGTTATGATTCAAGCAATGTGATGGTTGTGAAGGGTGAATGATAATCATGAAACGATTGGAGGATATCGTGTTGAGAACATCATAGTGATTTTTAATGTATTTTGAATTATGAGACATTAATAAAAGTGGGAAAATGGTATGTTCATGAACTCTATTCCATGTTTATGGGAATTTCGAGCAAAAATGTAACACCTCATTCCCTACTATAATAGGTAACCAAAAGTTTTCAAAATTATTACATAATGAAAACTCCAAAGATATGTTATTCATCAATTTATATAAAATTTAAATTTAAATTTTCAAAAAACATAATTTTATGGTTTATTATATCAATTTTAGATAGACAAAAAATTTGTTTATTTTATTTCAAATAATTGATTTTAAATGAATAGTGAATATATAGTTCTCTCCAAAATGGTGACATTTATTATTTTATTCTTATATAAGAAAGACATATAATATTATAAAACATATTAATAGATACAATACTTATTTAATTAATAAATATATTTATTTTAACGATATAATTTAAAATTTATAATTCATATGTTTAGACATATATAATTAAAGTAATATTTTAATTTTAATAAATTATTGTTTTTGGTCTTTTCATTTAATTAAACATTGTTTTGCTAAAATTAAATGTTGGAATGATTTTAACGCCACATAGAATTTATTGGTTTTATAATAAACCATGTTATTCCATGAAATTCAAAAACGAATATAATTTTACCCTACACATACATTTTAAGAATAAAACACACTTTTCCAAAAAACTAACTTTCTACGTTATTATAGTTTATTTTTACATTATCATTTCACACCCATATAATTTTTAGTCGATAAAATTATTTTCATTTTTAAATAATAACAATAAATTTAGGTATTAAGTCCAAATATATTTTTTCATAAAAAAAATTATCGTGGGTAAAAAAATAGTTATTATGGTTAAATTAAATTATGGAAAAATATAAAGTAAAATGACTAAATAACTAAAAAATTTATCACTTACATGATTGGATGATATATGTATTGATCAATAAAATTATAATCTCTATTATTTTTTATTTTAGGATGCATATTACTTTGAAAATGGTATCCAACATTAAGACATGAATGTTTAAAAATATGTCATTTTATTCACATATAAAATGATATCTTTCCAAAACACCATTTTTCATGAATAGAATTTTATTAAAGAAAAAAGAAAACAATATTAGGAATACAAACAAGAAACACCAAACAAATATAATGTATGGTTATGGTGAAAGAGATCAAAAACCAAAGCAACAAGAAACACCCAATGAAACAAAGAGGGCTCCAGATGTCAAGCATAATATTTGGAATAAGGAATCCTACAACAGAAGGCTTCATGTACTTAGAAAAACACTCTCTATAAATATGAGCTCTGTGTGCGGTGCCAAAAGAACCATTCACAAATACTTTCACCAGTGAAACGAACTTCCTAGAAAATTATTCTTCAATAAGGGATTATCCAACAGGCAACCCTTGAGCCTTGTAGAAGGTAAAAATCATGCCACCACCTAGCAGGACACTGTAAACCTTCCCCAGCAAAGACTCCATAACACCAATCTTCGATGACACCTATGAGCCACCAACAATGGCAAAAAATTACTTCTTCAGATCATGCACTACTCCCAAGAGATAATCAAGCTCCTAAAAAACAGCAACAATGCAGTCCAATCCAGACCAGCACTCCATGAAAGATGCCCTGAAAAGATATTCCTGGAGATCCCATGTAATAAAATGAATGCATTGAGAAAGAATCTTGTTGAATTCCAATTACAGAAATTCACAGCGATCAAAAACAGGACAGTACATACAAGACAACAACAAACAGGAATGAATAAAAATGAAAAAAAAAGAGATGACATAACAAAAAACAGGTATGAAGAATCCCATTATAAAATAGGAAGCATGAAATAAGAAATAATATCACCACAAGAGGCCCCATCTGAGATACAAAGTGAAATTCAATAAAATATATACATCTTGAAAACCAATGCAGAAATTAACAGAGAACTGTAGACCTGGAACTTCATTCCTACAGAAAAAATAGAAACAAAGCACTCTAAAGAAGAATAAAGAATTAAAGTAAGAAAACATACCCCAAATAAATATAACATAACACACGGATATAAAAAAATCTTACAAAATAGCCTCAAACAAAGATAAGAGACAGCTTACACAAGTCTAAAAATGGGAGACTTGTCACAGTCCATTTTAAGAAAATGAAGGAGATCATCAGGAACTTGATCATACCAAACAAAATCAACTCCATTAACACATTTATTTTCCAGGAAATTAGAAACAGAATTGGATTCCCAATAAATGTGAGTGATAATATGATTCAAGAAAAATGGAGTCTCAAAAAAATTAATCCAATGATTAGTTAGCTTCCAGGACAAGTGATAATGACCCATCCTTATGGAAGAAACAATAACAGTAGAATCACTCTCGATCTATAAATTATCCCAACCATGCCTCACATATTGATCCATAGTAGTTATAATTCCAAGAATTTCAGCCTCAAGTGAAGAGGCAAAGCCACAAGGACCATTAAAACAACCAAGTACATTCCCTTTATGATTTCTGAAAAAAGAACCATAACCAAAAATCCCCAGATTACCTCTAGAAGCACCGTTCGAATTAACTTTTAACCAACCAAAAAGTGGTTTCATCCAAAGAACTTCAAAAGTATCATACAGAGGCATGATGTTTCCCTTAACACCTATCTAGTTCATAACAGACAAATCATGAACCTATTTGAAGCAAAAATGCTTCCTTGGAATATCAACATTATGCATAGGAGCAATAATATTTGATAAAACCTCACTTACCGGGAAGTAGAATCTATCATGAATCAACTTATTCTAAGAAAACCAAATAAAATGAATGTGTTTAGTAGAAGAGACCCTAAAAAGATCCATTAATTGAGGAGAAAGCGAAATAGAATGAAACCTTGAAGAAAATGATGAATTGAAGACATACCAGGAATATGGATTTAAACAATATCATAAACATACTTCCACATTGAAGACTCATTAACACAACTAATAAACAAATGATCAATAGCTTCCCTATGTTGATGAAAAAACACACATGAATAACAGAGGGAAATGGCACATTTTCTAAGGAAACAATTAGTAGGAAGCTTCCTATGAGCCAGTCTCCAGGAAAAAGTTGTCCGAGAAGGCCTAATAAAGTTCATATGAAGAACCCTAATCCACTTACAACCTATATTGAAAGATAGAAAATGACTATAAAAAATTTTAGAAGTCAATAGGCCATTTATTGCAGGTTCCCAAGCCCAAAAATCCTCTCTGTTAGAGAATAAGTAACTATTAAAAATAGTAAAAATATGATTAGGGAGACCCCCCATATTATCAAGATGATCTTTAATCGTAGCATACAGACTAACATTAAAATCATCATTCCCCAAGGCATCAACTAGGGGACATCCAGTCCAGTTGTCCTTCCAAAAGGATAAAGATGAGTTCATTGAAACAATCCATCTAGCATCAGAGTCAATGGAAGAAAAAATGGATTTAAAAGAAGGCCAAACAAAAGTATCCAGATGATTAAAAACACATTCCTGAGCCCATCTCTGAATTTATTATAGAGAAAGTCCAAACACTCAGAATTACTATTAACAAGCCTCCAAATGAACGAAGCCTGTAAAGAAACATTAAAGACCTCAATATTTTTTTTACCAAGACCCCCAACATCATAGGGTTTACAAAAATTATTCCAAGACACCATAGTTAATTTCATCTTCAAAATATTACCACTCCAAATGGAATTTTTAAAAGAAACATTAATTCTCTTAATGAGAGAGATCGGCCAGTTATAGACCATGAAAGAATAATCAAACATAGAAATGATCACAAACCTAACCAAGAAAACATGACCCAATAGGGAGAGGGACATACACTTCAAGTTAGTAAGATGCCTTTTGATTTTACAAAGAATTTCAGAAAAATAACATTCTTTAGGGATCCCCAAAAATATAGGAACACCCAAATATGTAAAAGGGAAGAACTCCTTCATGAATAACCAAATCCCTGATAATTATCGTCTTCCTAGAAATAGGAAAATTTCAACCAAAATAAACAAATGACTTATTCCAACTAATATCTTGCCCAGAGAATTTTTCATAATGAAAAAGGGCATGATTAATATTTTTAATATTTCTATTATCCCATTTAGTGAATATAATAATATAATCAGTATAAAACAAGTGAGTGGGAGCAACAAAACTTCTACCATCACTAATAGACTTCAGTTTCCCATTTCCAGCCATAATAGAAAGTAATCTACTAATATAATCCTCTGAAACTGAAAAAATAATGACCGAGAGAGGGTTACCTTATCTGAATCATCTAGAACAAGAAAAGTATCCATCATGGGAACCATTAACATGTATAATTAATTAACTAATATGATTTTTTTAGAATTATTAGGGTTCTAAAATTATAAAAAAATCTACCTTTCGACCTTTATATTAAAAAAATAAATTTTCATACATGTGAACTACCTCCTCTATAGAGTTACATTTTTCATTTTTTATCTTGATTTTAAATACTTGTGAAAACACCTAAAATAATATCATTATGGTTCTATTATAATGATATTATTTCAAAATAAGTAATTTCTTGACTATACTCACCCATTAAATTATTTTATGTTCATGTTTTTTTGTTTGGAAACCTACTCAAATAATGAATCAAAAAATTTCATGGATGACTATGGGAAATTAAATAAAAATATTATTAAAATTTAATAATCAATCATTTTGGAATGTTAATATTAAGTAATTAACTTATCTTTAACATCACATCATTGAATTCTAAAATTACTGAAATAACTCAACGCAAATTCCACTTTTAGGTAATATAACTAAATATTTTTGGTATTATAAAGGATCCACATGAATTAGGATAGGTTATATATTATATTATAATAAATTATCTTGAAATTATAAAATTTGAGAGAAGAATAAATTATAACACCACTATTGTGAAACTAGTCCAAAAGAATCAAGATTAATCACACAAAATGTTGAAATAGATATGAACTAACTAATATTCATGTAAAGACTAATTTCATATGAAGTTTATAAAAGGTTAAAAATATTTATAAGTCCTTTATATAGCTGACTAAGATACTAATTTTCTCATACATGAGATTAGATAAATTTAGTGAAAAACAGAAATTAAGGTAAAGATTATTTGTCTCTAATTTAAATTCATTATGACATAATTAATTTATACACCATGTTTTCTATTTTATAGTGTACTCAATTTCCCTTTTATATTTTATATCAAGATTTTATCATTACTCATGGTGTTTAATAGGCTATTTTAAATTCTATCCTTCATGGGAATCTTATTGAAATTTGTCCTAAGCCATCAAAATGACCAAAATTCTAAATTTTGGAACATAAAGTGTGTGTCATTTTCCTATAAATTTCATCCCTATCTGGATATAGGCAATTAGTTGTGGATATGGTATAGACTAACCTAGATACATTCAGTGTAAAAAATTATAGTTGAATATTAACTCAATAATCATTCAGTGTATAAGGAGTGGTCCTAAGAGCAAACACTTGGAGAGAGACTCCAATAGGATATGCTTTAGATAATTCACATGATCTTTATGATCCTTAATGAAGGATTTTCTTTCCATTTCATTTTTCTCCTAACATTGAAAACTAGTGAAATAAATTGTTATCCTATATTGATAACCCATCACTTTGAATGTACCCTCTAGATCACCTTATCTTTTTTACATTAAAAAGGGTACCTCCTATTACATTTTAAATATCCCATAGTTTATATATTTATTTCAATTTATACTCTTATATAACCACTCTATTACATTGTATGGGGATATATGTTTTTTATTTCCATTATATGAATAGATATTATTAAAAAATTTCATGATTAATTAATAAGTTACATGAGAATTTTATGAAATTTATTATTAACTCATATGATAAATTCATTGGACTTAATTTGAAATGGGTGGGTATCGGAATAGGTATCCCTTGATTCATTAACAGGTATCATGAGAAAAACTATCTAGGGTATTAACATATGCCATACCCATTCATATATGGTTTCATGGAACAAGTAATTGATGGTATGTTTATGATTTCTAACCATATTCATTCCATCAGTATGAGACAAGAAATTATTATCCATATTTTTATTTATTATCATGGATATAATATGCCCTCAATTTCATTTGATTATGGAATTATTTTTACTGTTTATTTCCTTTATTCGAAAAATCTTTATCCCATGCTTATGTTTGGATAGCTCACATTGTATACTACTCCTTATTGAGAAAAAATATAAACTTATTTTTTTACCTTTCCCCATGAAACCTAATGTAGAAATATGTGTAATTTTGATGGATGTACTAGAAGGGATAATAATATTACCATGCTATTTTTTAACTATATTTTTTATTCTCATGTGTAATGTTAAAAATAGTTATTTTCGAGTTTTAAAAAACCAAAACCATTGGATCCTTCGAGAACTCTTTTATTTTTTTCAATAACTTAATATAACTATGGGCTCAGGGTTTATGGAGACTAGATTTTTGTAATTGTTTTTACATATATTAAATGGTGAGTTAGATCATGAATTAGTGGTGAATATGGTGATTCATATGAAGTGTGATTTATACATTGTATAAAATTGATGAAAATATGTTCATCACATCATATCGGTGGGTGTTTTAGTAAATAATTCTAACTTTAGTAAATTATAATGTGTACCAAATCTTTATCCATTCATTATCACCACATTTATATGCCTTTAATGCATGAAGTTATTAGAGACCATGTGGAAGTAACTCCATGTTTTAGGATACATCATGGTACATTGTGTTTCATACACAAGTGGAATATAACAAAAGAGTTTTAAATGGATGAATATTTTATAGACAAGAAAATGACACCATGAAAAATAAATTTTCAAGTGAGAGTTATAGTCTATTCATTAAGAGTTTTTACTAGACATTATATGTTATTAAAATGCTTTTTTATGATCAATGACCCTGAATTTAATGTATAGAGATTTTAGAAATTAGAAATTTTATTTTTTAAATAAATAAATTGCATCTTGAGGTAAAATATTAACCTAATGGGAAATATATATTAAGTGATGAGGAATAATAAGTTGCAGTATTTTGATTCTATGTTCAATAATATTATCAATGTATATAAGAAACAATAAGAAAATATTTCAAAACATTAATCTATATATTATATGAGTCTAAGAACATAAAAAGTTGTTTCTATGGTGAAAAATATCAAACCCTGTACATTGAAGATGATAAAGGAAGAAGAGTGAATATTTCCATGATATAACAGATTTCATTCATGTTGCAGAACTGAGTACCCCTCCTAAAAACTAAATCTTTATTATTTAACTCTAAATAATCATGATGAATCTGATTGAAGTGTAGAAAATGAGGAAGCTATTTCACAAATAAATTTTCCAATAGGTACACGAGCTTCTAATATTAATCTACTCTATTTAGTGTTTTCCAAATTCTAATATTCTATAAGGAGTTATAAAATATAAATCCAATAATTATTCTTTCCTTAGTTGGTTCAAAGATTAAAGGGTTAAAGGTCATACCCTTAATTTTTATTTTTTTGATACCATGATGGAAGTTGAGTATTTTAGTTAATAAAAAAATTTCATTGGGGATGTAGTCATTAAAAATGAGGAAACCCACATCCACAAATCCTGGTGTTATTATTTTGTTTATTATCTTAACTATATATAATATAAATCCAACCAAAGTGAAGATATGTAAATAGATATATCTATTCCTTGAATCAGTGAAGTGGTGGAATGTGGTAAAATTTTAAATTGGATGAAAATTTGTACAAGAATCGATTTAACACCACTATAACTTTTTAGTAAATCCATTTATGATCATAATAGTTAGTATCAATTTAGGAAACTCCTCTAACAAGATTATATACAATTTTTATAGTATGCTTTTTTAGAATCTCTTTTGATTGATAAAAATTAATGAAGACATGGAGGGGTGATATTAACAACTGACTATATGTTATTCTATTATATGAATTGAAATGGTAAATGAAATAAGGAGTTAAAAAGGTTAAACAAATAATCCCACTCATGTAAAGAATAAAATAAATTTCTCCCTCATACTTTGGATCAATCAAATACAAATATGATAAATAAGAATAAGATTTGTGTGTTCAATCAAATTCTATGGATATGGGATATTATTTTACCTTAATTTTTCCATATATTTAAATGGTCAAGAATTAACTATATATTATAGTAATTAAATCCCTCAAAATGGAATAGTAACTTTTGGAAGTGATCATACATAAACATAGATATAATATGGATCACTTGTTGTAATAATTGGTTTTATACATTATATTACCAAATAAATTTACATTTTTATTTGTGATATTTTTCAATTTATACAAGAAGATATCAATAATCTTGCAGAACATTTAGATCACTTTCATAAATATATTAAATAGAGGGTGGAAAACCATATATAACTACCCAAAATTATTTTTTTACAATGAAAAAATGAATATGGAAAAAAATGAAAGGTGTTACTAATTTTTAATGGGTGTCCTTCTATAGTTAATATAATAATGAACCACAAATTATATTGAAGTAAATATCTATACATTATATGAAAATCAAATGTCTTGCATTAATAGTAAAAATTCATAAGTGGAATTCAATGTTAACAAGATTAAAGAAAAATAAAATTTGATGAAAGAAAACAATAAAGTATATGAAGAAAAAATTAAAAGTTATTATAAAGTATAATTGACAAAAATTAAAGAGATTATAGGTTTAGAAATAAATTTTCAGTATGATATCCATTGATCATAATGTTAAATTGAAATTTATGGAAATAAATAAATCCACATATTCATAATAAGTTGAAAGTAATATTTCTACTAAAAATATACTAAATAGTAATAGTAAAATGAAATAAGATTATCTAGTAATAATAAAATCTTGATATAATCTATTGAATAATATATAATATCAATAATAGATAATGTTCCATCCAACTATGAAAATTTTATTTATGCTAAATTTTCTTCCTGAGATATTGTGGTACTAAAAAGGAACAATGAACAAAATTTGATAAATAAATCTATATAGGATTACCCAACTATATATAATTTGGTTGTAAGAAATTTTATGATTAGATATTCCCCAAATAAATCCTAAAAAATGGAATAAAAGTTATTGAATTCCATTTAAATAAAACTAGATAGCTTGCTGATCAAAGAAGAACATGGTTTTTTGGAAACTATTTATTATATGATAGGTTTAGGAATAATTAAATGCGTTTTTATCATAAATTTCCAATTAATAAATTAAATGATAATCTATCATTGAGGGGTAGAAATCCTAAGAAAGGAAACATCTACAGGGGAAGAAACGAAATCTTTATGCACAAAATAGGTTTGAAATGCTTGGATATTTATGTGCTTTGTTCAATAATTGTGGTCACATGAGTGGATAACTCCCAAAATATTAAATAAAAAATTAATGAGTTAAAAATAATTCAAAAAAAACTATCATAGAAACTAATGAGAGGATAGAATATATCAATTAGAAAAAATCTATAAAAAGACACTGGATAAAATACTTCTTGAAAGATGGTACTAAAAAATGATTAGTCATCCTTTTCCCATTTATGAAAGAAAATTATAATTAAAAACATTCCTAATATGTCAAATATATGAGTACCTTCATGATGGAAAATAATTTTAGTTTTTAGAAAAATAGTACACGATAGTGAAAATTATAAATAGTCTATCACTATGAGAGTACAATGAAATAAGTTAGAGGAGAATTTATGAATAATACATGTGAGATATCAATTGACTAAATTTTTGAAGATAAAATCTAACAATCCATTGGATTAAGTGAAGAAAATTGATCGAATACCTAATAATTTTTTTGATAGATCAATTAGGGGAAGAAAGATGGATAAATAATGTACATGGAAAGTAAACTGAAAAATGTAAATTTAATATTACAAATGAAGTTTAAATTGAATTTTAAAATTGGTTAATAAAAAATTATGAAAAAATAATATATGAAGTGTTTTTTAATGATAATGATGGATGAACACAAATCAATGTATTTTTTAACAATCTTTGAATTCCATGAATATACCTCATGGAATATGAAGAATGCACCATGTGAGTATGGTGTAATAATTGATCATGATAAGAAAAACATCCCACAAAACAAGAGAGGGAAAACCCCATTGATACATAAATTAAATTGTTTTACTAAAAAATGAATATATGAATAAATATTTCAATTCTATAGTAGATAATAAATGAGTTTCATAGTTGATAAGACACTCTAATCCTTGTTTCCAACTCTAAAATAGATTAGATATTTCCGTATTTTTTTATAAATCATATATGTTTTATTTATGTGATAACATTATAGGGAATTGAATATGATTTTAATTCTCATAAAGATATATCAATGAAAAAATTCAAGTTTTCAAAACTAGGAAAATAGATAAAATTATGTAAGACAAAATTAATATTTTATATCTGAAAAAGTCACATTAGTGGTATGATTCATTAATTATTATTATAAATATAATCTAGTAAAATATCTAATATAATGAGTTAATGATGGGTAATATTCCTCTAGGGTATTTTACTTGATAAGATTATATATCCTTACAATTAGTAATGAATTTTTTGAATTTGTATGCCTTTTAGTTATTGGAAAAGGTAAAAACATTCAATATATCATCCTTGGTTTAAAATAATTTAACCTAACATTAAAGGATATAGATAAAATTTATGAATGATATTAAATGTGGAATTTAGAGTAGATATTGTGAATATTTTCTAAAAACATGAAACATGTGATGTAATTTTTATACAATATTTATTAACATGATTGTACAACACTAAGATATAATTATAACTATAATAAGGTTATCAATGGATATTATTTGGTTCCATAATATGGACATTTAGATATCTCTAGAGTGAGAGTTATGGTAATTAGTATGAATGGGTATCATGTTCTTGAATGTATGGGAAAAATTAGTGTCCAAATTAAACCCTCTTGTTTTATAGGCCAAGAGTGAATTTTATTGATATAGTTTTTAATGGTTTATGTAACATTTATTAGTACTGAATTCATATCATCCTCACTCATATTATTTGTAATTATTTTCAATTAGGGGATATAGAAGGAAATGATATTTAGTTTTGAGAAAATATACAAAATGGGAGAATGATAAACCCACTTTTTTGTATTTTATTTGTTGTCGAGGAAAAAATATACATCATTTGGTTTGTGAAGGTAGTTTTAAAGACCATATCATATTTTTGAGAAAGATGAAGGTGTTACAAATCCATTTCTTATAAGGAGGAATATGTTAAGGCTTGAAAGTTTCATTTCCTTCACTGGTTGTATTGAAATGATAGTTTCTAAGAAATTATTCCATTATTTATATATAAATAGAATGAGGTATATATTCAGAGTTAATTTTCAGAATCTATTAATATAGATTTGGTGGATTAGGAAAAAAATTATGGTGTGTTGATATATATGGATTCATTATATCTTTTATGGAAATATTTATGGAGTCCTATATATATGTTTCAAAGATTGAATAATTGAAGACTCTATTTGAAAATTATTCAATGAGGTTGAAATATTCATTAGGGTTAGTTAATGTGAATAAATATGGGTTTACCTCATTTAATTTGATTAGGATAATTAACCTAGAAATTCTAATTGGAATTTATTACCCGTGTAATGGAAACATCAATATGTTTCAATCCACGTGAAGGTTATATCAATTTTGTGTGAAATAAATCTTTTATTGAAAATATGCATCAATATAATTCTATCAATTTCACTCTCTATATAAAAGTATTTTTGAAATTGAATTATTTTTTAAAGGTAAATCCATTTAGGTAATTCATGTATAATGGTAATGTTGAGATCTATGAGGATATGTAAGGGTTATATGGACTCTAAATCAAGGTAATTTAGTAATCCATGAGCTACAAGAAGGTTCACTAGATCTTGGGAAATTTAAGGATGATTCATGTATGATTCAAACTATGTGATTTTCGAGAATTCATATATTCTAATTAAATGACAAAAAAACATGATGATTCCAGGTTTCATGATCAAAGAATAAAAATCAATAATATATGAAATGGAAATCATTCAAGAAGTTTAATGATTGGTATGAATTAATGAGTAATACTAAATAGATATAGTCCTTGGTGTAGTGATCACCATTAGGATTTTTTGAAAATGGTTAAGTTATGGATATTTAATGAAGGTGGATAAAAAGCAATTTTATAAACATCATAATGTAGTGATGATCATTTCAAGAAAAATTATTACCTATGAGAAATGGTAAGATTGAGCATTACATGGTGGTTACCCTGATGATTCACATAAAATATGTATTCAACAATGTATTAAATGGGGATATAATTAAAATAATAAAATGGGGGTAAGAATTAAATTCATTAAGACCACCTATAATAAATTATGAGATAGTTCACATAAAGTTCCATTCATGTTGGATGTTTTAAAATTCCTTTGACGTTGGATGTTGTTTGAGATCCAAAACAAGGAAATTCAAGTCATGGGATGAACCATGATTCTATAAATTTCATACACAAGTGGAATATTAAAAAATAGTTTTAAAGGTGATATTTTTTTGGAGAATACAATTATGAAATAAAATATCAATTATCACAAGAAATAAATTTTCATTTCTTATGGAGTATTTACATTATGTATGTTTTTCACACAGCTGGATCAAACTCTTCTTGATGATGTATCTCGACCTACCATAGGGATATCTTCTGTTGAAGCACTTAAGGGTTCATACCTTCAAAAACATTCCTCAAGGAAAAATTATATGTTCAAAAAACAGGATGATGGAGGCTTTGAGATAGATACAGATCCCAAATCTCGTCAACAAAGAGCTCAAATGTGTAAATTATCAGTTCTTGGTCAAATTTATTTTTTAAAAGGAGAAAAACGGTGGCCTGTACCTAACCTCATACCTAGAACTTCCCACTATTGGGGAATACCCAATTAAGTATTAGTTCTAATGAGAAAAGGAAATTTTTATATTATTCTAAACTCCCATAAAGACTTATATTGTTTATGTAAAGTAGGTAGTATCCATATAAAACATTGTGTTATCCGATTATCAAAATGGGATTTTAATTTAAACCCATTTATGTATATAAATTCAATGGCATAGATTTGGGTGAGACTTTATGGAAGTATCTTGTATTTTTGGCACCTAAAAATCTTGAATGATATCACCTCTTACATTGGTGTCCCCTTAATGATAGATCAAATAACATTGAATCGATATTTGGGTCTATATGATAGAGTTATGGTAAAAGAAAATTTTTAATTGAAATTTCCACATGCCATCACTTTCAATGCTATAGAATATAGAACTGAGGTCAGGATAGAATATGAACATATGCCACCTTTTTGTGATTACTGAAAACTTATTGGATACTCTATCATGAAATATAGAGTGGTTAAAAAGTAAGTCAATTATCCAACTAATAATTAATGGACTGAAATCAATATCAAGAAGGAAAAAAGGCAAATTTTGTAGAATAATGAACCCCCATAAAAAGAAATGAAAGATGGGTGAATAAGACTAGTGACCCATCCACCTCAAAGGATCCTCCTAAATAAACATGGGATACATTGGTTGAAGAGGAGGAGATTAAAATTGATGAATGAGGTATTACTAATGAAATTGAAATACTTGTCATGTATATTGTAAAGAAACCTCATCATAAATAAAAAATAAGGATCACAA
This sequence comes from Viscum album, assembly GCA_963277665.1. NCBI lineage: Eukaryota > Viridiplantae > Streptophyta > Magnoliopsida > Santalales > Viscaceae > Viscum > Viscum album. Next base: position 413,352,380 of record OY728153.1, on the reverse strand, counting down.
ACCCTGTAAGGTGGCTAATGTTAATGACATAAATAATGGGAAAGGAATGAATTTGGGCAACACGAATCTATCCACTGAGATTAATGCTACTACATCAGAAACTGAGAATAAGTTCTCTCTAACTAATAATTACATTTCTTTACCTACCGTTGAAGGAAACTTAAAGGTTTAAAGTAACTCGACATTGTAACCAGTCAAAGACTCTCCCTTCCAAGTTTTAGAGGAAGTCACACTCATTGATTTTGGGAATAATAAAAACTAATATTTAAAAGGAGATGTTTCTACTCAACCTGGAATAATCAATTCACTTATAGTGGAGATCCATGGGTCCTTCAAAAATATTTATATACCCTCGATGATTGTTTTTTGGTAGGACACTATGGAGAATACTGACTTCCCCTTAACTGAAGTGGCTGACACAAAAAATAGGGAAGAGGCCTCAAACCAGGGACATAAAAATCATCTCTTGGCATTGTTTTTTCTCAAATTAGAACAAAACCTATAGAGGATATTCAGGGGCACATAATAAAATATTCTAAGCCTATGAAGACAATATATAGATAGAATTTTTAGGGGCTTTCTGAAGTGTATGAATCATCTATTCAAAGAATAGATGAAAAATCCCCCATGAAGATAATCAAAGGAGCACATTACCTAGCCAGATTCATATTATTGTTTCCAAGAGCACCCTAAAACTCAAAGGAGATGTCTCCAATCCGCATGTTAATGGTGAAGAAATAAATAACTAGACAAAAGACAAGTCACGTAAACATGATAATAACGTTTCTACTAACTTTCCCATGATCAAACATGATAGTGACTCACCAAAGAGAATAGAGAGATCTAACAAACCTCCCAAGAAATTCACACGAAAAAAGAACTCCAGAGGTTAAAATAAAGGGGTCCTAGCCCCAAACATAAGTCCCAATGAATATTCTCTCTTGGAAATTTTAGATTATTTCTTACTCTGACACCACCATAACTTTAAAAACACTTTTATTCATGCATAAACCCAAAAAAATCTCTAAGCCCAAAATTAACATTTCTTATAGTTTTACTAGATTAGAAAAACATAGTTACATATTTATTGGTTCTACTTCTAATAATAATTTTGTGGATCCTCTTTGGATATTTTCTCACTATTCTTTAAGAAATGTGCATATATTTAATATTGACACTCAATATTTTACCTATGAACTAACATTTCAATCCTTGAATATAATTTTCACCTTTATTTATGCTAATAATAGGTATTAGGATATGAGATATATATTTCAAAATCTATCTCTTTTAAAAAAACATGATCCACACTCCTTGGATCATATCTAGAGACTTTAATGCTATTGTTGGACCTAGTGAGAAAATGGGTCCTTCTCACTATAAAATTTCTTCTAAAGAATATAAATATTGTATTTAATATAATAACCTCTAAGAGATAAATATTTTGGGATTCAAATATACATAGTATGGAAGAAATCATAATTAGTTAATGTCTAGTAAACATGATTTAGAATTCACAAAAATCCATGCTCTTGATAAATGGGACCCCATTTTTTGCATCACCCTACCTCGTATGAACTCTGATCATCACCCTATTCTAATCGGTCTCAATTCTAGAGTTTTTAAGACTATCCTTCCCTTTCGAATTAACAATGCCTAGATCTCTATGATTGATTGTGACATGCTTGTTAAAGACACCTGAAATTCTATGAATTATAACAATGATGCTTTTTCATGTATTATGAGATTAAAACTTTTAAAGAAAAAGATAATGTCATGGTATAAATAAAGATTAAACCAAATTGTAAATGAAATATCTTCTATGGAAAACATTATTAATCAAATTCAGATTGACTATACGAACAATGACTTTGTTAATTATCCTAAACAACAAATTGATATTTTCACTAATTTAACTCTCTTCTCAACTTAAAATATATTATACGAAAACAGAATTTTAAAGTTAATTGGATCAAAGATGGTGATAGAAACACTAAATTCTAAAGAAATCTACAAAGAGATAAGAAAGATTGTATACATGTTACCATCCTTAAAGACAGAGATAACATCATTTATAATAAGGACAGGTTGACAAATCATATTGTCTCCAACTTCTACAATATATTTAATTATCATGATCTTAATAAATACATAAATCTAGATATAATTCCTATCATAAAGGGAGGAAATGAAAACAATATCTGGAATAGTGTTCCTATAGACCATGAGACTAAAGAGGCGATCAATAGATTAAAAAATGATAGTGCCCCTTGTCCTGATGGATTCACAAATTCCTTTTTCCACACTTTGGGGATATCGTCCAATATATTGTTTGTAAACTGATTAAATCCTTTTTCTCTAATGGATACCTTCCTTATGCGATTAATGATCACTACCCCTCCCTTATTCCCAAAGTGGAAAATGCTTTGGAAATTAATATATTTAGACCCATTTCTGTGATTAACACTTTCTATAAAATCATCTCCAATATTTTAGAAAATTGGCTTGCTCCTATTGCTAAAACAATTGTCTCTTTGTACCAGTTTCACTTCCTTAAAGGAAGAATCATCTAGGATAACATATTTCTTGCCTCTAAAATTACTAATTTACTGAAAATGTATAATAGAGGAGGAAATTTTTCCATTAAATTTACATTATAAATTCTTTTGACACCATGGAATAAAGTTTTATTTTCAAGGTCCTTACCATGTTTTGTTTTAGTGATATTTTTGTTAACATTATTAAAACTCTTATTGGTTCTATTTCCATTTTTGTTTTGATTAATAGTGGTCCAATGTGATAATTTAATTTCATATAAGGAACCAAATAGGGGGAACCTCTATATGCCATCATTTTCATTGTTATTGAGTACTACCTTAACAAAATTATCACTAAGTTGGTTAACGAAAGTAAATTAAGCCCATTATTGACTCTTGAAACCTGATTATTCCCTCTCATATTTTTTATGTGTATGATACTATTTTATTCCTTTGAGGGGGAAAATAGAACATCAAAAATCTCAGATATTCCCTCTCTCACTACGAAGAGGTATTGAGGAAATCCATAAACGGGATAAAATCCTCCATTTTCTTTAACAAAAGATTATCTATAACCAGAAAGGCTTAAATAATTATTAACCTTAGTTTAAAAGAAGGATCTATTATAGTCATGTAACATGGAGTTACAATGTTATGATTAAATCCTAAAATCACTTACTTCTCTAATATAGTTGACCAAATAAATAAAAAACTCTCTGCTTGGAAAGGAAAACCTTACCCATGTCAGGCCAGACATGTATGGTAAAATATACCATTGTTTCGAAAACTTTTTACTCTATGATTATTCATAAATAACCTGTAACACCCTAAGATTTTATGAGAAATATTTTTTTTATGTCTTATGTTATACGCAACACCAAAGTAATCTTTCACTACACACAACACTGACTTGGCTTGCATTACACACAATAGCGACCTTCCTCGATAGCGTGTGTTATACGCAATACCGAGTTTCACTAAACAACGATATGTTATTAAAATATTATATAAACTAGATGTTATAAATATTATTAACCACATTTTGAATTTTATATAATGTTATAATTCATTTTACATATGATACGGGAGAAAAATTAATTTTTCGGATAAAAGAATTATTTTTTTCAAAAATGCATTTTTCCGCCTTTTGATGGCGCACCCATTTTAAATATAATTTTTGAAAATTTTATAAGTTTAATTTGAAAAATTAAACTTCTTCTTTTGAATTAGGATATAAAAATTTACATTGGATAAATTTTTGATACTTTTCTGATAACATTCATATTTTGATGAATAGTAAAAATACACTAATTTTTAATTGAAAATAACTTTTTTCATCAAAATAATTTATATGGTTAAAATATATTATTGAATGGTTTTAAAGTATAAATAGAATAGATTTTCACCATTTAATATAATTTATGTCATTAGCATTAAATTTACATTGAATTCATAGGAAAAAACATTTCAATCTTTGGCAATGTTTTAAATTTTAAAACCCATTTTCTTAATAAAGGTATTAATTTTAAATTAAATAATGAAAATTAGGTTTTTTGAATTTTGAAAAATGGATTCCATATTTGGATTCAGGGTTCCAAATTATGTTAATAGATTACTTTTTTTGGATATTATGAATAGTAACTATGGTAATTTTTATTTACTACCGTTAAAGATAAATCAGGTAATTAAGGGTAAAAATAAGATTGTAAAATTACCGTAACACTTTCCAAAAATCTATTATATGAATAAAAGTAGACCCAAAACAAATAAGGGTCGGAATAAACTAATTTAATGGACCTTTGATCATGAAAATTATATAATTATTATAAAAACCAAAGAAAGTGACAATATGTCACTCTCTTATATCTTATAAGTGTAATAATTTTAATTTAGTGATAAACTTCATAAAACATCAAACATTAATATTATAAAGAAATATAATAAATATATCTACATCATTTATTTTTATTTATAATTTTTAGGGATTAAATAATTATCATTAATGATGACATAATAGTGATATTGAAATTATTTTATTAATTGAAATATCAAATAAATGGTTTTAAAAATATTAAAATAAATATTATATGAACTAATTAATGTTCCCAAAGAATTTTATAGATAAATATGACATGTTATTAATCTATTAAATCTTCTATTTCGAACATATCTTCTGTTTATATTTTATTTAAATTCAAATAAATGAATAATGTCAAAATTGACACTATTGTTATTTTATAAAAATAACATATTATAAATTTTTTTAAAAATAACAAAAATATTTAAAAATTATAAATTGAAATTTATATGATCTAAAATGTCATAAAGTATAAAATTTTATAAAATTAACAACACATAGGTAGTTATTTATAATGATTTAAAATTTAGAATATTATTACCACAAATAAAATTAAATAGATTAAATAAGGATAAATCAAGTTGATAATGTTTAAAATAAATTCTCAACATGTATAAATTTTTTTGGTTTATGATATTACAACCCTATATAATATAATATTATAATTTGGGTATTTTTTGAATTTTTTAAGTAGGGTTTTAATTTATTATAAATTAATATTTTTTAGATTTCTAAAGGTGCCCCTCTCCTCCCTTATAAAAGGGCACCTCCTCCCTCTCCACTTCACACAATTTTGAGCCATCAAGCTCGGCCAAACCCTGCCCATTTCACTTCTAAACATCCCTATAAACATACTAGATTTCCTTGTCTTCTTCAAAGACTAATTTTAGTGCCCTAAGAGGAGGTTTTGAAGAGGCGTGTCGAAGAAGAGGTAATATCTGTTACCGATTCCTTCAAATTTCTTTCTTCTTCTACTTTCTCTTATTTTGTTGTTTCATAATAAATTAATAACATCATTATCACTAATATACTTATAAGTTATTATAAATATGAAACAACCCTATTTCACCTTCTATCCATCCTATGGAAAATGAAATCACCGCTCGTGCATACGTATGGAATACCATCTCCACATCGTGGTGTAATCTGGTTTCCACCACCACCTTACTTGGATGGGTATAATGGTGTAAATAATAACTATATATGATTATTATAACATGATACTAACTATGAGATATTCTATTATGCACTTCAATACCATTCAATAATTGTGGGAACGATATCATCGCTCGTGCGTACGTAGGGCTTACTGTCTCCACGATGTGATGCGATTCGTTCTACATAATCTCCATTAAACCATGATTATATAAAAGAATTTAATGAATAAATATAATATATATTATACTAATACCATTATTTAAATGATGTATCTATATCCGAAAAAGAGTTATAAGAATTTATTCGACAAAACTGGCATAAGAACATAAAGCAATAAACACCCGAATAACAAGTAGCAATGAAATTTTACTAAAAAGAAGATAAGAATATGAACATATATGATATCATAACAATGAATATGATTCTGTAATAAGTCAATGAAATTGTTTAAATAATTATACAGGAGGTTCAAATACGTACAAAGCATATCGAACCTTAGGGAAGTGAAAATCTTGAAATCTCAATTTTTATCCGAGATTGTTTATACATCGGTATTTACTGGGGAATATTTATCATCCACATCCATGTTTCATCAATATGTAATATTATTTATATCCTCCTACAGTTTATTAAATCCAATTTTACCTATTGGTGAATTTTTAGTAAATTATATGAAAGGAATTTTTTGTCATTTTTCTGTATGAGGCACTTTTTGAATTTTCCAGGCAAAGTACGAGAAGAATGTTTATTTTTAACTAACACTGTGTGAATGGATTTTTATGATTTCATATAACATTATTTCATGTTTATTTTAAATTAACATATTTTAGTTTAAAATTGTATGACATGTTGAGAAAGGAAAAAAAATTGAAGAGGAAAGGATATTTTCTTCAAGAACGGAGTTCAAGTATTTTCTCAAAATTATTTTCCATCTAAAATAATATAGGTTTCTATTTATTTCCCAATTATTACATTGAATTGATTATGTTATGATGTAATTATTTTTATGAAGTCCTTTTATGGATTATGTAATGATGGCATGATGTTTATGAATCCCATTTTTATTACTTGGGTTATGTTATGATGTATGATTTATGATTTTGTGGCACAAATAAGAATGCTTTCATTATGAGATGGGTGGGAACTATATCTCCCTCTAATGAATTGGGTAAAGACTTATATCTCATGAGATAGACATGGCTGGAATGGCAATTTAATCGAGTTCAGTGATATAGGACTGGAACGAGGAGTGAACTCGGTTCAGTAATAGACTTTGTCTACTATGATGGTCTTGGAAATTAGTCTTGACAAATATGAAATGATTTTATTTGATTATATGTGTATTCCACAAAGATTCATGTTTTAAGTTATGATTATTGGGATTATATTTCATTACAATGATGTATCCCATGTCATGATATTATGATCTCTTTTGCAGGATAAGATTTTCAAAATGTTATGTTCTTATGAACATGATATGATTGATATTTCCTTTGTTTACCCTTACTAAGTATTTGAGCTCACCCTTTTGTTTTTTATTTTCCCCAGGTCTGGAAGAAGGGTATTAAGTAGGATATTCCAAAAGAGACTCGAAATATGATGAAATAAATGGGAGACAATGTAGATGGTTTATGAACCTGTTTCTTATGTTTCCCAGTTTCTAAAGACATTATACCTATACGGTCCTATTATGGTTTTGTTATATGTTGTAATAAGTATGATTCAATTATGATGTAATAACACATATGTAAAGTATGGGTCGTTATAGTTGGTATCAGAGTAAAGGTATGGTCATCCTTTGGAAAATAGGATTTGAAAGCCTTAGTAAGAACCCTAAGGATATGTCTAAGCATAGAACACAATATTAGTGTTTTAGAAATGGCCATGAATAACCTATGATAATACCTAAAGTGTGAAATTTTATTACTGATTATGTGGTTTTCCTATTATAATTAGTGTTTCTCACACTGTGCTTCTTGGTTTTAGTCAATGGATGGAACCCGAAGAAACCGTGTTAATGCTGAATGTGACGGGAAATGCAATGATTGTCCCCCTAATCAACCAAACGTTATGGGATCTGGAATGAAAAATCTTTTATCCATGCTCACACAACTTTCTCAAGATATGAATCATGCAGGACATCCAAACGAGCAACGAAAGGAGCAACATTCTGTTGAATCCTTCATGAGGCAACGTCCACCTTCTTTCAGCAGGTCTTCTGATCCATTAGTGGCTGAACAATGGATCAGTACCACTAAAAAGATATTTGCAGTCCTTCAATGTTCTGAATAAGAAAAATTTATCTTAGTATTATATCATTTGGAAGGTAAAGCTAATCAATGGTGGAATATTATCAATAATACAATGAAAATGGATAAAATTGATTCCATGGAATGGGATGAGTTTAAGAACTTATTTTTCAATAAGTACTTCCCTCGTATTCTTCGAATAAAGATGGAGAATGGGTTTCTTGAACTGAAGCAAAAAGATGATGAATCGGTTGGTACCTACGAAGAAAATTTTACAAGACATGAAAGGTATGCTTCCGGAATTATTATCCAACCTAAGAGTAAGATCGATCGATTCTTTAGTGGCTTAAAACCAAGTATTCTAAGGGCGTTATCTGTAAGGTACTTCAATAGCTATGAGGAAATTGTTCGATGTGCTCTCAAGGTTGAGATGGAGATTAGAGTAACCCATCAATCATATGGTTTTGATAAGAAGAGGAAAATGGAATTCAAAGGAAAATCTAAAGACCACACTAAAAAGAAGATGAGTTTTCCCTTATGATAAAAGTGTGGAAAGAAACATGGAGGTAATTTTCTTAAAGGGAAAAGTAGATGTTTTAAGTGTGGAAAAGAAGGTCATCGGGCAATTGAATGTCAAAATAATGGGAAGAAGATTTCTAAGGATACGAACCAAGAAAGGGATACACAGAATGCACCTCCTACACTTCAATGTTTCAAGTGCAAGAAAATGGGGCATTATGCCAATAAATTCCCTAATCCAAGGGTTTTTGATGATGATCGATGCCAACAAACTCTTAAAGCCAATGAAAAAGGAAATTCACTTGGAATTTCTATTGGCGATGTGGAGTACGATAAGGAAGTGGTGAAAGGTACACTTACAATCCACTCTAATGTAGAAAATGATTTTTTTTTCTAGATCCACCCACTCTTTTATTTCTGAAGAATTTTCTAAGGGTATCGCCATATTACCTCAACATTTAGATATTGAGTTAGCTATGACAACCCCTAATGGCACAACAGTCACATCAAAAGTTTACAATTCTTCTCTAATTGAAGTTTTTGGGAAAGTGCTTCCAGCAAATCTTGTGATCCTTACTATAGTGGAATTTGATGTGATTATTGGCATGTATTGGTTTTAATTATATGGATCTCACATCAATTTCCAAATAAGGGAAGTCACATTTAATATTCCCGATCAATCTACTATCATCTATTGATACAAGGATGAATATAACCTTCCAGTGGAAATTTCTTCCATCTTATGGGTCTTGATTCCAATAAATGAGGGTTATTTATCTCAAATGGTTGGAGAGAATCTCATGATTAAGAATATTCCCATTGTATGGGAGTTTTATGATTTATTTCTGAAGTATTTTCCTGGTCTTCCACCAAATTGTGAAGTTGAGTTTTCAGTAGAACTTATACCGGGTGCTATGCCTATTTCAAAGACACCATATAGAATGGCCCCAATTGAGTTGCAGGAATTGAAGATGCTACTCCAAGAGAATCTTGATAAAGGATTCAAACACCCTACTACATCACCTTGGGGAGCACCTGTTCTCTTTGTTAAGAAGAAAGACGGATCAATGAGACTTTGCATTGATTATCGAGAACTTAACAAGATCACTATCATGAAAAAATATCCTCTCCCATGCATTGATGACTTATTTGACCAACTACACAGAGCTCAATACTTTTCCAAGACTGATCTTCATTCAGGGTATCATCAATTAAGGGTCAAAAATGAGGATATAACAAAGACGGCTTTTTGTACAAGGTATGGACACTATGAATTTATAGTGATTCCATTTGGTCTTAATAATTCCTCTATTATCTTCATGGATCTAATGAATAGAGTCTTTAGAGACTATCTTGATCAGTTTGTGGTAGTCTTTATAGATGATATTCTTGTCTATTCAAATAGCAAGGAAGAACATGAACACCACTTGATAATTGTATTAAAGACCCTAAGAAAGGAGAATATTTATGCCAAATTTACCAAGTGTGAATTTTGGCTTCAAAAAGTTTCATTTTTGGGTCACATAATCTCAAAAGAGGGGATATCTATGGATCCATAAAAAATAGAGGTTATTAAAAGATGGTCGAGACCAACAATAGTAACTAAGATCCAATGTTTTCTTGGTCTGTCTGGATATTATCGACGTTTTGTGAAATATTTTTCACGATTATCTAATCCACTCACCAGGTTGACTCGAAAAGAAGTTAATTTTGTTTGGACGGTGGAGTGTGATGTGTATTTCGAGGAGTTAAAAAGAAGGTTATTCAGTGCACCTGTTCTCACACTGACTTGTAGTTGAGAAAGGTTTGTGATCTACAGTTATGCATCCAAGAAGGGATTGGGGTGTGTTATCAAGAAAAATGATATGGTGATAGCTTATGCCTCACGACAGTTGAAAATTGATGAGCAATATTACCTAACTCATGATTTGGAGTTAGCTGTGGTAATCATTGCATTAATGATTTAGAGGAATTACCTTTATGGTGAAAGGTGTGATATATATACTAATCATAAATGTTTAAAGTATATTTTTACAAAAAAGGAGATGAATATGTGCCAAAGAAGACGGTTGGAGCTGATTAAGGATTACACTACTCAATTCATTATCACCCTGGGAAAGCAAACAAGGTGGCAGATGCATTAAGTCGACAATACCATGCTAGCTTATCCATGATGAGGATCAAAAAAGATCCAATATTTATGGATTTACAAAGGATGGATCTTGGAATTATAATGGAAGGGGAAAATCTTATCATTATCAAATGAATGTTCAACCATCTATACATGTAATGATTAAAGAGGCACGGAAAGAAGATGAAGAGTTACAAAAGAAGGTGATAAATGTTCATGAATTCCACATTGATTGTGATGAAAAAATAAGGTTCATGAATCGGGTTTGTGTTCCTCCCATCCCAGAATTAAAGAAGGAAATATTGGGTGAGGCTCATAGTTCTTCATTCTCTGTTCACCCAGGAAGCACGAAGATGTATAGGACCTGAAAGAGTACTTCTGGTGGGATGGCATGAAAAGTGATGTTGCTGAATATGTCTCTTGATGCTTGGTTTGTTAGCATGTTATATCTAAGAGACAGAAGTCCATGGGGAAAACATCACTATGGACTTTGTCAGTGGACTTCCTAAAACATCCAAAGGTAATAATGCTATCTGGGTTATAGTTGATCATCTTACAAAGTCGGCACACTTCATTACTATTAGAGAATATTTATCTCTTGATCATCTTTCCAGTATATATGTGAAGGAAGTGGTATGATTGCATGGAGTACAAATTTCTATTATATCTGATCAGGATCCGAGGTTTACCTCGAAGTTCTTGTGAAGTCTTCAACATACTCTAGATATAGAGTTGAGTTTCAACACTGCTTATCATCCTTAGACAGACGGTCAGTCTGAGAGAAAAAATCAAACTCTATAAGACATGTTAAGAGCTTGATCTATAGATTTTAATGGGGGTAGGGATCAACACCTACCTTTTATAGAATTTTCTAATAATAATAGCTTTCACTCCAGTATTTTTATGGCTCCTTATGAATCTCTCTATGGAAAGAAATGCAGAACTCCAACCTGTTGGGATGAAGTTGGGGAAATAAAGCTATTAAGACATGATCTTGTTGATGAGATGGCAGAAAAGGTCATATCTATTCAACAACACATAAGAGCTGCTCAGAGTGGACAAAAAAGGTATGCTGACAACCGAAGAAAAGACCTAGAGTTTGAAGTGGGTGATAAAGTGTTCTTACAAATATCTCCTTGGAAGAGAGTAATGATATTTGGAAAGAAGGGCAAGCTGATCCCAAGTTATATCGTTCCTTTTGAAATAATGGATCGTGTTGGGAATGTAGCTTACCGATTGGTGCTTCCACCAAATATCACTCAAGTTCATGATGTGTTCCATGTATCTCTCCTGAAAATATAAATACTTGATCCTTCACATGTACTAAGCTCAGAAGTTGTACCGTTGGAGCAAGATCTTTCTTATAAAGAAAAACCGATAGTGATTTTGGATCGTAGTGAAAAAGTTCGATAAAACAAGACCACTCGCTTGGTTAAAGTTCTATGGAGGAACCACCAATTAGAAGAAGCTACATGGGAGCTTGAGGATATGATGAGGGAGAGGTATCCTCATCTGTTTGTTATGAAGTGACGAATTTTGAGGGCAAAATTCATTTTAAGGGGGGTAGAATGTAACACCCTTAGATTTTATGAGAAATATTTTTTTTATGTCTTATGTTATACCCAACACCAAAGGAATATTTCACTACACACAACACTGACTTGGCTTGCATTACACGCAATAGCGACCTTCCTCGATAGCGTGTGTTGTATGCAATACTGAGTTTCAGTAAATAGCGATATGTTATTAAAATATTATATAAACTAGACGTTATAAATATTATTAAACACATTTTCAATTTTATATAACGTTAGAATTCATTTTAAATATTAAACGAGAAAAAAATCAATCTTTCGGATAAAAGAATTATTTTTTTCAAAAATGCAGTTTTCCGCCTTTTGATGGTGCACCCATTTTAAATCTAATTTTTGAAATGTTTATGAGTTCAATTTGAAAAACTAAACTTCTTCTTTTGAATCAGGATATAAAAATTTACATTGGATAAATTTTTGATACTTTTCTGATAACTTTCATATTTAGATGAATAGTAAAAATACGCTAATTTTTAATAGAAAACAACTTTTTTTTATCAAAATAATTCATATGGTTAAAATATATTATTGAATGGTTTTAAAGTATAAATAGAATATGGTTTTACAATTTAATATAATGTATGTAATTAGCATTAAATTTAAATTGAATTCATAGGTAAAAACATTTCAATCTTTGGCAATGTTTTAACTTTTAAAACCCATTTTCTTAACAAAGGTATTAATTTTAAATTAAATAATGAAAATTATGATTTTTTAATTTTGAAAAATAAATTCCATATTTTGATTCAGGGTTTCAAATTATTTTAATAGATTAATTTTTTTTATATTATGAATAGTAACTACGGTAATTTTTATTTACTTCAGTTAAAGATACATCGGGAAATTAAGGGTAAAAATAAGATTGTAAAATTACCCTAACACTTTCCAAAAATATATTGTATGAATAAAAGTAGACCCACAACACATAAGTGTCAGATTAAACTAATTTAATGGACTTTTGACCATGAAAATGATATAATTATTATTAAAACCAAAGAAAGTGACAATATGTCACTCTCTTATATCTTATAAGTGTAATAATTTTAATTTAGTGATAAACTTCATAAAATATCGAACATTAATAGCATACATAAATATAATAAATATATATACATCATGAAATTTTATTTATAATTTTTAGGGATTAAATAATTATCATTAATGATGACACAATAGTGATATTGAAATTATTTGATTAATTGAAATATCAAATAAATGGTTTTAAAAATATTAAAATAAATATTGTATGAACTAATTAATGTTATCCAAGAATTTTATAGATAAATATGACATGTAATAAATCTATTAAATCTTTTATTTCAAACATATATTTTTTTTTTATTTTATTTAAATTCAAATAAATGAATAATGTCAAAATTGACACTATTGTTATTTTAAAAAATAACATATTATAAAATTGTTTAAAAATCAAAAAAAATATTTAAAAATTATAAATTGAAATTTATATGATCTAAAATTTCATAACGTATCCAATTATGGAAAATTAACAACACATAAGTAATTATTTATAATGATTTAAAATTTAGAATATTATTACCACAAATAAAATTAAATAGATTAAATAAGGATAAATCAAGTGGAAAATGTTTGAAATAAAATCCCAAAATGTATAAATTTTATTGTTTGATGATATTACAACCCTATATCATCTAATCTTTAAATTTGAGTGATTTTGGAAGTTTTATGTGGGGTTTGAATTTATTACAAATTAATATTTTTTAGATTTCAAAAGGTGCCCCTCTCCTCCCTTATAAAAGGGAACCTCCTCCCTCTCCTCTTCACACAATTTTGAACCTTCAAGCTGTGTTAAACCCTACCCATTTACCTTCTCAACTTACCAAGAAACATACTAGAGGTCCTAGTTTTCTTTAAAGACCAATTTTAGTGCCCTAAGAGAAGGTTTCGAAGAGGCGTGTCGAAGAAGAGGTAATATCTATTACCGATTCCTTAAAATTTCATTCTTCTTCTACTTCCTCTTATTTTTCTGTTTCATAATAAAGTAATAACATCAGTATAACTCATATACTGATATTTTATTATAAATATGAAACAACCCTATTTCACCTTCTATCCATCCAACGGAAAACGAAATCACCTTGCGTGCGTACGTACGGAATACCGTCTCCACGTCGTGGTGTAATATATTTTCCACCACCACCTTACATGGATGGGTATAATGGTGTAAATAATAACTATATATGATTATTATAACATTATACTAACTTTTAGATATTCCATTATCCACTCTAATACCATTCAATAATTATGGGAACGATATTGTTGCTCGTGCGTACATACGGCTTACCGTCTCCATGATGTGATGTGATCTGTTCAACATGATCTCCATTAAACCATGATTATATAAACACATTGAATGAATAAATATGATATATATTATACTAATACCATTCATTAAATGATGTATCTATATACTAAAAAGAGGAATAAGAATTTATTCGACAAAACACGCATAAGAACATAAAGCAATAAACACCCGAATAACAAGTAGCAATGAAATATTACTAACAAAAAGATAAGAATATGACCATATATGATATCATAATAATGAATATGATTCTATAATAAGTCAATGACATTGTTTAAATCATTATACAGGAGTTTCAGATACATACAAAACATATCGGCCCTAAGGTAAAGGAAAATCTTGAAATCTCAATTATTATCCGAGATTGTTTATACTTCGGTATTTATTGGGGAATATTTATCATCCAAATCCATGTTTAATAAATATGTAATATTATTTATATCCTCCTACAGTTGATTAACTCCAATTTTACCGATTGGTGAATTTTTAGTAAAAGATATGAAAGGAATCTTCTGTCATTTTTCAGTACGAGGTACTTTTTGAATTTTCTGGCCAATGTTCGAGAAGAATGTTTATTTTTAACTTATACGGCATGAATGGATTTTTATGATTTCATAGAACATTATTTAAACTTTATTTTAAATTAACTTATTTTGGTTTAAAATTGTATGGAATGTTGAGAAAGGAAAAAAATTGAAGAGGAAAGGATATTTTCCTCAAGAATGGAGTTCAAGTGTTTTATCAAAATTATTTTCCATATAAAATAATACAGGGTTCTGTTTCTTTCCCTATTATTACATTGATTTGATTATGTTATGATGGAATTATTTGTATGAATTCCTTTTATGGATTATGTTATGATGTCATGATGTTTATGAATCCCATTTTTATTACTTGGGTTATGTTATGATGTATGATTTATGATTTTGTGGCACATATAATAATGGTTTCATTATGAGATGGGTGAGACCTATATCTCCCTCCAATGCATTGGGTAAAGATTTATATCTCATGAGATAGACATGGCTGGAATGACAAGTTAATCCGGCTCAGTGATACAGGACATAAACGAGGAGTGAACTCAGTTTAGTAATGGACTTTGCCCGCTATGATGGTCTTGGAAATGAGTCTTGAATAATATGAAATGATTTTCTATGATTATGTGTGTATGCCACAAAGTTTAATGTTTTAAGTTATGATTATTGGGATTAAATTTCATTACTATGATTTATCCCATGTGATGATATTATGATCTCTTTTGCAGGATAAGATTTTAAAAATGTTATGTTCTTTTGAATATGATATGATTGATATTTCCTTTGTTTACCCTTACTGATCATTTTAGCTCACCCTTTTGTATGTTTTCTTTTTCCCATGGTCTAGAAGAAGGGTATTAAGTATGATTTGCCAAAAGGGACTCTAAATATGATGAAATAAACGGGATACAATGTAGATGATTTATGAACCAGTTGTTTATGTTTCCTAGTTTCTAAAGACACTATACCTATACGGTCCTATCATGGTTTTGTTATATGTTATAATAAGTATGATTCAATTATAAAGTAATAACCATGTATGTAAAGTATGGGTCGTTATATATCACATTGAATTAATTAAAAATATAGATAATAGATTAAATAACATTGTCTCAAGTGGAACCACTATGGAGAAAAAACATGTCACTTCCACTTGGAATAATTGTTGTCAACACGTGGATAATGGTGGTCTCAGAATTTAGAACTTTTGCCTCTTTAATACATCCCTTCAAGATAAGCTCATGTATAACCTTATAAAATATAATTAATCTTCTTTGAATTTTATTAGAGGAATATTTTATAACAATCTAAGAAAATGTAGGACATTGCACATGGAGTCTTCTATTTGTCCTTCCATTAAGCCCTCATTTTCTAAAATCATTTATCACTCTATATAGATTGTCAATAAAGAATATTCTTGGAAATTTTGGCTGGATAACTAGAATGGGTCCCTCTTTCCTATATGACTTATTGCAAACACTTATCTAATGATATTAATATATCTATAAATGACTATCTTATCTCTTTGGATATAGATTTACCTAATGAGATCAATACCATTATTACAGATTACCCTTTTGTCAAATCTGATGATTTAATGGTTTGGGAACTAGCTCATAATGATATTATAAAGTATAAACTCTACTACAATCATAATTTTGGTAATTTTATCCATGATTTCTCTTAGATCAAATATTTTAACAAGCCATGGGATAGAACCTCCATATTCACTTTGTTTGGGAGAACATCACACAGTATAGTCCCCACAGAGTGACGTCTTCACTTATTTGGAATTCTAATCTATTCTAATTATTGTGTGTGTAATCAAAATAGTGATAATTATGAACACCTGTTCTTATCTTGTGATACTGATTATATGTTATGGAATTACATATTTTACATTTTTGATCTTTTATGGATATGTTTGGAATCCATTCGCTCTGATATTCAAAGATGTATAGCTATGATTCCCACTCCTCAAGTTGAAAAACATTTTTTCTATTGTTGCAGAACTGATACATGTCATCTAGTTTGAGAGGAATTATATCATTCACAACATTAATAAATTCAATTTTAATGTAGATCATGGGATGATATTTCTTTCTGTTATGGATTCTATAATGATGCAAACTGGTACCTACCACAACTCCATCAAGGATCTTATTATTATTCTTCATATCAAAATCAAAATAAGATTCAGTCAAATGAAAGGTATGTTGTATGTATTCTGGAAACCCCCTCTCCTTGTATTGAACAAAAAAACGTGGATGGTGACTCAAAAGGAAACCCAAGCCCTGTGGGCTATGGAATATTTTGCAGGAATCCCAATGGGTATATTTGGGCATGCTTCTATGACACATGTAGTTTTTCCTCCTCCTTAGAATCTTAAATGTATAAAGTAATAATCACCATTAGTCTAATTAATAAAAAAGTATGGTATAATTTATGGATTGAAAGTGACTCCACTACCACCATTAAAGATCTTCAATATAGGGTGGTTCACATGGCATGGCCCCTCATAGAAAAATGGATGGCGTGCCTTCAACATCTGACTAACCTCAATCATATTATCACCCATTTTATGGTGAGGCGAATAGGGTGGTGGATGGTCTTGTACACAAAGGAATTAACAATGATATTGTGTGGATGTATGACCTTCCAAAAAATATCATCCCACTTCCTAAATAATATTTTAATACATTTCCCTCTTTCATACTTTTGTAATATTTTTTTCATCTATATATTTTCATGCTTTGGGCTTTTGATCAAGGAATCATCTTTAAAAAAACATTATGTATGTTCTAATTCAAATTAGTTTTGATGAATGAACACTCACACTTTTAAAATGGTGAGATTTTATAAGTTTTAAATGAAAAGTATTTTTAAAATACATTATATCCTAAGGGAAATTATCAATATAGATGAAAAATATATATCCATCGATGAAGATGAATAAATTACATTGTTTTAATAGAATATTGAAGAATATCATCTAGGTATCAAAGAAAATATAATAAAATTTTAATGAAAATACTTTTGTTTATTCATAAAGTAATTGAACTGAGAATTCTATTGATATTGTAAAAGAATATAAAACCATCTACACATATGAAGAAAAAGGAATAAGGATGAGTTCAACTTTGCTGCAATAGATGAAATTCATGTATAGAATCTATGTTCCTACCTAAAATAGAAATATATAAATTATAAGTCTATAGAACATTGACATAATCCATTCAATTGTTAAAAATAATGATATAAGATCACACCTAAACTTTAAAGAGGGATGAAAACATTCTTTATTAATATACTTAAAGTCATGCAAGATTTATTTTCATATTCCATATTGAGTTATTCATTTGGTTTCAACATAAATGAGTTCAACATCATACCCCTACTCATTTTTTTTATAATAATAATGAATAAGTACATGTGGGATAATAACCACATTTAACTGATGACATAATCATCAATAAGAAGGCTAAAACTATTAGAAACTGGTTTATATATGATGGGGCGTTTGTGATGGGGTCTTGTCACAATTGAACTATTGCATAAAAGGGCGTCAGAAATGGAATTTTTTCTAACATCCCATCGTAAAAATATTTTTTAGATATTTCCATTTGCAAAAAAAATTATTTCCAACAGGAAGTGGTCCCAAAACAAATAGATTCCCCGAGTTTTTTAAAAAAACTTTTTACAAATGACCATTGAAAATAGTATTTCTGACTGTTTCTTTAAACACCCTCTTATAACGGACCGATCAAAATAGTATTTGCGACGGGCCTATTACAAATAACTTAAAAAATAATAATAATAAAATTGAATAAAATAATAATAATAATAATAATATTTTAGAAAAATATAATAATATTATTATTATTTATAATATAAATAATATTAATATAATAATATTATTAAAATATTATTAATAAGAAAATATTAATATTAATATTAGGAAAATTATAAAATATTAAAATAATAGTAATAATAATAATAATAAATATTTATATTATAATAATAACAAAATACTATTAATAAAAACGGTATGCAGTTTGCTAAGGAGTTCATTTCTTTGGAGAAGTTGAACCTTAGAAGGAAATATGCCAAGATCTTGAAACATTATGAGAGCTCAGAGTGGGAGTCGGTTACTGCAGAGGATGAAACCTATCTTGGATGTGGTGAAGGGTATGACTTTTATGATTTTTAGTTATCTTTATGCCTTGTAATGCTTGTTGTACGCTTTTATTTTATTTTAATAAATGGTCAGTGTCTTAGCCTCTAACTGAACTTTTCTGGTACTATTAATAAAATAATAATAATAATAATATAATATTAATATTAATATTAATGAAATAATAATATTAATTTTATTATAATAAAAAAAAATTTAAACCTCAATATTCAAAATAATATAAAAAATATTAATAATAATAAAATAATAATAATAACAGAATAATAAATAAAAATAAAAATAATAAAATAATAAAAAATAAATAAATTAACAAAATCATTAACAAAATAATAAAATAATAAAAAATGAAATATTCGTAAAAATATAAAAAATTCACTATATAGAAATCTAAATATTTAATATAAAAAATTGCATTCAATGATTTATCATAAAAAATAATTACATCACTAAGTGGGAGATTCTTCTAGGGGAGCTGGAGGAGATCGTATAGGGAACTCTATCACTATACCATGAGTTAGATGGTGCATGTACTCCATCATCTTCTTGAGATGCTGCTGCTTTCATCGATGAATCTCCTCATACTATTGATGCTATTGTCAGATCTCTTCCTGCACCATACACATACTCTCTATAAGCACACCCTAAGCTCACATCTACTCCTAATACTGTGTATAAGATGATGATGACTCTCCATGAGCTCCTCTTGAGCTCCATGTCGTTATCAAAATTGTAATATAATAACTCAAAGACATCAATCAAGAGATGATACCAAAAACTTATACTTTCTCAAAGGAATATTGGATCACCTACATCCATAATGCCTTATCAAATATGGTTGCACTAGTCTGATCATCAGTCTTGGTCTGACTCTCAATCTGTGTCTGAGATGTCGCAGCATCATGCAACTCCTTCAATTTCAAATTAAAATTAATATAGTTAACAAATTATTTTTAGTTATTTTTAATAACTCAAAAAATAAATTATACTAACTACATTATGATACTGGCGATCACCTCTAGTCTATCCAGTGATAGGATCTATGTACATCCTCTTATAAACATAGAACTACATAATAACGGGCTATTTGACTGCATATATGAATATAAAATAAACTTTTTCATTTAATGTTATATAAATTAATTAAAAAACAGTACTTAAAATATGTTCCCTATGCGTACTGAATGTATGAATACCAGCTCGATGAGTCACCTCTTGTCTCCCTCGGTTTTGTCGACCTACTGATGATATCCTCTGAAAATGACCTCACATCCTATGTGAACATAATCCATCACAAATATGTGATGAAATTTAATCAAGAAGGTAGGAAAAGCAGGACTGATCAAACTCTGTGACTCATGCTTTCTTCATTGTTATCCTTTTCAAATTATTCAAAAACTGACGATAATGATCACACATACAACCCACCCATTCCTTCTACATAGATCCACTCATTTTCTCATTGATGGGATACCATAAACCATATAATAAATTGATAATATCAAGTTATTAATTAAATAAATAATAAAATTAATTTTATTTATTTATATACCATCCCAAGACCAAACACGCGGTACTAAACATATATGGGAATTTGATCCCATATAACCCACGCCTCAGAAATAATAATTTCAAAATATAGCACTCACATGTCCAATATATATTTTTATAAACCTATGATAAAAAATAAAAAATAATCAAACAATTATTATATAAATAAATTAATGATAATTAACGAAAACTAACTATACTACACAGGTAAACATTCCTCTACATGCGTGGATCGAAGGAAAGATATGGACGTCACTCAATGATAAATTCAGAAATAATCAATCACATAGGAACATAACCCCTCTAATTCCCCCCCCCCCCCCCAAAACTACCAGCTTTCTAATGGTAAGATGATCCAACATCCTTCTCATCATCAGGTAGATCAGCCTCTTGCAACTGGCTAAATAAACCCTTGTACATCAGAAACAGGAAATGATTGTTGTTAGAACATAATTGAAAACAAATATTATATATAGATATATATTATACATGATTATAAGAATCATTTACCTTTTTCAATATTTATCTTCATCATTATATTCATATCTGATGGTCGCAATGTCTTCATATTCCTTCACATCATCATCAATTTTCATATGAGTTTCAGTGTCATCTTCTCTTGTCATTTCAAATTCATTTGTAACATCATTAACATCATCGTCATCATCAAACCTTTACTATGGGTTTCCATCATATATATTAATGTATCTTAATGAAATATATAGTTTTTAATCAGACCCTTGAAAAATTTAAATCCCTTGAACTTCGTCGAAACCACATTCACTTTGAGTAAAATTGTTTTCTCAAGATTTAAATTTTATTATTCTACAGCAATCACCCAACTCTCTTTAAGTAACATTGTAATTTTGATAATAAATATGATGTGCCTAATGATATAATATAAATGGTTCATTTAATATAATAATAATTTTAGATTTAATATCAAAGATTCCATGGCTCAAATGAACATAGAATCATCTCTCAGTATCCAACCACTGACATTTAAACATCATTATGTAATTCTTTCCTAGATAACACAGTTCAATAATTTCTTCTATCATGTTGTAAAATTAAACATCAGTTTATCTATGATGTGATCCTCTCAAGAAAACACCAGTATTCATTTTTTTCCCAATAATCATGGTTATTAAATCTAAAATCATTTACCATGTATGAATTATAAAATTTAACCATTTTGGATGGTTCGTTACTCAATACACACAATCGATTATCAATTTTATCAGTAGGTTGAGATATAAAAAAATCTATAAAACTGTTATCAATATAAAAAGTAATAAATAAATTTTATATGGTAAACTATAAATAATTTATGATTCCTATTTTTGAAACTAGAAGGAAGAATATATTTTCAGCGTTCTTCAAGAACAACTGTTATAATATATGGATGTTGTTTCTTGATATGACTATCATAAAACCTAAATATAAAATAATATTAATTTATTATAACAAATATTATAGAATAATTAATTCGAGCACTCACAGTACAAATTGTGTTATTTTTTAACAGATGACAAAAACATATGTATGAGCTCTATGATGTTCATCATCTAAAATCCATTGTTCATGAACTCCACCGAAGCCTAGTTCAGACTGATTAAAAAAAGATAATTGAATGCTCATTTCATCACCAGCATTTACCTCATTACGGCCCATGATGATGTGTCTTGAGGGATATTCAGTTTGAAAATAATGAGAGTAGAAAAAAGAGATTTCCTCATGTAAATAAGATTCTGCAAATGAACCTTCTTCTGATGCTTTGTTATGTACTTGTTTCTTCAATTTATACATGCATCTCTCGAATGGGTGAATCTATTGGAACTGTACCAAACCTCAAAATTTTATTTCATATGTAAAATTTAATATCAAATACTCCATTGAATCAAATAAATCCCGTGGGAATATTTTTTACAATATACATAAAATTAAAACAATAACTTTTTGCAGTTTTCCTAGTGCATCATAGTGTGTTTTTGCCACACAAATTTCTCAGAAAAAATATGATATGTCTGTTATCAAATACCAAGTCATATAATTCAACAAACCTCTTAATTAAACAAGCATAATTCATTTTATTATAACTTGACAACTATTAATTTTAAATCTGATAATATGACTATTTCTAACACATATGCCCAAATTTAATGCATAACCATCTAGAAGTTTCAAATCTACAATCAAGTGACAAAAAAATAATAGATATTATTTGGAAAGTGAATAAGATTATTATGTCTTCATTAACATATGTGATCTGACATTTTCAAATAGTTCAAGTTATGGTCACCAGTAAATTTTCACTACTACAGAACAGGCCTTTAACAGCTCTATTATTTATCAGTGCTAGAATAAAATGCTAATAAATTTTATATTTATCAGTTCTAAAGAAAGCACCGATAAATTTATCCTTGTATCAGTTCTTTTCTTTTAACACTTATAAAGGAAACCTTTATCAGTGCTTTAATTTTAGCGTTGATAAATGGAATCCTCTCTCAGTGCTTTATTTTTAGCACTCATAAAGGGTATCATTTATCAGCACTTTATTTTTAGCACTGATAAATGATACAATTTATCAGTGCTTTATGTTTAGCACTGATAAATATTTCTTTCACCAACGAATTTTTTGTGCTGATAAAAAGAAATAATTAAATAAAATAAAAATAATTTTTTTTATTAAACTAAATACTACAAATTGTATTAATTTAATAATTATTGATAAAAATGAATTTATTTATTATAAATTATTTAATATTAATCATTTTATTAATTATATAAATATTATAATTAATGTTATTAAATTATATATATTAAATATATAGATATATATATTAATGTATATAAATATGATTATATATTAAAAAACATTTATATGCTTTACATTAAATTGTAATATATTTATTGAATAATGATATATAATTAAAAATTAATATGAATTAAAAAAATGACTAACGGCATATTACTCAACATATAATTGAAAGTCGTTTGGTTTTTCAATTTAACATAGATCAAATGTGTCTTATATTTATTCCACATATACGTATAATTAATTCATTTTATATACAATATGCATACACATATAACTAATCCATTTTTTAAATATTTTTAATGTGTACATATTTACTTATTTTATTCAATTTCACTCATTTTTTACATATATGCAAGTGCTCAAAATTAGATATTCATTAATAAAGTTAAAAAAATATCTATAAAAAATATTTATATAAAGAAATATTTATAAATAGATATATTTATAAATGTACGTTCCCTATATTTATACAATTATATATTAAAAATTATATATAACTAGATATTTTTTTGATATTTTTTATATAAATAAAAATAAATAATAATGTATATTTAAATAATTATTAAATTTATAATACATTTACTTAAATAATGAATATATTTTCTATATTTACATTTATTTTTATTTATTAAATATATATTTGTATAATTATATAAATATATATAATGATATAAATAATATTTTTTTAAAATATTTCTATAATTTTTAAAAACTAATTATAAAATTATAATAAATATATTTAAAAAGGAATGTATTTACTAAATTTTTATTTGTATAAATTTATTAATTATTTATAAATGTAAGAAATTCTTTATTTATAATTATAATTATAAATCCTTTAACAACGCTTTAGTAATAAGCATTGATAAAAGAATCTTTATCTGTGATTTTTTGCGAACATAAAAAGAAAGATTTATCATCACTAAACAAAGAGCTAATAATTGTGAATTTATCAGTGTTATAAGTTTAGTACTTGTTAGGATTGGTTTAATCAGAACATATATAATAAGTTTTGATCAGAGGGATCTTAATTCGTGCTTATTGGTAATGCTAATAAAATTATCCTGTTCAATATTAAAAACACTTACCATTTGTGAACTCATCATGATATAGAATCTTTCCAAATAATCCACACACTATTGGTGCTCCCCCTCAGTGAATCGAAGATTTAATTACACCAATCAACTATGTTCGACCATCTTGTCCAACATCCGAAGAGGGTCTCTGATTTTCTTCAACCTAACAATGTAGGCCTTCATATTTTCATTGTGTATTTTTGGTTTCATTTTTGATATTTTCTTCTATGATATGTTTATGATCCATTGTTTATGATCTGCTATTTTCGAATTTTATGTGATCCATTGTTTAGGGAACAATTTGTGGTCTATTGTTTTTATTGACTTACAATGTATGATTTGTTGTTTGTACATAACACTGAACCTTGGTTTAATTGATTGTTGTTTTACTGCTATGTTTTATGTATTCTTACTAAATAATTATTTCACATATGTATATAAATGTGTATAAATTTTCATGTATATTATCATTTATTAACTACTATTTTTAGGAACATTGGTGGTTTGCTAATGATTACATATATTCTGAAACCTTCCATGGAATCCTTAGTGGACTTGTAGCTTCAGATGCTATTATTCAGGAACCAAGTTAGTGAAGTGATGTATCTTCATATATTGGTTATATTTATCATAGGATATAGTTCCTCTTATAATTGACTATTTTCCTTAGTTTTCTTATAGAGCATATTAAATGGGGACATCCCCAATTAAGCACGTGAGGTTTTATCATTTCAATTCTTCACTTTTTGAATCATTATGGTGCATTTAGTTCACATTATGTTTTAATATAAAGTTGTTATCTATTTGATATTTATTATATTCTATAAGTGACTATGTTTTTATACTTTCATGACATTAATGTGTGTCTATATAGCTATATCATCATTTATTTCCATAATTGTTCATCTAACAAGTACGCCTATATTGGGTAATGATGATTTTTTGTATGCATGTCCATTTACACCGAGGGTCATGGTAGATTTTTTTTAACCTCTCAAACTAATTTTTTCTATTGGGGGGACCTCTTAATTATGGTTTTTTACCCCCAATGTTTGAACCCTACTTTACTAACTTTGATGTGTGATAGAGGACATGATATGATCTAACCTAGTGTTGTTTGGGTAATTTAGGCTTGGGTCATCACACTATCCATCTTCCTGTTTAAACCATTAAATTTTATTTATAATATCATGTATTATATACCTTTACCTCCCTTTATTTTTTCAAATTTCAATAACCATTATTATTTGATTTGAAATATCTTGGCGCTCATATATTCTAATATAAATGATCCATATTTCCCTTATTAGAATTTTCTGTAATTTTCACTTTTGAAAATGAATATCTTATGTGTATTTATTTATATACTATATATAATTAATATTTTATGAACCCAAAAGGATGGATATGAATAGAAAATGGATGCACTCTAATAATTTGGAAGATGGATATGAATATAGAGATAAAGATATCATCAAGTTTTCAAGAGAGTATCCAGAAGACCCTTTTAAAATCCATTGTCCATGTTTACATTGCTGTTTTTCAAAAAATTATTCTAAATGTGTTCGAAGAACATTTGAATTTTCATGGATTAGATAAAACCTATAAATATTGGACTAAACATGGGGAAAACCTAAATAAGGACAACAATTTTAATGACACTACGGTTAATCAATCATTTGATATGATTACCTTTGTAAAATATAATGGATATCACATAGAAGAAATGACAATGGAAATTGAAGATTACCTTTTTGATTGCCCAATGTTTTTTCATGAGTTAAATAGTTTTTCCACAAAACCATTGTATACTGGTTGTTCTGAATACACAAAATTTTCAATTTTATTGAAGTTATATAATTTGAAAGTTAGAAATTGATGGAGTGACGCTAGCTTTACAGAAGTACTTAGTCTTCTGAAAGATATGCTACCAGAAGAAAATGAACTTCCATGCTGAACATATAATGATAAACAAATGTTACATTCAAAGGGAATGATTTATAAAAATATACATTCTTGTCCAAATTATTGCATATTTTTTTGTAAGGACCATGAATCACTCATCAAATTCCATACATGTGGTGTGGATCGATATAAGAAAAATGAATCAATTCATTTGAAATCTATATGATACATTCCTATCATTCCATGGTTTAGAAGACTATATGTATGTCCGAAAACTATAAGAAAATTAAAATCAAATTCATATACAATAATTAAATATGGGAACCTATATCATCCATCGGACTCTCATCAATGGAAGAAAATTTATTAAGGGTTTCCAAAATTTGGAGATGAGCTGAGAATATTTGGTCTTTCATTATCTATAGATGGAATAAATACTTTTGGTGTATAGATTTGAAATCATAGTACATGGCATTTCATGTTGGTAAATTATAACTTTCAACCATGGTTATGCATGAAGAGCAAATACATTATGTTGTCTTTTCTTATGTCAAGACCGAAGAAACTCATTAATGATATTGATGTCTATTTGGATCCATTGATCAAAGATCTGAAATTTATGTGGGATACATGTGTCACAATGTATGATACTCATATAAGTAAAGAATTCACATTGAGGGCCATGTTCTATGGAATAATAAATGACTTCCCCTCTTATGGAAATTTTCTAGGCTATATAATTAAAGTCATATTGGGGTTTCCCATTTGTGAATGATGAACATACTACATTCAGTTGAAACATTCCTCAAAGACAGTGTTTTTAGGACATTGAATTTTTTTAATTTGATGACATAAATACCAATCCCAGAAAATAAAATTCGATAAGAATATCAAACAAGGTACAACAACATCTTGATCAATTGGCGGTCAACTATATAAAAATGTAAAAAAAAATCACTATTTTGGATAAACCATTTTTGAAAAAATGTACCCAATTAGGATGAAATAAGAGATAAATTTTCTTTGATTTACCATATTGGAATTGTTTGTATGGAATAAAATTTCTTAGATTCATGCATGTACAAAAAAATGTATACGATAGGGTTATTTTCATGTTACTAAAGGTTCATGGAAAAACAAAATATGGAATCAAGGCTTTTATGGAATTGATTTAAATGGGTATAAGGGATACGATTTAACTAGTGATGGGTAAGAGGAAGAATTTTCTTCCTCGATCCACTTACACTTGATCCAGACAAGAAAAATTGAAATTTTTTCCTTTCCTTACAAGTATAAAAGTTCCATAAGGGAATTCATAAAATATAAATATTATTGTTTTAATGACTAATTTGAAGTTACAAGGACTTAAATCACAAGACTGTCATGTTTTGATTCAAGATTTAATTCATGTTACTTTTCATTACATTCCATCTCAAAATGTAAGACATACATGAATCAGACTCTACTTCTTTTTCAAGTCCATATTCAGTAAATTTTTAGACCCGATGAAGTTTCCCATCATTGATAAATAGATTTCAATCATATTATGGGATTTAGAAATTTTCTTCCCACCATCATTCCTTGATAAATAGTTCACTTGACGGTTCACTTTTTAAGAGAGGTACAAATATTTTTTTATTTCCATTACTAATGGATGTAACACATTGAATAGTATATAATGATTTTGAAAGGGTGTGTGTAACAGCCCAAGATTTTATAAAAAAATATTCTTTTTAATTTTATTAATGTCTTGTGTTGTACGCTACACCAAAAGGAGCTTGCACAACACGCATCCTTGACTTGCCTTGCATTACACGCAATGGCGACCTTCCTCGATAGCGTGTGTAATACGCAATACCGAGTTTCACTAAACAACGATATGCTATTAAAATATTATTAAAACTAGCCGGTATGAATAGTAATAACCACTTTTTAAAATTCTGTAAATCTTATTTTTCAAAATGAACTTCATTTTTGGATTCGGAGTATCGAATTTAGCCTAAGGTGAAATTTTGGTACATTTCGGATAACTTTCATATTCTGATGAATAGTGAAAATTACTAAATTATAATTAAAAAACAACTTTTTTAATCGAAATAATTAATAGTGATAAATTATTAATTGGAGTAGTTTTAAAGTATATTTAGAATATATTTTTACAATTTAATACAATGTTGGTCATTGGATGTAATTGCACATTTAAACCAGACATAAACAAGTGTCAATCTTTTGATAGATATTGTTTCTTAAAAACACGCTATTTGTTTTAACAGTGGGATTTAATTATAAAATTAATTAATGAAACTTCTATGTTATGAATTTGGTAAAATAGACTTCATTTTTGAATTCGGAATATGAAATATATCTTAGGATGAAATTTTGGCATTTTTCTGAAAACCTTCATTTTTTGATGAATAGTGAAACTACTAAGTGGTAGTTAAAAAACTGAATTTTTCATAAAACTTAATTTTACCGCTTCTGTGAATGGAATTTCAAAAATCCGAGAGACACGGTTGATGTCAGTAAGTAAAATGTGGTTCAATGAGATGAAAATAATTTTTGGTGAATAGTAACTTTTTACTTTCATTTACCACGGTTAAAAGTAAATAGGGTAATTAAGGGTAAGAATGATATTAATATTACCCTAACACATGTCCTAATTCTATTTTACAAGTGTATCTCGACCAACAACAACCTTAAGTGTAAAATATTATCATTTAGGCCCACTTGGATTAGATTAGGACATGTATTACTATTTAATTCAAAGAAGAGTTAAAAGAGTTAAAATCAAAGTTTATTCACTAAAACATTTTTAATATGGGGTTATACATAAGATAAATTAGACTATAAATATTAATTAGAAAGCTAAAAAGATTTCCTACATAATGATATTTTATTTATAATTTTTTAGACTTTAAATAAATTAATTTATTTATGACACAACGATAATGCAGTAATTACCCTTTTAAGGAAATATTAACATAATTGATGTTATAAATACTCAAATGAATGTAATTTGAGACTTTTTATGAATTACACTAATTTTCTAGGTTACTATGATATATTAGTGTTGATTTAATCAACTTGGTTCGAACATATAATTCTGTTATGACTTTCACAAAAATCATATATCAAATAGTGTCAAAATTGACACAGAATAGTTTTTAAATAAAATATTATATTATTAATTTTTATTTTATTCCTAAAAATCTAAGGTTCGGCCAAATGACTTAGATAAGGATATATATATTAATAATAAACAATTTGGGGTTCTTTTGTCATGTTATAGTAAGTGTATTAACCATATAGTGAAAGAAAACCAAAAGACACGGTAAAAGTTAAATTATTTAACTTAGAGTTAAATCTAATTGATAAGGTTAAAATAATAACCTAAACTTGTCTAAATCCTATTGGTTGATAGGCTTTCGACCCATCCCCACTTTAGCTTCGAAATAAGACCCTTTGGAACCATTATAAACCGATTTTTACTTTAATATAGAATAATATTTTGAGATATTCCTAAGGTGCCCCTCTCCTCCCTTATAAAAGGGCACCTCCTCCCCCTCCTCCTCACACCAATTTGAGCACTCAAGCTCGGCCAAACCCTGCCCAAATCTCTTCTCCACTTCCCTAGCAACATCCTAGTGGTTCTGGTCTTCCTCAAAGACCAATTTTAGTGCCCTAATAGGAGGTCTCAAAGAGGCGCTTCAAAGAAGAGGTAATTACCGTTACCAATTCTTTCATCTTAATTTCTTCTTCCACTTCTTCTTCTTAGGTTGTTTCATTATGAAGTAATAACATCAGTATCACTCATATACTGATATGTTATTATAAGTATGAAACAACCCTATTTCACCATCTATCTATCCTACGGAAAAAGAAATCACCGCGCGTGCGTACGTACGGAATACCGTCTCCACGCCGTGGTGTAATCTATTTTCCACCACCACCTTACATGGATGGGTATAATGGTGTAAAGAATAAATATACATAGTTATTACAACATCATATTGATTCTGATATATTGTATAATCCACTTCGATTCAATTCAATATTTATGAAAATTATATCATCGCTCGTGCGTACGTTCGGACTACCGTCTCCACGACGCGATGAGATTCATTCTCCATGTTAACCATTTAAGAATGATTATAAAGTATATATAAGAAATAATAATGAAATATTGACATTATAAAGCTACTGGATTTATGTATATATATATATGTATGTCATCTACTTACTTCCATTCAAGACAATAGGGAAAGGAAAACAGCGTTCATGCGTACGTACGGACTACCGTCTCCATGAACGGTGTTTTTCATTTCATTTATCTATCTATTATATATATATATATATATACAGAATATATATGATATATAAATCATATTTTATATTCTGGAAGTAATTAAATCATGATATAAGTAATAATAATGTCAATAACAACAAGTCAAAACACCTACGATAAAAGAAACGATTTTACCCAAAACGCTTCTTTAACATGGAATTTACAAAA
Source organism: Viscum album (assembly GCA_963277665.1). Lineage (NCBI taxonomy): Eukaryota > Viridiplantae > Streptophyta > Magnoliopsida > Santalales > Viscaceae > Viscum > Viscum album. Next base: position 413,321,395 of record OY728153.1, on the reverse strand, counting down.
GAACGGGTAATATAATGTCATAAGTGAACCATATATGATATCATAACAATGAATATGATTCTTTAATAAGTCAATGAAATTATTTAAACCATTATACAGGAGCTTCGGACACGTACAAAGCAAATCGGACCTAAGGTAAGGGAAATATCACAATCTCATTTTTATTCGAGATTGTTTATACTTTGGCATTTACTGGGGTGTATTTTATCATCCACATCCATGTTTCCTCAATATGTAATATTATTTCCATCCACCTACAATTTTTTAAATCCAATTTTACCCTTCGGTGAGTTTTTAGTAAAAGATATGAAAGGAATCTTTTGTCGTTTTTCGTACGAGGTACTTTTTGACTTTTCCGACAAAAGTACGAAGAATGTTTTTTTTAACTTATACGGCATGAATGGATTTTTAAAACATTATTTCCAAGAAGCTTCCTTTACAAGTTTTCAAGTTTATTTTTAATCAACTTCTTTTAGTTTTAAATTGTAAGACATGTTAAGAAAGGAAAATGTTTTTGAAGAAGAATGGATATTTTCCTCAAGAATGGAGTTAAATTATTTTCCATCTAAGATAATAAAAGGGTTCTGTTTTTATCCCTATTATTACATAGATTTGATTATGTTGTGATGGAAATATTTTTATGAATTCCTTTATCTTATATGAACTGTTTTATGATGTCATGTTGTTTAAGAATCCCATTTTTATTACATGGGTTATGCGATGATGTATGATTTATGATTATGTGGAACACATAAGAAAGGATTCATTATAAGATGGGTGGGACCTATATCTCCCTCCAATGCATTGGGTAAAGATTTTATATCTCATGAGATAGACATGGCTGGAATGGTAGGTTATACCGGTTCAGTGAAACAGGACTGAAACGAGGGTTACTCGATTCAGAAAGGGACTTTGTCCACTAAGATAGTCTTGGCAATGAGTCTTGACTAATAAGAAATGATTCTCTATGATTATGTGTGAATGCCACAAAGTTTCATGTTTTAAGTTATGATTATTGTGATTACATTTCACTACCATGATTTATCCCATGTTATGAAATTATGCTCTCTTTTGCAGGTTATGATTTCCAAAATGTTATGTTCTTATGAATACGATGTGATTGACATTTCTTTTGTTTACCCTTACTGAGCATTTGAGCTAACCCTTTTATGTTTTCTTTTCCCCAGGATATAAAGAAAGGTTTTAGGAAAAAAAAGGGGGGGGGGAGATCTTTATGGGAGATATTTAAGATCTTTCACCAAGTTTAGAAGATTACGTTCCGAGTTTCCAAAGACACTAAACTATTACGATCCTTGTGTGTGTGTTTTTGTTATGTACTAAGTATTCCGAAAATGTAATGTAATGTCCATGTACGTCAAGATACGGGTCTCTACAGTTGGTATCAGAGGAAAGGTTTAGTCAACCTTTGGAAACTAGGATGCGAAAACGTTAGTGAGATCCCTAGAGATATTTCTAAGGTATGTCTAGGGATGTCTCTAAGGTTAAGTATACGTATAGGTTATAGTCCTAGAATTGCTCTAACGATCTTAGAATTTAACCTAAGATGTTAGATATTGAGGGTACTACCCCTTTATTATGTTGTTTTCCCTAGCATGATTTTTGCCTCTCACACTATTCTTTTGGGGTTTTAGACGATGGCTGGAACCCGAAGGAACCGTGTTGATCAATGCAATGGACAATGCAATGATTGTCCCCCTGAGCAACCAAACGATATGGGAGCTGGAATGCAAAATCTTGTATCCATGCTCACACAACTTTCTCAAGCTATGAATCATGCAGGACTTCCAAACGAGCAAAGGAAGGAGCAACATTCTGTTGAATCCTTCATGAGGCAGCGTCCGCCTTCTTTCAGTGGGTCTACTGATCCATTAGTTGCTGAACAATGGATTAGTACTACTGAAAAGATATTTTCAGTTCTTCAATGTTCTGAACATGATAAAGTCATCTTAGCAGTATATCGTTTGGAAGGTGAAGCTGATCAATGGTGGAATCTTATCAAGAATACGAGACAAAGAGATGAAATTGATTCCATGGAATGGGAAGAGTTCAAGAACTTGTTTTTCAGTAAGTACTTCCCTCGTATTCTTCGAACGAAGATGGAAAAGGAGTTTCTTGAGCTGAAGCAGAAGGATGAGGAATCTGTTGGTATATACGAAGCGAATTTTACAAGACTTGCAAGGTATGCATCTGGCATTATCATCCAACCTGAAAGTAAAGTTGATCAATTTTTCAGTGGCTTAAAACCAAGTCTTCGAAGGGCATTAGCTATAAGATACTTCAGTAGCTATGAAGAAATTGTGCGTTGAGCTATCAAGGTAGAAATGGAAGTTGGTGTTACATATCCATCTCATGGTTTTGACAAGAAACAAAAGATGGAGTTCAAGGAGAAATCTCAGAATAATGGTGAAAAGAAGATGAATGTTTCCTTATGCACAAAGTGTGGAAAGAAGAATGGTGGAGATTGTCTTAAAGGGACTAGAAAATGTTTTAAGTGTGGAAAAGAAGGTCATCGAGCAGCTGAGTGTCGAAGTAATGGAAAAAGGGATTCTAATGAAGTGAATAAAGCAAACACTGCAGAGAACGCACAACCAACACTTCAATGCTTCAAGTGCAAGGAGATGGGACATTATGCCAATAAATGCCCTAATCCAAGGGTTAGTGATGATCGACATGAGCAACCGCTTAAGGCAAAGGACAAAGGGAAGTCACATGCGATCACTATTGGCAATGTTGAATATGACAACGATGTGGTGGAATGATTAAGTTTTTATGTAATGGGATTCCAAAATAATGTTGTATCATGGAATATTGGAATATTTATGTATTGGTCTAATGTGGTATTCAAAGTGATTGAGATATTATGCGCATAATGAAGGGAAAACGAGAAAATGAAATGTTTAACAGTATTCATGAGCTCATGATTGATATAAGGAGTAAGTGATATCATGGTTTGAGTATATAGAATTTTGAGGATTTTGGTATATGGAAAGTGTTAACTTTAAACTGCATTAATGTTTTCACTAAGGTTCAATGGGTATTCATTTTTCAAGAGAATACATGATTAAGGCCTTCTAATGTTTGGAATGTGACCAACAAGACATATCTCATGATATACGAGGATCAATGATGGTATTAACATGCTTGTTATATGAACTCTTTGGTAATCATTTTCACTATAATATGAGATTAGACAGAAGTATTATGGATAAGCCTAAAGATTGGAATGGACTATGTTGGACATAAGTTAGTATTGTTTAAGTATTAAAGTTTTTTTTCGATATTATTGATGGCATGTTATAGTAATGTAGCTTTAGAAAAAGGACAACCTGCAGGACGGGCCACAGCCTATCGCTTCGGACAAGGCTGTGGGAATCGAACCCACAACCGAAGTGCGACTGGCCTTTATCGCCTACCACTGGCCTACAGGAAGTCCCTGTTTAGTAGAAACTAGTTTTATTATATTAAGCAGTATGATATATGAAGTATAAGTCCATTTTAGGAACTATATATGATTAATCTCACTATAGATCGACTTATGTATATAAATTTTCGCTAACCTTTTGTTTGAGACAGATGGAATGACCCGTCATTCTATCACATGATCTGCTAACACTTCACGAAAAACAAATTCAACTTCATTTATTTAAGAGATGAAGTGGAAATTGTTCTAGGCATGAACAATAGTGAGATTGTACCAAAATAAAGAAAGTATTTATTCCAATTCAAATTTTCAACTTTAGGGAAATGATCTTGAAAACCAAAAATGTTGTCCTAGTGATCTTATAGCTGATGAATCGGATGGTACCTTAGATCGTTACAAATTTATGGATTTGTGATTATTGGCTTTTCCATAGCCATGTTCTCTACCACTCTCCATTAGAACATGATGGTTAGATTTCTCTTCCATATCCATATTTTCACCTATGTGGAAACCCAATGATTAGTTTATTTGGGTAACCGTTACGTTTCATACTTTTGTTTTTAAAGATTGGTTTTGATATTCCTTTTTACGATGTGGGTTTCTATTAAAGAAACTTTCAAATAGTAAACCATTTATAACCCCGACGAATTTCGAGGGCGAAATTCATTTTAAGGGGGGTAGAATGTAACAGCCCAAGATTTTATAAAAAAAATAGTCTTTTTAATTTTATTAATGTCTTGTGTTGTACGCTACACCAAAAGGAGCTTGCACAACACGCATCCTTGACTTGCCTTGCATTACACGCAATCGCGACCTTCCTCGATAGCGTGTGTAATACGCAATACCGAGTTTCACTAAACAACGATATGCTATTAAAATATTATTAAAACTAGACGGTATGAATAGTAATAACCACTTTTTAAAATTTTGTAAATCTTATTTTTCAAAATGAACTTCATTTTTGGATTCGGAGTATCGAATTTAGCCTAAGGTGAAATTTTGGTACATTTCGGATAACTTTCATATTCTGATGAATAGTGAAAATTACTAAATTATAATTAAAAAACAACTTTTTTAATCGAAATAATTAATAGTGATAAATTATTAATTGGAGTAGTTTTAAAGTATATTTAGAATATATTTTTACAATTTAATACAATGTTGGTCATTGGATGTAATTGCACATTTAAACCAGACATAAACAAGTGTCAATCTTTTGATAGATATTGTTTCTTAAAAACACGCTATTTGTTTTAACAGCGGGATTTAATTATAAAATTAATTAATGAAACTTCTATGTTATGAATTTGGTAAAATAGACTTCATTTTTGAATTCGGAATATGAAATATAGCTTAGGATGAAATTTTGGCATTTTTCTGAAAACCTTCATTTTTTGATGAATAGTGAAACTACTAAGTGGTAGTTAAAAAACTGAATTTTTCATAAAACTTAATTTTACCGCTTCTGTGAATGGAATTTCAAAAATCCGAGAGACACGGTTGATGTCAGTAAGCAAAATGTGGTTCAATGAGATGAAAATAATTTTTGGTGAATAGTAACTTTTTACTTTTATTTACCACGGTTAAAAGTAAATAGGGTAATTAAGGGTAAGAATGATATTAATATTACCCTAACACATGTCCTAATTCTATTGGACAAGTGTATCTCGACCAAAAACAACCTTAAGTGTAAAATATTATCATTTAGGCCCACTTGGATTAGATTAGGACATTTATTACTATTTAATTCAAAGAAGAGTTAAAAGAGTTAAAATCAAAGTTTATTCACTAAAACATTTTTAATATGGGGTTATACATAAGATAAATTAGACTATAAATATTAATTAGAAAGATAAAATGATTTACTACATAATGATATTTTATTTATAATTTTTTAGACTTTAAATAAATTAATTTATTTATGACACAACGATGATGCAGTAATTACCCTTTTAAGGAAATATTAACATAATTGATGTTATAAATACTCAAATGAATGTAATTTGAGACTTTTTATGAATTAAACTAATTTTATAGGTTACTATGATATATTAGTGTTGATTTAATCAACTTGGTTTGAACATATAATTCTGTTATGACTTTCACAAAAATCATATATCAAATAGTGTTAAAATTGACACAAAATAGTTTTTAAATCAAATATTATATTATTAATTGTTATTTTATTCCTAAAAAATCTAAGGTTCGGCCAAATGACTTAGATAAGGATATATATATTAATAATAAACAATTTGGGGTTCGTTTGGCATGTTATAGTAAGTGTATTAACCATATAGTGAAAGAAAACAAAAAGACACGGTAAAAGTTAAATTATTTAACTTAGAGTTAAATCTAATTGATAAGGTTAAAATAATAACCTAAACTTGTCTAAATCCTATTGGTTGATAGGATTTCGACCCATCCCCACTTTAGCTTTGAAATAAGACCCTTTGGAACCATTATAAACCGATTTTTACTTTAATATAAAATAATATTTTGAGATATTCCTAAGGTGCCCCTCTCCTCCCTTATAAAAGGGCACCTCCTCCCCCTCCTCCTCACACCAATTTGAGCACTCAAGCTCGGCCAAACCCTGCCAAAATATCTTCTCCACTTCCCTAGCAACATCCTAGAGGTTCTGGTCTTCCTCAAAGACCAATTTTAGTGCCCTAAGAGGAGGTCTCAAAGAGGCGCTTCAAAGAAGAGGTAATTACCGTTACCAATTCTTTCATCTTTATTTCTTCTTCCACTTCTTCTTCTTAGGTTGTTTCATTATGAAGTAATAACATCAGTATCACTCGTATACTGATATGTTATTATAAGTATGAAACAACCCTATTTCACCATCTATCTATCCTACGGAAAAAGAAATCACTGCGCATGCGTACGTACGGAATACCGTCTCCACGCCGTGGTGTAATCTATTTTCCACCACCACCTTACATGGATGGGTATAATGGTGTAAAGAATAACTATACATAGTTATTACAACATCATATTGATTCTGATATATTTTATAATCCACTCCGATTCAATTCAATATTTATGAAAATGATATCATCGCTCGTGCGTACGTTCGGACTACCGTCTCCACGACGCGATGAGATTCATTCTCCATGTTAACCATTTAAGAATGATTATAAAGTATATATAAGAAATAATAATGAAATATATGACATTATAAAGCTACTGGATTTATGTATATATATATATGTATGTCATCTACTTACTTCCATTCAAGACAATAGGGAAAGGAAAACAGCGTTCATGCGTATGTACGGACTACCGTCTCCATGAACGGTGTTTTTCATTTCATTTATCTATCTATTATATATATATATATACTGAATATATATGATATATAAATCATATTTTATATTCTGGAAGTAAGTAAATCATGATATAAGTAATAATAATGTCAATAACAACAAGTCAAAACACCTACGATAAAAGAAACGATTTTACCCAAAACGCTTCTTTAACATGGAATTTACAAAAGAACGGGTAATATAATGTCATAAGTGAACCATATATGATATCATAACAATGAATATGATTCTTTAATAAGTCAATGACATTATTTAAACTATTATATAGGAGCTTCGGACACGTAGAAAGCAAATCGGACCTAAGGTAAGGGAAATATCACAATCTCATTTGTATTCGAGATTGTTTATACTTTGGAATTTACTGGGGTGTATTTTATCATCCACATCCATGTTTCCTCAATATGTAATATTATTTCCATCCACCTACAATTTTTTAAATCCAATTTTACCCTTCGGTGAGTTTTTAGTAAAAGATATGAAAGGAATCTTTTGTCGTTTTTCGTACGAGGTACTTTTTGACTTTTCCGACAAAAGTACGAAGAATGTTTTTTTTAACTTATACGGCATGAATGGATTTTTAAAACATTATTTCCAAGAAGCTTCCTTTACATGTTTTCAAGTTTATTTTTAATCAACTTCTTTTAGTTTTAAATTGTAAGACATGTTAAGAAAGGAAAATGTTTTTGAAGAAGAAAGGATATTTTCCTCAAGAATGGAGTTCAAGTATTTTATCAAAATTATTTTCCATATAAGATAATAAAAGGGTTCTGTTTTTATCCCTATTATTACATGGATTTGATTATGTTGTGATGGAAATATTTTTATGAATTCCTTTATCTTATATGAATTGTTTTATGATGTCATGTTGTTTAAGAATCCCATTTTTATTACATGGGTTATGCGATGATGTATGATTTATGATTATGTGGAACACATAAGAAAGGATTCATTATAAGATGGGTGGGACCTATATCTCCCTCCAATGCATTGGGTAAAGATTTTATATCTCATGAGATAGACATGGCTGGAATGGTAGGTTATACCGGTTCAGTGAAACAGGACTGAAACGAGGGTTACTCGATTCAGAAAGGGACTTTGTCCACTAAGATAGTCTTGGCAATGAGTCTTGACTAACAAGAAATGATTCTCTATGATTATGTGTGAATGCCACAAATTTTCATGTTTTAAGTTATGATTATTGTGATTACATTTCACTACCATGATTTATCCCATGTTATGAAATTATGCTCTCTTTTGCAGGTTATGATTTCCAAAATTTTATGTTCTTATGAATACGATGTGATTGGCATTTCTTTTGTTTACCCTTACTAAGCATTTGAGCTCACCCTTTTATGTTTTCTTTTCCCTAGGATATAAAGAAAGGTTTTAGGTAAAAAAAAATGGGGGGAAGATCTTTATGGGAGATATTGAAGATCTTTCACCAAGTTTAGAAGATTACGTTCCGAGTTTCCAAAGACACTAAACTATTACGATCCTTGTGTGTGTGTTTTTGTTATGTGCTAAGTATTCCGCAAATGTAATGTAATGTCCATGTACGTCAAGATACGGGTCTCTACAGTGTGTCATGATTTAATATCTTCAAGAAGGATGTATTGTAGAACGATATATTTTTAAAGAAGTGATTGAATTATGTAATGATTACCTATCATATGTTGAAATAATAGGTCTCCCAAAGTATCGTCATAGTTAACTCCTTGTGGGTGAAGGGATTTATAAAAGAGATACTGTTACAATTACCTTGACAGAGCGGGAGAAATAATATATTCACATATTACATAATAGTGAGTATATTGATATATACATAGAATCCCAAAAATAAATTCTTAGAGACTCAAATCCATTAAGGGATGTAAGATGGATATCAGATATACATAATCAATAGTTTATATAGGGGTTCATAGATCAAATTTATAGGGAGTTATCTAAAAATCTGAATCCAATTTCCGAATGACTTAAATTGATTACTAGAGGACCAAATGAAAATGTTATATCTTACAATGGTTTTGTAATCAATTTTTATACATTATATAAAAAATAAAACCATGAGTTATATGGTACATGTACTCCATCATCTTCTTGTGCTGCTACTGCTGCCATCGATGAATCTCCTCCTATTATTGTTGTTGTCATTGCATCTCTTCCTGCACCCTACGCATACTCTCTAAAAGCACACCCTGAGCTCACAGCTACTCCTAATACTATGTATAAGATGATGATGAATCTCCACGAGATCCTCTCGAGCTACATGTTGACATCGAAATAGTACCATAATAACTCAAAGATATCAATCAAGAGCTGATACAAACAACTTATCCTTTCTCAAAGAAATATTGGGTCGCCTATATCCATGATGCCTCATCAAATCTAGCTGCACTAGTTTGATCATAAGTCTTGGTCTGGCTCTAAATCTATGTTTGAGATGTCACAACATCATACAACTCCTTCAATTTCAAATTAAAATTAATATAGTTAACAAATTTTTTGTAGTTATTTTTAAAACTCAAAAAGAAATTATACTAACTATAGTATGACACTAGTGATCACCTCTAGTCTCTCCAGTGACAGGATCGATGTACGTCCTCTTATAAACATTGAAATGCGTAATAACATTAAGTTGTACTTCCTAAATGAATATAAAATAATTCTTTTTCATTTAAAGTTACATAAATTAATTAAAAAAAGTTACTTAAAATAGGTTCCCTATGCATACTAAATGTATGAATACCGGCTTGATGAGTCACCTCTTGTCTCTCTTGGTTTTGTTGACATACTGATGATATCCTCTAAAAATGACCTCACATCCTATGTGATCATAATCCATCCCAAACATGTGATGAAATGTAATCAGGTCAGTAGGCACAGCAGGACTGGTCAAACTATGTGAGTCATGCTTTCTTCATTATTGTCCTCTAAAAATTATGAAAAACTGAAAATAATGATCACACATACAACCCCCCCATGCCTTCTCGATAGAGCCACTCATTTTCTCATAGATGGGATACCATAAAACATATAATCAATTGATAATATCAAGTTAATAATTAAATGAATTCAAAATTTAATTTTATTTATTTACATACCATCCCAAGACCGAAAATGTGGTACTGAACATCTCTGGGCATTTGATCCCATATAACCCATGCCTCAGAAAAATAATTTCTCAATATAGCACTCACATGTCCAATATATATTAGTATAAACATGTGATAAAAAAGAAAAAATAATCAAACAATTAGTATATAAATAAATTAATGATAATTAATGAAAACTACCAAAAATACACGGGTAAACATTCCTCTACATGCGTGGATCGAAACAAAGATAGGAACGTCACTCCAGGATAAGGTCAGGAATAATCAATCACACAAGAGCATGCCCCCTATGATTCCTCCCTAAACTACCAGTAGTATAATGGTAAGATGGTCCAACATCCTTCTCTTCATCAGGTATATCATCCTCTTGCAACTGACTAAATAGATCCATGTACATCTGAAATAGGAAATGATTGTTGTTAGAAAAAAATTGAAAACAACTATTATATATAGATATAAATTATATATCATTATAAGCAGAATTTACCTTTTTTAATCTTCATCTTCATCATCATCTTCATATCTGGTGGTCTCAATGTCTTCATATTCCTTCACATCATCATCAATTTTCATATGAGTTTCAGTGTCATCTTCTCTTGTAATGCCAAATTCATTTGTAACATCATTAACATCATCGTCAGCATCAAACCTTTAATACGGGGTGTCATCATCTATATTGATGTATCTTCATGGAAAAGATATTTTTGCAGGAGTCCCATGAAAAATTTCAATCCCTTTCACTTCAGCGGAACCACATTCACTTTGAGTAAACTGATTTTCTCAAGATTTAAATTTTATTATTATACACCAATCACCCAACTCTCTTTAAGTAACATAGTAATATTCATAATAAATTTTATGTTCCTAATGAGATAATATAAATGGTTCATTTACTATAATAATAATTTTATATTTAATATCAATGATTCCATAGCTTAGATGAACACATAAACCTCTCTTAGTATCCAACCACTAACATTTAAACATCATTATGTAATTTTTTTCTAGATAACAAAGTTCAATAATTTCTTCTATCATGTTGTAAATTTAAACATAGGTTTCTCTATAATGGGATCCTCTCAAGAAAACAACAATATTCATTTTTTTATTCCTAATTATCTTGGTTATCAAATATAAAATAATTTACCAAATATGAATTATAACATTTATCCATTTTGGATGGTTGGTTACACAATACATACAATTGATTATCAATTTTATCAGTAGGTTGAGATACAGAAAAATCTGTAAAAATATTATCAATATAAAATTTAATAAATTGATTTTATATGGTAAACCATAAATAATTTATGATTCCCGTTTTTGAAACTTGGAGGAAAAATTATATTTTTTGCTTTCTTCAAGAACAACTGCTATAATTTGTGGAAGTTGTTTCTTGATATGAATACCATATAAACTAAAAATAAAATAATATTAATTTATTATAAAAAACTATTATAGAATAAGTGATTCAAGCACTCATAGTAAAAATGGTGTTATTTTTTTAATAGTTGACCAAAACATATGTATGAGCTCTATTATGTTCATCATCTGAAATTCATTATTCATGAACTCCACCGAAACCTAGTTTGGACTGATTAAAATAGATACTTGAATACTCATTTCATAACCAGCATTTACCTCATTATGGCCCATGATGATGTGTATTGACGGATATTAGATTTGAAAATAATTAGACTAGAAAAAATAAATTTCCTCATGTAAATAAGATTCTGTAAATGAGCCTTCATTCGATGCTTTGTTATGTACTTGTTTCTTCAATTTATGCATGCATCTCTCGAATGGGTGAATCCATTAGAACTGTACCAAACCCCTATATTTATATTCATATAGAAAATGTAATTTCAAATATTCCATTTAGTCAAAGAAATCCAGTGGGAATATTTTTTATAGTATACATAAAATTAAAACAACAACTTTTTGCAGTTTTCCTAGTGCATTATAGTGTGTTGTCTCCGCACAAATGTCTCAGAAAAAATATGATATGTCTGTTAATGAATACCAAGTAATAGAATTCAACAAACCTATTAATCTAATAAGCAGAATTATTTTTATTATAACTTGACAACCATTAATTTTCAATCCGATAATATGACTATTTCTGACACATGTTACCAAATTTAAAGCATAACCATCTAGAAGTTTCAAATCTACAATCTAGTGACAAAATAATAATAGATATTATTTTGAAAGCCTATAAGATTATTTTTTCTTCATTAATATATGTGATATTACATTTTTAAATAGTTCAAGTTATGGTCACAATTAAACTTTTACTACTAAAAAACCGGCCTTTAACAACTCTATTATTTATCAGTGCTAGAAGGAAATGCTAATAAATTTTATATTTATTAGTTCTAAATAAAGGACCGATAAATTTAACCTTTTATCAATTATTTTGTTTTAACACTGATAAAGGAAACCTTTATCAGTGCTTTAATTTTAGCGTTGATAAAGGGAATCCTCTCTCAGTGCTTTATTTTTAGCACTCATAAAGGGTATCATTTATCAGCACATTATTTTTATCACTGATAAATGTTACACTTTATCAGCGCTTTATGTTTAGCACTGATAAATATTTCTTTCATCAAAAAAATTTTAGTGCTGATAAAAATAAATAATTAAATAAACTAAAAATAAAAATGTTTTTATTAAAAAAAATACTACAAATTGTATTAATTTAATAATATTGAAAAAAATGAATTGATTTATAATAAATTATTAAATATTATTCATTTTATTAATTAGATAAATATTATAATTAATTTTACTGAATTTTATATGTTAAATATATAAATATATATATATATATATATATATTAATGTATATAAATATGATTATATATTACAAAACATTTATACGCTCTACATTAAATTGTAATATATTTATGGAATAATGGTATACAATTATAAAGTAATATGAATTTAAAAAACGGCTAACTGCATATTATTTGACATATAATTGAAAGTCGTTTGATTTTTCAATTTAATATAGATCAAATGTGTCTTATATTTATTTCACATATATATATAATTAATTAATTTTTATATAAAATATGCATACGCATAGAACTAATTGATTTTTTCCATATTTTTAAATTGTGCATATATTCTTATTTTATTCAATGTCACTCATTTTTTACATATATGCATGCACTCAAAATTAGATATTCATTAATAATGTTAAAAAAATATTTGAAAAAAAATAGTTATCTGTAAAAATATCTATTAATAAATATATTTATAATTATACATTCTCTCTATTTATACAATTATATATTTATAATTATATATAACTAGATATTTTTTTGAAATTATTTATATAATTATAAATAAATAATTATGTATTTTTAAATAATTATTAAATTTATAACACATTTACTTAAATAATGAATATATTTTATATATTTTTATTTTTATTTATTTATTAAATATATATTTTTATAATTATATAAATATATATAATGATATAAATAATATTTTTTTTAAATATTTTGATAATATTGAACAAATAATTATAGCATTATAATAAATATATTTAAAAAGGAATATATTTAATAAATTTATATTCATATAAATTTATTAAGTATTTATAAATAGAGACAATTATTTATTTATAATTATATTTATAAATCCTTTAACAACACTTTAGTAATAAGAGTTGATAAAATAATCTTTATCAGTGCTTTTTCGTGAAAATAAATATGATTATTTATCAGCACTAAAAAAATAGGTGATGATAGAACATTTATCAGTGTTAAAGGATTAGTGCTGGTCAGGATTTATTTAATCAGGACTTATTTAATAAGTGCTAATCAAAGGGATCTTAATCCACGCTTATTGGTAAGTGCTTATAAAATTATCCTGTTCTATTTTAAGAACCATTACCATTTGTGAACTCGTTATGATATAGAATATTTCCACATAAGCCACCCATTATTGGTGGTCATCCTCAGTGAATCGAAGATCAAATTACACCAATCGACTACTTTTGAACATCATTCGCAATATCCAAATAGGGTCTCTGATTTTCTTCAACCTAGCAAGGTAGGCCTTCATATTTTCTTTGTGTATTTTTGGTTTCATTTTTGATATTTTCTTCTATGATATGTTTATGATCCATTGTTTATGATCTTTTGTTTTCGATTTTTATGTGATCTGTTGTTTAGGGAACGATTTTTGGTTTATTGTTTGTATTGACTTACAAAGAATGATTTGTTGTTTGTACCTAACATTGAACCTAGGATTTATTCATTGTTGTTTTACTACTATGTTTTATGTATTCTTACTAAATTATTATTTCATATATGTATATAAATCTGAAGAATTTTTCATGTATATTCTTATTTATTAACTACTATTTTGAGGCACATTGATGGTTCGCTAATGATTACATTTATGTTGAAACATTCCATGGAATCCTCAGTGGTCTTGTAGCTTCAGATACTATTTTCCATGAACCATGTTAGTTGATTGACGTATGTTCCTCTATTGGTTATATTTATAATAGGATCTAGTTCCTCTTAGAATTTACTATCATCGTTAGTTTTTTATGGCGCAAATTGAATGGGGCCATTCCCAATTAAGCATGTGAGTTCTTATCACATAAAGTCTTCAAATTTTGAATCATTATGGTCCATTTAGATCACATTATGTTTGAATATCAAGTTTTTATCTATTTTATATTTCTTATATTCTATAAGTGACTGATTTATTATACTTTCATGAAATTTATGAGTTTCTATATAGCTATTTCATAATATATTTTTATAATTGTTTTTCTAACAAGCATGCCTATATTTGTAATGATGATTTTTGTTATGCATGTCAATTTACCCCAAGGGTCGTGGTAGTTTTTTTTAACTCTAATACTAATTGTAGCTATTGGGGGGACCTCATAATTATGGGTTCTTACCTCCAAATTTTGACCCCTACTTTAGTGACTTTTATGTGTGTTAGAGGTCATGATATGATCTAACATAGGGTTGTTTGGGTAATTCAGGCTTTGGTTATCACACTATCTATCTTCCAATTTACACCAATAAATTTTATTGAAAATATCATGTATTATATACCTTTATCTCCATTTATTTTTTCAAATTCCAACAAAACTTATTATTGGATTTTTAATATCTTGGCGCTCAGATACTCTAATAGAAATTATCCATATTTCCCTTACTATAATTTTCTATAATGTTCACTTTTGATAATGAATATCTTAAGTGTATTGATTTATATACTATATATAATTAATATTTTATGAACCCAAAAGGATTTATAGGAACATAAAATGGATTCACTCTAATAATTTGGAAAATGGAAATGAAGATGGAGATAAAGAGTTTATCATGTTTACAAGAGAGCATGCAGACAACCCTTTTAAAATCTATTGTCTATTTTTACATTGTTTTTATTCAAAAAAATATTCTAGAAGAGTTGGAAGAACATTTTAATTTTCATGGAATAGATGAAAGCTATAAATATTGGAATAAACATGGATAAAAATTGAATAAGTAAAACAATTGGGACGAAACTACGGCTAGTGAATCATTTTATATGAATAACTTTGTAAAATATAATGGATATCGCATGGAAGAAATGACAATGGAAATTGAAGTTTACCTTCGGTATTGTCCAATGTTTTTTCAGGAGTTAAATAGTTGTTCCACGAAACCATTGTATACCATTTTTTCTAAATACACAAAATTTTCAGTTGTATTGAAGTCATCTAATTTGAAAGCTAGAAATGGATAGAGTGTCACAAAAATTATAGAATTACTTAGTCTTCTGAAAGATATGCTACCAGAAGAAAATAAACTACCATGCTGAACATATGATGATAAACGAATATTACTTTCAATGTGAATGATCTATAAAAAAATAAATTCTTGTCCAAATGATTGCATATTGTTTTTTAATTACCATGAATCACTTATCAAATTCCATACATGTGGCGTGGATCGATACAAGAAAAATGAATCAATTCATTTGAAATATGTATGATACATTCCTATCATTCCATGGTTTAGAAGACTATATGTATGTCAGAAAACTGTATGAAAGTTAAAATGGAATTCATATAGAATCATTAAATATGGGAACCTATATCATCCATCAGATTCCCCTCAATGGAAAATAAATTTATTATCGGTTTCCAAAATTTGGAGATGAGCCGAGAAACTTTTTCCTTTCATTATCTATAGATGGAATAAATACTTTTGGTTTATAGAGTCGTAATCATAGTACATGGCATATCATGTTGGTAAATTATAACTTTCGACCATGGTTATGCATGAAGCGCAAATACATTATGTTGTATTTTCTTATGTCTACACCAAAGAACCCTGTTAATGATATTGATGTCTATTTGGATCCATTGATCAAAGATCTGAAATTTATGTGGAATACATGTGTTACAATGTATGATGCTCATATAAGTGATGAATTCACATTGAGGTCCATATTCTATAGGACAATAAATGACATCCCAGCTTATGTAAATTTGTTAGGATATATCATTAAAGTCATGTTTTAGGGTCCCATTTGTTAAAAATGGACATACCCAGTTCAGTTGAAACATTCCTCAAAGATTGTGTTTTTAAGACATTTAAATTTTTTACTTTTATGACATAAATACCAATCCTGGACAACAACATTCGATGGGAATATTGAACAAGGTACAACAACATCTCTATGAATTGTTCATCAACTATATAAGAATGTAAAAAATATTTTCACTGTTTTTGATAAACCATTTTCAAAAAATAGTACAAAATTAGAATGAAAGAAGAGATCAATTTTCTTTCATTTAACATATTGGAATTGTTTGTGTGGAATAAATTTTCAGGGTTTCATGCATGTATAAAAAATATATACGATAGGGTTATTATCATGTTACTAAAGGTTCATGGAAAAAAGAAAGATGAAATCAAGGCTATGATAGACTTGATTGAAATGGGTATAAGGGATAAGATGGAACTTGTGATGGGTAAAAGAAAGAAGTTTCTTAATCCATCCACTTACACTTGATCCAGACAAGAATAATTTAAATTTTTTCTTTTCCTTATGAGTATAAAAGTTCCATAGGGGTTTTCATAAAATATCAAGAATATAGTTTCAATGAATAATTTGAAGTTATAAGGACTTAAACCACATGACTGTCATGTTTTTATTAAAAATTTAATGCATGTTGGTTTCCATTTCATTCTGTATCAAAATGTATGACATATATTAATCAGACTCTGCTTCTTTCTCAAAGTCATATTTAGTAAATTTTTATACTCGATGAAGTTTACCATCATGAATAAATAGATTTGAATCATATTATGGGAGTTAGAAATGTTCTTCTCACCATCATTCATTGATAAATAGTCCACATGATGGTTCACTTTTCCATAGAGGTACAAATATTTGTTTATCTCCATTACAGATGGATGTACCGCATTGAACGACATATAAGTATTTTTAAAGGTTATGTCATGATTCAAAGTCTTCGAGAATGATGTATTGTAGAACAATATATTTTTCAATATGCGATTGAATTATATAATTATTACCTATTAGATGTTGAAATAATTGGTTTCCCAAGGTCTTGTTATAGTGAACGTGTTATGGGTGAAGAGATTCACAAAGGATATGCTGTTACAATTACCTTGATAGAGTTGGAGAAATAATATATTCACATATTACATAATAGTGAATATGTTGATCTATACATTGAATCCCAAAAATAAATTCTTAGATACTTGAATCCATCAATGGATGTAAGATGGATATCAGATATACATAATCAATAGTTTATATGGGGGTTCATAGATCAAATTTATAGGGAGTTATCTAAAAATCTGAATCCAATTGTCGAACGACTTAAATTGCTAACTAGAGGACCAAATGAAAATGTTATATATTACAATGGGTTTGTAATCAATTGTTATACATTATATAAAAAAGAAAACCATGAATTCTGTACGTTGAAAAATAGTGGTGTTATGTTTATGGCTGAAGTGGTGAACATATATGGTTCCAAGGATAGAAATCCAATTGATCAAAATATGACATATTTTGCATTATCGAACAAATATATGAGTTGGATTATAAAATATTTCAAGATCCTATTTTCTATATCAAATTGGTTGAAAATATTAATTGTTTGAAATTTGATGAAATGGTCTTTACAGAGGTGAATTTTAGTGTAGAAGGATAAAAAGACGAGCGGTTCATAATGGAATCACAAGAAGTGAAATTATTTTATGTCTCTGATCCGACAAAAAAGAATTGGTCAATTGTTCAAATGGAGACTAAAACAAATATTTATTCCGATGAAAATTTAATTTAGGATGACACTTTCATTGGGACATCACAATCTATTCATGTCGATCCCACTATATAAAATGTCTTGTACATTAGAGGGGACCACATATAGGGAATTTGGATCATCAAAAGAGGGACCAAATCCTTGAATCCTTTAAAAAATAAAGAGAGATCAATGAGAAGTTAAAAGAGTCTTTTTCACAATATTATATGTTCTCTACTAAATTAACATAATCTAAATTAAATATTTTACTATTCATGTAAGAAATTTCTTCTTCACGACATGATGTTACGAATCCCTCGAATGATCAAACATAATGACGGAAACCCTTTGGATAGATCTAAAGGTAATGTTACAATAGACTTTCTTTATTTTACTAAAAAATTATTCAATGGAACTGTTGACCTCACCTGTTTTGATAATCTCAATCATGTATTCATATGTGTTGAAAATCCCAATTATGTTTTCATTCTCTATGATATTGTTTGAGTATCATTGATCTATACTTTAATTCTTTCAAATATGTGATCAAACCAATAATAATTTTTAAAATAGTCTTTGGAATATGTTAATCCTCATTTATCCATGTTCATACAAGTTATAAATTGATTCTAACACAATCGGATGTGTTCTGCATAAAACATAAGTAATCTGCCTATAGCTACTGATAAAGAGCTACCGGTAACCAGTCTACCGATAGACTTAGTCTACCGACAGACAGCTACCGATAGACTTAACACAGAGCTACCGATGTACTTATAAATATAAGCTACTGACTTACAGACAGATACCGATACAAACGTAGAGCTACCGGTGTAAGTATAAATAGCTACCGATGGAATAAGAGTCACCGATGGATGAAGCTACCGATACAGACTCACAGCTACCGATGCATAGGAGCTACCGATGCATGTACCTACCGACGCATGGAGCTACCGATAAACAAAGTCACTGATACAAGCATGTACCAACCGACGCATAGAGCCACCGATAGAGTCAAAGAAACTAATGACATCAAGCTACCGATGTTCAAGATACCGATGTTCAAGCTACCGATGTTCAAGCTACCGATGTTCAAGCTACCGATGTTCAAGCTACCGATGCTGATTACCTACCGATCACTCGACTTACTGTTTGAATTTCTTTATTTCCTATATTTAATCTATCTAACGGTCATATCATACATTTTGATGATTTGTCAAATATTTGATAAAGGTTGTCGGATGTCAGGAACCCGTACCTCGTACCTGTTGATAAGAAATCTTTTCTGTCCCCTGATGGGACATAAATACGAGAAGACTACGCTGCCCACGGATGTGATGCAAAAAGTGAAGCGTGTGAAGGAAAAACGAACAACAACAAGAAGCGAACCAGAAAAGTGTGGTTCTGTTTCTCAAACAGAAACGAGAAGAGGACTCAAACTCACTTGCGATCGAATCTGAAGGAGTCCAGAGCTATACTGCAATCACCAGAACCATCTATAAACTCTACATCTCTTGTTCTGTGATTTATTACCATTCTTTTCGAGCAGTGTGTGTTATCTGCTGTATCTAACACATACACTGTCTCCTGTACTCAAACTGAAGGATTTTTAAATCCTTACCAAACTCTTCCATTCTTTCTTTCCCACGAATAACAGTGGTAGAGGTCGTGTGTGACCTGGACAGCTGGTTGCTGTTGTACTGTTTCCCACGAAGAACAGTGGTAGAGGTCTTGGACCTGGACAGTTGTAAACTGTTGAACCTCGATCCAGGGTGTGGATCATTCTTATATAAACTTTTGAGAGGACTAAGTCCCGGCTTGAGACTGAACCTCTTGGTTACATCTGTTGTTCCATCTCTTTCAAAGTTTTATTCCGCTGCTAATCACTTTAAAACCAATACTGTTTTTAAAGTTACTTTGATAATTAAATTAGCAAGTGTTTATGTTAAGTGTAGATTAGTAAGTTAGTTTCAAAAGATAATCACACACTCCTGTGTTGATTAACTGGGAATTAATCAATCCCTTGAGAATCTGACAGAACCTCTACTTTAATATAAATTCACTACAGTTTAATTTATTATTTTATTTGGGGGTCTTTAAGACACTATTTTTAAATTACAGAAATTTTAATTGGTACTCAATTCACCCCCCCCTCCCCCTCTTGAGTAAACCACTCCGACCAACACTTGGTATCAAAGGTTGAAAATACTTTCTAAAAGTACTCTGCTTTTGAACTGTGATTTTAGTTGTATTTTAAAGTTCTTAAAATTTCTGTTATTTCTAAATTTTTATCTCTTTAAAATTTTCTCATCATGGACAATAGACTTGAGGGTGCTGCTACTAACCGGCCACCTTTCTTCAATGGAACTAATTATGCTCAGTGGAAACTAAAAATGAAAATTCATCTAGAAAGCATAGGTTTTGATATTTGGACTGCTATTGAATCAGAATACAAAATTCCTACTACTGCTAGATCTACTTGGGATGAACCTACAAAGACTGCTTACAATAAAAACTGTAAATCTATGAATGCCTTGTACTGTGCTCTAGGAGATGAAGAGTTTAATAGAATTTCTGCTTGTAAAACTGCTTTTGAAATTTGGGATACCTTAGCTGTTTCTCATGAAGGAACAACTAATGTGAAAGAAATGAGATTGAACACTTATACTATCAAGTATGACAATTTTAAAATGAAGCCTGACGAACCCATTTCTGACATATATCTCAGGTTCAATGAAATTTTCAATACAATGATCTCGCTGGGAAAGGATGTCTCATCGAAGGAACAAATTATGAGAATTTTGAGATGTCTACCTGATAGATGGAGAGGCACATCTGTCTCAATCAGAGAATCATGTGACATAGCTGCTCTACCTGTCAAGGAACTAATTGGAAAACTGATGATGTATGAAGAAGAGCTTAAAGTGAACAAAGAGGAAGACAATGAACCTGCAAGAAAGTCTGTCTCTTTTAAATCCTCAACTTCAAAGAATAAGGACAATGAAAAGCTTCAAGCTGTAGTTGAAAGTTCAAGCTGTGAAGACAGTGAAAGTGATTCTGACAGTGATGCTGAGATGGCTCACATTGCTAGAAGATTTAAGAAATTTTATAGGAAAAAGAAGTTCTTCAGAAAAACAAACTATAAGGGTAAGTATGATCACCAAGCCAAATGGAAAAAGGATTGGAAGAAGAATGACAAATCAGATGAAGTTGTCTGTTATGAATGCAAGAGAAAAGGACACATCAAAGCTGACTGTCCAAAGCTAAAGTATAAAAAGAAATATGAATATAAGGACAATAAGTTTAAGAAAGCCATGAAGGCTACTTGGAGTGCTTCATAAGACAGCACAAGTGAAGCTGAATCTTCAGACTCTGAAAGGAATCGTGCCAAAACGTGTTTTATGACAAACACTTCTGAGGTAACTGCTGAAACTCCTGCTTCAGATTCATATTATTCTGGAGATGATTCTGAAGGTGATAACATGTCTAAATCTAAACTGTTTGAATACTGTGATATGATGGAAGAGACATGTAATGAACTTAAGGATAAATACAAGTCATTAAATAAACATCATGCTCTCACCACTGTAGTTAAAACCGAACTCACTATTGAAAAAGAGAAAAATGCTCAACTGTTAAAAGAAAATACAGAACTGAAACTGTAAAATGAGCAACTTAGAAAGGACTTAGAAAAATTCACAAATGGAAAGGATGCTTTAACTCATATGCTAGGAAAGCAAGTAGCACCTAAATATACTACTGGTATAGGATACCAACCTGGACAAAGGAAAATTGCTAAGACTAGATTCATTTCTAAATCTGGACAGAATGAAGGTAATTCTGGAACTTCATATGCTTCAACCAGTTATATACATAGCTATGGATCTAATAAAGTTTATCTTTCAAATCATGTCAATTATACAAATTATATGAGACCCATTAGAAAAATATGGGTACCTAAAGTGTTATTGGCTAACCTGTCTGGACCCAAGAAAATCTGGGTACCAAAATCATCTCCCATCTAAATCTGTTTTGTAGGGAACTTGCTTGAAGAGCTCCTGTAAAGAGACGTGGTATTTGGACAGTGGATGTTCAAGACATATGTCAGGATACTTCTCTTGTTTCAAGAGTTTAATAAAAGTTGATGGAGGCTTTGTCACCTTTGGTGATAATTCAAAAGGGAAAATCATCGGCCTAGGCCAGATTGGTAACACTGATTCAATTTTGATTTCTAAAGTTTTATTTGTTGATGGCCTTAAATACAATCTATTAAGTATTTCTCAGTTATGTGATGATGGTTTTCATGTTAAATTTGAAAATGATTCTTGCAAAGTTTTTGATTCTAAGAATGTTTTGGTATTTTCTGCCTTAAGAAATGAGAATGTTTATGCTGTTAATCTGAATTCTTTAGCTAAGCAGAATATTACTTGTTTGAATGCTTTTCATAAAGAATCTTGGCTATGGCACAGATGATTAGTACATTGCAACATTCACTCACTTAGAAAACTTTCTAGGAAAAACCTAGTTAGAGACCTACCTAAATTAGAATTCCCAAATGATAGAGTGTGTAACCCCTGTCAAAAGGGAAAACAACACAAAGTTTCTTTTAAATCAAAGAAAGAAGTTTCAACTTCTCAACCACTTGAATTGGTTCACATGGATTTGTTTGGACCATTAAGAGTTTCTAGTTTAAATGGGAATCACTATGTTTATGATCTTGTAGATGACTTTTCTAGATATACTTGGGTATATTTTCTAGCTCACAAAAGTGAAGCTTGTTCTTACTTTGTCAAATACTCCAAGTCTGTAGAGAACCTTAGTGGACTTAAGATTAAAACCCTGAGAAGTGATCATGGTCGTGAGTTTGAAAATCAAGATTTTGAATCTTATTGCTCACACAATGGTTATACTCATAACTTCTCTGCCCCTAGAACACCCCAACAGAATGGCGTAGTAGAAAGAAGAATCCGAACCCTTCAAGAAATTGCTAGAACCATGCTCAATGAATATGATCTGCCTATTTATTTTTGGGTTGAAGCTGTAAATACAGCTTGTTATGTCATTAATAGAGTCTTAATAAGACCTGTTATTAAGAAAACCCCTTATGAATTGTGGAACAATAGAAAGCCTAAGGTTAATTACTTTAAAGTTTTTGGTTGCAAAGTATTTATTCTGAATACTAAAGATAATCTGGATAAGTTTGCTTCCAAAAGTGATGAAGGAATTTTTCTGGGTTACTCTATTTCAAGTAAAGCCTATAGAGTATTCAATAAGAAAACAAATGTGTGGAAGAATCTGTTCACATCAAGTTTGATGAAACTGATCCACATGAGCCTAAAACCTCTCTTAAGAATCTTGAAGAAGATTTGTCTATTCTGGATCTTAATGATAAATCTAAAGAACCTGTTATAAAAGTATCCAGTTCTGGACTTTCTCCAGAATCTGCTTCTGTTGAACCTGAACCTATAGATGAACCTGAAATTTCTAGTCCAACCTTTACCAGATCAACAAGGATTCTAAAGAATCATCCTTTAGAAGCTGTTGTCGGTAATCTTGATAGAGGAACACAAACTAGAGCTTCTCTAAGAAACCAGGTTGAACATCAAGCCTTTCATTCATAGCTGGAACCCAAAAATATCAATGATGCTATCAATGATGAATTATGGGTAATAGCTATGCAGGAAGAATTAAATCATTTTGAAAGAAACAAAGTCTGGGAATTAGTTGACAGACCTAAGGACACTTTGACAATAGGCACAAAATGAGTTTTTAGAAATAAAGTAGATGAATCTGGGAATATAGTTAGAAACAAAGCTAGACTAGTTTCACAAGGATATAGTCAAGAAGAAGGCATAGACTATGAGGAAACTTTTGCACCTGTAGCTGGACTAGAAGCCATTAGGATCTTACTTGCATATGCTGCACATCTGGATTTCAAGTTATATCAAATGGATGTGAAAAGTGCATTTCTAAATGGTTTTATAATTGAAGATGTTTTTGTAGAACAACCACATGGATTTACTAACCCTCATTTTCCAAATCAAGTTTTTAAACTTTCTAAAGCTTTGTATGGTTTAAAACAAGCTCCAAGAGCTTGGTATGATAGACTTAGCAATTTCTTTATTTCAAAAGGTTTTACTAAAGGGATTGCTGATCCAACTCTTTTCATTAAAAGAATTTCTAAAGATGTTTTAGTTGTACAAATATATGTTGATGATATTATTTTTGGATCTTCTAAACACTCTTTATGTACTGATTTTTCAAAAAGTATGCAAAATGAATTTGAAATGAGCTTAATGGGAGAGCTTAAGTACTTTCTTGGATTTCAAGTATTTCAAAATGAAAATGGTATTATTTTGAATCAAAGTAAATATACAAAGGATCTTTTAAAACGTTTTGGTCTGGATAGTATCAAGGGAAGTGAAACTCCTATGAGTACTACCTGTAAATTGGATGCAGATGAAACTGGGAAACCAGTTGATCAAACAAATTACAGAGGTATGATTGGTAGTTTACTTTATCTTACTGCTAGTCGACCTGATATTATGTTTAGTGTGTGTATGTGTGCTAGATTTCAAGCTAATCCAAAAGAATCTCATTTGCTTGCTGTTAAAAGAATTTTTAAATATCTCAAACACACGGTTAACTTAGGTTTGTTTTACCCAAAAGGACAATCCTTTGAGTTAATGAGTTATTCAGATGATGACTTTGCTGGTTGTAAGTTAGATAGAAAAAGCACATCAGGAACATGTCATTTGCTTGGAAAATCCTTAGTTTCTTGGTGTAGTAAGAAACAGAACTCAGTTGCATTATCTACTACCGAAGCAGAATATATAGCTGCTGGTAGTTTCTGTGCACAAATTTTGTGGATGAAACACACTCTTTTGGACTATGGATATGCTTTTAAACATGTTTCAATCAACTGTGATAACACCAGTGCAATAAACATCTCTAAGAATCCTGTATCTCACTCTAGAACCAAACACATAGATGTGAGACACCATTTCCTAAGAGATCACTATCAAAAAGGTGATATTTCTCTTGAATTTATTGGCACTGAACATCAATTGGCTGATATTTTCACTAAACCTTTAAGTTCGGATAGGCTAAGCTACATAAGACACGAACTGGGAATGTTTAATCACAACCGGTGTGAAAATTCTCACTGATGTGAAATTCTCACTGATGTGAAATTCTCACCGATGTTAAATTCTCACCGATGTTAAATTCTCACTGATGTGAAATTCTCACCGACGTGAAAATTGTCACTGATGTGAAATTCTCACCGACGTGAAAATTCTCACCGATGTAAGTTTCTCACCGACATAGAAATTCTCACCGATTTGTTTTTCTCACCGATGATTAACTCACACCGATGCAAAGTTTTAAAACTTCTGTCTGCCGCCAAGAATACGAATCGTTTTATTTTATTTTATTACTCTATTTTAGTCGTTTATTTGGAATTCCTAAATGATAAAACTCAGTCTAAGCCACTTCTTACCTCACCGAGCTCAAAACCTCTCACCTTCGAACCTTACCTCCCAAATCAGCCAAGAACCCTAAACCCGCGATGGCAAAAACCAAGCTTCCTATCGTCAGAGATGAAAGTGTAGAACCAAATGCTAAGAAGCAGAAGACACAGCATAAAGCCAGTGTTAGTGAAGTCAAAACTAGATCGGGAAGGCGACCAGTGAATCCTCACTTGCAGAATAGAGACATAGTAATCGAGAAGGAACTGTGCGTGGAATGGCTACTGCCTAGAAAATCCTTAGTACTCGAGATTCGGGAAGACCAGAAATGGGTGGATTGTTTCTCGAATAACAATGGCCCATACTACCCGAAGTTGGTAAAGCAATTCTATGAGTTTGTAACCTTTGAGAATTCTGAAAATGAGAATCGAGTAAGCTCTTTTGTAAATGGAAAAGAGATGTCTTTTTCTTCAGTAGAGTGGGCTGAGAGTTTGAAAGTACCACATGAAGGTGTCTCTGGGTATGTATCAAGAGCAATGCCACCTAGTAGTGATATCTTTGATTATGAGACCGCTTTACAAGAACTAACTGGAAATGGAAACCAAAGGCAAGTGGTTGCTGCTGAAATGGATGGAGAGAATCGACTGCTTTTCAAGTTTGTTTAGTATATGTTGATACCAAGGAGAGGAGATTTTGCAAATCTGAGATACCAAGATATCTATCTTCTTCATTTGCTAAGACATGGTGTAAAAATCAATCTGTGCAGATTGCTAATGCTTCAAATGGAAGACATGATTAGACCAAAGTCAAAGACTAATGCTTTGTTCTTTGCCAAGCTGATTTCAGTGATGATAAAAGTGAAAGAAATAGCTGAGTCTCAGGATGAGACAGTTGTAGTCAAGAACAATTTCTGTATCACCTCGACTGTTTGTAAGTATATGAAAATTAACTGGAACCCATGGAAGGGAGAATGGATCAGTGATGATCAGAAGATATATGATAGGTTTAACCCTGTGGATCATCCCTCAAGACCAAAGGATATGAGAGATCCGAGTCTGAGACCTGATGAAGAGGAACCTGTTTATAGTAGTGAAACAGAAGAAGAAACAGAAGAAGAAGAAGAAGAAACTCCTATGGATGTTGGAGGAGATCCAGACTTGCCCCCAAGTCCTGTTGCAGAATTGGATTATTCTAGGAAAGGAAAAGTAGAGGAGATTGTGTCTACTCATGAGGAAGACCAGTCTGTACCTCACCAAGAAGAAGAGGAAAAGGAGAATGTATCTGAATCGCCTGCTTCTGGTAGTTTAAGTATGAGTCCCTTGATTGGAAGCTCAGCTATGCCTGCTG
This sequence comes from Viscum album, assembly GCA_963277665.1. Lineage (NCBI taxonomy): Eukaryota > Viridiplantae > Streptophyta > Magnoliopsida > Santalales > Viscaceae > Viscum > Viscum album. The sequence goes on along the minus strand of OY728153.1, from coordinate 413,294,381 downwards.
CTGAAGTAGAAAAAGATAGAGAAGAAGCTGTACCTGTTTCAGAAAACCTCCTTACTGCTGCTGAGATGGAAGTTGTTGTGGAAGATTCTGATGAAGAAAGGCCAGCAGAAAAATCTGTTGTGATACATGAGAATGCACCCATTGAGGGGGAGCATCAGTCTGTGCTTGGAAGTGTTACAGTACCTGTTGAGCTTGGAGACTGGGTAGAAGACCCAGGGTTTATAGTCTGTGGATTGGATTATCCGGATTCTGTCAATGAGATGTCTGTGAATAGACCGAAGACCAATTATGATCTTGCTGCTGAGTTGTTGCCAGATGATGTGGTCAGATTTAATGATCTGAATAAGCTGAAAGAGGACCTCAAATCCAGTTTTGTTGAAGAAGTGAAGCTAATGGAAACCTCTCTTGCATCCTCAATTAATTTGATAATGACTACTTCTGTAGTTACTTTGGCCTCAGCAAGGGGATCTGCTGCAGTTATCCCAAGTGATTTTGTCTCCAAATCAGATCTTGAATCCATGAAGAATGAGCTGAAAGAATCATTCAGTGCATCAGTTGCTGCGATGAAGGAAAGCTTTTATGAAGAAATGAAAATGTTAGAGAGATCCTTCGAGCTATCTCTGGCTTGTAATTTATCTTCCTTTATGTCTGAGCTTATGGAAGAAGTGAAAGAGTGCCAGACTCAGTCTTCAAGGATCGAAGCAGATCTGGAAGCTCTCAAGACATCAGTTGTTGCTTTGGATTCCTATATGAGCTCCAAGTCTCAAGCTGACAAGGACCTAGCTTATGTGAAGAGTGTAGTAAGCCAGTTTGTCTCAGTGTTTGAAAGTTTCAAAACCTCAGTGAAGGATCATGTTCAATTGCAAGACTCTCAAGTTCAAAGTCTAATTAGTGGTTTGTCTAAGAGTTTTAAAGAAACTGTTTCCTTCTCTCTTGGCCCTCTCACATCCAAACTATCATTTGACCTAAATCAAGTTCGAGCAATGTTGAAGGAGGAGATTGGCTCTATTTCTACCAGTGGCACTGTGGACTCATCAGAGTTGAGCCGAGTGGTGCTTTCTACAAGAGATTCTGCCAGATAAATCATGAAGATTGTTCAAGACTTTATGAGAGAAGCCTATGCCTCTCAGGAAGCCATAAAAAGAAAAGTGGACTACTACTTCTCCAAAATTTTCACCAAGCATCAACTCGAACACCACTTCAAGCTAATGTTGGAACACATGAAGCTCCCTCCAGTCACTCAAGCTTTCAGAGAACAAGTGAGCAAGCTACGAGAACTGACTCCTGCCTTAGAGAAATTCATGGAGAACAAAGATGATTTCATCTCTGCTATAGAAAGAGGAGGAGGAATTATTATGGATTTTAGAAATCTGCTACTGCCCTTCTTTCATGTTGATGCCAGACCAGTCATCATCCCTCCTGCTTTGCCTGCTTCTGCTTCAGCTGCTTCCACAGTCCAGCTGACTCCTGTTCAAGCCATTCGAAGCCTCACACCAATGATCACCCAAAAATCTTCAACCTACAAGCCTGACTCTGTGTCAGTGGCCCAGCCTCCTTTGATATTTTCTGGCATTCCCAAACCTTCACCTGAATCCTCACCACCCGAGCATCCTTCTGATCCTAAAGGAAAATCTCATGTTGCAGATGAGGATTGAACCAGTGGCCAGGATTTTTGATAGGAATTCCTTTGTAATCTGTCGTTGTACTTTTTGACTACTCTAATACAGAACTCTTTTTAATTCTCTTGTTTTATTTGTCTTCTATATATATCTATATATGCTTTCCCACTTTTTGATTATCATAAAGGGGGAGAACAATAAGAGGGGGAGAACAAACTGGGAGAATAAGGGGGAGAACAAAATGAGAAAATGAGAAATATTTTCAATGGAGAAAAATAATGAATAAGGGGAGACACATTACCCTTTGTTTTGTTTTCATTTTTACCTTTGATATCTTATGTATATATAGTACCTTATGAATTTTTTTTTCTAGGCTGTTTTCTCTGAGAAAATTGAATTCAATATTATACTCTTTACTATTATATTTTCACTATGTTAAATGCCAATATCATAAATTGTGATTATCAAAAAGGGGGAGATTGTTGACCTGACCGGTTTTGATAATCTCAATCATGTATTCATATTTGTTGAAAATCCCAATTATGTTTTCATTCTCTATGATATTGTTTGAGTATCATTGATCTATACTTTAATTCTTTCAAATATGTGATCAAACCAATAATAATTTTTAAAATAGTCTTTGGAATATGTTAATCCTCATTTATCCATGTTCATACAAGTTATAAATTGATTCTAACACAATCGGATGTGTTCTGCATAAAACATAAGTAATCTGCCTATAGCTACTGATAAAGAGCTACCGGTAACCAGTCTACCGATAGACTTAGTCTACCGACAGACAGCTACCGATAGACTTAACACAGAGCTACCGATGTACTTATAAATATAAGCTACTGACTTATAGACAGCTACCGATACAAACGTAGAGCTACCGGTGTAAGTATAAATAGCTACTGATGGAATAAGAGTCACCGATGGACGAAGCTACCGATACAGACTCACAGCTACCGATGCATAGGAGCTACTGATGCATGTACCTACCGACGCATGGAGCTACCGATAAACAAAGTCACTGATACAAGCATGTACCAACCGACGCATAGAGCCACCGATAGAGTCAAAGAAACTAATGACATCAAGCTACCGATGTTCAAGCTACCGATGTTCAAGCTACCGATGTTCAAGCTACCGATGTTCAAGCTACCGATGTTCAAGCTACCAATGTTCAAGCTACCGATGTTCAAGCTACCGATGCTGATTGCCTACCGATCACTCGACTTACTATTTGAATTTCTTTATTTACTATATTTAATCTATCTAACAGTCATATCATACATTTTGATGATTTGTCAAATATCTGATAAAGGTTGTCGGATGTCAGGAACCCGTACCTCGTACCTGCTGAAAAGAAATCTTTTCTGTCCCCTGATGGGACATAAATACGAGAAGACTACACTGCCCACGGATGTGATGCAAAAAGTGAAGCGTGTGAAGGAAAAACGAACAACAAGAAGAAGCGAACCAGAAAAGTGTGGTTCTGTTTCTCCAACAGAAACGAGAAGAGGACTCAAACTCACTTGCGATCGAATCTGAAGGAGTCCAGAGCTATACTGCAATCACCAGAACCATCTCTAAACTCTACATCTCTTGTTCTGTGATTTATTACCATTCTTTTCGAGCAGTGTGTGTTATATGCTGTATCTAACACATACACTATCTCCTGTACTCAAACTGAAGGATTTGTAAATCCTTACCAAACTCTTCCATTCTTTCTTTCCCACGAATAACAGTGGTAGAGGTCGTGTGTGACCTGGACAGCTGGTTGCTGTTGTACTGTTTCCCACGAAGAACAGTGGTAGAGGTCTTGGACCTGGACAGTTGTAAACTGTTGAACCCCGATCCAGGGTGTGGATCATTCTTATATAAACTTTTGAGAGGACTAAGTCTCGGCTTGAGACTGAACCTCTTGGTTACATCTGTTGTGCCATCTCTTTCAATGTTTTATTCCGCTGCTAATCACTTTAAAACCAATACTGTTTTTAAAGTTACTTTGATAATTAAATTAGCAAGTGTTTATGTTAAGGGTAGATTAGTAAGTTAGTTTCAAAAGATAATCACACACTCCTGTGTTGATTAACTGGGAATTAATCAATCCCTTGAGAATCTGACAGAACCACTACTTTAATATAAATTCACTACAGTTTAATTTATTATTTTATTTGGGGGTCTTTAAGACACTGTTTTTAAATTACAGAAATTTTAATTGGTACTCAATTCACCCCCCCCCCCCCCTCTTGAGTAAACCACTCCGACCAACAGGAACGTTGATTTAATTTACATTATTTCATGCAGAGTTTGTTTATTTTAGATTATTATTGTCCATGTGTCATGCCTTTGTAAGAAGAGAAACATTATTGTATCTACTCTATCATAGAGGTAGTTTTGATGTTTTCATAGTAAAATCATTGTCCATCAAATTAATGCATTCTTTCATAGTTATGTTTAATTTATTTATTTTTACTATTACTCACATAATAATTATTTTATTATATAGATGGATTATTTTGTTCGAGTTGGGGGTTCTCTATTCAAATTCCATGCTCCTTATCCCTTAAACCCTTTTCACCCATGCAGTGGTTCATTTATCACTTTCTTTAATGTTACCTTCACTACCTTTGTAGTAAGAGAAATGACGCTTCCTTTGCTCAATTACAAAGGTAATATTGATGTTTTCAAAGTAAAATCATTGTCCATAGAATTAATGTGTTGTTTCATATGTATAATTAATTTATTTGTTTTTATTATTACTCACATAATAGTTTTTTTCTTATATAGGTGGATTATTTTGTTCGATTGGGTGGTTCTCTGTCCAACTTTCATACTCCTTATCCCTTAAAACCATTTCACCCATCCAATGGTTCATTTCTCACTTTCATTAAAGTTATCTCCATTAACTTTTGAGAAAGATAAGTGAAGTTTTCATTGCTCAATTAAAGAGGTAATCTTGATGTTTACCTAGTAAAATCATTATCCATGGAATTAATGTATTGTTTCATATGTATGTTTAATTTATTTTTTTTAGTATTACTCGTATAATAATTATTTTATTATATGTGTGGATTATTTTGTTCAATATGGGTGTAATCTTTCCAAATTTCATGATCTTTCCCACTTATAATATTTTCACCCATATAGTGGTGCATTTATCACATTTTTCAAGTTACCTCCCCTTCCATTGCGGGAAGAGAAATAACATTGCCTCTTCTCAAATACAATGGTAATCTTGATGTTTTCACAATAAAATCATTGTCCATAGAATTAATTTATTGTTTCATATGTATGTTATATTTATTTATTTTTAGTATTAATCACATCATAATTGTTTTTTATATAGGTGGATTCCTTTGTTGGAGTTTTGGTTCCCTATCCATATTTAATTCCTTTATGCACCAAACACTACGCCAAAATTCGTATTTTGTGGCGGTTTTTTTCATTTAGCGGCATCTTAAACCACCGCTAAATCATTCTATGATAGTTTTGGAAAACTGTCGGTAAATCGTGGGTCGGGAAATAATTAGCGGCGGTTTTTTTAAAACCGTTGTAGAACGATTTAGCGGCAGTTTTTTTAGTAATTTACTTATTTAATTATTTATTTTATTTATTTATTTATTTGATTTATTTATTTTATTTATTTTTTTATTTATTTTTTTAATTTATATATTTATTATTACCACGCTCATGCCCATATTCATGCATAAGTCCATGTCCATGCACATTCCCATGCAATATATAGAAATTCTGTGTTGGGTGAGATTTGAACCCCTTACCTCATGATTATTCTCCAAAGAATTTACCACTCCAGCATGCTCCTCATGTGGTCAATAAATCAAATTTAATATAATTATACACATAAATATTAATTGGAAAAACAAGTAATACATAACAAATAGGTACACAATAAATAAATATTAATCAATAATTACTAATCAATAAGGATTATTCAATAATCAATAACAATTAATTAACAATTAATAATATATAATATGTAATATATAATATATAATATATAATATATAATATATAACATATAACATATAATATATAATATATAACATATAATATATAAGACATAATACATAATACATAATATATAATAAATAATATATAATAAATAATATATAATATATAATATATAATATATAATATATAATATATAATATATAATATATAATATATAATATATAATATATAATATATAATATATAATATATAATATATAATATATAATATATAATATATAATATATATTGTATATTTTATATTTTATATTGTATATTGCATAATATATAATATATAAGCAATAATATATAATATATAATATATAATATATAATATATAATATATAATATATAATATATAATATATAACATATAATATATAACATATAACATATAAGTAATGTACAAATAATAAATTAATTAAAAATTAATTTAATATATGAAAAATAAATAACAAATTAATAATAAATTTATAAATAATAGAGAAATGAATAAATAATAAATAAATCATAAATCATAAATCATAAATATTAAATTTTAAAGAATAAATAATAAATAATAAATAATTAAAAATTAAAAATTAAAAATTAAAATTAAATAATAAATAAGAAATTGTAAATTCTAAATAGTAAATAGTAAATAATATATAATAAATAATTAATTATTATTAATTAATAATAACTAATAATTAAAAATTGATCATTAAGAATTAATAAATAATATTTAATATTTAATATTTAAAAATTTATAAATAATTAATAAATTGTTAATTAATTGTTAATAGATAATAAATATTTATTTAATTAAAAATTTATAAATATTGAATATTGAATAAATAAATAAATAATAAATTAATAATAAACAAATAATAAATTAATATTTAGTAAATAAAAAATAAATTAATATATAATAAATAATAAAGACTTAATAATAAATAAATTATTTATTAATAATTAATAATTAATAAAAAGTAATTATTAATATTCAATAGTTAATATTTAATATTTAATAAATAATTAATATTTAATTAATAAATAATCAATAAATAATAAATAAATAATAAATAATAAATAATAAATGAATAATAAACTACTAATAAATTAATATTTCGTAAATTAAAAATAAATTAATAAATAATAAAGAATTAAGAATAAAGAATAAAGAATAAAGAATAAATAATAAATAATAAATAATAAATAATAAATCACAAAAAAATAAATACATAAATAAATAAATAGATAAATAAAAAATAATTAATTAATATTTAATAAAACTAATAACCAATGATTAATTATTGATTATTAATAATTATTAATTATTAATTAATAATTAATAATTAATATCTAATTTTTAACATTCAATATTTAATATTTAATAAATAATTAATAATTAATTAATTAATAGTTAATAATAAATAAATAATTAATTAATAACGAATAAATAAATGAAAAAATAAAAATAAATGAATAATAAATGAATAACTAATAATTAATAATTAATTAATTAAAAATAAATTAATAATTAATGTGGACATAATAACTAAATAACTAATAAATAAATATTAATTATTAAACAAATAAATAAATAATAATTAAAAGATAAAAATAATTATTAATTAATTAATAATCAAAAAATAAGTAATAAATATATATATTAAATAATTAAATAAATAAATTTATAAATATATAAATCATAAACCGTTAAGAACTTCTTAAAACCCTTAAAACACTAAAATGGACATAAAATATGATCCTAGAATCCATTTTTAGTGTAGCAACAAGTAAAATTGAAGATCACTAAATGAGCTTTGATATGATATGTGGTACTAATCGAACGGACACCTGTATCGAAAGTAATAATCGTTTGAATTTTAAGAAATCAGTATATACATCTAAAACCTCTATTTCGGAGGCCTTTTGGGACTTTCTTGCGGAATAGAATGGTGTAAAATAATTAAAGTGTTGGTACCAGACTTAAGAGGTGTAAATATTGTCGTCGGCTTCGATTTGATATGTGGTAGAGCCCAAACGGACACCCAAATTAAAAGTTATGACTGTTTGAAGTTCGAGTTCGATTTTCGACTTTTGAATTTTGAATATATTTTTTTCCTTTGATTATCACATGATTTAAATCTCACTTGGTTTTTTCTCATTTGATAAATTTTATTTGACTGGTTGTAAAGCTGAAATGGACTCTCAGGTCAGAAGTTATGGTAATTTGATGGTGAGGTCTCTTCTTCTAATTATTGCAGATTTATTTTCAGTTTAAAAAAATTATTAACTAATAATTATAAATATTAATTAATTGACACATTAAAAATATTTATAATTATAAATAATAAACTATATTTTTTTTAAATAATAAATAATAAATAATAAATAACATATAATAAATAATAAATAAATATATTTTTAAAAAAATTTCTAAATTATTGCGGCGGTTTTGAAAAAACCACCCCTATTTCGTGGCAGTTTTTTTAGAAATTTGCCACTAAAAAATTGAATATTTTTTTATTGAGAAGATATTTTATAAAAAATTAAAAAAAATTACTGTGGTTTTTTCGTGGTGATTTTAAAACCCACTGCTAAATTTTTGATTAAAAAAAATTTAGCAGCAGTGTTTAGAATTAGTGTGAAAAAACCAATGCTAAAACATTGTTTTCTTATAGTGAAAACATCCAAATACTTATTCTCTCAAAAACCCTTTCACTCCTGTAGTGTTTACATGTTTCTCTTTCTTTCAAGTTCCCTCCACTACTCAATCACAGAGTTAATCTTGATATTTTCATAGTAAATAATTGTCCATATAATTAATGTATTATTTCATATTTATGTTTAATTTATTTAATTTTAGTATTACTCATAATAATTGTTTTCTTATATAGGTGGATTCTTTTTTTTTCGAGTTGATGTGTTTTTTTTTAAATTACTCATGCAATGTTGGTAGTTCACCAAATAATGTCAATGGAAATCATAGTAACATTGACAGTTAGGATTATTTTTGAATATATGTAACAATTTTTATATGTGTGATTGTATAAACCAAAGTTTGAAATGTCAATAATATAGTGTTTTATGGTATTTGTGTTGTAAATTTCATTTCATTTAAATTATGTATTGGGAATTATTATTATTCATATGTGATGTATTCCTGGTGTTAGGTTGTGTTATTACAGCACACTATAGTAGTACTGCAGTGTACTGTAATGACATATTAAAGTATGACCCTTCATCATAACATTTAAAATTCACAATAAATAGGACCATTATCATAGATTTTAAAAGAAATGATAAAAAACATTTATTAGCACTTCTAGAAGCACTAATAAGGGGTTCCTTTAGCGGTGCTAATTAAATCAATGATAAATATATCTTTTATCAGTGATTTTAAAATCATTGATAAAGATCATATTTATCAGTGCTATTTTTAGTATTGATAAATGATCCATTTATAATCGCTTTTTCAACATTGATAAATGTCTTGGGAATTTAATTTCACTCCCCATATCAGTAATTTTATAGCACTGATAAAGGACAATTATGGAACTGTAAAAGTCTAGTTCTGTAGTACTATTTGGCATAATCTATTCATTCCTTTACATTATATTTTGTCTTACCTGGTGTATCCAAAAATCTATGAATTAAATTATCAAAACAATCCTTCTCAATATGCATGACATCCAATATTTGATAGACCAAAAAATAAGACCAATATTGAAGATCCTAAAAATACTTCATTTTTTTCTATTTTGTTCTTTCCTAATGCCATCAATTTTCTGTTGGTTATAGTTGTTCCAAATGTAATGGGAGGTAAGGAATATAAATTTTATTTTAACTCTGCACCTAATATCATTGTTGGAGGTCCAACTATTTCTGTTTTCAATTTTTTAAAATGATATTTTTTCCTCTGAAAAGGATGATTAGTTTGAGGGAATTTTTGATGAAAGTTGAAAAAAAAAGGTTTCTCTATTGATGAACATAAATTCTTTTTTTGTCTCTCATATAGTAAAGAAATGATTTTAGACCATGTGTGTTCTAACCATATAACAGTATATATTCTTGGAATTCACATATTTTCCACACCAATTGGGATTTTAGTAGTATATTTTATTTCACAGCAACATCATATATACTAACACCATTACTAAAAAATTAATTTATATCATCTATAAATGGTTTAAAATAAAAATTTATATTATTTTTTGGATGTCCTATAATTAATAAGTTCAAAAATATATATTTCTCCTTCGTTAGCATCCAATGAGGTAAATTGTATGGAGTTATAAAGATTGTCCAACATGAATATTGATTATCATATGTACCAAATGGATAGAAACTATCTGTAGAAATACCCATTCACATGTGTTATTATTCTAAAGAAAAAGATAGGTACACTTGGTCAAAATGTTTCTATGAATCACCATCATATGGATTATTTAACCTTTTACGGGTTAAAATATTTGTTTTTTTTCCTTGACATCGATGTTCTTATTCTCTCAGACATAAATAAATGTTGCAATCTGAGTGTAAGAAGGAAATATCTAAACTATCTTATAGGAATCAATCCAAACTTCCCTAGTTGAGCCTCTTCATACCTCGATTGTCCACATGTGTGATAACTATCCAATGAATCAGTCTAACCATAATATAAGATGCAGCCATATGAACATGAATTAATCTTCTGATAACCATGACCCAGAATGTGAACTGGCCGCTTTATGTCATTTAAATTTTTATGTGACACATTTCCTTCAGGTAATAGTGTTTAACCAAAGATAATATCTAATCAAAACAGTTATTTAATATTCCACTATATGATTTAATATCCATAAATTTTTGTAGTGCTTCAAAATTTCTTATATTGCATCCAGGATAAAAAGCATCCTCATCAGACCTAAAAACTCTTAAAATTGAGATGGTTCCAACTGAGGAGTTAAATCAATAGTATGCTGAGTTTCAGTTTGTTGAAAATATTGACCATCCCCATCATGTAATAAATTTTGATATAGTGATGGATCCAAAACCAAATTATAAGTATGTTCTCCGAAACTTCCTTCATCATATTGATTCCAAAAAAAGATAATCTTTTTTAAAACAAAATTGAAAGAGATGGCCCCAATGTTATCAAATGTGCCAAACATCATGAGAACACTTCTATATATGGGAAATTATTTTCCCTTATGAAACAAATTTTGGATTTAAAGATATAAAAGATAAGAATGTTTCAACACCCTCAATAAATATAGGATTTAGACTAGAACCTTTAGGATTCCTATACTGATTTATCTAAGAAAAATCATCTAATAATGAATGTTGTCGACATCCAAGTTCCAAATTTTTCTATAAAATATAAAATATTTTTTTTATTTTAAATAATTTGATAAAAGAAAAACACAATCCAAAAAAATTAATATTTAGTTAATTATTCCTAAGTATTCATAATTACTGTGATTTTTCACTAATTATTATTAATTATCACTAATTATTACTAATTATGTCTATTTTTCCTAATTATCACTAATTATTACTAATTATCACTAATTATTACTAATTATTACTAATTATTACTAATTTTTACTAATAATTTCTAATGATCACTAATTATTTCTAATTATCAGTAATTATTCCTATTTATCACAATTTATTCCTTTTTGAAAATATTTATTCCTAATTAAAACTATTTATTCATATTTATTACTATTTATTTCTTTTTATTACTATTTATTTTTAATTATTACTGAAAATATAAATAAATAAAAATAATAAGAAAGGCGCCAAGCCTGCTCCAGCTTCTATTTACAACGAGCGACACAATTTCCAGCAGATTGGTGGAGGCTCTTTTTCCTGATAGCTTATCTCCTTGCAATGTTCTCCAACTGAAATCACTATGAAAAATTTGTCTAACATACATATATCCTTTTTCTTATGCATGGAAATAGAGAGTAGTGTTGCGTTGTCATGCTAATTTCCATTCTTATGCATATTAAAATGGATATATGTATGTCGAAGTAGAGTTTTCATAGTGATTTCAGCAGAATAATATTGCAAGGAGATAACCAGTCGGGCAAAAGAGTTATCGCCAATCCATTGGAAATAATGTCACCTGTTGCAAAAATAATGGGACTATTTATTACTAATTATTTCTAATTATTCCTATTTTTTCATAATTCATATTAATTATTACTATTTACAACTATTTATTACTAATTGATGCTAATTATTTCTAATTATTACTAAATATTCCTATTTACCAATAATTAATAGTAATTGTTACTATTTATTCTTAATTTTTCCTAATTGTTCCCAATTATTACTAATTATTCCTAATTATTACCAATTGCAGCTATTTATTTTCAACTATTACTAATTATACATAATTATACATAATTATACCTAATTATACATAATTATCTCTAATTACAGCTAATTAATACTAACTATTACTAATTATTCCTAATTATTACTATTTATTCCTAATTATTCATAAATATTCCTAATTATTTATATTTATTCCTAATTGTTAATAATTATTCTTATTTATTCTTAATTATTACTAATTATTCTTATTTATTCCTAATTATTATTAATTATTCCTATTTATTCCTAATTATTAATAGTTATTCTTATTTATTACTAGGAATTATTAATTATTCCTAATTATTACGATTTATTTCTAATTATTCTAATTTATTACTATTTATTCCAATTTATTTCTATTTATTCTTATTTATTACTATTTACCACTATTTATTACTATTTAAAACGATTTATTACTATTTGTTTTTATTTACAACTATTTATTACTATTTATTAATAATTATTACTAATTACTGCTATTTAATACTAATTACCGCTATTTATTAAGAATTATTCCAAATTATTTTTAATTATAGAAAATTATTACTAATTATCAATAATTATTACTAACTACAAATAATTTTTACTAATTAGAAGTAATTGTTAATAATTACTGCTAATTATTAATAATTATCGCTAATTATTATTAATTACCGCTAATTATTACTAATTACTACTGTTTATTGTGAATTATTACTCATTATTCCTAATTATTCCTGATTATTACTATTTATCTCTATTTATTACTAATTACCGCTAATTATAACTAGTTATTCCTAATTACCACTAATTATTACTAATTATTATTAATGATTACTAATAATTTATATTTATTAATGATTATTCATAATTATTGTTAATTATTCCTATTTATTATAAATAATTATTAGTTATTACTATTGGCTACAAATTATTATGAATTATTCTTAATTATAACTATTTATTTCTAATTATTGGTATTTATTCCAATTTATTTCTATTTATTACTATTTATTACCATTTACCACAATTTATTTATATTTACTACTATTTATTACTAGTTACTAATAATAATTACTATTTATTATGATTTATTATTATTTATTCCTATTTATTAATATTTACCACTTTTTATTACTATTTATGACAATTTACTTCTATTTATTACTATTAATTACTATTTTCCTCTTTTTAATACTCTTTATTACCAATTATCGTTATTCATTACTAATTATTCCATAATATTACTAATTACAACTTTTTATTATGATTTTTTACTATTTATTTCTAATTACCGCTATTTACTACTTATTATTCCTAATTATTACTAATTACTTCTAATTATTACTAATTATTACTAATTATTTCTATTTATTACTAATTATTCCAAATTATCACTATTTATTGCGAATTATTTCTAATTATTACTAATTACTACAAATTATTACTAATTATTACTAATTATTCCTAATTATTCCAAATTATTCCGAATTATTACAAATTATTCTTAGTTATTAAAAATTTATATTAATTATTCCTAAATATTCCAATTTATTACTATTTATTGCTAGTTATTAATATTTATTCCAAATTATTCATATTTATTTTTATTTATTAATAATTATTTCTATTTATTACTAATTACCACTAATTATTACTAATTAGCACTACTTATTGCAATTTATTAGTATTTATTACTAATGAAACGACCTATTTGTTAACATAAATAATACAAAATAAAAATGACTAATTATAATTTAATTTAATCATCGCTAATTAACAATAATTATAACTGACATAAAATTAAATAAATTAACTAAAAATGAAAGCAATAGATAAATACCTTAAAGAAGAATCTTTTGCACCCTAAAATACTTCAAAATCACCTTGTTTTGAAATTTTCTAATATAAAAAAATTTCAGAGAGAAATATGAGAGACTAGTGAGAGAATAATTGAGAAAGACGTGAAATGAAAAAATGGATAGGGGTACTTATATGTTAGATTATTTGCAACGGGCTTATTTGCAATGTGTCCTGACGCAAATATTAACCCCCTATTTATTAGGGGTGGTAGTTGAAAAAGTTAATTGCAACGGGTCCCATCACAAATGTAGACCTTCCAACATAGTATTTGCAGCGGGAGTTATATATTGTCGCAAATAATATTATTTGCGGCAGGGCCCGTTGCGAAAGATACACCCCTATTAATTACTGCGAGGCGGTTAAAAAAGTATTTATGATGGGTTATGTCGCAAATACCCACCTCCCGAAAAAGTATTTACAATAGCATATATCTTCCATCGAAAATACTGAAAATTTCCACAGCGTATTTGCGAAGAGTGTAAATACTGGTCACAAATATCATTCTGGTGGTTTGGCGCGCAGTGTGTGTCAAGCCGTTTGCAATTGGAGACATGTTCCCATCATAAAAAAACTTCTTATTTGCAACAGGACTCTGGCTCCATCGCAAATAGTCCCTCCTGATGAAATATTTGCGACATGACACATCCCCGTCATAGATAACCTATCACAATTATTGAAATTTCCCATAGTGAAATTGCATCAATAAATCATGGTGTTCATGTTGTACTTCTTATCTTACTTACATCTCTTCATACACTAACTAAAGGAGATGCAAAATAAATAGAGATATATATTCACTAAACAAGTGAGGAGGTGTGAATGGATAAAAGATTAAAATTGGTTGAAATGGTAAACCAACACAGATCTCCCCCCCCCCCCAGTGTGGGGAAGATCCCTTTGTGATCCTAATAGAATATCTTGTTAGACAGATTCTATGAAAACAATCCATAAATTTGATAACATTATAATTAATTCTTATATCAATAAAATTGAAAGATTATATTGGAAGGGACCTTTCTACAATAGCTAATAAAGATATAAAATTATAGCTATGGAAAATAGATTTGAATGACATTGATACTGAAGTGAAAGATAAATTAAAATTGTATTAACCATTTGTAGATCTTTGTAACGTCCCGGATCCGGGTTCCACACAATGGGTGCCCCCAAATCCGGTTGGTCAAATGACCTCAAATGCATTTTGCCAAATGCCAGAGGCTGGCGACTAGCAGTGAGGGCCTAGGACTGATAGTGGGGAAACTATGCCCTCATTTGTCAAAGTGTAGTGCAGCGGAAATAAATATAAACATACAAAAGCCGAAGCCGTAAAAAGTATAAACCTAAAATGGACAACGGAACTAAAGTAAAATATGACCAACAGTCATATATATGATGATGCAACATGTCTCTAATTCTAAGAAAGTAGCCGAAATAGGATACAATACATCACAAGGTACAAAGTACCTAAAAAACCAAAGCAGTGCAATAGGAATGCAGCAGCACCGCAAGCCTAAGCTCGATCTCATGCTCTCTTACTCCTCTGTAACAATCATGTACCTATGTAGGGACTCTTTCCCTTATCCACACCTGCAGCAATATAATATGTTTGGGCCCAATACATGACCCAAATAGAGTGTGAGAAATAAATCCCAATAGGCAACCACCAAAGGCATGTGCCCAACTATCAGTGAAAATGTGCAACAGTAGTGTGCAATAATAAAATACAGTAAACTCGGATGTACTCAAAAGTAAACTTCCCTAAAAGTTACATATTTCCATTTTAATAATTATTTAACGATTCAATATAATTAAATTATGAGTTTTCTGAGACTCGGCCTCGACCGACAATCTCTTATACCAGTGCCACAGCTGAAACCACAAAATTCTATCTAAAAGGTAAGTTGTAATAATAATACCAAGCATGTGCTTTAGCTTGGAAGGATCGACAATGAAATCACCATAGTGAATATTCAAAGAAAACACTATCCTTAGACATGTAAATCCTTACCCTATGGAAAATAGAAAAAAAAACCCAGGTGACTACCCTCAGGCATAATAGATATTTCCCTCAAGCTTATGAGATATCACCCTCAGGCACAGAATCTACTGCCCTCAGGCATAGGAAATGTTGCCCTTAGGTGAAACCAAACCTTGCCCTCAGGCTAATCAAAACCATACCCTCAGGCTAAACAAAACCTTTCCCTCAGGCTAAACAGAACCTTGCCCTCAGGATAAACTGAACCTTACCCTCAGGCATTCTAGAGGAAAAACAAGTAATCGGGCCAAGCCCAAAACAAAAGAAAGAAATTTATATTTGTTTCCTCTCAATAAATCTCAAAACATGATATAATCACAGCATACCCATGGGTATCCTATCCAAACTGCTAAACAAAGGAAACGCACCCCCGAGGTGGACCTAGATCAAACCAATGATCTCAAACAGCAGTTTATACCTATTCATTAGATTACCTATGTAATTATAGATATCTTAACAGTAAAAGTCTCAGCCATACGACACCACGAACATGGGTGCATGGCACAACAGTATACAAAATCAACTCGACAGTTGGAATTAAACACAAGACCACCTACCTCGATCTCCTCTGATCGATATACGTGAAAGCAGCCTCCCAAAACAACCAAGAACTACATAGATCTGGGATAAACGATTACCCGTTCAAACCTAAATAACTTCCCTTATGGAAATAATTTTAAAGAAATATTCAAGAAGAAGGAAGACCTTATCCAAGTGGTGCTGATGAGAGCAATGGCAGAAGAATCGGAGTACCGGTGCATGATCAGGAGCTCCTCTAAGTCTCAACCTCCTCTCCCACTGCTCCTGGCGAGCCCTCTGCATCCTCTACCAAATGAGGAGGCTACTGCCCATTTTAAACCAAAAAAACATAACTACACGGCGTATAATTTCAAGTACACGGTGTGTACTTTCCATTTAAATTGTTCCTTTTGCAGCTACTTTCTACCGCCTCAATGTTCATATGCCGACTGATTACATGACATGTATTACTAAGTACACAATGTGTAATTAGTTTTACACCCTTTAATCACCGACAAGCCTACACGCCATGTATTCTCATCCCACACATCCAAAGTACACATCGTGTGCACAAAATTACATGGTGTGTAGTTATTTTTTACACCCATGCCTATATTCCCTGTATTCTCATCCTTCACAGCCAAAGTGCACAGCGTGTGTGAAAATGTACACAGCTTGTAGCCATAAATTTTGGGATTTCCCCCAAATTTCCCTAGTTTTCTCAAAAACACATAAGGAAAACGAAAAGAAGAAACTCGTACCTCAATAATAAGAACTGGGTTCTTACAAAATTCCCCCTATAAAGTAATTCATCCCTGAATTCCCATTCCAAGGGTGGTGAAGATACAGCTGGGAACAACTCTAGCCACTGAGCATGTATGTTGGTCTCCCGCTCCCAGGTTTCATCTTGCACTCGGCCATGCTACCATAGAACCCGTACGAGAGGAACTGACCAGCCTCGGAGAACCTTCATGCTCCTATCAACAATAAGAATCATATGCTCCTCAAAGGATGCATCAACCTGAAGTTCAATCTCCTCAGGCTTAAAAATTTGAAATGGGTCTGAGTGATAACGGTACAGTTGAGATACGTTGAAGACATCATGCATGGCCCAGTACCTATGTGGTAATTGTAACCAATAGGCAACCAGCTCGACTCTCTCCAGAATCTCAAACAACCGTACATACCTCAGTGAATGTTTACCATGTCTCTTGATTCGCTTGGGTCCTAACCTCGGTCAAACACAAAAGAAAACCAGATCCCCGACCATGAACTCCAAGTGTCGTCTGTGACGATCAGCATAAGATTTCTGACGAGACTGTGCAGTAGCCATCTTCTTCTGAATTAACTAAACCTGCTCTGAAGTCTCCTACACAAGACATGGTCCCAACAAATCTACCTCACATTCATCCAACCAGCACAATGTTGATCGGCATGGCCTACCATATAAATCCTCGTAAGGTGTCATCTCAATAGTAGCTTGAAAACTATTATTGTAGGAAAACTCAACCAGGGGTATGTGCTTATCCCAAGATCCCCCAATGTCCAGGAAGTATGCACACAACATCTCCTCTATCACCGGTATTGTACGCTATGACTGGCCAATGGTCCGAGGGTGGTAGGTTGTGCTCAGAAGCACTTGTGTACCAAGTACCCTCTGAAAACTCTTCCAAAAATGAGATGTAAAACAGGTGTCCCTATCTTAAACAATAGAATGAAGGATCCCATGAAGACGTACTACATCTTGGATATAAAACTTCCTGATTTCATCAACACCGAAGGTCTTCTTGATCAGAAAAATGTGAGCTACCTTCGTAAGTATGTCCACAATAACCCATACGGCATCATTGCCTTGAGGTGACCTTGGAAACCCAATTAAGAAGTCCATCACAACATCATCCCATTTCCACTCCGGAATGGTTAACTTTTGTAACAGTTCGGCTAGCCTATGATGCTTTGCCTTCACCTACTACAGGTGGAACATCTCATAATAAAACCAGCTACCTCTCTTTTCATACCCAGCCACCAATACAGACGTCGCAAGTCACGGTACATTTTGGTAACTCCAGGATGCACTACCCAAGATGAAGCATGAAATTACCGCATCAACTTGTATAATATATCCCCTAGAACCCACACTCTTCCATGTATAGACATTGTCTCGTCATCACCTATTGTCCAACTAGGATGAGGGTCCTCACTTTCCACCGACTCCCGTAGAACTAGGCCTTCATAATCTGATAGTAGTTGTAACGACCCAAAGTTTCATTAATAGAAATCCCTCTTGATCTAAATAAATGTCTCTTTATGTTTATATAAAATGTCAACTTCATTGGTTTTATGTTAAGAATTTTTACCGTTGCTAATATAGTCATTGAACAGTGATCACATGATTAGTATAAATATAGGGCTTTAACAAATCCAAATTTACTCAGACAAAAGAAGCGATGGCCTCATCTAGTAGAATTGCTCCATACGAAGCCCATTTGTCGGAGCTTGGAAAAGAGGTGGCATCCTTGGGCTTCGCTCTTGACCAAGCCCAAGCTGAGCTTCATCATGTCAAGCTCAAATGGGACTGTCTATGGGAAAAGTGGAAGTTAATAGGGATTACCACTCGAGAAATGTTATCCGAGCCACCCCAAGAGTCGGTCACCATCGCACACCTTACCCTTAGGTCTTATGCAGCTGGTTTAAGGGTTTATGTAACAAATAAATAGTACTATGATCATGTACACTATTTTTTTGTATATAATAATTAATATACTTTCTTGTCATTATTGATACATTGTAAATAGTTTTTATAAGTACAAATAATGTTTTTAGTTATTATTTAATTAAGAATTATATTTTATTAAATTAAGGGATTTTTGAATTAAATAATATTTTGATAAAATATTATTATTAAATTAATTTTTATTAAATATAAATGATCTTATAATTTTATGAATGCAATTGTAATTTTTATTAAAGTTTGAAAGCCATTTTTTTCAAAACCCATGAATTTTTTATAAATGTCGGTTTTATTTTAAAAGTGAAAATTAACATATTTAGAAAATTATTTAGATAAAATAAATGTTATTTTTGGAATCAGGACGTCGAAATTATCCAACAGTGAATTTTTCAAAATTTTCTAAGGCAGTCAAATTATTGAGTAAAAATTAATTACTGTTTAAATATATAATGTGTTTTATGACATCATAATGACCCAATAGTGATGTAATAAAATACTATAATCTTTATGTTCGGCCAATATATGTTTTACCATTAAAATAATGTGATTTTGGGTTTGTTTGAATTACTTTTCAAAGCATTAATGAACGCCTCATGACTTATTTAACACCTTGTCTTTTTAAATTAATTTCCATGGGAGTATGACTCACCTCCACATAAGCAACCCTGTTATTTTAAGAAGTTAGGACTTTGGCCTTATAAAATATTGTTTTCCTCTTCCATTTTCCAAAAACTATGGGCAAAAACTGTAACGCCCCGACCCTCGTTACCCAGAGTCGATGCATTATTACTTAACATTGGCATGATCACAAAAGATCAAGTCTCAAAAGACCGATTAGTTTAGTAGCCTTGGAAACACTAGATACATTCATAAGTCTTACATTACATAATAAAGTAAAATAAAACTACAACAAAATCTTTTCTTCATATCCCCTCATACTATCCATGTAGGTCATTTATAATATAATTCTTCACATCCTAGAAAAATTAAAACATTGGAAGGGGTGAGCTCAGATGCTCAGTAAGGATAACAATATAGCGGAATCTTTCATAAATAAACATTTAAGGCAATTTATAACTAAACAAAATCCTTTTAAACTTGAACATCAGGATAATATGGAAAAAATAAAATGAAATAATTCCATTTACTTATTCACATGGATATTATACTAGTCGAATAATCACATGCAATATCAATAACCACTTTCATAATGATGGAATGCATAATGCCAGGCTATCATAACCACATAGCCAAGGCCTAGTTCCAAGACACTAGTTTCTCTCATGAGACCTACCGATGCATCAAGGAGCTATACCGGGCTCCACCCATCACTTATTAAGTCCAATTCATTCCTCATATGAATAGGTTTAAACATATCATAAACCATAACATAATCGTATCACATAAAACATGCATAAAGGAAACATAACATTTCCACATTTCAATCACAAGATATCAATACAACATATTGATATAATAAAAACTTTATCAAAACCATTTTAAATAACAAAATAATAGAAAATTAAAACGTGGTTTTTATTTTTCATTTAAAAATAGTTATGGCTTGTAGAGGAAGCTGAAACTCAAATAATGGTCACGGCGGCGGAGAAGTCATTGTCGCTGCATACGTACGACAAGAAAAACATTCTTTTTTGGTGTTTATTAAAACGCTTCATATAAAAATATTACTTTTGAATAAACATAAAAGTAAAAGGGGTTTATACACCATATAAAATAAATTTGTTTATAAAACAAAATATGTCTTAATGAATGGAGATTGAGACGAAGTCCCTTACCTCGTATCCGACTTTACTCGACCATTCTTTAACCTCTTGAATAATAAACTAGAGTTAATTTATAATTTCATAAGAACCTTTTTCAAGTTTATTATTCCTTTTATATCACTTATTACCATGTTATGAACATTATGTAATTATTTATGTTAATAACGGTCGTTTTGTCGATCTTTGGTACTTGAGTCAAAAATAAACTTCTTATAATTAAGAGTTGTTCATGTGGTAAAATATCCATTATATCCAGAATTATATTCATGATTTAGATATCATATATATCATATATATCTAGTATATACATTCATTCATAATATTACGTAACATTTAGAGGTAAGAAATGAAATGCACCGTTCATGGAGACGGTAAATCGTACGTACGCATGAACGCTACTTTCATTTCTATTTAGTATTTAATGGAATGAAATCATAATGATATAAAGGTGTATTATAATTCCAGTATAATATCATATATAATATCATTTACTCCATCCTTTATACATCCCACATATAGCATTAACAATTCAAATCACTTTGAGGGGGTGGTAGTCCGCACTTTCTAAAATGAAATTATCGCGTTTACCCATAATGGAAATCATAAAGGTATGCCATAAACAAGAAATAAAGAAGCATAAGGAAAACATAAACATAACATATATATCATATATGAAAATATTTTCATCATAATGGCCACCATGATAGTTGTTAAAATAAGATTGAACAATCATCGTTTCGTGAGGCCGTAATTCGCCACCCACAAAAAGAGTATGTTCTTTAACCATTCGACAAAGGTATGGGTAAGTGTAAATAAAATCCTTCTCATGAAAACATCCTAGTATATTTTAGATACAGGTTTTTTTACAAAAGAAAGTAATAAAAAGATTTTAAGGGGTTAGAGAAGCAAAATAAAACAAAACAACATAAGAGAAGACATTACCTTAAAATCGGGTAACGCTTTTTTATTTGAGCCAAAGGCTTCTTTGGGAAGACTTCTACCCAAAGTGAGGCTTCTAGGAGTAATATAGGGAATTTGAGAGAGTATTTGGGTAGATTTTGGCCGAGCCAAATGGTTTTGATGGTGTGAATAAGGTGGTAGAGGTGGGGGCCTTTTATAAGAGAGACGAGGGGCACTCTTGGAAAGTCATGATATGTTACATTATTATAAAATGATTTTCGGATTTCAAAGGTCCCAAAATTATATATTTCTAATATAAGGTGATATGGGTTCTAAATATACTTATCCAATAGGTTTTTTACAAGTTTATGTCTTAGATTTTATATTATCTTTTCATTTTATTTAAATCGTTAATTAATGAGGTAATCGATGCATCATCATGGTGTGATATATATATATATATATATTTATTTAATGTATAAAAATCATAAAAAGATTACCATGATGTAGAAAATCTTTTTAGATTTCCAATTAATATTTATAGTCGAAAAGTTAACTTATATAACCCCATGTAATAATTTTTTTAGTAAAACAACACATGTTTGTGACAATTTTATTTTTACTTTAAATAAAAAGTTATTAATGTCATTTTCTTACCCAAGTGGCTCCATGGGGTCCCCAAGTTAACCCATGGATTTTCTTGGTCGGCCATGACTCATCCAATAATTTTAGGACAAGTTTCATGATATTTTCATATTTTTATAATATCATTTTTACCTTAAATTTCACTAATTACCTTTAATCGTGATTAATAAAACTTAAAAGTTACTATTCACCAAAAAATTATTTTAATCCCATTGATCCACATTTTACTTCCTAATGACAACCATGTATGTCGGATTTTTGAAAATCAAATCACAGAAGTGGTAATGTTTCATTTACACAAAAAAATAGTTTTTAAACAACCACTTAGTGGTTTCACTATTCATCAAAAATTGAAGTTTTTCAGAAAAATACCAAAAATTCACCCTAAGCTATAATTGATATTCTAAATTCAAAAATGGTGTCTATTTTAAAAAATTCCAAACATATAAATTTTATAATTAATTCCCGTTGTCAAAACAAATAGCGTGTTTTTAAGAAACAATATCAATCAAAAGATTGACAATTGTTTATGTCCAATTTCAAAGTGAAATTAATTTGAATGGCCACCATTTGATAAAATGGTAAAACTATATTCTAATTATACTTTAAAACCACTCAATAGTATAATTTATCACTATTAATTATTTTTATTAAAAAATTTGTTTTTAATTAAAATTTAGTAATTTTCACTATTCATCAAAATATAAAAGTTATTCGAAAAGTTCCAAAATTTCACCCTAGGCTAAATTCGATATTCTGAATCCAAAAATAAAGTCCATTTTGAAAGATAAAATTTATGAAATTTCAAAAATTAGGTATTACTATTCATAATGGCTACTTTGATTGGTTTTGGTGTGTGTTAGAACTCGAAGTTGCATACAACACACGCTACTGTATTATTCAAAGAGAAGCATGTCGTGGAAGCTTGGGGTGTTACAAAAACCATGGGATGGTTTGTGGTTTGGATTAATTTAATGTAAGGGGACCCAAACCTAAATAATAAATAATTCCCTCACCTTTCCTATATAAACCCACCCAAGCTCCCACTTCCTCCTCACTCAAAGCCTTTGGAGTTCGTCCAAACTCTGCCCTACTCTCTCTAGAATCCTCCCAAGGTGCCCCAAGCTCCCAAGAAGCCTATAACAAGCCTCTCTCTAGCCTTTGGAAGCACACTTCCATGTAAGGGTTTTTTATTCCCTTCTCATTTTTTTGTCCAATTTTCCATAAGTTGTTTTTCCCTTTTAATTTCAATTATGAATGTTGTGGTATGGTTTCAAACCTCCCTCATACTTCCCTCTTTATGTTTGAATGATGGGAGACCCTTTCTCTCTCATTAAATGCCTCCCATGTACACCTGTTACTATGCTAAAATTCCGAAAGTAACTTCTCTCTCCTCATTTACATTCAAGAAATAATTTTGTATCATGAATCTAAATTCCATTACAATTGTTGGGACATGTATCTATATGACCTACTTACTATCCATTACATGTAAATATGATGAGGAACCCCTTTAACTCTCATCAACCATTTTTATGAATTCTTATGTCACGCCGTTACGCTACCGAAATCGCACCAATTTTCTAAGCCAATTCCATTGTGTAGTAAATACCATGCCCATTTCTCCATCAAGGGGATTCAACTTTATTCACATTTACTTATTGATTATAATGTTTCATGTATGAATTCTACATTCCTTTATCATGGAATAAATGATTATTTTTTATGAATCCATGTTTTATGATCCATGTGGCACACTTATGCATGAAATGAAATGTTTAAGAATGGTGTGCCCTTATAGCGCTCCAATGCATTGGGTAATGTATAGTATCATGATACATCATGTGCAATGAGTGTCGAATCATGCTAATTCAAGTGCAATGAGGGTTTAATCATGCTTCATGTGCAATGAGGGTTTACTCATGCTTCATGTGCAATGAGCCTTGGTTCATGCTAATTCCATGTTATGTGTTGTTGCCACATTTCCATTTTATGATTATCACGCTTTATCATGCCTTTATGTTCATGTTTATCTTGTTCTCTATTGATATGCCTAATGTCTAACATGTATTGTAATCCTCATGTTATTCCATGTGTATTCCCTTACTGGGCTTTATAGATCACCCTTTTTTATGCATGTCCTCAGGTTATCCCATGCAATGCTAAGTACGAGGGAATGTAGTGGTCATGTAAAGGAAGTTTTCAATAAAGATGGTGTATTTCATTTTTTAAGTTTTTATGTAATGATCCTAAGCCCCAAAGTCACTAAACCTCTTGATCGTCTTTATTGTATCAAGTGAAGTTTTATGTAATAAATCATGTTTAAGTTGTAATAAAAAGCAGGGTTGTCATAGTTAGTATCAAAGGATAGGTTTAGTTATTTTTGGGATTAGGATTAGAAAACCCTAGTAAAGCCCTAGAGACAAGACTAAGTATAATAAAAACATCCCTCAGTTTTGGTAAGTACTGAGTAAGTGGTTTATCAGACAAATACATCCCTGTATGGATACAAGCAAGTAGAGGCGGCTCTGGCACAGATGTATCCTAGGGGTAAAACCAGAAAACACCGCTTTGAGCTAGACTCGAACGAGAACTAGTGCACGACAACGGGCCTTACTGCACTCTTGGTTATGACACTCTCGGGGGATATGTTTTGATAAATTCAAAATCTTAGTATGAACCCTTATAAATGGAATTAAAAAAAATGCCCCTAAGAATATATGTTAGATAGTAGATCATGAAAAGCCAAGATTTAAGCCTATAGACTCAAGAGTTAAGGAAATAAAAGTTTATTTATAATTCATCAACTTTTGTCTTTGGATTACCCTTTATTTGTTACCCCTAACTTTCCTTTTATTCCATCCAATGGTCGGTAATAGAAGGACTCGGGCTAACAACCATTTTGAAGATTAGTGTGATGATTGTACTAATGAGATGCCCAATCCAATGGGAGCGGGAATCGCAAACTTTGTATTGCTTCTCTCTCATCTAACTCAAGTTTTGAATAGAAACACATTTCAAGAGGAACGTTAAACCCCCCATAAGAAAGATAAAGTCGCTATCAAGAGCTTCATGAGACAAAGGCCTCCTACTTTTAGTGGATCATCTGATCCCACAATCGCTGAACAAAGGATCAACTCCATTGAAAGTTCTTCTCTATCCTTAAATGTTCTGAACAATATAAGGTTCTCCTGGCGGCTTATCGTATGGAGGGTGAAGCTGATCAATGGTGGACGTTGATCAAAAATATGAATCCTGGGGAGGAGATCGAGGTTTTGGAATGGAAGGATTTCTGGAAGATGTTTTTCGATAAATATTTTCTGCACACCCTCCGACTTAAGATAGAAAGGGACTTCCTTTCCATCAAGCAAAAAGATGAATAATATGTTAGAGCATACGAGCCAAACATCACAAGGCTTTCACGATACACTTCCGGATTTGTCGTTACCCCAGAATGAAAAGTTGATCGCTTCTTTGGTGGGTTGAATCCTAGCCAATGGAAAGCATTTGAAATTCGTGACTTCGACAGCTATGAGGAAATTGTCCAATGTGACCTCAAAGTCAAAATGGAGATCAGGGAATCACAGGGGTATCATGGGGACAAGAATCGTAATGTGGACTTCAATGATGGTGGTCCGATGGATAAATCCAACGGTGCTAAGAAGATCCAGCACCCCACTTGCCAAAAGTGCGGAAAGAAGCACCCTGGAAATTGCCTTAAGGGGATGAGGAAATGCTTTAGGTGTGTAAGGGAAGGGCACCTAGCTGTTAACTGATGGCAAGAAAGACTCACGGCTACGACAGAGGAGAGTAATTCTCCGTTCAAACCTCAATGCGTTGTTCAAAGCTACAAAATGAAAAGAACCGGGTCATTTTTCAAATCAGTTCCCTAATCCAAGGGTTTTCGGAGGCAACCAACAACCTCCTAGGCAGTAAGGAAGAGCTTTTTCCATCACTTCTACTGAAGTGAACCCCAACAAAGAATTGGTGATAGGTATGGTAGTTATTCATTCAAGATTAGAAAATGTACTTTTTGATTCAGGTTCTATGCATTCTTTTATATCTCGAAATTTTAGTATAAAAATCCCAGCACCACCAAAAATCATGGAAGTGAAGATGACGGTTAGTATGGAAAATGGGGAAATCACTGCATCCCATGAATATAAAACCTCCCCTGTTATAATCTATGGATTTAATTTCTCGGTGAACCTCGTCATACTCCCTCTGTTGGAATTTTATGCAATTCTTGGCATGGATTGGCTTTCCTTATATAGAGCCAACATAAATTGTCGGGAGAGGGAAATCACACTCTATATGGAGAATTGACCCCGATTCTTTACAATTGTAAGGAGGAAGATGAATCTCCTTTAGCTCCATCATCTCATGCATGGATATTACTGCCCTATAAGCATGCGTATCTGGCTCAGATGATTGAGTCCAAGGAAGAAACCACCCTTGAGGAAATGCCTATTATGAGGGAATTCGTTGAAGTGTTTCCCGAGGAACTGTCTGGTATTTCTCCTAGAAGAGATGTTTAATTCTCAATTGAACATATACCCGGTGCTTTACCAATATCCAAGACTCCATATAGAATGGCTATTGTAGATCTTGAAGAATTGAAGAAACAACTATAGGATAATATAGATAAAGGGTTTATACGCCCAAGTTCTTCACCATGGGGTGCACCAGTCCTCTTCGTCAAGAAGAAGGATGGGTCAATGCGCCTTTGCATCGATTATAGTGAGCTCAAAAAAACATGATAAAGAACAAGTATCCTCTCCCAAGAATTGATTACTTGTTAGATCAGCTACGTGGAGCACAATACTTCTCCAAGGTGGACTTGCGGTCGGGATATTATCAAGTAAGGGTGAAGAAGGAAGATATCCCCAAGACTGCTTTTCGCACTAGATACGGGAACTATGAATTCATAGTAAATCCTTTTGGACTCACTAATGCTCCAGAAATCTTCATGGACATAATGAATAGAGTCTTTAGAGATTACCTAGACAAATTTGTGGTAGTCTTTATAGATGATATTCTAATATACTCCAAAACCAAGGAGGATCATGAGGAGAATTTAAGAACTGTACTGGAGGCTCTGCTCAATGAGAAGCTCTATGCAAAGTATAGAAAGTCTGAGTTCTGGTTGAAGGAAGTCTCATTCTTGGGCCATATCATCACAATCAATGGAATATCTATGGATCCCTCCAAAACAGATTCAATTGATGGATGGCCAAGGACAACATCGGTAACGGAAATCTGTATCATCTTGGGGTTAGTTGGATATTATCGACGATTTGTGAGAAATTTTTCACGATTGTCCAACCCTCTTACTAAGATAACTTGAAAGGGAGTAAAGTTTCCTTGTAGTGATGAATGCGAATAAAGCTTCAAGGAGTTGAAAAGGAGGCTTATCACTGCGCCCATGCTCACTTTACCCACAAGTGGGGAAATTTTTGTGGTATTCAGTGATGCTTTGAAGAAGGGTTTAGGTTGTGTGTTGATGCAGAATGATAAAGTGATATCATATGCCTCAAGGCAATTGAAAATCCATGAGTGAAACTATCCAACGCATGATCTGGAGTTGTTGGCGGTGATCTTTTCCTTGAAAATCTAGCGGCATTATCTCTATGGAGAGAAATGTGAGATATATAATAACCACAAGAGTCTTAAATATATATTCACACAGAAAGAGCTTAATATTCGCCAGAGAATATGGATAGAGATCATCAAGGATTATGACTGTTCAATCCATTACCACCCTGGGAAAGAGAAAAAGGTGGAAGATGCCTTAAGTAGAAAGGATCCAGCAATTCTATCAATGATGAGAATTGAGAAGGATCCAATCTTCTTAGACTTGATGAATATGGACATGGGAATCATAGAGAAGGGAACATCATCAATCCTTTCACAAATGATTGCTCAACCGTCACTTTTGGAAAGGTTAAAGGATGCTCAAAAGGATGATGTGTGAATTCAAGAAAAGGTGGAAGCTATTGAAAAATGGAAATCCTTAGAGTTTAATGTTAATGAAGAAGGAATTGTGTGGTTTGGGAAAATAATATGTGTTCCATCAAGTCCGGAGCTGAAGAAGGAACTTTTGGATGATGCACATAGTTCAAATTTCTCTATTCACCCAGGGAGCACAAAGATGTATCGAGATCTCCGAGAAAACTTTTGGTGGGATAATATGAAAAAGGAGATCGCTGAATATATATCAAATTGCTTGGTGTGCCAGCAAGTGAAGGCAGAGAGGCAGAAGTCTAAGGGGATGATGCAACCATTGCCCATACGAGAATGGAAATAGAAGAACATTACCATGGACTTCGTCACCGGACTTCTGAGGATATCCAAAGGCAATAATGCAATCTGGATTGTTGTGGATCGTCTTACAAAGACTGCACACTTCATTTCTATTCGGGAGGATTTCTCATTGGATCAACTGGCACAGATATATATCAGGTAAGTGGTAAGGTTGCATGGAGTACCACTATCTATTGGGTCTAACTGAGATCCAAGATTCACCTCTATGTTTTGGAAGAGTCTTCAACATGCTTTGAATACTAAACTGAACTTCATTATGGTTTATCATCCTCAAACTGATGGCCAATCCGAGTGGACTATCCAAACACTTGAGGATATGTTGAGAGCGTGCTCAATGGACTTTAAAGGAGGATGGGATCAACATCTTCCTTTGGTTGAGTTATCTTATAATAACAGTTTCCACTCAAGCATCCAAATGGTACTATATGAAGCCCTGTATGGGAAAAGGTGCAGAACACCGACATGTTAGGATGAGGTCGGTGAACGTAAGCTTCTTGGACCAGAAATGGTCGAGGAAATGGTGGAGAAGGTGAAAACCATTCAGCAACATATCAAGGCATCCCAGAGTTGACAGAAGAGTTATGCAGATAATTGTCGACGAGACCTTGAGTTTAAAGTTGGATACATGTTTTTTCTACGCATATCTCCATGGAAGAAGGTCATGAGGTTTGGAAAGAAAGGAAATTTAAGTCTGGTGCATCAGCCCCTTCAAGATTCTTGATTGTGTCGGGGCTGTGGACTATCGACTAGAACTTCCACCTAATATGGCCAAAGTATATGATGTCTTTCATGTATCCCTTTTAATAAAGTACATATCGAACCCTTCACATGTACTCTCTTCTGAGGTGGTACAATTGGAAGATGATATTTCTTATAAGGAGCAACCAGTGAAGATCTTAGATTGTAGAGAAAACGTTCTACGAAATAAGACAATTCCCCTCGTCAAGGTGTTATGGAGAAACCACAAGTTTGAAGAAGTGACTTGGGAATCGAAGGAAATGATGAAGCTGTGTTACCCACATCTATTTTAGTGTGGGAAAAGGAAAATTTCGAGGGTGAAATTTCTTAAGCGGGGAATATTATAACGACCCAAATTTTCATTAATAGAAATCCCTCTTGATCTAATTAAATGTCTCTTTGAGTTTATATAAAATGTCAACTTCATTGGTTTTATGTTATGAATTTTGACCGTTGCTAATATAGTCATTGAACAGTGATCACATGATTAGTATAAATATAGGGCTTTAACAAATCCAAATTTACTCAAACAAAAGAAGCGATGGCCTCATCCAGTAGAATTGCTCCATACAAATCCCATTTGTCGGAGCTCGGAAAAGAGGTGGCATCCTTGGGCTTCGCTCTTGACCAAGCCCAAGCTAAGCTTCATCATGTCAAGATCGAACAAAACTATCTATGGGAAAAGTGGAAGTTGATAGAGATTACCACTCAAGCAATGTTATCCGAGCCACCCCAAGAGTCTGTCACCATCGTACACCTTACCCTTAGGTCTTATGCGGCTGTTTTAAGGGGTTATCTAAAAAAATATTACTATGTTCATGTACATTTTTTTTATATAATAATTAATATACTTTCTTGTCATTATTGATACATTGTAAATAGTTTTTAAACGTACAAATAATGTTTTTAGTTATTATTTAATTAAGAATTATATTTTATTAAATTAAGGGATTTTAGAATTAAATAATATTTTAATAATATATTATTATTAAATTAATTTTTATTATATATAAATGATCTTATAATTTTATGAATGAAATTTTAATTTTTATTAAGGTTTGAAAGCCATATTTGTCAAAACCCGTGAATTTTCGATAAATGTCAGTTTTATTTTAAAATTGAAAATTAAAATTTTTAGAAAATTATTTATATAAAATAAATGATATTTTTGGAATCAGAACGTTGAAATTATCCAACGGTGAATTTTTCATAATTTTCTGAGATAGTCAAATTTTTGGTTAAAAATTAATTACCGTTTAAATATATAATGTGTTTTATTACATCATAATGACCCAATAGTGATTTAATAAAATAATATAATATTTTTTTTCAGAAAATATATGTTTTACCATTAAAATAATGTGATTTTGGGGTTTGTTTTTCTTACTTTTCAAAGCATTAATGAACCCCTCAAGACTTATTAAACACCTTGTATTTTTAAATTAATTTCCATGGGAGTATGACTCACCTCCACATAAGCAACCCTATTATTTTAAGAATTTAGGACTTTGGCCATATAAAATATTTTTTTCCTCTTCCCTTTTCCAAAAACCGTGGGCAGAAACAATGGGATGGTTTGTGGTTTGGATTATTTTAATGTAAGGGGACCCAAACCTAAATAATAAAGAATTCCCTCACCTTTCATCTATAAACCCACCCAATCTCCCACTTCCTCCTCCCTCAAAGCCTTTTGAGTTCTTCCAACCTCTTCCCTACTCTCCCTAGAATCCTACCAAGGTTCCCCAATCTCCTAAGAATTTTCTCACAAGCCTCTCTCTAGCCTTTGGAAGCACACTTCCAAGTAAGGGTTTTTTCTTCCTTTCTCATTTTTTTATCCAAAATTATTTAAGTTTTTTTACCCTTTTAATTTCAATTATTAATGTTTTGGTATGGTTTCACACCTCCCTCATACTTCCCTCTTTATGTTTAAGTGATTTTAGACTATCTCTCTCTCATTAAATGCCTCCCATGTACACATGTTACTAAGCTGAAATTCCAAAAGGAACTTCCCTCTCCTCATTTACATTCAAGCAATAATTTTGTATCATGAATCTAAATTCCATTAAAATTGTTGGGACATGTATATATATGACCACCTTAATTTCCATTACATGTAAATATTATGAGGAATCCCTTTCTCTCTCATCAACCTTTTTTATGAATTCTTATGTCATGTTGTTACGTTGCCGAAATCGCACCGATTTTCTTAGACAATGACATTGTGTAGTGAATATCATGCCCATTTCTCCATCAAGGGTATTCACCTTTATGCACATTTACTTATTGATTATAAAGTTTCATGTATTAATTCCACATTCCTTTATCATGGAATAAATTATTGTGTTTTATGAATCCATGTTTTATGATCCATGTGGCACACTTATGCATGAAATGAAATGTTTAAGAAGGGTGCACCCTTATAGCGCTCCAATGCATTGGTTAATGTATAGTATCATGATAAATCATGTGCAATGAGTGTTGACTCATTCTAATTCAAGTGAAATTAGGTTTTACTTGTGCTTCATGTGCAATGATGGTTTACTCATGCTCCATGTGCAATGAGCCTTGGCTCATGCTAATTCCATGTTAAGTGTTGTTGCCACATTTCCATGTTATGATTATCATGCTTTATCATGACTTTATGTTCATGTTTCTCTTGTGATCTATTGATATTACTAATGTTTAACATATATTGTAATCCTCATGTTATTCCATGTGTATTCCCTTACTGGGCTTTATAGCTCACCCTTTTTTATGCATGTCCTCATGTTATCCCATGCAATGCTAAGTACGAGGGAATGTAGTGGTCATGTAAAGAAAGTTTTCAATGAAGATGTTGTATTTCATTTTTTTAAGTTTTTATGTAATGATCCTAAACCCCAAAGACACTAAAACTCTTGATCTTCTTTGTTGTATCAAGTGAAGTTTTATGTAATAAATTATGTTTAAGTTGTAATAAAAAGCACGGTTGTCATAGTTGTATCATCCTCACTCTATCTAGGAGGGTAGAAGTCACAGTTAAGGATGAAAGATAGGTTCTCCCCTGACTATCATGCACCCCCAAATTAATATTAGAGAACAAAGCCACAAGCTTCCACACACCACTGGCCTCCTACACTTCCAGTACCTGAGTCTTCCTACTCAGTGCATCAGCTACTATGTTACCCTTACCAGGTGTATAGGAAATCTCAAATTCGAAGTACAGAAGGTATTCAACCCACCTTTGCTATCTCAAATTCATGTCACGCTGGTTAAAGATGTATTTAAGAATTTTGTGGTCCATAAACATCACAAAGTGTTCTCCAAAGAGATAATGTCTCCAACAGCGTAACGCATGAACAACTGTATCCAACTTGAGATCATGCGTCAGGTAATTCCTCTCATATAGCCTCAACTGCTGAGACCTGTACGCAACTACTTGATTTCCCTATATCAACACTACTCCCATCCCAATACCTGATGTATCATATCAAACTGTATATCTCTTACCTTACTCTGGAAGTATCATCATTGGTGCTGATTTCAACCTTCCCTTCAGCTTATGAAAGGTTTTATCGCAAGATTCTGACCAAAAGAACATTATACCCTTCTTAGTCAAACCCATCAACAGTGCTTCTAAGTGGTAGAAGTCTTGTATAAAGCACATGTAGTAACCATCCAGCCCCAAGAAACTATGTATTTCAAACACGTTCTAAGGATGATCCCAGGAAACTACTGCTCTCACTTTCTCTAGGTCTACCGCAACTCCTACCTCTGAGATAATATGACCTAGGAAGTGAATTTGGTCCATCCAAAAGTGGAACTTTGAGAGCTTAGCATATAACTGATGGTCTCTCAGTGTACTCAGTATGATCTCAAGATGGGTGGCATGGTCGTGTCGAGTGTCAGAGTACACCAAGATATCGTTCATGCAGACCACCACAAAAGAATCTAGATATGGGTGGAACACATGATTCATCATATCCATGAAAACTTCTAGCACGTTTTTGAGTCCTAACGGCATGACCAAGTACTCGTATAGACCATATCTACTCTGAAAGTCAATAAGAGGTATGTCTGATGGTCTAACGCACAACTGGTAATATTCAGATCTCAATTAAATCTTTGAGAACACTCATGATCCTCCAATTTGATCAAAATTATCATCAATCCTCAGTAAGGAATATCGGTTCTTAACTGTCAACCGGTTCAGTTTCCAATAATCCATGCATATTCTGAGGGTATCATCCGCCTTCTTAGTGAAAATGACAGGCGAACCACAGGGAGAGGTATTGGGTTGGATAAAACCCTTGTCTTGTAACTCCTCTAACTGCTTCTTGAGCTCCTACAATTCTATCATAGCCATCTTATAAGGATTAATGGACACCGGTACCACTCGTGGAATAATCTCAATAGAGAAGTCCTCCTATCGCTCCAGAGGTAGACCTGAAAAGTCATCCGGGAAGAAATCCATGAAATGATTAACCACTGGAGGGAAATTCTTCTAACAAGTTTCCTATTAATCCAGATATAAACTCACAATCTAGGTTGTCACTCCACCTCACTCATGATGCTCGGGTCCATCTAGGCTCACCTGGACACCCCATTCGCCCTTGTATAGAAACTCCCCACCCTCTGGTGACGTGAAAATCAACCTGCGAATATAGCAATCTATGAAGGATTCAAAGGGTACCAAACAATCCATCCTAAGAATGAAATCCTAGGCTATCATCTCTAAGACATAGAGGTCACATAAAAACTGACACCCACCAACCTCTAGGGGGAACACCTTACACAGACGCACTCCTGTCGTTCTAATTCCCAATAGAGTGTCTAGAATCATCATATCTAAAGAAGAAGAAGAAACACAGAGCCTAAGGATCTCCAAAACAGGCATAGATATAAAGCTATGTGTAGCTCCAATATCGAAAATTACTGAAGATAAAACAGAATCAACTAGAATAGTACCTCTGACAATGGAAGGTCCGAGATCCTACTCTTGTTGGGTCTATTGCACTGCATATGTATGCCCAGTTTTGTGGCCCTACGACACAGCCTGGCTACCCTGAGCTGACCCGCCCTACTCTCTCTGAGATCTTGGTGTCAGGCTACCACATCCATGACCACCACCTTGTCCTGAACATCCTAATGTATTCCAATTCCCTGACTGGTAAGAAGCTGCTAGACCTACTCCTGAACACGGAGTCCGCACAGAACCCCTCTCACTAGTCACTAGTGGAAACGACCTACAAAAATGTTGAAGATGACCCATCTTTCCACATGCTTAGCACTCCACTAGGTCACGTGAACACTGAGGTCTCTTATGCCCCTCCCTACCACATGGGAAGCACATTATCTGGACACCTGAAGAATTATTCTGGCTAGTAATTCCACCATGAGAGAAATCCATTTTCCTTGTCCTCTTTCAAGTAGAAATAGTACAAGAGACCAATGTCGAACCACCCTAGTCCTCGCCACTAGGTTTCTGTAGGTTCCTCTAAGTAATCAATGCCTAGTTTACAATAGCATGCACTTTAGGCAACCTGGAAACATTCACCAGTTCTCGGATGTCATGTCTAAGACCATCCCCAAACTATCTAGCCCTCAACGTCTCATCACCCACTAGAACATGTGCAAAGCATTGTACCTCGGTGAAGTGGTAAGAATAATCCATCACCGACATGGCGCCCTGCTGCAGATTCATGAACTCTCGAGCTTGATCTTCCCTTAGAATATCTGGAAAGAAAAATTCATAGAAGTCTTCCTGAAAAACATCCCACATCATTTCTTGGTGATGCTCAGTCTTGGTGGTAACATCCCACTATCTCTTGGCAGAATCACGTAGCATGTATGTAGCGAGCTTGACCCGCCTCCCAAGATGTGTCTCCAGATGCTCAAAGACTATATTCATAGAATCCATCCATGACTCTGCAGCCTGTGGTCCTCCATCCCCTAAAAACATAGACAGATGATGTTGCTGGAATATATGTGTTAGCTCTGCCATAGATGTGGAAACTGGTGGTGCTCCCTGGAAGGTGTGCATAAACAGCATGAAGCCTTCACAGAACTACGCATCTAAGCCTGTGTCCAGTATAACGGCTGGCGCTATATATGGAACTACTGTAGGATCCATCGGTAGCCCCTATCCTACTATATCTAGATTATAATTGTCGCCATTCTCTTGGAGAACAACTCATGGTCATCTAAACAACATGAATCTACAAGTTCAAACACATGCCTTAGTTTAATTTACTGTCGAGGTTTCTTTTGTCTGGTTAAGAGTGCCGATAAAAAGAGGAAAGATCCACAAGAACAGGAAAAAATAGACTACATGTCATGTATAAGATCTACATGGTGTGTACCCTTGATCCCCCACATGGTCGTGTTCTGATTCCAGCCTGAGTGTGTCTCAACCCTGGATACTCGGCGTGTTACACCTGCACATGGCGTGTACACTACCTTGTTTCCCCAGCCACATGGCCAAGTCCACACGGTCTCTCAGTGGTCAAGACTACACGACGTGTCCCACAAATACACAACATGTCCTCCATAAAATCTGGAAGACCCATTTTCACTCCCAAATAGAAGAGTACATGGCATGTGTTCATAGAACCGCATGCCGTGTTGTCTGGGTTTTTGGAAAGAAAACCTCAAAAACTACTCTGGATCCCCTTTTCATTAATTTCGATTGTCGGTATGCCAAATTCCAATCTATGGGGTCCCATACTCCTCGCGAACCAATGTTTAGTGTCCGACCATTGACATTATAGTAAAAAACAAAACAAAAGGCTAGACCATGATCCTCTAAATTCCGGTCCAAAAGAACCCATACATCCCATGAACCAAAGTTTATCATTCATAAACCCAGCCATAACATGTATCAATACCCTATCAACATTAGGCGTATCTATCAAGGTACCTATCACAAAAGCATGAATTTTCTAGCACAACATCTATCACAACAACATGAAATTTCTAATGCACCTACATGGCATGGAAACTATGAATGACATGTGATTCTAACATGTGCCTAAATGATGCATGATATGACATACCCTCATCTCATCGGGTTGCAACTAAATATAACCCAAGTATAAAATATAAACAGCACACCATAAGTACGTCACCTCACGGTGAAATCTAATCAATTGTAAAAATCATAAGCAGAAAATCACAATTTAATTCGAGGAAATCCAGATTTTACCTGTACACGAGGTAGCTACTCCCAGGCATAGTTTATTACCAAATTCCTCAAAAATCTATCTCTTTCTGTTGTTGAAAAATAATATAATAACCTAGAGAAAATAAATCTCTGATACCACTTTGTAACATCCCAGATCCGGGTGCCACACAACGGGTTCCCCGAACCCAGTTGGTCACATGACCTCAAGCACATTTCCCCAAATTCCAGAGGCTTCTGACTAGCATTGAGGGCCTAGGACTGATAGTGGAGAAACTATTCCCTCTTTTGTCAAAGTGTAGCACAACAGAAATAAATATAAACATACAAAAGTGGAAGCAGTAAACAATATAGACCTGAAAATGACAACAGAACTAAAGTAAAAGATAACCAATAGTCATATATATGATGATGCAACATGTCTCTAATTCTAATAAATCAGCCGAAACAAGATACAATAAAATACAAGGTACAAAGTAAAACAAAAAAAAACCAAAGCAGTGAAACATGAACGCAGCAGTATCGCAAGCCTATGCTCGGTCCCATGCTCTCCTACTCCTCTGCAACAATCATGTACCTATGTAGGGACTCTTTCCCTTGTCAAAACCTTCAACAATATAATTTGTTTAGTCCCAAGACATGACCCAAACAAGGTGTGAGAAATAAATCCCAGTAGGAAACCACCAAAGTCCCATGCCTAATTTTCAGTGAAACTTTTCAACAGCAGTGTGCAATAATAAAATGAAGAAAACTGGGATGTAATCAAAAGTAACAATCCCTACAAGTTACATTGCCATTTTAATAACTATTTAACAATTCATTATAATTAAATTATGAGTTTTCTGAGACTCGGCCTTGACTGAAAATATCTTATACCAGTGCCATGTTAGAAACCACAATAGGCTATCTAACAAATAAAAGGTAATAATAATACCAAGAATGTACTATATCTTAGTAGGTTTGACAAAGAAATCACCATAGTGAATATTCAAAGAAAACATTGTCCTCAGACATGTAAGTACTTACCCTCCAGAAAACAGAAATGAAACCCTCAGGTGATTGCCCTCAGGCATAATGAATATTTCCCTTAGGCATACGAGATATCACCCTCAGGCACAGAAGCTACCTCCCTCAGGCATAGGAAATGTTTCCCTCAGGCGAAACCAAACATTTCCTCAAGCTAATCAAAACCTTTCCCTTAGGATAAACACAACCTTGACCTCAAGTATTCTAGATGAAAAACAAGTAAATGGGATGAGCCCAAAACATAAGCAAGAAATTTATATATGTTTCCTCTAAATAAAACTCAAAAAAATGATATAATCACAGCATACCCATGGGTATCCCGGCCAAATAGATAAACAAAGGAAATACACCCTCAGGGTGGCCCTAGATCAAAGAAACGATCTCAAACAGAAGTTTATATTTATTCATTAGATTACCTATGTAATTATAGGTATCTTAACAGTCAACGCCTTATCCATACGACACCCCGAACATGGGAACATGGCACAACGGTAATGAAAATAAACTCGACAGTTGGAATTTAACACAAGACAACCTACCTCGATCTCCTATGATCGATATACATGAAAGGTGCCTCATGAAACAACCAAGAATGACATATATCTAAGATACATTATTACCCATTCAAACCTAAATAACTTCCCTTAAGGAAATAATTAGAAAGAATGATTCAAGAGGTGGGAAGACCTTACCCAAACGGTTCAAACGATACCAATGATGGAAGAATCGGAGTCTCAGTGAGTGATCGGGAGAACCTCCAAGTCTCGACCTCTTTTCCCACTTCTCCTGGTGATCCCTTTGCCTCCTCTTCTGAATGAGGAGGCTACTGCCCATTTTAAATAAAAAAACATAACTACATGACGTGTAATTTTAAGTACACGACAAGTACTTTCCTTTTAAATTGTTCTTCTGGCTGTTACTTTCTACCACCTCAGTGTTCAACTTCCGGCTGATTACATAGCATGTATTAGTAAGTACATGGCGTGTAGTTGGTTTTTACACCATTTAGTCACCAACAAGCCTACACACCATGTATTCTCATCCCACGTAGCTAAATATATACGGCGTGTGTTCAAAAGTACATGACATGTAGTTAGTTTTTATACCTAAGCCTACATGCCCTGTATTCTCATACCACACAGCCAAAGTACACAACATGTGTGAAAAAGTACAAGGCGTGTACCCATAAATTTTGGGATTTTTCCCACATTTCTCTAATTTTATCTAAAACACTTAAGGAAAAGTAAAATAAGAAACCTTTACCTCAAGAATAAGAACTGGGTTCTTACAATATTTTTGGTTACAGACTATTGTAATATATAAACGAAATACATTGGATGATGTTTTGAGATAATTAAGAGTTATAGAGAGTTCATTGAGAAAATAAGATGTTTTGTGTTTTTATGATGAAATTAGTAATTTCATTAAGTAAATATATCTTATTAATGATCTATACTTAGGATGTTTTCATATGTTGAGACTGAAATTTAATAATAGAAATGAATAAAAATGAATATTTATTCATACAAAGAATATTTATCTACCCTATATATGAAAAAGGTTAATGGTACTAGATATGTATGATTTTTGATGAATATGTATGAAGATTAGTTAATACATATTATAATTGATTAATATGTAAGAATATTTGTGGATATATAAGAAGTTTAGTCCCAAAAATAGAAATGGGACATAAGATAAAATCCTACCCAAACCATGTTTATACAACAAATATTTCTTCTACTTATGAAATTTTTGAAAATAAAAATGGAAATGTGGAAAACAGTTCCATCTTATGTAGAATATTAGTATATATAAGATATTACTGCTTTGTAAGTGTCTCTTCCAAAGTAAATTAAATCCAATAAAGAAAACCATGATACAAAGATGGTAATATATATAATTCCTAAAATTATGATACATAATATGTTCAAATACAATAAATAAATTTTTTGAATTAGTTAAATAATAGATAATTCTAAACTTTTTATTATATTTTATTATGAGGATGATACATTTTGAAGAATATTAATAACTCTTATGATGATGTGATATGTTCATCATAGAAGTAAACAATAGAATAATATATGACTGGGATTCAAGTTGATTGATATTGACAGACCTTTTGGTGATATGTATGGGGTTGGAAAAGTCATCTATGCCATAAGAAGTGTCACATCCTAATTCCTTGTACATGTAAATATGAATTATAATGTGGAATGAATTCAAAATACATGAACCATTTGTAGAGATTTTGAAGAAGTTAATATTTTGAGTCTCAAAGTGAATTAAATAAAGCGTTGAAAAGATTACAAGAGTTTGAAGTCATCAAACACAGATAATTAAGGATAATTTTCATGATTTAAGTATGGAAATAATATTCAATAAATATTGTGAATATAAAATAAAAGGTGTTAAGGAAAAGATAATTTTATTAATTTAGAACATGATAATATATTTTAATAAGAAAATATCATTTTTTTATCAGAAATAAGAAGTTGATTGTATCATAAAAGAGAAAATTTTTAATTGAATAAATAGTAAGTGGTGTCCTCTGATACACCTATATCGTAAATGGGGATTTAGAAAAGAAGAATTTTTAGGCCATTGATTTTATGTTTAATCCCATGAAGTGGTGATAAGTTGAAACACCATCAAACCCAAAGATATTTCAATATCATGGGATATGAGTGAGAGTATTTCTAAAGTCAATTTAGGTAAATGAGAAATCTATTATGCACACTTCCTTAAAAGATGGGTGTAGTTGAATTCATATGTGTGTTTTTAATGGTAGGATCCATTGAATACTATCGGTATGAAATATAAAAAACTAATCAGAATCGACCATGATTTTTAGGAGATATCTTGAACTAGTGGGAGCTAGTATAAATAACCCATTAGGTGGTGGATATAGAATTATCAAGATATAGTCCACAACTGTACTCACTAGTGTTCAATAATTTTTTGAGATATCTTGTACTTTTACTCACTTGTGATTACAAGTAAAGATTGGGGTATTGAGATAATAATTAAAAATATTAAGAAGTAAGTACCCATATTTGGACCAATGATTTTATAAATTCATGTGTTATTTTTTATTCTTAATTTGATTGTATATGGGTAAGGGAGATATATTGAAGAACTGGAGGATTAAGACCCAAACAAATTATATATATTTATTAAATAAACACATCATAAAAAAATTATCATTGATTCACCACACCCCTATTAGTGATACAAATTAGCATAGTAACTTCACACATGATAATGTTTATTAAGAATATAAATCAATATTTACCCATAAAAATCATTATAGTAATGAAAAATATGCAATATATAATCCCTAAAATTATTTCACATTTAACCAAACTATAATGTTTGATTTTATCCATAAATATAGTAAGATAAACAATAAGGGTAATCTATGTGAACATTGTAATTAAATTCTATTCCATAATATTTTATTGATCAAAATGATTTGAAGATATAATAAAATATGGGTTAAATATGCTGGTCCTTTTTTCCCTTTTTATTAATGTAAAAAGTAAAGGGATGAGATGAAAGTAAGAATATAAAATAAAGGATGCAATCCAAATATAAAATATTATTTTCTTCTATTTTATGAAATGGAAATCATTGGTATGATATATATTTCATATATTAAAATTTCCCTTAAATTTTTATAACATCATGTTTTAGAAAAACACCCCTTGGACATTTAGGTAGGATTAAAAATATAACCATTGGAATATATAGCTATTATAATGTTTCTCCCACCTCGGCAAATTTCTTGATTGTTGTGAAAAAATCTCTCAAAATTGATTTTGATTGTTTTTGGGTTTTTTGTGTTTGTTTAAAAAGATTATTGACTACATTAAAGCATGGTTGTTTCCAAAGAAATGTGTTTTTGATGGTGTCATAGTTTCCCAGTGTTTGAAAATTTGTATACCTCAAAATATGGAATTGTTTTATAGAAAAGTAAATACACCAATATAAAAAAATTATGGTCCACATTGGGCCTAAAGGTATATTTCATAGGAGATCCTGTTATGTCCAATGAATTGAAAGTATGTGGAACCGTAAAACAAAATTGGGCGAAGGTGGTTTGTTTGAGTCCATGGTCAAGATATCATCATTTTTTAGATAATGATGTGTATTTGAGGCCACCATAAAATTATCATCATTTTAGGGTGATGGTGGTGTGTTTGAGGCCACCAATTTTTTTCATTAGTGGTTGATGGTGATGTTTCATAGGCCGTTGTAGGGGTAATCACTTTATTGACAAACTACATAGTTAGAAAAATTCATGGTGCAGTCCAATATGAAAAGGGGTTGATTAAAATTGTGATTAGAGGGTTTCAATATATATTTTTCTATATAAAGGACCCATAATCACTTGTTTATGAACATAGTGATTTTATTTGAGAGGGATATTGCTGGAATAATTTAGCTAAGACTGAAAGCGGTTCGCGAAGGATGTAGCATGAAAAGGAAAAGTGGATCATGTAGAACCATCTGTCTGTGAAGGAAAATAATTCTTTGAATCACTCATATTCTATAATACACTCATATTATGTAGTTAATGGAAGTTTTAAAATTTATATATGGTAATTTTCATATAACTTTGTCTCATAAAGGGGAATATCTACAAAAAAAGATTGATTTGAAGAAGGTGTTTGTAGTTAACTATAGTCCGTAAAGGAGAAGGGGATCATAGAGAACTCATGCTACACTATGAAAGGGTATTCATGAAGGGTTTAAATCAGTTTTTTTAGGAATGAATTTTTTTTTCTAAAGGCCTATCCACAATTTAATCCCCATGCAGTGAGGTATACATAATCTATCAGGTGAAACATGGATTCAGGGAAAACTCATGTTTTAAACTGTTCTGAGGTTTTCAGACAAACATAAAAAAATTATGAAGGATAAATTTTTAGACATCAGTTGCGAGAGCATTGAGATTTATAATTATGAATGGTTTTAAACTAATTAGGATAGTGATTTCACTATAAATATTCTAATAGAAGTATGCTTCAGTGGATTTTTTACATAATAAAATTTCATTTGTATGCTCCTTGGACATATCCTAGTGTGGGTGAAGAAAGTAAAATTTTTGTGTCTCGTGCATGGATTCATTTAAATTCATATATTTCTTTCATAAAGGGAGTGGAGAGTGCTTTGTTTATGTGATAAAATAATATCCAAATGTTATGTTGTTTTAATCTATCATACCCTAATTCACCTCCCTCCCCTAATATGGTATTTAAAATAGTTGGGATAAGAATTGGAATAATAGTGAATGGATAAAATCAAAATTTATCTCTCACTTGAATCAATATAGGTTGTTAATCTCAAAGGTATTATGATCTATGATGGGAATAATTTTTAGTTGTGGATGATTCAGATGAATCACTACAAAAATCTGATTTCATGTAAGTCATCACATTCCATGTTATAAAAGATTACAAATATCTATATACATGATTCCAAAGTCATATAAGCTAAATTATAGACTCTGTGTAAAAAATATGAGTATTTTATAATTCACTCTAATGTGTTTGTAGATGAGTATTTTTACTAGGCGAGTGTTGTTCTCAAAGATGTGCATAGTCTCTAATACTCTCTTGAAAATTAAAATATCATTAATTTAATCCTAACAATACTTTCACCTCATTTTAATTATAATATTTCTCTACTATAATATAATGATCCAATGGAGATTACATTGGATATTGTTCAATGAAATATTGTCACATATGATATGAGAAATATTGAAAATTCATCTGTAGAAAGAGGGATGCCTAAATAGGTGGAATTAAAGGCAATGAAGAATCTCACTATAGGATATGGATTGGAATAAAAATATATGAATGAGGTCATGGAATTCCTTTCATCCAATCTATAATGATGAAAAATAAATTTCAAATGTAAACTTACATTTGCATGATGTAGATGTGGAAGAGTCGAACATCTCGATGCAAGGTTCCCATAATAAGTTATAA
Organism: Viscum album; assembly: GCA_963277665.1. Classification (NCBI taxonomy): domain Eukaryota; kingdom Viridiplantae; phylum Streptophyta; class Magnoliopsida; order Santalales; family Viscaceae; genus Viscum; species Viscum album. The sequence continues at coordinate 413,250,682 of OY728153.1, read as the reverse complement.
TATGGTGATACATATAATATTGAAATTACCATGAATTAGTATTCGGCCTATGTTAATGTTAAGAAAATTTTTAAGAAAAATTTATTCAAAAAGAAAAATATTATTCCATATGAAAATGAAATTTCCTAAAAATAAATAGTTTAAGGGATGGATAACTATATGGATAATGTATAAAATGATATGGTGGAAATTTTATGTAGAACTCATACATTGGAATCAATATACAATTATGAATATGTAGTCGATGGAATAATTGATAGTTGGGATGAATTAGAAGCCTCGCAGAAATAGATAGTTGTTTGGAGATCCAAAATAAAGAATGAGAGTAGAGTGGTTCATGATTACAAGAATTATATGTATTAAAAGAATAAAATAAGTATTACATGGAGGAAGGAATTGAAAATAATACGTTTTAAATGCCATAGAACATTGAAAATGTTATTGAGTATAATCGCAATGAAAAATAACCTAAAAGAGTGATTACTGGTTTGAAAATCATAGAAAATGATCAAATAAAATATATTGAATATCTTAAAGAAGGATTTTTTTTACCATTAAAGGAAATTAGAATATTGGTATAGTCTTTTTACTCATTGTATGAAATTAAGAAATAATTTCATTCAGGATAAAGAAATTTTAAATCTGGAGTATAGAGGTCTAACAAAAAAATGAAAGAGTTATATCAAATATAAAAGGGTGGGATTGAGATTAATAAAAAAATGAATTTCGTAATGATTTGTGTCAGACCAAAGCTTCCATTCTGAGGATAAATATTTATTTGAGTATGAATTAGAATCCAATTATTTAGAGATCTGAAGTGGCTACCTATGGTGCACTAATTATTCATAGTAATACAACTCAAATTAAGTGTTACTGATCTTAAAAGATGGTATATTCCCAAAATTTATGCTCTATAGCCAAAAATTACCAAAGGGAACTAGAGAATGAAAAGATTTCACATAGAAGTTACTATTCCAAGAATGATTTTGATGGTAACTATTTTTGGTGTGAAGGATTTTGACACATTTCCAAATATTTATCCATAAAAATGCAGTTGAATGTTATGAAATAGACAGAAAGTGGTTATAAGGATTAGATCAAAGAAACATCAAGTGACCTAAAAATATAAAATCAATTTTTATCTCTGAAATATGATGTTGGCCCATAATACTCTGATGAAGATCATAAATATCTATTCACAATAGGCATAATGTCAATGACATGGATAAAAAATAAAAGAGATCACTATGAAGTGGATAGAGAGATTTACCTTCAAGGATCTAATCATGATGGTGTATTGATCCTTGATAGTGAATTCACATCCCATATAATGGGAAATAAAGATCTGGTTATATGAATAAAAGTTGATAATGAAGGTGGTTTCAAATTTTTAAATGATTAGTACCTAATGAATATTGGCTTGGTAAAAGCCAAATTTGGAGGAAAATATTGGAGATGTAATGATGTCTTAGTTGTATAAGGTCTTAGTCCTAACTTCCTATGTGTTATTCAATTATGTGACTTGGGTCATTCTATAATATTTTCTAAAAAATGTTTATTGTCAAGGGAAAATAAGTTACATTTTTTTACAAGTGAATAATGGGAAATCTCTACCATGTTAGTGGAGAAAAATATATATATTTTCTATATATAGAGGAAGAAAATATGTTGTGGAATGAATGGATTATCCATCTATGCCAACCGTCCTTAGAATATCTAGTCAAATATGATGTATCTCTAGATCTCCCCAAGTTATCATGAAATCATACTCAAGCATGAAATGTTTGTAAACAAGGGAATATTTTAAAAAATATGCACTAGGGAAAGAAGTTAACCAGAGTGCTTGAATTGGTGCATGTTTATTTTTGTGGACCAATCTCACCAATATCCATGAATCATAAGAGGTATTACGTTCTTTTCATTTCTGATTTCAGTAGGATGGAATGTTTATTTTTCATTTCCCCTAAGTTCTACATGTTTATTTTCATAATACAATATTAGAGAGAAGCTGAAAGGATTATTTTATAAAATATATTGATGTTTCAAACTAATAATTGCATTAAATTCACAAAAATAAAAGTGGAGTATTACCTTGAGAAACATGGGAAAAGGAATCAAGTTTTGGAAGTGATAAACTTATAACAAAATGGAGTGGTTGAATGGAGAAATCAGATAAAAAACAACATGAACAGAACAATTATTATTAGAAAGGACCTACCAGATAAATTTTGGAAAGAAGTAGGCACAAAATAGGTGAATATATCCCAAAGAAATGTATTGTGTCTAAATGAATAAGAGTCTCTTTATTAGTTATGATATGGAAGGAATCCAATATTTAAATATAATAAAAATTTTGGGTGTAATTTTATTATTCTCAAAAAAGATAAACACATAAAATTTGAGTCTTATAGAAATGAGGTGATATCCATTTTCTACTTAGGAAAAAAAATATAAATGATTTAAGAATAGGCTAAGGAAATTGTTTGAAAGTAATGGTGTCAATGTAGTAAATAATGAAAAAATTGAAATCAAAACGGTGAATTGTTCCTTGAAGATAATGATTAGGATATAAGAAACTTAGGGGGAGTAGAAGTGTAAAATTTTGATTTAGAAAAAGATACTGATTATGATGAGGAGGAATTAATATCTATATCTATAAAAAAGGTGAAGAGTCAAGATGAAATTAATATAGAAAACATTAATTGTGATCATATATTACTAGTTCAAACATAGAGACTGAATTCCTTACAGCATGTAACCTTTCTATCTCAGTTAAAGACTAAATATTCTGAATATGTATATGGGGATGAATATAGGGTTAATTATATGAATAAAGAGCTTGAAAAAATTGATATTAATTAGACATGGGAGATTATTTTGAGACTGGAGGTTAATAAGTTCAATGGGACTTAATTGGTATTCTCGAATAAACTAAATAATTATGGGTTGGTAATTTGAAAACAATATTGACTAATGTTCTTGGGATTGTTCTATATTTAGGTAATCAATATTTTTGAGAAAATCTCACCTATTTAAATTTTAAATCATTTTCAATTATTCTTAACCATAATAGTGTAATAAAAGTTAAATGTTTTCTAGATGGGCGTCGAGTCAATTTTTATGAATGGGTTTCTACAAGATGAAGTGTACATTTAGAATCCATATGGTTTTACCATTCAATAATAAGTGAAAAAATTGGTGATTAAGGTGCTATATGGTTTGATTTAAATATTATAGAGTGGTATTTAAGGCTTAATCATATTTTAAAGAACCTCGGTTTTAGTATGCTTGAGTTGATAGCTGCCTATATGTCAAGAATGAAATTAATCAAATAATGATGGTTCGAGTGTATTAAATGACATAATATTTTGTTGATTAGACTATGTGAAGTGAAAACGGTTCTATGAATTCGTGAAAAGTGAGTTCAAAATGTCAATAATCAGTGAAATCCCCATTTTACGTGGTTTACATGTGAAACATGTAAGGAATATAACACTAATTTCTCAATCCAAATATTCCAAGGTGGTTATGAGTAAATTTTTAATGAATAATTCTAATTATATACTGACTTCATCCCCTAACCAAATGAAACTATAATGAAATTATAAAGGAAATGTGATTAATTCCATAAAAAATATTAATATCATTGGAAATGTGTTGTACATAACAGTAAAATTACTCTATAATTCTTTGAACATTTTAAGAATATTTGTTTCCATGAAATAAAAAAAAACTCACTTAAATTAAAATAAACAATACTTCGGTATATCATGGTCATGGGGGATTTTAGTTGCTGTACAATAAACAATCTCAGGAAGATTTATTGGGATATACAAATGAAGATTTTGATGTTTTAATAGATGATAGAAAATAGACATAACATGGTGCATTATATCATAGATGATTGGGTATTTTATATTAATGAAACAAAAAATGTTTCATTTTTTTATCACCACAGAAGTTGAATATATTGTGGCTACTAAATTTTCCATGCAGTTATTATGGACGAAGAAACATCTTGATGATATGGTTATTGATGTGAAGTATTTGATCAGAATCCCTTGTGATAATTCATGTTCTATAAATCTTATCAAAAATCAAATCTATCACTCAAGGATGAATAATATATAAGTCAATCATCATTTTATCGAGGAAAAGTTGGATTATAGGCTTGTGGATTTAATCTATGTTCCTAATGAACTATAGGTTGTAGATATTCTGATTAGGTATTTACCCAAATAATAATTTTAACTTAATATATTGGATCTTGGAGTCCAGTCGATTCTCCAGACTAAAATAATTTGTGGATATGGGACCCCCTATCCCCAAGGCAAGTGTTTTTTTCTTATGTATTGATATGTGTTATTTATGATATTTCAGCTTTAAATAATGGAAATTTATATCCATTAACAAATGTGGAGAAAATGTATTGATCAAGACAAGGAGATAAGTTCATAGAGAGATATGTGATGTAGGGGGAGTCTTAAATTAGAAAATTTTAAATATGATTAATCAATGTTTATAAACCATGATAGATGGGGTTTTTGATGATATAATTTGATTGATTTATGAATGATTTGATTCATTGATGAACATTTCATTGTACTCTTATTTCTCACATTGATCATGGGTCAAGTGGTATTAGAATGTGTGTTGACTAACTCTTTGATCACTATCTAGATTTTCATGATGTGAGTTTTGGTAGAATATAGAAAAGTAAAATTTTTAGTCAACAGATTGGAAATAGAATCCATAAAGGGATATCAAAGTGCGAATAGTTTTTAAAAAACCCTAGTGAGATGATTGTTGAGAAAAAATATCTCCATGTTACTTTGTAGTGTTTTTGTGTTGTTTTTATTTGTTCACAATGCTATATTACAATATTACAGCCTGGTTTTTTTCAAAGCCTAATTTTTTTTGATTGTGGTATAGTTTTCTAGTGTTTTCTATAATTTTTTTGCCTCAAAATCAGGATATTGTTTACTGAAAAGGAAATAATATCACATAAAAATGGAAGTAATGCATAACACCAAAAGGGATATCACATATCATCCGTTAATATGTGAACCACATAGCATGTATGTGAATCAACAAGACAAATTGGGTTGAGGAGGTATGTTTGAGGCCATAATAAAGGTATTGTTATTTTTGGTTGAAGATAGTGTTTTTGAGGCTGGCTCAAAGGGATATTCATTTTTAGGTGAATGTGTTGTTTTTAGGCTTCCAAAAAGGTTGTTTTTGTTTGTCGTTAAAGGTGTTGTTTTATAGGCCTCCATAAGGGGAATCATGCTCTTTACAAACCTCATAGTGAGAACTATTTGTGGTGTATACCATTCATTAAAGGAGTTCATCACAATTTTTATTAGTGGGTTTTTTGAATATATTTTCACATAAATTGGACCCATAATCACTTGTTTATGAATATATTTAATTTCATTTGAGACGATTATCCCATGAAGAATTCATTAAATATTTAAATTTATTCATAAAGTAGGTAGCTCACAATGTAAAGGCATCTCATGTGGTATCATCTATCCCTGAAGGAAAGGAATTTTGTGAATCATTATAATTCCATGAATCTCGCACACTATGTGGTTGAAGGATATTTGAGAAGAGACTTATGGAATTTTTTGTGAAGTTCATCTTGGGAAGGATGATGTTCAAAAAGAATGCTCGGTTCAAAGATTATGTTTAGGATGCACTGTCATTTACAAAGAATAAAGGGATTGTGGATTACAAAGGCTATGTCGTTTAAGTGTTTTTTATAATGGTTTGAGTAAGTTCATAGGGGTATAAAAATATTTTTTAAATTCAATCTCCAAAATGAAATCGACATGTAGTGAATTATAATACTACTATCAGGTAACAATGGATCATATTAGCACACCCATGTGTGGAACTAATCTGAATTGTTTTTGAACAATGGAAGAGTCTTCCAAAGGAGTAGTAAACAGAAGTATTTGAGATAATAGTGAGCTTTAAAATTGTGAATAGTTATAATCTAGGAAGTATAATGAGTCTATTCCAAACATTCTAATAGGATTGTAATTTATTTGATTTTGTACATTGGAAAATTTCCTTTTTATACACATTGGATTTAGCTTAATGAAATGGAACCAAGTAATATTGATATTTCTCATGCATTCGTTCATTTTTATTCATTCATTTCTAAGGTAATGGTTGATAAGTGTGTTTTTTGAAATGATAAAACAAGATACAAAGGGTCTGTTTTTTAATCTTTCATACATAGATTCTACATCCCCCATCTATGGTTTTTTCACAACATTGGGATAACAATGATTAATTGTCTTTAGTTATTATTTAATAATAATTAATTTTTACATAAAATTAAATTTAATGACTTCAAAGGTTATTATTTGATATTTAAATATTATATACTAAATCTTGGATAAATATTCATAAATTATGGTGAAACTGATATTTTGATAGCTTATAGTATTTTTCAAAATTAATCCATTAAAATATTATTTATTATATTCAGACTTTTTACTTTTAAAATAGTTTATATCGGATGATCAAATATTCAATATTTTTTGAGATTCAAATTATAGATAATTATTTAGATTTTATATTCAGATTCATCTATATGTTCTAGTATATTTTACATTAACCATATTTTATCATTGTATTACATTTAAATTCTTTTATATGATGATTCAGGTATTTTTAATACATAAAATATTTTAGTTAAAAATATATTCTATTATGACTAGGAAGATGTTTGGGAATGAAGAAACCTCAAGATAGGTTTTTTATAAATTTGGAGATTGTTAGTAATTGATTAATTGAAGTGGATATGACTTAAAATTTTGATGTTGTATTTTATTTTCAGCACATTACTAAAAATAAATATTATATTAAAACATTGATCATTTGAATGAAAATTTATTTTTATTTTTGGAAATGTTTAGAAGACGATAGGATGTTAAAGGGTGATTTTTAATGTGGTTTAAAGGAAGATGAACTTTTTTATTCTTTAGTGATAGTATCACCACACCATTATACATTTAGTAAATTAAATAGATTGAAAAGACCATGAAATGGGAATTGTGGAAACTATGTTTTCTAATAATGGAAATCATGTTTATGTCATGGTACATTTTAAACCATGTAATGGTCACATACCTCAAAAGAAACAGCATGATCGGACTAGGAAATAGATGTTTTTCATCTTATGGTAATCAAAAAAGTCCATCTACACCATGGGGTGTCGTCACTATATAATTGTTATATAAATATTGACCGAGGTCTTAAAAAAGTGAAGTAAAATAAGAAACACGCTATTTTATGGTATGTAAGTATTACTTATTTTCTGAAACTTGGAAAGGTTAAGAAATAGGTCGTTACTTTTTTCCCTTAGTTGGGAAGAAAAATGCATGACAATATTACATGGTCAGTTCAAAGGAAGTCATTGCCTTCAACATTTTCCAAAATATTTTAAAATTAATGGATATTTTTTATAGTATAGTGAAATCATCACCATTAATTAATAATTTTAAAAAACCATAATTGTAGTTTTTCTATCATTTGGATGTATATATGACTCATGGTTTATGTAAAATTGATTATTTTTGTCCCTAACTCATATTATGGGAGACTAAGGAAGCTATATTAATCAAAAAAACTAAAAATCAAGTAGAAGGTGTGGGATAATGAATGTTATTTTATATTTTGATTTTTAAATTAATATTTCCAGTGAATGTGTGAGGGAAGTGTCCTATTATGAAATTATAAAGTATTTCATGAATTTAGTGGTGTAAAAAACATAAATAATGATAATATATGTAAGAAATAATATATGTTCAAAGAATATTCATCCATTTAATTATTAAATTTAATGAACTTTTAATATTATTTTGAATCTAATTATAAAAATAGAGTGGAGTGGAATAGTTTTTTTGGACATGTTGTAAGATAATTCTTATTAGTTAATGTTTACAGGTGTTCTATTTCATCAAAATAACTTTTTATAGAAGTGATGATGATTCTTGGGTGTAAAATATTATTTTAAATTATTGTTCATTGAAAAATTTAGTTTGTAAATAATTAAAATGAATGTAGACTTATCTACTACAAATTATACATTATATTGGAGGATTAATACACACATTGAAATATATGTTTTTGATTTTTATTTTTGTTGTGTGGTGGGAATGTTAAATTCTTATAGAACTATTTTTATATAACATGAACTAAAGGATAAAACATTATCATTTTTATTTATGATGATTATAGGATCAGGAGATCTTGGATTTTTTTAAATACACTAGGCCATTTATTTCAAATGGTAAACCATGTAAATCTATTTTGATAACTGAAATCTTTTTTTGGAAGTGTGTTAGGTTAATTTAGTGGTTAATATCATTAAAATTTACTATAGTATAATAATAAATGTTGAAATATCAAACATGTTAATATCATTAAATAGTAACAAAGTTTCTTCGGTGATGGAACATAAATTCATTTTATACACTAATTCATTCCATCACCCCTATCATTGTATACTTATTTATTGTAATATCTATTGGAATCTAAGTATCCACATATACAATGGAAACATTATCAAAACTTATATCTGTATTATGTTATTCAAAACAATGAATGCAATAGTGTCCATTTATTAAATGAATAAAAACCTATAATGTTAAAAATATGTTTTTTAATTAATAAAATAATATTTGTGTTAAATTATAAGAATAATTTGAAACATTACAGTTAATATAATAATTTATAAAATAACTCATAAAATGTTTTCTTTAAAAATCACAATTTAAGAAATAAATTAAGAAAGTGGGAAATATTTCATCATCTAGTAATCTAATATTTTTAATAAATTGGATTCTTACAAATAAGAAATTGACAACATTAAACACAATTAGGATTAAATTTTTTGGTTTAAATATTTTCTTGAAATGTTTCAGATTATTCAAAAACCTTATAATGAATTGAATTTCATTGAATGTTTTGGAAATTACGAGAATGAATTTTATAGTACTATTTTTCCTCTAAATGAAGTGTGAATATTTATTTACATATTTTTTTCGACAATAATTATATGGTTATTATATTTCTTACTATAGTTTTAAATTTGATCATTCTCTTGGGTATAAGTAAAACTTTATTTCAAAAAAAATTAAAAAATACATTATTCTTAAAATAAATTCTATATGGGTTACATATTAATTATTTATAATTTTTTTGTCACTAAATTAAAATAACTTATAAAGAATCATCTATTAAATTTTTATTGAACTTGTATTAATTTTTTAAATATATTTCCTCCTAGGATTATAGTTGGATATATTTTTATATATTGAATATATTTTAAATTAATTATGGTGGTTCCTTGGATATATATTTTATTTTGGAGATAAAATTGATTCAAGGAGTGTTTTTATATGATAATTGTGACTAGGTTTTTATATGGAGTTATATAATATTTATTCAAAGATCACTAAATATATTTTTTCAAGGTGGGATTTTATATATATAATATTATTTCTAGTAAAGGGTAGGTTGTTTTAATTAAATTTTTATGAGAAATGAAAATTATAATATTGAAAAGAATTTATTTTTAATAAATATATATAATTCCAAAAAATGGTTTCATTTGATGTTTGTTAATTTTCATACATATTTAATTTTTTATTTATTTGTTTCTTTTTTAGTCAAATGAGATTGTATTTTTTAATTTTCAGAGGTTTTTCACTCCTGAATAATTATATTACGGTCTAAATGTATAAAACATATATTATATAATTTTTTTATTTACACATACTTATATATTATTATTGAATATATATATCCAAAATCCCATATTTAATGTTGAGATATTACATTATATTTATTATATTTTACCACATGATATATTTTTTTAGGTGTTTATATAAAATATATCTCATATTATGTTACTTAATCTCATTAATTCCATGCTAATAATCATTATATCTATTACCAAATCATTTAATTATGTTTTTAAGTGGACTTTATCATGTTATATTGGATGTTGAAATAGTTTTTTCATTTATGGAATTTTATAATTTAAACTTTCTATTTTAAAATTTATAATGTAATTTAATTTTATAAATGTCTAGGAAGGAGTTGTATCTTAAGAAATCCTTTATATAATGAAGCAGTTTTATATATATTTCTCCTATCCTAATTGAAACAGTTATCCTATGTTTTTTAGATTCTATGTGGTTGAAGCAATTTTCCTCTCAAATTCCTTTACCATATGGGGAACTATCACATCATGGTTAATTCAAAGATACTATAAATATGATCCATGATTCATCTAGTAGTTGGGTTACTTTTAAGGATGTTAGTAAAATGTTTTTTTTATTGTTAATCATCATCAAGTGCATGGAAGATGGTGTTTATATCGACTGTGAGAAAAGTACACAAGCATTTACATATACCTAGTTATTTTTCATTTTATTTTAAAAATTTACTATAGAATATTAGGTTATGGTTTATATATTTTCACTATATTTTAACATGTTATAATTCATTTAAAATCATTTTGTGTTAGCAAAGATAATCAGTAATATTTTAATGAAATTTATATATTTTGATAAAATATGAAAATAATAATGAACATTGATATCATAAGAAATGATTTATAGATATCAATAATTGTAATATAGTTATGGTTGATGTAGTTCATTTCAAACCATTTATTGAAGTATAATTTTCTAGGAAATTTCCAGTTGAAGGTCTCAAAAAATGTATTTTATAGATTATGGTGATATGGAGATATCTCTAGTTGAGATATAATGATTTTTTTGGGATATCATAGGGTGTGATAAAGAGATATCATGATTCATGGTATAATTTATGGTCAGTCAAATGAACCAATGGGTCATTCTGAGGATGATTATTCATATTATATATCATCATATTTGATATGACCATCTAGGAAAAGTAATAATGACATATGATATCAATGAATAATATTGGACAATGATATAGTTTTATCTAATTACACTGGTTGAAAAATACGTGTCTTTAAAAAATCATTTTGGAGTTAAATAATAATTTTTTTCTGTGATTTATATGATCATGGAAATATATATAAAAACTATTATTTAAATTTAAAAAAATTATAATTTTCAAATAAATTATGAATTATTCTAAATTTAATTATTCAATATTCAGAAAATATTTACTAAATTTTGATTATACTATTAATAGATTATATTAAAAAATATTTATCAATTTGGGATATGGAATATATAGTGTTTATTGGGTTGATGTGCTATGTATTTTAAGATCACTAATGAATTTAATTGATAATGGGAGCTATTAGTTAACAGAAATTGATATATAGTCAATATAGTATTGAAATTTACACCAAGGGTTGGATAACTCTCTAAAATATAATTTTATACTATGGTGTAGTGTTTAAATTTATCTCACATTAGATGATTAATATCACTTGTTTCGTAATACAATTCATTGATGAGTTTTGATGGTGGTTTTTTTTGTATTTATTAATAACATACTCATAAATGAGTTAGATTCAAATTTGAGATTGGTGGGATGTAATGGGATGAGTATATCTCAAGTTTTAGAAAATCATAGAATGAAATAATTTACCTTAAACCAAGAATGGTTAGATAAAATAAAGATTTTTCTCTTATTAAATATTTATATTGTGGTCTACAAGTGTTGTGTAATGATATTCTTCTTAGGTATCATTGGGTTTTGGATTGTTCTAAGATTACGAGACCATGGTTATTTTTATGTGTGGATGTCTAGGAAAGCTAAATAATACCATACCATAAGGTATAAAGAAATCTACAAAAAGGGTTTCATTATGCAATTATATAGGAGAATATAAATTCATGCATGGATATTAAGAAATAATTATAGACCAAGACTATTAGATCAAAATATCACACTGCAACATGTTTTGTAATGTTGTTAAGAGTTCAATGTCTATAAATGTTAGGATTTTTTCATATTGAAAATGAAAATTAAACTTTATGATATCTAGCCTTAAATCATAATATACATCTAAGGTTGTTTTGGATGGTATTGGGGAGAAGAGTATGGGTACAAACATATTTCAAATTATAATGAGACATGGGAAGGACACATGAGGTTTATCAAATTGTTAAAACTCATATATATATTTCTTATACATGGATCTTAGGACCATCATCCAAATTCTATTTATTTTTCTTGTAGATAATTGTATATGAACATGAATAGTGGGTACTCAACCCCTAGACATCAATTATTATCCACTAAATAAGAAGCATGAGTAATCCTTGTCAAAATATATCATTTCTTCTGTGTTTCATATATATCTATCTTAAATCATTATTTTTTTCATTATTTAATCTTATTCCCTAATAAGTGATTGGAAAAAAATGATAGTTATCATTTTTCTAACCACTGATTAATGCCACAATGGTGGATTACTGTAACACCCCACCCCAACCTCATTGGCTTGAGGTGGAGGTGAGGGATACTTAACCTTAAGCGACATTCCCAAGGCGCCAAAGGTTGGCAATAAATTCCAAGGGCTTCTACAACAATTGGGGAACGATTTTCCCTTAAGACAAAACCAACCACACAACCACAACTATATGATGCATGTCAACAAAACCAAACTCATACATTACCAAAGACAACTAGATATTCCATAACGATCTCACATGCCAACACAACCCAATACAACATCAGAGTACAAAGCGGAAACTAAACATCAAACACCATGAGCCTTGACACCTCCACAGCTCCACACCAAGCTCCAATCTCCAAGCTATACCATGACATCATAATGCTCAACTAAAGGAGGTAGATGCATTACCTTTTCCCATGTCATGGTACACAACATATTCAAAGACACCATAGTGCCAAAGCAGGGGGTGAGTACTAAAACTCAGTAGGATTTCCCCAAATGACTTCCCCACACACACCACTAGGATAAAACCGTTAGCACGTTTATATAAAATAGTTTATATAAATAAATCACAAGTGAAACCATTACCAAGACATAATATCCAAACCAACCAACCAAGGGAAATCCAAAAAAACAATCCACAAATCATTCCATCATTTACACATTAGCCCAAAAATTCCATCTTGCAAATCAATGCACAAAAACAACCAAAACAATCAAACGGTGGTACTTCCGTCCAACCTGTTCACCCATTCACAACTAGTGGCTCTTCCCATCCACTTATCCTTTGATTGTGTCACTTCCGTCCATTATCCACCCCCCTTCATTATAGTGGTACTTCACGCCCACTTTCGCACAACATTTCAAACAAATCAAACCAAGATCACAACATCAGGCAATCCACCAATTCCATTACATGTCAATTCACTTCAATAAATCACCCATTTATTGAAAACCATTTTCCATTCCAAACCCTATTCCAATAAAACCACCCTTTTTATTGAAGAGAATTTTCCATCAATCATTTCACAAATCAACCATATCATTTTATTTTAAAATCCCTATTTTAAAATTGACAACGATAGCATTTCATCGAAAACCCCTTTTTCCCAAAAACCCTCCAAAAGGATTTCCAACCAAATTCGCACATCAACATAAAATTAGTTTTAATCACAAAAAATTAATTGTAACATGTAACCACTAGTTATAACCAAGTGGAGTCGAGAGAGAATCCACCTACCGTTAGGGTTCCGGCGAACTTGATCCACAACCAACCGTACCTCCAATCCAGCGAACGCACAACTGACACCTCTCTAGATCCCTTCCCCTACCATTCAAAAGCCATAAAATCATCATCCAAGGCAACCCCAACCCTATATCTTCACACCACAAGTGTAGATCTAGAAAATCAAGAAAGATAGGGATGTAGATCTAGATGAAAACACAAGAGAAACAAGAGGAGAGACTTATCTGGAAGCAATCACCTTCAACACACCTTCAATCCTCTTCAAAATCATTTCAAACCGAGTGAGAGAGCACCCTAAATCCCTGAGAACCCAAAATACTAAGTGAGGCTCGTGTGGGAGGAAGAGAGGAGTGAAATGAGGTAATCCCGAGTGATCCTGGGTTTTAAAACACTAACTTTAAGTGGACGCATGGGTAGCCCGCACGGTTTGGAAAACTGTGCACTACCCGTGCGCACTCCACTACCTTGAGAGCTAAGGTCCGCATGGTTGCCTTGCATGGTTTGGAAAACTATGCGCAGGCTGTGCGGAGTCTACTGTCTCCCCCAGCATGGTTTCTTGGATCATCCGCACAGTTTACACTAACCGTGCTCAAACCGTGCACCCCTTAAAAAGCCTTTGAACTCAACCAAAACCATTACAAACTCTCCCAACCTCTTCCCAACTCATCTCATGCACTTTAAACACATAAAAATGCATAAACAACGGCCCCATACCTCAAACTGGGGGTGTTACATTCTCCCCACCATTGGACTTTCCATCCTCGGAAAGTAGTGAACCCACCCTTTGCCGAAAGAGCTCGGGTCATTGCTCGATCATATCTTTCTCCCACTCCCAATTCACCTCTTGAATCTGAACATGTTCCCAAAAAACCCAAACTAAACCAATGATTTTACCACGTAAGACTTTCTCTTGCCTATCCACAACTCGTACTGGCATGTGCACCAATGAAGCATCCGGTACTAGCTCAACATGATCCCATCGAATCACATGGTCACGATCCGGTTGATACTTTTTCAACTGCGACACATGAAACACATTGTGCACCGCACTGAACCTAGGTGAAAAATCTAAATGATAAGACACCTCACCAACCCACTCAGGAATCTCAAAAGTTCCAATATACCTCATAGATAACTTTCCCTACTTCCCAAACTGACGATGTCCCAACCTAGGAGAGATCCTTAAGAACACATGATCACTCACCTCGAATGACAACGGTCATCGATGATGATCCGCATACGATTTATGACAACTCTGATCCATCTCCATTCTCTTCCTGATCAACTTGATCTTCTTCGTAGTCTCATAGACAAGGTTCGGTCCAACTATCGAGGACTCGCCTGTTTCCACCCAATATAGTGGAGAACGACACGACCGCCCATACAATGCTTCAAACGGAGCCATCTGTATGGATGCCTGATAGTTGTTATTGTATGAAAACTCAACCAACGATAAGTGCTCCTCCCATGAGCCACCAAAATTCATAACACAAGGCCGCAACATATCCTCCAAAGTTTGTATTGTCCTCTCAGATTGACCATCCATCTGAGAGTGATACGCCATACTCATGGTCAACTGTGTTCCAAGGGATTGCTGTAAGGATTTCCAGAAACGAGATGTAAACCTCAAATCTCTATCTGATACAATCAAAACTGAAACACCATGCCTCTTTACCACCTCCCGGGTATAGATTTTGGACAGATCCCCTACCATGTGAGATTCACAAATCAAGATGAAATGGTCTGAATTCATTAGTCGATCCACTATCACCCAAATTACATTGTGATTTATGACCGTTCGTGGGAGACCTATGACAAAATCTATTGCTATCTTCTCTCACTTCTAAACCAGGATTGGTTAGACTTCACCATTCCTACTGGCCTCTGATGCTCTTCCTTGACCTGTTGACAAGTCAAGCATCTCAAAACAAACTTAGACACTCTTCTTTTCATACCTGCCCACCAGAACTGTGCCTTCAACACTTTATACATTTTCTGAATTCGAGGATGATCAACCCACCTGGAATGATGATATGCCCAGAGAAGATCCTCCTAACAAGTAACTGGTACTACCATCCAATTCTGAAAACACAAACCTGAATCTCCATTCAGTTTCCAACCCTCAATGATCTCCCCAACATTGAGTCTCGACCTGATGGTCACACACTAAGAATCGTATATTTGTGCCTCTTTAACAAGGACAACTAAGTCAAGAATCAACAAAACTAGAAAGAAGACCCTTCTATTACCTGGGTCCTCACATTCCAACTGCATTTCAGCTATAACCGACATCAACTACCACTGGTCTGATGCCTGTTTCACCACCTGAGCATATGATTTTCTACTTAATGCATCTGCCACCAAATTTCCATTACCTGGTGTATACATTAGGTCAAAATCAAACATATGGAGATATTCCATCCATCTTCTTTGCCTCAAGTTCAAATCACTTTGTGAGAAAATTTGTTTCAAGTCTTATGATCATTACACACCGGGAACTTCTCACCGAAGAGATAATGACGCCACACCTTTAAAGCATGAACCACTACTACCAACTCCAAATCATGAGTTGGGTAGTTCTTCTCATACACTCTCAACTGTCGTGATCGATACGCAACCACATGATTCCCTTTCATGAGAACACACCCCAACCCTAATCCGGATACATCTCAATACACCACGTACCCTTTTCCTGGTTCTAGAAAAAGCAAGATTGGTGCTGATGTAAGATGACCCTTTAGCTCTTTGAAACACTACTGACATTGTTCATTCCACTGGAATGGAACATTCTTTCTTGTCAAAGTTGTCATCGGCTAAGCCAAACGTGAAAAATCACAAAAAAAATGCCAATAATACCCATAAAGACCAAGGAAACTCTGTATCTCAAACACATTCTTTGGCGGTTGCTACGAGATAACAGCCTCTATCTTTTTTGGATCCACTGAAACACCCCTTTCAGAAATCACATGGCCAATAAAACGAACTTCCTGTATCTAAAAGTCACACTTTGGAAATTTGGCATATAACCAATGATCCATCAAGATCAACTACACTATCGCCAACTACTTCTCATGCTCCACCCTTGTCCTTGAATACACCAGAATATCATCTACAAACACCACCACAAATGAATCCAAATATCTCTGAAATATCCAATTCATAAATTCTATAAACACCACTGGCACATTCTTCAGACCAAAGGGCATAACCACATATTCATAATTGCCATATTTTCTTCTGAAATCTATTTTAGGAATATCCTCCTTCCTTACCTGCAATTGATGATATCCCGACCTCAGGTCGATCTTGGATAACCACTGGGCTCCCCTCAACTGGTCGAACAAATCATCAATTCATGGAAGAGGATATATATTCTTTATTGTGACTTGGTTGACTCTACAATAATAAACAAATAGCCTCCATTTTCCATCCACCTTTTTCACAAACAAGACTGGCGCCGCCCACGGAGAGGTGCTAGGCCAGATAAACCCTTTGTTTTCCAAATCTTCCAACTGGAATTTCAATTCCCACAATTTAGCTGGTTCCATCTGATAAGACGGAAGTGAGATAGGACTGGTCCCCAGAAAGAGATCAATCGTAAACTCCACTTCTCTTATGGGAGGTAACCCAGAGAGTTATTCTGGAAAAACATCCATGAACTGATCCACCACTGCCAGAAGAACACTATGCTCAACACTGTCTACTAATTCCAACAACAAATCCGCCAACTGATATTACAATGTACCCACTGTTGGTGCCAACAAACCTGTTGCACCATGCCTTTCATGCATCTCTCCTATAAAGAGATGTCTAATACCATCGTGTGTCATAAAAGCCATTATTCACGCATTACAATCCATTTGATCCTTAAACGCCACCATCCAATCCATTCCCAGGATTACATCATACCCAACCATCTCAAGCATTGAGAAATTCCACACTATCTCAACCTCGCGCACAACGATACAACATTCTCTACACAAGAAGGCTCGACACTCTCTTCAACCAAGATGAGTTTGAAGTTTCAAAATGGAGGGAATCATTTCTACCCTTAAACCCAGCAAATCAACCACACGTGCAGTAATAAAAGAGTGTGAAGCACCTGTATCAAACAACACTTGCATCAAGGTAGAATTTAAAAGAATAGTCCCTCACACCATGGATGGTCCAGAATAATCATACACCACTACCTGATCAGATTTGAATAGATGCTTTCTTTCCACACACTTCTCTTTGTTGCTCTATTGAGGCATCGTGGTATTCTGAGAATAACCATGACCCACTTTTCTCTACTATTGAGGGGTATGATACTGCCCCCATCCCGTCGAAGCATACGACGTCTGCGATCCCTGAGGAGTGTCACGTGCACCCTACCTTGGAGAATTCCGACAATAATGTTGCAGATGTCCCATCTCCTTACAATTATGACATGTCTGAGGTTGCGTCGTACAATCCTGCTTGATGTGGCCTGTAGAACCACATTGAAAACATCCCATATTGCTTAGGGGATTCAAAGGAAGATTCACCGATCCTATCATCGGGTTATATACAATATTCCTGTCCTGGGAATAAGTGTCCCTCTTCTGCTTGAACCCATCATTAGAGTTCCCACTATTCGCCATGCATACCACCATGCTTCCCCCACCCGAAGCGCCCAACAAATCCCACTCAGCCACCAAGTCTCTATTCACCATCTCTGTGTAATCATCTATACACAGTACTTTTATCTTTGAATGGATTTTTTTCCTTAACCCCGCTTCAAATATCCTTGCCTTCCATGATGTGCTACCTGCCACCTCGGGTGAAAACCGCACTAAGTTCATAAACTTAGCTTCATATTCTATCACTGACATAAGCTCTTTCTTTAAACTGAATAAATCATTCATACTCTAAATTTTGATCGTATGTGGGTAGAATTATTTGTTAAACAATTCCTCAAATCCTTTCCACATCATACTCTGGTATGTCCCCACTTGGACTACCAACTCCCACCACTGAAGGGCAAGATCTTCCAACATATACATGGCCAACTTCACTTTCATCTCTACCAGCATTCCCAAGAACTCAAAGATCTTGTTCATTATATTCAACCATGCTTCTGCCCTCTCTATCTCTGAATCACCCCTGAATATGGGTGGATTCTTCTTTTGAAACTGAACTGCATGATACACATTCCTTGGTTCATAAACTTTGTTTCCACTTCCCACAGCTTGGAATGCTTGGACTATGCTTTGCACGTGCTGCTGGTTCACCTAAGGCTCAGGTGCTACCACATTCTCAGCAGCCTCCTCCAGTTGGTCTCTACGACGCCTACCCGGTACCATTTCTATAAAAAACAAACCATGATTCTCACTTCCGTAGACATCAATAATTCACATTTAAAATCACATTACACAGCACTTTCACAACAAATATTTCCACAAGTTCACATTTCCCATGTTTCACCACTTTTGAAAACCAAACCATTTTCAAAATACCAGCAGTTTCCATGTTTCAAATCCTTCCGTTTTGAAAACCAATTCAAATTTTTAAAAGCCACACATTCATATCACACCATAAATCATTATACCTCAATGAAATATGCATCCTATAGGGAAGTCATTTCTACCATCCATGCCATGCTCATCTCATTGGCTACACCCACGACAATGAGATATCCAATGCCTATAAAGGTCTCCAAAACACTTATGTACCCAACTCCCTGGTAGTATGATGTTCAGCATAAAAGGGTTAGCTACATCCTTTTATACTATACATTCCAAGTTCCGACAATCCTATTCCTTGGTACCCTCCCGACTCAGGGAATATACCACAACGAATGTCAACTCCAAAAGGACTGAACAAGCTGATACAACTTGTAACACTCCGCCCCAACCTCATTGGCTTGAGGTGACGGTGAGGGATACTTGTCCTTAAGAGACGTTCCCAAGGCGCCAAAGGCTAGAAATAAATGCCAAGGGCTTCTACAATAATTGGGGAACGATTTTACCTTAAGACAAAACCAACCACACAACCACAACTATATGATGCATGTCAACAAAACCAAACTCATACATTACCAAAGACAACAAGATATTCCATAATGATCTCACATTCCAACACAACCCAATACAACATCATAGTATGAATCGGAAACTAAATATCAAACACCATGAGCCCTAACACCTCCACAGCTCCACACCAAGCACCAAGCTCCAAGCTATACCATTACATCACAATGCTCCACTAAAGGAGGGATATGCCTTACCTTTTCCCACATCACAGTACACAACATCTACAAAGACACCACAGTGCCAAAGAAGGGGGTGAGTACTAAAACTCAGTAGGATTTCCCCAAATGACTTCCCTATGCATGCCACTAGGATAAAACTGTTAGCACATTTATATAAAATAGTTTATATAAATAAATCACAAGTGAAACCATTACCAAGACATAGTATCTAAACCAACCAACCAAGGGAAATCCAAACAAACAAGCCACAAACCATTCCTTCATTTACACATTATCCCAACAATTCCATCTTGTAAAGAAATGCACAACAAAAACCAAAATAATCAAACGGTGGTGCTTCCATCCAACCCGTTAACCCATTCACAACTAGTGGATATTCCCATACACTTATCCTTTAATGGTGCCCCTTCCGTCCACTATCCATCCCCCTTCATTATAGTGGTACTTCCAGCCCAATTCCACACAACATTTCAAACAAATCAAACCAAGATCACAATATCATGCAATCCACCAATTCCATTACATGTCAATTCACTTCAATAAATCACCCATTTATTGAAAACCATTTTCCATGCCAAACCACATTCCAATAAAACCACCATTTTTATTGAAGACCATTTTCCATCAATCATTTCACAAATCAACCATAGCATTCTATTTTAAAATCCCCATTTTAAAATTGACAATGATAGCATTTCATCACAAACCCCTTTTTCCCAAAAACCCCCAAAAGGATTTCCAACCAAATTCGCACATCAACATACAATTAATTTCAATCACAACAAATTAATTGTAACATATAACCACTTGTTCTAACCAAGAGGAGTCGAGAGAGAAGCCACCTACCTTTAGGGTTCCGACGAACTTGACCCACAACCAACCGCACCTCCAATCCGGCAAACGCACCACCGACACCTTTCTAGATCCCTTCCCCTACCATTCACAAGCCTTAAAATCATCATCCAAGGCAACCCAACCCTATATCTACACAGCACAAGTTTAGATATAGAAAATCAAGAAATATAGGGATGTAGATCTAGAGGAAAATACAAGAGAAACAAGAGGAGAGACTTACCCAGAAGAAATCACCTTCAACACACCTTGAATCCTCTTCGAAGTCCTTCCGAACCGAGTGGGAGGGCACCCTAAACCCCTGAGAACCCAAAATCCAGAGTGAGGCTCGAGTGGGAGGAAGATAGGAGTGAAATGAGACAATCCCGAGTGAGCCCATGTTTTAAAACCCTAACTTTAAGTGGCTGCACGGTTAGCCTGCACGGTTTGGAAAACTGTGCACTAACCGTGTGCACTCCACTACCTCGAGATCCAGGGTCCACACGGTTTCCTCACACGGTTTGGAAAACCATGAGCAGGCCGTGCGGAGCATACTGTCTCTCCCTGCACGGTTTCCAGGAGCATTCGCATGGTTTACACTAACCGTGCACCCCTAAAAAAGCCTCCCAACTCAACCAAAACCATTATCTCCCAACCACTTCCCAACTCATCTCATGCACTTTAGACACATAAAAATTCATAAAAAAGGGCCACATACCTCAAACCGAGGGTCCTACAATTACTCTCATCTAGGGCCACACAAGTGGTATCATAACAGTTTATTATTATTTAAATTAAATATAAATGAATGATATTCTTATGTATCTTTATTACATTAGTCCCTTTTTTTAGGATATGATTTTTATTATTTTTTAAATTTTCAATTGAAAATATCTATGGAAATAATATATGATTTCAATAAAAAATTATTTCCCATGATTGATGGGAAATGATTTCATATATTGAATGAGAGGGTGGTTCTATATATTCCTTGAATCAACCCAGTATAATCATGATAAAAATAATTCTTTAATATTAAATTTTAAATAATACATATATCAAATAGTCACACAAATCAAAGATTAACAGTTATAGTGCCTTGGAGATTAGCTACATAAACAACTAATTTTACAAAAAATGAAAACATTTCATGATAAGAACTATCCTCTAAAATATTTCATAAATATTTCACATGATATAATCATCTTCATAACCTAGGGATTGGAATCATTAAAAATTATTGAGATCAAACTCTCAGTAAGATAAAAACACATCATAATGTGTCAGAACAGAAAAATGGAAGAGAATATGGGAAATATTAAATATATTAATCATAGATCGTAAGACAATATATGATATTAGTAAACCATGTAAAATAAATATAATTTAATAACTAGAACATTAATTCTGAGTAAAAATTCTGAATTGGATAAAAATACATATCAATGATAAAAATTATGCGATGATGACATAAAAGTGATAAATACATTAAAAATACAGTTCCATCGTGAAAAAGTTGAGAAACATTTTAAATAACTTGAAAATGTGGCACTAAAAATAAGATTTATTATCATTGTGAACATAGATACATGTTAAACTATTCATACATAAATTTTTTGAGTATAAGTCAACACCATCACATTCGGCCTTTGTGAAACTAGCTTCTTACTAACATTTCCAGGTAACATTTCTATCTCATAATATATAAGACTTTACCCAATGAATTTTAGAAAGATATAGATACCAATTATATAATAATCTCTAAATTATTTTACCACATGAAAATAAAACATTCACCATCTCATAATGAATCCATGTAAAAAAATGGGTTTCTCAAACCTTTCAAAAAAATCACATAACTTGAACTTAATAAATATTAGAATTTCAATTCTCTAATATTAAAAAAGAAATAATATCATAATAACACATATAGGTTGATAAAAACATCAATTTATGAAATACAAATGTTGTAGGGTTAATAGTAGTTAAAATATAATACTTTTCATTAAACATTTTAAACATATACTTGAAAAGTGAAGTGTAAATGACATTTAAAAATGAATTTTATATATGGAAAATATAATAATTTATAAAAAACCATACTATATATATTTCAAAATTAAAATACCTAAAAAACTTAATGTTTATAAAAAAATTCATTTGAAAATAAAAAATATTATTTTTAAAAGGATGGAAAAACCTTTCATTTTAATATTTTGAAGTAAAATTGTTTGAAAACACACATAATTAAAAATATAATTAAATTTTATTTTTTTCAATGGATCAAAATAATTATAATAATTTTTTAAGATAATATAAATTATCATTTCTAAAAAAATTAAGGAAAACATTTGTGAGTAAGAAAAAAATGGATATGTAAGAAAAATACCTTAAAAGAAACAATAATTATTCTTAACAAAAACACACTTTAAAAAATAATATAATTACAAAGGAATAATAGTTTTTTTTATACATTATTATTACAAAAATGGGAGTTTTAAATACAATATAACATCAAAATAGGTATTTATAGATCAATCTTTAATGATAATAGTAAATAAAGAGTTATTATGACTAAAGAAAAAGATTTTAGTCACCAAAACCCCTTTATAACCTTTTAGATATTGGATAAAAACCCCATGAGAGGATGAAATTTAAATATATCCTTTAATATCATGAAATATATGAAGATAATTATATAAAATATCTATAGGGAAGTATTTACACTATGGAAAAGGAAACAAGGTTTTCAATATAAACTTGTCTCAAGGGATTAAAATCTGAGATAAGGAAACCCTTACCTTGTTTCTATGGTTAATCAAATAATATCTAACCACCTATATAATAAAACATAAATACCTTAATATAATATTTCATAAATATATTCATACCTATCACTATTTATAATTTCCATTAAAAATAATTCTCTATATTTATATTAGTTAGTTTTTTTCATATTTCTCCCCATCAGGTTTTTATAGTTTTTTCTGTCTGTAGTAAATTCATAAAATTGAAATCAATTTTTTTGTTCACTTTTTATATTTAATTAATCATAATTTCATGGATTAATTATAATGATTTTTTATTTTTAAATCTTTTTTCATGTGTACTTTAATCTTTATCTGAGAAGATGAAACTGAATATGAACATCTTTCAATGGTTTTCAACATACGAAGGGTGTTTTATTAATTAATGAGTTAAATATTGATTTATCCTTTTAATAACCAAATAAATTCATTATTTACTTATTTATATAATATTATAAAAATTAGGTTTTTATAATCATCCATGATATAATTTCATATCTTTGTTCATATCAGTCATGAAACTAGCCTAAACATGAACATACCATGATTACTGATGATTATGAAGTGATTTAGTTGAAATATAATTAGTAGTATATAATAATGTTTTTATATATAACAAATATCAATTATTTATAATAATAATAATTAATCTATATGAAAATACTAAAAAATTTGAATGAATTATTTTCTTCTTAGTACACTTTATTCAAATGATTGAATTTATGATAATTGTATTTTATCTTATCAATAATATATTCTCTAAAAATTAATATAATAACCTTAATTATATAAAAAATAATATTTATAATTTAAAATAATTACCATTACATTCAATATAATGTGGTGTATAAATTAAAAAATTAAATTGCTCGTTCCATGGAGGTGGTAGTCCACACATATGCATGGTCGGTGATTTCATTTTCCATAGAATGAGAGAAAGGTGTAATATGGTTTAATATGTTAGATTCATTAAAATGATATAAATATCTGAATTATTATTATATTCTAATTTTATAGGAGTCTTATACAATGGTGAATGAAAATGAATCAATTTTAATCATGGGTGTTTTAGTCTTCAGAATGCACGATTCATGTTTTTTCCCTAATGGAATAAGAGAGGGTGGTTAATGCTTGTACCAACATTTTTCTAATATAACTATATAATAATTATAGTAATGATATAATTATAATATGGTTAAAGGAAATTTAAGGAAGAATAATGGCAAATAATTTTATATAAATACGAAAGAGAGGCTAAGAAAATATACCTTACTTCATGGATTATCACTTTTTAAGGGGGTAACACTTTTAGGGATTCTATATTTTAGAATAAAATAAAAACCCTAAGGTGTATAGTATTGTGGAGGATAGTGTTAGATATATTTCTGTCCTAAAATAAAAAAAAACGGGGATGTTAGAAAATGGGTTTCCCTTTTATAAGTGAAAAGGATTGGCATTTTTGGAAAATACTAAAGACTTTTCCATAATTATAAACCACTCTAAAATAAAGTTCATCAAAAATTAATAAATAATGGATTATAGAAGAGATAAATTTCATCTACACACCCACCACTGAAAATAATGCATTTTTTAAAAAACATATTGTTCATATACCAACGTGTTACTCACTTTTACCATTTTAGTTTTCCCCACTATAACTTGTTTTTACCAAGGTAATTTATCCTTAATGAAAAATAATAAAATTTTCATTATTATAAATATTATACCTTTGGATTAAAAATATGAAAAAATTAATTAACATTTAAATTAAAATATTGAAAACAAGAAACTTTCAAATAATAATTTTTTAATTAATTAAAAAAATTACAAACATAACGTAAATTATTAAAGTAAAAATATAAATTTTAAAAATAAAAAACATAACATCTAAAATTATAAATACACTTATAAAATACATATTTTTTTATTTGAAAATATTTTCTTAAATTTTAATTTCATGATTATATACTAATAATTTAATAATGTCTATTCGTTTGGAAAAATGTTATTTTACAGTATTCAAATACAAATCATCCATTTTATAAAAATCATAAAATTTAATATTATCTTAATAGTATTATTATAAATCCTAAAATGGAGTTATATTTTTAAAATCCACATTCAAAATTTATAAATTTTATTTTTAATTAAAAATATATAATATTGTGACAACTATTTTTAAATAAAAAAGACTTGTTCAACTAAATCATTGTTTTGCATATTTTTAAAAACCACTTTTTGTATAAGTGGGAACCTCACAATTAAAAATAACTGATTCAAAACCCACAGAAATAAATTGGAAAGATTTTAAAATATTCATTTGCCTATTTGGATAAACCAAATTTAAAATTCAAAAGTAAAGAGACATGCTACAGCCTTGGCCCACAAACCATTAGTTTTTAGAAAATCAACACGCCATTGTCTTGGTATGAAAACAAAAATTAGACCTTGAGACACAAACCCTGACTCACCCAACCACCCATCATCATCAACTGCACAATCAAGAACATCCTGTCGGATACCTTTCTCCTCGTCGTTAGAACCACTGCATCTCGAAACCACCAAAAACTACTTCAAACATCAAAAACCGAATCAAAGAAATCGTCGTCGATTCACCCTCACTGTCATTGTTGACTCCAATGTAACACCATAAATAGAAATAATTGTTCCATAATAGATTCTCCAAGAGAGAATAAAATAAGAATTTTAATAATACAACAAATACCTTCACTAATGGAATAAGAGAAAAAATACCGACCAGGACTAATATATCAATAACTGTATTCACAAGAGCATTCCAAAATAGGAAATGACTATAGACCTGATGGATGTTTCACCGCAAATCACAAAACCTCCTAGAAATCACTACACTAATAAAAATAAACTTATTTTCTTGTAATAATATTCATATTTCTAAAAAATACATTTCTAATTGTAATGTGACTTTTGGAATAGTGAATTTTGAAAAATAATATAAATTCATGATAAATCTATACATTCTATGATTTTATTAAATTTAGATATAATAAAAAATTGCTTACAAAACCACTTATTAACTTATTGTAATACCTAAGCATCAAATGATCTCAGGTAGCATTCTAGGGAGGTTATTCCTCTAGTAAATATATCTTGTAAATTTACCGAAACTTGAATTTATCTCACATATGGGTATAGAGAAACCCCAAATTATGAAAACTAATTTCAAATATAAAACATATGAGATTCAAAAGGAACTATTCCTCTTTCAAATTCCATTTCATCTTACTTTATTTATTTATTTTTATATGGTTACCTCAATTTGTACCTAATAAGTTTTAATGATCATATTTAATATTGAAAATATATCGTGGTTTTTCACTTTAATCGGGTATTTCATTTGAAATATTGTATTAAATTTTTTTATTTACGTATAAAATATTGTGAAATATCATGTTGTTACATCCCCTATAAAATTTTGTCCTCATAATTTAAATATTTACTTACTAACACTGTTAGGTATGGATATTTTTAAGATGATTTAAGGTTTCCTTTTATAATGATATATCAATAACATATATTTACCTGTAATAATAAAAATACCAACATTGTGTTTCTTTCTAACCATTTTAATTAGATACAACTAATGTTTTGGTTTTAATCCCTATATTATTTTTCTTTGATTTCATAGTTTATAATTACAATGAAAAATTATAAAAAATTATTTTAATTAAGGAAATTTGATTACATATTTTTATAATATCTAAACCACACACACACATCCCTCATCTACCATGGTCTCTAAACTTCATGGTTCTAGAATAAATTTATGGATGAATGATTATGTCAATGAATAATTATCATACTCATTGTAAATCTCATTGATATTCACATTTAGAAAACTCTCAACCATTTATAGTGTATCCACCTAAAATTCATCGACCTACGCCCCCTATATCTTATCACTCACTTTTGTTTCCAACATCAACATATACTCACCAATATCTTTTCCACTAGTTTGAATACTCCTATTATTTCACAACCTATAATACCCCATTGGATAGTGTTTTAGGGTAATAGATTCCTCCCAATGTCCAATCTAGGTGGAATTTCATGTTCCCAATAAGGGTCATCCAAGACCCAAATATTTTCCCACACATGTTGTAAGGGATAATGTGATATGATGTATCAAACCTGAATCTAAAACTACTCTATGTCCCAAGGACACTATGTGGTAACTTTTTTCTCAGTAATAACTCTTCATACGGAACTAGTTACAGTGGATGAGAATTATTTCTACATCTACCATTGCCATGGTGATTTGAACTTCTCTTGAAATACATAGTCTAGTATATGGTGGTGATGCAATGATGAATTACGGGGAAGAAAATTTTTGGTGTCATCTATTATTTCAGTTACATTAATATCTCTCTAGAGTGGATACTGCTTTATATTTCTACCCCATCCATTTTTAATAATGAGTATATTTTGTGAAATCTAACTCCAATTGGTGAATATAGATCCTATATTGAAATATATAATGTATTATTTCAAATATTTATAAAGGACCCATACTTTGGTTTCCTTCTAATAAACACAAATTTTTAAAAGAAACCATCATGTGACTAGATATTTTATTTTATAAATAAATATCTTGGTTGTTAAGAAAGAAAATAATATAGAAAACATAGAGGGTATAGAATAAATATCACGTATTAAAAATTATAAAGACATGTATTTAGTTATTATAATCTACCTCTCTGGAATTAATTAAATAAGATCAACATTTTTCACTTGGTTTTGGTGGATATTCACACCTAATATTATTATTATACTTATATTTATGAAACAAACATGTTTAATTTATAATATTTTTTAACTTAAGGATTTGGACCATTAGGGGTGCCTTTGGATTCATATTTTATACTCCCATTGTGCTAACTAACCTCTCAATTTTCATATGATTGTTTATGCTCAATTCCCCCTTTTACATAAGTAAATCATCTTACAATCCTCTTGAATAAATTTTAATGGTATTTTTCCATATTTTTGAAATATTTGGAATTTATATTTCTTCCTTCATAGTCCTCATTACATAATCCTTCAAATAAACCCTCCTCATTTTAATTATGAGTTTGTAAATTAAATTTTGTTTAGATTTATAAACATAATTCATGGTAGCCCATTTTTCATTATCATAAGGTTTCTCATTCTAGTTCCCATTATAATGGATTGTTCATTAGGTTAGTCTTTACACTATTCTTTTAACATAAGGGACCATCTAGAAATCAAAAAATTAAACTAAAATAGTTGACAAAAGTTGTAAAATGTTAACAATATTGTGGAATTATTAAAAAAATGAAATCAACCTTAAAAAGACTTTTTATTTTATATAATAGTGTTGGAATATAGTATATTTTATTCAACATATATAAATATTAGTTTGACCTAAGTCACATTTAGTTGATTTATATTATGATTATAATAAAACCACTCAAATTAAGAAATAAATATATCATTAATATTAGTTTTTAAATAGTATATGATCATACATTGAATATCCCCCAATATTGTTAAACTAGGTTTCCATTTATGCATATTTTTCCTATTCAAAGTAACAATTGTGTTAATACTAAACCAACCATTTTCAAGGTTATTACCTCTCGTTATATATGTTCTGGAGTTTGTATCAACTTTTAGTATCCAGAAAGGATTTATTTATTAGAAATAGAATACACAAAATAATGTAACAATATTATAGGATATCATCATATAATTTATCTCATCCCTAGGGGTTTCACCATGTTTCTCCAAACTAATACCTAATTTAACTAAACTAATATTTATGAATAAGTAAACATTCCTCTCATACCAACTACAGATAACCAATATAAATATTACATAATTAATAAATTAATATCATTATTTAAATAGTACATCACACAAAATATTTTCAAAACACAAGGAATGAATGAAATAAAGTCATGGATATTTGGTACAAAGACATAATATTTTACAATAGTCGCAAACATTTATCCATTATATTGTTCCTATAGACCCTTTCCAATATATTTCATGTGAAATACTTAAATTCATAAAGTATGAAACTAAAACATAAGAAAAGGATGATCTGAGATTCTTAGTACGTTAAAAATTTATAATAATTTTTCAGATCATAAATATGATGTATAACATAATAATGATTTAAATAACATAATAATAGATCATAAGACCATATATGATCATCATAAAAATGATAATGAAACTTAAGATTATAACCTGAACATTAATTATTTTGAAAACTTATTACTTAGATCAAAATACACATCAATAACCAAAAACAAGTGAACTTGACATAAAATTGTGGAATACATTAAAACACAACATACAAATGAAAACATGGAATAACCTGATAAATAATGAAAATATTTACCACAATCATGAACATATGATTTCTTATCATTTTTAACCTAGCTACCTACCAAACTATTCACACATAAAATTTTGAGTAGATCTAAACACCAACACTGTCACCCTTTGTGATCTTAGCTGATCAATAAAATTTTCACAAAAAATATATATATCATGATGTATAATGTTTTACAACCATCATCAGGTGGATATATATATCCCAATGCTATTATAATCTATACACGTGTATGCCACCTAAAAATAAAACATTCAACGTCACATAAAGAACACACAGAAAAGGAATAGTTTTCTAAAACCATTGATAAGTATCACACAACATGAACTTAAGAAATAATTGTATATAAAAAAACCATTTCACAAAAAAAATAATATTATAATAACATATATCTGGTGACAAAAACATCACTTTAAAAAATATTGTCCTTGGAAGGTAAATAGATGTGAAAATAAAACAATTTTCACAAATCCTTTTAACATTTAGTAAAAAAGAAATTATAAATTATATACATATGAAAATGAAAATATCCTTGAAAATAAATAAATTTTGTTAAAAAAATATATTATAAGATAAAACATTAGATTCAGGAATGGATTGAAAACCCTTTTATGTAATATTTTGAAAAACTTTTTTGAAAAAACGCACAGTTTAAAATATTAATAAAATCTCTTTTTGAATTGGGTAAAATATACTTATCATAATCATCGAAATTAATCTATATGATATTTCACCAAAATATAAGAGAACATTTTTTGGAAGTAAAAATATCTATATGGATGAAAAATCCATTAAAATAAACAATAAGTATTCATAACAAAAATATATATATTTTTGAAATAATAGAATCTCCAAGGAAGAGAAATGTATTTCCAAACATGATTTTCACCTTAATATAAGGTTCCATTATAATATGAAGTTATCATAGGTTAGTATTGATCAGTCTCTAATGATAATAGTCAAAGAAGTTTGAGTATGAGCCAATAAAAATATTTGAGTCATGAAAACCCATTTGCATCCTTTGTAAAATTTGAATCAAAATCCCATGAGAGGTGACTAAAACTTTATCATTGGATATCATGAATAATAATATGTTCATAATAAAAATTTTAAATATGGTATTATTTACATTATTGAAATTGAAACATGGAGTAAAACATAAACGTGTCATAAGGGATTCAAATTTGAAATAAAGAAACCATTAACTTTTTTATATTCTTGCTAGAATGAAATATAATAACCTAAACTAAAAAACTATCTTAATATCATATTTTATAACAGTATTCATACCTATCACTTTTTGTAATTTCCCTTTATAATCATTATCTACTTGTATATTTGTTAGTTTTTTCCTATTCTCCATGAGCAGGTGCTTAGATTTTTCCATTTTTAATAGTTTTATAGGATCATAGTTCATATTAATTGTTCTTCTATCAAAGGTAGATAATTTAACTATGATGGTTGAATTATATTTATTTATTAAATTTAATTTTTATTTCATGGTAAATTTAGTCTTTTTTATATAATTTGACATCATTAATGGATAGTTTTTAAATTTTTTTAAACCTATAAAGGGTTTTTTCTCCATTAATGAGTCAAATATTGATGTATATTTTACAAAAAAAACATTTTTTCATATTTATATCATATTATACAAAAAATTATGTTTTTATAATCATTCATATTATAATTTCATTGCATTTTTCAAGTATGTTGTTAAACTAACCCAATCATGATTATACCATGAATATTTAATATTATCAAGTTATTTAGTTGTAATATAATTACATCAGTAACATAATGATATCATTAAGTTTTAATTAGAGTGATATATCAAAATTTAAATTGATTTAAAATAGGAATTAATTGATATGAAAATATTACATAATTTGAATTAAGGATTCTCCACTTAGTATACTTATTATAAATAATTAAATTCATGATAATTGTTTGTTGATCATATCATTAATAGTTTATTAAATGTTTCTTACCAGAACCATAATGATATTATAAAAATCATACTTTTCTTTTGAAACCATTATCATGACCATCCATGCATGACAATTATTAAATGAGAAATAGAAATCGATCGTTTCATGGTGGTGGTAGTCCACATGTATGCATCGTTGAATATTTAATTTTTAATAGAACTAGAGAAAGGATTAATATGTATTATTTTTTAACTATCATAAAATTATAAAAAAATCATAATTATTTATTAAATTATCTCTTATTCTAGCCATAGTTGGTTTTTATGGAAAACAAAACATGTTGTTTCACGGAGGCGGTAGTCCTCTCAATGTAGGATTCACATTTTCATTTTTAATAACTGAAAAGGGGAGGTCGTTAATGATTGTAATTTTTTTAAAAAAAATAAAATAATATAACAATGATACTAATTTGATAATTGCTATATTTCTAAAATAATTTTGAGTAATAATAAATTCACATAAATAAATATGATGAAAAAAGGTTGGGGAGGAACTTGTACCTCATTTCTTGGATTTTCTCATTTTTTGAAGGGTATTAAACATTTGAGGAAGAGTATTTTTAGAATATAAGAAATTAATTAATTATTATAGTAGTGTTTATAATAATTTTATGAATACATTGGGACTAAAATAAGTGGGTTTTTTGTTAGTGTATTTGAGGAGAGAAGTGTCCCTTTCAAAAGTGAAAATGAGTGGCATTTTTATAAATACCCAAAACTTGTCAATAATGGGAAGCCAATCTCAATAAAATTATATCAAAAAGTGAAAAATAAAGGATTGGGGTGGAGATAATGTTAATAAACACCTCCAAAATTCAAAAATAATTTTTTTAACATGTTAGGGGATTTACCTCTAAGGTTACACATAATTACAATTTTATTTTTCCCAATGGTAACAAGTTTTCACCTAGGTAATTTATAATTTATAACCATTATTAAAGTAACCCTTATTATAAAATATGTACCTAATTATTCCAAATTTTAATTCTATTTAATAATAATAAATAGAAAATGTGATAAAACATAATTTTAAAATAATAATTGTAAAATGTCTTGAAAAGTTTTTTTATGAAACATATATTAAATTATAAAAATCAAAGAAAATGGTTCTTAAATTAAGATTTTTTGAAATTATAAATTCCCTTGTAAAATAAATATTTCCTTTATAAAAATTTGTAATAAATTTAAATTTCCTAATTATATACTCATAATGTCATAAAGTATTCTAATTTTTAAAAACTGTATTTTACAATATTCACCTAGAAATCAATTTTTTTTAAAAAAATATCATAAGACAATATACCCATGTAAAATCCAAAAAAGTATGGTACTTATTTCAAATTCACATGCTAGAATATATAAATTTTATTTTTAATAAAAACAAAACGTGTATCAAAAATTATTTATATAGAAATTTATCTCTTAGTATATTAAATATATTTTCAAAAAAGTTATTAATAAATTTAGGGTTAAGATATCATGTTAATATTTAGTTAAAAAAATATTTACTTGAAATAAAATTCCAATTTCTAAAAAATATGTTTTTAAGAGTAAATTGAATTTAACCAAAATATATTTTAAAATGTATACTAATTAATTATATATATACACAGATAAATATTTTATTACATTTTCATACACTCATAATTTGTAATTACATAACACTTTATGGTCATTATGTAAGACATAATCCTTATATTTGATCTAGTTGTTGTCTAGGGTGGTGATTCTTTTAGTATAGATCTCATATAAATTTACACAAACAAGAATTTCTCTCGCATACCATTTTTATTAAGCCTTAATTGTTTTAGTTCAACTTAGGATTGGTCTAAATCAATCATCAGTTACACTACCTCCTTCTAAATATCAAATAGATGAGCATTATAAGGAAAGATTCCACTTTCATATTCCATTTTATATTACTTTATTTATTGATTTTGATATGAATAAATCAATTTATATCATCTATTTTTTAACTATCATATTCAATATTCAGTATATATATATCAATGCCTTTCACATTAGATGATTTTTTATTTTGAATTATGTAATTTAAAAAAGGATTATTTACTAATAATATATATTTAAATCTCAATTTGTTACATTATATCTCTTATATTATACATTACAGATATAAATGAGAATGGTGTAAATATTCCAAAAATTAAGAAACAATGTACATTATTTTTCCAGAAAAATATTAAAGCTGATTGTATAGCTTGTAATTAATTTATATCATCCCTATTTGATAAATAGTTTACAAGAGTTATGGTTACAAATATAGAAAATTTAATTTTTAAGAAATTTCATGATTTTCATGTGGGTTATAAAGAGGTAATTGATTCATGGTTACAAACATGTTGGGATCAATTTTAGGATATTTAGATGTTGGAAGATGAATTGGTGAATTAGTTAATTATATTGGTCAAAAAAATTATTAGCTTCATACATAGATATAGAGAAATTATTAGAGACTATATTATGGTTAATAAAATTTTGATAATTATACTGGACAACTTTTGATTAAAAAATATCATCATTATAGGATCAAGGATTTTATGAGTGGGGAATTGATAAACTAAATAACGTTTTGATAGATTATAAAATTAGAATAATTATACCTTGTGAAGAAATGGAAAATCTAAAAAGGTATCTTTATTAAATGACACCAAATATTTATAGAATATTGATACTAAAATAAATCATGTTGAGGATTCTAAACATGAATATAATATTATGGATTTTTTTTAAACTCATATTATTATTATATAAAGATATGTAGCGAGTTAATTGAAAATATAATAGTAAAATGTTTTTAAGAGTTTCAATTATAGATTGATTGGAAACATTCAAGAAATTATCTCACATTGTAATGGTATGCTATGGAGGATGATCAATCCAAATATATCATCAAATAGAAATAACCTACTGAGTTGTTGAAGTGGAGGTTAATTATAAAAAGGTAAAGGAAAATCTAACACATTGAAGAAAATGAATTTTCAATAAGAGAATGATGTGATGTATTGAAATAAAGGTAGTATAATAATGAAAGATGAATCATAGGATGAAGTACTTATAGTATTTATGGATAAATATAATTTTTCTAAAGATCCTAAAAGTAAAAAATATGATATTAATTGTGAAGAGTGCAATGATAACAAGGAATAAATAGAATTACAATTAAGATGTTGATTTTTCTAATCTTCAAGAAATTAATAATATTGAGAAAAAAATGAATCAATTAATTAATAATAATGATAAATTAATTTAATATATTGATTAATCAAATATTAAGGATATTGTAGATATGGAAAATTATTTTATATAAAGTATTTGAGATCATAATGTAATACATGAGTAAAGAGATAAGATGTCGGAGATTACCCCCAATATATTTTGTTTTTATGAATGAGGAGGTAACATATCGTAAGTAAGAGCTTATTTATATTGAAAATAATATAAAAAAAATCACCATTATTAGTTTTCAAATTCCATAAAAGAGGTTACTAAGTGCTTGAAAATATTGGATATGTTTATTGGTAATACCTAGAAACTTGACAATTTACATATAGTACAAGAAAACATTGTGTTAGACAATCAAGATTTAAATCACAATTCTCAATATAAAAAAAATATTGGGAAATATGTGAAAAATTAAATTAAAAAGGATAAAAAAACCCAATATATAATGAACTATCCCAAGATACCACTAAATAGATACCCAATTTGATCTCTCCTAAGGCCTGAAGGGCATGTCTGATCCCTGTGTTATGGAAACTTGTTCTTGGGAAACAACAGAACACTCACGGGAATAGTTTGTCCTAATTAAATTATAAAAAAGTAAATATCCATTAGGTTATAATAAAACATAAATAATGAAATATCTCATAAAGTAAAATAGCACATAATCATAACAATAAAGTTATAACCACAAAAATCTAATGAAATAAAACCACTATGGAAGATACTGATCAATGAATTTGATAAAAAAACATTTCAAAATAAAACCAATACCATGTAGCTACAACCATCCTCCATGAGACCCATGATCACTCACCACATACCATACTATCACTACCATACTTACCAAATAATTGACCAATAAAAGAGACCACAACCTAAGAAAACTAAAAGGAGAACCATTTCGATATACATATAGCCATTAGTATATGTATGATGTGAGAAAAATAATCCCATTACTATTTATCATACAGATTTTTGAATTTACATTAAAAATAATTTCCATTTATTATATTTTTAATTAGACATATTAAATATAATTTTTGGAGCTTTAACAATAGAAAAAGTAACATTTTTTATTAATCATTCATGAAACCTCAATTTTTCTTTTAATAAAAAATATTATTTCAAAAAAAACATTAAAAAAATTTTTTTAAAAAAAATTCATATTTTCAAGAAATACTATTATTATTAATTAAAAACACATAACATGAAATAAAACACACACATAGGAAAAACATGATGGTACTAATAAATAATGAAAATAAAAATAACACACTCATAAATGCACTACATAAGTCAATCTCGATAAGGGATTAATAAGGAAAAAGATGGAAGTCCCCATTATAGTTTCCAATAATAAAATAAGGAACACACTAGTTCTTATGGGGATATGTTCCTATAAATTACCAAATAAATCATACCAAATACTTGTATATATTGCATCCGGACAACAAAATCCACCATACTAGCCTACAACTACCAATCATTGAGGAAACTCTCCACTAGCACAAGCATTTATAATAATTATGGTAAATAAGTATCTAGTTACTATATAGTGAAGGATAATTCTAAACCCCTATATTATCCTTGGATTATTATAAAATTAATAAATAGACAGTGGGGAAACAATCGAGTCACAAGATTAAGAAATCGATCGATAATGAATATAATTCTCATCTCACCTCCAATTACCTTATAATAAATGTCCCTTTTAATATAATTTATTCCATAATAATATATATCACCCCCTTCAAGGTTAGTTTATATTATCATAACATAACTAGTGTCTCTAGAGGGTATCAAACACCCACACAACCTAAAAAATATTTAAAAGTGTCGAATGTGACTTAATAACATGGAATTCCAAGTCCCCATCCATAATGAATGAAATTACATTTTAATACCAATTTAAAATTTTTAAAATAAAAAAATATGATTAGATCTATTTTAAGGAATTAATATATTTTAATTAAAACCATTTGATAAATAAAATCAGTCCCACTTTTCAAGAAAATTTATAAACCTGCTTTTTATCCATTTAATCACATAAACAGGGTAAAATACCTCTAATAATCACATTTTAAATCATTTAATCAAACACATGGAACACAAAACAACTTGTGAAACTCTGAAAATCATTTAAATAACCATTTTTCAAATTTGAAATTAGTGTTGAACATTAAAAAATTATTTACAGCTATCATATACAGATATAAATTAAAAACCAAAGTATTTAGCACCATAATGAACATAATGAAATTTAAAATAAACATACAAAAAAAACTCCTACAACAATGCATGTAATAATCAGTTATAATAGTATACAACACATATTATTCAATGGAAAATTCTCAAAAAAATAAGGATAGCCCCTACAACCCATGAAAAACAAAATACACACCATAGAACCACGCATAATCCTTAATATTGGATTGATATCCCCTAATTTTATATGGATGATGTGAAACTAAGAAAAAAATGGATAAAGAGAAAGGAAGAAGGGATAATGTGAGAAAAATAGGTGTTTACCCATATAAATATAAATCGAATTAAAGCATGGGGGATCATGTATGGATGAAGAAGGGAGGAAGAGCACCCCTTGTGTATACCCAGGCCCATTCAAATGAAGAGGATGAAGAAATGGGGTTTCCTCTTTTAATTAAATGAGGTGTAAAATTCGAAACTCAAAACCATAAAATTTGGGTATCTTTAATAGTTTTTCCACATAAGCTAATAAATTTAAACCAATTATACAAAACAAGTTGTTAATAACTATAGTCCCTTCACACACTTTCTATATGTAT
Source organism: Viscum album (assembly GCA_963277665.1). NCBI lineage: Eukaryota > Viridiplantae > Streptophyta > Magnoliopsida > Santalales > Viscaceae > Viscum > Viscum album. The sequence continues at coordinate 413,212,693 of OY728153.1, read as the reverse complement.
TCTACTTATGATGTAGGATATGAGCTCTAACACTCTTATGAACAAAAGAAATCACACATTTTCTAGTATATTTTGTTTGGTTTGGGATTAGTTGTATGAAACCCCTAATGAATAATCCTATATGAATAAACAATAACAAAAATAACCCCTTTTAAATGATCATATCATGGTTTCCCATGAACCATGTGCACTAACAGCAAGGCATAATAGAAAACTCCCAAACTCAAAATTCAAACATGAATCATCAAAAACTAAAATACTAGAAAAAAATTTAATAAATTATTAAAATGATTAGGAAATTAAATTCAAGGTGGGGGAACTCCCTCCACAAAACACCTTTTTGCCACCATAATGTCCTTCATCAAATTGAATGTAACCGATCAAGAGTTATGAAGGAACTCAATATATTAAAGGATGTGTGTCCCTTTAAAGGAGTCCTAAATAAGGATCCACTAATTAATAAATAACCCCTAATAAATAGTGGTATATTTATATGATTAATTCCAAAAATCTCCAAACATAGAATGACTACAACCACCATAATGGGTTCTAAAGGAAGCCAAAATATAATATAGATCATCCCACCAGTTATGATTTTTCTAAAATATTGAGATAAAAAATAGACGCACTTACAAATTGGATGCTCCAATAAAATATCTAAATATATTACATTTCTTATGTGAGAATAAATATTCATCTAAAACACTGAATAATTCATAAGAGAACATTGATCAACAAATCCATTAAACATACATGAAAAAACCAAGGAGAATATTTTCTACTAGAACACCTCATCATAAAACAACATGGGTTCCCAAATAAGGTCACAATACCCCCCAAAGGTAAACTATTCCCTCAAAGAAAAACCACATACCATATATATTATCAATAATAGAAAAATACTCATGAGTTTTTAATCCAACAATAATCTATTTTTACCCAATTACCTAAAAAATCAAAAGGTAAACCACACTTTATTCATCATGAATCCAACCTAGATAAATAAAGACAACAAAAATACACCTAAACCATTTTATAAAAACACAAAGAGACAAAGAACACACCAAGAACCAAATTTCATCACCATTAATATGTTAAAAACAATAGAAACCCAAAATGTTATTCCATTTATACATCCAACAAACATAACTCCCAAAACAGTAGCTACCCAAGAACCTGAATAACACCAGAAAATTCTTATTTTGGTATATATATTTTTATAATTTATATAAAGATATCCTATGAGGCTATACTAGAGATAAAAACTCATATTTTTCTAACAAAACTACTTGGAATTAATAGGTGATCCATACCAGAATAAAATTATATGCCTCTTATTCTTATAATGAGACACAAAAACCCTCTGAAAAGTCTGACACTCATCAACCATTCGTTTTTGTGTGATCTAAAAAGGATCCTTTTTCTCAAAGGATGAAAAATATTCACTAAAAAACTAGAATATAGGTCACAAGTGAACCACATTAACGTTGAAAATAAGGTGGTTAGAGATTTATGAAGTCTTCAATGGGTCCAGGGATTGGGAAGATTATGGATCTAACACATAGTCTTGTGTCTTGGTGGAGTTGTAAAGTAAGGAACCCTAATATAAATTATAATAATAATCACCTTGAATATCGACCTTGAAAATTAACTTCTTAAAATTTTTCAAAGACTCTCTAGGAAAAATATTATAAATAACATAAAACAAAACTTAATAAACACAATCTTATTGAAAAAAATCAAACAATTTTATATAAATTGAAATAAAAATCAAAACATATCAATAACATCTCACAAATATTTTTCTCATTTAAATCAGAACATGTTTATAAAAACCTAATCGATTCTTTTTATAACCCAACCCCCATTATGAATACAAAATGAAGACCATATAATTATATATGGTTCATATTTAAAATTTAACACAAATAAAATATAAAATCATTTTACATAAATAATACAAATTTATAATATTATATCACTAGTAAATCATCCCATCCCAATTTTAAAATTGATTTTAATCTAATTTTTTCAAAAAAACAAATTTATATCAATTAAATTTTAATAAAAATTTATTTTTAAACTGAAAAAGATCATTGAAATTTTAGTTTAAATACACATCCTTGGAAAGTACACCCCAATAATTTTAAAACATCCCAATTCTCTATCTAATACTATTCATTAAAACATAAAAATATAAATAAAAAAGATAATATGAAAAAATATATGTTAATCTAAACTATATCTAACAATACCAATTTAATAATTAAAACACCCTTAATTTCACTCATATTAATGGTAAACACCTTTGAATCCAATTTATAAATAATAAATATGAAGGCATACTATTTGTGGGTGTTATAAGGTTATGAAACGTTTGGACACATTGGTCAGAGAACAATGATATGAATGTGTAAGAGGATCAATTATGTATATAGACCCATAATAAATAGTCTCTATACTATTTTCTAGATCATGTGGGTTAAGCAAGAAACATTGGGATTCTCTTAATATCTATGCAATAATCCCACATAAACCCCCAAAATCATTGATACCCTCAATAAGAATCAATAAATAATAATACTACATCAAAATACATGAATAATAATAATAAATTAGTTCAAAATTAGGATTCAAACACTGAAATTCTATTATGACTCTAGTTTCACCACAAATGGTAGTGATTGAGCACCGAACGGTGACCTACCTATTAACTCCCAATGAAAATCCAAATCTCATTTCTACTAATAAACACCAAAAATAAATAAAAATTTCTTCTAGAACTTATAAATTTTTAAATCCCAGACCTTCATACCATTTTTCCCTGAACTAACCCAACCAAACACTAAATTAATACCAAAGTCGTCCCTTCCTAAAGACCAAATGACATACCCAATCCCTATATGATTTTAACTAGTTAATGTAAAACAATGGAACACTATTGAGAATGATTTGTCCCAACTAAAACTAAAAAATGTAATATCTAATCAGAGTATAATATAACATAAATAATGAAACATCTCTAAAAGTAAAACACTACATAATCTAAACGAAAAATTAATAAACAAAATCATTGGAATAAATAAAATAAATATGGATGATCTAAAATAATTGAGAAAATATGAATACATCCCAAAATAAAATAACTCTCAAATAGCTACCATCTGTCACAATGTTACCCCCAATCACTTACCACATCCCATACCAACAATACCAGATAAACCCAAGCATCAACAAAGAAAAGTGATAACATCCTGGGAAAATATAAAGGGAAAAATAGTTTATGCATGTACCCTTTAGTATATTCAGTGAGTGATAAAAATGATATTAATAGGATTTTACAAAATATTTTTTAAAATTCATTTAATAATACTTTTAATTTATTATATTTTCAATTATATATAGAAAATCTATTTTTATTATTTTCATAATAGAACAAATAACATTATATTTTCCTCTTTCATAAACCTATCTTTTTTCCATTAACAAAGTATTTTTTTACAATAGTTTGAAATATTTTTATTTATAAAATTTACATATGATGATGAAATGATTTTTGAATTAAGTAAAACCAAATCCAATGAAAAATAACACACACAAAAACTCATGATTTCACCTTTCAATAATGGTAGTCAAATACAACTAACAAAAATGATTCATACAATCCAATCAATATTGGGGGTGTAAAGGGAATAAAAGATTGAATTACCCTATCCAATTTAAAATAATTTCCAGGTAAACACACCAACACCTAATGTTATATGATCTTATATTGTACTACATACATGTTATCCACTATATGTGTATGTCACATCCAAACAACACAAGTCACCCGACTAGCCTGCACCCAGATATCATTTGGGTAAGTCCCCACTATCCCAATAATTTTACAAAACTAGAAGGATAGTAGGATCATGGAACTATTTCATTTAAAATAAATATAGACCCATTTCATAGCATATGGTTCCCATTAAACAAATAAATAATCGGTGAAAAAAATCAGGTGACATGATTAATAAATTAATAAATAATAAATATAAATCTCATCTCACCTCAAACCACCCAATTAGAAACAATCCATGTCACATCATCCATACCAAAAAAAATTATATCCCTATTTAGGTTCAGTTTATTTCAACATAATCAAAATAATGGCTCAATACTATCTCAAAAACCACATAAATCAAAACCGTTTAAAAGTTCCAAACATGCCTTAATAAACCTAACTTGGAATGAAACATACCTTTCTACGATGATTTAAGCTCTATTTTAAACCCCATTCTTAAATTAACCTTTTTAAAACCATGTTCAAATACATATTAAGATACTGACCCCTTTATATTAAAACCATTTGGGAAATCAAATCCAACCCTCTAAATAAACAAATTATAAATCAATTATTTTACACAATTTATCTCATAAACGGGGTAAATACATTTAAACATATTGTTTCAAATAAAAAACCTTTTAAATAATTTTATCAATCACATGGAACGAAAAACACATTGAAAACTAAGGAAACCAATTAAATAACCTTCCTCAAAGTGTGAAATGACTATAAAATATTTAAAAAATTCACTCTAACTATCGTATATAGATAAAATTTACAAAAAATACATTCAAAAAAATACAATGGATAATGAATTGTAAAATAAAGGGAGATAACAAAATAACCCACCTCATTCTATGTAGTAACCCCTATTGATAAATTTAAACATATCACATTGGATAGATAATTATCAAATAACCCTAGATATAACCCAAATGACACTTAAATAATAGAATCCCCACATTAAAACCACCATGAAACCCTATTATTGGACTAAAATCACCTAGTGTTTTAGGAAGAAGTAAAAATAATAGAAAATGGAATAAATATGAATAAAAAAGGGAGATTTGGAGGAATATAGGGATTTAGTTATAGAATTCCACTTTGAATCAATGTTATGAGGATCAAATTAGTGGATGAAGGAAGGGAGATAAGACTTCATGCATTCCTATGACTAGTTGAATAATGTGGAGGAAGAAAATGGAGTTCACCCAATTTAATTCAAGAAAGGGTATAATTTGGAAGCCAAAAATTGAAAATATTTATAGATTGAATCATTTGGATGATCTATTTTGGAAACTAAGCTCCAACAGTGTGTGCTCTAATAGATACCCACAATATAATGACATGGTTTTCCTACATGATCTATAAAACATTTTCGAACCATTAAAAACTAATTGTTAAAAACTATATGCCCTTCAGACTCATTATGTTTGGTTTATACTCACCATTTGGAAGTCATGCTCTAGTACCTTTATGTAAAAAAGGACTTAAACAGATACTACTATATTTCTCTAGTTTGGGAAAAACATTGTGCTACACATGCGGGAAAACCATTAATTAATAAACAAATAACTAGAATGGCCCCTAACATAAGATTTATCACATGGATTACCCTAAACCATGCACACTAATCATCAAACATTAGAAAAAATACCCAAGAAAATCTAACCTTTAAATTTTTGAAACACAGATATGAAAACATAATTTAACTAATAATTGTAATAATTTAAAAATAATATTTTGTGGTGTGACACATTATTACCATAGTTGTGTGTTCTAAAAATCCCATAAAAAATTATTTGTGGAAGAATAATAGTGTTCAGAATAAGATAATGACAAAAAACCAATGTGAAGGGGGAATCTTATATGAACCATAATGTCAAAAAAAGAAAATTATAGAATTATAAGTAAAATTAATGATAATATTTTGGAGAGAAATAATTTTTGAGTATATTTTTATTTTAAAAAAGAATTAGGTACTATGGATTGTACGGACGCAAATCATTTAATTTTTATACATTTTTTTCCCATTAATAGAAGATATTCCATGAATTGAGTAAGATTCAAGAAAATGTTTCTAGGGTATATATGAGACAATATAAAAAATATAAGGTAAAATTATATAATTAATTCCCTTCACTTGAGGAAGCTTGTGAGATGTGTTATCAACTAGAACACACTAACGATGAGTTTCTAAAAATAATACCAATGAAATTAAAAATAACTGAATACAACAAATTGTTCAAGTTGAGGAGAAATTAGGAATTACAATTAGTGGTTTATGTATCTTACAAAGTATAAAGAATGTGGAAATACATGGATATTTGATAGAGTTATATCATCACATGGGACTAAAAACAAGAATCTCTTAGAAGGAATATAAAGGTCTGATGGAGGATTTTTTACTTTAAAAAAGGATAAATCAAATAATATAAAAGGTGTTATAAGAAGAGAAATATGTTACAATAAACAGAATTCAAGTTATGTTCACATTATTAATGGGATAAGGAATAATATCTTGAGTTTATATCAATTTTTTTACAATTAGAGTAATGTGATAATTCAAAGTAATGGATGTGTCATTATAATGAAGAAGGATTAAAAAATCATCATAAATTGATAGTGAATAACTGGAAATCATTTCATGATTTCCAATAACCAAAATACTTTTTATATGATAATAAATTAAGATAAAGAGATTTGGTATAGAAAAAATATCTATTTAGGATAAAATAACATGTCTATGATAATTTATTATGAATATTTTGTTAATATAAAAATAATTAATACATAAAGTTCTCATCACTTATGAAACATTTCATAATGAAAAACTGGTGAGTATGTGTCATAAGGAGGTGGAGATAAAAATAATGAAACCTATTGTGGTGATATAATCATATGTGTTTGGTCTGATGAGCTTGAAATTAACTAATAGAGATAAGTAAATTGTTGAAATTTTTTTGAATTCTACTCACGTGAAATATATATAATTTATTTTGACTAAATGAAAAGATCTTAAAAAGATTAATAACTTTAAGAGGTGTTATTAAATTATAAAATGATTTCTCATCAAAATATTTCAGTCCATTAATGGATATAAAAATAAGAAGGAAGAGTTTGAGACATATCTTGAGAAGCATTTAACAATTCATGAATATGGTTCTCCATTAACATGGAAAAAAATTGATTATCTAGGAGAAAAAACCATGGTTTTATACATGAGGATATCCTTGTTATAAGATATGGGGAACATGATTTATTTTTAGAGAGAACCCATAATTGTGGCAGTTTACATCCTCAATCTGTGTTTACATTAACCAAATTTGGTCAGCACATCTTATGATATATATTTTTTAGAGAATTAAAATTTTAATATACTAAAGGTATTTATATTCCCATTTTAAATGATGATCAAACGTATAAATTTGTGCATGTTTTATGAGAGAGCAGATGAAGTTATTTCTCTAGGATATACACCCAGTGTACTTATTTATTTGTGTTACTATAAGAATGTTAAGTACATCATTGATAGCTTTGATGTGATTATTATAGATAATCAAAATAAATATTAAACATCATTTCTCTTTTATTATTATTTTTATTAATCCCTTGAGAGAAAAATTATATGGCATGTGATAAATCTAGTTACCAAACCATATATTAAAAACTCATATGGTGTTTTTGATATTTTTAATGGTGAGGAATATCTTGAGAAATAAGGATTAGTGTAAAAAAATACTTATAAATATTTTGACACTAAAAATATACTCCTAGATGGTTTCAAGGGATTAAAAACCAATATATGTTAGATAATTTCAAATTACAATATCTTTTGATCATTAATTGAATCAAAGAGTGTTGAAAAGGAATTATAACATTAAGATTAAATAAAATCAATGGAATAAGAGATAAATTATGTTAAGAATAATTAAACTTGGAGGGTGGTATTTTCATGAATCATAGATAATAATATGATTAGGAAGAACATAGTTTTTATAAATAATATCATTGTAAAATGGGAAGAAACACAAATTAAGGATCATCTTTTAAGTATTGGATACACTCAAATTAAGGTGATATATTTCAATGATTTTTTTCAATAATATTAAAGATAGAAATAATAAATTCTTTTCATATGATATTTTCTCAAAAAGATTATTAAAATTTTCAAATAGAAATGAAGTAATTATTTATAAATTTTGGACTTTAGGAAGTGGTTTACGTTAAACAACTGTAAGGATTTATACATTATACTGATGGTTCTCATTTTTTGTATGGTGAAGAAATAAAATTATTGGAATAAAAATAATCCCAATAATTGTAATAAATGTGTTATAGTATCTTAAAGTGAATAAATTTTAAAATCACTAAGGTGGATTATAAAAATTATGTCAAGGAATATGAAAAAATCTCACTCATTGTGATTTTGTATGTCGATGAAATTATATTTGTACTAAAAAAGAAGAATATTATAAGATATTTACAACTAGAATGAGAAAAATATTTTATAAGTCTATTATTGGTGAGTTTTTATTATTTTTAGGTATTTATGTTGTAAAAATGGTAGTTTTTAACTTAATATCAAATAAAAAATATGCTCATGAGACATTTAAAAAGTTTTGAATAAATGAATCAATAAATCTCTTCACTTATATAGAACATAGTACCATGTTTAAATTTTATAAATAAGGGAGTGGTGTTGATCAAAAGTAGTTTTGGAATATCATTGGAACCCTAATATATATGATATTGACTAGAAAAAATATATTTATTTTAGTTTCTATATGTGAATAGTTATAAATAAATCACAAGGATTCACATTTATTAGCAGAAAACCATATATTTTAATATATCAAATGAACCATTGGTTATGGGAAGAGGTATAATTATAATATAACTTTACAACTTTATAGTTGTTCCTATTCATATTAGATATGAGACTTTGTGTACATAAGTCAACTTATGTAGGAGCGTTATTTATTAGTGGAGGATGTGTTATTTGAAACTCTGTGTAGAAAAAATTAGTCACCTTAACCACAATAAACTTTATGTATGTTGTGGCATTAAAATCCAAAACATTGATGATTTGGATTAAATTATATATAGTAGATGTGGGGGGAAAATTTTCATACCCATTGATGATTTAGTGTGACAATCGATCTTCAATCATCTTGTTAAATAATCTGGTTCAACAATTAGGTTTTAAATATATTCACATCAAATACCATGTCATCAGGGAAAAGGTGGATCATTGAGATATTTGATTGGAATTTATTTCATCGAATGATCAATTTGTGGATATCTTGAAAATCCCCTTATGAAGGATGTATTCTGGTACTTGAGAGCATTATGGGGAGATAATTATCTCCCAAAATTCTTGTAAATGTTCAGGATTATTTTATCACTTTAATTAATTTACATTATTTTGAAAAAATATGAGAATATAAAATGATATATTTTTATAATTCCAGAGAAAATATATATCTTTTTATATGTAATGATCAGTTGTTAAAATAGAATATGGGTTTTTTATAGGTGATACATGATTTTTTTTGAATTTGGTCTTGAAGAATATCTTACAAATTGTTTCTCATGTTACCAACAAATAAAATGGGGGTATTTAAGATTCATTGGTCATTGGGTTGATGAGTTTGGGAGTTAAAGATCCCTCATGGGGTGTAGTGCTATGGGTTTTTTGAGTTAATATTAATTTATAAATGGATAATATAGTACGAACCATTATATTGAGTGTTAGAGAACTCTCAGATCATCATTATATCATATAGTGTGGTGTTTAAATGACTCTCACATTGGCAGCTTATTATGACATGTTTATAGAGGTGTTGTATTAATGATTTTTAATGGTTATTTTATGTTCTATTTATTGATAAAATTATCTGGGATTATTTGGATTCTAATTATACCTAAGTAGGATGAAAACTAATTACAATATATTATGTTATTGAAAATTATGGTGTGATGAAATTAAAATTGTATGGTGATTGGTTGAATTAGAGATCCTTTACACTTACATAAGAGTTACACAGTAGTATATGTGAAATGTTTCCTTAAATATATATAAGGAATTTTAGGTTTTCTTATTCTATAATGATGATGAGGTTTTTATTTTTCCGTACATTATTTTCTAAGAGAGTTGAATATCACCATATCCCAAGCCAGACTCCATTATGTAATAAATGGGTATATGTCAATATAAGTTAGTGTAACACCCAAGATTAAATTATATTAGGTGAACATTATATCTTTATTAATATATAATATAATTTACTTTTTAATATTTCATGGATCAAAAATTATCATTTGATATGATGAATATCGATTTTCAACTTAATTGGTTGAAATCAGGTTAAAATGAAATTTTGAAATTTTTCCTTACAAATAATCTTTTATAAATAATTGAAAATGTAGTTTTTAACTATAGATCCATTTATTTATAATAATATGTTATACTATTTAGAATTAAAATTTTATTTTAAGACAATTTTATTAAAATAATGATAATTTCATTTCAATGTAAAAAATGGATATTTTTTAGAGAACTTTTTTCTTAAGGCGTAATATCACTCCATTTTAATTAATAAAAAAATAATTAATTAAGAGTGATTTAAATAAAATTTAAATATTATCTATCTAACTATTTTAATTCAACTAAATATGATTATGATTACTAATCATATAGTTATTGTAAGGTCATCTAATGCTTGAAAACTGAATTTATTGAAAAATAAATTTTCAACATGTTTTGCGGTTTTATATTTAAATTAAATATTTTTAACTTATACGAATTTAATTTGAAAAAATGGATTCAAAATTTGGAATAATAATATTTAATATTATTTAATAAGTTCAACATAATTTTCCTATCATAATGAATAGTAAAATTACTAAAAATTAATTACTATGGTTCTAATTAAAATAGGTTTACACAGGGTTAATTATTAAATATAAGGGTTAAAATGAAATAAAGATATTCTGAAAAAATGTTGTTTGACTGTATTTTGAACCTATACTTATCACCTTTTAATATAATCCATTTTCTATCCTTTTTTCCAATAATGTTTCTTGACATTATTGTAAAACTTTGAAATATTACAAGTGTCCCACTTAACTCAATTATAAATGGGATACTACTCTCATCACATATTCACACATATGAAGAAATTTAAATTGAAAAAACCATGAAAATGTGTTTCCAAAAAAATATTAGTTTTGTTATATAGCTACTAGTCTTTTGAAAAGACAAACACTATAGTCCATAATAAGATACTCAAAGGAGATTTTTCTAAGCGAAGCTAATTATCTTCACCAAGATCATTATTTTAACTAATTATTTTTCCAACTTCAATTAAGTCATAATAATTCCAATATAATAAAAAAGTAACTAAAATATAATGATTTTTTATATTTATATCGAATAATATTTATCCATATCCTTCTCTATCAAATGGGAAACAAAACCATTACTCATGTGTACAGTGGACTATCACCTCACGAACTGATGTAATTTGATTTCCATAACATTATTTCATGGTAAGTACCAATGATGTAACAAATGAATATATATGATAATTATGAAATAATATTCATTCTGAAATTTAATATATCATCTAATTCATTTCCCTTTCATCCATTTAATAAATGATAACATCACTCGTGCGTACATATGGCCTACCATCTCCATGAAGCGATGTGGTTGATTTTCAATTTTCAAAATTTAAAAATTATTCCAAACATGTATAAAATGAATAGATATGATATTTATAAGATTAATATCATAATATATATGATGAAATTATTTCCTATTCACATGACCTATGACTTCCATGATAAAACAAACCTAAAAAATGAAGTATTTAACACCTGAAACAACTGTAATAATGATATTCTATTAATTAAAAGTTGATAAAATGTTATAATAGGATCATGTATGATATTATAAATATTATTATATTCATTTTATAAATTAATAACATGTTTACAACCACTATACAGGAGGATAAATAATGTTTAACTAATCTGAAGAGTGAGGTAAGGGATTCCATCTCAATTTCCTTTCATTGAGGCATATTTTAATATTAAGCATGTAATTTCGTTTATATGGTGTATATGTTTCCAATTATACATGAAATATAACAAGTCCTTCATAATAAATTTTATTTTAATATTCAATTAAAAATTATTATATTCTATCATATTTGAATTTAATTTTACGAAGTGGTAAGGGGTTCTATAACTCAATTTATTTTCATTGTGTTATATTACTTCTTCATTGTAATTAATATTATAAGAATATGTGTCTAATACAATTTTATTATTTTATTTTGTATATCAGCTTGTTTTATGTGTATTTACATTTGATAGAAATAATCAATTCATTAATTAATTCTCAGATCAATTGTATGATATTTGTAAGGGATTTCATCTCAATTTCTATTCCATTTAGACATATTTGATATCATGATCCTATTTAAATATATGTGGTGTATATACTACCCCTTTAATATATTTAACATAAATACCTATTTATTAATTTTTATTAATGTTTTAATTTAATTTTATTCTTTCATAGATTTCTAGTTGAAATTTTACCAAAGAAGGAAGGATTTATTTTACAATCTATTTTTTAGGAATACTTTAATTTTTGTTAATGAAATCTTATTATCAATCATTCATAAAATCCATATATCTTATTATCCAATGAATATTAAAGGAGTTTCCATATTTTACTCCACATTTTCCTTTATTTTTATCTTTAATCAAGAAATGAAGTGTTTAAATTAAATAAATAATTTTTATATCACTTTTATTTGAATATATTTTTCTTCCATGTTGTCATGGACAGACCCACTAGGGTCAAACCCATGAATAACCCAAGACTTCCTCTAATATTCTATGGTGTGGAAACAAGTTCTAGGTATAAATATCTCACAAATGTGAGGAATCATCGTAAATTACTTGTACACATGCACAAATCTCCAAGCCCACAAAATGTTGAAATGTAAAAAATTGAAATAAAATATGCATACAGATAAGATACCCTAACAAAGAATGACAGCACAGTACTAAAAATTTAAAATGGGTTAAAAAACCCAACCCAAACCTGTAAAGTGTAAAAGCTGATATATGGGTGAGGACTAAGTAAAAAACCACACTTTCGATAAGAACCTCGATCTGTCCAGATCCATCTATGCTCCACCCAATACCTATACTCCTATGACACTATCAAAAGGGTCATCATCTATATAAGACATGACACGTGTGGTAAATTCATGTGTAGGGGGAAGTATAACAATACCTAGTAGGACACTCAAAAAATCCTAAATATAAAGCACATAGTATAGTCAACTCAATATAAGATTTAATAGTAAATTTATAAATTAAACAAAGAACCCAGTTATACTTAGGAAAAATCCACACCATATGGCTGTCATTACTAACTGTCAGGCTCATGATTATGTTTAAATAAATTCTTATTCTATGATAACTCAATCCACTAGCCCTCCTAAATTTGGAGAAACTTGGTGAAGATGTCTGGGTTGTTGTTCCCCGCCCAAGGAAGCTCACTTGTCTTAGGGGGCCATGATATATAGATAAGGGGTCATGCCCAGAACTGTAGGGTTAAATCACGAACCCAGTCTTCATCAACCCAATACATAGGGGATTATATTCAAAATATTCTACAAACCCTATTGATATTTCCTTCTAGATTTAGGATCAACACCCTACTCAGGTAGGTCACACTGATTCCACAAACTCTAACTTGGGATCATAGAGGATCACACTCTAATATCACAAAGGGACACCACAACTCTTTCTGAGACCTCACCTCTATTGGGGATCACAATCTAGTGAAGTTGATGTAATACCACACTATAACCTTAAGGTAAAGTACCAATGGAATTCACTCAACCTATAATAGTCCAAAAAAAGAAAATAAATATCCTCAAGAACTTTTAAAGGGGCAATATGGCGTGTCCCAAGGGGTACACAACATGTCCAATTATCCTAAGTCCTACCCGTGTGAAGGAACCCCACACGACTTGTAGTCTTTATATACAAGGTGTGTATAAAAATATATACATCATTTAGAGACACACATTATCATTTCCATGTTGCATGGTCTTGTCCATGTACTAAATTTGTTTCCATGTTCCAATTTGTGTATACAAATCCATGTCCGTGTGGAAGTACAAGGCATGTCCCTTCTCATGTGCTCACACTTCTATTCGTGTATTTCCAAAGTACATGTTGATTGAATCATGGAGGGTCACATGTCGTGTGGTCCTTAATTCTATCAAGACCCTAGTTCCACAGTTTTTCATCCCACACATTGTGTAATCCTATATTACATGTTGGGTGGATCATGATTTTCCAAAATCTCTATTCTTCCTACACACATCTCATCCAATGAACGTACTTTCATATGATAATTTATTCACCATTAAATTGAATATACATGGACATACATGCCTTTGAATCACCAAACAATGTTTCTCGTCATCAGATCTGCTTGAAAACTGAATCAAATATTCATTATTTGTTATGCATTTAGGAATGTTGAAAAAGGACAAATCAAGAATCATCCTTCATTTGATTTGTTCTATCTTCATCGTCATACATCCATCATGTCGTTCCAATCACATAACAAGGATATCAGATTTTTTTCCATGAAATGGGTGTGCAACGATTGATTGACTAGGAATAGTTGAGTCACAGGAAAAACAAAGAATTCCCACGATAGATGATTATTAGGGGGGGAAAGCACCAAAAATGAGAGGAATGAAGTTACGGACTACTTTGCTTCGATTGCGGTTCCTGGGGACACTAGGGTTTGGGTGGATAATGTGTCGCCCATCAGACCCAAGGGGGTCAATTTTATTAGGGGTGACACACTTGGGTTGCATTATTTTTGTCCACCGTAGGGTGGACCTCGCTGGTTGACAATTTGTAGCTGGGTTGTTTTTATGAAATAAAAATCGTAATGTTGGTAGTGGAGAGGAATGAACCTAAATTGATATTCTTGTTGATCTTGATTCATTTCCATAAGATAATAAATTAATAGATTCAAAATAATTCTCCAAAATCAACTCACAATAAACCCATCCAACAAGGAAACTAATCCAAACATCAATTCGTTCTTCGATTGATTTGTGTTCATCGCATAATTTAAGAACACGGAATTAAAAAAATTAAAACACACACCCTACTTTAATTTGGTCTTATCACTAATTAAGAACAGCTATTGTATCATGTTTTTATGTGAGATCCATTGAATCCAAGGTTGTGTAAATCGATCATTCCATGATATGTCATCATTCGCCCAAGTGGATTCTCCAAAACTCTCCCCATCGGTCATATGATGTCTCTAGGGTTGTGCGGATAACCTTATATTTATAACATAATTTTCTATTTAAATTCAAAACCATCACTACATCAACAAAAGGAATAAAAATAATAATTATCTTATATTTTTTTATTCATTTAAATCCCTGAATTTTTTTCACAAATAACTCATCCTGAAAAATTTTATGTTCTGCCTAAGGTAAAACCACCATTCATACCTGAACTCTTCGGTCATATTTTTGATATGGGAAACCATTTAGTAGATATCTCAATTTTTTGAGAAACATGAATGAAATTTATCTTAAATATATTAAATATATTTCGATCTTTTATTCTGAGAACATCAATCCTTGAAATATCACTTCTTCTTAGTGCCTTGTCTCAAAAATAATCCATATAATATTTAAAAATAATATATATAAAATCCGAGGCATTACATTCTCCTTGCCTTAGGTATCTTCAATCCTGAAAATCCAAAATAAGTGAAATAGAAAGAGAATTGGGTACTAAGAATGAATTTAAGCCTCCCTCTCCCATGTGCTCTCTGGATCTTTCTTGTTCTACCACCAAACACGCACTAAAGGAATTGATCACCCATGAAGGATCCTCTAATTATGATTATTGATCACTTCTAGGTACTCAAAAAAGGTTTCACCATCCTTGATTTATATATTTCCCTAGTCTATAACATGCAATGGATGATGTGTATACCTCCTCAACTGCAACATGTGGAAGATGTCTTGTACCCTGTCGAAATGAGGTGGTAGAGTTATGTGGTACTCCACCTCCCTAAATCTCTAATGTTTCTAAAAAAGGACCAATGAATCTAAGAGATATATTTCTGATGTGTCCAAATATCCTAAATCCACATCAAGGAGAGACCCTCAGGAACACATCACCTCCTTACTCGAACTCCAAAGGCCTCTATCACCTATTAGAATAAGACTTAGAATGCCTCTATATAGTCGTTATCTTCTCCAGGATGATTTCCACCTTCTCTGTAGTATCTTGCACAAATTCCAAGCCCATGAGTGTGGAATCTCATAGATCAGTTCAACAAATTGGTGACCTGTAGGGTCACCCATACAAATACTAGAAAGGAAACCTAGAAATAGTGGAATGGTATATGTTTTTTTACAAAAACTACACCAGTGGTAGGTGATCCTCACAACTCTAGGATATGTTCGACATTTAAGCTCAAAGTGTGTCATCCAGAACATGAATTGTCCACTCTGTATGGCCATCAATTTGGGGGTGAAACAATGTTCTCAAGCATAATTGATTCCCAAACACCTACTATAATAGCTTCCACAACTGTGATTTAATGTGAGCATCACAATCATAAACAATCATAGATCAAACTCCATGGAGTCTGACAATCTACAGAACATAGATTCGTCCCAATCTCTTAAGTGAACATTGCTCCCAAATAGCTGGGAAGTTGGCTGACTTGGTGAGATAGACTATGATCACCCATTTGGAATTATGTCCCCTATACATATGTGGTAATCCCTTCATGAAGTACATAGATATCATATCCAAATTTTATTATGGAACCTTAAGGTGTTGAACTAAACCCACTAGAACATTGTGCCCAACAATTACTTTCTAACAAGTAAGGCATATATAGAAAAACATTACAAATCCATTCTTCATCCCTAGCAACCAAAACCAACATTTAAGGTCTTGGTACATATTTTCCCCACTTGTACTTACAACCAAAGGATATGTATGAAGCTCTCTCAAATCCTCCCCAACAATAGCACTATTATCACCATGTGTCCTCTAAAAATAATGACATTGTCCATATTTAGAAAATCCATCAAGATATTGTCTTGTGCATATATGAGCATGTAGGGTCTCATAGTCAGTATCCAAAAGTTGTTCCTATCGGAATCATTGTAACAATGTAGGATTGACAGTCATCAACTGGAGGTAAGTTTCTCCATCTCCATCCACAAAGGATAACTACAACGAGTCTAACTGCTCTGGCACCTCGACTGACAAACGCGAATAAGATATCCTAATCAGCATATCTTCTACCACATTCCCCTTACCAGGATTATAGAAAATATCAAATTTATAGTCCCGGAAGAACTTTATTCATCACCTATGTAACAAGTTAATATCATTCTAAGAGAATATATACTTTTGACTCTTGTGGTTTGAGTACACGATAAATGACTCTCCCATCAGGTAGTGTCTCCACATCTTTAATATAAAATATAATAATAATAAATCAATTTCATGGTTCACATAGTTATACTTATCTGGTGTCAATTAGATTGATCCATATGCAATATCCTCATTTATCTACATAAAAACACAACCATGTATGGTACCTGATGCAATGTAAAACACTACATACTCGACACCCTCTTAAGGAAATGTCAAGATGGGAGCACTTTTCAACATCTGCCTCATCTACTTAAGTAAATACTGGAAATTTTATGTCAATAATAAATGATTCCATTTCCTAGTAAAGCTTTTCTATGGTACTAACACTCTAGAGAAGTTTGGAACAAACCTTCAATATGACCCAATCAATCCAAGGAAACTCCACTCATTGGTGACACTCTTGGGTGGTTCTTAAGAAAGAACTGCCTCATCCTTCCCTGGATCTAATACAAATCCATCATATGAGATAAAGTGTCCCTGAAAATTGAACTCTCAAATCCAAAAATGACACTTCAATAGATTCTCAAAAATATTATTCTCACATATTTTTTCAAGGAACATCCTCAGGTGTAATTTTTTCTCCTCCCCAAAAGATGAATATGCTAGGATAACATAAATAAAGACTACAATGAGATGGTATAGGAAAAGATGAAAGATCTATTTCATGAGTTTCATGAACACTACTAGGGAATTCGTCACACAAAACAACATCACCATGTACTCATAGTGACCATAACAATATATGATGACTGCCTTTGGTATATCCTCATCCCTCACTCACAAATAGTGATTGTTGGATCTAAGGTCAATCTTTGAGGACCATGAATACCCTTTAAGCTGATCAACGAGGTCATCAATCCTTGTAATTTTATACTTTTTCTTCATGGACACATGGTTCAATTTCCAATATTCAACACATTAACTCCACTTCTCATATTCCTTCTTGGAAAACAAAATCGGGGCTATCGAGGGTGATATACTCGGTCTCACAAATCCATTATCCTAAAAATACACCAACTACATCCTCACCTATCTATGCTCTATAGGATCCACACAATATGAAGGTTCATATATTTTTGTCATCCTAGGATAAAATTTGATAAAAAAAATATACCTCTTGATGGGAAGTTAAACCTGGTACATCCTCTGGAAAGACACCCTAGTACACCGCCACCACTCTATGAAACTGGTAACTCAAAACATTCATTATAACAGGTGTAAGGTGATAAAAATGATGTTAATCATCTTTACCCAAACATTTCTGACCTTTTACTACTCTACCAAGGTTCCCTTTTCACCTATAAAAGAAAATATTATTCTGTTAGTGCAGATGCACCATATCCTCCACATAAAATAGTCGATCTGGGAATTAACTTTAGATAGCCAATCCATACCTAATATTACATCATAAAGACTCATTACTAAAATAAATATATCCCATGGAATAATAATTTGTCAAAGTGTCAGGTCGGCATGTCTATAGAAATGTGAAATCACTGAGTCACTACCCATCAGAGTCTCTAACTATAAGGGTTGAGTCAAAAGATCAACCAAAACCTCTATGTTTTGAACCAGAGAAGTGGAAGAGAAGGAATAGATATATACTATGTCTATTAGTAATACAAATAAATTAGAAAATAAATATATCATACCTCATGTCATCCTAGGAGCCTCAGAGTCATATGCCTCCATAGCCTGCAGCTGGCCTCATCCCTGCCTACCAGCTCTCAAAGCATGGTGTGGAACACCTGGGAGTGGTCGTAATTGGTCAAACCTCCGACCACCTTATGTTACCCTGCTGAAACCTCTTCCATGTCCTCTTCCCTATGGACCACTGTAGTCCTACCTTTTAATTTTTCTCAGTAGTCCCATAACCATCTCCCAATTAGTTGTACAACGGGTTGGGAAATCTCATTCCAGATGTCCCCAACCATTAAAAGAGAAAAAATGAATATCACTTTTCTAATATGATCTTCCTTGAGAGACCTAAACTACTAAACCTGAGTCCTTAAAATTCCTCCTGAATCATATGACCTACTTGGATCCCTATGATTATCTTCAGCTACCGAATTCTGAGGTCTCAATAACTTTGTTCCCACTAATAGATCCAACTACTCATGTATACTCTCCTAGAAATATCTCCACTAACAATACCCACTAAAGTACCCCGACATAGGTGGAAATACTAAGGGTACCACTGAATCCCTAATGTCTCAGTGAAATCCTTAATAAATATATTAATCTTTGAAGAAGTGGTTTTGTCTCATATCTCAGGAGTAATGTGAGAGATAATTAAGCCTTTCTAAATATTATGCCACGATCATACTTTCTAGGTGTAAATATAGAAGCTCATGTATGCATACTGATCACAAATGTCACCAGATGGAACTCCCCTCTGAAGAGATACTCAAATTCTATCCATGTGAGAGTTGTCTCATCATGTGATTGAGTCACCAAGCTCCATCATCACCCCACTGATCCCTGAATAAGACTCTATATAAGGGCTTACATCTGATCGACAATCATCCTCACAAGGCGGATAAAGTGTGTGATTGCCTCTATCCAGTCCTCATCCTCCTAGGGGTCTTTCTCACTCCAAAACCTGGGATGTCACTAACTATGAAACTCATATAATGTACTCATCACACATGCATCCTCATCTAGTAGTGTTGGTGCTAGTTGATACCCAATAGGTGCAAGTATAACTAGTAAACCAATCAAATGTGTTATCTCTGGTACACATCTATATACCAATGCCACTTCAATGGGATGATTATCCTCATGTTAACATAGTGGAATCCTGGCTGGGATTCTATGTGGAGGCATCCTGAAATAAAAGAAGATTTACCACAGTTATTAGAGTATATATGGGGAAATGACTCAAGAAGGACATGGAAAACACAACTAATTCCTATGTGATGAATGTACCACTGTTTTCCCTAAAACTAGTGTTCTCATGTACTAAGTTGAAAATTATGTGATCATATTCTTGGTGCATGGATACGTCTGCCTCTGAAACAACAATGGAGTCCCTGGCCTGAAATATGAACTCGGAACACTTTACACTTTTTCTCGAAAACAATATCACAGACTTCAGGTCCTAATATAGAACCGACTTCTCTATTACCACTCTATCATGACCAAACCCACTAGGGTCCGACCCGTGACTACCCGAAGGAAAAATCCAATAGGATAGAGCATAATGAACAATACTAAGTAGGAATATCTAACAAATGGGAGGCATTTTCTTAAAGTCCATGTACAAAATCACACACCTCCAAGCCCATAAAATGATAAAATGTAAACAAAAAAATTGTTTCATTCATACATCTAAGATCTAAAAAATTAGTATGATAGTAAAGTGATGAAAATAGAAAATGGGACAAAATCAAGCCCAAACCAAAATTATAAATAGTCCAACATTATACAAGGGAGAGGACTAAGTCAGAAGCACTCTCCTAGTAATCAACTTGGCCTTTCAAGCTTCATCTATGCTCCACCTGCTCCCTGTACTCCTATGACACCATCAAAAGGATTGTCATCTTCCTAAGACACAACATTTGTAGGAAAATCCCATGTAGGGGTGAGTATAATAATACCTAACAGGACACCCCAAAAACACTAAAAATGAGGCACCAAGTATAGTCATCTCAATATAAGAAATAAAAATAAATTCTTAATATAAGCAAAGAACCCAGATATACATAGAAAATATACCACACCATCATGTGGTCATAACCGTCTATCATCCATGAGAATTTGTTTGATGTAATGCTCATTCTGGGAGATCTCACTCGATGAGACATTAAAGAATCAGAGACACTCAATGAAGTGGTATAGGTTATTAGGCCTCACACAAGGAAGCACATTGGTCTAATGGTATCGTGATACACAAATAGGGTGTCATGTAATAAACTTCTAGGGAACACCACCATCCTATTCTGAATCAACCCGATATGTAGTGAATCTTATGCAAACAATTCCACAAATCCAATTGATTAAACCTGCTTGATGGAGGATTGACTCCCTATTCAGGGAGGTCATGTCAAATCCATAAACTAAATCTAGGGATGATAAAGGATCTCACTCCAATCTCATAGAGGGAAACCACATCTCTATATGATACTTAACCTATAGAGTGGATCACAATCTAGTGATATAGATGTAATGTCGCATTGTACCCTCGAGAAAAAGGTCCAATAGAACACACTCAACCTATATCGAACCAAATTAAGAAAAAGAAGTTCCCCAATCACTCTTAAAGGGACTACATGGAGTGTCCCAAGGGTTACTCGATGTGTCAAGCTATCCCAAGTCCAAACTGTATGGAATTTCTTCACATGTCAAGTAGTATACATATAAACAACATGTAGAAGGATATAAATGGTGTCTAGAGACACACAGTATCCTACCTATGTCACACAGCTATCTCTGTGTACCAAATCCATGTCCATGTACCTATACATGTATGTCAAATCATGGTTGTGTGTATGTACATAACGAGTCAATTCTCATGCACTCCAACCCATGTCCATGTACCTAATAAGTACACACCGAATAAACTGAGGAGGGTCACAAGTTGTGTGATAGGGGTGACATTACGTGTAGTCCTTAACTTTGGAAAAACCTAAGATCCTCATCCTGGGGGCCCCAAAATCTATGTAATCCTATATTATATGCAGTTTGGATTGATAATTTCCATAATTGACACTCTTCCTCCACTTGTCCCATCTGATACCATGCCTTTGATCCTCGGATAAATTTTCCACGAAATAAAATATACATGGATGTCCATGCATCAACATCACCAAACAATGTGTCCCGTTGTCATATATACTTTTAAAATGTAACAAATCATCATTCTTCATCTTGTGTTGAATAACATGTAATTGTGAATCAGGAATCCTTCAATTCACATCGTCTATGTCATCACACCAACATCGGGTTGTGTTGATCCCATATCTAAAATATTGGATCATTACACCATGAAAAAGGTTTATAATAATTGATTGATCAGGATTAGTCAAGTCATAGGACAACAGAATAATTCCCATGATGGATGATGAATCAGGAGAAAAAATAACCAAAAAATGAGAGGAATGAACCTTGATCCATTCTCATGTAAATCTCAATTCATTTCCATAATGTAATAATTAAAGAGATTAAAAATAATTCTCCCAAATCACCCTGTAATAATACCATCCCATAGAGAAATTGATCAAAAAATCTATCCATTAATTAATAGATTTTTTTCACTATATAAATTATGAATGGGGAATTAAACAAACTAAAACACATTCCCTACATCGATTTGGTTCAATAACTGATGAAAAATAACTATCATGTCACGTTCGTTGGTGAGATTAGTCAAATCTGGGGATGCACCAATCGATCAAACCACGATACTTCATAGTTTTCCTGAGTGAATTCTCTAATACTCAACCTATTTGTCCTCTAAAATCTTTAGGGTTATCCAGATAACACAATATTTCCAACATAATTTTCTATTTAAATACAAAACAGTCACTACATAAATAAAATGCAAAAAATCTTGTTTTATTAAATTACTCTATTATTTTTATGCCTGTAATATATTTTTCACATATATCCTATTCTGATAAATGATAAGTCTCTCCTAAGGTAAAATCACCATTCTAATCTCAACGGTGCCCTCATATTTCTGATCTGGGCACCCATTTAAGAGTAACCTTACATTTTCATAAAAATCGCCCATGAGTTCTATTAAATATATTTAATATATATCAATCATTTATTCTTGGCACACAAGGAATCATATTTTCATTTTGACTCCCTGATTGATCTAAAAAATAATCCATATAATTTTTAAGAATAATACACAAAAAATATGATATGTTATACATATCCTTAGTTTTCATTTTTTTTAAAACTAATTTTTATTAGTCATAGTATTTATTAATAAAATTTTAGGTTATAATTTAATTGTTATAAGTTTTGAAATGTATCATATAATGTTTTTTAAAAGGGGTTTTCCCACTTTATTAAAAGAAAGTCAAAAGTAATGTTATAAACATATTTTGAATTAACAAACTTCACAAACACGGTAATCATTTTTCAATATTTAGCTTCCTCTAAAAAAATTTCCATGGTTTTGAAAAGAAAACTCTTTATTGAAATATTATTTTAATATTTCATTCCCATTTACTATACTTTTTCAAATGGAATGATTCTATTATAAAATCTTTATTTTTTTTTGAAATGATGGTCATATTTTATCTCTTATTAATTTTTTTCTTCATTAAATTTATCTTGAAACATTATCTTTATTATGATCATTGGACATTTAATTTATATTAAACATTTATATTATTTTTATCATGGATATTATTGGCTTAAAAACCATATATCATTTCTATATATATTGTTTTTATATGAATATTATTTGACTTACTGTGTAAAATATAAATAAATATTTATTCTTTACTCAATAAGGATATTTATTGATAAGGTATATTTTAAAAAAATTGAATTGATCATTAAATATATGTATAATGAATTGTACATGTAGATATTGGTGAAATCCATATATAGCTAACCCCTATATGCATCAATAGGTCTCAAGGGACAAATCAAGTTGCCAAATTAAATGGGTTTTTGGTGTATACCTACCCACTGATTAAACATTCTTTGTGAAATGTCTTGATGATATAGATATTAAGATGTCTATGATGTCTAAGGTCATGAAGTACAATATTATATATTTTATACATTTACAATTTAGTTATTATTATCCATGATATTATTTCATTGATATTATCCATTGACTCATTTCGTGCTCATGTTATTGATAGAGTGGCATGCATTTTTAGTTATTTACCATTCCATATTGATTATGTTTTAATTAATCATGATATATTCTATTATAAATGACACATACATAGAATTTGAGACCACCCATATTTTTTTCATTCACTAGGATATGGAGAAGAATTATTTGAATGAGTTCAAGGGTGATGAAAGTTTACTATTATAAAATTTTCTATATTATTTCTAATATATAAAAATGGAATCATGTATGTCTCTTGTTCTTAAGGACTGAAAATGTGATTGATACTTTGTGATTTTATCCCTTTTATTTTATTCCAATGTAACAAACTATATATCATCATTGGGTTACTAGATTCATGGATGTTACTAATTTAAAATAAAAATTCATGTATGGTTATTTAGATAGAGTATAGAGTGAAAATTTTAGATATAAATATCACTAATTAACATGGATTTTCATTCCATATTGATTCCAAGGTCTCTGAATAAATGGAGTCACGCATAAATTAAATTAATATGAAACATCAAGATAGTTGGAATTATATTTTATAGGGTCATGAGATAGTATAATGCCACTAAAAGGTAATAAATTAGTGGTAGATAAAATAGAATCGCTTAACTAACATTATTATAATTATTATTTAGTGTGATCGGGTCTTGAGAGTGATTATATGATAATTAAAGAAAGTTAATTATTGAACACACATGATAAAAGGTAGAATAAAATGTTCTCAAACTCTTATTAACATGTGGATAATACTTGAAAATCACGGTTGAGATCCTACTATCCACACATATATTTTTTTTATCAATAAGAACAAGGAAATGGGAAGGCAGATAAACATGAACAATAATTACAAGAATTAATGACGAGTGTTGATAATTCAATCATTATTATCATTCCATGACAATATGTTCCTCTTGATTTTAGATCCTGTGCGCACTTTTATTATTCCCTTTTGTCCTATTCGAAAGTCCCCCAGAATGGGTAGTTTTATATGTCATCAATTAATCCCTCTTCCATCACATGCACTTTTTAAAGAGAGATGTATCGTTTCATTATAGATACATCATCACTAAGACATAAATTCCTTCAAAACCCATTTTAGAGGTGAAATATCTTAGATGAAAAATTATCAACTATATCACCTTCCAATCATACTGCTATATTTTAATATTTTAGGTATAACATTGAATTCAAATTATTATAACTGTTTTAATTTTTCTCTTCATGGTATTATTTAAAACTCCTATTCATTACTTATTTCACTATATCATATTTATAATTTCTCTTTATAAAGGTCTCTTTAACTATATTCTGAAATATCATGCCACAATGGTTGTTTTTATCAATGACAGTTCACTCAATATTTTTTTAAAATGAATGATAGATCCACAATAATAATATTTATATGGTATTATTGTTTTTGAACTCAAAAACTTATTTGATTCATCAATGTAGAACCATGTGTACCACAAAAAATCATACATTAGTTGTTTAACCTTCCATCCATGGTATTTTGGAACCATGAAACACCCATTTGGGCCTCTAAATGGAATATCACTAGAAAATCCTATGGAAACAACGTCACCTATGGGGGATTAAAATTTTTCTATGTCACGGTATAGAAATCTAAAAATAGAAATGGACTCTAAAGATATCATTTCACTTTATAATATTTACAATCCATTTTAGAATCCCAAAATGCCTTTTTACATTAGCCTTGGAATAGACTGTAACATATCATAATTTATTAATCCCTTTATATTATTTTCATCTAAAAATAGCCTATAAATTATCCAGGATCATTTTTTCAACAAATCAAACATTAAAAAATTTCCCATCTCATGAATTAAGTGTCTCAATAAATAATTCAGGGCACATCTCCAATATAAATCTAGTTCATAACCATATAATAGTATAGAATAGTGTTTCTAAGATTATTTTGACCTTAAATATTAGATAAATGTTAAATTAAACATGTATTAATTAAGATAAAATAATAGACCCCCCTTTTCAGTACCCTTTATGATGGTCATATTCAATCATCGATACTCATTATGTCCCAAACCATTAAAATATATTAAATATACCTCTTAAAATTTCTTAGAAATAATAATATTATCACATATTATATTCTATAAGCTTTAGCTACCAACTCCTTGATTCTCTTACTATAAAAAAAATTCAAATATATTCTCTTCAACATAGATCCCCATCACCTCAAAAAGAATCCAGGGTCTCTCCACAATTATAATAAGAGATAATATTTAATTATACCATTTTTTCAAAAATTGAAAATTTATTAAATATGGAAATAAATAAGAAAATTGATAGGTATTTTGGGAGAAATTTCACCCCCCCAAAAAGACTCTATAGTGTTATAAGGAATCCTTCATTAATGGATTCATCAAGATATCTGCACCTATCAATTTTTTTAAAGGATAATCTAATGAAAGGTTGTTGTGGTCCACTATTTTTTTGATAAGTTGAAACATTATGTCTATATTCCTCAACCTATAACCCTACATATATTATTTGACAAGTTAATTTCACTTCAATTATTACACCCAATCAAGAACGAGTATGATATTACCCACTTAATGTATTTAATATATGACTACATCCTCTTTATTTTTTATGTATTGTTATTTATTAGAATATTTAACTTCATATAATAACAACGTGAAAAAAAGTTTCTTATTTGTATACTAATAAATGCATCTCCATACAGTAAATAATAATCCTCATGTAGTATACTTTTGATCATAATATCTCATACCCAATCTTCATAAGAGTATCTATAAATTGTAATGTATTTTTCCTTATATTTTGTCAAATTAAAATCTAGATACCATTTGAGGTAGAGTAAGATCCTTTTATACACTATAATAAGTGAATCATTTGGATTTTGTAGTAATCATGAGAAAAGTATAAACATAAATATAATTTCTAGTCTAGACAATATTAAATAGAGTATGATACCAATATTTATTTGAAAATATATTTGATCTGCACTTCCTCCTTTCTCATCAAAGGAAATATTTGATCCAAGTTTTATTGGAGTAGATATATCTCTTAGTTATTCTGTTAAAATATTCATAAATAACTCAAAAGAATAATTATATTTATATATAAAGATATAATATGTTTTATTTTTGAATTGGAAAACCAAAAATTACTCCATATCTCTATTTCATCTTAAAAAGTTTCATCATTTGGGTAGTAATTTTTCCATTTTTTACAACAAAAATTATTACATAAAAATAATAAGTGATGGTATGTGTTTCTATGTAGTCTACCTTGTAATTGATATTAAAATACATCATTATTTCCATTAATTAATACTCATTATAGAAATTTAAATCATTAAATGTGATGCTATATGCGTATGATTTAAACAATATGATCTCTTTTTTATCTTGAAACAGTTGAATAATTTCCTTCAAGGATAAACCCTTATATATGTTCAATATAGAACTATTCCAAAGGATTGAAATTTAGTAATACATACATTACATATATTTTAAAAAAAAATTAATTCCATCATGTACATATAAAAAATAAAATTTTAATCATTTCAATCCATATGACTATATAAAAAGTATCACTAAAATCAATACCATACATTCAAGATTATACCTTGAAAAAAGGGAAATATTTATTATATGCCACTTCACCTTTATCAATGGGATTATTTCTGAAATCCCACTCTTTTATGATCACATTAATTTCTTTGGGACATAACATTAATTTCAAAGTATAATTCTTCCTAATTTTATTCATATATTATTATATCTTTGGTATCTAATACTTTTATTTTAGATCATCTTCATCACTCGTAATCTTAATTTTCAAATAATGATAGCATGATTGCAATCTATCAAATCCTCCAGATATAAACACCATTACTCTTGTCTCTAATAATTTTTTCTATCTCCAAATTCTTCCCAAGAATTGTGAACTATGTACCTTCATTCATTTTAGATATTTTTGAATTGAAATTAGAGTATTAAAAATGTTCTTGTTCGATGATAATACTCCCATGTTTTCCAATGTTAAATACATGAGATTCATCAATATTCTCATCAATGAGAAATGATGTTGTAGAATTATTTTTATGTTCTAAAACAATTACATTAATGTTTTCAATTATATTTCTATAATTTTTTCTATAAAAAAAATAAATTCTTCCACCAGGGGTATATCAACTAAAAATTCCTTCACCTTTACTCCCATAAAAAATGACCATTTGATTAATTTTGACCATGATGTATAAACGGATTTTTAATTCACTTAATATTCTCAAGAATAGATTTTTTCAAGTCCATAATTCATAAGGTATATTGATCAAATTATGATAATTTAATAAATCGTTGAGATTGTAGATCACCATAGAATTTCCTTGTATTAAAAAGAATTTTGAGTTGTATTTATCTAATAAAATGGTTCCCTATATGTATATTAAACTCTAGAAATTATGTTCACCTACTACACTTTTTTGGGGAATGTACATATCACTATATTCATTATTTTCTCCATGCTTTTCAATTATGCATCAAAATAATCACTCAATTATTTTGATCCATTATATACTAAAACCTTTTGATAACACATTTTGTCGGGATTTTAATAAATATTAAATTTCATCATTGGAAATATAAGATAGGTTTATATTGGGTTTGTATCCCTCCATGATGATTATTCCACCCTTTAACATCCTTATTAAATATTCATCCTTGTCTAATTTCACCTATTTCATGTTTTCAGTGTGATACTAAACATTCAAGAATGTGTACATCATACCATAATTATAGAAAATGTCGTTGAACTAAATTTTTTCTCACCAATTTTTATGCATCTGACTCCTTTAACATTTATTGATCCATCATTTCTAAAAGTAATGTCATTTCCATCATTCAATTGGATATATTTAAAGTAATTTTTATTTTTACTCATATGTAATGAATAATCACTGTCATGAATCCAAGTATTCTGAAATATTATATCTTTGTAAGAAAACACAATTACAATTTATTTATCCTTTTTTATTCTGATTTTTATAGATTTAGAATTTTCTTTTTTTCTTAAACTTCCCTGGTAGAATAGAGACCCACTTATTGGCGGTGTATCCAGGTTAATTTCAATCTTAGAGCATTATTTTGAATCCACCTAAATTCATGTAGTATTTTTATTGGGTAAAAAGTTTTTCCATAACACATATACATTATTCTTATATAATATTAAGTTCAAAAATATTACATCAATGTGAAATCTATTTAGGTAATAAATTTATTCATCAAATGTGTTACATTATATTTCCTTTCAATTTAAAATTCACAAACTATTTTATTGATTTCTCACCCTTAGGAACATTATACTTCATATTTTACTTAAATATAGGATTATACTTAGTTTCCATCTTATTTAACACAACATTGTTTTTAGGATTATTATTATTATTATAAAAAATTACATTGGGGGTTTTATCTTTTGAAGGTGAAGTGATCACTCACATCCCTTTATTATTTCTAATTCCCCTACTTTTTGACATAATTTCGTGTCTAAGAAAAAAGTTTTATTCACCATAAGAAAATATATATATTTGATGGTATCAATTAAATTCTATTATTCTACCTTTTATCCCTCAACAAAAATATTGATTGAATTTTGAAACACTCAGTGAGTTCTCCTATAGGATGTTCTGGTATTTACCAATTTTTTATTAAGATCATTAACCTCATCATTCATATAAAAGATATTTTTTTACAGTATTCACACTAGTAAAAAACTATTTTAAATGATGCATTTATAAAATTAGTTTATTTAACATAGATATTATTATTTATTATTCACATCGATTATTTAATACGATTTACAGGATCATTTAAAATCAAAAAAACTAAGTCATACTGTATTTATAGGGAGGACCTTCCACATAATTATTTTTAGTTACCTCTTAATTCCTATACAAATGATACTTATTCTTCTATAGGGTAAGAGAAGGGTTCAAGGGTTAGTAAATGAGGTATCACACATATAAATAAATTATCATTTTATTATAGCAAATACTAATTAAAACTTATCATGTTTGATGGTAATGATAATCCTAAATATATAAATTTGAATCAATTTATGAGTTATGTGGGTATAAAAGATCAAGAAAACATTTATTTTTAATTAGATAAGTTTCTACTATAAAAATCTATCGTATATATGGGTGATAATTTTGTTAATCTCATTTATTTTTATTTTATTTATCATGAAGTTTTTTTAAAAATAAAGGCTATTTTTTCCTTCTCATCAAATCACATATGATTAATATGACACTAAAGAAGTTAATAGGATAGGTTTATCATTGTTTGTAAGGAGATGGTGGAGTTTAAAATCAATATTAACTTCATATTTCATTTTTTTTAATAAAAAATAAAAAAAATATAGAGTTTCATATACTATGATACATAGAGGATGTTTTTTGAAACTAGATGGAAGGAATAATTTTTAGTAATTCTAATATAAAATATTTTATGTGTGATTTATTGTAATCACAAAAATTGATCATATTAATTTTTTTTGTACTAGATTAATAATAACTGAGGATATATCATCCGGATAACCAATAAGAAATGTATACCCTCATACATTTTCTTAGGTAGGGTATCTATTACTCGAAGAACATATGATGGCTCAAGGGATTGAAAATTGAGAACGAAGTCTTGTGTCTCCATAAAGATGACCCCAAATTCCCCCTAGATAGCCATTAAAAATGGGAAAGGGAATAGATAATTAAAATTTAATATATATTATTGATGTCTCTAAGGATATAGATAAAAATAATTTGAAATTATATTACACTTATTTATAAACACTTTATATTATTCAACTGACTATAAAATTTTTCAATTATTCTTGATGGTAATCCTTTTAAGAGAAGAGCACACAGGGGGCCCTAATTCATAAGATCAAGAAGGACATTTTTCTAATTGAATTGTGAATTTCATATATTTATCAGTCACATATGAGGACATGAGGTAGTTTTATCTATTAAATTTTTCTTGGTCATTCTAGAACTTCATTGGGAGAGTATTCATATAATGTAAAAATATAAACTTTAGAATCTAATGTTTAGGATATGGGAGAGAAGATAGAAGATATAATTAGATCATTGGTACAATCAATGTTTGATGAAATTCATAGATGGTTTCAGGCTAGATATCTCACTCCTCCATATTTGCATGAATTTCCAACTTCTCAACCACCTATTGAATATATTATTCACTAACTCCCCTCTCCAAAGTTTCCCATCTATTGGGATTTATATATTGTGGATTCATAGATTCATATTAAATAATATGGTATTATACATCTTATTTGGGATACTTTACATCATCAACTAATGAAGGTGGACCAACATATGGTAATGGTATGGTATATGAGAGATGCATCTTCTATAGTATTGTTCCCCACTCATGAGGTTTATATAGTTGGACAAATTTTTGGGGATTTATTAAATATTTATCTATAATTGTATAAAAACATAATTTTTAAGTATAAATATATAACTTACATACTTGAATACCCATTCAAACTGGAACCCTTCCATTTCTACCACATACCTGAAGGGAATTATTGATCCCCACGTGTTGGCGAATTCCACCCTGTCATCAAACAACAATCATAGGTAATTATTTATCTCCACCTAAAGCAACACCATGATATATATATATATATATAGAAAATAATTATATTGGAATATAAAAATTGTAATATCTATTTTTTTCACTAAGGAATGGATCCTTCAAATTTTGGTAAAATGTGTTTTTATGGACCTATACCTATTGAGTTTTTGAAGGTTTTGTTGGTTTTTGGAGATTTCTCAGAGATCAGAACCCTAGTTAGTGGAGGTTTTTGGCCTGTTTCACATTTAGAGAAAACCGTGAAAGGAAGGTTGTATAGTTAGTTTTAATCGTGTGAGGTTGGACAGTGAGAAACATGATGGAACATAGTATTCTCAAACATTGAGAAATGGTCTTTACATCCATGTGAAAAACTACACACCGATTATCATGGAATTTCACATTATTGGAACATGGTTTTCCTAACTATTCATCCTAACCATGTGGGTTCCCCTTTCCTATTTCATAATTTTTATGGTTTGAAAAAGTTTGTCTAGCCATGCATCTGAACCAAGAGAAGGTTGATTTTTGGTTCAAAATAATATTTTTCCCTAAAATGAAATGTAAAACCAACTTAGGTCTTCCCATTGTTTTCCAGGACATATAATATCCCCCCATTGTTTTGGAATCTTGTTCAATCATACCATGGATTATTTCTTGAGCATATGTCCAAAGTCTAATCGATGTGTCATCAGTCTTGTTAGATCGGCATTAATACATTCTCAATTCCTTTTTTAATATTTCATCATTCTAATTCTTATATATGATTATAATTAGATGTAGAATAATATTCCCAATTTTTAGGGTATTCATACATTCTTAATATATATTCTAATCTAAGGGAAACTAGAGAATGATACTGGATGAGGAGATTCGTACTACCCAAAGGTAGGTGTTCTATAACTCATTCATTGATTTTCATCATTTTGGAAAATGTTTTGTGTGCATGCCTATTTCACCAGGAATCATCTGTTAAATTTTTAATCCATGCTTCTAGTCATTATGAACCATGTTAAAAGACTAGTATC
Source organism: Viscum album (assembly GCA_963277665.1). Classification (NCBI taxonomy): domain Eukaryota; kingdom Viridiplantae; phylum Streptophyta; class Magnoliopsida; order Santalales; family Viscaceae; genus Viscum; species Viscum album. The sequence goes on along the minus strand of OY728153.1, from coordinate 413,179,807 downwards.
AAATATTTAAATCATTTGTGGTGGTTATGTCTTCAACTTCTACCACCTCATGTAGAGGGTTTTACATTATTGTAATTTTAGAGATTTTAGTGGTTTTGCATGTGTCTATGCCACCGTTCGGGTGTGATTGATATTGAACATGGTAATTTCAATCCTTATCATGTAAAATTACCATTGAATTAGTAATGTAAATCACATTTATTCTTCTCACTTGACTCCTATAAGGTATGTTCTAAAATTTCATAAATCTATTTAAAATGGAAATGGAAAGTACATGGTATATATATATGACTTGGCCTAATTGAATATAATTGAATGCTTGGTTAAATGTCTATATTACCCCTTGAAACTTATGATGGAAGTTATAAGAACGGACCCAATTAATTAAATATGATAAAAATAAATGGAAGGGTTTTAATCCCCTTGGTGTTGTCACACAAATGAAAGTCATGCCTTGAACCTGTTAAACTTACTAAATGGTATGAACATCACATGGCCACTCATAGTAAATGAAAAAAACTCAAGGTAAAAAATTATTGATGGAACGTGAAATCATTACTATAAGAGTGGTCAGACTCTAGATATCTCTTGGATACCCAAGGGAACTCCTAGAACAATCATGGATTCTATTTCGATTTAAGGATTCTGGTTGCCTTCATTCAGACCCACATTGGAACTTGGTCCTCGTCTATTAGTGTATTCCTAGTATGACATTATAGGATCCATCCATTACTATTACAGGATGTCTTGTATACCCTACATGGATATTTATTGAATTCTAAAAAAAATAGGTTCCTTGATTATGTCTTTGAGCCTAGACATTGCATATCCCATCTTTCCTTGGATGTATTCCTTGGAATCGGTTTGATCATGCCATTATGTAATGTCTTGGATGATACTCCTTATATTACACTATTAACCTTTATCCAGGCTCTAGTTACTACTAATTTGGTGACCCATGATGTCTCGGTTTCCCTGGATACTACCTGGGAACATTTCATTATTATTTTCAAAAAGGTTCCCATGTTATATCATAGAACCTTTACTATTACTTTCATGAGGTTTTGTCATTACTAGATATACCACATCTGAAATAATTATTTAAAATGGAACATAATTAATTAATGAACTAGTTATATGTCCATACACTATATGAGGGTTGAAGCATGTATTTTTTATTTACATTATTATAATACTTTAAATTTATATATGCATTCTTTCACATTGTTACAGTTTATATTACATACAAAGTACATTAAAGACACAATTGGTGGCGGGCTAGTGATATTTATCTCACACCCTATTCAGACACAATTTGTACCAGGGAATACTATATGTATGAAGGTGTTGAAAAATGGAAGAATATCACTTTGGACACTTGATTACTTACAGTTTTAGGATGGATCTATTAGCAGATGGTCAAGTTAGAGTGCGGGATGATGGCGATAGTTTGTGGCTTCATTTTTCTACTTCTTTATATAATTCTTGGGAGATTGTTTGTATCCATGTTTTCAATATTTATAGATATATGACATGTAATCATAATTTTATTATTATATTATTTGTTGTTTAGTTGTTTATTAATTTTTTCTGGTTCTATTATTCCATATTTTGATTAATTTTTTCTGTTATTTACCTATGTTTCTTAAATATATGTTTTTATACACTCTGGTAATGAGGGAATAGTCTTCCCATGGACATTATCTATTCCCTCACTTATAGTTGGAATCCTCTTGAATTCAAGTAGATGCACTAAGGGCATGTGTCCAACCGAGCTTGGGGAACTTCTAAGTGGAATCTGAGTATGTGATTTCAGAATGTGATGTCAGAGTGGTTCCTTTCTTGACATTATATTTGGATACAATATCCCTTAGATTATAAATTCATGTAACTTTCATATAAGTTGTTATTGGGTGTCATAAAATCATTTTAAATGTAAATTCTGAGTTTCCTAAATTATAATTGGTGTTACGATCTCTCATATTACATTTTATATCATTTCACCTCTAGGTGTCTCACATGTTATTTGGTGTTATTAAATGTTATTCTGATTGATATTTCATTTCTTTTTTAGCATGATGATATGAGGGAAAATATCATTATTACATGCATCATTATAGACACCTAAAATTTTCATGTTATGAATATTGACATTCCATAGAGTTTCATTAATTTATTTTCATTTTTTGATATGCATGTGATAGTTGACTGATGTTGTGGTAGTTATAGTATTCATGTGATTTTACTTGGTTTTGATTGAGTGATTTTTAGTTTCAATTCAGGAGGTGTTATGTTCCCTTATGGGTTGGGATTGGAAATCTACCAAGTCGAGCCATCCGATTAAAATAAAATGGGTTTTGTTTTTAGTGATATGGTTTATAGGACTTGGTTCACTACGAATGGATCCCCATTATATTCAATCCTTGGTATATAGAAATAATAAATTGAAAAATCATAGTGAAACGTGAATTTTAAAATGTAATGGTCACACATCTTCATATTTTCCTATCATTTTTTTGAAATTCAATGGAGTGAACCAAGTAATTAAATATGAAATGAATGAAATGGTTTCTTGAAAAATAATGAGGCAAGGTCATATTGAACCTTCATATAATGCAATCACTATAACTAATACTTGATAAATTACCAATACATAGAATTCCATGCAAAAATTAGGGGTGGTATACCTTGGGTATTGAGCCCTTTCTTATGTACTTCTTCCTTTAGTGTTGGTACTCATCTACTTTTATCTTGTTTTGTGGTGTGTGATCTGAATTTGAGGGCAATGCTACCATGATGTCCTTATGTCATGTGTCCGAAGGGTGGTGACGACCATACTCCAATCATGGCTGGACATGAGCTGATACTCTTTAATCTATGAGTTCCACTTGTGTCACTACCTATTGTACCTGATTTGGGAACTGATTCTCAAGATCATGATATTTTCCTATGTGTGATGCATTCCATGCATGGTTCTATATGATATGAACCTACGATGGCTAATCTGACACATGAGTAACATTATCAACATCCTTCTTCTTTCTAATGGTATGGTGGGCCATGTCGTTCTGAGTCTTGGATAGAGTCCACCTTTTCTATCATTGAGCATCTAATGATGCCTCCATAGTGGATGGTCAATCTTTCTACCTAAATCCTGCATGATCTAGCCAAGATTTGGTGGGATGTAATTACCCCAGATGGTCACCATTTGGGAATGATATGTTTTGATTTCTAGAAAGATTTATATGATTAGTTCTATCCCCAGTAGATGAGCGATGATTGATCCATAGATTTTATACATCATGGGAGGGGTTTTATTTAAGTCATGGAATATTTAGGGTGTTTAACTATGTTACAGTGATTTTCCCAACTTCTGGCTGGTGATATAAATTCATGTACTAGAAAATTTGAGGATGGGATCATTCATTCCAACTATACTAAATTTAATTTCTTTTACCTAGCTACATTATCTAGAATATTCAATCATGACATTACATTGAGTGAAACCTGAGGGAGGTTGGCAGTACAAGGCATATAGGATTAGTGCTGAGGGATTCCAGTAGTTATTTCAGTAGAAGAATGAAATATCTTAAGGTTTTTTATCTGTGTAGTGGTATCCAAAGTAACTGTGTTCCTATCTTCATGGTGTTTAACCAGTGTGGATGACTAGGGAAGGTGAAACCTCAGTGGGATAGAGACCCTCTGGAGTGATGGGATTCCAGCCATTTACGGTATCTCAAAATATTTTCTTGGACCGTTCCATCAGATTCAAGTGGAATATGTTACAAATTAGATCCACCTTCAATGGTAGGTTATTTTAAAGTACATTAGTCATGTATTTGGAGTAGCACTAGTAGGACTAGAATATTAGGAGTTTATGGATGTGGTAGCCATACTTCCAATCACTAAAAATTCTAGTGGTATAGTTTAGATCATGGTAGTCTATCTATTGCACAGGGCCATGGACTAGGTCAGTTTCATGATTTACCACTAATACCTTAAGATTTTGTTATAGGAAATACAACATTACGATGTCATATTCCAGTAGCCTCCACTATAGTATCTTCTTTATTTGATATAGGTTCTTACACTCTTTCATCTCTTTATCTATCATCAAATGTCTTGGCCTAGAAATATAGTCCTAATGTGGTGTAATGACCATGGATACACCATTTGAACTATGGTAAGAGGGAATACAACAATGTAGGTACTATCCCTTGAGGTAGTTAGTTACCCTTTGTAATGGGGCAACATTGTTCTTGAGATTATGTGCTTTGATTTCTTTCTCATGTTGGATTGGTTATTTTTGTATAACACTATTTTGGACTGCTATCTCTACATGGTATCATTTTCATCACCTGAGGGAATTAGATATCTATATAAGGGTGATTGAGATTTCTAGGCTAGTAGAGCTGGTCATATCATTATGGATGAACTGGAGTGACCGCCTAGATTTCCAATCTCTATATGGAGGATCAGGGTGTACATAAGGATGAATTCCATCTAGTTGTAGATAATTTTATAGAAGTATTTCATGACAACTTATCTATATTTGAACCAGATAGAGAGGTAGATTTAATGATTTATATTATTCTAGGATATGCTCCAATGGCCATTCCTCCATATAGCATATCACTTAAAGAGCTCCAAGAGATCAAGCGGAAGTTAGAGGACTTATTGTACAATGTTTTTATATAGAATAACACATATTCTAGGTGTTAGACCACGATTTTCATCAAGAAGGAATATGGGAACCTTCATCTATGCATGTATTATAAATGATAGAACTAGATTACATTCAAGATTCAGTATCCACAAGCTTGAATAGATGATATTTATGGCAACCACTATGGAGATAGGGAGTTTTCAATGATCAACAAGAGATCAGGCTACCATAAAGTGCGAGTCAGGACATCAGAAATACCTCATACAACATTTCATAGTAGGTATGGTCTGTATGAGTAACTTGTTATGTTTTTTGGTCTCACGAATGTGCCCATTATTTTTATGGATTTGATGAATAGGTTTTCCTACACCTAGTAGGATTCATTTTTTATGGTATTTGTGGATGACATCACGGTGTATTATCAAACTTATAGAGACAATTCTATGTACCTTGAGATCATTATGAGTACACTAAGAGAGGATCATATTAATGAATTATGTCTAAGTTCCACTTCTATATTGAAACTTTTCACTTATTGGTCTATATTACCAAAAAATCAGGTGTTTCTATTGATCCATAGAAGGCGAGTGTTGTGTTTTTCTCACAGCATCACAGGAACATGCTTGATATAAAGGGTTTCTAGAGTCCAGATAGTTAATACACTCATTTTATACAAGACGAATCATGACTTTATTTATCTCTTTCTAGTCATATGAATATGTGTGTCATGTTCATGTGGTCAGAAGCTTGTGATAAATATTTTTAGGAGTTGAATGGGATGTTTGTCTCGGCATAAATACTGATTTGCCTCAAGCCTAAAAATACTATAATAAATTTTTTATGAATCAATAATTGTCCTATTATCAGTGATGATATAGGATGATATATTCATTATGAATGTATCTCGGAAGTTGAGGACTCATTTGAAACATTTCTTGATGCACGACCATGAGATAATAGTATTTTCTCATGCATTATATTGTCGGATACATTATTTATTGGGTGATCACGTTATGGTGTATAATAACCACATGATACTAAAATATATCATTACATATTGTTAATTGAATCTAAGATAGTGAAAATGAGTAAGGTATATTTATTCCTTTGATTTTGAGTCTGCCTATATGCCAGGAAAGTAAATGTAGTTGTGGATGTGTTGAGTAGGAAACATTTGGAACAGGATGTACGGGAGGCCAATGATGAAAGAAAATTAATATCCATATTTTTTGAGTTGTATCTAGGGTTTCATGATAGTCACAAATAGTTACATCTATTAGTCTTGATAGTTACCTCTTCCCTACTAGAGAAGGTGAAGAACATGAAATTTTTTGATCCAGAGGTCCTGGTTCTCTATGAGAGTATTTCAAGAGTAGACACACCTCTAGATTGTTCTATTGATAATAATGATATCCTATGCATTCATGGTCAGGTATAGGTTTATACATATATGACATAGGAGTTGATGCTAAAGTCCCACACATCTCAGTGGACATTTCATCCCTGAATCTACAAAATTTATCGAGATATCCAATGATAGTATTGGTGTATTGGGATAAAATGTCACATAGTAGGCTTTATCACTAGGGGTTCCACCTGTCATGAGGTGACGTAAAAGTGAAAAAGACCTATAGGCTTGTTACAACTACTTCCAATCCTATAATGGAAATGGGAAAATGTTGACCTGGACATCATTGTTGGTTTACCGAGGTCTACTAGAGGGAGAAACGTTGTAAGGGTAGTTATTGACCAACTAAAAAAAGTATCAAACTTCATTCCTATTTAGAAGACTATATAAATAGATGATCTAGGAAGAATATATGTCTGTAAGATTATACGATTACATTGGGTCCCTCGTACAATCATTTCTGATAGGTATTCTTATTTCATGTCATGGTTCTAATAGGGGTTACAGAAGGATATTGGTATTTAGGTGCTTCTGAGAACATTATTTCACCCTAAGACCAATCAACAATCATAATGGAAGATATCAGTGTTATAATAAGTTATCTGGGAATGTGTCGTTGATTTTATAGTTTCTTGTGAGAATCATATTCCTCTCATAGATTTCACCTATTATATTAGCTTTTAGGATAAAATTTAGATGGCTCTTTTGAGTCCTTATATGGTAATCCTTATCATTCACACCTATGTTGGATATATGTAGGAGTGTAAAGCCTACTAGGTCCTCATATTGCAGATGACACTTCAGAGTAGGTTCATATGATTAAGAATTATATGTATATTGTAGAGTCTAGAGAGAAATATTATGATGAGCACCATCGAAGACCTCTATAGTTCAAGGTTGGGGATCATTTTTTCCAATGGGTATATCCCAGGTTAGGGAATAAGTAGATATAGAGGCAAGGAAAGTTTTTTCATCATCATGTAGGGTTTCTTGAGATCTTGGAGAGAGTCGGGCTGGTGGCTTGTTGGTTTTTAATACCTCATATGTATATTTCCATGCACGACATCATCCAAGTTTAATAACATCCCATGTATTATGCTAACCCCCGTCAAACTTTTGATCTTGAGGAATTTGATCATGATGTTGATTATTCCTCTGATAAGTATCCTATACAAATCATTAACCAGATCATAAAGGCTCTCTAAGGCATGTCTTTTCCTATAATATAGGTGTTGTGGTTACAAAACCATGTACATGACGAGACTTTGGAGTGGGAGCCTAACGTACATTCTTAGTGGGAAGATTTGTTTTTAGAAAGTTTTTTATCTCCCTTGGAAGTTGAACCTAGGGACAATTTCATTTAAGGTGGAATACTATAAGAAACTAGTTTTTCAATCAGGTATGGATCCTTTAATTTTTGGTCTAATTTTATTCTATGTACCTAATTTGATTCCTGGTCAGTTAGTTAAAGTTTAAGGGGTTTACATAGCTTTTTCAGATATCAGAACCTCAATTGGTGGAGGTTTTTGTCCTATTTCATAATTAGAGTAAATTGGGTGAGGTAGGACACACTATTATTTTTAACCATGAGAGGTTGGATAGTGATCACTTGGGGGGATCACCATTTGACCAAATGATATGAAATGGGCTCCACGCCCATGTGAAAAAATGAAGAATGATTTTAGATGAATTTCACAAGGTCAGAGAATGGTTTCCCTAACTTTATATACTAACCATTCATGTTACCCTACTATACAGTAGGTTGTTCACTATTTGTGCACAATTTGGCTAACCTTGCTACCAACCCGTACGAAGCGAAATGTTTTGGTGAAAATTTGATGTTTCACATAAATTTAATATTAAACCTATTTCATTCTCCCCTTGTTCATCCAGTAGAAATAACACCCTTATATTTACAGTTTTAGTCCTTTTTTAGGATTATTCAATGAATCGAGCACAAGTATCTGTCATTATTCTGATAGAAGCACCTCCTATCTCATTAGACCTTTATCAGTACATTCCCAATTCAATTTTCATCTTTTGTTGTTGTTGTTTATATATAAGATGTTATTTAGATGTAGCCTCACATTCTATATTTTCATGTAATTGATCGTTTTTTCACATCTCTTCCAATCTATTACAAACTATAGGATTATACTGGATAAGGAGATTTATTCGAACTGATGTTAGGTGTAATATAACTCTTCCATTAGTTTTAATCATTTTGGAAAATATCATATGTTCACATAGATTTAATCGAGAAACATCTATTAAATTGATATTTCATGTTTGTAGTCATTATAATCAAGTTCAATGACCTATATAATATATAAAAATATTTTTTGGTGATTACATCAACATCTTTAACCACCCAATGTAGGAAGTTTTCCAAAAATTTTCTTTTTGATCATTTAGTGGGTTTATGTGTGTCTACACCACCATTTATATGGGTTTTTGATTGACTATTATAATGGTAAGCCTTATCATGTTAAATGACCCTTGAATTTATAATTTCTATAAATTTTATTCTTATCACTTGACCCATCTATGGTAAGTGCTATGATTTTATAATTCAATCTAAAATGAAATTTGAAAGTATATAGTATATATATGACTTATCCTAATTTGATATAATTGAATTCTTGGTTGCATGTTTTTAGTTACCCCTTCTACTTATTATGGAATATAGAGGGATGAACCTAATGATGTCAATATTACATAAATGAATGGAATTTTTACATGTCCCTTGGTCTTATCACACTAATGAAAGGAAAGGCCTAAACTTCTTGAACTTATTAAATGGTATGGCAATCACATAGAGTAAATTAATAATAAAATAAAATATAATGTGCACAATTATATATAGACCTTAACATAAATACTATAGGAGTAGTTAGACATGATAAAGATTTTGAATTCAGAGGGAATTTTAGAGCACTCGTGGATGCCAATCCGATTCATGGATTCTGATTTCCGTAGTTGATAATCACCTTGGAACCCAATCCTCATATCTCATTGGATGCCTAGTATGGATCTATAGGATCCCTCCATTACTATTACAAGATTCCTTGGATGAACTCCTTATATCTATCATGTCTTTTACACACACAAGGTTCCTTGTTATATCCTTGGTCCTACCCATTTCATTTCTCATTTTACCTTGGATGTATTGATTATACTCAGTTAGATCATGCTATTATGGAATGAATTGGATGATCATCCTTGGATTAAACTCTTACCCCTTAGGCAAGCTATAGTTAATACTGAGTTGGTGGTCCTTGAGGTATAGGTTTCCTTGTTCACTACCTTCAAACCTCTCATTATTATTCTCATCAAGATTGCCTTATTACATCTTGGAAACTTTACTATTACTATCACGAGGTGATGTCAGTGATGTATATTCCTCACATGACTATATTATATAAACTAGAACTTAATTAATTAATGAACTAGTTACATGTACAGACATCATCATAGGTCTAAATAATGTACTTGTGTATTTATATTAATTTATTACTTTAAATTTATATGTGTATGCTTTCACACTATTACAGTTTATATTATATAGACATGATGCTATATACACTATTGGTGGTGGCCTACTAATATTTTTCTCACAACCTATCAGGGTTCCATTGGTACCTAAGAATACTACACGTATGCAGGTATTGATAAAGGTAAGTGTATCTCTTTAGGAACTTGAACTATTGTTGATTTAGGATAGAGTTAGTAGCGGATGGCCGAGATGGAGCTCGGGGTGTTGGGGATTGTTTTTTCTTCTTTTAACTAATTTTGTATATCATGATTGTGTGGTGATTTGTATCCATATTTTCCAGATTTATAGATACATGACATATCATCATCATTATCTTTTTTATTATATTATTTTTTGTTCATTAGTTTATTAGTTTTATTTTCTTCAACTCTACCATTTTTTTATTACATTATTATACTATTTAACTATGTTTCTTATTGATCCATTGAGATACACTCTGTAAATGAGGGAATAGTATCCCCATAGACACACCCTAGACCCTCACTACTAGTTGGAATCCTCTAGAGTTCATGGATATGTGCTTAAGACAATGTGGCCAACCGGGATCAAGGTACTTATAAGTGGCATCCAGGTCTAGGACATCACCTAAATATATGAAAATAATGATTATAAAAAAATACAACTAAAAAAGTTATCAAATAATCCCCAAGATAAAAATAGAACTAAAAATGATTACAAAACCAAAAAAACTACTCCAACAGCTCCATGTGACAAAATGGGAAACATCCCTCCATCTCATCACCAGCTACCCAAAACCTAAAAAATAGAAAACCCCACCGCCTCACTGTGGTTCCATTCCTTTCCCTACATCAAAATGCATAAATAGGTCTATGAACCATTAAAGGTATTTTTAGGGTGTGATATAATAGTCTCAGTTGGGTCCAACCCATGTGTTCCATATCAGGTTTCTGAATAATAATCCATGCATTCTCATATTTAGAGAAAATTGGGCATGATAAAAGTATAATATTTTTCATATCAAAAGAATGAAAAAATAATTTTGTTTACCCTTTTTAACATTTTCAAAAAAGGAAGATAAATCAGTTTCAAAAAAATATTAACCATATATCATAGCAGATATATCATTTCAAAATAAATCATGAATCCAAATCATATCAAATACATGGCAGTACAACAAAACATTACGATCCAAAAGAATAATCCTAGGTAATATAATGTTAGGGATCACATTAGGTCAAGATATATAAGACACTCATAACTAACATATATAACCAGATACGCATCATGAAATTAGACATATACATAAAAAAAATATAGAGCAGAGGAACACCCCGCAAGTGAAACCAACAATAGGTCTAACAAATTCCTAGAACAACAGTCCTAGGGAGCAGATGAAGGCCCCATGGAAAACCCCCCTATAGTGGACAATACCTATTATTATACCTTTCACATAAGTACCTAAGGATTCCTATGTGATCTATTTTTGGAACCATTTTATCATTTCTTTCATTGAAAACTATTTCTCAATGTATTGGAAACCCCTTTTCCTTTACCAAAAACTATAGGAAAACTATATTTTATAAAACCCCAATTCCAAACACACAAAACAAATTAGTCATATCATGCACTTAAATTTTTAAAAAAATTATAAAAATATGATAAATTTAGTTCACCAACATAGTCTAGAGATGAAATCACCTACATAAAACATGGGGTCCCACACACCCAAAAAGGGATTGACCAAGAAAGATAACATAACCATGACAACAGAGGATGTAGAATCAATCCTCACATATATGAATTAATCCAATTCTAAAAAAAGGTTTGGATGAGAGGATATATTATACAAAAAATTGAAGAACACACACATTACACACCAAAACCAATAATGGAACATACCCAACAAAAGGATCTCACACCATATATAGAAGAGACACAATGGAAACACCACCACTGATTCACATAACCAATAGCATAACACAATCGAACTACCTCTATTAAAGTAAATATAGGAGTCAAAAGGATTACTCACCTTGAGAGATTCAAACCAAGAAAAATTGTGATAAATCATTGAATGAACTGATCGAAAAAAAATGGTTTCTCCCAAAATCACTAGAAAAGATCTCTATGCTGAGAGATGAGAGAGATATGGAAAAAATATATCAATATATTATAGGAGTATCACCCAAAAATTAATATTTATTACACTTACACATATTTAATCCATTTAAAAACTATGTAATAATTAGGGATCACAAACATCCAAAAACTTGTTTTCTTTTTAATGAAAACCAATCTTTTAGAATTACATGGTGTGTAACCCTTACATGACATGTATTCATTAAAACTATGTACTGAGATCACAAAACGGTCCTTGAAAACATTACATGTAATATACTCTTATTACATGTAGTTTACATATCCTTTATATAGTTAAAACTATAGATTCTTACATGAAAACTCAAACCATCTCGAAAATTCTCTGAAATAAAGGAGAACACAAAAATTAAATTAACATATTTATACTCAGAATCCATTAATTAAATCAAACATATATCCATATACATTAGGTAATTTTTTTAGAAAATGTTCTCCATCCTCTAAATTCCAAACACACACCTAATAAAAGAGTAAAACAAGTAAAAAGAATGTAAAATACCTAAAAGTAAGTAATGTGATGTTACACACTCCTCTCTAGAAGGATTTCTTTATCTTGGAATTCATGTAGAATACTGAATTATGGTAAAAAGGTTAGTTCATTTATCCTTTATCAAAAAATCTCAATCCCAAGTCTAATTAGTATATAATCGTCACTATCATAACACTCTAACCAATGGAATTGACTTCCCACACAAGACTTTTACTCAAGAGTCAACAATATCCACTAACTTATAAAAAACAAAAGGATTTAACTCAATATAATACCAACTCAAAACAAGATAGGGATCATCATGATATTTCTTGAGCTATGATATATGGAAAACATCATGAATATTTTCCAATTGAGCAGGAAATTCCAACTATCAAGCATCTTTCTGTAGCCGCTCAATGACATCAAACAGTCTAACATATCTTAGGGCTAGCTTTCCATATTTTCCAAGTCGATGTTGACCCAAATGAATATAAATAGTCAAAAATACCTAGTAACATTTTGAAAATTCCAAAGGATGATTCTAATGATTTTTAAAATATTTCTCATGAATCTGAGTTGTAACTATATGTTGGCATCTATCCTGAATTCTTACAAATGGATCCTGAACCAAAATGGTCCCACCAATTAAGCTTCACCCACCTATTCCCAAAAAATAGTTCATCTACAAGGGATACCATAACAATCCTCAAAAAGATCCATTATTATTGAAGACATATAACAGTTGTTATAAGAAAACTCAACCAATCACAGATGTCTGTTATAAGATCCATCAACATCAACGACATAGGCACAAATAATATACTCTAGAATCTGAATAGAATGATCTATTTTACTATCTACCTATGGAATATGAGTTTAAATTAATCTTCCCTGAGTACCCATCACCTCCAAGAGACTCATTGAAATCCTTTAATTAAAACAATGACCATTTTTTGAAACAATAGTTTTAGGAACCCCATGTAACCTCACAATTTTATTCCCATATAGACTACTGAGTTATTCAACATTATTGGTGTATTTGATCAAAATAAAATGAAATAAACCTTTTAATTGACCAATCACATCCTAGATATTATTATTTTTATGTGGATTCTTTGGAAATACAACAACAAAAAATCCATGGATACCTCATAAAATTTTAAAACAGCATTCATAAATAGGATGGAGAAAACCATAAGGTTTCATATGATCTATCTTAATATATTTGTTGATGAAATGGTTCAAACAAAATAATAAATGTCCCACTTCATACCCATCCAACAGAATCACCGTCTCATTTCATAATGCATCTTTATAGTCCTGGAATGAATGAAACAAAAATTACTTTTAAAATAAAACGTACCTGATCTCCAGACTAATTTTGGGATGGAAAACCGATCCCCAAAACTAAGAATAGGATATAAACAGGGACACAAATAAGAAATAGTATCCCTTCTATATAGGGTTTCTTATATTCCATTAAACTTGAAAACCTTCAATTGACTCAATAGAATAAACTCAATGAGAGATGATTATAAAATAACATTGGAAAAAAATTCCTAAAACATCCCCTTGATAATATATACGCTAATAAAAATAAATCCCCATATGGTTCCACTCATCCTATGATTCTAAAATATATTTTTATGTAACTTTCCTACTAATAGAATCTATGAAAACATTCCACATCCCCAGGGTGTATGAGATATTTAAGTCAATCATCTTAAAGTATTCCACTCACCACCTCTATCTAAGATTCATTTCCTTTTTAAAAAATATATATCACAAACTCTATTAGTCTAAAAATATTATGAATGTCTCCCCAAAAATATAATACTTCCAACACTTAAGTGAATTCAAAACCATGAAAAGTTATAAATCAAAAGTAGGGTAATTATTCTTTTAGTATCTAAGATAACAAGACCCATAAGCCATAATATGATTATTATTCATTAGCACACAACCCACGAGAGAGCCACAATAATCATAGAGAACCACATCCCCTTATCATGATTAGATATGATCAGAATAGGTGTCGATCTTGAAAGTCATTTTAGTTCATCAAAATAGTACATCCACATTTCATCCCATGATAATTTCACCTCTTTCATTGTAAGAGTAGTCAAAGGTGATGAAAAAACAGATAAATCGTTGATGAACTATCGATAGTATTTAGAAAGACAAAGTATGCTTCAAATCTCAAGGAAATGTTTTGTTTCTTCACATGATAAAACAAAATTTACCTTCTTAGGACCATCTGACAATACTTTCTCAAAAATAAAATTCACTAATAAATTCACTTCATTAATATAAAATATAAAACTTTTAATGCTTTCCATACAAATGGTAACTCCTTAAAATTTCCAAAAACAAAATCAAATGGTGCTCATTATCATACGCAGATCTTGAATAAACCAACATATCATTGAAGAAGAATACCACAAAAGTTTCTAGGTACTGATGGAATATTTGATTCATCAAATAAATAAAACCTACAGAATCATTATTCAAACCAAACGGAATCCTTATATATTTGTATTCTCCATACCTTATCTATAAATATGTGTTAGGAATATCAGACTCTCATACTCCAAGTTGACGATAACCTGATAGAATATTAATATTTGAAGACAAATTTTCGACATTGACTGATCAAAAAAATAATCCACACGAGGTAAAGGATAGTTGTTCTTAACTGTTACCCAGTTAAACTTCTGATAATTCACATACAATTAGAGTGAACCATAATCCTTCCTATACATGAGTATCATGACTACCCAAAGAAAAAAACTAGGGAGAACAAAAACCTTCGCAGTTAGATCATCCAACTAACCCATGATCTCTTTTAGTTCTACTAGATCTATAGAAAAAAAAGATATCGAAAAAGGATGTGTACATAGAATATTTTCAATAATAAACTTTACATACATTTATATAAGAATCCCATATAAATAATCTAGGGAAATGTTAGGAAAATACTGAACAATAGTGGGAAGATCAAAAATAGAAGAGATTAAACTGGGAACAACTACTACATCTGACATAGAACTCCTGAGCTATGGGAAGGAAGGCCCTTAACAACCAGACCTTGGATCCCACTCTCTATAAAACACCTGTGAGCTCCCATCATCCATAATAAATGATACACACCCATGGTGAAAATCATCCTCACCATTATTGGGCCAAAACCCCCTGGTGTTTTAGGAAGAAGTAAAAATAATATAAAATGGTATAAATATGAATAAAAAAAGGAGATTTGGAGTAATATAGGGATTTAGTTAAATAATTCCACTTTGAATTAATGTTAGGAGGATCAAACTAGTGGCTAAAGGAAGGGAGATAACACCTCATGAATTCCAAAGACTAGTTGAATAATGTGGAGGAATAAAATGGAGTTCACCCATTTTAATTCAAGAAAGGGTATAATTTGGAAGCCAAAAATTGAAAATGTTTATAGATTGAATCATTTGGATGATCTATTTTAGAAACTAAGCTTTAATAGTGTGTTCTACACTGGATAACCACAACATAATGACATGGCTTTCCTACATGATCTATAAACCATTTTCTAACCATGAAAAACTAATTGTTAAAAACTATAGGCCCTTCAGACTCATTATGTATGGTTTATACTCACCAAGTGGAAGTCATGCTCTAGTACATTTATGTACAAAAGGACCTAAACAGATACTATTATATTTCTCATGGTTTAGGAAACACATTGTGCTACTCATATGGAAAACCCATTAATTAATAAAAAAATAACTATAATAGCCCCTAACATAAGGGTTATCACATGGATTCACCTAAACTATGCACACTAATCATCAAACATTAGAAAAAATAACCAAGAAAATCTGAAAATTAAATTTTTGAAACACAGATATGAAAACATAATTTTACTAATAATTGTAATAATTGAAAAATAATATTTTGTGGTGTGACACATTTTTACCATAGTTGTGTGTTCTAAAAATCCCATAAACAATGATTTGTGGAAGAATAATAGTGTTCAGAATAAGATATTGAAAAAAACAATGTGAAGGAGGAATCTTATATGAAACATAATGTCAAAAATAGAAAATTAAAGAATCATAAGTAAAATTAATGATAATATTTTGGAAAAAAATAATTTTTGAGTATATTTTTATTTTAAAAAATATTTAGGTACTATGGATTGTACGGACGCAAATCATTTGATTTTTATACAATTTTTCCCCATTAATAAAAGATATTCCATGAATTGAGTGAGAGTCAAGAAAAAGTTTCCAAGGTATATATGAGACAATATAAAAAAGATAATGTGAAATTATATAGTTAATTCTCTTCACTTGAGGAATCTTGTGAGATGTGTTGTCAACTAGAACACACTAACGATGAGTTTCTAAAAATAATACCAATGAAATTAAAAATAAACAAATACAAACAATTGTTCAAGTTGAGGAGAAATTAGGAATTACAATTAGTAGTTTATGTGTCTTACAAAGTATAAAGAAGGTGGAAATACATGGATATTTGATAGAGGTATATCATCACATGAGACTAAAAACAAGCATCTCTTAGAAGGAATATAAAGGTCTGATGGAGGATTTGTTACTTTAAAAAATGATAAATCAAATAACATAAAAGGTGTTATAAGAAAAGAAATATGTTACAATAAACATAATTCAAGTTATGTTCACATTATTAATGGGATTAGGAATAATATCTTGACATTATATCAATTTTGTTAGAATTAGAGTAATGTGATAATTCAAAGTAATGGATGTGTCATTATAATGAAGAAGGATTAAAAAATCATCATAAATTGGTAGTTAACAACTAGAAATCATTTAATGATTTCTAATAACAAAAATACTTTTTATATGATAATAAATGAAGATAAAGATATTTGGTATAGAAACAATATCTATTTAGGATAAAATAACATGTCTATGATAATTTATTATGAATATTTGTTTAATATAAAAATGATTAATACAAAAAATTATCATCACTTATGAAACATTTCATAATGAAAAACTAGTTAGTATGAGTCATAAGGAGGTGGAGATAAAAATAAAGAAACATATTGTGGTGATACACTCATATTTGTTTGGTCTCATGAGCTTGAAATTAACTAATAGAGATAAGTACATTGTTGAAATTTTTTTAGGATTATAATCACATGAAATATATACAATTTATTTTGACTAAATGAAAATATCTTAATATGATTAATAAATTTTAGAGGTGTTATTAAATTATAAAAGGATGTTTCATCATAATATTTCTGTCCATTAATGGATCTAAAAATAAGAAGGAAGAGTCTGAGAAATATATTGAGAAGCATTTAACAATTCATGAATATAGTTCTCCATTCACATGGAAAAAATTTATTATCTAGGATAAAAACCCATGGTTTTATACATGAGGATATCCTTATTATAAGATATGGGGAACATGATTTATTTTTAGAGATATCCAATAATTGTGGCATTTTACATCCTCAATCTGTGTTTACATTAACCAAATTTGGTCATCACATCTTATGATATATATTTTTTAGGGAATTAAAATTTTAATATTCTAAAGGTATTTATATTCCCATTTTAAATGATGATCAAAGGTATAAATTTTTGAATGTTTGATGAGAGAACTGAAGAAGTTATTTCTCTTGGATATACACCTAGTGTACTGATTTATTTGTGTTACTATAAGAATGTTAAGTACATTATTGGTAGCTTTGATGTGATTATTATAGATAATCAAAATAAATATTAAACATCACTTCTAGTTTATTATTATATTGATTAATCCCTTGAGAGAGAAATTATATGGCATGTGATAAATCTAGTTACCAAACCATATATTCAAAACTCCTATGGTGTTTTTGATATTTTTAATGGTGAGGAATATCTTGAGAAATAAGGATCGGTGTAAAAAAATACTTATAAAATATTTTGACACTAAAAATATCCTCCTAGATAGATTCAAGGGATTAAAAACCAACATATGTTAGATAATTCCAAATTAAAATATCTTTTGATAATTAATTGAATCAAAAAGTGTTGAAGATGAATTATAACATTAGGATTAAATAAAATCAATGGAATAAGAGATAAATTATGTTAAGAATAATTAAACTTGGAGGGTGGTATTTTCATGACTCATAGATAAGAATATGATTAGGATGAACATAGTTTTTATAAATAATCTCATTGTGAAATGGGAAGAAACACAAAATAAGGATCATCTTGTAATTATTGGATACACTCAAATTAACGTGATATATTTCAATGATTGTTTTCAATAATATTTAAGATAAAAATAATAGAGTCTTTTCATATGATATTTTCTCAAAAAATTATTAAAATTTTCAAATAGAAATGAAGTAATTATTTATAAATTGTGGACTTTTGGAAGTGGTTTGTGTTAAACAACGGGAAGGATTTATACATTATGGTGATGGTTCTCATTTTTTGTATGGTGAAGAAATAACATTATTGGAATAAAAATCATCCCAATAATTGTAATAAATGTCTTATAGTATCTTAAAGTGAATAAATTTTAAAATCACTAAGGTGGATTATAAAAATTATGTCAAGGAAGATGAAAATATCTCACTCATTGTGATTTTGTATGTCGATGAAATTATATTTATACTAATAAAGAAGAATATTATAAGAGATTTGCTACTATAATGAGAAACATATTTTATATTTCCATTATTGGTGAGTTTTTATTATTTTTAGGTTTTTATGTTGTAAACATTGTAGTTTTTAACTTAATATCAAATAAAAAATATGCTCATGAGACATTTAAAAAGTTTTGAATAAAGGAATCAATAAATCTTTTCACTTATATAGAAAATAGTACCATGTTTAACTTTTATAAATAATGGAGTGGTGTTGATCAAAAGAAGTTTTGGAATATCATTGGAACCCTAATATTTATGATAGTGACTAGAAAAAAAATATTTATTTTAGTTTCTATATGTGAATAATTATAAATAAATCACGAGGATTCACATTTATTAGGAGCAAAACATATATTTTAATATATAAAATGAACCATTGGTTATTGGAAGAGGTATGATTATAATATAACTTTACAACTTTATAGTTGTTCCTATTCATATTGGATAGGAGACTTTTTGTTCACAATGAAACTTGTGTAGGAGCATTATTTATTAGTGGAAGATGTGTTATTTGAAACTCTATGTAGAAAAAATTAGTCACCTTAACCACAATAAACTTTATGTATGTTGTGGAATTAAAATACAAAACATTGATGATTTGGATTAAATTATATCTAATAGAAGTGAGGGAAAAAGTTTCATACCCATTGATGATTTAGTGTGACAATCGATCTTCAATCATCTTGTTAAATAATTTGGTTTAAAAATCAGGTTTTAAATATATTTACATCAAATACCATGTCATCATGGAAAAGGTGGATCATTGAGATATTTTATTGGAATTTATTTCATCGAACGATCATTTTTTGGATATCTTGAAAATCCCCTTATGAAGGATGTATTATAGTACCTGAGAGCATTATGGGGAGTTAATTATCTCCCAAAATTCTTGTAAATGTTTAGGATTATTTTATCACTTTAATTAATTTACATTATTTTGAAAAAAATATGAGAATATAAAATGATCTATTTTTATAATTCCAGAGAAAATATATATATTTTTATAGGTAATGATCAGTATGTAAAATAGAATATGGGTTTTTTATAGGTGATACTTTATTTTTTGTGAATTTGGTCTTGAAGAATATCTTACACATTGTTTCTTATGTTACTAATAAATAAAATGTGGATTTTTAAGATTCATTAGTCAATGGTTTGATGTGTTTGGGAGTTAAATATCCCTCATGAGTTGTAGTGCTATAGGTTTTGTGAGTTAATATTAATTTATAAATGGATAATATAGTACGAACAATTATATTGAGTGTTAGAGAACTCTCAGATCATCATTATATCATATAGTGTGGTGTTTAAATGACTCTCGCATTGGCAGTTTATTATGACTTGTTTATAGAGGTGTTGTATTAATGATTTTTAATGGTTATTTTATGTTGTATTTATTGATAAAATTATCCAGGATTATTTGGATTCTAATTATACCTAAGTAGGATGAAAACTAATTATGATATATTATGTTATAGAGAATTATGGTGTGAAGAAATTAAAATTTTATGGTGAGTGGTTGAATTAGAGGAATCCTTTACACTTACATAAGAGTTACACAATTGTATATGTGAAATGTTTCCTTAGATACATATAAGGAATTTTAGGTTTTTGTATTCTTTCATGATGATGAGGTTTTTATTTTTCTGTACATTATTTTCTAAGAGTGTTGAAGATCACCATATCCCAAGCCAGACTCCATTATGTAATAAAGGGGTATATGTTAATAGAAGTTAGTGTAACACCCAAGATTAAATTATATTAGGTGAACATTATATCTTTATGAATCTATAATATAATTTACTTTTTAATATTTCATGGATCAAAAATTATCATTTGATATGATGAATATCAATTTTCATCTTAATTGGTCAGAATCAGGTTAAAATGACATTTTGAAATTTTTCCTTACAAATAATCTTTTATGAATAATTGAAAATGTAGTATTTAGCTATAGCTCCATTTATTTACAATAACATGTTATAATATTTATAATTTAAATTTTATTTTCAAACAATTTTATTGAAATAAAGATAAGATTATTTCAATGTAAAAATGGATATTTTTCAGAGAACTTGTTTCTTAAGGCGTAATATCACTCCATTTTAATTAATAAAAAAATATTTATTTAAGAGTAATTTAAATAAAATTTAAATAGTATATATCTAACAATTTTAATTCAACTAAATATAATTATTATTACTAATCATATAGTTATTTTAAGGTCATATGATGCTTGAAAACTGAATTTATTGAAAAATAAATTTTCAACATGTTTTGCGGGTTTATATTTAAATTAAATTTTTTTAACTTATATGAATTTAATTTGATAAAATGGATTCCAAATTTGGAATAATAATATTTAATATTATTTAATAAGGTCAACATAATTTTCCTATCATAATGAATAGTAAAACTGCTAAAAATTAATTATTATGGTTCTAGTTAAAATAGGTTTACACAGGGTTAATTATTAAATATAAGGTTTAAAATGAAATAAATATATTCTGAAAAAATTTTGTTTGATTTTATTTCGAACCTATCCTTATCACCTTTTAATATAATCCATTTTGGATCCTTTTTTTTCAAGAATGTTTCTTGACATTATTGTAAAACTTTGAAATATTACAAGTGTCCCACTTAACTCAATTATAAATGGTATACTCCTCTCATAACATATTCACACATATAAAGAAATTTAAATTGAAAAAACCATGAAAAAGTTTTTCTGAAAAAATCTTAGTTTTGTTATATAGCTACTAGTCTTTTGAAAATACAAACACTATAGTCCATAATAAGATACTCAAAGGATATTTTTCTAAGCGAAGTTAATTATCTTCACCAAGATCATTATTTTAACTAATTATTTTTTCAACTTAAATTAAGTCATAATAATTCCAATATAATAAAAAAGTAACTAAAATATAATGATTTTTATATTTCTATCGAATAATATTTATCCATATCCTTCTCTATCAAATGGGGAAAAACCATTGTTCATGTGTACAGTGGACTATCACCTCACGAACTGATGTAATTTGATTTCCATAACATTATATCATGGTAAGTACCAAGGATTTAACAAATGAATATATATGATACTTATGAAATAATGTTCATTCTGAAATTTAATATATCATCTAATTCATTTCCCTTTCATCCATTTAAGAAATGATAACATCGCTCCTGCGTACGTATGGCCTACCATCTCTATGAAGCGATGTGGTTGATTTTTAATTTTCAAAATTTAAAAATTATTCCAAACATGTATAAAATGAATACATATGATATTTATAATATTAATATCATAATAGATATGATGAAATTATTTCTTATTCACATGACCTATGACTTCCATGATAAAAGAAACATAAAAAAATGAAGTTTTGAACACTTGAAATAACTGTAATAATGATATGTTATTAATGGAAGGTTGATAATATGCTTTAAGAGGATCATTTATGATATTATAAATATTATTATATTAATTTTATAAATTAATAACATGTTTAAAACCACTATACAAGAGGTTAAATAACTTTTAACTAATTCGAAGAGTGAGTTATGGGATTCCATCTCAATTTCCTTTCATTGAGGCATATTTTAATATTAAGCATATAATTTAGTTTATATGGTGTATATGTTTCCAATTATACATGAAATATCATAAATCCTTCATAATAAATTTTATTTTAATATTCAATTAAAAATTATTATATTCTATTGTATTTGAATTTAATTTTACAAAGTGGTAAGGGGTTTAATAACTCAATTTATTTTCATTGGGTTATATTACTTCTTCATTGTAATTAATATTATAAGAATATGTGTTTAATGAAATTTTATTATTTTATTTTGTATATCCACTTATTTTATTTGTATTAACATTTGATAGAAATAATCAATTCATTAATTAATTCTCAGATCAATTGTATGATATTTGTAAGGGATTTCATCTCAATTTATATTCTATTTAGACATATTTGATATCATGATCCTATTTACATATATGTGGTGTATATACTACCCCTTTAATATATTTAACATAAATACCTATTTATTAATTTTTATTAATGTTTTAATTCAATTTTATTCTTTCATAGATTTCCAATTGAAATGTTACCAAAGAGGGAAGGATTTATTTTACAATCTATTTTTTTGGGAATACTTTGATTTTTGTTAATGAAATCTTATTATCAATCATTCATTAAATCCATATATCTTATTATCTAATTAATATTAAATTATTTTCCATATTTTAATCCACATTTTTCTTTATTTTTATTTTAATCAAGAAATGAAGTGTTTAAATTAAAGAAATCACTTTTATATCACTTTTATTCGAATATATTTTTCTTCTATGTTGTCATGGACAGACCCACTGGGGTCCAACCCGTGACTAACCCAAGACTTCATCTAATATGATAGGGTGTGGAAACTAGTTCTAGGTATAAATATCTCGCAAATGTGAGGAATCTTCCTAAATTACCTGTACACATGCACAAATATCCAAGCCCACAAAATATTGAAATGTAAAAAATTAAAATGAAACATGCATACATATAAGATACCCTAACAAAGAATGACATCACAGTGCTAAAAATTGAAAATGGGTTAAAAAAACCCAACCCAAACCTGTAAAGTGTCAAACCTGCTATATGGGTGAGGACTAAGTAAAAACCACACTTTCGATAAGAACCTTGATCTATCCAGATCCATCTATGCTCCACCCAATACCTATACTTCTATGACACTGTCAAAAGGGTCATCATCTATATAATATGTGACATGTGTGGTAAATTCATGTGTAGGGGTCAATATAACAATACCCAGTAAGACACTCAAAAAACCCTAAACATAAATCGCATAGTATAGTCAACTCAATATAAGATTTAACAATAAATTTATAACATAAAAAAAAGAACCCAATTATACTTGGGAAAAAATCCACAACATATGGCAGTCATTACCAACTGTCAGCCTCATGATTATGTTTAAATAAATTATTATTCTATGATAAATTACTCCACGAGACCTTCTAAAATTAGAGAAACTTGGTAAAGATGTCTGGGTTGTTGTTCCCCACCCAAGGAAGCTGACTTGTCTTAGGGGACCATGATATATAGACCAGGGGTCACGCCCAAAACTGTAGGGTGACATCACGAAACCAGTCTTCATCAACCCAATACATAGGGAATTATATTCAAAATACTCCAAAAACCATATAGATATTTCCTTCTAGATTTAGGATCAACATCATACTCCGGTAGGTCACACTGATTCCACAAACTCTAACTAGGGATCATAAAGGATCACACTCCAGTGTCACAAAAGGACATCGCAACTCTTTCTGAGACCTCACCTCTAGTGGGGATCAAAATCTAGTGAAGTGGATGTAATACCACACTGTAACCTTAAGGTAAAGTACCAATGGAATTCACTCGACCTATAATAGTCCAAAAAAAGAAAATGAAGAGACTCAAGAACTTTTAAAGGGACAACATGGCATGTCCCGAGGGGTACACAACATGTCCAAATATCCTAATTCCTTCCCATGTAGAGGAACCCCACATGACTTGTAGTCTTTATATACAAGTTGTGTATAAAAATATATACATAATTTGGAGACACAAATTATCCTTTCCATGTTGTATGGTCTTGTCCATGTACTACATTTGTGTCCATCTTCCAATCTGTGTATGCAAAGCCATGCCTGTGTGGAAGTACAAGGCATGTCCCTTCTCATGTACTCACACTTCTGTTCATGTAATTCCAAAGTACACATTGA
Source organism: Viscum album (assembly GCA_963277665.1). Classification (NCBI taxonomy): domain Eukaryota; kingdom Viridiplantae; phylum Streptophyta; class Magnoliopsida; order Santalales; family Viscaceae; genus Viscum; species Viscum album. Next base: position 413,155,117 of record OY728153.1, on the reverse strand, counting down.
TTGAATCATGGAGGGTCACATGTCGTGTGGTCCTTAATTCTATCAAAACCCTAGTTCCATAGTTTTTCATCCCACACATTGTGTAATCCTAGATTACATGTTGGGTGGATCACGATTTTCCAAAATCTCTATTCTTCCTACACACATATTGTCCAATGCTCCTCCATTTATATGATAATTGATTCACCATTAAATTGAATATACATGGACATACATGCCATTAAATCACCAAAAAATGTGTCTCATCATCAGATCTGCTCGAAAACTGAATCAAATATTCATTATTTTTTGTGCATTTAAGAATGTTGAAAAATGATAAATCAGGAATCATCCTTCGTTTGATTTGTTCTATCTTCATCATCACACATCCATCATGTCATTCCAATCACATAACAGCGATATCAAATCTTTTTTCCATTAAATGGGTGTGCAACGATTGATTGACCAGGAATAGTTGAGTCACATGAAAAACAAAGAATTCCCATGATGGATGATTATTAGGGGGAAAAAGAACCAAAAATGAGAGGAATGAACCTAAATAGATATTCTTGTTGATCTTGATTCATTTACATAAGATAATAAATTAATAGATTCAAAATAATTCTCCAAAATAAACTCAGAATAAACCCATCCAACAAGGAAACTGATCCAAACAACAATTCGTTCTTCGATTAATTTATGTTCATCACATAATTTAAGAACGTAGAATTAAACAAATTAAAACACACACCCTACTTCGATTTGGTCTGATCACTGATTAAGAATGGCTATTGCATCATGTTTTTTTGTGAGATCCATTAAATCCAAGTTTGTGCAAATCAATCATTCCATGATATGTCATCATTCGCCCAAGTGTATTTTCCAAAAATCTCCCCATCGGTCACATAATATCTCCAGGGTTATACGGATAACCTTAGATTTCTAACATAATTTTCTATTTAAATTCAAAACCATCACTACATCAACAGAAGGAATAAAAATAATAATTTTCTTTTATTTTTTTATGCTTTTAATTCCCTGAATTGTTTTCACAAATAACATGTCCGAAAAAAATTTATGTTCTGCCTAAGGTAAAACCACCGTTCATACCTGAACTCTTCCGTCAGATTTTTGATATGGGAAACCGTTTAGAAGATATCTCAATTTTTTGAGAAACATGCATGAAAGTGCTATTAAATATATTAAATATATTTTGATCTTTTATTCTGAGCACACCAAGCCTCGAAATATCACTCATTCTCAGTGACTTGTCTCAAAAATAATCCATATAATATTGAAAAATAATATATAGAAACTCTGAGGCATTAAATTCTCCTTTCCATAGGTATTTTCAATCCTAAAAATCCAAAATAAGGGAAATAGAAATAGATTTTGTTACTAATCATGAATTTAAGCCTCCCTCTCACATGTGCTCTCCGGATCTTTCTTGTGATACCACCAAACATGCACTAAAGGAATTGATCACCCATGAAGGATCCTATAATTATGATTATTGATCACTTATAGGTACTCAAAAAAGTTTTCACCATCCTTGATTTATATCTTTCCCTAGTCTATAACATGCAATGGGTGATGTGTAAACCTCCTCAGCTGCAACATGTGGAAGACATCTTGTACCCTGTCCATATGAGGCAGAAGAACTATGTGGTACTCCACCTCCCTAAATCTCTAATGTTTCTAAAAAGGACCAATGAATCTAAGATATATCTTTATAATGTGGCTAAATATCCAAAATCCACATCAAGGACAGACCATCGGGAACACATTGCCTCCTTACTCGAACTCCAAAGTCCTCTATCACCTATTATAATAAGAGTTAGAATGCCTCTATATAGTCTTTATCTTATCGAGGATGATTTTCACCATCTCTGTAGTATCTTGCACAAATTTCAAGCCCATGAGTGTGGAATCTCGTAGATCAGTTCAACAAATTAGTGACATGTAGGGTCACCCATAAAAATACTAGAAAGGAAACCTAGAAATAGTGGAATGGTATATGTTTATTAACAAAAACTCCACCAGTGGTAGGTGATCATCACAACTCCAGTATATGTCCGTCATTTAAGCTCAAAGTTTTTCATCCAGAACATGAATTGTTCACTCTGTGTGACCATCAATTTTGGGGTGAAACATTGTGCTCAAGCATAATTTATTCCCAAACACCTACTATAATTCCTTCCACAATTGGGATTTAATGTGAGCATCACGATCATAAACAATTATATATCAAATTCCATGGAGTCTGAAAATCTATAGAACATAGAGGCGTCCCAATCTCTGAAGAGAACATTGCTCCCAAATAGCTGGGAAGTTGGCTAACTTGGGGAGATGGACTACGATCACCCATTTGGAATTATGTCCCCTATACATATGTGGTAATCCCTTCATAAAGTACATATATATCCTATCCAACTTTTATTAAGAAACCTTAATGTGTTAAGCTAAACCCACTAGAACATTGTGCCCAACCATTACTTTCTGACAAGTAAGGCATCTAGAGACAAACATTACAACTCCATTATCCATCCCTAGCAACCAAAACCAACATCTAATGTCTTGGTAAATCTTTTCCCCACTTGGACATACAACCAAATGATATGTATAAAGATCTCTCAGATCCTCCCCAGCAATAGCACTGTTATCACCATGTGTCCTCTAAAAATATTCACATTTTCCGTATTTAGAAAATCCATCAAGATCTTGTCTTGTGCATATATGAGCATGTAGGGTCTCATATTTAGTATCCAAAAGTCGTTCCAACCTGAATCACTGTAATGATGTAGGATTGATAGTCATCAAATCGAGGTAAGTTTCTCCATCTCCATCCACAAAGGATAACTACAACGAGTCTAACTGCTCTGGCACCTCGACTGACAAACGGGAACAAGATATCCTAATCAACATATCTTCTACCACATTCCCCTTACGAGGATTATAGAAAATATAAAATTTATAGTCATATAGGAACTTTATTAATCACCTATGTAACAAGTTAAGATCATTCTGAGAGAATATATACTTTTGACTCTTTTGGTCTGAGTACACGATAAATGACTCTCCCATCAGGTAGTGTCTCGACATATTTACTGTAAAATATAATAATACTAAATCAATTTCATGGTTCACATAGTTATACTTACCTGGTATCAATTAGATTGAACCATATGCAATAACCTTATTTATCTACATCAAAACACAACCATGTCTAGTACCTGATGCAACGAAAAACACTACATACTTGACACCCACTTAAGTAAATGTCAAGATGGGGGTGCTTTTCAACATCTGCCTCATCTCCTTAAATAAATACTGGAAATTTTATGTCAATAATAAATGATTCCATTTAATATTAAATGTTTTCTTTGGTGCTGAAACTCTAGAAAACTTTGGCACAAACCTTCAATATAACCCAATCAATCCAAGGAAACTCCACTCATTGGTGACACACTTGGGTGGTTCTAAATAAACAACTGCCTCATCCTTCCCTGGATCTACTACAACTCCAGCCTCTGAGATGAAGTGTCCCTGAAAATTGAACTCTCAAATCCAAAAATGACACTTCAATAGATTCCCGAAAATATTATTCTCTCATATTTTTTCAAGGAACATCCTCGGGTGTATTTTTTGCTCCTCCCCAAATGCTGAATATACTAGGATGACATAAATAAAGACTATAATGAGATGGTCTAGGAAAAGATGAAAGATCTGTTTCATGAGTTTCATGAACACTACTAGGTAATTCGTCACACAAAAAAACATCACCAAGTACTCATAGTGACCGTAACAATAGATAATGACTGGCTTTGGTATATCCTCATCCCTCACTTGCAAATAGTGATTGTCGGATATAAGGTCAATCTTTGGGGACCATGGATACCCTTTAAGCTGAAAAAATAGGTCATAAATCCTTGTTATTTTATAATTTTTCATCATAGACACATGTTTCAAGTTCCAATATTCAACACATTAACTCCACCTCTCATATTCCTTCTTGGAAAACAAAACTAGGGCTGTCGAGGGTGATACACTCGGTCTCACAAATCCATTATCCTACAAATCCACCAACTACATCCTCACCTCTCTATGCTCTATGGGATCCACACAATATGAAGGTTCAAATATTGTTGTCATCCTATGATGAAATTTGATACAAAAAATATACCTCTTGATGGGAAGTTAAACCTAGTACATCCCCTGGAAAGACACCCTAGTACACCGCCACCACTCTATGAAACTGGTAACTCACAACATTCATTGTAACAAGGTTTTGGGTAGAAAAATGATGTTAATCAGCTTTACCCACACATTTCTGACCTTTTAATACTCTACCAAGGTTCCCTTTTCACTTATAAAAGAAAATATTATTCTGTTAGTGCAGATGCACCATATCCTCCACAAAAAATAGTCGATCTGGTAATTAAATTTAGATAACCTTACCTAATATTACATCATAAGGACTCATTACTACAATAAATAAAGCCCATGAAAAAATAATTTTTCAAAGTACTATGTCGGAATGTCGATAGAAATGTGAAATCACTGAGTCATTTCCCATCAGAGCCTCCAACTATAAGGGTTTAGTCAAAAGATCAACCAAAACCTCTATGTTTTGAACCAGAGAAGTGGAAGAGAACGAATAGATATATACTATGTCTATCAATACTACAACTAAATTAGAAAATACATAGATAATACCTCATATCATCCTAGGATCCTCAGATTCATATGCCTCCATAGCCTACAGCTCGCCTCATCCCTGCCTACCGGCTCTCAAAGCTTGGTGTCGAACACCTGGGGGTGGTGGTAATTGGTCAATCCTCCAACCACCTTATGTTACTTTGATGAAACCTCTTCCATGTCCTCTTCCCTATGGACCACTTTAGTCCTACCTTTTACTTGGTCTCATTAGTCCCATAACCATCTCCCAATTAGCTGTACAACGGGTTGGGAAATCTCATTCCAGATGTCCCCAACCATTAAAAGAGAAAAAATGAATATCACTTTTCTAATATAATTTACCTTGAGAGCCCTAAACTACTAAACCTGAGTCCTTAAAATTCCTCCTGAATAATATGACCCACTTGGATCCCTATTAATATCGTCAGCTACTGACTTCTGAGGTCTCAATAACTGCATTCCCACTGATAGATCCAACTACTCGTGTATACTCTCCTAGAAATAACTCCACTAACAATACCCACTAAAGTGCCCTAACATAGGTGGAAATACTAAGGGTACCACTGAAGCCCTGATGTCTCAATGAAATCCTTAATAAATATCTTAATCCCTGAAGAAGTGGTCTTGTATCATATCTCAGGAGTAAAGTGAGAGATAATTAAGCCTTTCTAAATACTATGTCATGATCATACTTCCCAACTATAAATGTAGAATCTCATGTATGCATACTGATCACAAATGCCATCAGATGGAACTCTCCTCTATAGAGATACTCAAAGTCTATCCATGAGAGATTTGTCTCATCATTTGATTGAGTCACCAAGCTCCATCATCACCCCACTGATCACTGAATAGGACTCTATATAACAGCTTACATCTGATCGAAAAGTACCCTCACAAGGCGGAGAATGTGAGTGATTTCCTCTATCCAGTCCTCAGTCACTTGGGGGTATTTCTCACTCCACAACCTAGGAGGTAACTACCTATGAAACTCATGTAATGTACTCGTCACACATGCATCCTTATCTAGTAGTGCTGGTGCTATTTGATACCCAATAGGTGCAAGTATAACTGGTAAACCAATCAAATGTACTATCTCTAGTACACATCTATATACCAATGCCTCTTCAATGGGATGATTATCCTCATGTTCACATAGTGGAATCATGGCTGGGATTCTATGTGGAGGCATCCTGAAATAAAAGAAGATTTACCATAGTTATTAAGTATATATGGGGAAATAACTCAAGAAGGACATGGAAAACACAACTAATTCCTATGTGATGAATGTACCACTGTTTTCCCAGAAACTAGTTTTCTCAATCATTTATTCTTGGAAAACAAGGACTCATATTTTAATTTTTGACTCCATGGTTGATCTAAAAAATAATCCATATAATTTTTAAAAATAATACACAGAAAATCTGATATGTTATACATATTCTTAGTTTTCATTTTTTTAAAAACTAATTTTTATTAGTAATAATATTTATTAATGAAATTTTAAGTTATAATTTACTTGTTAGAAGTTTTGAAGTGTATCATATAATGTTTTTCAAAAGGGGTTTTCCCACTTTATTAAAAGAAATTCAAAAGTAATGTTATAAACATATTTGGAATTAACAGACTTCACAAACACGGTAATCATTTTTCAATATTTAGCTTCCTCTACAAATTTTTCCATGGTTTTGAAAAGAAAACTCTTTATTGAAATATTATTTTAATATTTCATTCCCATTTACTATACTTTTTCAAATGGAATTATTCTATTATAAAATATTTATTTTTGTTGAAATGATGGTCATCTTTTATCTCTTATTAATTTTGTCTTCATTAAATTTATCTTGAAACATTATCTTTATTATGATCATTGGACATTTAATTTATATTAAACATTTACATTATTTTTATCATGGATATTATTAGCTAAAAAACCATATATCATTTCTATATATATTGTATTTATATGAATGTTATTTGACTTACTGTGTAAAATATTAATAAATATTTATTCTTTACTCAATAAGGATACTTATTGATAAGGTATATTTTTTATAAATTGAATTGATCATTAAATATATTTAGAATGAATTTTACATGTAGATATTGGTGAAATAAATATATAGATAACCCCTATATTCATCAATAGGTCTCAAGGGACAAATCATGTTTCCAAATTACATGGGTTTTTGGTGTATACCTACCCACTGATTAAACATTCTTTGTGAAATGTCTTAATGATATAGATATTAAGATGTCTATGATTTCTATGGTCATTAAGTCCAATATTATCTATTTTATACATTTAAAATTTAGTTATTATTATCCATGATATTATTTCATTGATATTATCCATTGACTCATTTCGTGATCATGTTATTGATAGAGTGGCATGTGTTTTTAGTTATTTACCTTTCCATATTGATTATGTCTTAATTAATCATGATATATGCTATTATAAATGACCCATACATAGAATTTGATACTACCAATATTTTTTCCATTCCCTATGATATGGAGAAGAATTATTTGAATGAGTTCAAGGGTGATGAAATTTTACTATTATAACATTTTATATTTTATTTCAAATATAAAAAAATGGAATCATGTATGTCTCTTGTGATTAAGGACTGAAAATGTGATTGATACTTTGTGATTTGATCCCTTTTATTTTATTCCAATGTAACAAAATAAGTAACATCATTGGGTTACTGGATTCATGGATGTTACTAATTTAAAATAAAAATTCATGTATGGTTATTTAGATGGAGTATAGAGTGAAAATTTTTGATATAAAGATCACTAATTAACATGGATTTTCATTCCATATTGATTCCAAGGTCTTTGAATAAATGGAATCATGCATAAATTAATTTAATATGAAACATCAAGAAAGTTGGAATTATATTTTATAGGGTCATGAGAGAGTATAACACCACTAAGAGGTCATGCATTAGTGGTAGCTAAAATATAATCGCTCAACTAACATTATTCTAATTATTATTTAGTGTGATTGGGTCTTGAGAGTGATTATATGATAATTAGAGAAAGTTAATTATTGAACACATATGATAAAAGGTAGAATAAAATGCTTATAAACTCTTATTATCATGTGGATAATACTTAGTGAATCACGATTGAGATCCTACTATCCACACATGTATATTTTTTATCAATAAGAACAGGGAAATGGGAAGGAAGATAAACATGAACAATAATTACAATAATTAATGATGAGTGTTGATAATTCAATCATTATTATCATACCATGACATTATGTTTCTCAAGATTTTAGATCATGTGAGCACTTTTATTATTCCCCTTTGTCCTATTCGAAATGCCCCCAGAATGGGTAGTTTTATATGTCATCAATTAAGCTCTCTTCCATCACATGAACTTTTTAAAGAGAGACGTATCATTTATTTATAGATACATCATCACTAAGACATAAATTCCTTCAAAACCCATTTTAGAGGTGAAATCTCTTAGATGAAAAAGTCTCAACTATATCACCTTCCAATCATACCACTATATTTTCATATTTTAGGTAAAACATTGAATTAAAATTATTATAACCGTCTTAATTTTTCTCTTCATGGTATTATTTAAAACTCCTCTTGAGTAATTTTTTCACTATATCATATTTATAATTTCTCTATATAAAGGTCTCTTTAACTGCCTTCTGAAATATCATGCCACAATGGTTGTTTTTCTCAATGAAATTTCACTCAATATTTTCTTAAAATGAATGATAGATCCACAATAATAATATTTATATGGTATTATTGTTTTTGAACTCAAAAACTTATTTGATTCATCTAGGTAGAACCATGTGTACCACAAAAATCCTACATCAATTGTTTAACCTTCCATCCATGGTATTTTGGAACCATGAAACACCCATTTGGGCCTCTAAATGGAATATCACTAGAAAATCCTATCGAAACAACATCACCTATGGGGGATTAAAATTTTTCTATGTAATGGTATTGAAATCTAAAAATAGAAATGGACTCTAAAAATATCATTTCACTTTAAAATATTTACAAGCCATTTTGGAATCCCAAAATGACTTTTCACATTAGCCCAAGAATAGATTGTAACATATCATAATTTATTAATCCCTTTATATTATTTTCATCTATCCATGATCATTTTTTCAATAAATCAAACATTAAAAAATTTCCCATCTCATGAATGAAGTGTCTCAATAAAAAATTCATGGCACATATCCAATATAAATCTAGTTCATAACCATATATTAGTATTTAATGGTGTTTCTGAGAGTATTCTGACCTTAAATATAAGATAAATATTAAATTAACCATGTATTAATTAAGATAAAATCATATATCCCACTTTTTAGTACCCTTTATGATGGGAATATTCAATCATCGATACTCATTATGTCCCCAACCATTAAAATCTATTAAATATCCCTCTTCACATTTCTTAGAAATAATAATATTATCACATATTATATTCTATAAGCTTTAGCTATCAACTCCTTGATTCTCTTGCTATAAAAAAAATACCAATATCTTCTCTTCAACATAGATCCATATCACCTCAAAAAGAATCCAGGGTCTCTCCCCAATTACAATAAGAGATAATATTGAATTATTCCTTTTTTCAAAAATTTAAAATTTATTAAATATGGAAATAAATAATAAAATATATAGGTATTTTGGGAGAAATTTCACCCCACAAAAAGATTCTATAGTGTTATAAGGAATACTTTATTAATGGATTCATTAAGATGTCCAAACCTATCTATTTTTTTAAATGATACTCTAATGAAAGATTTTTTGATCCACCATTTTTTTGATAAGTTGAGACTTTATGTCTATATTCCTCAACCTATAACCCTATATATATTATTTGCGAAGTTAATTTCACTTCAATTATTACATCCAATCAAGAACGAGTATGATACAACCTACTTAATGTATTTAATATGTGACTACATCCTCTTTATTTTTTTATGGATTGTTATTTATTAGAATATTTTACTTCATATAATCACAATGTGATAAAAAGTTTCTTATTTGTCTAATAATAAATTCATCTCTATACAGTAAATAATAATCCTAATGTAGTATACTTTTGATCATAATATCTCATACCCAATATTCATCTGAGTATCTATAAATTGTAATGTATTTTTCCTTATATTTTGTCAAATTAAAATCTAGATACCATTTGAGGTAGAGTAAGATCCTTTTGCACACTATAATAAGTGAATATTTTGGATTTTGTAGGAATCATGGGAAAATTATAAACATAAATATAATTTCTAGTATATAAATTATTAAATAGAGTATGATACCAATATTCATTTGAAAATATATTTGATCCACACTTCCTCCTTTCTCATCAAAGGAAATTTTTGATCCAAGTGTTATTGGAGTTGATATATCTCTTAGTTATTCTGTTAAAATATTCATAAATAACTGAAAAGAATAATTATATTTATATAGAAAAATATCAGATGTTTTATTTTTGAATTGTGAAACCAAAAATTACTCAATATCTCTATTAATTTTCATCTTAAAAATTTTCATCATTTGGGTAGTAATTTTTCCTTTTTTTTACAAAAAAAAATTATTAAATAACAATAGTAAGTGATGGTATGTGTTTCTAGGTAGTCTAACTTGTAATAGATATTAAAATATATCATTATTTTCATTAATTAATACTCATTATAGAAATTTAAATCATTAAATGTGATGCAAGATTCATATGATTTAAACAATATGATCTCTTTTTCATCTTGAAACAATTGCATAATTTCCATCAAGGATAAACCCTTATATATGTTCAATATAGAACTATTCCAAAGGATTTAAATTTAGGAATACATACATTACATATCTTTTGAAAAAAAATTAATTCCATCATGTACATATAAAAAATAAAATTTTAATCATTTCAATCCATATGACTATATAAAAAGTATCACTAAAATCAATACCATCCATTCAAGATTATACCATGAAAAAATGGAAATATTTATTTTATGTCACTTCACCTTTATCAATGGGATTATTTCTAAGATCCCACTCTTTCATGATCACATTAATTTCTTTAGGACATAACATTAATTTCAAAGTATAATTCTTCCTAATTTTATTCATATATTATTATATTTTTGGTATCTAATACTTTTATTTTAGATCATCTTCATCACTCATTATCTTAATTTTCAAATAATGATAGCATGATTGCAATATATCAAATCCTCCATATATAAACACCCTTACTCTTGTCTCTAATAATTTTTTCTATTTTCAAATTTTTCCCTAGCCTTGTGAACTTTGTACCTTCATTCATTTTAGATATTTTTGAATTGAAATTAAAGTATTAAAAATGTTCTTGTTTGATGATAATACACCCATGTTTTCCAATGTTAACTCCATGAGATTCATCAATGTCCTCATCAATGAGAAATGATGTTGTAGAATTGTTTTTATGTTCTAAAACAATTACATTAATGTTTTTGATGATATTTATAAAATTATTTCTATAAAATGATAAATTCTTCCACTAGGGGTATATAAACTAAAAATTCATTCACCTTCACTCCAATAAAACATGACCATGTGATTAATTTTGACCATGATTTATAAACGGATTTTTAATTCACTTAATCTTCTCAAGAATATATTTTTTCCAATCCATAATGCATAAGGTATATGTATCAAATTAGGATAATGTAATAAATCATTGAGATTGTATATTACCGTGGATTTTCCTTGTATTAAAAATAATTTTGAGTTGTATTTCTCTAATAACATGGTTCCCTATATGTATATTAAACTCTTGAAATTATGTTCACCTACTACACATTTTTGGGGAATGTACATATCACTATATCCATTCCTTCCTCCATGCTTTTAAATTATGCATCAAAATAATCACTCAATTATTTTGATCTATTATAAACTAAAACCTTTTGATAACACATGTTGTCGAGATTTTAATAAATATTAAATTTCATCATTGGAAATATAAGATAGGTTTATATTGGTTTTTTATCCCTCCATGATGATTATTCCACCCTTTAACCTCCTTATGAAACATTCATCCTTGTGGAATTTCACCTATTTCATGTTGTTAGTGTGATACTAAATATTTAAGAATGTTTACATCATACCATAATTATAGAAAATGTCGTTGGACTAAATTTGTTTCTCACCAAATTTTATGCATCTGACTCCTTTAACATTGATTGATCCATCATTTCTAAAAGTAATAGCCTTTCCATCATTTAATTGGATATATTTAAAGTAATTATTATTTTTAATCATATGTAATGAATAATCACTGTCATGAATCCAAGTATTCTGAAATATTATATCTTTGTAAGAAAACACAATAAAAATTTATTTATCCTTTTTGTTTCTTATTTTTATATATTTATAATTTTCTTTTTTTTTAAACATCCCTGGTAATATAGAGACCCACTTATTGGGGGTGTATCCCGGTTAATTTCAATCTTAGAGCATTAGGTTGAATCCATCTAAATTCATGTAGTATTTTTATTGATTGAGTAAAAAGTTTTTCCATAACACATATGCATTATTATTATATATTATTAAGTTCAAAAATATTCCATCAATGTGAAATCTATTTAGGTAATAAATTTATTCCTCAAATGTGTTACATTATATTTCCTTTCAATTTAAAATTCACAAACTTTTTTATTAATTTCTCATCATTAGGAACATTATACTTAACCTTTTACTTAAATATAGGATTATCCTTAGTTTACATCTTCTTTAACACACCATTTTTTTTAGGATTATTATTATTATTATAAAAAATTACATTGGGGGTTTTATCTTTTGAAGGTGAAGTGATCATTCATATCCCTTTATTATTTCTAATTCGCCTAATTTTTGACATAATTTCGTGTCTAAGAAAAATGTTTTAGTCACCATAGGAAAATGTATATATTTTATGGTATCAATTAAATTCTATTATAATACCTTTTATCCCTCAACAACAACATTGATTGAATTTTGAAACACTCGGTGAGTTCTCTTATAGGATGTTTTCATATCTACCAATTTTTCATTAAGATAATTAACCTCATCATTCATATAAAAGATATTTTTTGTAGTATTCACACTAGTAAAAACTATTTAAAACAATTCATTTATAACATTAGTTTATCTAACATAGATTTTATTATTTATTATTCACATCGATTATTTAATACAATTTACAAGATCATTTAAAATCAAAAAAACTAAGTCATGTTGTTTTTATAGGGAGGACCTTCCACAAAATTATTTTTAGGTACCTTTTAATTCCTCTAAAAAGGATACTTATTCTTATATAGGGTAAGATAAGGGTTCAAGGGTTAGTAAATGAGGTATCATACATATATATAAATTATCATTTTATTATAGAAAAGACTAATTAACAGTTTTCATGTTTGATGGAAATGATAATCCTAAATATATAAATTTGAATCAATTTATGAGTTATGTGGGTATAAAAGATCAAGAAAACATTTATTTTTAATTAGATAAGTTTCTACTATAAAAATCTATTGTATATATGGGTGATAATTTTGTTAATCTCATTTATTTTTATTTTATTTATCATGAAGTTTTTTTAAAAATAAAGGCTATTTTTTCCTTCTCATCAAATCACTTATGATTAACATGACACTAAAGAAGTTAATAGGAGATGTTTATCATTGTTTTTAAGGAGATGGTGGAGTTTAAAATCAACATTAACTTCATATTTCATTTTTTGATAAAGAAAAAATTAAAATAAAATTATAAATATAGAGTTTCCTATACTATGATACATAGGGGATGTTTGTTAAAACTATATGTAAGGAATAATTTTTAGTAATTATAATATCAAATATTTGATGTGTGATTTATTGTAATCACCAAAATTGATCATATTAATATTTTTTGTACTAGATTAATAGGAACTGAGGATATATCATTAGGATAACCAATAAAAAATGTATACCCTCATACATTATCTTATTTAGGGTATCTATTACTCGAAGAACATGTGATGGATCAATAGATTGAAAATTGAGAACAAAGTCTTGTGTCTCCATAAAGATGACCCCACATTCCCCATAGATAGCCATTAAAAATGGGAAAGGGCATAGATAATGAAAATGTAACATATCTTATTGATGTCTCTATGGATGTAGATAATAATAATTTTAAATGATATTATACTTATTTATAAACACTTTATATTATTCAACTAACTATAAAATTTTTCAATTATTCTTGATGGTAATCGCTTTAGGAGAAGATCACATAGGGGACCCTAATTCATAAGATTAAGAAGGACATTTTTCTAATTGCATTATGAATTTCATATATATCGATCACATATGAGGACATGAGGTATGTGTGTCTATTAAATTTTTATTGGTCATTCTAGAACTTCATTGGGAGAGGATTCATATAATGTAAAAATAGAAACTTAAGAATCTAATGTTCAGGATATGGGAGAGAAGATAGAAGAGATAATTATATCATTGGTACAATCAATGTTTGATGACATTCATAGATGGTTTTAGGATGCATATCTCACTCCTCCATATTTGCGTTCATTTCCAACTTCTCAACCACCTCTTGTATATATTATTCACTAACTCCCCTCTCCAAAGTATCCCATCTATTGGGAGTTATATATTGTGGACTCGTAGATTTATATTAAAGAACATGGTATTATACATATTATTAGGGATACTTTACATCATTAACTAATGAAGGTGGGCCAACATATGGTAATGGTATGGTATATGATAGACGCATCTTCTATAGTATTGTTCCCCTCTAATGAGGTTTATATATTTGGACAAAGTGTTGGGGATTTGTTAAATATTTATCTATAATTGTCTAAAATATAATTTTTAAGTATAAATATATAACGTACATAACTGAATACCCTCTCAAACTGGAACCCTTCCATTTCTACCACATACCTGAAGGGAATTATTGATCCCCACATGTTGGAAAATTCCACCCTGTCATCAAACAAAAAACATAGGTAATTATTTCTCTCCACCTAAAGAAACACCATGATATATATATATATATATATAAAATAAATATATTGGAATATATAAATTGTAATATCTATTTTTTTCACTAAGAAATGGATACATCAAATTTTGGTAAAATGTGTTTTTATAGACCTATGCCTACTGAGTTTTTGAAGGTTTTGTTGGTTTCTGGAGATTTCTCGGAGCTCAGAACCCTAGTCAGTGGAGACTTTTGGCCTGTTTCACATTTAGAGAAAACCGTGAAAGGTAGGTTGTATAGTTAGTTTTAATCATGTGAGCTTGGATAGTGAGAAACATGATTGAACATAGTATTCCCAAACTTTGAGAAATTGTCTTCATATCCATGTGAAAAACTACACACTGATTATCATGGAATTTTACATTGTTGGAACATGGTTTTCCAAACTGTGTAGCCTAAACATGTGGGTTCCCCTTTCCTATTTCATAATTTTTGTAGTTTTCACAAAGTTTGTCTAGCCATGAATCTGAACCATGAGAAGGTTAATTTTTGGTTCAAAATAATATTTTTCCCTAAAATGAAATGTAAAACCAATTTAGGTCTACCCATTGTTTTCCAGTAGATATAATATCCCCCCATCATTTTAGAGTCTTGTTCAAGCATACCATGGATTATTTCTGGAGCATATGTCTGAAGTCTAATCGATGTGTCATCAGTCTTGTTAGATCGGCATTAATACATTCTAAATTACTTGTTAATATTTCATCATTATAATTCTTATATATGATGATAATTTGATGTAGAATAATATTCCCAATTTTTAGGGTATTCATACATTATTAATATGTCTTCTAATATAATGGAAACTAGAGAATGATACTGGATGAGGAGATTCGTACGACCCAAAGGTAGGTGGTCTATAACTCATTCATTGATTTTCATCATTTTGGAAAATGTTTTGTCCACATGCCTATTTCACCAGGAATCATCTGTTAAATTTTTAAGTCATGCTTCTAGTATTTAGAACCATGATAAAATACTAGTATCAAATATTTAAATCATTGGGGGTGGTTATGTCTTCAACTTCAACCACCTCATGTATAGGGTTTTATATAATTTGCATTTTAGAGCTTTTAGTGGCTTTGCATGTGTTTATGCCATCGTTCGGATGTGATTGATATTGAACATGGTAATTTCAATCCTTATCATGATAAATTTACATTGAATTAGTAATGTAAATCACATTTATGCTTCTCACTTGACTCATATAAGGTATGTTCTAAAATTTCATAAATCTATCTAAAATGGAAATGAAAAGTACGTTGTATATATATATGACTTGGCCTAATTGAATATAATTGAATGATTGGTTAAATGTCTGTATTACCCCTTGAAACTTATGATGGAAGTTATAAGAATGGACCCAATGAATGAAATATGATAAAAATGAATGGAAGGGTTTTAATCCCCTTGGTATTGTCACACAAATGAAAGGCATGCCTTGAACCTGTTAAACTTACTAAATGGTATGAACATCACATAGCCATGGATAGTAAATGAATTAAATTCAAGGTAAAAAAATTATTTATAGAATGTGAAATCATTACTATATGAGTGGTCAGACTCGAGATATCTCTTGGATTCCCAAGGGAACTCCTAGAACAATTGTGGGTTCCATTCCGATTTATGGATTCTGGTTTCCTTCATTCAGACCCACATTAGAACTTTCTCCTCGTCTATTAGTGGATTCCTAGTATGACATTATAGGATCCCTCCATTTCTATTATAGGATTTCTTGTATAACATACCTGGATCTTTATTGAATTCTAAAAAAAAGAGGTTCCTTGATTATATCTTTGAGCCTAGACATTGCGTATCACATCCTTCCTTGGATGTATTCCTTGGAATCAGTTTGATCATGCCATTATGTAATGTATTGGGTGATAATCCTTATATTAAACTATTAACCTTTATCCAGGCTCTAGTTACTACTGATTTGGTGACCCATGATGTCTCGGTTTCCCTGGATACTACCTGGGAACATTTCATTATTATTTCAACAAGGTTTCCTTGTTATATCATAGAACCTTTACTATTACTTTCATGAGGTTTTGTCATTACTAGATATACCTCATGTGAAAAAATTATTTAAAATGGAACATAATTAATTAATGAACTAGTTATATGTCCATACACTAGATGAGGGTTGAAGCATGTAGTTTTTTATTTACATTATTATAATACTTTAAATTTATATATGTATTATTTCACATTGTTACATTTTATATTACATACAATGGACATTAAAGACACCATTGGTGGCCAGCTAGTGATATTTATATCACACCCTATTCAGACACAATTTGTACCAGGGTAATAATATATGTATGAAGGTGTTGAAAAAGGGAATCATATCACTTTGGGCACTTGATTACTTACAGCTTTAGGATGGATCTAGTAGCAGATGATCGAGTTAGAGCGCTGGATTATGGGGATAGTTTTTGGCTTTATTTTTTTACTTCTTTATATAATTCTTGGGAGATTGTTTGTATCCATGTTTTCAATATTTATAGATATATGACATGTAATCATCATTTTATTATTATATTATTTGTTGTTTAGTTGTTTATTACTTTTTTCTAGTTCTATTATTCCATATGTTTATTAATTTCTTTTGTTATTTACCTATGTTTCTTAATGATATGTTTTTATACACTCTAGTAATGAGGGAATAGTCTTCCCGTGGACATTATCTAGTCCCTCACTTCTAGTTGGAATCCTCTTGAATTCAGGTAAATGCACTAAGGGAATGTGTCCAACCGAGATTGGGGAACTTCTAAGTGGAATATGAGTATGTGATGTCATAATGTGGTGTCAGAGTGGTTCCTTTCTTGACATTCTATTTGGATACAATATCCATGAGATTATAAATTAATGTAACTTTAATATAAGTTGTTATTGGGTGTCATAAACTCATGTTAAAGGTAAATTCTGAGTTTCCTGAATTATAATTGGTGTTACGATCTCTCATATTACATTTGATATCATTTAATCTCTAAGTGTCTCACATGCTATTTAGTGTTGTTAAATGTTATTCTGATTGACAGTGATATGAGGGAAAATACCAATATTATATGCATCATTATAGACACCTAAAATTTTCATGTTATGAATATTGACATGCCATAGAGTTTCATTCGTTTCTTTTCATTTCTTGATATGCATGTGATTTTTGACTTATGTTGTGGTAGTTATAGTATTCATGTGATTTTACTTGGTTTTGATTGAGTGATATTTAGTTTCAATTCAGGAGGTGTTATGTTCCCTTGTGGGTTGGGATTGGAAATCGACAAAGTCGAGCCATCCGATTAAAATCAAATGGGTTTTGTTTTTAGTGATATGGTTTATGGGCCTTGGTTCATTGCGAATGGAGCCCCATTCTATAAAATCCTTGGTATATAGAAATAAGAAATTGAAAATTCATAGTGAAACCTGAATTTTAAAATGTAATGGTCACACATCCTCATCTGTGTAGTGGTATCCAAAGTAAGTGTGTTGCTATCTTCATGGTGTTTAACCAGTGTAGATGACTAGGGAAGGTGAAACCTCAGTGGGATAGAGACCCTTAGGAGTGGTGGGCTTCCAGCCGTTTTTGGTATCTCAAAATATTCTCTTGGACCGTTCCATTAGATTCAAGTGGAATATGTTACACATTAGATCCACCTTCAATGGTAGGTTATTTTAAAGTACATTAGTCATGTATTTGGAGTAGCACTAGTAGGACTAGCAGATTAGGAGTTTATGGATGTGGTAGCCATACTTCTAATCACTATAAAATCTAGTGGTATAGTTTAGATCATGGTAGTTTATCTATTGCACAGGGCCATAGATTAGGTCAGTTTCATGATTTACCACTGATACCTCAAAATTTTTCTATAGGGAAAACAACATTACGATGTCATATTTCAGTAGCCTCCACTATAGTATCTTCTTTATTAGATATAGGTTCTTACACTCTTTCATCTCTTTATCTATCATCAAATGTCTTGGTCTAGAAATACAGTCCTAATGTGGTGTAATGACCATGGATACACCATTTAAACTATGGTAAGAGGGAATACACCAATGTAGGGACTATCCCTTGAGGTAGTTAGTTACCCTTTTTTATGGGGAAACATTGTTCTTGAGATTATGTGCTTCGATTTCATTCTCATGTTGGATTGGTTATTTTTGTATAACACTATTATGGACTGCTATCTCTACATGGTATCATTTTCATCACCTGAGGGAATTAGATATCTATATAAGGGTGATTGGGATTTATAGTCTAGTAGAGCCGGTCATATCATTATGGACAAAGTGGAGTGACCACCTAGATTTACAATCTCTATATGGAGGATCAGGGTGTACATAAGGATGAATTCCATCTAGTTGTAGATAATTTCATAGAATTATTTCCTGTAAACTTATCTATATTTTCACTAGATAGAGAGGTAGATTTTATGATTTATATTATTCTAGGATATACTCCAGTGTCCATTCCTCCATATAGAATAGCACTTATAGAGCTCCAAGAGCTCAAGTGGAAGTTAGAGTACTTTGTTTACAATGTTTTTATATGGACTAACACATACTCTTGGTGTTAGCCCGTGATTTTCATCAACACATAATATGGGAACCTTCTTATATGCATGTATTATAAATGATTGAACTAGATTATAGTCAAGATTCAGTATCCACTACCTTGAATAGATGATATATTTGGAAATCTCTATGGATATAGGGAGTTTTCAATGATCAACCTGAGATCAGGCTATCAAAAAGTGCAAGTCAGGCCATCATAAATACCTTATACAACATTTCATAGTAGGTATGGTCTTTATGAGTAACTCGTTATGTTGTTTTTTCTCAAAAATGTGCCCATTATTTTTATGGATTTGATTAATAGGTTTTCCTATACCTACCAGGATTCATTTTTCATGGTATTTGTGGATAACATCATGGTGTATTATCAAACTCATAGAGACAATTCTATGTACCTTGAGATCATTATGAGTACACTAATATAGAATCATATTAATGAATTATGTCTAAGTTCCACTTATATATTATAAATTTTCACTTATTGGGTCATATTACCTTAGATTCATGTGTTTCTATTGATCCATAGAAGGCGAGTGTCGTGTTTTTCTCATAGCATCACAGGAACATGTTTGATATAAAGGGTTTCTTGAGTCCAGATAGTTAATAAAATCATTTTATACAAGACTACTCATGACTTTCTTCACCTCTTTCTAGTCATATGAATATGTGTGTCATGTTCATGTGGTCAGAAGCTTGTGATAAATATTTTTAAGAGTTGAATGGGATGTTTGTATCGGCATTAATACTGATTTGGCTCGAGCCTAAAAAGACTATAATAAATTTTTTATGAATCCAGAATTTTCCTATTATCAGTGATGATGCAGGATGATTTATTCATTATAAATGTATCTCAGTAGTTGAGGACTCATTTGAAACATTTCTTGATGCATGACCATGAGCTAATAGTATTTTTTCATGCATTATGTTGCTGGAGACATTATTTATTGGGTGATCATGTTATGGTGTATAATAACCACATGATACTAAAATATATCATTACATATTGTTAATTGAATCTAAGATAGTGGAAATGAGTAAGGTATCTTTATTCCTTTGATTTTGAGTTTGCCTATATGCCAGGAAAGGTAAATGTAGTTGTGGATTTGTTGAGTAGGAAAAATATGGAACAGGATGTATTGGAGGACAATGATGAATGAAAATTAAGATCCCTATTTTCTGAGATGTATCTAGGGTTTCATGATAGTCACAAATAGTTACATATATTAGGCTTGATAGTTACCTCTTCCCTACTAGATAAGGTGAATAACATGAAATTTTTCAATCCAGTGGGCCTGGTTCTCTATGAGAATATTTCAAGAGTTGACCAACCTCTAGATTGTTCTATTGATAATGATGATATCCTATGAATTCATGGTTATGTCTAGGTTTCTACATATATGACATAGGAGTTGATTCTAAAGTCCCACACATCTCAGTGTACATTTCATCCCTAAATCTAAAAAATGTATCGAGATATCCAATGATAGTATTGGTGTATTGGGATAAAATTTTAGAAAGTAGGCTTTATCACTAGGGGTTCCACCTGTCATGAGGTGAAAGAAAAGTAAAAAAGACCTATAGGATTGTTACAACTACCTCCAATCCTAAAATGGAAATGGGAAATGTTGACATGGACATCATAGTTGGTTTATCGAGGTCTACTAGAAGGAGAAACATTGTAAGGGTAGTTATTGACCAACTAACAAAAGTATCAAACTTCATTCCTTTCTAGAAGACTATCTAAATATATGATCTATGAAGAATATATGTCTGTAAGATTATACAATTACACTAGGTCCCTCATACAAGCATTTATGATAGGGATTCTCATTTCATTTCATGGTTCTAATAGGGGTTACCGAAGGATATTGGTATTTAGGTGCTTCTGAGAACATCCTTTCACCCTAAGACCAATCAATAATCATAATAGAAGATATCAGTGTTATAATAAATTATCTGGGCATGTGTCATTGATTTTATAGGTTCTTGTGAGAATCATATTCTTCTCCTAGATTTAACCTATTATATCAGCTTTTAGGAAAAAATTTAGATGTATCTTTTGAGTCCTTATATGGTATTCCTTATCATTCACACCTGTGTTGGATAGATGTAAGAGTGCAAACCCGACTAGGTCCTCATATTGCAGATGAAACTTCAAAGTAGGTTCATATGATTAGAAATTATATGTATATTGTAGAGTCTAGATAGAAATATTTTGTTGAGCACCATCGAAGACCTCTATAGTTCAAGGTTAGGGATCATTTTTTCCTATGGGTATAGCCCAAGTTAGGTAATAAGTAGAAATAGAGGCAAGGAAAGTTTTTAACTCATCATGTAGGGTTTCTTGAGATCTTGGAGAGAGTCGGGCTGGTATCTTGTTGGTTTTTAATACCCTATATGTATTTTTTCATGCATTACATCATCCATGTTTAATAACATCCCATGTATTATGCTAACCCACATCAAACTTTTGATCCTAAGGAATTTGATCATGATGTTGATTATTCCACTGAGAAGTATCCTATACAAATCATTAACCAGATCACAAAGTCTCTCTAAGTCATGTCTTTTCCTATAATATAGGTGTTGTGGTTACAAAACCATTTACATGACGAGACTTTGGAGTGGGAGCCTGACATACATTCTTAGTGGGAAGAGTTGTTTTCAAAAAAAAAATTTATCTCCCTTGGAAGTTGAACCTAGGGACAATTTCATTTACGGTGTAATACTGTAAGAAACTAGTTTTTCAATCAGGTATGAATCCTTTAAATTTTGGTCTAATTTTATTCTATGTACCTAATTTGATGCTTGGTCAGTTAGTTAAGGTTTAAGGGGTGTCCATAGCTTGTTCATATATCAGAACCTCAACTGGTGGAGGTTTTTGTCCTATTGCATAGTTAGAGTAAACTAGGTGAGGTAGGACACACTGTTATTTTTAACCATGAGAGGTTGGATAGTGAGCACTGGGGGGATCACCGTTTGACCAAATGATATGAAATGGGCCGCACACCCATGTGAAAAAATGAAGAGTGATTTTAGATGAATTTCACATGGTTAGAGAATGGTTTCCCTAACTTTATAGACTAACCATTCATGTTACCCTATTATATAGTAGGTTGTTCACTATTTTTGCACAATTTGGCTAACCTTGCTACCAACCCGTACGAAGGGAAATTTTTTGGTGAAAAGTTGAAGTTTCACATAAATTTAATATTAAACCTATTTCATTCTCCCATTGTTCATCCAGTGGAAATAACACCCTTATATTTACATTTTGAGTCCTTTTTTAGGATTATTCAATGAATTGAGCACAAATATTTGTCATTATTCTGATAGAATCACCACCTATCTCATTGTAACTTTATCAGTACGTTCCCAATTCAATTTTCATCTTTTGTTGTTGTTATTTATATATAAGATTTTATTTACATGTTGCCTCATATTCTATATTTTCATGGAATTGATCATTTATTCACATCTCTTCCAATCTATTCCAAACTATAGGATGATACTGGATAAGGAGAGTCATTCGAACTGATGTTAGGTGGAATATAACTCTTCCATTAATTTTCATCATTTTGGAAAATATCATATGTGCACATCGATTTAATCGAGAAACATCTGTTAAATTGATATTTCATGCTTGTAGTCGTTATAATCAAGTTCAATGACCTATATAATATATAAAAATATTTTTTGGTGATTACATCAACATCTTCAACCACCCAATGTAGGAAGTTTTCAAAAAAAATCATTTTTGATCATTTAGTGGTTTGATGTGTGTCTACACCACAATTCAGATGGTTTTGTGATTGACTACTATAATGGTAAGCCTTATCATGTTAAATGACCATTGAATTTATAATTTCTATAAATCTTATTCTTATCACTTGACACATCTATGGTAAGTTCCGTAATTTTATAATTAAATCTAAAATGAAAATTGAAAGTATATAGTATATATATAACTTATCCTAATTTGATATAATTGAATTCATGGTTGCATGTTTGTAGTTACCCTTTCTACTTATGATGGAATGTAGAGGGATGAACCTAATGATGTCAATATTACATAAATGAATGGAATTTTTACATGGCCCTTGGTCTTCTCACACTAATGAAAGGAAAGGCCTAAACTTCTTGAACTTATTAAATGGTATGGAAATCACATAGAGTAAATTAATAATAAAATAAAATATAAGGTGCACAATTATATATGGAACTTAACATAAAAACTATAGGAGTAGTCAGACATGATGTAGATTTTTAATTTAGAGGGAATTTTTAGAGCACCCGTGGACGCTAATCCGATTCATGGATTCTGATTTCCTTAGTTGATACCCACCTTGGAACCCAATCCTCATATCTCATTGGATGCCTAGTATAGTTCTATAGGATCCCTCCATTACTATTACAGGATTCCTTGGATTCACTCCTTGGATCTATCATTTCTTTTACACACACAAGGTTCCTTGTTATATCCTTGGGTCTACCCATTTATTTTCTCATTTTACCTCAGATGTATTGCTTATACTCAGTTAGATCATGATATTATGGAATGCATTGGATGATCCTCCTTGGATTAAACTCTTACCCCTTAGGTAAGATATAGTTAATACTGAGTTGGTGATCCTTGAGGTATAGGTTTCCTTGTTCACTACCTTCAAACCTCTCATTATTATTCACATCAAGATTGCCTTATTACATCTTGGAAACTTTACTATTATTATCATGAGGTGATGTTAGTGATGTATATTCCTCACATGACTATATTATATAAACTAGAACTTAATTAATTAATGAACTGGTTACATGTATAGACATCATCATAGGGCTAAAGAAGGTACTTGTTTATTTATATTAATTTAGTACTTTAAATTTATATGTGTATGTTTTCACACTATTACAGTTTATATTATATGGACATGATGTTATATACACTATTGGTGGTGGCCTACTTATATTTTTCTCACAACCTAGCAGGGTTCCATTGGTACCTAATAATAGTACATGTATGCGGGTATTGATAAAGGGAAGTGTATCTCTTTAGGAACTTGAACTATTCCTGATTTAGGATAGAGTTAGTAGCAGATGGCTGAGATGGAGCTCGGGGTGTTGGGGATTGTTTTCTCTTCTTTTAACTAATTTTTTATATCATGATTGTGTGCTGATCTATATCCATATTTTCCAGATTTATAGATACATGACATATCATCATCATCATCTTTTTTATTATATTATTCGTTGTTCAGTAGTTTATTTGTTTTATTTTCTTCAACTCTACCATTTTTTATTACATTCTTATACTATTTAACTGTGTTTCTTATTGATTCATTGGGATACACTCTGTAAATGCGGGAATAGTATCCCCATAGACACACCCTAGACCATCACTACTAGTTGGAATCCTCTAGAGTTCATGGATATGTTCTTAAGACAATGTGGAAAACCGGGATTAGGGTACTTATAAGTGGCATCCAGGTATAGTACGTCACCTTAATATAGGAAATGAATGATAAGAAAAAAGTAAATACAACTAAAAAAGATATCAAATAATCCCCAAGAAAAAAATACAACTAAAAATGATTACAAAACCAAAAAAATACTCCAACATCTCCATGTAACAACATGGGAAACATCCCTCTATCTCATCACCAACTACCCAAAACCTGAAAAATAGAAAACCTCACCGCCTCACTGTAGTTCCATTACTTTCCCTACATCGAAATTCATAAATAGGTCTCTGAACCATTAAAGGTATTTTTAGGGTGTGATATAATAGTCTCAGTTGGTTCCAACCCATGTCTTCCATATCAGGTCTCTGAATAATAATCCATGCATTCTCATATTTAGAGAAAATTAGGCATGATAAAATTATAATATTTTTCATATCAAAAGAATGAAAAAATAATTTAGTTTACCCTTTTTAACATTTTCAAAAAATGAAGATAAATAAATTTCAAAAAAATATTAACCATATATCGTAGCATATATATCATTTCAAAATAAAGCATGAATCCAAATCATATCAAATCTGTGGCAGTACAACAAAACATTACAAGCCAAAATAATAATCCTAGGTAACATAATTCTAGGGATCACATTAGGTCAAGATATATAAGACACTCATACCTAACATATATAATCATATATGCATCATAAAATTAGACATATACATAAAAAATATAGATTAGAGGAACACCCCTGCAAGTGAAACCAACAATAGGTCTAACAAATTCCTAGAACAATAGTCCTATGGAGCATATGAAGGCCCCATGGAAAACCCCCCTATAGTGGACAATACCTATTATTATACCTTTCACATAAGTACCTAAGGATTCCTATGTGATCTATTTTCGGAACCATTTTATCATTTCATTCATTGAAAACCATTTCTCAATGTATTGGAAAACCCTTTTCATTTACCAAAAACAATATGAAAACTATATTTTATAAAACCCCAATTCCAAACACATACAAAAAATTAGTCATATCATGCACTTAAATTTAAAAAAAAAATATCAAAATAGGATAAATTTAGTTCACCAACATAGTCTAGAGATGAAATAACCTACATCAAACATGGGTTCCCACACACCCAAAAAGGGATTGACCAAGAAGGAGAACATAACCATGACAACAGAGGATGTAAAATCAATCCTCACATATATGAATTGATCCAATTCTCAAAAAAGGGTTGGATTAGAGGATTTATTATAAAAAATTGAAGAACACACACATTTTACACCAAAACCAATAATGAAACAGACCCCACGATAGGATCTCACACCATATAAAGAAGAGACACAAAGGAAACACCACCACAGATCCACATAACCAGTAGCATAACACAACTGAACTACCTCTATTAAAGTAAATGAAGGATTCAAAAGGATTACTCACCTTGAGATATTCAAACTAAGAAAAATTGTTATAAATCATTGAATGAACTAATCCAAAAAAAATGGTTTCTCCCCAAAGCACTAGAAAAGATCTCTATGTTGAGAGATGAGAAATATATGGAAAAATATATCAATATATTATAGGAGTATCTCCCAAAAATTAATATTAATTACACTTAAACATATTTAATCCATTTAAAAACAATTTTATAATTGGGGGTCACAAACATCCAAAAACTTGCTTCTTTTTTAATAAAAACCAATATTTTATAATTACATGGTGTGTAACCCTTACATGACATGTATTCATTAAAACTATGTACTCAGATCACAAACTGATCCTTGAAAACATTACATGTAATTTACTCTTATTACATGTAGTTTTCATATCCTTTATATAGTTAAAACTATAGATTCTTACATGAAAACTCAAACCACCTCAAAAATCCTCTAAACTCGGGGAGAACACCAAAATTACATTAACATATTTATACTTAGAATCCATTAATTAAATCAAACATATATCCATATACTTTAGGTAATTTTTTTAGAAAATGTTCCTCATCCTCTAAAGTCCAAACACACACCTAATCAAAGAGGAAAACAAGTAAAAAGAATGTAAAATTCCTAAAAGCGAGTAATGTGATGTTACACACTCCTATCTAGAAGGATTTATTTATCTTGGAATTCATGTAGAATACTGAATTGTGGTAAAATGGTTAGTTAATTTATCCTTTATCAATGAATATCACTCATATGTCTAATTAGAATTTAATCGTCACTATCATAACACTTTAACCAATGGAATTGACTTCCCACACAAGACTTTTACTCAAGAGTCAACAATATCAACTACCTTATAAAAAATGATTTAACTCAATATAATACCAACTCAAAACATGATAGTGATAATCATGATATTTCTTGAGCTATGATATGTGAAAAGCATCATAAATCTTTGCCAATTGAGTGGGAAATTCAAACTATCAAGCATCTTTCTATAGACGCTCAATGACATCAAACAACCTAACATATCTTAGTGTAGCTTTCAATATTTTTCAAGTCGATGTTGACCCAAATGAATATAGATAGTCAAAAATACCTAGTCACATTTTGAAAATTCCGAAGGATAATTCCAATGATTTGAAAAATATTTCTCATCACTCTGAGTTGTAACTAGATGTTGACATCTATCCTGAATTCTCACAAATGGATCCTGAACCAAAATGGTCCCACCAATGAAGCTTCACCCACCTATTCCCAACAAATAGTTCATCTAAAAGGGATACCATAAAAATCCTTGAAAAGAGCCATTATTATTGAAGACATATAACAGTTGTTATAAGAAAACTCAACCAATCATAGATGGCCGTTATAAGATCCATCAACATCAAAGACATAGGCACAAATCATATCCTCTAGAATCTGAATAGAACGATCTATTTGAATATATACCTATGGAATATGAGTTTAAATTAATCTTCCCTGAGTACCCATCACCTCCAAGAGACTCATTGAAATCCTTTAATTAAAACTACAACTATTTTTTTAAACAATAGTTTTAGGAACACCATGTAACCTCACAATTTTATTCCCATATAGCATACTGAGTTCTTCAACATTATTGGTGTCTTTGATAAAAATAAAATTAAATAACTCTTTTAAATGACCAATCACATCCTAGATAGTATTATTTTCATGTGGATTCTTTGGAAATACAACAACAAAAAATCCATGGATACCTCATAACATTCTAAAATAGGCATCAGAAATGGGATGGAGAAAACCATAAGGTTTAATATGCTCTATCTTAATATATTTGTTGGTGAAACAATGAAAACATAATCATAAATTTCCCATTTCATACCCATCAAACAGAATCACCGTCTCATTTCATAATGCATCTTCATAGTCCTAGAATGAATGAAACAAAAATTACTTTTAAAATAAAACATACCTGAGCTCCAGACTAATTTTGGGATGGAAAAATGATCCCCAAAACTGAGAATAGGATATAAATAGGGACACAAATAAGAAATGATCTCCCTTCTATATAGGGTTTCTTATATTCCATTGAACTTGAAAACCTTCAATTGAATCAATAGAATAGACTCAATTAGAGATGATTATAAAATAAAATTGGTAAAAAACATTCTGGAAACATCCCATTGATAACATATACGCTAATAAAAATAAATCCCCATATGGTTCCACTCATCCTACGATTCTAAAATTGATTTTGGTGGAACTTTTCTACTAATAGCGTCTATGAAAACATTTCACATCCCCAGGATGTATGAGATATTGAAGTCAATCATCTTAAAGTATTCCACTCACCACCTCTATCTAAGATTCATTTCCTTTTAAAAAAATATATATCGTAAACTCTATTAGTCTAAAAATATTATGAATGTCTCCCCAAAAATATAATACTTTAAACACTTAAGTGAATTCAAAACCATAAAAATTTATAAATCAAAAGTGGGGTAATTATTCTCCTAGTATCTAAGATAACAAGACCCATAATCCATAATATGATTATTATTCATTAGTACACAACCCACGAGAGAGCCACAAGAATCATATAGAACCGCATCCCCTTATCATGATTAGATATGATCAGAATAGGTGTTGATCTTGAAAGTCATTTTAGTTCATCAAAACAGTACATCCACATTTCATTCCATGATAATTTCACCTTTCATTGTAAGAGTAGTCAAAGGTGATGAAAAAATAGATAAATCATTGATGAACTATCTATATTATTCAGAAAGATGAAGGATTCTTCAAATCTCAAGGAAATTTTGTGTTTATTCACATGATAAAACAACATTTACCTTCTTAGGATCAACTGACAATACTTTCTCAAAAATCATTTTCCCTAATAAATTCACTTCATTAATAAAAAAAATATAACTTTTAATTCTTTCCATAAAAATGGTAACTCCTTAAAATTTCCAAAAACAAACTCAAATGGTGCTCATTATCATAATCAGATCTTGAATAAACCAACATATCATCGGTGAAGAATACCACAAAAGTCTCTAGGTACTGATGGAATATCTGATTCATAAAATACATAAAAACTACAGAAGCATTATTCAAACCAAAAGGAATCCCTATATATTTGTATTCTCCAAACATTCTCTATAAATCTGTGTTAGGAATATCAGACTCTCATACTCTAAGTTGATGATAACCCGATAGAATATTAATATTTGAAAAAAAAAATCGACATTGATTGATCAAAAAAATCATCCACACGAGGTAAAGGATAGTTGTTTTTAACTGTTACCCAGTTCAACTTCTAATAATTCACATACAGTTAGAGTGAACCATCATCCTTCCTATACATGAGTATCATGACTACCCAAAGAAAAAAACTAGGGAGAACAAAAACCTTCACAGTTAGATCATCCAAATAACCCATGATATTTTTTAGTTCTACTAGATCTCTAGAAAAAAGAAGATATCAAAAAAGGATGTTTATATAGAATCTTTTCAATCATAAACTCTAGATCCCTTTATATAATAATCCCAGATAAATAATCTAGGGAAATGTTAGTAAAATCCTGAAAAATAGTGGGAAGATCAAAAATAGAAGATATTAAACTGGGAACAACTACTACATCTGAAAAAAAACTCCTGAGCTATGGGAAGGAAGGACCTTAATGACCAGACCTTGGATCCCACTCTCTATAAAACACCTGTGAGCTCCCATCATCTATAAGAAACGATACACACCCATTATGAAAATCATCCTCACCATTCACACATTTTGGTAAATTTATCTAGAAAACCCCCCTTCAACATTCCCTCTACCAAAAACATTATCCAAGTTATAAAGGTTCTATTCTTCCCAAAATACAAACCCTATAGTCTATTAAAGGAGAACTAAAGGAGTAATTTCAAATTAGTGGTTATCACTTTAACCTATCATATTCATTTTAGTTCTTATTTAACCTATTATTAATATTTGATACTTATCATAAATTAAAATATTCAGTAAAATAAATATAAAAAACTTTTATAATTATTATTAAACCACCTTTATCCACAATATTTTCTATTAAATTAGATGTGAAAGTACAGAACGTGCGTACATATTGAATACCACCTCTATATAGTAGTAAAATTATTTTTCCATCAAAATATTTTATGGATGGGTACCCTGATAGGATTATTTTTTTTATATTTCCTTTATAACATAACTAAAAATTTTGAATTATAATATCATATCAACCTTATTACCTTTTCATTCATTAAAAAATTATATAATCACTCATGTGTATGTGTAGACTACAACCTCCACAAAGCAATCTTATTAGTTCTTAATTTATGAATTATATGGATGGTAAAAAAGATCGATTTGATAAATTTATTTTATATATATTATATTATCATAATAATATAATGTTGAATTATTATATAACTTTTTTCTATACTTTAAAATGTAAAAACTACATTCATACAGACCTACAACCTACCATCTTCCTAAACTGTGTAATTATTTTTTCTATACATAACTTTTATGGATTATTATATATATAAGTTTATATTTATATATAATGAATACATATTTTATTTATATAATTATTAACATTCTATTGTTTTTTGAACCATGATAAAATTATAGGGTCTAAAACTACCAAACTAAAACATACGTTAAAAATGAAGCAGTTATCACCTAAAACAATGATTATAAAAAAGAATTGTTTATAAATTGGTGATAAAATGTTATAAGTAAATAATATATGGTATTATATATATTATTATGGTTCTGGTATTGATATATAATAAATCTATATTTATTATATAGGAGGTTCAAACACATGTCAAGGAAGTCAAGCCTCATGTAACGGTTTATTTCAAAATATCATTATTATATGGGAATTTTTATGTTTAATCATATGATGGGAGAATTATTTGGTCTTCATAAGATAAAAATATATATGTTATTATCATTTGGTTATTTCTTCATGTTTTACATTCATTTTCTTCTCATTGTGTACTCCAGATACTAATATATTGTTTTTTCTTAAAATCAAATTTGTTTTTCTACTCGGTCCAGAATATTTTTAATCTATATTTTTTTTATATGTTTTAATTTTTTTTACTATCAAATAATTATTTATTAATGAAATTTTTAACTATTTTCTAATTTTTTAAATGATTTATAAAAATAAATATTCTTGTTATTTTTACAATGAGGTACTCATGAGTTTTATCATAAATATGAAAGGATATGTTGTTTTATTGTACATGTCATGAGGGGAATTTACCACCACCATGGAGACCGAGTGATTTTAATATAAATTTATAGTTATAAATGTTTACCTTCATTAGAAATGTTTTCCCTGATATTTGAGAAATTATTATATTTTAAATGAGTGATTTTAATGTGAAAACGATATTTTCTTCAAGAAATTTTTGAGCTATATTTTTAATTTAGTTTTGTCTATGTCAAAATAATTTGATGAATATTATGATTTAATGGGGATATACTATAATTATAACATCAATAATATTTTTATAGAAGGTTTATGGTCATTTTTACTAGGTAAAGTATTGACATTTCTTATGAAATTTCTTCCAATATGGATATTCATTCATATTTAATGAATGTTTATTATGTTTTATTATTTATTAATATAATGAATTGATTGGAATTATTATGTAAATAGTGGTAAAAAATTACATAGACCATCTATGAATTGGTGGGTCTCTTGAGACAATTGTTTTTGGATATTTGGAAAAGGTATTATAGATTTATAAAGATGGCTTGGGATGGGGCCTCGAAAGTATGATCAAGAAGTGAGAAATTCTGTATTACATTATTACAAAATCAGTTATTGATCTCCATGTGATTATTTGACAATTTATTATATCCATAGATAAGTTTCAAGCTCATGTGATCATTTATATTCCATAATTTGATCATCGTTTATTACATCCATGTAATTCATACTTTATTTATTCCATGGAAGCTTACAATGTGTTTATACCCTTATTGAGAATTTATGAACACCCCATTTATATATTTAAATTCCCCATTATACTAGGAAGTGTATAATGATTTATATGATAATTATTATCTCAAAGAAAATACTATGGTATATTTTATGTTTTATGTAGGTATCATGTTTTCCCTGAATACTAAACTATTCAGTACATTAATATGTGATCACTTGTATATATTTACAATGTAATAATGTAACCTATAGCTCTTGATTTCTGGGGTCAGGTTATTTACAAGAATTTATCCTATATTCCAACTCTATTACTTTACCTTTATAATCATCACTATTTAGGGTACATGAACCTCTTTTATCATGGGCTATAAAATTAACTTCATCTTATGAATGTATACATTAAAATGAATCATATTTCTTATTTTTGGACATAAAACTACTTATATTTTTAATTTAATACTTTTCCTTTCTTTTACCCCATTAATTTATTTAGTTTTATAATTTTCATTATTTGTTTCAGATTCTACTTATTTATTCGTTAATCAGTTATTTTTAGAATTTAAAACCTCATTATAGTTAATATACAAAGGTGTCTTTCCACTCATTACTATTCATATCCCCCTTTTTTAAAAATATTTTATAAAATAGAAATAACACTACTAAAATATTTATCATCTCCCTCATCATCAAAATCACTCAATTATATAACATTTTCATCTTTTTCTCTACCTTTTTACACAATCTAAAAGGCTATCTCATATTTTGTTTCCTTATTGAAATTTAGATCCATTATTATATCATAAGAAATGGGATTATTATTTAAATCATCTAATGAATAGTCATATCTATCTTATAATGATGAAAATTTTGAATCAACCCCATCTATAAATTTTCTCATCATTTTTTTATAATGGTAGAATCATCCAAACTCTCCCCAAAGTACAAATATTTTTCAAAATCTATATAACTTGTATAAAATAGTCATAAATGTTCTCATCATAATAAATTTTAATATTTTTAAACATAACACCTCAAAATTATTGTTTCGATTTTATAAATTTTATGTTTCCTAAAGAAATACTTTTTTATTTTTCCAAATATCATTAGCAATTTGAAGTCCTGTAATTTCTTTATAGAATTTCTCTGAAAGGTTCATCATGATGTTTTTTTATCATTTCCATAATTATTATTATTTATTTTATCTATGAAATATATAGTATAACCTTCTTAAATGGGTGTAAATACAACTATTTTATATTTATAACCACTAAGAAAAGGATAAAAGATATAGTAGTATCTTACTCTTCTAGGTGTGATAGTTCATGCCATCAAAGAGTAGTATTTCCCCAACTATTAAAATTTATTTATATCTCCATAATTTGAAATATATAGGATCAATTATATGGAAACTATATTATAAATGATACAACCTATACAACCTATGGGTGGTAGAGTCACTAAGAGTGGTTTGAATCACTGATCCATTTGTTGTATGATTTCTTTTCATTCAACCTCTTAGACAAGTTAAATACATAGTTATCACATTATTTAATTAACTCATCCCAACCAAAAATACAAAAGGAAATAAATAAATCATTCCAAAAAAGTATAAATAAGGTTCTTACCTTAAATATTACTTTTTCTCATGAATGGTTACTCATTCCAATCATGGATTCTATGTTATAAGGGTAAGTGGATACACCATTGATTTTCCTTGTCCAATCTGTATATTGCCCCACTATTATCATACTCTATAGTCCTAATGGAAAATACTATATCCCACTATTCACTATAAATATATGATCTAAAATAGGAATTATCTCCCTCTATATTTGGTTTCTTCTTCACTTATTGATTTTGAAATCCCTCCATAAATACACTAGATAAACTATTATGATCATTCACACAAGCTTCAAGAACATCAATAGATAATAATAAAAATGATATCATTTGTTCTTGAACACTCACTATATATCATCAATAAGCTGAGTCTCTAAACTCCTTGAAAACATAGGCATATAGGCTTCCTTCGTGAATGGATCCTAGAATCAATCTCTTCTTTCTCTTCTTGTAACTGCAACTTTTTTTGTTCTTATCTTCTCAATTTCTTCATAGAATTTTTTGTTCATAACATATGAATTTATATTTAATGTGTAATATCAAAAATATTTTATTATATAATGGAATTATTAAAACATCATGATATATGGAAGAAAAATTATCATATTTTCATATCAGTAAAAATAAAAGATGATTTTATTCTCTCATTCAAAATTATTTGAATATAGACTGTAATTATTATATAGATCCAATAACATTTGATATTTTTTTAAATCACTACTATATTGACTTCATTTAATTTTAATTTTAATTTAACCTAATTTTGTATGGCCTAGTGACAGGAAACCTCAGTATTGATAGTGGAACTAATATTATCACAACATCATGAAACATATTAGATCACAACCCATCTTAATGATCAGGATGATGGAATCCATGATGAATAGTTGAGCAAAATTTAATGACTTAATATTTATCTAAATATTTATTATGATATTTCTTATAATTCATATGGTTTCCTTGCATTAATAACCTCAAAATTTGAAAAGTATATACTCTTATAATGTTGGTACTTCCCTCATGAAGTTTGTAATACTATTTTAAATTTCATTATTATATTTCAGATGTATCAGTTTACTCATCCTATAATAAAATAGCCCAGGTCATTAATCCAACAAACACCCAAACTAGTCCACCATTGATACAATGTACACTATTGATCCCCAAGGGTCGGTGAATAGTTCACGAGAATCATAATACCACACTTGGGAATGGTTTCACATAATAATTAGAGTAAATAATATATAGAGAATATAAAAAATAGTGTATGCCCTATATGTACATCATACATGCATGTCTAAACAAAAAGGTAAGAAATAATAGATAAACAATAGAATATAAAATCAGTAAATAACATGAGAACAAAAAAAAACTCACTCACCCTCTTGTCTCACTCTAATATAGAGAGTTCTTCCATTTCCTATCCTTAGCCACGAAAATATAACTACGTTTTCAACTATAGAAAGTAATAAAATCCAAATTACATAATGTAAATAATTTAAAATGATAGTTTCTAAGAATTATATAAAATTAAATATAATTTTACCCAAAATAAATAATAACACATCCCAAATCAAAAAATTATCGACAATACATAGATAAATCAATGCTCAAAGACTATCCTGAATGAGAACCAGGAATCTAAAAATGATAAAAAATAGGTCTGAGGACATAATTACTCATTATTACACCATAAACCACAAAATCTATAGAAATACATTTATATAATAGTTTATAAAATTCTAGTTTAAAAATAATGTATAAATTTTTTTTTAGGATTTTAATAAAAAAAGATCAAATTGGCGCACGAACCTTTTAAAAAACATCCATTTTATAAAAAATAAATAGGAATAGTAATTTTTTTAAATATTTACACTGAGGAAAAAAAGATTAAATAAATTCCAACATTTTAAAAAATCTCATCAAAATCCTTTTTTATAAACAATTTCAAGGAAACCCCTTTTATTTAAATGTATTGTAAAATTAACCCAACCATTTACCTTTTTAATCATACATTCAACCCATTTATAAAATAACCCCTTTGAAAGTAATTCGAAAACAAACAATTCCATGTATAAACCATACAAAGGAACCCAAGATCAAGGAATCACAATCACATAATTATTCCGGTAAAATCAATCAAACAATGGGAATACAATATAAGTTGAAAATAAAATACACAAAAATTACCAAAAGTACCTAGTTTCAAGAGATTTATCTCTAAGATCTAGTAATAATAAACCATAGTTTGTGAAAAAGACCATAGGCTAGCACTACTGAACATATCAATATCACTGAGATTCGTTCAAAACTACATGTGATAACATCCTTGGAATTTTTATGTCTATTGGAACAAGGGTATTTATATTGCTCAGATGTATTTTCCCATGGGACAAAAAATGGGGTTCCCTTGGGTTACCACCCCCATTAAAATATAGACAATTAATTCACTTGAATTATGGTTTACCACTCTTTTCTACTTAACCATCACATTATGGATATGATATTATTCCCTTGGAACACCATTGGATCACTAGGGATTTACCTCGCACATGTTTCGTACTATCTGTGTGGGACTCCCATGACTATTTAAGAAGTTATTTTTGGAATAAGTAATCGCATTCATCTAATCTAAAGCATTTTCAAATAACCCACACCTCAAATCCTTTACCCTCACAAGAATTAAAACCCAAAAAAATCTAGGAATATGAATCACAACATTAATATAAATACAATTAATCCCCCATGGGGTAACAACATAGAGCAATAAATGTAATAAAAAAGGGCTCAAATAATTTTTTACACATTTATTAGACCATTTAATGTTCCAAACAGGCTTTTGAAAGACCCTTATCTGGGTGCCAATCGATACACCTAATTTCTAAAGTAATTTAAAATTTACTATCAAATAAAACATTAAATCCAACCAATAAAAATATGGTAATATTAAAATAGAAATTATGTTCCCAAAATCACATTTAATACCCCATTTGGAAATAAAATCTTTCTATGAAAGAATCTTCTAAAAATAAACCATGCCCATTTCAAAAATGAAATAGTTATCAAAAATGTTTTATTAATATAGTTAAATACATTTATAATAGACTAATGAGAATTTAATACACTAGATGGAATTCAACCATTATTCCTGAAAAGTATTTAAAACATTTTTAAATTGAATCTAAATGAATAAGGTTTTCCAAACCCATTAAAATCCATGTGAAAATATTTTAAAATGCTTGAAATATTTTTGAAGATCCACATGGGTAATTTCAAAATTAATTTTATATGGCCAGATCCCATTCCAAGTCTTCAAGACAACTAAAAAATAATTTCATGAATACTATGTCATATAATATGATTTTAAATTTATAAAAAGAAAATTTAAAAGAACAAATGAAACATGTAACCAGTAATATAGAGGGTGTAATAGAAACAATTACCTGAAATCAATGATGGGTGAGGAAAAATGTACCGAAATTCTTCTCCTTTGTCTAAGTTTTCCATAATTCATAATCATATGACCCAATAGAGCCATCTCACACTATAATAAAGGATAAATACCAAAAAAATGGGTTATTCCCCTTTTCTTACGATTTGAACATATAATAGGGGAAATGGGGAGTGTGAAAGTCATTATATAATTGAAGGGAAATATGAGTGGAGACCTGATATCAAAGGATCATCCAAAAATATAGAATAAATCAGGTCTAAATTCATAAAGATATAAGGTCAATAGGTATAGGTCTCACACACCATATAGGAGTATAGGACTTCATTAGGGCTACTCATGAAAGGGAGTGGATGACAAAATGGTTAAATTGTCAAAAACAATAAGGGTCAAAATTGTAAAAAATTGAAAATAATTTTTTAAAAAAAATTGGATATAGAAATAATTTTACATAGCCATGTGATAACTATGTTTCCCCTACTAGATAATCATGAGTAATGCACAAAGTTACTCCTAGGTGGGTCGCACGATTAATTGAGTGATACTCAGACTATTTCAATTCCATAGTCAAGTGTAAACCCGTAATTCATGATCAATGCATGGTTACCCATAACTATTCACAAACCATTCACATCAGCAATTCCCTTAAAAATGAGCATCTCATCCCCAAACACACAGGAACAAACAAATTATTAAAATTCATTAATTAATTCCATAGTGAAATAACTGGTGTCACAAACTCCAATCCATTCCAATTTCAACCCATAGAAATTTTATAGTAAATGTAAATAAATCAACCACTCATACTTCCATAAAATAGAAACTTCACA
This sequence comes from Viscum album, assembly GCA_963277665.1. NCBI lineage: Eukaryota > Viridiplantae > Streptophyta > Magnoliopsida > Santalales > Viscaceae > Viscum > Viscum album. The sequence goes on along the minus strand of OY728153.1, from coordinate 413,117,005 downwards.
TGATTTAACATCCAGAGAACCAATAAAATATTTTAGAAAATATAATGACCATAAATGAGAATAATAAATAACCATCCAACATGAAGCTCTAATTGAAGGGAGATTGAATGGAGTTCTCCCAACCATTTTTAATGAATCTAAATATGAAACAATAAACAAAATATCTTAACATGGAATATAATTTAGGCACATATTTTACCTAACTATGTGATATCCATGATACCCCTACTAGAAAATCATGATTCCCAAACATGTTTAATATTAGGTGGGTTACACGGTTGAGTAAACCATGCCCAGACTTTGCGAATCAACACCGTAAAGTGATGTCCCATCACACGTAGTCGAAGCACAATTACTTCTAACCATTTATAAATTGTACACAATTCCAATTCCATTAAAATAAATTAAATTATCTGCCCTAAATTCTTAGGAACTAACAACAGGTTAAAATTAAATATAATTAATTAATTAATTAATACAATAGTGCCTTGATAGGTGTCACAAACTCCCTACCATGCCACTTTCTTCCACAACAAAGTCCATAGTCAAGGTAAAGGAATCAACCACTTATACTTCTATAATGGATAGAGTCAACATGATTCAACTACCAAGTAACTACTAAAATCCTTGAGTAATGATAATAACATTAAATAGGAAACATCCAAAAGTAACCAAAAATAAGTTGTAAATGAAGGGAGTCTATATGGATCTCACCCTTTCATTTACAATTAATTTAAATAGTGAAACAAAAATATGGTCACTCCTGTAATGGGAGTGTCACCAAGATAACAAGGATTCCCTTAAACCCATAAGAGATAATAAGATTACACTAACCATGGTGATCCATAAATATGGATTCTATTAAAAGGAATTGTGATCAATGAGAAACCCAAAGGACCCCAAAGCTAATGAACATCCATGATTCTAGGATCATTTCACTAAGCCGTGTGCAACCATCACATCTCAAAACACCCAAAGTAAGCAACGATGCAATATATTATTCAATAAATAAAATGAAATGTTCTATAACATTTGACTACAAAGAAATATAATATAGGATGAACTGGGACCTTACAAATATTCCACCCTCTCAGGGTGAACCCAATAAAATCTAATATGACATCAGTCAATGTATAATCTCAACTTGTTTCATACTAATCCAAGCCACCCGAAACTCTCACTAAATGACATCCACATCTAGGTAATGAAGAGAAACTTTTGAAATGTCCTCTCCACGAGGATATAATCACCAAAAATCTACCACACGCAAGGAACAATGAACAATGAAGTATGGAACAACCCAGAAAATCACCACATAAACAAAAACCCAAATGATGGAACACTTATCCATGATCTAAAACAACATGAAAAATAGAAAACAAAGAAAAATGTACCTCAAGTATATAGGTTTATAAACCCATCAAACATAAATCCTAAATACAATACATCATCCAAAAATATCACACATATGGAAACTTATCAATTAATATAACCAACTAACGAAGGCTCACCATGACTTTATATTGAAAGAAAACTGGTAGCCAACATGTTGCCACATCACCAAAAAATAGGGAGTGAGGGAAACATTGTTTCCTCTTATGGATCCAAGTAATGATAAAAATAATTTGGGATGAACTACCCCAAAAATAAAATTATTTAACTTTACTAAGACCCTTCGAGAGGTGTACCAATAAAAAAAATACATATACCCAACTAAGTATTCTTTACCAAATCAATCAAACTTGTCCCAAAACACTCAAAGGGACAAAATAAAAAATATTAAGTAAAAAAGGAAACTCAAAAATAAAAATTCTTTTAAAAAATCACTATATTCCTATGGGTATAATTAAAATTTTCCAAAAAAATATTCTCCAATTTTTTTCCAAAAACACAATTACTTTTAAAATTACCAAATTCCCTAAGGAAATCATGATTCATGTTCACCTATTACATTGAAAATAACCCGATATTCTCTAATCACTTTCTATAATTAATTTTATTAAAAATATTCTCATGTAATCATAATTAAATATATTTTTTTTCTGAAAACAACACATTGGGTTCCAAACTACCATAAAATTAAAAAATTAGTTTTTAAATCCTATTTTTTTCACAAAAAACCCCATCAAAAAATTTAAAAAAACACTAAAAAATTTCCAAAAAAACCCCATTTCATTTATAAATTTCCCAAAGGAAAAATTTGAAAACCATAACTTGTTTCATAAAATCTGACATATTTTTTTCATAAATCTTAAACGCTTCTTTTCCAACTGAATACATTTTCTAGAAATTATATATTTTCCAAATAACCCATTTTATACAACTATCACACAAAAAATAGTAACCTAAAAAATAAATTAAAACCACATCCACATCATCTACATATTCAAAGACCCACCTTGACTAGCCCCTCTCCATTATGGATCTCTCTAGAGGTGTCAAAATTATAAACCAAACGGGATTTAGAACAATTCCTGATTGTACCCCATGGCCCAAGAAACCTCAGGTTATCCATGAAACAATTCTTATGGTGTTTTATGATCGATAATTTGGTTATTAAATAGTAAATAATTTCATTAAAGACAACGTCACACTATTGATCCATATTCCATTTTCATCCGAAAATCCTACCTGGACCCCAAGGAAACTCAAAAATGTAAAATTATAATAAATATAAGATCAATTTTATATCAAATTAAATCCCAATTTAAAATTCAAAACAACTTCCCATGGAAATTCAATTCTCAATGATGTTGAGATCTAGATGGACTCTACTTACACGTACCCCTTGATTTACAATGATAAAATCTAACACAATATACCATGACACTCCAAATAAAAAGTAAATTTCAATGAATTATGGTCTTATGGAAAATAAAAAACAAAACCTTTGATAACATTTATAACAAACCAACCTGATCCATCCATCTAACGAATGCCCGATCTGGTCCTCCATAATCTTGAATGCCATTCTTGATCCCCATGGGTGGCCAACTAGTTCATAGAAATCATAGGAACACACTTGGTAATTATTTCACCCAATAATTAAAGTGAATGTTATAGTAGGAATATAAATAAAATCTAGAATGGCCCATCCATTCATTGGATGTCTATACTAGAATTAAAAGGGTTGGAAAGAATAGACAAACAAAAATATAAAAATTTATTAATTTTAATGAGCACCAACAACCTTACCCACACCCTAGTCTCCCTATACATAGAAATTGATTCCAATTTCTATCCTTATCCACTAAATATAACTAAATATTCAACCATATAAAAAATTAATAGCCAAAATTAGACAATGTAAATCATTTAATGGGCATCTTTCCTAGAACTTTAGGAACGTAAAGGAAGTTTCAAAAAATATATAGTACTATAAACACTAGTTAAATATAATAAAATAAAGACTAACCTCAGATAAATCAACACTCATAGATTTTTCTAAAGGATAACTAAGAACATATAATTATGAAAAAACATGGGTGATAACCCAAGAACTCAGTAGGCCACCACAACTCTCCATTTGAAACAACTCATTAAAATATAATTTTCATAAATAATTTCAAGGAAACTCCTTAAATTAAAACTCATAAATAAATAAATAAAACCATTTTAATTTTTCAATCAAAAATTTGAAAAATTTATAAAAAAACCCATTTGAAAGTAAGTCAAACATACACTAGCTGATTTATAAACCATTAAAGGTACCCAAACTAAGGAAAAAAAACACATAATGGAGAAATAAGATAAATAAAACTAGTAGAGTAAAATTTAATCATAAAAAATACCCTATAATATTCAAAAAAAGGTCTTAGTGTCATGGGAATCATCCCTTGGAACTATTAATAATACACCTAGACCAGGAAAAAGAACATAATTTGGAACTACTAAACTTGTTACGATCACTCAAAGAACATCCAAACTAATAATGATAATTCCCCTAGAAACTCATGGGTAAATATGAACATGGGTGTTGTTATTTCTCAGAAAAACTCCACTACGAGACCAACAATAGGATATCCTTGGGTATCCATTCCCATGAGAACATATAAAATGAATTTACTAGAATTGGTTCATGCCACTCCTTCCATCATAACAATAATATTATGGCTAGAGTATGATTACTTATGAAACTCACTATCGTAGTTGGGTTTTTACTAATATTGTCCACATACCATCTACCTAGAACTCCCATAACTAGTTTAGAAAGGATATGAGAAGTAAAAAACCACATGTATCAAATATAAAGTATTTAAAAACATCCCAAACCTTACCTCATCCACCCTCACAACTAACATGCCAAAAAACATCCCATAATAAGTATCACGACATGAATATCAATAAAAATAATCCCTATGGGGTAATAATCCATAACTAGAAAAGCAATCAAACTAGGATCAAATATGGATTAACACATTTAAAACCCCATTTAATGTGCCAAATGAACCACCATAACACACCTCTTAGGATACCAAGCCACAATCCTTATTTTTAAACTCATTTGAAATTTCATTTCAAATACCACCATAAAACTTACCTTTCAAGACATGGTAAAATTCTACTTGAAATCCTTTTTAACTAAATTAGATCTATAAACTTAGTTTGAAATCATCTATTTCCATGAAATACCATTTCTATAATAAATTATGCCTCTCTTAAAAATAGGATTAGAATCAAACATATTTTTGAAAAACATTGAAATACATTTAGAATATCCAAAAGAAAATTTAATCTGATTGATTTCATGTGACAACGGTCCATTCCAACCCTTTATAACCTTTTTAATTATAGATGAATTAAAAATGGTTTTCCACACCCATTAAAATCCATAGGAAATTTTTTTAAATTGATTGAAGTATTTTTTTAAAGAGGCACACAAGATATATCACAATTACATGCATGTGGACAAGGCTTGTGAAAAGTGTTTAAAAACAATCAATAATAATTTCAATCATACTAAATAATAAAATAGGATTATGAATTTATAAAAATTAAATTTAAAATGAAACAAAAAATTTATAACCTACAATACAGTGGGTTATATATAAATTCCTACCTCAAATAGGTTGTTGGCAAGCCAACGAAGTTTGAATTAATTCCCCTACATTGTAAGATGCCAAAATGCACAAGAGGGTGGCCTGAGAGACCCATCACACACCCTAATGAATGATAAATCCCAATAAATGGGACATACCCATTTTCTTAGGGTTTAACCAAATAGGTGGTCAGTGGGTAGAGGGAACTTCACCATGAAATGGGTGTGAAATAGAATCATATACATTAGATTACAGGATCTACCACAAATACAGAAGAAATATTATTGAAATGAATAAAGAGTAGGGGATGTGAGGGGGATTCATGCACACCTTTGGGGGGAATAGAGGCCTTAGGTTGTGCTTTTTTCATGAGGTAGTGAGGGATAAATGCATTAAAATCCATTAAATAATTGATTTAAAAATTGGAAATAAAAAATAAGATTAAAATAAAACTATCAAATTATAGATTTGATGTATTTATCTATTAAATCACTAAAAATGATTCCCATTCTTGTAAAGCATTAGGCATGTATACGGTTACTCCATGAAAGGTCACATAGTTGACCAAAAATTTCTCAAACCATGTGAATTGGAAATTTAAATTGTAGACCCTTCTCGCATGGTCAACACATGATTAATTATAACCATGTGAAACCCTTCAAAACACTAATTCCCTAAAAAATATAGTATTGGACTAAAACTATTCAAAAACCATAATTGATAAGAAATTAGATTAATTAATTAAATCCATAGTTACACGAAATCATTCACACATCCGAAATTGAACTCTACTCTTCTGAAGTCAACATTTACATTTTCATAGTCTAGATTTACATTTCTGAGCATAACATGCTCTCTTAATAAGACACCAAGGTCTGTTATATAGTCTCCATTTACTCTTAAAATATTTGTAAAATTTTTTATTTTCCCACAATATATCAGAAGTGACTCCAACAACCTTACCCTTGACTATTAAAATGTCTAGGCGAAACTATAATAAATTCCATTTTTTACTCTCCTACAGCTAGGAATTACTCCTCCAAACTCCCCTATAACATTTTTTGATTTAGTAATGAGTCTTTAAAATTCATAGAGTTACTATAAAACACTCACCCTACCTTAGTCAATTTTTTAGTTATACTCATTATTTTGTAAATATCACTCAAATAGCCTCATAATCTTCTCAATTGATCTCTATGGATTCTTAATCACTTAACCTTATCATAAATCAAGGTTGTAGATATTATAACTTATCTATCATCATTATTTTTCATTACCTTCAAGAATAAAATTTTGATCATTACATTTAGAATGTTGTTACGTCTAATATATCTAGCTAAGGATATTAATAAGTATCAAAACATAATTATTCACTTTTTAATTTATGACATGATCAGTAAACTCACTATAAACAACACACTTCGACTTTCCTTCTTCATATCCCAATTGATAAAAAAAATATTTCATTTGGGAACATTAGTATGGGATAAAGGATACAATGAAAAAATCACTCTTCCATCAATGAGAAATAGATATAAGATGGGAAATGGATATTCCCTAGGACATTGTAAAAAAAAGGGATGGAATGGTGTTACGACCTGTATCAGTAGGGCCCATGCTACAACTCTCCAAGACTGCCTCCAATAGGAAAGGGGATGGTGACTAGAACCAACTAGTCATGTCACTAACATGGGAGGAATTTCTTATGTTGGAGATATGCCTAATCATTGATAGTCACTAGCCCCTAGATTATTACAGGTGAGCATAGGGAGTAGCATCATAGGCCCCACTGGGATGAGTCATGATAGAGTTGTATCATAGGTGGTTGGTTCTACCTTAGGACTAGGTGTCTATGAGATTGGTTAGAGGAAATGGTGTTATGTGTTTAGAGTTTATCTTTCATTCCAGTGACTCTAGTTTCGGTGTGGGAAACCAATGTATCAATACCCCAAGACTCAAATAACCTTCTTTTTGACTCAGTATATGAGAACACTAGTTTCAGTGAAAATAAATGAACATGCATCATAGAAGAATGGGTTTTGGTTTCATGTCCCTTTTGAGTTAGCTCTCTAGATATTCTCATTGACCATAGTGCATCTGGTTTTCCTACGGGATGCCCCCAAGATGTATACTATAAAGGATTCAGCATCACGATCACAAGGATGAAACCCTTAGTGGTGAGGCTTAAATATAATGACTAGTTCTCCATGGGTCATATTTAGGTGTTTCACCATCTATACCGCCACCTGTGGATCAGTATGTGGTACCTAAAGTACCAATAGATGAAGAGTACACACTGAGTAAGTTTTATGGGATTTAGAGATAGAAACCCTTCCAGTTCTAAGATGATCCCAACACTCACGTGGATAAGGATTGGATTGAGGTGGTGACCTAAGTTTTACAACTAGTCAGGGAACCAATGGATCATATAGTGGTCCTGGCAGCGACCCTTCCATAGGGTTTGGTAGAGCGATGGTGGAGTTTGGCTATCCAGACACATGAAAAGGATAATATTTCATGGAAAATGTTCAATAGTATCTTTAGAGAGGAGTTATTACTAGTTACTCTATGATCTTCTCTTATATAGGAGCATATTCAACTCTACATGGGTATCAAGACAATGGTTGATTATTAATCAAGGTTCACCAACCTTTCCAGGGACTCAAAAGTTATGGTTAGGGATTATTATATCAAGGCTTGGACCTTCTAGCAAGGTCTGCGTAGATATATTTGAGCCAACATCATCCCTCTAGGCATTCTGACTTATTTTGGGGTGATTGAGTGAGGATTGGTGGTTGAAAGATTAATGGCTAAGAAGATATAGCCAAAAATAGTCATAAATGGATGAGTATGTGTAGAGACCTTGGTAGCAGGGATCTGATGTTAGTCTCATAGATCCATACATGGGATAAGTTTCAGGATGAGGTCCCAGAACATAGGATATTCAGTTCAGGGCTCATAGTGTGGTCCCATTTAGCCTTGGTAGTGGTGGTACTATTCTCAAGATGATAAGGAAAATCTCGGTCGAGAATTTCCAACCCACCGTACTGTTGATAGGGAGATAGTTGATGGACCACCGAGGATGAAAAAGTGACATGATCAGGTAGATCCGTAGGGTGGACAATGTGGAAGAGGAGTTGGTAGACCAGCAAGAAGTGGTCGACATTTCGACTTGTTACCACCACCACCACCCCTATATGGTCTAAACCATGCTCATTGAGCTAGACTAATGGGGTGGGACAACTTCATGCAGTAGATTCATATGACCCATGGGATGCAGGAATGATTCAAGGTATGATATGTCTCTTTTCTACTTTAATTTTCATGATTATATATATATATTTTCTAGTCATTCCTTTCTCACCACATTTCGTATTCAATACCAAGAGATTCTGGTTAAACCATTCACTCAACCCTTATGCTTAGAGACACCTACTAGAGAATACTCAGTGATGAAACATCTATGGAAACAATGTAACCTGAACCTCGGAGGCAAGAGTTTTGGTTGGAACCTCTTGGTGGAAGTGTTGAGGCCTTATGAAATCATTCTTGGAATGGGTGGGTTATCCACATTCTGTGACCAGATTGACTAAGAGGTTTCAGATAATAACTCATCAGTTGGCTAATAACTCATCAGTTGGTTATCCTAACCCATATTAATGTAACAAGGTTTTTCTTTATCAGTGAAAATGAAATCTATGAAGCAATGAATTAAGTCAAACATAAGAGGGTTCAGCTAATAACTCATCAGTTGGCTATCCTGACCCTCGATGCAACATAATTTATGAGCTTCTAGTTTTCTGTAGTGGTGGAAGAGAATGAGGAATTCATTCTAAAATATGTTCTAGGATTACCTATCCACCTAGATATAGACTTATGCATTGTTTTAAACTCCATGATAGCATCAATATCTAAAGAAACATATCATATGTCTCCCACATAGCTTCATGAGATGATGGTGTAGTTGGATGATTTGTAGGGGAAGGGATTCATGAGACCCAATATTTCACCCTAGACAACCCCAGTGTTGTTGTCCAAAAAGGTAGACAGGAGCTTGAGTTTGTGTGTGGTCTGTCATATCTTGAGCCAGGTGACCATAAAGAATAATTATCTGCTACTGAGGACCAATGACCTCTTTGTTCAGTTTATAGGGGTACAATGATTCTCGAAGGTTTACCTTAGATCAGGTTATCACCATGTGTGAGTATGAGACAAGTATATATCGAAGATGACTTTTAGATGTTGTTACGATCATTATGAGTACTTGGTTATTCCATTTTTCATGAAGAACTCCCTATAAGTGTTCATGAGGCTCATGAGATAGATCTTTTATCCTTATTTTAGACCAGTTTGTGGATGTCTTCCTTGATGATATCCTTATGTACTCATTATTTGGGGAGGAGAATACATGACAATTAAGGATGGTTTTGGCTGTACTATGAGATCATCTGCATTATGGGAAACTCTCAATGTTTTAGTTCTAGATTCATGAGGTCCACATTATGGTACATTTTATCTTAGTAGATAGAGTGGATGTAGACCCAACCAAGGTTGAGGCTGTGTTAGCATGGGAGCCACCAAGGAGCGTGACAGTGGTACAAAGCTTCCATGGACTTATAAGCTATTATTGGATATTCATACCTGGTTTATACAAGATATTAGCATTGATGATAGATTTGACTCTAAAAGAGAGGCCTTTCATGTGGGTACAGAAGTGAGAACATGTTTTTCAGTAATTGAGGAAGATTTTGATGAGCCCTACGATCTTGAGATTTCTGAAGGAGGGTGTCTAGTATGTAGTGTCCTGTGATGATTCATGAGTCGTTATTGGTTGTGTGATAATGCAGAGTTAAGTGGTGATATCTTATAGTTCATTCCAATTAAGACCACTTGAGGAGAACTATAAAATCTATGAGCTTGAGTTAGTAGTGTTAGTCTTCGCATTGAAGATGTGGTGACACTACCTAATGGGAAATTGATTTATCATCTACTCTAATCACAAGAGTTTGAAGTATATATTATCTCATAAGGATCTAATCTTGAGATAGAGGCGATGACTAGAGTACCTCGAAGAATATGACTTTGAGATCATTTATACTCTTGGGAAGGGGAATGTGATGGTAGATTCTCTTAGCAATAGATCTAGTTCACAGTTTCTGAGTGAGGAATTAGAGTATTTGGCCTCATTATAGTTATCCTTAGTGGATAAAGATGAAGTAGTATACCTATAGTCAATGGTTTTTACCCCTCCACTCTTGTAGAGAGTAAGGAGAACACAAATTGGGGATACCAACTATAGGTACCTATGTGCTTAGATGTCCATAGGACATTCTCTTGATAGATATTTGAAAGGTGGGTAGCACATCTTCCTTTTCAGAGGATTTTAAGTAGTACCAAAGGCATTGCAGGATGAGGTTCTGAGAGAGTTTCATAGATCCCATTTGGTGGTACATCCAGTTGTGGTCAATATGTACTAGGACCTCTAATGTTAGTTTTTGTGGCTATTTATAAAGAGAACACTTTCAAATCTCATCTCTTGATGCCTTACTTTTCAGCAAGTGAATGATGAGCATCAAGTTCCAATAAGTTTAGCTAAACCCCTTGTGGTGCCATAATATAAGTTGGATGGGATATTGATAAAATTTTTGAAGGTTTTTCCCACATACCTCCAAGGGACATGATTCCATCTGGGTGATATTTGACCAAATCACCATGTCGGTGCACTTCCTAACTATCTGATAGCAGAGTTTAGTAGAGATATTGGGACACCTCTATGTTCAGGAGATAGTTCAACTCCCTAAATTTCCATAAATGATTTCATCATATCATGCTACTCATTTTACTTCCCGATTGTGGAGGGGATTACAGTAGAAATTTGGGATAAAGTTACTCTTGATAATATCATGTAACCAATAGATGGACAGCTAGATAGAGTGAACCATTCAGGTTTTGGATCACTTGTTGCGATCTTTCATGTGAGACTTCAGCCGTGGTTGGGAGGGTCATCTTCCATTGGTGGATTCTTCATACAATAATAGGTACCATTTCACCATTGGTATCATACCATTCGAGGCTTTTTATGGGTGACCCTGCTAGTCACCACATTTGTTAACTAACCCAGGTAGGTCAGCACGCATGGGACTGTAATTGGTGTGATCTACTACTAAGAAGGTTCACATCATTAATGAGAGGATGAATACCACACAAATGTATTAGAAATATTATTCTAATAGGTGGCATAGGCCTTTGGAGTTTGAGGAAATGTGTTCCTTCAGGTTTCACCTTGACATGGATTATGGATATTTTGTCGGGGTGGTGAGTTATCTCTAAGGTATATCAGCCCATTTCAAATACTATGTAGAGTTGTCAAGATGGAGTAACACATAAATATACCCCCACAGTTGGACCGGGTACATGATGTATTCTGTGTGGCATAGCTGAGGAGGTACATTCGTGACCCATCATACATCATCAACTGGAGAGCGCTTGACATTGATGATGGAGTGAATTTTGCTGAGTACCTAGTAAAGATCAAGGATCGATAGGAGAGGATCCTTCATGGGTGGAAAATTCCTTAATTGTGTGTCTTGTAATAATATAGGAATCTCTAAGAGATAAATTGGGAGTATGAGGCTCAAATATTTTCTTATTACCCACATCTTTTTTAGTATCCTTTGATTTAGATTTTCGGCGATGTAAATCACCAAGGTGGGGAGAATGTAATGTCCCAGATTCTTTTGTGTATTATTTTCAATTATTATATTTATTAATTTCGAGACCAGACACTGAGTTGACATGAAGTTGCAAGCCTAGTGTGCCTGGAATAAATGTTTTAATAATTTTAAAATATTATTTAGCACACATGTGTATTTTTCTAGAAGAAGTGGAATAACTTCTAAAAGGGTTCTAGATAAGAAATACGACAGAGCCAATGAGTTCAGAGTAGTCGTTTTACCGTATGCACAACCTAACATTGGTCTACATGGGTCATCTATAGAAAGAGTCACCAAAAACTTAACCATAGATAAAATAATTAAATTTATTTATTTTATTTCAAAACACTAATAACTCATGATCGGTGACTTAGATTATAAATTTGAGACCACCATTGAGTTTTTAATGTGGTGTTTTTCCTAGGTGAGCCCAAACATTGCCCGATACTATGCGACTATGAAAATAGTTTTTGGACATTTTAATGAATAAAATAAATCTTGGATTTATGTTATTTTCATGTTACATTGACACAACGACACAGAGATGGTGTTTCTTTTAAATAATCATCTTGGAAGGAACCCAGGGTTAGAATCATAACCATGAAAGTTCCCTATAGGATCTAGGGAGAATCCCTGAATAATTATCTCAGTGGATGATGAAAAAATCATGATCAGAGATCATTCATGGGGGATCACCAGCGTCAATTATTCCTCAACAACAAATGATCTGATTCCCAATTAGGGAATGATGTTTAAATTTCCCTTTCCCTATTCTTGGATTCAATGACTAACGCGGACCAACCAAGGAACATATTGATCTGTGGTTTGATGATTCTTGTGAGGTGGATATTTATTGTGGGGTTTACAAGGTTTATTATTATATCAATTTAGATTCATTGATCATTCTCACGAGAATATATTTCGGTCGTAATGAACAATGGTTGAGGTTCTTTCCTCGGTACTTTTCCTTGTGAATATTTTCTCCCCTATTTTATTCTACATGTTCATCATTTTTCATATAGTTATGAAAAAATCATCATTTCACATTCTTTTCATGGTTAAATGATATGAAATTGAAGATCCAACCCTGGGATGACCTAGAGGAGGTGAGATAGAGACATTGACAGACGAATAGAAATTATTAGTGAGATAAAATTCTTTGGGTAGTTTTCATAATATGGATTTAACAATTTTTTCAGAGCTGATTGAAGGCTTGAAAAACCTCGAATCAGTGTTAGGGTGATGGAACGAGGCTATATCTTGAGTTTCAACGAAAGGCGCAGCCAGAATGGTGGCTGGAGAAATAGAGGATATAACTATAGTTAAGACCATGTATTCTTGAAAATACCAATGAACATGGTATGTAATTGGGGTTAAATGGAGTATGGACCCCACTGATTGGTAGCTAGTGTGACAACCGGGCACCGCCCACCAGTTGCCCTACAAACATGAGGGGTCCACCCCAGGGTCCACCCATATTCCTGAATGGGTCATCTGACTAATGATTGTCCCCACATGGCAACACATGTCCATTCCAGTGTGTTTTGTCCTCATTCACACACACCCTGAGAAACTTCCCAGGAGGTCACCCATCCTGATCACTACTCTAGTCCAAGAACACTTAACTGTGGAGTTCTAATCAGGTAGGCTCCCGAAAAAGAAGGTGAACCTTGTTGACATGAGTCATATCATTTAGTCATTTAAACCTTTACCATTTGGGGATGTTACAATCACCCCCCCTTTAGAGCACAACGCCCTCGTTGTGGGCCCTATATCTCAACCCAGGCAATGCACTGCACTTAAGTCTGGGTTCCTCCTCTGATACCAAATATGACAACCGAGCTCCGCCAACCAGTTGCCCCGCAGACATGAGGGGCCCACCCCAGGGTCCACCTACATGCCTGAACAGGTCATCTGACTAATGATTGTCCTCACAGGCCAACACATGTCCATTCCAGTGTGTTTTTTCCTCACTCACACACACCCTGAGAAACTTTCCAGGAGGTCGCCCATCCTGATCACTACTCTAGGCCAATCATGCTTAACTGTGGAGTTCTAATCAGGTAGGCTCCCGAAAAGTAAGGTGCACCTTGTTGGCATGAGTCATATCATTTAGTCATTTAACCCTTTACCATTTGGGGATGTTACAGCTTGTGTTTCGGGAGATAGTTAAATGTCACACAACATGTGACCCTATCACTCTCCTTGTAGGCCCTTCCTAGATACTTAGTGTATATATGTAATGTACAGAGACATAGGGTGGAGTATATGGGTTTCCTACACGGCGTGTACCCCACCACATGTCTTGCCCTGGACCAAGTACATGAACTACCCCAGGTACTGGTACAAGGGTAGAGACACAGGGGTCGACACCATGTACGGGCACATGGACATAGTACACTATTGCACCCTGGATGGAAGGACATGGTGTGTGAAACTTCTACATGATGTGTATCAATATTATACATGAAATGTTTTAACGACAAAAATGTTGTACACGAGAAGTACCCAGGGTCAAGGAACATAGTGTGTGACCCTAATAAACACTGGGTATTCCATTGTACATGGCTGGAATATCTTTTCCAACATATCTTGGACAAGTTTAGTTAGGATTTTTTCTCTTTATCACTTTCCTAAAGGTTGGTGGATATTGTTTCCTACTCATTAAAGTTTGATCCCTTCAGCATGACTTCCTAGATAGAGTCATTAGAATCCCCCATGAGGCCTGGTACAGGATCCTCTATTCATCATCATGCCCTAGGTAAAGTACTTGGTATTGACCTGAACAATCCTACCAGATGTCAATCCTATACTTATCGGGTTAATCCAGATATAGTTTTTGGTATCAACCCATCACCATGGATTTGATCCTAACTATTGTATCATCTCTTTCTCTTCAGATCTATCAGTGTATCTCTCTCTCATGATGGTTCCTCATGAATAGTACTTAATCAGAATGATTCCATTAGTGTTATCGGACACATGATTGTGTTCTACGGGATGAGTGTTTCATGTAATATTCTAATGAATCCCTAGTTTTTGTATACGGTATTTGTGAATTTTATCTAGAATATGTGTCTTGGTTTTTAGTATATCTGGATATTCTTGTTATATGTTTTGTAGACATATAATATGTAGAGATTCTTATTCCTATTTCATTTTTTATTTATTTTTGGTTTTGGGGTGTCCTAATAAGTATTTTTATACTCAAACCTATATTGGGTTTTCCCACACATGTCATGTCATTTGAAGACAAGTGACCTTTTGACAGAGTCCTAGACGGACCAGAACTAGACAGATCTTTTTGATATCAGACGGTCGAGGTGTTCCTACATCTATAGATAGAAGCCTGAATACCATTTTCTTACAGGTTGGAATTTTTGGTTTACAGACTTCTTTTTGGGGGGGCCTTGTTTTCTGGAATAGATTACATTATTAAACATTACGTTACTTTTGTACTCTGTTGGTTGGGATGTAGTGGTATGCATGCATTTGGTTCTTAGTGATTCTTCCATTTCATCATTTTGTGGACATGGAGATGTGTGTGTGTGTGTGTGTGTGTGTGTGTGTGTGTGTGTGTGTGTGTGTGTGTGTGTGTGTGTGTGTGTGTAAGTACATAGGAAATTCCTCCCATTTTAGTGATATGAATACTCAGTGCTAGTCACCATTACCTTTCCTTTTAGAGGTGGGGTTAGGGAGTCGCGGAACATGCCCCACTGGGATGGTTCATGAAAAATGGTCCCTGTATGTAATAATTTCCCACCAAATACTCAACTGAAATAATAAAAATATATAAATTTAGTGTATATTTTAAGTTTTGGGGAATATTTTTCAACAAATAATACATCTACCAGTATGAAATATCACTATCGTTGAATTTGTATGAATAAAGGGGGTCTATTTTGGTAAAATGTAGTATATGTATTAGAATGAGGAATGGTACTATGAGGAATATATTTGTAACTAATACATTAAAAATTCATTATACTTAGAAGAAACTTTTATTAATGGAAGAATTCTATATATAATTTGACCAAAAAGGTCCCTATGCTAGATATTATATGATACCTATTCTAATATAGATTTTATTGCATTATGGAGTTGAGAAGAATCATAGAATAGAGAGGATACCTAACTATCCTAGTCAAGGTAGTTCTTATCATAAATATTATATTAATAAATAAAGAAATTGTTAAAATCATACAAGGGAATTATAAATTGATAATAAATAGTTATTAAAATTTAATAAATAATGATGTCACAAAATATTGTGTGGGAGGTCTGAGAAACTAGGAAATAACTAAAAAAATGTGTCAAAATACATCTAAATCATGTTTAAAACAAAATAAGAAGAAACCAAAATATAAATAAGAATAGTTGTTTTGGTTCTTGATTGTAAAGAATACCCTTACACTATGATAAATGATAGGAGTAAGATGATCATGCTATATATGAATTCTCGTTATAAATTTTTTAAAAATGATGTCATGAAGATATATTTATGTTTTATAGATAAAAATAAAATAGGATCCTACTTTAGTAGAAACTCTCAGCATTAGTGATTTTAAAAATGAACAAAAAAGTTCAACTATATTCCCCTATTTTTTTATTTTCAATGAATTATAGGTGATGAATTAAGGGATCGGGAGCTTTTATGTGTTGTAGGAGTTGTAGATACAGAAGATTTCACCCATCACCGAGTTTCAGATACACATGGAGTATCAATGGATACTTAGATATAATCATTAAAGAATAAAAACCATGATGAGGAATGGATTTAATCACTTGTGGGGGAGATATAATTAAGAGGAAGCTATGAGAGGCATGTTATTTGGTATAAATACAAAAATTAGAGAGGACATAAAAAGCATAAGAAGGTATAAAATCAACATTTCTATAATTTTTTGATTATATACATTGGATTGAGGATTTATATGTTCGAGCAGAAAAAAAATATGTACTTGAATGTTTTTTGATGATTATATAAAATATGGCTATATTTTTTATATTTTATTAAGAATCTAATTATATATAAAATAAAATGAGAGATATGATTTGGTATCACGTGCTAGACAAGGTATGGATATATTTTTGGTCTAGGTGAATCACATTAATTTTTTATAGTGGTTTTTTAGAAATAGACTTAGAGTTATTTATCTAATGGATTCTTTGGATAATTAGATCAGTATATTAATTTAAAAAAATATGGATAATAAGTTGTTTGGAAAATCATATACGGTGATTGATGATGATAAATTTTGTCTCTTATCTTAAAAAATTTCATTTCATACCAATAAGGGGGAGAAGAAAATATACATTATAAAGTGATGTGTTATTGATAAAATAATCAAGAGTGAATATTGAAGTGAAAAGTGAATGTCATAGGAAGATGATTATATTTTCTATCAAGATATCTTTGAGAATTAAATTCAACTTATGTTGAGATTTTTTCATGTGGAAGATTATAATAAATGAAGGTCTAATAATGACTTGATTCATATGAATAAATTGGATAAAGGAAATAGTTTTTTTCTATCTTAGAATATGATGAACCCACTCTGTGTGTGCTGTATTTTTTTCAAGATGATTGTAATATATAAGATTAGGTTCTTGGAAGTATTTGGATATCCTAAAAAACATTTTTTTGTAAGAATCATGGTGTTTACAATTCATGTGTGATAAAGTAGAATACATTATAGATTGGAAAAAATGATGACATCACTGGTATTCGATAAAATTTGATTAGAAATTTGTTCTGCCGTTTCTCATATGGAGTGTGAATAATGAACATTATATGAGTTAATTTTTAGAATCTATTAACATGGATTTAATGAAAAAATAAAAACTTCCATATAGTGTTGATATTGTTTAATTATTTACCTTTATGATATAAATAAGTACCAATTTATATCTATATGTTTAAAATACATTAATAATATATGAATTTATTTTAAAATTATTAGATGAGGTTTAAATGTTTTTTTTAGTTCATGAATATGACTAAATAATGTTTTTTCATACTCTAACTTGATTGGGAGAAGTATTCTAGATTATTTGGGCTTAATTGGTCACATGCATAAAGGTAAAATAAATATATTTCAAACAACATAATGGTTATATCCACCCAATTTGATGGTAATCCAAGAGTGTAGAATCTGCATCCGGTTCATTTGGTAAATTTCCATTAGTACATAATGCTCTTTTGTAAATCATATTATTCAAATGATTGTCAATATAGACATATGATTCATGTTAAAGGGCAATTGTAACATTCACCCCCTACTCACGGTATTGAGAATTAACAGAGGCACTATAAGGCCTTAGGTGTCAAATCTAAGACACCAAAAGATAGAAATAAATGTGAAGTGACATAGAAACATTTTTGGGATGATTTTACAATTTAATAATAAAACATATAAAACCAGAAAAACAATAACCAAACAAACCTCTCTATGAATAATGAGTAACAAATACAACTCATACCATAACCAAACAAACAAATCATACCAAATTACATGCATAAACAAAAATAAAAACTCAAGATGAACAAAAAGGCCACAAAACTCATTATTCCAAAGTCAATATATCTAATAATACCACACATACTCTAAGATTCAACTAAACATTCCAAGACAATGAATCAAGAAGAATCACTAATTAACTGAGATAACATTAATTTAACCATGTCTCGATAAGTGACATCTAAAAATGAACAATAGATCCCAAGAAAGGGGTGAGTCTAAATGCAGTAATATTTCCGACAATGAATTCACAACACATTAATATAGGATAACACTTTTTAATTTTTTTTAAATAATTTTAAATGAATTTTACAAAATTTATAAAAAAATATATAAATGAGTTTTTTCAAGGAAATCCTCAAACTATGAATTAAACCATTTCTCATTTTGTTTAGAATATTTTTTCCATGTTCAAAAAAACAACCACACAAAAATTGAGGCTTTGTTTCACCATTAATGGTGTAAATTCATTTCCATACTCTATCATACTTTTATGGTGGTACTTCAGAACCATTATCCATCCTATTAAATTCACGCCCATCCATTTGTGGAAAAATCATTCAGTGTAATTTAAATGAAAAAAATTATTTATTTAAATAATTTCCAAAAATACTTTACATGAATCAAACCAAATATATTTTTAAAATCATAATTTCAAAATTATAATCAAAGGGGTTTTTTCACAAACTAATAAACTTTCCACAATTTCCAAGCCAATACCAAAACAGGATTTCCATCAAGATTCACACCTAGGTCTCACAACAATTTTCTGAAAATAATTTAATTAAAACTAACCCATCAATTTATAATTCATGTAGAGTCATGAGAGAATACACTTAACTCTCGAACTTATGTCAACATGGAGATGATCATAATAAACAATCAATATCCGACCAAAACCCATTTTCAATTTAATATATCTAATAAAATTTCACCATAAATTTATTCATAGCAGGTAGATCTATTCATAGAGGTCTATATCTATTATTTCAATAGAGATTGATATATTGGTATAGTGGAACATTGGATCTATTAATAAATATGAAATCATACCTATTATATGGAGTGCAAAAAGAAAATTATTTTCCTTGTGAAGCATAATGCCTTACTAGGGTAATCTTTCTTGAGGAGATTTAAATTTTTACATAAACATAATCTAATTCACCAAAATTTAATTTTCTTAAATTATTTTAATTTTTAAAAAAAACTGATAAATTTTGGTTTTGTTTACTTTCTAAAATAATGAAATAACTTTAAATATGAAAACATAACCTTACTCTAACTATCAATTCTAAAAAGAATAAGTTAAGAAATAAAGAACATGATATTGGGTTTTGTTTTGGGTTTAACTATTATTCTTCATTATTTTTTTTAAATTTACAATGATAATTTGGATATCAAAACTCAAACATGAATCAATATCCTTTTATTTAGTAATTTAAAATACTAAAATGCATTAATCAATCCAAATTCCACCTCCTCCTGTAGTCAAGAATGAATAAACACCTCAGTAAAAGGTGAAATATTTTCCACAACCCAACTCAATCAAATGTAGTTTCATACATTAATCAACTTAACAAAAATGTGTAAAGATATAACCAATGAATAGAGGTATATTAAAAGAAATAAAAGAATAAAATACATTTGGGTTTCATATCATGGTGGACAATATCCACACCCGAGAATGCCACTCATATCAATCAAAAATATAAAATAAATGGTAAGAAATAATTCCAAAACACCATGGCCTCCACCATGCTAATCCAAATGTTATCTCATCATTATCAAGGGTTATAGGTCACAATGGTGGAAATGGGGAAGAAAATAAAATAAAATAAAATAAAATGATTATAAGGGAGGGAAATATATTGAAAAATAATAAAATCAAATGAAATGAAATAATTTTAAATAAAATATAAATATAATGTTAAAATAAGAAAAGAGGAAGTAAATTTAAAATGAATAAGAATAATGAGATGAAAATGAATAAGAGAAGAAGAATAAAAATTTATCGAAGAAATTGGGTGGAAGAAACACTTTAATAAAAAATCACAAATTAGAAATTTAATAAATGAAAATGTAAAATTACAGGAAAAAAATTAAAAATAAAGGAAACAAATAAATTAGAATGGAATAATTGAGAAGTGGGGATTATCCCTATTTTGGGTGTTACAGAATCCCATTTAGAAATGGTAAATTTCTCAGTATATAGGCCAAGGGGGTTCCATCCTTTGGTATTAAAATTCAAGATATTCCAAATCTCCCTTTTGGATCTCCTATAAAACTTGTATATCTATCTTTTTTAATGGGAAATATACATGGTTTTGGGTGTTTGAAAATCTCCCTTAGATATGACATTTTTATGGTCCCCCTCAGCAAGCACATCGAGTGAGTGGAGGGTGTATATGTTGTGGAAGTGGAGCGGAAAACATTTAAGAGGGAGTGAGAATCTCTAGGAAAGTAGTGGGTGCATCCTCCTTCATATAACCTCTGAAGTAACAAGTTGAATCCCAAAATAATCTTCATAGATCTCGTATGAGGGATCAAGGATGATCCATGATAGTCCTGATTTAGGACAGAGTAGGAAAAGCTTAAGAAAAGATCCTTTGGTTTCATCCATGGATTTTTATAGTGATAATATGGTTGGAGGCCATCAATTAGATGTGGCGGCGTGGCAAAGGTGGGAGGTTCATTGTGTCTGATGATGATCTAGGCGTGGTCATCATGAAACAATATCATTCTATTAAGTGATGAAAAATAAATGGAAACCTGTGTTGCACAAATAATAAAAACACTTAAGGTGCCCCCGCTTATAATAAACTCCCTATTGCAAATATCATAAGCATGTTCTAGGGTGGGATCCTATATCATATTTTCACAAAAACATATGAAGGTTGCACCACATGTAGTCTGTAAGGTATTTGGCCCACCTCTACTCCCTGGTAGATTTACCACCTGCATGCCACTTATGCACATGCTATATGCCCTCGTGTATCTATGAATCAAGTTTTCTCTCTTAGATATTTTGACTAGATAGGCCTCTTAGGCTTAGCTATGTGGTGAGCTTCCTAGTTGAGGGTTGTCCATCCTGTTTTCCTCTTATTTTTGTAAACACCTAAAAACAAAAGCGTTTCATATAAATTAAGTAAAATTCATCACATTGAATAATAAAATTCAAAATTTTAAATTATCATTAACTTATTAATTTTAAACCAATTTTAATTCCATATTCATAATTTCCCACATTTTAGTAAATAATTCTATTATATGGTAATATCCAGTTAAATTCATCAAAAAATTGAAAAATGATTAAAAGTATTTATCTAAATTGAGTATGTAAATTACCCCCACACTTAATCTATGCTTCTACTCAAGTATAAAATATCAAAATTAGGAATAATATGGAACCAATGTTATAATTTTTCAAATTAAAAAGCAATAAAATTAAACAATTATCAATGTTAAATCAAAATTTAAAAGTTCTAATAAAATATTAATTATTTTATCAATTTTTTTTAAGAAAAATTCAAATCATGTATTTCGCATTTTCCCTTTTAAAAATGATGTATCTTATTCATTAATCAATTCAATTTCCTCATTTCATTATTATTAAATACTAAAAGTCACGATATTCCTCAAAATTAATTCTTTCCTTTAATCACTCTTGATACAATTCAAATGGAGTTATGCTAATTTCCTGAGAAAATTATCCTTATCCATAATATTGTAAATGATATACTTTATCCACATTGTAAAAAAGGAAGATAAAATTATGAGGAATTTAATTAATGATTCAATTTACTCTGAGTCTTAAGGTTTGTAGGAATTGATGTTTTAAAAATTAATGCTCATGGAGGAGGCTTATCTATTCAATAATAAAGCATTATATCATAAGTAAAAGTAGAATGAAATTTTACCCTTCAAATTTTAATGAATCCATCTTCCCTAAACTCATATTAAGTTCATGATCAATGTAAATCATAAAGAATGATATGTGCACCCTCTTTATTTGTTTTCTACTTCTATACTCTCCTTTTTTCTTTCTCGGTGTATTTTTTTATTTTATTTTTATTTTTATGATTATAATAAACATCACATCCATCACCTAACAATATATGATAATAATAATTGGTCTATTTATTGTTATTTTTTATTATTATAAGTCACAACTAATTATTTTCATTTTTGGGTTATTTTTGTAATTTTCCCTTTTTTCAAGAGGGCAAAAACAATAATGATTAAAATTAATATACACCTCTCCCAATCCAAAAATTTATCTCCCAAAATGTTTTTCCTAAAATTTAATTTCATCACTTTAGTCATGAATCCCCTCATCCCTACACATGAATGTTAAAATATCATTTAAATACAATGAGGTGGGTAGGAATGGGTAAAAATGGATTCAAACATTTCTCCTTAATAATATGGGAATTCATAATTTTACTGGGATATGCAATGATTTATGTAATGGTGGTATCAAGAGTAAGATATTTTCAAAAGATAAATCATTAATTTTAAAAAAATTCACTATCATAGATTTTATATGTTTCAATACATGTTCTAATAGGTGGAATTCCCCATGACCACTCAAGAAATATCCAAAAGAACAAATAAAATGTACTTGTTATAGAAACCCTATCAAGAATTAAAATTTGATATTGTAATTTAAAAATTTAATGACTAATAATAACAAATAAATTCACATGGATTTTAAAAATTCAAAGAATGAAAAGGTATTGTTAAATTTCATTTACAAGAATTATCTTACTCCCTTAAATCATTAGTCATTAGTTTAATATGCATACATCACATTAATATTTTGATTCTCCATTTTAATCATTCAATTTCATTAATATTGACATATAAAACATGTAATCAAATATTTATTATAAAACTCAAGTCTCCTATATATTTCATGTAAATCATAAATTCAGGCAAGTTTATGAAATTTCTCATTTGATGATCAAAATGTTTTTGGAAAAAAATGCATGGAGTTTGAACATAAATAATGAAATAATGGACTCCCTGTCCCATTAAGTTTAGTCTTTTAGTCCTCTATTTAAGAGTTCCTTTTTCCACCATGAACCTAGAGATTAATATTAATCAATTAATCAAAAGGGTGAACTCATTTAATATTAAAAAGATAAAATTGATTGGGGGTATGTTTGATGGATTCTAAGAATGAAATTGAAATCTAAACTCCCAGAAAGTAAATATAAGGATATGTCTTGGTTTTATCCCCCAAGTTATACCTAATGATTTTCTGCCTCTAGAGGTAAGTACCATCTATTATCCAAAATCCAATGGTGGATGGATCTTCTTTTACATGAACCAACATATGTGGCTTTTACTAGCATGAACTGTTTCTTTTTTGGTAGGGAATCATCCATGGAATGAGTATACCAACTCCTCCCCCTTCACAATTTAGTAAATTTTATATGTAAAGGGTAGGATGAAGTGTGAATCACCCTCTTCCTTTGTTTCTACATGTGGAACCTTCTTCTACATTTCTAGTGTTGTATCAACTTGGGATCCATGAATTGAATATTTAAAGGGAATGTATGTAGGAATTTTTGCTTAAATAGAATTTAAATTTGAATAAAAAATAAATTTATACCTTTTAATATTAGAAGAATATATCTTTATTTCCTAAAGATCAACAACATGTATTTCTTCATAGTATTCATAAAATGTATGTATATAAAAATCTAGGAGCATTATGTGTTACTCAACATGTTCGTGCTATATTTCTTAATCCTCTTCAAATTCATGGGAAAGATTTTCTGAGTCTAAAAATTAAATGTATTGGGATTTAATACTGAATTCAAATTGAAAAAAAATTGATAAGATCAAATCAATTAATTGGTTATGTTTCAATATCTTCTTCAATGGTGAGTTACTCTTGGATTTGGATGGTGAAATGTGAATATAGGAAGTTAGGATCCTTAAAATTTTCATCAAATACCATAACATGGGTGGTGTCTTACACCATATCTAGAAAAATATTCAAAGTTAAAATCTCTTCTAATTTTTAGGGACTAGGGAGATTAAGGTATACCTCATTCTCATTCCATAATTTTCCTAGATCTTGTTGATATCCCACACATAGCTCAGTAAGAAATTATTACTCATCATACATACACTCTAGCTCATCATGGTCATCTTGGATTTTATTCTTAAAATGGCATGGGTATGGATACTTCGATATCATGCCAAAACATCTTATATTTCTTCTAGGTTCAGGTTTCCAATTGGATAAATTTATTTTCTCTGTTATCCAATCCATTTTTCTTAAATATATTTCACCATCTCTTCATGTTTTTGAATATCTTAGTTGAGTTTTTGTTTATTCACATTCCCTGTATGTGAACTTGTGGAACTTATTTACATGTTTTGGGTGAAAAAATATAAGTATCTACTCGTAACTAGGAAATTTCTTGATAAAATGCATGAAGTACTCCCATAATCTAGTTAATTATCTCTCTAATATTTCATCCACTTGTTGTTTGAGGGTCTCATTAAGATTATGGATGATGTCCATGTATTTTCCCTCTTTGATGATCTCTAATCAGGATCTCGTAATAATTTTAAAAAATAAAGAAACATAATATAATATAGTATAGAAAGATTCATTTACTCTCTCTTCTAGCTATGAGTGGTCAGTCCATGCAGAATAATAATCATCTGAATACATTATGTGAAAATAAAATTATAGTTATTTTTAAACAAATTTAAAACTATCTAATATGAAAATATAAAATATAAAGAAACTATTAATTAGATCCATGAAAATGGTTCTAGTTTTGAATGCACTCCTATCATAAGTTATGTAAAACAAATATTTTTCCTAGTGTAGCACAGTGGCTAAGAAAGGATATCTCACTTGAAAAGCTTCATAACATTTCTCCTATATAATATAATTCACCTAAATCAATTTTTTTATAATGTTATGATAACTCTAATAAATTTTTGTTTTTTACATTATAATAAAATTTAACGACACTCAATATGAAAATTTAAACATATAATAACATGAAATGAAAAAAATAATGAGTTAAGAATGAATAAAATTGGTCCTAAGTTTGGTTTTTGGATTAATCATTATTCTATTTTAATTA
Source organism: Viscum album (assembly GCA_963277665.1). Taxonomy (NCBI): domain Eukaryota; kingdom Viridiplantae; phylum Streptophyta; class Magnoliopsida; order Santalales; family Viscaceae; genus Viscum; species Viscum album. Next base: position 413,091,614 of record OY728153.1, on the reverse strand, counting down.
TTTAAATTTATTTGATAATTTAGATCTGAAATATAATTCATGAATCACTATCCTTTTATTTAGTAATTGTGAATCCTCAAATTCCTTATGCAATCAAAACTCCACCACCTCCTGTAATAAAGGTTGATGGAACACCTCTTTCTCCTGGGAGGAATGTTTTAGGACCCAACTCAATCGAATTTTGTTTCATCCATTGATCATCTCAAATCCATTATGTGAAGAGGTAACTAATTAAGATAAGGAAAAGAAATGAAATAAAATAATAAAAATATATTTTAGTTTCACGTCATGGGGGAAAATTGACAAACCCGGGTACGCCACTCATATATATCACAAATAGAAAGTAAAAATTAAGAATTAATTTCTGAAAACCTTGATCACTCCCAATATAAGCCTCTATATATCCCCTCATTTTTTAGGGTAAGAGATCATAATGGTTGAAAGGGGGAAGATAAGAGAATAAAATAAAAATATTAAAATAAAAAATATATAAGAGAGACATAGAGAGAAATTAAAAAAATAAAATATAATAAAATAAAATAAATATATATAATATATAAAGAGAAAAAAAATACAAGAATAATAAATAAATAAATAAAAAGAAGAATGGTAAGAATATGTAGAAGAGAAGAATAAGAAAATTTGATGCAAGAATTTTAGTGGAATATACGCATTAATAATAAATGAATAATTTAATTATTTAAGAAATTAAAATTATAAATTATGTTAAATAAAAACTAAAACAAAAAATAAAAATAAAATAAACAAAAAAATGATAATGGAAGTATCGATTAGTTGATATTCTCCCTCTTATTGGTGCTCCAGACTCCCCTTTCTACTGGGTAAACTTCCCCTTATATCAGAAAAGGGGGTTCTATACATTGGTATTAAAATTCAAGGCCTTTTAAATATCCCATAATATGTCCAATAGATCTGGGAGATTTATATTTTCAAATGAGAAACACCCATGGTTTTTGTGTTCTTGAAAATTTCCTGTAGAGGTAGCTTCAATATGGCCCCTATCAGCACATGCTTGGAAGTTGTGGATGTCGTGGTAGTGGAGTGCAGAAAATAACAGTGATACTAAACTTCTTCTTGAAATAAATGGTGCATCCTCCATTATTTGGCCTTCAATGTGGCCATATGAACATAGAAATAATCTTTTTGGAGCTCATATTTGAGTTTAAGGATGATCCACCGTGGTCCTAGGTTAGGATTTAGGTGATAGAGCTTGCATCAAGCTCCAACGGTTTTGGCCATAGTTTTTTCTAGTGATATTAGGGGCAGCAGAGGATGATGAGACATGAAAAAACAATAGAGGAGGGTGGAGAAGTGTGTTTGGGGGTGAACGAGATGTGGAAATAGGGTAACAACACCATTATGTTAAGTGTTTCACATTAACTGGAATCCTACATCCCATATTTAATCATAACATGGGTGGATCTCATGTTTATAAGAAAACTCCCCTGGTGCTCAAATAAAAAACTTTTTTTTGGGAATTATTCTAGAAAACACATGCACACATGAATATGTAGGCCGCACCACATGTGGTTGACATGGAATTTGGCCCACCTCTACACCCCAAGGGGTTTACCACCTACAGGACACATATTCATTAGATGTATTCCTCATCTATTCTTGGCTCAATATGGATTCCCAGGTGGTTTAGGAAACTATCCCACTTGTTCATGTCTATGTGTCTAGATTCCTGGTTAAAGATTGGCCAACCCATTATCCCCTTTCTTTAAACACCTAAAAACAAAATGTTTTAAATATGGTAAGTAAAATTAATCACATTACATAATTACATTCCAACTTTCAAAATATTAAACTTTATAAATTAGGAAACTGTTTTCATTCCATATTTATCATTTCCCACTACTATGTAAAATAATGTATCATATGGGATTATTAATTTAAATTCATCAAAAAAATTGATAATTGATAATAAAAAAATATGCAGAAAAAGTAATTGTCTAAAATGAGGAAGAATAAAAACTTATCAAAAAATAAAGGCCACCAACACACATTGATTCTCTTAAGGATCACTCCCAGATAAACTGGGGCCATATCCCATGCCTTGGGAGAAGAAGGAAATCATGTGATATGGGGATTAAGGTAAAAATGAGGGTCCAAATGATTAATTCAGATTAGAATCAAAATTTAAAGAGGTATAACTATATACCATATGGATATGAATTATGGTTTTGAAAACCATGAAACAATAATGTAGTGCTATTATATTAAGAACAAACCTCATGCGGTTTCCACACATGGTTAGATGACCCATTCATTAGCCTTCTTGTAACCACTATTTCAAGATGTATAGCTCTTCCTGGGAATCCTTACAGTTTTCCAAAAAAAATCACCCGTGTGCCTACCTAGTGAAAAATATATTCCATTTCATGGTTTCTTGGTTATGTTTCATGGTTTCTAATAACTATACACAAAATTTTCACCTCTCTAAAAGCCTCTAACACATTCCAAAACCCCTCAGAACCTCCCATATCATAACTCAAACATTATATAGACTCAAAATACATAAATAATGGGTCATGTATCTGAAACCAAGGGTGAAAAATTCTCCCCATCGTTGTCCATTCCATCCATGAAATGTAGAATTCCAAATTTGTATTAGAAGTTTTTGGTTCATTACTCTATCATTTCCCTATCACGATCCCATGTTTCTTTAGAAATCTGACCATGTTTCTATAAAACCCGCACTATACTAAATATTTTCCCATTCAAGATCTTATATTTCCTATCCATAATTTATTCCAAAACACGAATAAATGTAACATATGGTAAAAGTTCTATTTTATCCCATATAATCACATTTTCAAGATCAGGTTGAAACTTCTTTAGCTAAGATATATTAAACACATTGTGCACTAAATTGAACCTTGTTGGAGAATCCAACTGATATGTCACCTAATTGACTTGTTCATGTATCTCATAATGGTATATGTATTGGGGAGAGAAATTTAAATGTTTACTAGAATAATGGTTCCAAGGACATTGATTGATTGGATAATGATAAGTAAGAACATGCAATTCTTCAAATGGATATATATTTATTACACCTGATAGTTGTTACTATATGAGAGCTCCACTAATGGTAAATGATCTACCTAATATCCACTAAAATCCATTACAAAAGACATAATCATGTCCAAAAACATTTGGGTTATCCATTGAGAGTGTCTATCCATTGTTGGATGATAATACATATAGTCAATTGTGTTCCAAGGTCATTCTCCAAGGATTTCCAAAAATAAGACATAAATTAGTCATCTCTATCCAATATAACTAAGATTGGAAAACCATGCATCTTTATAATTTCTCAAATTTAGATTTTTGATAAGTCTTCCACTGAATTAGTTTAACAAATTGGGATGAAGTGGTCTGATTTTTGGTGTTGATCCATAATAAACCATGTATAATAATTATTCATAACCATCCTTTGTATACCTATTATAAAATTCATCACAATCTTCTCTGATTTTTACTTGGGAATTGATAAAAACTACAATATACATGTTGGTGGTTGATTCTCTAGTTTGACCTACTAAAAGGTGAGGTTTCATGATACATACTCTGATAAATATCTCTTCATTGAAACCAAATAGAAATATTCTTTTAATGCATTATATGTTTTCCAAAACCTATGGTGAACAACCCATCTCAAATGGCAGTAGGCACTAATAGGTTGTTCCTAATAAGCCAAAGGTATGACCATCCAATCTTTAAGACAAAACACTGAATTCTCATCCAACTTCAAACCCTCAAAAGTCTCCCCAAAATTTATTTTTGACCTCAAAGAAACACATCTAGGATCATATTTTTGAGTAACCTTTACCTGATAAACCAAATAAAGAACAAAATAAAATAGAGAAAAAACTACAACCTCACATTGGTCTGACCAATCTAGATTCATATGTGTTATAACTGAAATTATTTTCCACTAATCCAAATCCACTTTATCCAACTAATTATATGAATTATTCCTTAATTCATCTTCCATAGAGTTACCATTATACCATATATACATCAAGTCAAAGTTAAAAATCTACAGATACTCTATCTATCTATGTTATCTTTTATTTAAATATCTATGTGAAAAATGTGTTCCAAAATCTTATGATCTATAGACACTATGAATTTCTCACCAAATAAATAATGATATCGATTATTCAATTTATGGACCACTTAAACTAATTCTAAATCATGTTTTGGGTAGTTCTCCTCATGAAATTATAAAAATTTTGAACCATAAGTAACAGAATGAACTCCCAACATGAGATCACATACCAAACCAGATCCCGATGAATCACAATAGACTACATATCCCTATATAAACATTGGAAATGTAAGGATAGGTGTTGATGTATGTATAACCTTTATCTCTTGAAATGATTTTTTACATTCATAATTCTATTGGAAAGTAATGCCTTTCATCATTAATGTTATCACCTGTGATACCAAATGTGAGAAATCACATAAAATGAATATGTAGCAACCATATAAGCTAAGTAAACTACATATATCAAAGAAATTATTTGGTGGTTTCCAAGGGATAATGTATTTATTTTTAGGGTCTATAGATAAAACTTTTTTAGAAACAAAATACCAAGGAAATGTACCTCTTATATCCATAAATCACACATTGATACCATTTCTTACAAACAATGTTCCCATAAGATACACAACATTATGGAAAAGTGTATCTCATGTTCCATTTTTTTCTAGATTACACCAGTATATCATCAACAAACACCACCATAAAGAAATCTGAATACCAATAAAATATTCATTTCATCATTTTCATAAAGGTAGTTGGTTCATTAATTAGACAAAAAGGAATAATGACATATTCATAATGTTCATACCTAATTTTGAAAGATTTATTTGTAATATCCTCATTCCTAACTTGTAATTTGGGATACCCTAAATATAATTCAATTTTAAAAGAACCATTGTGCTCCCCTAAAAGATCAAATAGATCATAAATTCAAGGAAGAGGATACTTATTCTTAATCATAACTTGAATAATATTATCATAATCAACAGAACAAAAATTCTACAATTTCCATTGATATTCTTCATAAATAGAACATGTGATACCCATGGATATGTAAATGATCGAATGCACCATTTACATTCCAACTCTTCTGAGTTAACTTTTAATTCCCTCAATTCTATTGGTTTTATCTGATAAGATGGAAGTGGGGATATGCTAGTCCCTAGTAGGAGAAAAATCATAAAATCCACTTCTATTTTGGATGGATACCATACAAAATTATTTGGAAAATTTTCAAGAAACTGATACACAATAGTTGTAAATCTACATTCCCAATCTTATACATATATTCCATTGTAAGAGTTTCTAATTTATATGAGATAGTTCCATCAACTGGTTCTAAAATTATTACTCTACTTTCCTATACATCCAAATCTCCTCTAAATATATTCGTGAGACCATCTATGGATTTCAAACTAACCTTCTAGTCATAACAGTGACTGTGATATTTTAAAATTTTCAACCAATCCATAACCTTGATCAATTCATATACATCCATCTCAAGTATAGAAAAATCCCAATGTAACTCATCCACATCAACAGTTATATAAGAATCATTAAATATGTAGGCTCAAAACTCTCACTGGGAAATAGATTTTGTATTTTTAAAATAGAATTTATCATCTCATTAGACAGTCCCATATTATCAACAACACTAGATGTAACAAATGAGTTGTATTTTTTAGCATCAAATAGGGATTTTATTGTGGTAGAATTTAAAATAATTACACCTCCCACCATCAGAGGGCTATATCGATCATCCGCGATCTTTTTCTCAGATCCATACAATTTATTACTAATTAAACCTTTATTTTTGTTAAATTGTTGAGGTTGCATGGGTTTAGGATTCATGGTGTTCTTAGACTAACCTTGGATCACTATATTTTGGTGATGATAATTATTCTACTACACTCATCTTTTCATATCATATGATGCTTTAGAAACATGATATGTGTCCCTAACACCCGAACATGGAGTACTATGAAAATAAGGATGAATATTTCCCATATTTTTACATTTGTGACAAGATCTTGGTGGTTCCATTAAATTTTTCTTGATTTGAGCAAGTGAACGACACTAAAAACATCCTGATGTACTTTTGGGTTGAGGATGAAAATTTAGTAATCTCGTTATCTGATTCTGATTTGTACCACCACTATGGTAGTAGGTTTCCCTCGACCTCTTATTCCCATCCTTAGAGTTCCCACCGGTTCCAATAGGAATAAACATACTCTGTATAACCATATTTCCTAAGATATACCTTTATTCTATATTCTATTTAATGACTATATTTGTATAATTTTTTATACAAGTAATACAAACATTTAAGTCAGTATCTTGTTGTAATATCTCCTATAAAATGTGTTCCTTCATGGATTCTCATACAAAAACTTCTGGTTAAAATAGGACTTTATTCATAAATTTATTTGTATACTCTATCGTTAAGAGATATTCTTGATTCAAACTATATTTTTAGATTTTTATATCTATTTTAAAGGTGTGAGGTTATAACTTCCTGTTAAAAAATATTTAAATACCCTCTCATGTTATGACTTGGTCAAATTTATCCTAAACTACTAATTCCAACAATTTTCATGAAAACTCCTACAACATTTATGTTTCTAGATTCACATTTAGCACTTATAGAGTCCCAAAGAAGTTAAAGATTTAATTCATCCATTTAAACAATAAGTATATGTTTTCTACCTTGTAATCCCCCAAAAAATAAATTGATTTTCCTTTAGGAATTGAAATAAATGGTCTATTTATAGTAGTTTATCATTCATATAAACCTTATCAATAGAATAAAAATTGTGGAAATTTATTATTTCTAGAATTCGGTTCACATTCATCTCAGGTGCAACAACATTTTTAACATCTTCCTTCAGTTGATTTCAATGATGTTTACCTGGTTCCATTTTCTATAACCAAAACAAAACACTATTTTTTATCACTAATTAGAGACTAAAGGATTATAAATTTTAATTTAATACATATAACCTCATAACTTTATATAATTAAATAATTATTAACATTTTAACCATTTTTTTTAAAACATCACATCAATGCTTTTCAACATCAACAATTTTCACTATTTTCAAAAATCAACACTTTTAGATAGTTTATAGAACATTAAACTCAAATTGAACAATTAATTACTACTAGTAAGTTTATTTATTGGTGAATGTTAAGAAAATTTCATCATATAAACCTAGGATGATGAGGGGACAACTCACTTAGAAATTTCTTAGAACACTCGTGTACCCAAACACTATGGTAACATGATGTTCAGTATAAGTTAGCTACTTCTTTTTGTGCTCTAAATTTCAATTTATGAAAAACCTATCCCCTTGATACCAAACCAATATAAATAATGATAATATTTATACCTCCTTATCAAAATAAAATTGAAAACATTTTTTCCATAATGAAATACGGGCCAGTGAAGAATGATATAGTTTCTTATGTCGAGGATCGAACAACCTGATACAATTTGTAAAATCCCACCACTCCTCATTGGATTGTGAAGAGTAAGAGGTTATACTATTACTTATATGTCATCCCCAAGATAGAAATTTATGGATATAATTTTCATGGGACTCATGAATATTTAAGGGATTATTTTACCTTTGAATTATTAATAATGCAAACCACAAAACAATATCCAAATTAACCTCTATATGATGAAATAGTAAAAAATAAAAATAAAATAACAACCAATCCAATAAAAACATATCAATGTACAAGTGTAATAAAATAGACATAATCAAGAGGACCAAAAGGGCCAAAAAATAAAAACTCCAACGTGATAACAACCATAAACACCCCTACATAATCCAAGATCCCACTAGACATTCCAATCCATGTTATAAAAAATAATCACTAAATAACTGAGATACCTTTCCATTACCTATGTCTCAATAGATGTCATATATAGATGGAAAATAGTGCCCAAGTAGGGGGTCAGTCTTAACATAGTAAGACTTCACTAATGACTTCACATCTCATTCCACTATAAAAAACATGTTATCACATTTGTTAAAATAGATTAAAAGTAGTTTATATAATTTATATCAAACCTATAAATGGTTTTTTATAATAAAAGCATAAATACTTCCTTTAAACCATTTCTAATTTGATTTGGAATATTCGTTTCCATGTACACGTACACACTCATGCTTGTTTTCACCATGTATGGTGGATCTTTATATCCATACTCCCTTACATTTTGAAGGGAGTACTTCACGACCATTATCCGTCTCAGTAAAATCATGCCCAATAATTTATTCCAATATCATGCCCAAGTCATTTCGATAAAAACATTTTTTTATTTAAATAATTTTGATAAATACATTACATTTATAAAAAATATTATTTTTAAAAAAATCATTTTAAAATTATAAACAAAGTGGTTTTTCCTCAAACCAATCCACATTCCACAATTTCCAATCCAATACAAAAATAATTCCATCAAGAATCACACATAAATTTAACAACAATTTCTTGAAATTCATTACATTGAAATTAATAATTTTATTTCTAAATCAAGTGGAGTTGAGAGATGATCCACATACCTCTCTAACATTCATAAAAATGAAAAAAAACATAAATAAATTTCAAGAATGGTCGCAAACCATGTTCCCTTAATTAGATTTAACAATATTTCATCATGAAATCATTCATAACACAAATATCTATCCCTAACTAACTAGATATGAAGTTCCGAGAACGAGATAAGAAGAAGAATAACCAAAGATAAAATAAAAATTAGGAAGAACAAGAACATACCTTTTAATCTATACTACCAACTCACATTGACTCACCCATGTATTACTGATATATAGGAGGGATACATCTCTCATGCCTTTGGAGGGAATGAAATTTAAATTATGGAAGAATTAAGTGAAAAACGATTACAAAAATTCTTAATTCTTCCTAGATCAACAATTTAAGGAGAGAATGTTTTAAACCACAAGGTTAGGCCACAAGGTTTGGAAAAATGTTCAAAATATCGTGTGGGGATACTTTCTAAAGGCCACACCTCACATGGTTGGCTCAGACAATTAGATAAACCATGTGCCAATCATGTTTTCCCCCTATTTCAAGATGAAAAATTTCCCCTAGGTATCCACAAGGTTTAGTCAAACCATTACCCTTACCAGTTCCCTTTTTCTTCCCTTGAAACGTTTCCTATAGATATTTCACACTTTTTACTGATCATTAACAAACTGTGCACCTCCAAAAATCGTATAAAACATGCTAAAATTCTTCAAAACCTCCAGAAACATAACAATGACATTATGTAGACTCAAAATGCATGAATAAGGGGTCATGTAATAGAAACTGGGAGGTGGTGTAGTTATGTAGGGATCTATCCAAATACATAATGGTCATATAGATCGTACATTAAGGAAAATCAGTAATCTAAGAGTTGTATGAAGGTAAACTGAACTTGTGTTAACTTAAACATGATTCATGTCTAATTAATCATATAGGATTTTTTACAATTCATATATTCTAATAAAATGATAAGAAAACATGAAAATTTCAGGTTTTTTGATGAAATAATAAATATGAAAAGTCTATGAAATAGTCAGGGTTCAAGAGATGTGATTTTTGGGTAGCGTGAATGATAAGCAAGAAATAATTGGAGGTTATAGCATAGAGCACATCATGGGGAGTTATTAATGTATTTTGAATTATGGGACAATAATAAAAGAGGAAAATGGAATTTTAATGAACTCTATACCGTAGTCATGATAGTTTCAAGTAGAAATGTAGAACACAGTTTCCTACTATAATAGGTAAACACTAGATTTTAAAACTATTACATAATGGAAACACCAAAGATCTCTTATTCATCAATCTATATAAATTTTAGATTTAAATTTGAAAACTAAAGGTAATTGTTTGTTTTTTATATCAATATTAGATAAACAAAAAAAAAATTATTTTTCTATAATAATTGATTTTTATATGAATTGTGAAAATGTATTTTTTTCCAAAACGGTGACATTTATTATTTTATTAGTATATAAAAAAGAATTATAATATTATGAAACATTTTAATTGATAAAATATTTATTTAATTCATAAATATTTGTAATTTAATGATATTATTTAGAATTTATGAGCCCTATTTTTAGCCTTATAGAATTAAAGTAATATTTTAATTATAATAAAATATTGTTTTTGGTCTTTTAATTTAATTAAACATTATTTTGGTAAAATTCAGTGTTGGGTAGATTTTAAAGCCTCATATAATTTATTTGTTTATAATAAACCATTTTATTCCTTGAAATTCCAAAACATTGATATTTATACCCAAAACATAAATTTTAAAAATAAAACACACTTTTCCTAAAATCTATTTTAATGCATTAATAGTGTTTATTTTAAAATTAACATTTGACATCCATATAATTTATAGTTCATATATTTATTTTAATATTTTAAATAATAATAATAAAATTATGTATTAAGTCCAATGTTAATTTTTCTTCAAAAAATTTACCAAGGGTAAACATATAGTTTTTATAGTTAAATTAAATTATGGAAAAAATATAATTTAAATTAAAATGAATAAATACTTTAAAAATTTATCATTTACTTGTTTGGATGATATATGGACCGATAAATACTATTATACTCAACATTATTTTCCATTTTAGGATTCACATTCCTTTGAACATGACATCCAACCTTAAGTCGTGAATATTTACAAATATGTCATTTTATTAACTTATAAAAAGATATCTTTCCAAAACACTATGTTTTATATTGACCATATAATTTCTTTCTAAAAATCTCACATTGTGCTCATATTTTAAAACTATCCCACTTACATAGGCATCTAGTCCCATGTAGTTAGCTTAAGGACACTATTTCCAATGATATTTATACCAGAAAACTCATGCTCTTCACATAAGTATTACCTCATTCTCAGTGATTTAATATCAATCGTACTCTTAAAAAAATATAATGAAAAAACATAATATAATGAATTAAGTATGTTTAATATATCATTATTTTATTATATAAAAATAAAAAATACCTTATTTATTCTTTTACATCCACTCTGAAAATGGAATGTCGAAAGTTGGTACGTACGAACTACCACCTCTCTGAACCGACAACATCAGTTTTTCACAAACCCTTATAGTAGATGGTTATGATTATAGAAATGATAAATAAATATTGTATGCTTAATATATTTATCATTCTTAAATGAAAAAATTAAAATTTATTTTAAATAACTTCAATTCATTGGAAAATAAAATTATCATCATGTGTACGTGAAGACTACTGCCTCCATGAACAACATGCCTTATTTTTGTTAACAACCTAACAAGCATGGTCTTAAAATTATAATTAAGGAACTAGTAGTTTATTTATATAATTATAATAGTTATAAAATTATAAAATATTCTCAATCATTCTCCCATTTTATGAAAAAAATGAAATTATCATACGTGTAAAGTACATCCTCCATAGAGAAACTATTGTCGTTTTTCATATTAATTTTAAATACTTATGAAAAAATAGATAAAATAATATCATTATTGTTCTATTATAATGATATTATTTCAAAATTAGTAATTTATTAACCATACTCAACCATTAAATTATTATATGTTCATGTTTTGTTCATTTGGCCACCTACTCAAACAAGGCATAAAACACTTTCATGGATGAATATGGGAAATTAAATAAAAATATTATGAATATTTAGTAATAAATAATTTTGGAATGGTAATACTATGTAATTTACTTATTTTTAAAATATCATCTTCAAATTATAAAATTACTGAAATAATTCGACAGATATTCTACTTTCAAGAAACAAAACTAAAGAATTTTGGGATGGGATAAGATCATTATAAATCAAGATGGGTTATCTAATATAGTATAATAATATATCTTGAAATTTTGATATTTGGTAAAAGAATAAATTACAACACCACTATTGTGAAACTAGTTCAAAACGATAAATATTACTCACAAAAAATACCAAAAATCGATATTAACTAACTAATATACATGTAAAGAATAATTATACATGGAGATTATAAACGGTTACAGATATTAATAAGATACTTAAAAAGGTAATTAAGATAGTTATTTTCTCATACATGATATTCAAGGGATTTAGTAGAAATCAAGAATTAAGGTAAGGATTATTTTCCTAAAATTTAAATTCCTTGAGACATAATTAGGTTATATGCCATGTTTTCTATTGTATATTTTACTAAATCACCCTTTTATATCTTATATTATAATTCAATCATTATCCATGGTGTTTAATGGTCTTTTTTGAACTCTATCCATAATGGTATTCTTATTTAAATGTTACCTAATGCATAAAAATGCAAAAAAATAAAAAAAAATTGCAACATCAAGTGTGTGTTGTTTTCCTAGAAATTAAATCCCAACCTTGATATAGGAAAGTGGTTGTGGCTATGGTATAGATTAACCTAGGTATATTCCCTATAAAAAATGATACTCTAATATTAACTCAATATTCAATTAGTGTACAAGGAGTGGTCCTATGAGATAACCCTTGGATAGAAACTCCCAGTGTATATGCTTTATATAATATACATGATCATTATGATCCTTAATGAAGGAATTCCCTTCCATTTCTCTAGTCTCCTAACACTGAAAACTGTTGAAATTAGTTATTATATTATATTCATAACCCATAACTTTTAATATACCATCTTGATCACCTTATCATTATTTCATTAAAAAGGTTACCTCCTATTACATTTTAAATAACCCATAATATATATGTTAATTTTCATTATATAACCCTAGATAACCACACTATTTCATTGAATGGGGATATATATATTTTTAGTTCCATCATATGAATATCTATTGTTAAATTTTTCCATGATTAATTAATAAGTTCCATGGGAATGTTATGAAATTTCTTGTTAACTCATATGAAAAAGGAATTGGACTTAATTATAAATGGGTGGGGATCAGTATAGATATCCCTTGATGCATCAATATGTCTCATGATACAAACTATCTAGGGTATTATCATATACCTTTCCCATTTATATATGATTTATTGTCTTAATTAATTTATGGTATGTTTATAATTTATCACCATATTTATTCAATCATTATGAGATAAGAAATTATTATCCATTTAATTATTTATTATCATGAATATATAATTTCTTAAGTTTCATTTGATTATAGAATTATTTTGAATATTTATTTTCTTTTTTACAAAAATATTTATCCTATTATTATGTTAGTATAGCTTTAATTTTATAATTCTTTTAACTGAGAAACTATGTTTAACCATATTTTTTCCCTTTCCCCAAGAAACCAAAAGCAGAACAATATGTAATTATCATGGTTGTGCTAGAAGGGATAATAATTTTATCATGGTGTTTTTAAACTGTATTTTATGTTCTCAATATTAATGATAAAAATATGTTTTTATATAGATTTTAAAGACCAAAAACTATTAGATAATTTAAGAACTCTTCTATTTTTTCTCAATAACAAAATATAACTATGGGCTCTAGGATTATGGAGACTCGATTTTTGTAATAGTTTTTACCTATGAGAAATGGTTGAGTTATGCCATGAATTAGTGGTGAATACGGTGACTCGCATGATGGATGGGTTCCATATTATAGAAAAGTGAAGAAAACATATTCATCACATCATATCAGTTGGTGTTTTAGACCAGAAGACTACATGTAATAAATGATGAGGTGTACCAAATCATTATCCTTTCATGATGACCACTTTTAGATTCCTTCAATGCAGAATGTTTTTTGAGACCTAGTGGGAGGAACTCCATGATTTAGGATACATAATGGTACTTCATGTATCAAGACCAAGTGGAATATCAAAAAATTGTTTTAAATGAATGGTTTTTTTAGGCAAGAAAATGAGACCATGATAAATAATTTATCAAGTGAAAATTATATATGAGCCTTCAAGATTATTAACTAGAGATTATATCTAGTTAATTTTTTTATGATTGAAGACTATGACTGTAAAAGTAGAACTATTTTATAAAATTTAAATGTTATGTTTTATAAAAATAAATTGCATCTTGAGGTAAAATATTAACATATATGAGACATTTATATTCAATTATGATGAAAAATAATTTGTGGTATTTTGATTTTATGTTTAGGAATATCATCTATGTTTAAAAGAAACAATAATAAAATATTACTCAACATTAATTTATATATTCTAGGAGTCAAATAACATATAAATTTAGTTAAATGGTGAAAAATATTAGACCATATTCATTGAATAATGAAAAGGAAGAAGAGTGAATATTTCCATGAGATAACAGATGTCATTCATGTTGCATAACCGAGTACCCATCATACAATATAAATTTACATTATTAAACTCTGAGGAATATTGAGGAAACTGATTGATGTGTAGAAATTGAGGAAGGAATATCACACATACATTATCCAAGAGGGAAACGAGCCTCTACTATTGATCTAATCTATATGGTAAAGTCCAAATTCTATTATTTTTTTAAAAGTTATAGAATATAATTCCAATAAATATTTTCTTACCTCGTTGGTGAAAGGATAAAATATTTCAAGTTCATACCCTCACTTGTGATTTATTTGATACTATGAAGGAAGTTGAGTATTTTGGATAATAACCAAGTATCATTAGGGATGTAGTCCTCCAAAATGAGGAAAATATCATAAAAAATACTAGTGTTATTATTGTGTTTATTATATTATCTATATATTTTGGTAATCAAACCAAAGTGAGGAGTAATAAATAGATATATCTATTCATTTAATTAGTGAAGTGGTGACATGGAATAAAATTTTAAATTGGATAAAAAATTATACAAGAACTGATTCAGCACCACTATCACTATTTGGTAAATCCCTTTAGGATCCTAATAGTTTGTATTAAATTTGGAAACTCATCTAACTAGATTCTATACAATTTTAATAGTTTTATTTTTCATAATATTTTTTTAAGGAAAAATTGAATGAATAAATAGAGAGGTGATATTAACAGCTGATTATTTGATCTTATCTTATAATTAATCAAAAGAATAAATTGAATAAAGAGTTAAAAATTATAAGGAAATATTCCCTCTGATGTATAGAATAATATAAATTTGTTTCCTCATACATTGGATCTATTAATGGAAAATATGAGAAATAAGAAGAAGATTTATAAGTTCAATAAAATTCCATTATTGTTGAAAGTTGTTATACCTTAATATTTCCATACACTGAAATCATCAATAATTAAGTAAAAGTTATAGTCAATAATTCCCAAAAGGTCTCAATAACTTTTGGAAGTGATTATACATAAACATAGCTATAAGATAAATCAATTGTTGTACTAATATTTTATATACATTATATTTCCAAATAAATTTTCATTTTTATTTTTGATATTTTTCAAAGTATAAAAGAAGATATCAATAAGATTGATGAATATTTAGATCACTTGTATAAATATATGAAATATAATGTAGAAACCCATATATAACTAGAAAAATTATTTTGTATAAAAATAAACAATGAATATGGAACATGATGAAAGGTGATCCAGATTTTTTAATGATTTTCCTTCTATCTTTCATAAGAATAATGGTCCACAAACAATATTGAATAAAATATCCATACATTATAAGAAAATAAAAATAATTGTATTAATATTAAAGATAAACAAATGGAATTAAATGTTAATAAGATTAAATAATTATAAAATTTGATGAAAGAAAAGAATAATAAACATGAATAAAACCTTAAATTGATTAAAAAGGATAATGAAGAAAATTTAAGGAGATTATAGGTTGAGAAATAAATTTCAAACATGAGATACATGGATCTTTAAGTTAAATTGAAAAATATTTAAGTGAATAAATCCACGTATTCACAATAAGTTGAACGGACTTTTTCTACCAAAAAAATATAAATAGAAATATTGTTCTGAAATACCTTTATCTAGTAACAAGAAAATATTGAGATAATCTATTGATTAGTATATAGTATCCAAAATGGATATTGTACTATACAACTATGAAAATATTATTTCTGCTAAATTTTCATCATTGTATAGTGTGGTATTAAACATGAAACCTGAACAAAATTGGATAAATAAATTTTTATATAAATAACCCTCTATATCCAAAGTGGTTGGAAGAAAGTGTATGATTAGATATTACTCAAATAAATAACACAAAATGGAATCAATGTTATAAAAATTCAATTTGACTAAAACTATAGAGGTTATATCTCAGTGAAGAACAATGTTTGTGGGATACTATTTTTTATATGATATGTTTAGGAATAATTAAATTTATTTTTAGAAAAAATTTCTCAAATACTAAAGGAAATGAGAATAAATCATTGAGAGTGATACATCCTAAGAAATTAAGCATCCATAGATGAAGAATAGAAATATTTCTTCAATAAAAATGATTGAAATGCCCGAATATTTAGGTAATTTTTCAATAATTATGGTCACATGAGTGAATAATTACTAACAAAATAAACAAGGAATGAGTTTAAAATAATTGAAAAAATATATCATAGAAACTAATGATAGAAGAGAAGTTATCCATTAGAAGAAGTCTAGAAAAACATGATGGATAGAATACTTCTTAAAAGATGGTACTAAAAAGGAGTAGTCA
The DNA here is from genome assembly GCA_963277665.1 of Viscum album. Classification (NCBI taxonomy): domain Eukaryota; kingdom Viridiplantae; phylum Streptophyta; class Magnoliopsida; order Santalales; family Viscaceae; genus Viscum; species Viscum album. The sequence continues at coordinate 413,074,863 of OY728153.1, read as the reverse complement.
TCCTTGGGTCATTTATGATAGAAAAGTATAATTCAAAAATATCCTAATATGTCAAGTATATGAGTATCTTCATAATGGAAAATCATTTTTGTTTTTAGAAAAAATTTACAAAATAGTGAAAATTATAAACAATCCATTAATGTGAGTGTACAATGAAATAATTTGGAGGAGAATTTAAGAAAAATACAAGAGATATATTAATGGAAAAAAATTGTGAACAGAAAATATAACAATCCATTTGAAAAAAAAAACATTTTTAAAATACCTAATATTTTTTTTATTTTTATAGATCAATTAAGTTAAGAATGTGGAATTAATGTTGTACATGAAAAGTAAAGTGAAAAATGTAAATTTAATTTACACATAAATTATAAATTGAATTTTAAAATATTTTTGGTAAAAAAAATGAAAAATGAATGTATGAATTGTGTTTTGAATGAGAATGATGGATAGATAGAACTCAATTTATTTATTAACAATCTCAGTATTCTATGAATATACCTTGAAGAATATGAAGATTTTACCATGTGAGTAAGTTGTCTTGAGGGATCATGATAGGAAAAATATCCAACAAAACAAGATAAGGAAAAACCCCCATGATAAATAAATTAAATTATCATACTTTAAACATAAAATCATACAAGAAGAAAGATTTCAATTATATAGTAGACAAGAAATGAGTTTCATAGTTGATAAGAAACTCTCATCCTTAATTCTAACTCAAAAATAGCTATGAAATTTTCATATTTTTTCATAAATCATATATGTTTTATTTATGTTCTAACCATATAGGGAATTGAGTATAAAGTTAGTTCTTAAGAAAATATCCAAAGAATAAATGTGAGTTTTTAAAACTAGGCATAAAAATGAAATTATGTAAGACATAATCAATAGTTTATATCTAAAATAGTCATCATAGTTATATGCTTCATCAATTAGTATTCTAAATACCATCTTGTAAATGATCTACCTTAATGAGGTAATAATGGAGAACATCCCCTGTGGGGGTGCTTTCATGAAAATATTCTATATAAATATAATTAATATTGAATTTTTGAAATGTGTAATCATTTTAGTTATTTGAAAAGGTAAAAAAATTCATTATATCATACTTTGTTTTCAAGAATTTATCCTAAAATTAACAAAGAGAGATAAAATTTATCAAAGATATTAAATGATGAATTTATAGTAAATCTTGGGGATGGTTCATAAAAACATGAAACATGTGATTAAATTCTTATAATATATGTATTAAGATGGTTATAAGACTCTAATATATAATTATAACTAGAAAATTGTTGTCAATGGATATTATCTGGTTTCATGTTTAGAAAATTTGGATATCCCCTAAGTTAGTTATGGTAATTAGTATGAATGGGTATCATGTTCTTGAATGTATGGGAAGAATTTATGTACAAATATAACCATATTGTTTTATATACCTAGCGTGGTTTGAGTTGACATAGTTTTTAAGGGTTGATGTAACATTTATTAGTACTGAATTAATAGCATCCCCACTCATATTCTTTGTAATTATTTTAAATTAGGGAGGGAGAAGAAATGAGATTTAGTACTGAAAAAAATACAAAAGTGGAGATCAATGAACCCACTTTTGTTTGTTTAATTTATTTTCAAGGAAGAAATAGACATGGTTGGGTGTGTGAAAGTAGTTGTAAATCCCATATCATATTGGTGATAAGAATAAAGGTGTTCCAAATTTATTTCTAATAAGGAGGAATATGTTCAGTCTTGAAAGATCCATTTTCATCATTGGTTGTATATAAATGAGGATTTGAAATAAGTTATTCCATTCCACATAAATAAATTTAATTATTTATATATTAGAAGTTAAATTTCAGAATCTATTAAATAAGATTTGATATATTACAATCAATTTTTATGGTGTATTGATATATATGGATTCATTATATCGTTGATGGAAATTATTACCATGTTTTATCTATATGTTTTCAAGATTGAATAATTGAAGAATCTATTTGAAAATTATTTGGTGAGGTTTAAAGAGTCATTTGGGTTTGTTATGATGAATAAAGACGTTTTTTCATCATTTAATTGGATTAGGATAATTTACCTAGAAATTATAATTTGAAATTGTTGCATGTGTAATGGAAACATCAATATGTTTCAATCCGTGATAAGGTCATATCTAAACTGTGTGAAGATAATCTTGGAGTGAAAATCTACATCAATTTAATTATATAAATTTCAATTTCTATAGAAATGGATTTTGGAAATTGAACTATTTTGGAAAGAAAAATTAAGAGAGATACTTCATGCATAAGTGTAATATTCATATTTATGAGGATATGTAAGGATAATATAAACTATAAATCAATGTAATTTAATAATCCATGATCTACATGAAGCTATACTATATATTGGTAAATTTAATGTGGATTCAGGTATGACTCACACTATATGAGTTTCTAGAATTCATATATTCTAATTAAATGACAAAAGAACATGACTATTCCAAGTTTCATGATCACATAATAAAAATAAATAATCTATAAAACTAAAATTATTTAAGAAGTTTTATGATTGATATGATTTAATGAGAAATAGGTAATAGCTAGGGGCCATGGTGTACTAATCACCATAGTGATTCATCAAAAATGGGTAAATTTTATATCTTTGATAGAGGAGGATAAAAAGCTTGTTTATAAACTCCACAATGTAGTGATGAGCATTTCAATGAAAATTCTTACCTATGAGAAATGGTAAGATCTATCTTTACATGGATGTGACCAAATGATTCACATGAATGATGTGTTCCATAGTGTAGAAAATGGGGATATAAAGAATATAATAACATGGGGGTAAAAAATTCATTCAAGAAGACCACCTATAATAAATGACGAGGTAGGCCACATCATGGTCCATTATTGTTGGCTATTTTAAAATTCCTTTGATGTTGGATGTTATTTGAGATACAACACAGGGAACTTCAAGTCACTGGACAAACCATGCTTCTATAAATTTCATACACATGTAGAAAATTAAAAAATAGTTTAAAAAGTAATCATATTTTTTTGAAGAAGACAACTATGCAATAATAAATATATTACCACATGAATGATATTTTCATGTCTTCTGGAAAATTTACATCATTTTAGTTTTGATTCAAATGAGTTTTGATGACTTAAAAATATTTTTTTTTTTTAAATAGTGATATTTTTTAAATTTGAAATGAATAGTTATATTAAAATACATTGTATTCTAAGGAAAAATATCCATATATCTGAGAAATATATATTCATCGATGGAGATGAATAAATTTTAATTTTTCGATTTGACATTCAATAATATCATCTAGGTATAAAATAAAATATAATAAAATTTTAATGAAAATTATTTTTTCTATTATTAGAGTCATTGAATTGATATTTCTAGTGCTATTGTGAAATAATATCAAACTTTATACACATAAGAAGAAAAAAGGAATAAGTATGAGTTTGACTATGCTATAATATATGAAATTCAAGTATAGAATCTATATTCCAACCTTAAATAGAAATGTATATTTTATAAGTCTATGAAACATTGACTCAATCCATTGAAGTGTTGCATATAAGGTTATAATATCACACATAAACATTCAAGAGGGTTGAAGACATTCTTTATTGATCTACTTCATGTTAGGAAATCTAAATCCGCATATTCTCTAATGAGTTACTCATTTGGCTTCAAGATAAATGAGTTCAACATCATAAGCCTACTCATGATTTGTTTTACAATAATATGGAATAAGTACATTTGGGATAATAACCACATTTCACTGGCGATGTAGTCATTAATAAAGAGGTGAACACTACTCGAAATTGGTTTAAATGTGATGCAAAATTTTCAACGGGGTCCCATCACAAATGAAACGTTGCATAAAAGTGTGTCGCAAATATTTTTTTGCAACGACCCATTACAAATAGATTTTTTTGTAACTACCCTTCTCAAAACAAACTATTTGCGACAGGAAGTGGTCCCATCTCAAATAGAATCCCCAATTTTTTAGGAAAAACCTATTATAACGACCCGTCACAAATATTATTCCTGATTATATTTTTAAAAACCCTGTTACGATGGCCCCTTTCAAAAAGTATTTGTGAGGACCCGTCACAAATAACTTAAAAATATAAATAATAATAAAATTTAATCAAATAATATTAACAATAATAATAATATAATATTAGAAAATAATAATAATAATTACAATGTTTTTATTATTATTAAAATAAATAATATTAATATAATATTAATAATAAAATAATATTAATAATATAATATTATTATTAAAAAATAATATTATTATTATTATTAATATAATAATAAAATAATTATTATTATTATTATTATTATTATTATTATTACATTAATGAAATAATAATATTAGTATTAGTAAAATAAAAAAATATAAAATAATAAAAACCTCAATATTCATAAAAATATAAATAATAATAATAATAAACAAACAATAAAAAATAATTAATAATTAATAATTAATAAAATATTAACATTATTTAAAACATAAATAAAGTTATAAAATAATAAAAAATTAACTATATAATAAAATAATAAAAAATGAAATATTCACAACATAAAAAATTCTCTATATAGAAATATAAATATTTAATATTAAAACAAATTACATTCAAATGTTTTATCATAAAAAATAAATACATCCCTGAGGGGGAAGGTATTTTAGAGGAGTTTGTGGAGATGGTGGAGGGAACTTCATTCCTAAACAATGTGTCAGATGTTGCACGTAGTCTATTGTATTCTCTTATTACTGCTGCTATTATCGACTGATCTCCTCCTACTAATGCTGATGTCATTAGAGCTCTTCCTTCTCCCTACACATACTCTATATAAGTTCACACTAAGCTTGCATTTGTTCCTGATATTGTGCAGTAGATGATGATTACTCTTCATGAGTTTCTTTATATCTACACACTGACATCGCAACAGTGCCATAATAACTTCCAGACGTTAATCAAGAGCTTATACCAACAACTCGGCCTTTATCAAAGGCACACTGGGTCGCCTATATCCATGCTGCCTCATCAAATCTGTCTACACTGATTTGATCATCGGTCTCATACTATCTCTCAATCTGAATCTAAGAGTCGGTGCTTCATATCAATCCTTCAATTGAGATTTAAAATAAAAATATTTAAAATATTTTTTACATTTCATTTGAAAACTCAAAAAGAAATTATACTTACTACAATCTAATGAGGGTGATCACCTCTATTATCTCCAATAAAAGGATCATTGTACATCCTCCTATAAATATATAACTATGTAATATCGGTCTCTTTTACTGCCTATATGAATATAAAATTAATAGTGTACATTTAAAGTTATATAAATTAATTAAAAAATGCACTTACCATATGTTCCCTATGTGTACTGAATGTATGAATACTAGATCAATGTGTCACATCCTATCTCCCCTAGGTTTTTCAACCTACTGATGATCTCCTCTGAAAATTACTACCCATCCAATGTGAAAATAATCCATCCAAAACATGAGAAAAAATTTAATCATGTTGGTGGGAACAACAGTACTGATCAAACTCTATGAATCCATATTTCTTTATTATTGCTCTCCTAAAATTATGAAAAACCTGATATAAATTCTCACACATACAACTATAGAACCTCTGTATTGAGGTATGTAGCCTTTTTATAATCCTTTTTATGTGTTTATATTTATTGGGATGAGTTTTTATGAATTTCGGATAGTTTGGAATTTTTTTGAGAATGTTGCACATGGTTTGAGAACTATTAGGGGAAACCATGCAGAATTACTAGAAAACTGAAAAAATCATGGAAGTGGGGTTCTGCACTATTTTTTCATAGTTTGTGTAACTATGTAGGTAGGTTTTGTGACATTCTTTTCGGGGCAGTAGCATCCGCACGGTTAGCGCATGGTTTGTCGAACCATGCGAGCTAAGCATGCAGCCCTTTAAAGTTGGGTTTTTAAAAAATTTAAATGCTCGGAACTAACTTAAATTACTCCAAACATTCTCCCACTCGAGCCTCACTCAGGATATTCAATTCTCAAGGGATTTTAGGGATCTTCTACCCATTTTAGAATCTATTTTAAGGGGTTTCAAGGTGTTTTGAAGGTTTTTACTCCCGAGTAAGTCTCTCCTCCTGGATTCTTTGTGGTTTCTCTCTTGATATACTCTTCTCCATTTCTTTTATTTCTAGATATACACCTTTTTCATGTAGATATAGGGTTTTTGTAGCCTAAAGTGATGGTTTTAGGTCTTTTTGATGATAGTGAAGAGGATCTAGAGCAATTTCAATGGTGCATTTTCCGAATTTGTGGTACAGTTGCTTGTGGGTTGATTTCGTTGGAACCCTAAAGGTAGGTGGATTCTCTATAGACTCTACCTTGTTAGAACATGAATCCTTTCTTTAAATTTATTGGTTTTTCTTGAAATTAAATTTGATAATGATGTGCGAATCTTATTGTAAAACCATTTTGTGATTATTTTGGGATTTTGGGGAAAATAGGTTATTGTTGCAAAGGAGGGCTTTGTTGTGTGATTTTAAAATGTTGACTTTTGAATCAATAGTGGTTTGATTATGAAATATGTTTTTTGAAATATGGTTTCCAATAATGATATTGTTTATTTAAATGTGGTTGTGTATGGAAAAGGGTTAGTGATTTATTGAATTGAATTGACTTGTGTTGGAATTGTTGATGCGCTTAAGGTTTTGGTTGTTGGTAGGTAAATTGTTGGCATAACGTGGTTACCTTGTTGTGAAATACTTTCTGGTTGAGTAACATGGATTGTGTGAGTTGTGTGTGTGAAGTGGGCAGGGAGTAACACAATAAAAAATGGATGTATAGTGGAAAAAAGGGACACCATAAAAGGATAAGTGGGTGAGAAGTACCACTAGATTGTGGAAGGATAATGGTCTTGGACAGAAGTGCCACCGCGGTTTACCAGTTTTGGTGTGATAGTCACCATTGTATTCTTATTTATGTAATGTTATGAAAGATGGAAATGTGTATGCTAATGTGAAATGGTAAATGTTTTGTTGCATGGTTGTTTGGATTTCCTATTTGTTATGGCCATTTGGGTGAAAATGTCTTGGTAAAGGATTGTTTGGCTTGTTGTAAGTTATTGTACATTTTTTTATATACTATTTTATATAAATGTGCAAACAGTTTTATACTAGTTGTGTGTATAGGGAATTCATTAGGGGAAAACCTATTGAGTATTATTACTCACCTCTAAATTTGGAACTTGGGTGCTTTTATGGATGTCAAATTATAGGACACAGGTAAAGTTAAAGCATCTTTTTTTTCTAGTGTTTTGTTGTGATACTTTAGAGATATTGTGGTGATTGGAGAATGGATCTTGTAATTGAGTTGTGGAGTGTGTCTTGGTTTACTATGGGTCTCTTGGTTAGTCTTCATCTTGGTACTCTAATTTTGGTTTGGTTGTATTTTTTTGGGATTTGTTATGGAACAACATGGTTTCATTTTGGAAATGTATGGTTTGGGTTTCTATGTTAATATGCATCATGTAGTTTTGTTAGAAATGGATTGTTTGGTTAGTTGTTTAATCCAAAGGGAAAATCATTCCCCAATTATTATTGAAGCCCTCAACATTTATTCCCAGCCTTGGCACCCTGGGAACGTCGCTTAAGTCCAAGTAACTTTCCATCCACCTTCTCATGACAATGAGGGAGGGGCAAGATGTTACATGTGGTATCATTTTGTTCTGTCTTTGGCTTTCAAGTGAAAGAAACGGTTCTGTCCTTTTGCATTAATTGGCGGTCTTGGTTTTGAAACTCATTATTACTCTATTCATTGATTTGGGATGGTAGAAAGGTGTAGGATTTTAGGAACTTGAAATGTATAGCATATAAGGATGTAACTAACCCATTTATTCTGAACTTCATGTTAGCAGGGAGTTGGGTACATAAGTTTATGGAGACACATATAGGCACTAGAAATCTCATTTTTGTGGGTGTATCCAATGAGATGAGCATCAAATGCATGGTAGAAATGACTTCCAATAAGGATTCATATTTCATTAGGGTATAATGATTTATGGTGTTATATGAATGTATGGATGTTTAAAATATTAATTGGATTTCCAAATGGAAGGATTTGAAACATGAAAACTTGTGGTATTTTAGAAATGGCTCGATTTTCAAAAATAGTGCAACCTGGGAAATGTGAACTTGTGGAAAGTGTAGTTGTGATAGTTTTGATATATTGAATTTGAAAATTTTATACCCTTTATTGTTAAGGGAGTGATACTTGTGGTTGTTTTTGTATTGATAGAAATGGAACCGGATAGGTGTCATATAGACCAAAAGGGAGAAGCTGCTTAAAATGTGGTTGCACCAGAGCCTCAGGTGAACCAGAAGCCAGTGCATAGTATAGTGCAAGCTTTCCAAACTGTGCAAAGTGAGAATAAAGGGGATGAATCAAAGAATTTGGATCATGTGGTTTATTTTGAAAATAAGAATCCACCCATATTTAGAGTTTATTAATAGACTAAAATGGAAGAATCATGGATGAATTGAATAAATAGGATACTAGAATTCATGGGAACACTGGTGGAGCTCAAAGTGAAGTTAGCTACAGACAAGTTGGAAGATATTTTCCTTAGGTGGTGGGAACTGGTAGTCCAAGATACAACATACCAATGTGTGACATGGGAGGGTTTTGATGAACTGTTTACTAAAAAATTCTACCCTCGTACATTCAGAATTCAGCGTACAATGGATTTCTTCCTTTTGAAGAAAGGGAACATATTGGTAATAGAATATGTGGCTAAGTTTATGAACATAGTACGGCTTTCACCTGAGGTGGCAGGTAGCACATCATTGAAGGCACAAATTTTTTAAGCTGAGATGAAGCCAGAGATTTAGTCAAAGATAATGGTGTTGTGTGTAGATGATTAAAAAGAAATGGTGAATATAGATACAATGGATGAGCAGGATCATTTGGGGGCTACAGATGGGGGAATCATGTTGGAACCCATGGGAAATAGTGGGAAATCAAACTCTGTGTACAAGAAGAAGAGGGGCACTTAATTCTAGGGTGAGAGTACAACTCAAAATCAGATGATAGGATCAATGAATCTTCCTCTGAAGCCAAAGAGTAAGACATGATGATTATAGTGTGGCTCTATGGAACACATGAAATGAGATTGTATGACAAAACCTCGAACATGTCATAACTCTAATAAGATGGGGCATCATTAGAAGTATTGTTAGAATGATCTGAGGTTGGGTGTTCCTGACACTTCTCAAGGGTCGCAGGCATCCTATTCCCTAATGGGACGGGGAAAGCAACATAAAAATAATCAGTAGAGCCGAGTTAGTCATGGTGATTCTAGAAATGTCATGACACCTCATCTGGGTAATAAAGTGTAGAGTGTGGAAAGCAAGCATCTTTTTGGAGTTGAACGGGTTTTGATTGATGGTTAGTTAGGACCATCCACAATGCAAGGTATGGTTCTTTTAAATTCCACATTGATGGAAACTTTGTTTGATATGGGTGTTTACCATTATTTTCTTGCTTCCTATGCCATTAGTTTTTTGGGTTTACATGTGGAAATGACACCTTCTATTTTCAAACTAAAAAATCCTATGGTTCAAAGAGAGTTTGGAGATTTCCTATATAGAGAGTATTGTTTAGTTTTGGACAGCATTGAATTGATGTGGGATTTCTCAGTGCTTGAGATAGATTCTTATGACATAATATTGGGAATGGATTGTTTGGTGATGTTTAAGGCCCACATCAATTTCTATGCATGAATTTTTAGTTATACAATATAGGAATACATTGAACATCTCTTTAGAGGAGAGAAGAAGGAAAATATGAGTGCAAAATATTTTTTTGGAACTATCTCTTTACACGATCTTGTATCATTTAGTGGAATTGTCATTGGAATCAGTGGAAGTTTTTTAGAAAATTTTTCTTTTGGAACATTTGGATAAGATTATGGATGTACTTCCAAAATAATTCTTATGGTTGTCACCCATGTGAGAAGTGGAGTTTACGATTTATCTCCTTCTGGAGACCAGTCCTCTCTCACTTCTGTCCTACCTTATGAAACTAGTAGAATTGTGGGAAATAATGGTGAAGTTTGAAGATTTAGAGAACAAAGGGTTCATTTGGCCTAGCACGTCTCTGTGGGACGATCTGGTTTTGTTTGTTAAAAAAGCGGATGGAACTCTAGGGATCTGTGTTGATTATCAAAGACTTAATCAGGTTACGATAAAGAAATGATATCAACTTCCATGCATTGATGATTTTTTTGACTAGTTCAGGGAAGCTCAGTGGTTCTCCAAGATTTACCTGAGGTCAGTATATCATCAATTGTGGGTAAGGATGGAGGATATCCCAAAGAAAACTTTCATAAGTAGATATGTCCATTACGAGTATGTCATTATTCCCTTTGGTCTAACGAATGCACTAGTAGTGTTCATGGAATTGATGAATCAGATATTTCATAGATATATGGATTCTCTTATGGTGGTATTTTCTTATGATATATTGGTGTATTCAAATATAAGGGTATATCATGAGTAGCACTTAGAAATATTGTTGGGGATCTTGAGTGATCATTGATTGTGTGACATATTGTAAAAGTGTGAATTTTGGATACAGGTGGTTCATTTCCCTGGCCATGTTATTTATGAGGAAGGTGTTTCAGTTGATCCAGAAGAGATATAGGTTTTTATCTCCTAGAAACCTCCAAAGAACGTTTTTTGAAATACAAAGCTTCCTTGGTCTATCTGCCTATTATCAACATTTTCTTCATGATTTCTCATGGTTGGTTTTGCCAATGATATATTTGACAAGAAAAAATATCCCATTTCAATGGTATGCACAGTGTCATAAATGCTTTGAAGAGATAAAGGGTCAACTTACATCAGCACCGGTCTTGGTTTTTCCTGAACCAGGGAAATGGTATGTGGTGTATTGTGATGCATCAAGATCAGAGTTGGGGTTTTTTCTCATGAAGGGGGATCATGTGGTTTCATATTGATCACAACAATTGAGTTTTCATGAGAATAACTACCCAACACATGATTTGGAGTTGGTGGCAGTGGTTCATGCTTTAAAAATATGGTTTCATTATCTTTTCGGTGAGAAATGTACAATGTTTACTAATCACCAGAGCATAAAGCATATTTCATAACATATTGATTTGAATTTGGTGGAAATGAGATGGATGGAATATCTCTAGATGTTTGATTTGGACTTATGTGCACACTAAATAAGGGAAATACAGTGGTGGATTCATTAAGTAGAAATTCGTATACTTAGGTGGTGAAACATGCGTCAAATCGGTGGAAGTTGATGTCGGTCATAGAACACATGTAGTTGGAATGTGAGGACTTGGTCAACAAAGCAGTGTTATTTCCAGTTTCATTGGTTACTGTCTTGGATGGTCTGGTTAAAGAAGCATAGGCATCTGGTTTTGAATGTATGGCGATGAGGTTGAAACTCAATGGTGGGAACACCATTAAGATATTGGAACGGAATGGGAATTAAGTCTTGTGTTTTCAGAATCATATGGTGGTACTAGTGGCTTGTCTAGAAGGGATTTTCATATGTTATCATCATTCTAGGCAGGTTGTCCATCCTGGAATTTAGAATATGTATAAGGCCTTGATAGCTTAGTTTTTTTGGGATGGTATGAAAAGGGATGTGGTCGAGTTTGTGTCTAGATGCTTGACTTGTCATCAAGTCAAGGTAGATCATCAATAGACAAAAAAAATTAAATCCTTTCCAATTACACTTTGAAAGTTTGAGAAAATTTCATTGGATTTTGTGACAGGTATTCCGAAAAAGGCCAAGAAACACGATTCCATATGGGTGATTGTTGATTGGCTCACAAATATGGCCCATTTCTCCTTGATTCGTGAATCTCATATGGTGTAGTACCTATCCAAAATCTATATCTATGAATTAGTAAAGAGGCATGGAATTTCAGTTTTGATTGTATCAGATAGTGATCTGAGGTTTACATCCAGTTTTTGGAAATCCTAAGATCACGCCCTTAGGACACATTTAACGATGAGCATGGAAAATCATCCTTATAAGGATGGTCAATCCGATAGGATGATATAAACATTGTGTAAAAACCCAGTTCTTATCTTTGAGGTATGAGCTTCTTATTTTCTATTTTCCTCAAGTGTTTTTAATAAAATATGGAAAATGGGGAAAAATCCTAAATTTTGGAAGTACACGCCGTGTACTTTTTCCACACGCCGTGTACTTTTGGCCGTGTGGGATGAGTACACAGGGCGTGTATCCATGTCAGCGACGAAGGGTGTAGGAACCAACTACATTCCATGTAGTGGTCCTTTACATGCCGTGTAGTCATTCGGTAGGCCAGAACATTAAGCCGGTGTAGCAGCTGCCAGCTGGGCGGCAGTACACGCCATGTACTTAGGAGTACATGTCGTGTACTCATGTCGACGGATGAACAGTGTGGCGGTGCCACCATAGGAGCAGTTAAATGAAGGAAGTACATGTCGTGTACTTGGAAGTACAAGCTATGTACTTTGTTTTTTGTCTTAAATAGGGCAGTAGCCTCCCCTATTCACAGGGAAGGCTTAGAACCGGAGGAAGGAGCGGGAGTGGATGGCTGGACCTTTGGAGATCCACCGATCGAGCGTCTGGAATCTGATTCTGCCTCGAACGATCTCGTTGGAACCGCGTGGGTGATCCCTCTCTTCTCTTAGAGTGTTGCTTACTAATTATTCTCCCAATGTGAGTTATTTGAGGTTAAGCGAGTTTTGTTCTTTGTCAGATCTATGTCGTTCTTAGGCGTTTCTAGAGTCGACGTTCGGGTATACCGCTCGTTGGCATATAAGGTAGGTGGCTTAGTGTTAATTTTTCCAACTACCATGTGTTTTGTGTGTTTTTGTGCCATGAACCATGTTAGGGTGTCATGTGGTTGAGGCCGTTGCTATATTAAACACCTAGAATTGATTATGTATTTAATTATGTTATTAAAATGCTGGTTGGGATTGTTGCTTGGATATGGAACCACCCTGTGGGTGTGTTCCATTGTTTAGTTGTTTGGCCAGGATACCCGAGGGCATGCCTTAAAAGTATTAATTGTAGAATTTCCTTGAGAGGAATTGATTGTTTACTGCATATTTACATGTTGGGCATGGCCCGTTTACCTGTTATCCTGAGGGCAGTGTTTTGATTAGCCTGTGGGCATTGTTCTACTTAGCCTGTGGGAAACTTCTTTCGTGCCTGTGGGCAGATGATTTTGTGCCTGTGGGCGACACTAATTACACCTGTGGGCAATATTTGTGTACCTATGGGCAAATTCCTATGTTGGTTTCTCTTTACCCGAGGGTGGGAGTTTACATGTCTTTAGACATTTGGCTGTTTACTTAGAATATTAACTGTGGTGGTATTTTAAATTAAATGATTAAAAAGAATATTAAAATGGCAATATAACTAGTTGAGTTAGTTACTTTTCAGTACTGCTTACCTTATTTCATTTTACTATTGCACACTGTCATTGCATGCTTACACGCAGTTGGGCACGGGCCTTTGGTGGGTGCCTACTGGGAATTTATTTCTCACACCCTGTTTGGGTCACGCATTGTGGCCCAAACAGATTATGTTTCTGCAGGTGTGGATAGGGCCAAGAGTCCCTATATGGGTACTTGACTGTTGTTGAGGAGTAGAAGGGCATGGGATCGAGCCTGGGCTCACGATGCCACTACCAGCTATTTTGCTTTGTTTTGTTGTACCCTGCTTTTGGTTGTACTGTATTGATGTATAACATGTTCTAGATGTTTTCTTAGAACTTGAGACATATAGCATCATTATTTATATATTGTTGGTTATATCCACTGCTATTGTTTATTTCAGTTGTGCATGGTTTACTGCTTCTCTTGTTTGATGTTTGTTTTATTCTGTATTCCGCTGTGCTACACTTTGACAAATAAGGGCATAGTTTCCCCACTATCAGACCTGGGCCCTCGCTTCTAGTCAGCAGCCTCTGGCATTTGGGGAAATGCGCTTGAGGTCACGTGGCGAACCGAGTTTGGGGCACCCGTTGTGTGGCACCCAGTACCGGGACGTTACAAAGTTGCATCAGATGAGGTTCTTTTCTTTGACTTACTATTTGGAGCTATAGTCAGGGATAGGATGAACGGTAGTTGGTAATAAGTTGTGCTCGGGCGTAGCTAACCCGTGTATAGAGAAATGCCAGTCTACCTCGTATTTTTTGCAATTATTTCGATTTTGAAAATTTTACAGTTGAAATGTTTTCACCGTTGGGTGACACACTTGGATTGTGCTGTTTATATTTTATCTATGGGTTCTATTTAGTTACAACCCGATGATATGAGGGTATGCTGTCTCATGCATCATTTAGTCACATGCTAGAAATCACATGCCATGAATAGTTCCATGCCATGTAGGTGCATTATAAATTGCATGTTGTTGTGATAGTTATTGTGATAGAAAATCATGTTGTTGTGATAGCTGCTGTATAAAATACCTGCTATGTGATAGGGTAATTTTATGTGAGCCTGTTTGTAGAATGGATGCCAAACTCTGGTTTTTGGGGAGTATGGGCCCCCATTGACCGGAATTTGGCGGATCATTGACTGTTTATTTTGTTACAACACAGATAAGATGTCAAACTTTGATTCTTGGGGAGTATAGGCCCTCACGGGTCAGAATTTGACACTTAGGTGCTGATTTTCAGTATTTTCTAGGTTTCGGAGAAGTTTCAGAGGCATACTGTCCGGAAACCCAGTATACACACCATGTAGTATTTTAAACACGCCGTGTATGGCCTTATGTTCGGGAAGGAAAATAAACTTTTTAAGTACACTCCATGTACTCTGAGTACATGTCATGTAGTCTCTTCTCGTGTCACAAACTGTGTAGGCAGCGTCAAGGGGTAAGGAATTTCTTGGGTAAAACACGTCGTGTACGTGATGTACACACCGTGTAGTTTTAACCCAGAGTCCGCCCATGTAACGAACAATGTGGATGGAAGAGACCTCAGTACATACACGTCGTGTCCACTATGGAGCACTTCGTATAGTGTGACCCGAAGTCCGTTCGTGTGACTAACAACACGGGTCGGCGAACTCCTTTATAGGATACGCCGTGTCCATAATGGACACGCCGTGTCGTGTGTCCTGGGGACTTGGCCGTGTAACTAACAACACGGGCCGGTGTCACCTCTCCTTGAACACGCCGTGTACTT
Organism: Viscum album; assembly: GCA_963277665.1. Classification (NCBI taxonomy): domain Eukaryota; kingdom Viridiplantae; phylum Streptophyta; class Magnoliopsida; order Santalales; family Viscaceae; genus Viscum; species Viscum album. Next base: position 413,059,597 of record OY728153.1, on the reverse strand, counting down.
GTGGTACATGCCGTGTAGTATTGTCTGAGGACAGACCATGTGGACTTAGCCATGTGGCTGGGAAACGGGGTGGTGTACACGCTGTGTGCGGGTGTAACACGCTGTGTAGTATCAAGCTGAGTAGTCGGTCATGTCACAAATGACACGGGTAGTTGGAAATAACACCATACACGCCATGTAGATATTATACATGTCGTGAAGTCAAGTACACGTCGTGTAGTCATAGTACACGTCATGTACTCTTGTTTTTCAAATCTTGAAATTCCATCTTCCTCTTGTTCCCTTTGTGGTTCCTTCTCTTTCGGTTTTTGATAAATCTTGAATCTAAGGTGTGTTTTGACCTTGTAGTGTCATGTCACCTAAACGTCCACGCGTTGTTCTCCAGGAGAGCGGTGACGACTATACTCTAGAGATGGTGGTCCATGGGCTACCAGTTGATCCTCCAGTAGATCCAGATGTGGTGCCAGCTGTTATACCGAACATAGGCGCGGAGGATCAGTTCCGTGAAGGCTTTATGCGGTTCATGCATACCTTTCAGGGAGCACCGCTGGTTTCCACATCTATGGCTGAGCTTACACGTATCTTCCAGCAGCAGAATCCGCCTGAGTTTTTAGGGGATGGCGGACCACAGGCTGCGGAGTCTTGGCTGGGGTCAATGCATACTATTTTCGAGAATCTTGAGACGCCTCCAGGGTGGACGGTCAAGCTTGCGACATATATGCTGTGTGATTCTGCCAAGAGGTTGTGGGATGTTATCACCCAGATAGAGCATCACAGAGACATGGTGTGGGAGGATTTCCAGGCAGTCTTTTATGACTTCTTATTCCGAGAGACACTGAGGGTAGATAGAGCTCGAGAGTTCATGAATCTGCAGTAGGGCGCTATGTCAGTGATGGACTATTCTGCTCGTTTCACCGAGATTCAGCACTTTGCACCCATGCTGGTGGGTGATGAGATATTGAGAGCCAGACGTTTTGAGGATGTTCTTCGGTATGACATCCAAGCGCTGGTGAATTTCTTCCGGTTGCCTATTGTACACGCTATTGTGAACCAGGCACTGATCACATAGAGGAACCTTCAAGAATCTAGTGGTTTGGGCCAGGGCGGTTTAGCACCAGTTACTGGTACTTTTAATGTTGGCAAGAGGAAGAGACAGGTGGACTTCTCTCAGGGAGGCAGTACCAATCAGAAGAATGCTTCAGGTTCCCAGGTTATGGGCTACCAGTGTGGTAGAGAGGGGCATAAGAGGCCACAGTGTCCACGAGACTCATTGGAGTGTCGAGCTTACGGAAGGATGGGTCATCTGCAGTGATTTTGCAGGGCGTTTCCACCAATGGATAGTGAGAGGGGTTCTGTGCAGACTCCGCAAGCAGGAGTGAGACTAGCAACTTCTTACCAGTCTGGAAATTGGAATACGTCAGGGCGTACAGGAAGGGATGGTGGTCGTGGTCGTGGTATCCAAACACCAAGATCTTAGAGGCAGTAGGGCGGGACAGCTCAGGGTAGCCAGGCTGTGTCGCAGGGCCATGGCACTGGGCAGGCATATGCAGTGCAGCAGACCTAGCAGGAGTAGGATCACAGACCTTCTATAGTCAGAGGTACTATTTTAGTAGCTTTTATCTTATCTTCAGTACTTTTTTATACGGGTTCTACGCATAGTTTTATATCTATACCCGTTGTGTACAGCCTTGGGCTCTGTGTTTCTTCATCTTCTAATATTATGACGCTAGACACTCCGTTGGGGACTATAACGGCTGGTGTGCGTCAGTGCAAGGAGTGCCCCCTTGAGGATGGTGGGTGTCACTTCTTTTGAGACCTATATGTCCTAGAGATGACAAGCTATGACTTCATTCTCAGGATGGACTGGATGGTTCCCTTCAGAGCCTTTGTAGACTGCTATCGTCATAGGGTGAGTTTCACGTCACCATAGGGAAGATAGTTTTTATACAAGGGCAAATGGGATGTTCAGGCGAGTCGAGCTGGACCAGAGCATCGTGGGCGAGGTGGAGTCACAGCCCATATTATGAGCTTATATCTGGATGATAAGGGGACTTGTCAGACGGATTTCCCTCTAGTTGTTGATCATTTCAGGGATGTCTTCCCGGATGACTTTTCGGGTCTTTCTCCGGAGCGAGAGGTGGATTTCTCCATTTATCTTGTGCTAGGAGCAGCACCGGTGTCCATTCTTCCATATAGGATGGCTACAACTGAGTTGCAGGAGCTCAAGAGGTAGTTGGAGGAGTTGCAGGCAAAGGGATTTATCCGACCCAGTACTTCTCCTTGGGGTTCTCCAGTCCTTTTTGTGAAGAAGGTGGATGGTACCCTCAGACTTTGCGTGGATTATCAGAAGCTGAACCAGTTGACGGTTAAGAACCGATATCCCTTACCGAGGATTGATGATCTTTTTTATCAGCTTCGTGGAGCACGAGTGTTCTTGAATATTGACCTGAGATCAGGATATCATCAGCTGCGCATGAGACCATCTGATATAACTCTCACGGCTTTCTGGAGTAGGTATGGTCTATATGAGTATACGGTTATGCCGTTCAGACTCACGAATGTGCCAGTAGTTTTCATGGCTCTGATGAATCGTGTGTTCCATCCATATCTTGATTACTTTATGGTATTATTCGTGGACGACATTTTGGTGTACTCTCACACTCGAAACGACCATGCCATCCATCTTGAGATCGTATTGAGTACACTGAGGGAGCATCAACTATATACTAATCTCTCAAAGTGCCACTTTTGGATGGACCAGATTTATGTCCTGGGTCATATCTTCTCTGAGGTAGAAGTTTTAGTAGACCCAGAGAAGGTGAGAGCAGTGGTTTCTTGGGAGCATCCTAAGAATGTGTTCGAGATACGAAGTTTCTTAGGGCTGGCTGGTTACTACAGACGTTTCATACAGGACTTCTCCCGCTTAGCAGCACCATTGATAGGTCTGACTAAGAAGGGTGTGAAGTTCGTTTGGTAGGAAGCTTGCGAGATAGATTTTCAGGACCTGAAGAGAAGGTTGACATCAGCACCGATCTTGATGCTCCCAGATCCGGGGAAGAGCTATACAGTTTACTATGATGCATCAGGTATTGGGCTGGGAGCTGTGTTGATGCAGGGCGACCGAGTTGTTGCGTACGGGTCTCGGCAGTTGAGGCCACATGAGAGGAATTACTCGACGCATGATCTTGAGTTAACTGAAGTTGTACATGCATTGCGCTGTTGGAGACATTATCTATTGGGGGAGAATTTTGTGGTTTTCACCGACCACAAAAGCCTCAAGTATATCTTTACTCAGTGTGACTTGAATCTGAGGTAGAAGAGGTGGGTCAAATACCTACAGTCCTTCTATTTTGAGCTTGCCTATACACCTGGTAAAGGTAATGCAGTAGCTGATGCACTGAGTAGGAAGACTCAGATACAGATAGTGCAGGAGGCCAGCGGTGAGTGGCAGCTCATGGCCTTTTTCTCTGAGATGCATCTAGAGGTGCATGACAGTCAGGGGCAGACTTATCTTTTATCTTTATCTGTGACTTCTACCCTCCTGGATAGAGTAAGGATGAGATAGCTATTTGATCTAGAAGGCCTAGTTCTACGGGAGTCGGTGGCAGGTGAGGACCCTTATCCTGGTTGGACGATAGGAGACGATGAGGTTCTGTGTTTCCATGGACGAGTATGGGTTCCAGGGGATATACGCGAGGAACTGATGCGAGAGTTTCATGCTTCAGCTTGGACAGTTCATCCCGGGGTTACCAAGATGTACCGCGACTTGAGATGTCAGTACTGGTGGCCGGGTATGAAGAGAGATGTAGCTGGTTTTGTTACGATGTGTTCCACCTGTCAGCAGGTGAAGGCGAAGCATTAGAGACCAGCTGGGCTGTTACAGCAGTTACTCATTCCGGAGTGGAAATGGGATGATGTCGCAATGTATTTCGTGACTAGATTGTCGAGGTCACCTCGTGGCAATGATTCCGTGTGGGTTGTTGTGGAAAGACTCACGAAGGTATCTCACTTCTTGCCGATCAATGATACCTTCGGTGTTGATGAGCTCGAAAGGCTGTATATCCGAGAGATTGTACATCTTCATGGGGTCCCTCGTTCTATCATTTCTGATAGGGACGCCTACTTCACGTCTCGTTTCTGGCAGAGTTTTCAGAGGGCACTGGGTACACACGTGCTTCTGAGCACAGCCTACCACCCTTAGACCGATGGCCAGTTAGAGCGTACGATACAGGTGCTAGAGGACATGATGCATGCATGCGTCCTAGACTTTGGGGGATCTTGGGAGAATCATATAGCCTTAGTCGAGTTTGCCTATAAAAATAGCTTCCAGGAGACTATTGAGATGGAACCATACGAGGCTTTATACAGTAGGCCATGCCGTTCACCCTTGTACTGGATAGATGCAGGTGAGGCAGCTTTACTAGGGCCATAGCTCATGTTGGAGACTTCTGCGCAGGTCCAGTTGATTCAGAAGCGGATGGCTACCGCACAGTCTCGTCAGAAGTCTTATGTTGATCGTCGTAGATGACCTTTAGAGTTTGTGGTTGGGGATCAGGTTTTTCTACGTGTTTCACCGAGGCTCAGACACAAGCGGATTAGGATACAGGGTAAACTTTCACCGTGGTATGCGGGGCCATTTTAGATTCTGGAGAGGGTCGGGCTGGTTGCTTATCAGTTTCGGTTACCGCAGCGGTACCGAGCCATGCATGACGTCTTCCACATATCTCAGTTGTGTCGCTATCATTCAGACCTGTCTCACGTCTTTCAACCCGAGGAGGTTGATCTGGAGGTAGATGCGTCCTTTGAGGAGCATCTGATTCATATCGTTGATAGGAGAACGAAGGTTCTCTGAGACCGGTCAGTTCCTCTCGTACGGGTGCTATAGTATCATGGCCGAGTGCAGGATGAGACCTGGGATCAGGAGGCTGACGTACGTGCTCAGTAGCCGGAGTTGTTCACGGCTATATCTTCTCCACCCTTGGAAGGGAAATTCAGGGACAAATTGCTATAAGGGGGGAAGTTTGTAAAAACCCGGTTCTTATCTTTGAGGTACGGGATTCTTCTTTTCTCTTTTCCTCAAGTGTTTTTAATAAAATATGGAAAATGGGGGAAAATCCTAAATTTTGGAAGTACACACCATGTACTTTTTCCACACGCTGTGTACTTTTGGCCGTGTGGGATGAGTACACATGGCGTGTAGCCATGTCAGTGACGAAGGGTGTAGGAACTGACTACATGTTGTGTAATGGTCCTTTACACGCCGTGTAGTCAGTCGGCAGGCCAGAAGAGTAAGGCGGTGGAGCAGCTGCCAGCTGGGCGGCAGTACATGCCGTGTACTCAGGAGTACATGTCATGTACTCATGTCGACGGATAAACAGTGTGGCGGTGCCACCAGAGGAGCAGTTAAATGAAGTAAGTACACGTCATGTACTTGGAAGTACACACCGTGTAGTTTGTTTTTTTTCTTAAATCGGGAAGTATCCTCCCCTGTTCACAGGGCAGGCTTAGAACCGGGGGAAGGAGCGGGAGTGGATGGCCAGACCTTTGGAGATCCACCGATCGAGCGTCTGGAATCTGATTCCACCTCGGACGATCTCGTTATAACCGCACGAGTGAGCCCTCTCTTCTCCTAGCACGTTTCTTACCAATTCTTCTCCCAATAGGAGTTATTTTAGGTTAAGTGAGTTTTGTTCTTTTTCAGATCTACGCCATTCTTAGGCGTTTCTGGAGTCGACGTTCGGGTATACCGCTTGTTGTCATATAAGGTAGGTGGCTTAGTGTTAATTTTTCCAACTTTCGTGTGTTTTGTGCATTTTTTGTGCCACGAACCATGTTGGGGTGTCGTGTGGCTGAGTTCGTTGCTATATTAAAAACCTAGAATTGATTAGGTATTTAATTATGTTATTAAAATAAAGGTTGGGATCATTTCTTGGATCCGGAACCACCCCGTGGGTGTGTTCCACTGTCTAGCTGTTTGGCTAGGATACCCGAGGGTATTCCTTAAAATTAGTAATTTTAGAATTTCCTTGAGAGGAATTTCTTGTTTACTGCATATTTACATGTTGGGCATGGCCTGTTTACCTGTTAGCCTGAGGGCAGTGTTGTGATTAGCCTGTGGGCATTTTTCTACTTAGCATATGGGAAACTTCTTCTGTGCCTGTGGGCAGATGATTTTGTGTCTGTGGGCGACACTAATTATGCTTGTGGGAAATATCTGTGTGCCTATGAGAAAATTCTTGTGTTGGTTTCTCTTTACCTGAGGGTGGGAGTTTACGTGTCTGTGGACATTTGGTTGTTTACTTAGAATATTCACTATGGTGGTATTTTAAATTAAATGATTAAAAAGAATATTAAAATGGCAATATAACTGGTTGAATTAGTTACTTTTCAGTACTGCTTACCTTATTGCATTTTACTATTGCACACTGTCATTGCATGCTTACACGCAGTTGGGCACGGGCCTTTGGTGGGTGCCTACTGGGAATTTATTTCTCACACCCTGTTTGGGTCACTCATTTTGGCCCAAACAGATTACGTTTCTGCAAGTGTGGATAGGGGCAAGAGTCCCTATATAGGTACTTGACTGTTGCTGAGGAGTAGAAGGTCATGGGACCGAGCCTGGGATCGCGATGCCGCTGCCATCTATTTTGCTTTGTTTTTTTGTACCCTGCTTTTGGTTGTACTGTATTGATGTATAACATGTTCTGGCTGTTTTCTTAGAACTTGAGACATGTAGCATAATTATTTATATATGGTTGGTTATATCCACTGCTGTTGTTTATTTCAGTTGTGCATGGTTTACTGCTTCTGCTATTTGATGTATGTTTTATTCTGTATTCCGCTGCGCTACACTTTGACAAATGAGGGAATAGTTTCCCCACTATTAGACCTGGGCCCTCACTGCTAGTCGGCAGCCTCTGGAGTTTGGGGAAATGCGCTTGAGGTCATGTGGTGAATCGGGTTCAGGGCATCCGTCGCGTGGCACCCGGGACCGGGACGTTACACATTGGAGGATATGTTAAGGGATTTTTGTGATGCATTTTGGTGTTTCATGGGAGGATAACTTACCATTGGTGGAGTTTTCCTATTATATCAGTTATCAGGCTTCAATACATATGGCTCTGTTTGAGGCATTTTATGGGCATATGTGTCATTTTCCACTATGTTGGGTGGAAATGGGTGAGACATTGATGATAGGACAGATACTTCTCCAAGAGACTACATAGAAGATCGTGTAAATTAAAAATATTATGAAGAACTCTCAAAGCCGTAAAAAATCATATTCCGGCCATCTTCGATGATTGTTTTCATTCGAGGGGGTGATCATGTGTTTTTGAGGATCTATCCTTGGTTGGGACATCGTCAGTTTAGAAAGAAGGGTAAGTTATCTATAAGGTATATTGAACCTTTTAAGATACATGAGAAGATTGGAGAGGTGGCATATCGGTTGGATTTTCCACCATGGTTTAGTGCGGTGCACAATGTGTTTCATGTGTCTCAGTTGAAAAAGTGTCACCTGGATTGTAACCATGTGATTCATTGGGATCATGTTGAGCTAGAACCAGATGATTCTTTGGTGCACATGCGAGTGAAGATTGTGGATAGGCATGAGAAATTATTTCATGGTAAAAGTATCGATTTAGTTTGGGATTTATGGATGAATGGTCAGATTCAGGTGGAGACTTAGGAATGGGAGAAATAGATGGTCAAGTAATGGACCAAGCTATTTTGGAAGGCTAGTGTTTCTCTACTTTATAAAGACAGAAAGTACAATGGTCGGATAATGTCTCATTCTTGGTTTGAGGTATTTAGCCTTTTTTATGTATTTTTTTTTAAGTTCTTGGAATGAGTTTGTATGAGTTTGGGATAATTTGAAATGGTTTTGGAATAGTTTGGAGGCCTTTTTAAGGGCACACAATTTGAGCACGGTTAGGGGAAACCATGCAGAATTCCAAGAAACTGTACAACTCGAGGCAGTGGGTTTCCACAAGTTTTGCGCACAGTTTGTCTAACTGCATGGGGAGGTCGTGTGATATGCCTTCGAGGCATCAGCATCCTCACGGTTAGCATACGGTTTGTCAAAACGTGTGAGCTAATAGTGTAGCCCTTTAAAGTTGGGATTTTTAAAAACAAGAACGGTTGGGATTGACCAAAATCACTCCAAACATTATACCACACAATCATCACTCAGGATTTTCGGTTCTCAAGAGTTTAAGGGGCTTTCCCAGTCATTTTCAAAGCTATTCGAGGGTGTTTCAATGTGGTTTCAAGGTGGTTCATCTCGGGTAAGTCTTTTCTCTTGGATTCCTCATGTTTTCCCTCTAGATCTAATCTTCTCTCATTCTGGGTTTTCATGATATACATCTATTTCATGTATATCTAGTGGGTTTTAGCCTAATAGATTATTTTAGGTCTTTTTGATGATAGGTAAGATGATCTAGAGTGGTTTCGGTGGTGTGTTCACCGGATTAGTGGTGTGGTTTCATGTGGGTTGATTTCTCCAGAACCCTAAAGGTATGTGGATTCTCTCTCAACTCTACCTTATTATAACTTGAATCCTTTCTTGAAATTAATTGGTTTTTCATGAAATTAATTTTGATAATGATGTTCGAGACTTTTTGTATACCCATTTGGCGATGATTTGGGTATTTTTTGGAAAATGTGTTATTGTGGCAAAGAGGGGAACTACTACAAAAACAGGCAAGGGAAGCACTGCCATTTTATCAGCGCTAAAAGAAAGTGCTAATAAAGGGGGCCTTTATCAACGCTAAAAGAAGTGATGATAAAGGGGAAATTTTAACAGCACTTTTTTTAGCACTGTTAAAAGTGCCCCTTCATCAGTGCTTTTTTTAGCGCTGATAAAGGCCCCCCTTTATCAGTTCTTCTTTTATTAACATTGATAAAGGGGGGATTTATCAGCACTTTTTCCTACCGCTGATAAATTTTATGTTTCAAAAAAAAATCCTGAAAAATAAAATATTGTTATATAAGTATATTTATATTGATATATATATAATATGTTTTCTAAATATGTTTCAGATAAGTATAAATAGAGTATTACATTTAATATATAATAAATTTAGTAAAAATATCTTTAAAATATTTTAAAAAATATTAATAATTAATAATTTTCTAATTATTATTGATTAAAAATAATTTAATACAAATTTGAAGACACAAAAAATCAAAAAAAATAATAAAAGATCTAAAATAAGTTGAAAATGTAACTCAAACTTCAAACGGTTATAACATTTGATCCGGGTGTCCGTTTGAGCTCTACAATATATCAAATTGAAGCATGCGATGAGATATACGCATCAATGAACCAAGAGAAGCTTTTTTCACATTTTTTGAGGCCCAAAAAGGCCCAGAATTCCTCCAAAACTTTGTTTTTTAGTCCGGATACCCTGATTTGTTAACATTCAAACGCGTATAACTTATGATCCGAATGTTCGTTAGGCCTGTACCACATATAATATCGAAGATTATTTTATTTTCTTCGATTTTACTAGTTGTGGAGTTGAAACAGGCTTCTGGATTATAAGTTATGGTCATTTTAACATTCTATGGATTTTCAAATACACATATATATGTATTTATTCATAAAATATCTATGTGTGTGTGTGTGTGTGTGTTGTATATATGTATGTATGTATTTATTTATTTATAAACACACAAAAACATATTTCATAAATGTATTTAAAACTAATCTTATAAGTATATATTAATATACAAATAAATATATGGATAGAAAATTATAACTAAAAAAATATATATAGATAAATATAAATATATATTAGTATACGAATGAATATATATATATACTAATATATGAATAAATATATTTATATTAATATGAATCTATATTAATATATGAATAAATATAACTATATATATATATAAATAAATAGATATATCATTAAATAGAGTAAAAAACGAAATGGCTTAGTGATAAAGGTGTAGTCGTGAAAGGGGGGAGGCTGCGGGTTCGAGTTAGGGTGGATGCAAAGGGGTGTGCACGTGTGGGGATGTGTGGGAAGGGAAGCGTGCGGGAGAATGTGAGGGGGGTCCGCCTAGCACTCTTAAAGGGGGGGTCAAGCACTGTTAAAAGCTCCCCCCTGCCTTATATAATTCTTTTTTATTTCTTTTTTATTTTTTTGACCTTTATCTACACTTTTTAAAAGTGCTGATAAAAGGGACCCCCCTATATCTTCTCCTCAATTAATATCATTTTTGTAGCACTTTTAATCGACTTTTCTAGCGCTGATAAAGGCCATATTTATAGTATTGTGGATTTTTTGTGTGATTATAAAATGATGACTTTAGAATTGTTAGTGGTTTGATTAAGAAAAATGTTTTGTTAAATATGGTGTTCAATAAATATGTTCTTTATTGAAATGTGGTTCTATATGGAAAATGGTTATAGTGTGGTTGATTTATTTAAGTGAATTGACTTGTGTTGGAATTATTGATCCGCTTATGGTTTTGGTTGGTGGTAGATAAATTGTTTGAATAACGTGGTGACCTTGATGTGATATAATTTTTGATTGAGTATCATGGATCATGTGAATTTTGTGTGTGAAGTGGGAGGGGGGTACCACTATAAAAATAGGATGGATAGTTGATAGAAGGGCTAGCATCAAAGGATATGTGAGTGGAAAGTACCACTAGATTGGGGAAGGATAATGAGCATGGAAAGAAGTTCCACCATGGTTTACCGGTTTGGGTGTGAGAGTCACCATTGTATGATTATTTGTGTAATGTTATACAAGATGGAAATTGGTGTGTTAATGTGAATTGGTAAAAGGTTTGTGGCATGGTTTATTAGCTTTGCTATGTGTTGTGGGAATTTGGGTGAAATGGGTTGGTAAAAGATTTTTTGGCTCTTTGTATGTTTTTGTACCATTTGTTGTTTTATATAAAATGTTTTATATAAATGTGAAAATAGTTTTATCCTAATGGCGTGTGTAGGGAAGTAATTTGGGGAAAGCCTACTGAGTATTATTAATCACCCCCTTCTTTGGAACCTAGGTGCTTTTTTAGATGTTGTATTTCGAGACACAGGTAAAGGTAAAGCATCTCACATTTCTAGTTGTTTGTTGTGATGCTTTGGAGATGTTATGGTGCTTGTATCATAGAGCTTGGTGTGGAGATATAGTGTTTTCCTTGGTTTACTATGGGTCTATTGTTTAGTCTTCCACTTGGTACTCTGATTTTGGTTTTCTTGTATTGGTTTTTGGGTTTTTTTATGGAACAACTTGGTTTTCTTTTGGAAATGTATGGTTTGGGTTACCATGTTAACATGAATATTTTAGTTTTAATAGTAATGACATGTTTGGTTAGTTGTTCAATCCAAAGGGAAAATCACTCCCCAATTATTCTTGAAGCACTCGGAATTTATTTCCAACCTTTGGCACCATGGGAAGGTCACTTAAGGCCAAGTAACTCCTCATCCACCTTCTCAAGTAAATGAGGAAGGGGTGGGATGTTACAACAACCCTCCCATGACTTCAATATAGAACCACACATTCCCTCAACTATAGGATACCATAAACCCAACAAAAAATTAATAATTTCAAGATATTGATTAAATAAATTTCAAAATAAATATTATTTATATACATACTAGCCAATGATTGAACATGTGGTACTGAACATATATGGAAATTTTATCCCATGTAACCCATTCCTCAGAAAAATAATTTGGAAAAATAGAACTCCACTATCAAATAGATATATGCGTAACTCTATGATAAAAAAGAACAAATAATTAAACAATTAGTATATAAAAAATTAATGATAATTAATGAAAACTAACTAAAATACACTGGTAAATATACCTATACATGCACGAATCAAATACAATACATGGATGAACTCAAAGATAAGGTCCAGAATCATCAATCATGTAAGACCACACCCCCTATGAGTCCTCCCTGAACTGTTTGCAGTCTGAGGGTCAGATGATCCAACATCATGCTCATCATCATGTAGGTCAGCTCCTACAACTGATGAAACAGATTCTCTCCCATTTGAAATAATAAATTATTGTAGTTATAAAATAGTTAAAAACTATTATATATATATATATATATTATATATTAATTTAACCATCATTTCACTATGTCAATATTAATCTTCATCCTCATCTCCTAGTCTGATGGTGTAAATGTCTTCATATTCCTCCTCAACACCATAAATTTCTATATGTGTTTCATTTTCATCATCTCTTTTCATTTCAAATTCATTTGTAACATCATTAACATCATCATTACCATCAAACCTTAATAGTGTAGTTTCATCATCAATATTCATGTATCGCCATGAAAAATATGGATTTGGAGGATTCTCTTGAAAATTTTCAATTCGTTGCACTTCGGTGGAACCATATTTACATTGAGTAAACTGATTTTCCCAATATTTCATTTTTATTATTCTCCACCAATCACCCGACTCTCTTAAAGTTGCATAGTAATTTTCATAATAAATTTTATGTTCCTGATGATCCAATATAAATTCTTCATTTACTACAAGAATAATTTTTTATTTAATATCAAAAATTCAACGACCCATATGAACACACAATCATCACTTAGTATCAAACCACTAACATTTAAACATCATTATGTAATTCTATCCTAGATAACATATTTCAATAATTTTTGCAGTATTCCATAAAACTCAACTTTAGTTTATTAATGATGTGGTATACTCAAGAAAATACCCCTATTCATTGATTATTTGATTCCCAATATGCATGTGTATGAAATAAAAAATCATTCAAAACATAGGCATTATAATATTTAACCTTTTGGATAATGAGATTCTCAATACACACAATCGATTATTAATTTTATCATCATGTTGAGATACATGAAAATTTGTAAAAAAATATTTCTATAACAAGTAATAAATTGAATTTATATGTTAAGAAAATAAATAATTTATATTTCATAATTTTGAAACTAGTAGGAAATTATTTTCCTGGTGTTATTCAAGAGAATCTGTTGTAATTTGTGGAGGTTGATTCATGATATGATTATAGTATGGCCTAAAAACAAAATAATATTAATTTACTGTAACAAAGATTATAGAATAAGTGATGTGATCAATCATAGTAAAAATGGTGTCGTTTCTTCACAATTGAGCAGAACATATGTATGATCTCTATGATGATCGTCATTTGAAAGCCATCATTCGTGAACTCCACCAAATTCATGTGTGGAATGATTAAAAACTGACAATGGATTGCTAATTTCATCATAAATATTTTCCTAATTACAACCCATGTATTTTTGTTTTGAAGGATATTCATATTGAAAATAATGAGAGCATAAAAATGAAATTTCCTTCTGTAAATAATCTTCTACAATTGATCCTTCAACTGAAGCTTTGTTATGTACTTTTTTTTAACTTTCTGCATACATATCTCAAATGGGTATATTCATTGGAACTATACTAGACCTCCACATTTTTCTTCATGCAGAAAATGTAATATCAAATGTTGTATTTATTCAATTAATTATGGTGGAATTATTTCTTCTAGTTTATATAAAATTAAAACAACATGTTTTTTTAGTGTTTTTAGTGCATTGTAGTTTGTTTTCTCCACACAAACGTCTCAGAAAAAATATGATATGTCTGTTGGTGCATCCCAAGTTATAGAATTCAAAAAACCTCTTAATAAAATTAGAATATATATTTACATAATAACAAGACATCCATTAATTTTTAATCTGATAATATGACCATTTCTGACACATATTCCCAAATTCGAAGCCTAATCATCTAGAAGTGTAAAATCTACAATCCAATGACAAAATAATAATCGATTTTCTTTGGATAGTGAATAATCTGATTTCGCCTTCATTGACTTTTGCAATCTTACATTTTCAAACTATATAAGTTCTGGTCACCTTCATATTTGCACTACTAAAAAATTGTCCTTTAACATCGCTCTTGTTTATCAGTTCTATAAGAATATTCAAATAAATGGAAAATTTATCAGTACTAAAGAAAGAAATGATAAATTTATCCTTTTATCAGTAATTTCATTTTAGCACTAATAATGGAAACTTTTATCAGTTCTTTAATTTTATCACTGATAATGGGTATCATTTTTCATTGTTTTTTAGCACTGATAAAGGGTATCTTTTATCAGTGATTTATTTTTAGCACTGATATAGGGTACGCTTTATCAATGTTTTTTATTTAGCACTGATAAATATTTCTTTCATCAACACATTTTTAGCCCTGATAAAATAAAATAATTAAATAAATAAAAAATAAAATATGTGTTCATTACAAAAAAATATTACAAATTTTATTTAAAAAATAATTATTGAGAAAAATGTTTTGATTGATTATACATTATCAAATATTAATCATTTTACTAACTAGATGATTATGATAATTAATGTAATTAAATTTTATATATTAAATATATTGATATATATTGATTTATATAAATATGATTATATTTAAAAACTATTTATGCACTTTAAATTAAATTTTCATATATTTATTGAATAATTGTATATAATTAAAAATTCATATGAATTAAAAAAATTACTAATTTCATAGTACTCGACATATAATTGATTATCGTTTGATATCTCAATTTAATATAGATCAAATGTGTAATGTATTGATTTCTCATATTGGTATCATTAATTCATTTTTTATACAATATGCACACACACAAAACTTATCCATTTTGTCAATATTGTTAGTGTACTTATATTCTTAATTTATCCAATTTCACTCATTTTGTACATATATGAATGTACTCAAAATTAGATATTCATTAATAATGTTAAAAATATATTTATAAATGTACATTAACTATATTTATAAAATCATATATTTATAATTATAAATAATTAAATATTTTTTAAAATTATTGATATAATTATAAATAAATAATTATGTTTATTTAAATAATTCTTAAATTTATAATAAATTTACTTAAATAATGAATATATTTACACTATTTATATTTATGCATATTTATTAAATATATATATGTGTGTATAATTATATAAATATATATAATTATATAAATAATATTTTTTTAAAATATTTCTATATTTATAAATAAATAATTATAAAATTATAATAAATATATTTAAGAAGGAATATATTTACTATATTCATATTCATATATATATATATATATATTATGTATTTATAAATATTTACATCTTTTTTACTTATAATTAGAATTGTAAATCCTTTAACATCGCTTCAGTAATAAGCACGGATAAAATAATCTTTATCAAGGATTTTTTCGTGCTGATAAAGATGACGATTTATGAGAACTTTAAGTTTAGTGTTGATAAAGATTTGTTTTATTGGTGATTATATAATAAGAACTAGGAAAAATATCTCTTTATCATCACTTATTGGTAAGAATTGATAAAATTGTCCCGATCAATTTTAAAAACACTAACTATTTGCAAACCCATCATGATATAGAAGATTTTTTTAGAATCCACCTACTACAAGTGCTCCTCCACAGTAAATCAAAGGTAAAATAAAACCAATCAACTACCTCTAAACATCTTTTCATACATCCAATGAGGGTTCCATATTTTCTTCAACCTAGCGAGGTAGGTCCTTTTCTTTTCTTTGTGTATTTTTGGTTTCGTTTTTGATTTCTTCTTCTATGATTTTTTATGATCCATTTTTTATGATTTTTTTGTGATCCCTTGTTTACTGAATGATTTTTTTCCTTTTTTGTATTTAATACCAATATATGATCCATTGTTTATATCTCACATTGAACCTCATATTTATTCATTTTTGTTTTACTACTATGTTTTATATCTTCTGACTAAATAATTTGTTTATATATGTATATAAATGTGTAGAAATTTTCATGTAGATTCTTGTTTGTTGACTACTAATTTTAGGCCCATATGTAGTTCCCTAATGATTATATATATGTTTGAACCTTTCATGGAAACCCCAGGGGACATGCAGCTACATATGCTATTTTATAGGAACTATGTTAGTGGAGTGATGTATGTTCCTCTATTTGATATATGTATCATATGATCTAGTTCCTCTTAGAATTCGCTATGGTCCTTAGTTTTCTTACAGAGAATATTCAACAGGTCTATCCCTAGTTAATAACATGAGTTTTTATCACATCAAGCCTTTACTTTTTGAATTAGTATAGTGCCTTTAGTTCACATTATATTTGAATATCGGGTTCTTATCTATGTGAAATTTCTTATATACTATAAGTGATTGATTTTTTATATTTTCTTGACATGTATATCTATCTATATATCTATTGAATCATTTATTTCCATGGTTTTTTTTCTAATAGTTATGCCTATATCAGGTAATGGTGATTTTGGGTCTATCTGTCCATTAACTCCAAGGATCGTGATAGAAATGGTTTTTGAACTTTTGAACTAATTGTTTCTATTTGGGGGGGAGGTACCTCCAATTTATGGTCTTTTAAACCGAATTTTTAATCCATCCTCTAGTGACTTTGAGGTGTCTCAGTAGTTATATGTTGCACTGACCTGGTACAGTTTAGGTAATTCAGGATATGGTCATTACGCTATCTATCTTCCGATTAACACCTATAATGTTTAGTGATAATATCATTTATTTCTTACATTATATTAATCTATTTATTCAAATTTCAACTATCCATATTATTGGATATGGAATATCTTGGATCTTAGATATTCTAGTAGAAATGATCCATACTTCCCTTATTATAATTGTCTATAACATTCACTTTTTATAATGAATATATTATGTGTATTTATTTATATATTGTATAAGATTAGTCCGTTATAAACCCAATAGGATGGATATGAACTGAAAATGGATGAACGCTAATCATTCAGAAAGTTAATATGAATATGGAGTTAAATAGTTCATCATGTTTTCAATAGTTCATGTTGATTACTCTTCTAAAATACTTTTTTGATATTTACATTGCATTTATTCAAGAAATATTAGTCCAGATGAGTTATAATAACATTTGATTGGTCACAGAATATATCAAATCTATAATTTTTGTACTAACCATGGGGAAAATTTGAATATAGATATCGATTGGGATGATACAATGGTTTATGAATCATTTGATATGAATAACTTTGTAAAAGATAATGGAGATCGCATAGATGAAATGACAATGGTAATTGAACATGACATTTATTATTTTCAAAAGTTTTTTGAGGAGTTAAATAATTATTCCAAGAAACTATTGTATACTATTTGTACTAAATACAAAACATTGTCAGTTGTATTGAAGTTTTATAATTTTAAAACTGGAAACGGATAGAGTGACACCAGCTTTACATAACTACTTGTTCTTTTGAAAGATATGCTACTAGAAGAAAATGAACTACCATGCTGAACATTTTATCACAAAATAATATTATGTCCAATGGTAATGATATCTAAAAAAATACATATTTTCCAAGTGATTTCATATTATTTTTCAGGGATCATGAATCACTCATCAAATGGCCTAAGTGTGGAATAGATCGATACAAGAAAAATGAATCAATTCCTTCAAAATCTGTATGGAACATTAATATCATTCCACAGTTTAGGAGACTATATAGATGCCAGGAAACTATAGGACAATTAACAAGGAATACATATATTAGAATTAAAAATGGGAACATATCTCATCCAACATATTATCCTTAATGAAATAAAATTGATTATGAGTTTCTAGAATTTAGAGATGAGCCGAGAAACATTTGTCTTGTAATATCTACAAATGGAATAAATCCTTTTGGTTTGTAGAGTAGTACTCATAGTACATAGCCCTTCATGTTGGAAAACTATAACTTTCCACGATGGTTATGCAAGAAGTGAAAATACATTATGTTGTCTCTGATTATATCTAGACCATAGAAAACTGATAATGATACTGATGTCTATTTGGCTCCATTGATCATTGATCTGAAATTGATATGGGATATAGGTGTTACAATGTACAATTCTCATAGAAGTGAATAATTCACATTGAGGTCCATGTTGTATAGAATTATAAATGACTTCCCTGCCAATGTAAATTTAATATTATATATAATTAAAGGAATGTTGGGGTGTCCAATTTGTGAAAATATCATATACATAGTTTGGTTGAACATTCCTCAAAGTATGTGTTTTTAGGAAACTGAATATTTTTACCTCGACATCATCAATACCAATCCTTTACAACAACCTTTTATGGGAATATTAAATAAGGTACAACATCATCACCAACAATGGGCAATCAACTATATAAAAAAGTAAAAATGATTGACATTATTTTCAGAAAACCATTTTTGAAGAATGTTACAAAATCTGATTGGAAGAAGAAATCAACTTTCAAGGAATTACTATATTGGAATTTTTTTATATCATACATTTTCTTGATTCCATGCATGATGAAAAAAATTTATTTGATAGTGTTATTGGAATGTTACTAAATGTTCCTGGAAAAAGTAAATATGGTATCAATAAAAGGTCAGACATGATTGAAATAGGGATAAGGGAAGTGTTGGCCCCATTAAAGGGTAAAATGTGGAGTTTTCTTCCTCCAACAGCTTACACTCGATGCTGGCAGGAGAATTTTTATTTTTTTCTTTTCCTTAAGAGTGTAAAAGTTCAACAGAGTTATTCATTAATTTTAAAGAATTTCGTTTCAAGGACTAATTTGAAGTTACAAGGAATAAAATCACATGACTGGTATGTTTTGATGAAATATTTAATTCATGTTTCTTTCTTTTACATTCTGCCTCAAAATTTTTGACATACATTAAATAGACTCTTATTCTTTTTCAAATCCATGTGTAGTATAATTTTAGACCTGACGTATCTTCCCATCATGAATAAAGAGATTTCAATCTTATTATGTGAATTAGAAATGTTATTCTCACCATTATTCTTTGATATAATGGTCCACCTGGTGGTTCACTTAGTCATAGAGGTTTAACTATGTGGTCATGTCCATTGCATATGGATGTACCCCATTGAATGGTATATGATGATTTTGAAAGGGTTTTTCAATAATCAAAATCATCTAGAAGGTTTTGTTGCAAAACGATATATTTTTGAAGAAGCAATTGAATTATGTACTGATTACATATCAAATGTTGAAATCATTGGTCTCCCAAAGTCTCGTCATAGGGAAGGTCTTATGGGAGAATGGATTTCTAGATGAGATGTTTTTACAATTGCCTTGATAGAGCGGGATCAAGAAGATCTTTAAATATTTAATAATAATTAATATGTTTATCCATACACTGAATCCCAAAAAGAAATTCTTGGATGTTTTAATCCTTCAAGGGCTGAAAGATGGATATCATATACACATAATAATTAGTTTATATGATTGTTCATAGATAAAATTTATAAGGAGTTATATGAAAATCATAATACAGTTATCAAACGACTTAAATGGATTGTTAGAGGACCGACATCAAATTTTATATTGTACAATGGTTTTGTAATAAATGGTTATATAATTTATTAAAAAAAACCATGACATCAATATGATGCAAAAGAGTTGTGTTATGATTGTGGATGAAGAATTTCACATATATTGTTCCAAGTATAGAAATCCAATTTATGAAAATATAACATATTTTTGCATTATCAAACAGATATACGAGTTGAATTATACAACATTTCATGTTATGATTTTCTGTTGAAAATGGGTTGACAATATCAATGGAGTTAAAGTTTATGAAATTGGATTTTTGAAGGTGAATTTTAGTGTAGATGGGGAAAAATATGATCCCTTTATAATAGAATCACAAGAAGTTCATGTATTTTATGTCTCTGATCCAACAAATAATAATTGTTCAATTGTATTGATAGACACAAAAACAAATGTTGAGTTAGAAGATAATTCAATAGAGGATGGCCCTTTCAACGGGACATTACAATTAGTTCATATCAGTACCACTATATAAAATGTCTTGTACATTAGATGCAACCACAACGAGGGGAATTGGATCATCTAAAGTGGAACCAAATCCTTGAAACCATTAAAAAATTAATGAGAGTTCAATGGGAAGTTAAAGGTGTTTTTTAATATATTATGTTTTCCTCATGATATTATATATACATTATTGTGTTAATAGAATATAAATTAAATGTTTGACCACTCATGTAGAAAATGTATTCTACACATGATGATGTTACCAATCCATCAGAAGAACAAAATACAGTGATGAAAACCCTACGGATATATGAAAAGGTAATGTTATGATATAATTTCAATATTTTACGAAAAATTATATAATGGAATGTTGATTTAATTTTCATTATTCCTTGTAGAGATCGTTTATTTTAGAATATTTCTATCCATGTGTCATGCCTTTTTAAGTAGAGAAATGATTTTGTATCTTCTCAATCACAGCGTTCATCTTTATGTCTGCACAATGAAATCATTGTCTATAGAATTAATGTATTGTTTCATATTTATGTTTCATTTATTTATTTTTAGTATTACTCACATAATAATTGTTTTCTTATATACGTGGATTATTTTGTTTAAGTTGAGTGTTCTATATCAAACTTTTATGCTCCTTATCCCTTAAAACCTTTTCAACCATATAGTGGTGCATTTATCAATTTCTTTAAAGTTACCTCCACTGCCTTTGTAGGAATAGAAACGGTGCTGCCTCTACACAACTATAGAGGTAATCTTGATGTTTTCATAGTAAAACCATTTTCTACATAATTAATGTATTGTTTAATATGTATGCTTAATTTATTTATTTATAGTATTACTCGCATATTACTTGTGTAACACCCCAATATTTCATAGTATGTTATCTCTTCAATGTGATTCAATAACTTGCGCTACATCAATAACGAGTTCGAGCGCCACACGACTTACCAAACTAACCGTTAAAAAGGTGGTTATGAATAGTAGTAACTCCATTTTTAATTTTATATAGGTCCTATATAATTTTAACATTCATATTTTTTTTTCGTATACATAATATAAGGACAATTTCAATTTTTTAGATAAAAGAATTATTTTTCAAAAAAAATACAATTTTACCGCCTATTTAATGGAGAATCCTTTTTAAAACAAATATTTGACACTTTTATATATTAAATTTAATGAAATTAAATTCTTCTTTTATAATTGGGACATAAAAATTTAGTTTGGATAAATTTTTGGTACTTTTCTAATAACTTCCATATTTTTATGAATAGTGAAAAATAAAAAATTTTAATTAAAAACAACTTTTTAATCGAAATAATTTATAGTGCTAAATTATGAATTTGGATGTTTTGGAAGTATAATTAGATTATATTTTTATCATTTAATACGATTTAGGATATTATAAGTAATTTCACATTTAAATTTTACATAAACACATGTCAATCTTTTGATAGTTTTTTTTAAACCTTCTTTTTGGTTTTCACAACATGAATTAATTTTAAATTAATTTATGAAACATCTATGTTTTGAATTTTTTAAAATAGAATTCATTTTATAATTCAGAATATC
Source organism: Viscum album (assembly GCA_963277665.1). Classification (NCBI taxonomy): domain Eukaryota; kingdom Viridiplantae; phylum Streptophyta; class Magnoliopsida; order Santalales; family Viscaceae; genus Viscum; species Viscum album. Next base: position 413,038,095 of record OY728153.1, on the reverse strand, counting down.
AAAATTATCTTAGGGTGAACTTTTGGTGTTTTTCTGAAAACATTAAATTTTTGATGAATAATGAAAAATGTTGCGTTATTATTTATAACCGACTTTTTATTTAAATAATTATTTATTTTATTTAAATTTATTTTAAATCAAAATAGATATATAATACCTATATAAGTTCAATTTAATTCATTTCAGTCATTTTATAATAAAATTAGATGTATAAAATTTTATTGAACTTTTTACCATCTTTTACTCACCTTCTAGGTGCGTTTACAAATTTGCATAAAACATAATTTTACCGCTTCTGTGAGTTGAATTTCAAAAATTCAAGATATGGTTGAAATTAGTAAGTAAAATGTGGTTCAATAAGATGAAAATAATTTTTGGTGAATAGTATCTTTTGACTTTTATTTACCAAGGTTAAAAGTAAATAGGATAATTAAAGGTAAAAATGATATTATAATTACCCTAGAACATGTCCTAATTATATTGTATAAGTGTATTTCTACCCGAAACAACCTTAGGAATAAAATATGATCCATTTGGTCCACATGGATTAGATTAGGACATTATTATTACTTTATTTAAAGAAGAGTTAAAAGTGTTAAATTCAAAGTTTAATAACTAAACCATTTTTAATATAAAGTAATACATAAGATAAATTTGACTATAAATATTCATTAGAAAGAAACAAATATTTCCTACATCATTGAATTTTATCTATAATTTTTAGACATTAAGTAATTAAATTTATTTTTGACACAATGATGATGCAATAATTACCTTATTAATGAAAGAATCAAATAAATTGTATTATAAATATTAAAATAAATATAATTTCAAAGTTTTTATAACATCCACGAATTTTCTAGGTGAATATTACATGTTTGGGATGATTAAATTTATCTTGTTTGACGTAATCATGTTGTTATGACTTTCACAAAACCCAAATACTAAATAGTGTCAAAATTGACATAAATGAGTTTTTAAAAAAATATTATATTATTAAATTATATAATATTTCTAAAAATATATGGTTCAGCCAAATGGATTAAATAATAATATATAATTAATTAACCACTTTAGGCTTGTTTGGAAGTTTATAGTAAGTTTATTAACCATATAGTGTAAGAATACAGGAAGACGCGGTAAAAGTTACACTATTTAACTAATAGTCAAATATAAAAGCTAAGATTAATATGGTGACCTAAACCTGTCTAAAACCTATTAGTTGAAGGGTTTTAGACCCATCCCCACCTTATCTTTGAAATAAATCAATATGGATCCATTAGAAACCAAAATTGATTTTATAATAAAATAATATTTCAAGCTTTCCTAAAGTGACCCTCACCTCTCTTATAAAAGGGTACTTCTCATTCTCTCAAAATCACACCTCCAAAGCCATTTGGATCAGCCAAACCCTGCCCAAATATCTTCTCAACTATCCTCACTTTGACCTAAAGGCCTTGATTTGATCATAAATCCAACCTAAGGATCCCTTTTGATCAACTCAAAAGGAAATACCTGAAGAAGAGGTAGTAATTTCACCACCCTCTTTCAAGTTCTTTTCTTCTTCCACTTCCTCTTTATTTGTTATTCACATACCAAAATAATAACTCAAGTACCTTATACATACTGTGATTTTATTATAAATATGGTGCAATCATATTCATTATTCTATCCATCCTATGAATGACATGTCACTATACGTGCGTGCATACGACTTACCGTCTCCACGTTGTGGTGTAGTTTGTTATTCAAACACTATGTTATTTGGATGGGTATAATAATGAGTATAATTGATTTAAATAATAAATATAAAATGTTAATGATTCTTTATATATGATATAACATCCAATTACATATGATTTCACAATCAATATAATGATATTGTTGCTCGTGCGTACGTACGGATTACTGTCTCCACAAACACGGTGAGATTCATTCCCTATCATAATCATTCAAGAATGATTTTCATTTTATGATTAAAAGTAATGTTTAATAACTTAATATCATTATATATATTAATCAAATACATCCTATCCATAACAAACATGGATTACTTAACCAAGTATATAAAGGAAAATGAATCAGTTAACACCCGAAACGATGATACTACTGAAATATTATTACCAATGCAAAATTATAGGATCATATATGATATCATATTTATGTATATAGTTATTTTATAATTTAATAACAATTTTTTAACTATTATACATGAGTTTAACATACCATCTACTAAGTAAAAGTACAAGGTAAGAGTTAATTTCACAATATCTTTATTATTCGAGGTTATTTTTACTTAAGTATCTACTATGACATCTTTATCATCCACATCTGTGTTTCTTAAAAATGTATTTCAAAACATTTTTACTATTTACTAGACTATGGGTTAAATTAATTTATACCCTTGTTTTACTTTTTATAAAATGGTTCGAAAGGAATCTTTCTGTCTTTTTCCAAACAAAGTACTTTATGACCTTTTCGACGAATTAAGGTAAGAATGTTTTTTTACTTATACGGAGGGTGCAGTTATTATCTACCGTTATAACACCCTTGAAGCTTCCCTTACATGATTATAAGAATATTTTCAAAAATAAATGTTTTATTTTATTATTGCATTACTTTTAAATGATTTCAAAATAGAAAGAGATATTTTTCTCAAATAGTTTTGATTTCATCTATGTCAACATCCTATAATGGATTTTATACTTGTTTGAAGTTGATTTATTATGATAACAATATTTCATATTGTATTGAAGGTTTTGTGATATGTTTGACTGTGGATGTGTTATTTTTATACCATTTATCTTTTATGGTTAATGTATTAACATTTCATATGCTAGTTTTAAAATGAATGTTTATGTTATGTTTCAACCTTTTCATATGAGGAATGCATTGGACTTAGTAAGTGACGGGTGGAGCCCGCTACAACTCCTCAATGCATCGGTAGGTCTCACGAAACAAACTAATGTCTTGGAACAAGGCCTTGACAAAATCTTATTTGTAGTCTTGGAACAAGGCCCTGACAACGTGGTTATGATGTCTGAAAGTATGCATTCCATCATTATGAAATTGGTTATTGATATTGCATGTGATTATTCGACTAGTAGAATAACCATGTGAATAAATAAATGGAATTATTTGATCTATCATTTCCATATTATGTTGAAGTTTATGTTTAAAAGTCTTATGTTTTAGTCTTATACATTACCTTAAAATGTTTATGCTTATTTATGAAAGTTTCTGCTATATTGATATCCTTAATGAGCATCTGAACTCACCCCTTTCTATGTTTTGATTTCACCCAGGATGCGAAGTAGTATATTATTACTGGCCTACAGGGATAGTTCAAGGGATATGAATGTGCTCAATGGATACAATGTTGTTGTTGTTTTTCATTTTATAATGTAATGTAAAACTTATGAATGTATCTAGTACTTACAAGGATACTAAACTGATCCATCATTCAGGATTTGATCCCTTGTGATTATGCCAATTTATGTAATAATGCACCGACTTTGGGTAACTAGGGTCAGGGTGTTACAACTTTTTTTCTTATACAGGTGGATTATTTTGTTCGAGTGGGGGATTATCTATCTAACTTCCATTCTCCTTCTCCCTTGAAACCTCTTCACCCCTATAGTGGTGCATACATCTTTTTCTTTCAAGATACCTCCACTGCCATTAAAGGAAGAGTAACAACGCCGCCTCTACACAATTATAAAGGTAATCTTGATGTTTTCATAGTAAAATCATTTTCCATGGAATTAATGTATTTTTTCATATATATGTTTTATTTATTTATTTTTAGTATTACTCACATAAAAATTGTTTTCTTATACAGGTGGATTATTTTGTTCAAGTTATGGGTGTGTTGTACATCTTTCACACTCATTCTACCATAAAAACTTTTCACTACTATAGTGGTGAATTGATCACATTATTTTAAGTTACCACCACTGCCTTTTTAGGAAGAGAAACAACACTTACTCTACTCAATTACAAAGATAATATTGATGTTTGAATAGTAAAATCATTGTCCATAGAAATAATGTATTATTTCATATGTATGTTTAATTTATTTATTTTTAGTATTACTCACATAATAATTGTTTTCATATATAGGTGGATTATTTTGTTCGAGTTTGGGTGCTTTGTCCATCTTTCATTCTTTTCTTCCCTAAAACATTTACAGACTTCTTCTCTCACAAAACCTTTCACTCCTATAGTGTTTATATTTATCACTTTCTATCGTGTTCCCTCCACTTCTCAATCACATAGTTAATCTTAAAATTTGAAATCTAAAATCATTGTCTATAGAATTAATGTATCATTTCATATTTATGTTGAATTTAATTCTTTTTAGTATTACTCATTATAATTTTTTTCTTATATAGGTGGATAATTTTTTTCCCGAGTTGAGGTGGTTTATCGAAACTACTCATGCAATATTAGTTGTTCGACAAATAATGTTATTGTAAATCATGGTAACATTGACATTTGGGATTATTTATTAATGTATGTAATAATTTTTATTTTTGTAATTGTATAAACCAATGTTTGAAATGTCTATAATATTGTTTTTTTTATTGTATTTGTGTTTTAAATTTCATTTAATTTAAACTATGTATTAGGAATTATTTTTGTTAATATGTGATGTGTTTCTGGTGCTATAGTGTGTTGTTACAACACACTACAGTGGTGATGTAGTGTGTTGTAACAACATACTGCATTATGGACCATTATCACCACATTTAAAAGAACTAATAAAGGGTTCCTTTAGTGGTTCTAAATTAAAGCGCTGATAAATGTCCTATTTATCAGGGATGATAAAACTCCTAGAATTTTAACATCACTCACATTGTCTACACTTTTCTAGCACTAATGAAGGCCATTTATAGCACTGTTAAAGTCAAGTTTTGTAGTACTGTTGGGAAAGAACTGATCTTGCCTTTATATTATATTTGGTCTTACCTGGTGTATCCAAAATTGTGTGAAATAAATTATCAAGATAATTTTTCTCAATACACTACTGGAAAACTAACCTTTACCAACAGTTTGGAACCGTTGGTATAGGCCTCCAAACCGTTGGTATAGCCTATACCAACGGTTTGGAGTACCGTAGCCAAGTAAGCCGTTGGGATAGGTCTATACCAACGGTTTTCCAAAAACCGTTGGTATAGACCTATACCAACGGTTTTGTAAACCGTTGGTATAGGTAATATGAAATCTATACCAACGGTAATGGAACCGTTGGTATATAAATTCAAAAAATAAAACATCCGCTGGGATTTGATCCCAGGACCCCTCGTTTATAATCGAACGACTTAACCAATAAGCTAACATCACTTTTGTAAACATAATTTCATAAATATTTATATGTATTATCATAATTATTTAAAATTTTGATTTATATAATGTTCTCGGTTAGTAGATCTGGAAAAAAATTAAAGAACCTATCCCAACGGTTTTCAAAACCGTTGGGATAGCCCTTTCCCAACGGTTTTCAAAACCATTGGGATAGCCCTTTCCCAATGGTTTTCAAAACCGTTGGGATAGGTTAGGGTGGGTTGAATTTATTTAGGCCGAAGGCTGAAATCTTGGGTGGTTTTTCCCAACGGTTTTGGTGAACCGTTGGGAAAGGTCACTCTTTCCCAACAGTTTTGGTGAACCGTTGGGAAAGAGGCTCAAAACACACCCTTTCCCAACGGTTTAGTATAAACCGTTGGGAAAGAGTGACCCTTTCCCAACGGTTTTCCAAACCATTGGGAAAGGTGGGGAAATATATGGCTTTCCCAACGGTTTTGGTGAACCGTTGGGAAATTGTAGCTATACCAACGGTTTTTACAAACCGTTGGTATAGAAGTGTTGGGAAAGATCATCTTTCCAGTAGTGATATGCATGACATCCAACATTTGATGGACTAACAAGTCAGACCAATATGGCATATCCCAAAAAATGATATGTTTTATCTAATTTTGTTCTTTCCCAAAGCAATCAATTTTCTATTGGTTATTGTTGGTCCAAATGTAATGGGAGGTAGGGAAGAGACAATTGATCTTTATTTTCTACCTGAGATCATTGTTAGAGGTCTAACTCTTTCATATGTAACTTTTCTAAATTGATATTTGTTCCTCCGAAAAGGATGATTGGCTGGAAGGAATCTGCGATGATAATTGAAAAATAAGGTTTTTTCCATTAACGAACATAAAAGCTTTGTTATCTCTCATACAGTACATATATGATTTTGGACCATGTGTACTCTAGTTAGATAACATTCCATATGGTGGGAAGTCACTAATTGTCCACATTAAGGATTTTAGTAGAAAATATTGTTTCATAGCAACATCATATATACTGACACTATTACACCACAATGAATTTAACTAATCAATCAATGTTTTCAAATAAACACCAATATTATTTTCCAAATGTCCTAGAAATAATAAGGTCCAAAAGATATATTTCTATTACCTCAAAATCCAAGGAGGTAAATTTAACAGAGTTATAAAGACATGAAAACATGAATAATGACTACCATAAGAACCAAATTGACAGAAACGATCAGTAGAAAGACTCAATCGAACGTCTTAGGCATTTTAAGCAAGAGACAGATGCACTTGATCAAAATGTTTCCATGAATCGCCATCAGATGAATGATTTAACATTTTACTAGTCGAAATATTAGTTCTGGGCCATGAAATCAATGTCATTGTGTTCTGAGTCATAAATAAACACTGCAATCTGGGTGTAATAGGGAAACGCCTCAACTGTTTTATAAGAATTAATCCAGACATCCCAATTTGAGCCTCTTCATACCACTATTGTACACATGTGGGAAAACAATCCAATGACTCATTTTCACCATAATATAAGATGCATTCATTTGAACATGCATGAATCTTCTGATAACCATGACCCAGATTACAAATCAGCCACTTTTTGTCATATGAATTTGTAGGAAAAAGATATCCTTCAAGTGATAGTGCTTTAACCAAAGAGAATATCATATCAAAACAGATATTTGAGATTCCATTATCTGATTTAATATCCCTAAAATTTTCAACCACTTCAAATTTTCTTATCTTGCAACCCGAATATAAGGCATCCTTAGCGAACCACAACAACTCATAAAATTGAGATGGTTCCAACTCAGGATTTAAATTAATATCACCCTAATTTTTAGTTTGTTGAAAATATGGACCTACCCTATCATGTACTAAATTTTTAAATCGTGATGTATCTGGAACCAAATTATTAGTACCTTCTTTGGAACTATGTTCACTATGTTGATATCAAAAACATAATCTATTTAAAAAACAAAATGCAATAGATAACCCCCAATGTGGTCAAATATGTCAAACATCCTCAGAGCACATTTTTACATGGACACTTATTGTCCCTTATAAAAAATTCTAGTTTTGAAGATGCAAAATATAAGAATGTTTCAACCCCCTCAATATATAAAAGATATAAGCTAAAACTGTTTCGATTTCTATGCTGATTTATCCAAGAATGATCATCTAATAATGACTATTGTCGACTTCTTAGTTACAAATTTGTCTAAAAAATATAAAAAATTTATTTTTTAATAATTTGATATAAGAAAAACACAATTCAAAAAAAACAAAAAAATTGTTAATTATTCTTAAGTAGTCATAATTACCTCTATTTATCCCTAATTATCATTAATTATCACTAATTATTAGAAATTATCACTAATTATCACTAATTACGTATATTTATTACTAATTATCCCTAATTATTACTAATTTTCACGAATTATTACTAATTATAACTTATAATTTCTAATTTTCACTAATTATTTCAAATTATCCATAATTATTCCTATTTATCACAATTTATTCCTATTTATCAATTTTTTTCCTAATTAAAACTATATCTTCCTATTTATTAATATTTATTACTATTTATTTCTAATTATTACTAATAATAGATTTAAATAGAAAAAATTGAAAGGCGGCAAGCCTGCTCCAGCTTCTATTTGCATCTGGTGACACAATTTCCAGTAGATTGGCGGTAGCTCTTTTGACTGATAGCTCATCTCCTTGCAACATTCTCCAACTGAAATCACTATGAAAAAACTATTTAGAGGTACAAATATCCATTTTTATATGCAAGAGTATGTAGAGTAGGGAGGCCTGGCCACGCTGCTCTCCATTCTCATGCACACAAAAATGGATATCAGTATGTCAGAACAGATTTTCCAAAGTGATTTCAACTTGAGAAAGTTGCAGGGAGCTTACCTGTTGGTAAAAAGAGCTTTCACCAATCAACTTGAAATTGTTTCGCCCGTCGCAAATGAAATCTATCTATTTATTACTAATTATTCTTAATTATTCAAAATTATTCAAAATTATTCAAAATTATTACAAATTATTCGTATCTCTTCCTAATTATTACTATCTAATTATATTTGTTAATAATTAATGCTAAGTATTACTAGTTGTTACTAATTATTTCTAACTACAGCTAATTGTTACTAATTATTCCTAATTATTCCAAATTATTCTTAATTGTTACTTGTTATTCCTAATTATTACTAATTTCCACTATTTATTACGAATTATTACAAATTATACCAAATTACCTCTAATTGCCACTAATTATTACTAATTACAACTAATTATTCAAAATTATTCTTAATTATTCATATTTACTCCTATTTATTCATATTTATTTCTAATTATTATTAATTATTCCTATTTATTCCTAATTATTATTAATTATTCTTATTTACTCAAAATTATTATTAATTATTCCTATTTATTCCTAATTATTTTTAATTATATATATTATTAAAAATTATTATTAATTATTCCTAATTATTACAATTTATTTTTTATTTTTCCTATTTATTCTAATTTATTACTATTTTTCTAATCTATTACTATTTATTCCAATTTATTACTATTTACCACTATTTATTAATATTTATTACTATTTACCATTATCTATTACAATTTATAACTATTTCTTATTATTTATTAATATTTATTATTATTTACTTCTATTTATTGCTATTTATTACTAATTATTACTAATTACCGTTTTTTTACTAATTACCGCTATTTATTACTAATTATTCCTAATTATTCCTAATTGCCGCTAATTTTTAATAATTACCACTAATTTTTAATAATTATCGCTAATTATTAATAATTACCCCTAATTATTACTTATTACCGCTAATTATTACTAATTACCACTAATTATTACTAATTATTACTAATTAATACTATTTATAACTATTTATTTATAACTACCACTGTTTATTGCGAATTATTACTAATTACTCTTGATTACTACTATTTATCGCTATTTATTACTAATTACTACTAATTATTACATATTATTCCTAATTACCGCTAATTATTACTAATTATTACTAATTATTACTAATTATTCCTAATTATTACTAATAATACCTAATTATTATTAATTATTCCTATTTGTTACAAATTATTATTAATTATTCCTATTTGTTACAAAATATTATAAATTATTCCTAATTATTACTATTTATTTAAAATTATTAGTATTTAATCCAATTTATTTGTATTTATTCCTATTTATTACTATGCGCCGCTATTTATTACTATTGACTGCTATTTATTACTATTTATTACTATTTATTACTATTTACAACTATTTATTAGTAATTATTTCTAATTATTAATATGTTAACCAATTTGCTATTATTTATTCATATTTATCATTGTTTACCACTTTTTATTACTATTTATCACTAATTACCACTATTTATTACTATTTACCAAATTTTAATACTATTTATTACTAATTACCGTTATTTGTTACAAATTATTCATAATTATTACAAGTTATTGATAATTATTACTATTTATTACTATTTATTACAAATTATTCCTAATTACTGCTATTTGTGACTATTTATTACTATCTAACGATAATTAATACTATTTGTGACTATTTATTACTAATTACCGCTATTTATTATTAATTATTCGAAATTATTACTAATTATTTAGAATTATTACTAATTATTACAATTTATTACTAGGTATTCCTAATTATCGCTATTTATTACGAATTATTTCTAATTATTCCAAATTATTCCTAATTATTACTAATTGTCGCTAATTAATGTTAATTATTCCTATTTATTCCTAATTATTCATAATCATTACTAATTAATCTTAATTATTCCTCGTTATTACTAATTATTCCTAATTAACCCTAATTATTCTGAATTATTACAAATTATTCCTAATTATTACAAATCGATATTAATTATTTCTAATTATTACTATTTATTCCTAATTGTTAATATTTATTCCAATTTACTATTATTCATTATTATTTATTCCTAATTAATCATATTTATTCCTATTTAAAACTAATTGTTTCTATTTATTACTAATTACCACTAATTATTTTGAATTTGCGCTAATTATTACAATTTATGAGCATTTATTACTAATGAAACAACATATTTCAAAAATCAATGCAAAATAAAAGTATCTAATTCTAATTTAATTTCATTATTGCTATTTTTTCATTACAGGTTGAGGCACAAAAGGCCTCTTTATTTAAAGATTAAATAGTAACAGACAGAGACAAAACTACAAATGATCACCATAACAAGAACAAAGTCTTTAACCAGCTTGAGAGCGGTTGCTCATTTTGTGATGAGGAAGTCATCCACCTCTACCACGAGGATGCCTTCCCCCCTCCAAGTCTTTGCTTGTATCTACGGGCCATCACTGTCATATAAAATCTCAGCCACAAAAACAATCTTTGTGCTTTCAACCCTAGGAACATCGCTCTTTTTCTCGTCATCATCCCTGTTGGCAGTAGCAAGCATGTCAAATGAGTTGCATAAAATTACATTACTCTTCACCTTCCCCATTTGAGATTGTGCGCCTCTGACTAGGTCGACAATTTCATTTAGGTTGTAAATATCAGGTCTCACCATCACTGGAGTTTCACGGGGTGAACCAAAATTAATTTTCACCCCTGTAGCTACATCTGGAATACCAGGTGTTTTAGTGACACCAGAAGCTGGAGCAGGGGGCACCTTCTTGGGTCCATCCACCGTATCAGAAGTAACCTGCATATGTTTGGATATGTTTCTGGGGACTGAGAGACCAAATCCCCTATAGAGTTACCAGCATGACAATTAAGGCAGCTATATTCCATAGTAGGAGATACTTTCTAAAGTTTGAGTTTTGCAGCGGAGCCACTGTCCAATCCAACCTTCTATTTGCAGGATGTATCCATGACATGTGCTTGAAAAGGATCAACACTTGCAGTAGCAACATGGAGGCTAGGAGTCGAGCCAATATACTTCTCGCAAGGTGCCTTAATAGGGTAAACCATTAGAGTCAAGAAAATTTTTGGGACCTTTTGTGCATTTACAAGAGTGCAGGTAAGATCAGAGTGCCCACCTGCACCACTGGAAACTCCATCCATCATCAAGGAAGCTGGATCTTTTCACATGCTAGGATCACAAGCAAAGACTAACTCACCCACACCAAAATTTGGAGTAGAAGAGCTTTCCTTAGTATGAAGCCTCGTTGCTTTATATTTCTTTACAGTAGCAGCAACAAGGTTGGATTTTTTCCTTTTCAAAATTTTTAGGAGACTTCAATTTTCTCTTGCCAAAGCATTTCATCAACCTCTGCCTGTGCAGTGACTTCCCTGTCCAGTTGGCTATTATCCAAGTCATCCCCATCTTTTTCATCATTTCTGCTTTTGATTAAGATTTCTTTATATGAGGATCCCACAGCAGCTAACTCATTATCATCTTCCAAATCTGCCAAGGATGGCCTATCATTTACCATTGTATAGGAGATGTATTTAGAAGCAATACAGGGAGAATACCCAAGGTTGAGGAAAGGTGTACTTCTCATATTTTGTAGATCATCTCCAGAACCATGCAGTGGCATTCAGACAGAAGTTTCTTTAACTGTATTAGGCATCATATCATGGGTATCACTCTTAGAAGACTGATTTTTATCTTGGGTTGTAACATTTTTGGACGCTTCAGTGTCTTCCTTCTTTCTACAGTGTGAAATATCATGACCCTTTAGTTGACATCTAGCAAAAACAAGGCTCCTTCTACAATTGGACCTCGAGTGCCCAACTAGGTAACAATCCTCATAGAAGTGGAATTAATTCATAGACTACTCTTAAACTAATCTCATCCTAAGGAGTGGAAATGACTACCTTATCAACCAATGAAGAACATCGGTCAAATTCTACCAAGACTCAAGAGAAATCACCAAAACTCACTTTTTCAGTCACTAAATCCAATCGAATTGGGATGCTAATTGCAGAATTAATGAAAAATAGTATCTTTGAATGCCACAACACACAATTTAATCAATGAATTTTGATCCATACTTGAGTAATGGTATCTCAGAATTCAATGATGTTGAAACCTAAGGTCCATTCATGAACCCTAAGGGTTCCCATTCGCAGGTTAACTGAACCATAACTCAGGGCGTGACCTTTCAAATCCGCAGAAGGGAAAAGAATATTGAAGAACCCTCGAACCAAAAATACACATTTAAAAGTCAACAAAAACCCCAAATCGGACCTAATTGAGAGACAATATCCATCAATTTACAAGGCTGCATACCATTTGTCAATGAAAATCGGCCGATGAAAGAGTGTTTTCACATATCTAAATGTTCTAAAATTGCCCCATATGAAGCCGAAATGCGTTACACGATATGAATGTTTGGAATGATAAAAGATCCTCCCGTAAAAACATTAGAAGAGGGAAAAATCGATTTATCCTCACCTCACACATTTTTCTTCACATAATAAGAACTCAGTCGAGCATATGGAAGTTTCTAAGACTAGAATAGGGATTCAAACTCCTTGGGTGAGTAAGGTTGGTTCGATCTTCAATGGGTGTTGGGAGTTTTTTCTCATGTTCCTCTAATTCGTGCATTGGTCTCTTTAACATTCTTTAATTATCATTAATTAACAATAATTATAACTGACATAAAATTAAATAAATCATCTAAAAAATAAAATCTATAGATAAATACCTTAAAATAGAATCTTTTGCACACAGTAGAGCTTTAAAATCACTCCGATTTGAAATTTTGAACTTAGAAAAAAATTTGGGGAGAAATATGAGAGACTAGAGAGGAATTGAGAAAGATGTGAAATGAAAAAATATATATAGAGAGGTATTTATAGGTTATATTATTTGCGAAGGGTCTCGTCGTAAATACAAACACCCTATTTATTTTGGGCGGTGGTTGAAAAAATTATTTGTGATGGGTCCCGTCACAAATACCAACCCGCCGACAGAGTGTTTGCGATGGAAGTTATATAACATCATAAATAATAATATTTGTGAGGGGGGGCCATCACAATAGTACACCCCTATTAATTAGTGGGTGCGATTAAAAAAAGTATATATGATGGGTCCCGTTGCAAATACCCACCTCCCGAAACAATATTTATGAAAAGGGAAATCTCACGTCGCAAATACTAAAAATTACCGAAGAGTATTTGCGATGAGAGACCTTTTACCATTACAAAAAACTACTTATTTGTGATGAGTCTCTGGCCACGTCGCAAAGAGTCCCTCTCGATGGACTATTTGCAATAGGACACCTCCCCGTCGCAAATTACCTGTCACAATTATTGAATTTTTTGACAGTGAAACCTCATCAATAAATCCCGGTGTTCATGTTATTCTTCTTATCTTATAAATATCTCAATTTACACTAACTAAAGGAGATGTAAAATAAATAGAGAGATATATTCACTAAACATTTGAGGTGGTGTGAAGGGATAAATGATTAAATTGGTTGAAATGGTAAACCAACACAGATCCCCCCGCCCCCTCGGTGTGGGGAAGATCCCTTTGTGATACTAATAGAATATCATGTTAGACACGTTATAGGAAACACAAAACATAAATTTGATAACATTTCAACTAAATCATATATCGATTAAAATGACAGATTATCTTGGAAGGGGACTTTCTACAATAGCTAATAAAGATATAGAATGATATATATGAAAAATAGATTGAAATGTTGTGGTTAATGAATTGAAAGATAACATGAAATTGGAAAAACCATTTGAGGATCAATTAGGTTACATACTATTGTAATATATAAAGGGAATGACTTGGATGATTTTTTGAGATAATTTGGAGTGATTGAGAGTTCATTGAGTAGATAATATGTTCTTAGTCTTCATTATGAATTCATTAATTTCATCAAGTAAATCTATCTTAGTAATGATCAATACGTAGGATTTTTTCTTATGTTGAGATTGAAATTTAACAATGGAAATGAATACAAATGAATATTTATTCATAAATAGTATATTTATCTACCCCATAAATGAAAAAGTTTAACAGTAATAGATATGTGTGATTTTTGATGAATATGTATGAAGATTATTTTATACGTATTATGATTGATGAATATGTAAGAAGATTTTTGGACGTATAAGAAGTTCTGTCTTAAAATACAAATGGGCATATGATAAAATCTTACACAGACCATGTTAATACAGAATATATTTCTTCTATGTATGAACTTTTGGAAAAGAAAAATGGAAATGTGGAAAAGGGTTCCATTTTATACAAAATGTGAGTAAACATAATATATTTCTACTATGTAATCGTCTCTTAAAAAATAAATTAAATTCAATAAAGTAAACCATCTTTCAAAGAAGGTAATATATTTAATTCCTACAATTATGATACATAATATGTTAAAATATAATAAATAAAAAGTTTTAATTAGTAAAATAACTGATAATTCAAAGAATATTATTATATTTAATTATCAGGATTAATTATTTTGAAGAATAAGAATAAATAAAATGATGATGTGATATGTTCATCATGGAAGTAAACAATAGAAGAATAGATCATTAGATTCAAGTTCATTGATATTGACGGACCATTCAGTGATGTGTATGGGGTTGGAGAAGTATTCATGTCATAAGAAGAGTCACATCATGAATCCTTTTACATATAAATATGAATTCCTACTTGGAAGGAATTCAAAAAATATGAAGCTTTTGTAAATATTTTGAATGCAATGTGTCTTAAGGGGTAGTGGGTTATGCGTGTACTGGTGGCTCATGTATGGTTCCCAATTACCCAAAAATTGGTTTTTTAAATAATAAACAAAATGGATAATGTAGGTGATAAAGAAGAGATGATTGTATTAGTTTAGAACCTAATAATATATTTTAACAGGAAAATATAATTTTTGTATCAAAAATAGGAAGCTGATTATATCCGAGAAGAGAAATATTTGAATTGAATAAAAAGTAAGAGGTGTCCTCTGAAACATCTATATCATAAATGAGGATTTTGAAAAGAATTATTTTGAGACCATTGCAGCTATGTTGAATCCCATGAAGATATGATAAATAAGAACTCCATTTGAACCTAAGATATTCAGACATCAGGGGATATGAGTGAGATGATTTATAATGTCGATTGAGGTAAATGAGAAATCCATTATGCTCACTGAATTAAAAGGTGGGTGTAGTTGAATATCTGTTTTTGGTTTTGATGGTAGGATCCTTTGAAGAGTATCAATAGTACATATAAAAAAACTCATCAAAATATGGCCAATTTTTGTTAGGAGATAACTTAAACTAGTGTGAGCTAGTATAAATAACCCATCATGTGGTGGATATGGAATTTTTAATAGATAGTCCCCTAATATACTCACTACTGTTTAATAATTTTGTGAGATATCTTGTACATGTACTCACTTGTGATGACTAGTGAAAATTGGGGTATTGAAATAATAATTAAAAACATCATGAAGTAAGTACCCATATTTGGACAAAGGATTTTTTAAATTTATGTATTATTCTTTATTCTTAATTTGGTTATATACGGTTAAGGGATATATATTAAGGCACTAGATGATTAAACCCCTAAACATTTAAATATATTTAATAAAGAATCAAATCACAAAAAAAATCATCGATTCACCACACCCCGATTAGTGATACAAATTAATATATTAAATTCACACAAGATAATGTATCTTAAGAATATTGTCACGACCCGTCCTCGGGGCCCGTGTCGTGACTACCCTAAGCCCGCCTTCTATAGGACAGGGGCTGGCGACTAGCACCAAGGCGTAAATCTCGGTAAAAAGGGAAGACATTGCCTTTGTAAAGTAAACCAACACCACAGAGTAAGCAAGCAGTAGAAGTAAACACTAAGTAAAAACTGAGTACAACAGTAAGTTCGGAAAAGTGAGTGGGCCAGTATACAAACCCAAACTGAAAATAAAGTACAACTGGAAAGGAAAACAGCAACTGAAAAGTAAAGTCGCAATGTCGAGCTATCCACTGGAAATCCCACCTGAAGGGTGAGTACAGATAGCCTCCACAACACCTCGGGTCCAGCCGTCCGCTCCGAGAATGTCCCGCCCAGTGGTCCACCTCCAGGTACCATCCTGCTCCGCAAGCCTCAACCACGATCAGCGTTGTTCGTCGTCTGCACCCAACACAACATAGTGCGGGCATAGCCCGTGTAGGGGTGAGTATAAGCTACTCAGTAGGGACGCCGAGACCCTCCAAGGAATCCCATAATCCACAAGAAATAATCCACAAGAAGAGATATAATCACGAAGTAACATCCGACACTGCTTAGGTATATGCCCATACATATACCTAAGTCATCAATTCTCGTTCGGCTCCAACATCCAAGCCCAAGTACGACCCAGTCCACACAGGAAAGCAAAACGTAAATCCACACGGGATAGCACAACACAATCCACAAAGGAAAGCAAAACAGGATTCAGCTCACACAGGTATACTTCTTCGTATGACGATAGAGATGATCAGATATATCCACTGATTCATCTAAGCCGTCGGACCCACAAAGGATCGATAGGTACTAACCCCCGCAATGACCCACAAAGGATCTGACCCACACAGGATTGATAGGTAACTAACCCCCGCAATGACCCACAAAGGATCTGACCCACACAGGATCGATAGGTAACTAACCCCTGCAAAGACCCACACAGGATCAGACCCACACAGGATCTGTAGGCGCTGGCCCACACAGGACCGCTGAGCGCTGACCCACACAGGATCGGACCCAAACAGGATATGTAGCACGGATCCAAGTAGGATCGTTGAGTGTTGAAGTCTTCGCCGTCAAATCCACTGAGGATCTCTGTACAGTCGTCGTCGTCACAGTCGCAGCTAGCACTAGGGTTCCCGCACACAGCAAGCTCGTTCGGGAGGGTCCGCTCCACGAGCCGAGAGGCTGATACATCAACTGACACATAATCCAGAGTTGATGTATCCAAAAGTTCCGTATCGTCAACAGGAACTCAACGTCGCAGACGGCGCGTCAATCGGACGCCCGGTCTGAGAGTTATTGGCCTTTTCGTCCCAGGGGTCCGGTTGATTTTTAAGTCAAAACCAACCCGACCGTACTCCACCTGCGTCCAAACCTCAGGCAGAGTAATTCAAAAGATCCGTCTCACTTAGAGGAATCCAACAAAGTCGGTGGTACGTCAATCGGACATCCGGAGTTTAAGATATAAGCGTTTCCGCTCCGAGGGCCCGGTTGGTTTCGTGTACGAACCAACCCGGCCAAACCCAAAGTACTCTAAAACCTTAAGTGCGATATACCGAAACGACTGTCTTGATCCAAGGATCACATCTCCGCTGACGGTGCGTCGATCGGAGGCCCGTAGCTCAAGTTATGAGAAAAAGACCGAAAAGGTCTGAAAACAGGGGGTCTGGGCCCGGACCGACCCGGCCCGGCCGGGGTGGCCCGGCCCGGCCTGGGCGCGACCCGGCCCGGCCGGTGGGTCGGCTCGGTCGGTTACGGCCGAGCGGAGCGGTGGGCGTGCTGCCCCCGCGTGAGGGAACCGCGACCCCGTGTGGGGCCGCCCTTGCCAGCGGACGCGGCCGGGCCGCTGCGTCCCGTCCTCCTCCGGTCCCGCGCGGTCGCGGGACCGCGTGCTGCCGCGGCGGTTCCTTCTGGCGGCGCGCCGGGCACCGCCGCCTCCTACCGCTGGCGCCGCCGTGCCGACGAGGCGCGCCGGCGGGCTGCTCCGCGGACCACCGGACGAGTTCCGGTGGTCGAAAATTCACGCCGTGTTCGCCAAAGGCCCTCCCGGGGTCCGTCCTTCACTGCGAGGACCTCGCATCGCCCGTGCGGCTTGTTTGGTCGACGTCCGTCGTTTCGCACACCAAGAACGAAAGGGGCGGTGGGTTCAGACTTGTTCGTTGGTCCGCACCCACCGCGTTAGCGGTTTTTAAAAATATCTCACAACAAATATTTAATCAAACGCCACAGGTATAAATCACAAAGATTTAAATGAATCAAACCCCTACTTTAACATTGTTGTCGAACGTGAGTTCGTCTCGGAATTGACCATCGCGGAAGAAGAGGATCGTCGCGTCGATGATCTCCGAGGGTTAAAAACACACATATTTAAATGTACCAAATAAACCCATGTTGAGGATATAATTCACAAAGGAAAATAAAAGAACCGCAATCCCCTACCTCAATAGATTGTTGATCGAAGAGTGTTGCGGGGAAGGAACGTCTTGGAAGAACGTCAGGGAAGGAGAATTGTCGGCGTCGCGGTACACGGTGTCGCGTCATCGATCTCCGAGGGTTCGGCGTTCTTCATCTCCTTTCGTCGAAGGCCGGCGTTCTTCGTCGGCGACGATGCGTTCTTCGCGTTCTTCGCGTTCTTCGCGAAGGAGGATGAAGATAGAGTTTCTCCAAATCCTCTCAACAAGCCACCGCAAGAAAAACACGTGTTGGTCTTATTTTATCCTTATGCCAACAAACGAAAATCAAAGTTAAGAAACGAACCATTAATTCGATGAATTAATGGTAACGACTTAACTGCCCAATTAATAGGGGCGTTAAGAATTTAAGAAAACGCACTGGTTGACTTTCATTTAAAAGGGGTTTTCGCAGGTGCGTTACTTAGAGGAAAAAAAAGGTGGGGCTCGTGCGGGCCCCACCTCACAAATATCCTACCAAGTGGGTAGGATATTTTGGGTTCCACCCTATCCGCTCAACTTATCTTAAGTGGTTTTAAGTGGCTTAAGTGAAATAAAATAAAGTTGTCGCACCACTTTATTTTATTTCTTAACCTAACCCCAAAAATTAAAAACCACACCCGAGCAAACGCAACTCCGAAAATGGAGTTTCTAAGCAAATATCGGCGCTGCGATTCCATCGGTGCCCTTGGAATTCGATTTCGAGCACCGGTTCAAAAGTTAGAAAAACCCGCTCGTTCGTTCACTGAACGTACCCGAGCCAAACTTCGGAAAATGATTCCGGGCACACCGGGCCTCGGAATCAGGTGCCGTCAGAAACCGAGTTCTTGTAAAATTCCAAATAAAATTAAGAAAAAAAAATTCCTTGAATTTTACGGGTCTTTACATCACTCCCACCTCATGGCTTTACGTCCCCGTAAAGATACATCATAAACTAGGGAAACAAATGTGGGTACTGAGCACGCATCTGAGCCTGCCACTCCTAAGTGATCTCCTGGAGGTTCCCGTGCTGCCATCTGATGCAAACTAGAGGAATCGACTGTCCATGTAGGACCCGCTCCTGTCGATCCTCGATCTCCACCGGGACCTCCGCAAAAGTCGCCTCATCATCAACGTCTAGCTCCCCATGGTCAATGATATGGGACGGGTCGTGCACGTATCTTCTCAGCTGAGATATGTGGAAGACGTCGTGCACCTGGTGCAACTGAGGTGGTAGAGCCAGGCGATAAGCCACCTCGCCAATCCTGTTGAGGACCTGGAATGGTCCGATGAAGTGTGAAGACAACTTGCCGCCTCGGCCAAATCTCCGTAACCTATGTCGAGGTGAGACACGCAAGAAGACGTGGTCGCCATCCTCGAACTCTAGTGGCCTCCGCCTCCTGTCAGCATAAGACTTCTGCCGGCTCTGAGCTGTCCACATCCGCTCCTGGATGACCTGGACCTTCTCTGTCATGGCCTGGACCATCTTCGGTCCCACAAGTGCTGACTCCTCGGGGTCTGTCCAGCACAAAGGAGATCTGCAAGGTCGGCCGTAAAACACCTCGTATGGTGCCATCCCGATGGTGGAGTGGTAGATGTTGTTGTACACAAACTCCACCAAGGGTAGGTGGTCCTCCCAGATGCGGCCAAAGTTGAGGACACATGCGCAGAGCATGTACTCGATATTCTGAATGGTCCTCTCCGTCTGACCATCCGTCTGAGGGTGAAAGGAAGTGCTCAGACGTAGCTGTGTCCCGAACGCCTCCTACAACCCCTTCCAAATCCAGGAAGTAAAGCGAGCATCTCGATCGGAGACGATAGATGATGACACACCGTGAAGCCGTACAATCTCCTGAACGTAGAGACGTCCCAAGCTCTCAACTGAGCCCTGCTCTCTGATGGGTAAGAAGTGAGACGACTTGGTGAGTCGGTCCACAATCACCCAAATGGAGTCGTGACCTCTGGAAGTGCGTGGAAGTACAGTCACGAAGTCCATAGATATCTCGTCTCACTTCCACTCCGGGACCTCCAAGGGCTGTACCAAGCCTGCTGGTACCTGGTGCTCTGCCTTCACCTGCTGGCAGGTGAGGCATCGAGAAACGAAATCTGTCATAGCCTTCTTCATGGATGGCCACCAGTGCTGTTGTCTGAGATCTTGGTACATCTTCGCCACTCCAGGATGTACCGCCAAGGGAGAAGTGTGAAACTCTCTCAGCACCTCCTCCTGTAAAGAAACTGGTACCAAGGTACATTCTCTGAAAAGGACGTCGTGCTCTGATCCAAAGGAGAAACCATCAGGTGCCTATCCTGAGGATATCTACACATGCCGCATCTCACAGTCAGCGTCCCCACGCTGTGCCTCTCTGAACCACTTTAGTAGTGGAGGAGTGACTGTGAGAGACTGGAGGAAGGCTTCTCCATCTCTATCCACGAAGGACATCTGCAAAGCGGTTAGCTGATCTGTCGCATCCTCAAGTAGCTGAATGCCCGTCCTTCTGCTGAGATCATCGGCTACTATGTTTCCGTTCCCAGGAGTATAGACTATCTCAAAGTCATAGTCCTGGAGGAACTTGAGCCATCGCCGCTGTCTCAGGTTCAGGTCCTTCTGAGAGAAGATGTACCTGAGACTCTGATGGCCAGAAAAGACTGTAAAGCGATCGCCCATCAGGTAGTGTCACCATGTCTTCAGAGCAAAGACCACTACTGCTAACTCCAGGTCATGGGTAGCGTAGTTCTGCACATTCAGCCTCAACTGACGTGATCCATAGGCAATCACCACCCAATACTACATCAGGACACATCTGAGTCTGGTCCCTGATGCATCGCAGTAGACTACGTACCCAAATCCCTCCTCCGGAAGCCTCAAGATAGGGGCACTGGTCAATCTCTGTCTCAGCTCCTGGAAGCTCTGCTGACATCTGTCTGACCACACAAAGGGTTTCCCCTTCTTTGTAAGAGCTGAGAGCGGTGCCGTGACTCTGGAGAAGTCTGGCACAAATCTCCAACAGTATCCAGCTAGTCCCAAGAAACTCCGCACCTCCATCACACTCCTGGGTGGCTCCCAAGCTAGCACTACCTCGATCTTCGCAGGATCCACTACAACTCCTGACTCAGAAATGACGTGCCCCAAGAAGTGGACCTCACGTATACAGAACTGACACTTTGAGAGCTTGCCATAAAGCTGGTGCTCTCGGAGTGTGTCTAGTACAACACGCAAGTGGTAGGTGTGCTCCTCCTCAGTTGTCGAGTATATCAAAATGTCGTCGATGAAGACCACGACTAATCGATCGAGGTATGGCTGAAAGATTCTGTTCATGAGGCCCATGAACACTGCCGGAGCGTTGGTCACGCCGAAAGGCATAACCAAGAACTCATAGTGGCCATACCGACATCTAAAGGTCGTCTTCTGCACGTCCTCGTCCCGAACTATGAGCTGATGATAGCCTGACCTGAGGTCTATCTTTGAGAACCACCATTCTCCCTTGAGCTGATCGAAGAGGTCATCAATCCTCAGTAGAGGATACTTGTTCCTCACTGTCACCTGGTTCAGGCGACGATAGTCGACACAAAGTCGCAAGCTCCCGTCCACCTTCTTGGCGAACAATATCAGGGAAGCCCAGGGTGAAACACTGGGTCGGATGAATCCCTTACCCTGCAAGTCCTCCAACTGTACCCGTAGCTCTCGAAGCTCTGCGGGAGCCATCCGATATGCTGTGGTGGATATCGGGGTTGTCCCGGGGTACATATCAATATAAAAGTCTACCTCTCTGCGAGGAGGTAGTCCTGGAACGTCATCGGGGAAAATGTCTGCATACTGATCCACCACTACAGGAAAACTAGGACTCCGCATGTCAACTGCTCCTAGGATGAGGCTAGCCAACTGATGAGTGATGGGCTGTCCTCTCCTCTGCGGAAGTCCATCCTGTGCTACGAAGGCTCCCTTCTTGCCGGTGAAGGTGAACCTGCTCCCGTCGGTGCGTACACATCGCACCTTGAGCCTAATACAGTCAATCTGAGCATGGACTGTAGATAACCAATCCATGCCCAAGATGACGTCGTAAGGCCTCGACGCCGCTACAAGAAGATCCCAGCCGAAGCTCTCGCCTCCTAGAGTAAGCTCACACTACCGGCACCAGTGTGTAATCGTCGAGTCTGCTCCTGTAGG
This sequence comes from Viscum album, assembly GCA_963277665.1. Lineage (NCBI taxonomy): Eukaryota > Viridiplantae > Streptophyta > Magnoliopsida > Santalales > Viscaceae > Viscum > Viscum album. The sequence goes on along the minus strand of OY728153.1, from coordinate 413,015,393 downwards.
AGTCTCTTGCCGTAAGGATCGAGCCAACGACTCTGTCGGAATCTCCGAGCTCCGAACAAGGGCAGCGAATATGAAAGAATGACTCACTCTTGTGTCTATAAGAACTGAAGAAAGGGTGGAATAGACACAGATAGTACCTCGAATCATCTCAGGCGCGCCGTGGTCATAGGCCTCCGCTGCCTGGAGCTGTGCCTGTCTCTGCCCGCCAGCTCCCGGTGGTCGGGGTGGACCTCCTGGTGGTGGTGGTGGTAGAGCCTCAAAGCATCGCCCACCACCTGCTGCTCGGCCATCTCCTCTGCCTCATCCACCTGCTCTATGCGGACCGCCACGGTCAACCCTCTGCCTCTGCCTGGGTGGCCCCTCAACCGTCTGCTGCTCCTCGGCACGACGGGTCGGGCAGTCACGAGCCATGTGGCCCTGCCCGCCGCATGTGTAGCACTGTCTGCCTCTCGAAGGACTGGCTCCACGCTATGTGCCCCGCACAGCTGAGCCAGTGTCTTGAGGTCGTCTTCCTGAGGGTCTAGTCTTCCTAGACCCATGAGTCATCCGTCGACTACCTGCTGCAGAAGACTCTGCTACGTGCCGCCCCGCGGTAGGTCTCGCTGCTAAAGAAGGCTCAGCAAGAAAGCTCTCAATCAAAAGGGCTCGCTTCAGTACACCTGCCTGAGTCGGAATGCTGAGGGAGATCAGTGATGCCCTGATATCATGCCTCAATCCCTGCTCAAAGGTCCGGGCCTAGAAGAATGGGTCCCATACCATGTCTGTCGAGTAGCGCGAGAGATCGGTAAATCTTGCCGAGTACTGGGAGACTGTCAAGATGCCCTGCCGCAGCTGAAGAAGCTCCTGGATGCGTACCGCACGGAGGGTGGATGGGACGAACTCCGAGCAGAAGAGGCTCTCAAAGTCTGTCCAGAGAAGAGATGCCTCATCGTGCACCTGGAGCATCAAGCTCCACCATCTGCCTGCTGCCGCGTGCAGTAGGCTCGCTGCGAGGATCACCATGAGGTCTGCTAGTGTCCTCACTAACCTGAAAACCCGTACCACAGCCTCCAGCCAGTCCTCGGCTGCCTGGGGGTCCGTCTCCCCGTGGAACCTGGGCGTTCGCTGGCGTTGGAACTCGTGCAGTGCACTAAGGTGACGTGCATCATCAGCGGCTGGGGCTGGAAGCATCGGTGGCTCGGCGGGTAGAGGTACCGCCGCTGCCTCTGCTGTCAAAGGGCCCTGCACCAAGGCCTCATCGCTCGGTGGGATATTGTCACGCTCAACTCTCGGAACCCTAGCTGGCTGCCATCGTGGGGCCATCCTGAAAAGGAAACAGGTGCGCCACGGTCAGAACAGTATACCTGGTGAGCTGACATAAAGTAATCACAAAGAAAACTTGAAACACTCATGCAATCAATGTTTTTGAGCATTAAGTCAGAAATCAGAAGTCAGGGTCCTGGTGTATGGATACGTCGGCCGCCGCACCAACACTAGACTCCCTAGACTAATAACCACACTCAATACGCTTAAAACTATTACTACACTTAGAAAAAAGATCAGAGTCCAAAGTTTTGCGGTAGAACCGAACTCCTCTGATACCAATTTGCCACGACCTATCCTCAGGGCCCGTGCCGTGACTACCCCAAGCCCGCTTTCCATAGGCCAGGGGATGGCAACTAGCACCAAGGTGTAAATCCCCGTAAAAATGGAAGGCATTTCCTTTGTAAAGTAAACCAACACCACAGAGCAAGCAAGAAGTAGAAGTAAACACTAAGTAAAAACCGAGTACAATAGTAAGTGCGGAAAAGTGAGTGGGCTAGTATAAAAACCCAAACTGAAAGTAAAGTACAATTGGAAGGGAAAAAAACAACTGAAAAGTAAAGCCGCAACGTCGAGCTGTCCACTAGAAATCCCACCTGAAGGGTGAGTACAAATAGCCTCCACAGCTCCTCGGGTCCAGCCGTCCGCTCCGAGAATGTCCCGCCCAATGGTCCACCTCCAGGTACCGTCCTGCTCCACAAGCCTCAACCACGATCAACGCTATCCATCGTCTGCAACCAACATAACGTAGTGCGGGCATAACCCATGTAGGGGTGAGTATAAGCTACTCAGTAGGGACCCCGAGACCCCCGAAGGTCTCCCAGAATCCACAAGGGATAATCCACAAGGAGAGATACAATCACGAAGTAACATCCGACACTGCTTAGGTATATGCCCATACATATACCTAAGTCATCAATTCTCGTTCGGATCCAACATCCGAGCCCAAGTAAGACCCAATCCACACAGGAAAGCAAAACGTAAATCCACACAGGATAGCACAACACAATCCACAAAGGAAAGAAAAACAGGATTCAACTCACACAGGTATACTTCTTCGTATGACGATAGAGATGATCAGATATATCCACTGATTCATCTAAGCCGTCGGACCCACAAAGGATCGATAGGTACTAACCCCTGCAATGGCCCACAAAGGATCTGACCCACACATGATCGATAGGTAACTAACCCCCGCAATGACCCACAAAGGATCTGACCCACACAGGATCGATAGGTAAATAACCCCCGCAAAGACCCGCACAGGATCGAACCCACACAGGATCTGTAGGCGTTGGCCCACACAGGACCGCTGAGCGCTGACCCACACAAGATCGGACCCACACAGGATCTGTAGCACTGATCCACGCAGGATCGCTAAGTGCTGAAGTCGTCGCCGTCGAATCCACTAAGGATCTCTGTACAGTCGTCGTCGTCACAGTCGCAGCCAGCACTAGGGTCCCCATACACAGCAAGCTCGTTCGGGAGGGTCCGCTCCACGAGCCGAGAGGCTGATACATCAACTGACACATAGTCCAGAGTTGATGTATCCAAAAGTTTCGTATCGTTAACAGGAACTCAACGTCGCAGATGGCGCGTCAATCGGACGCCCCGTCTGAGAGTTATTGGCTTTTTCGTCCCAGGGGCCTGGTTGATTTTTAAGTCAAAACCAACCCGACCGTACTCCACCTGCGTCCAAACATTGGGCAGAGTAAGCCAAAATATCCTTCTCACTTAGAGGAATCCAAAAAAGTCAGCGGTGCGTCAATCGGACGTCCGGAGTTTAAGATATAAGTGTTTCTGCTCCGAGGGCCCGGTTGGTTTCGTGTACGAACCAACCCTACCAAACCCAAAGTACTTCGAAACCTTGAGTGCGATATACCGAAACGACCGTCTTGATCCAAGGATCACATCGCCACTGATGGTGCGTCTATCAGAGGCTCATAGCTCATGTTATTATCAAAAGACCGAAAAGGTCCGAAAACGGGGGGTCTAGGCCCGGACCGACCCGGATGGCGTGACCCGGCCCGGCCAGGGCGCGACCCGGCCCGACCGGCGGGTCAGCTCAGTCGGTTATGACCGAGCGGAGCGGGGGGCGTGCTTCCCCCGCGTGAGGGAACCGCGGCCCCGCGTGGGGCCACCCTTGCCAGCGGATGCGGCCGGGCCGCCGCGTCCCGTCCTCCTTCGGTCTCGCGCGGTCACGGGACCGCGTGCTTCCGCCGCGGCTTCAGCTAGGGCGGTTCACGCCGGCGGGCTGCTCCGCGGACCACCGGACGAGTTCCGGTGGTTGGAAATTCACGCCGTCTTCGCCAAAGGCCCTCCCGGGGTCCGTCCTTCACTACGAGGACCTCGCATCGCCCGTGCGGCTTGTTTGGTCGACGTCCGCCGTTTTACACACTAAGAACGAAAGGGGCGGTGGGTTCAGACTTGTTCGTTGGTCCACACTCACCGCGTTAGCAGTTTTTCAAAATATCTCACAACAAATATTTAATCAAATGCCGCAGGTATAAATAACAAAGATTTAAATGAATCAAACCCCTACTTCAACGTTGTCGTCGAACGTGATTTCGTCGTGGAATTGACCGTCGCGGAAGAAGAGGATCGTCGTGTCGCGGAAGGGGCGTCGCTGTCGTCGCGGTACATGGTGTCACGTCAATGATCTCCGAGGGTTAAAAACACACAGATTTAATTGTACCAATTAAACCCATGTTGAGGATATAATCCACAAAGGAAAATAAAAGAACCGCAATCCCCTACCTCAATCGATTGTTGATCGAAGAGTGTCGCGGGGAAGGAAGGTCACAGAAGAATGTAGGGGAAGGAGAATTGTCGGCGTCGCGGTACACGACGTCGCATCGTCGATCTCCGAGGGTTCGACGTTATTCATCGCCTTTCATCGAAGGCCGGAGTTCTTTGTCGGTGATGATGCGTTCTTCACGTTATTCGCGTTATTCGCGAAGGAGGATGAAGATAGAGTTTCTCCAAATCCTCTCAACAAGACACTGCAAGAAAAACATGTGTTGGTCTTATTTTATCCTTATGCCAACAAACTAAAAACAAAGTTAAGAAACGAACCATTAATTCGATGAATTAATGGTAACGACTTAACTTCCCAATTAATAGGGGCGTTAAGAATTTAAGAAAACGCACCAGTTGACTTTCATTTAAAAAGGGTTTTCGCAGGTGCGTTACTTAGAGGAAAAAAACGGTGGGGCTCGTGCGGGCCCCACATCACAAATATCCTACCAAGTGGGTAGGATATTTTGGGTTCCACCCTATCCGCTCAACTTAGCTTAAGTGGCTTTAAGTGGCAGTGGAATAAAATAAAGTTGTCGCACCACTTTATTTTATTTCTTAACTTAACCCCAAAAATTAAAAACCACACCCGAGCAAACGCAACTCCGGAAATGGCGTTTCTAAGCAAATACCGGCGCTGCGATTCCATCGGTGCCCTTGGAATTCGATTCTGAGCACCGGTTCAAAAGTTAGAAAAACCCGCTCGTTCGTTCACTGAACGTACCTGAGCCAAACTTCGAAAAATGATTCCGGGCACACCGGGCCTCAGAATTAGGTTCCGTCAGAAACCGTGTTCTTGTAAAATTCCAAAGAAAATCAATAAAAAAAATTTCCTTGAATTTTATGGGTCTTTACAAATATAAATATACATTTACATATAAAATTCATTATAGTAATGATGGATATGAATGATATAATCCCCCAAATTATTTCTCATTTAACCAAAATAGATTATTTGATTAATCCCCAAATCTAGTTATAAAACACTAATTGTTATCTATGTGAACTTTGTAATTAAATTCCATACTATAATAATTTATTGATAAAAATTATTAGAAGATATAATAAAAGATAGGTGAAATATACTGGTCCCTTTCCCGCTATTTAATAATGTAAACATTAAATGGATGATATGGAAATAAGAAGAAGAAATAGAGGAAGTAATATGAAGATAAAATATTCATTTCTTCTATGGCATGAAATATAAATCATTGGTATGATATATATTTCATAAATTAAAATTTCCATTAAATTTTCATAACATCATGTTTTAGAAATAAATACTTTTGGTCATTTATAAATGATTCAAAATATAACAGTTCGAACATATAGCTATTATAATGTTTATCCATCCTTGGAAATGTTCTTGATTGTTGGGAAAAAATACCCCACCATTGATTATTGTGTTTTTCGGATGTTTTTGTTTATTAAAAAATATTCTTAACTACATTCCAACAAGGTTTTTACCAAAGAAAGGTGTTTTTGATGGTGGCATAGTTTCCTAGTGTTTGAAATATTTTTATGCCAAAAAATAAGGATTTTTTTTATAGAAAAGGAAAGACTACCATATAAAAAATTGGTGGACCACATAGCACCTAAAGGGATATTTAATAAGAGGTATTTTTATGTGAACTTCATTGAAAGTATGTGGAACTGTAGAGAAAAATTAGGTGAAGGTGGTGTGTTTGAGACCACGACAAAGGGATCATAGTTTTTTCGATAATGTTGTGTATTTGATTCCACCATAAAGGGATTAGATTTTTAGGGTTATGGTGTTGTTTTTGAGGCCATCAAAAAGTGTGTTTTAATTTGGGGTTGAAGGTGATGTTTCATAGGCCGCCAAAAGGGGAATCACATTATTTGGGAACTACATAGTGATAAAAATTCACAATGAAGGCCAATCCGAAATGGGGTTAATTGTAATTGTCATTACTGGGTTTTCTAGATATCTTTTCTTGTATAAAGGACTCCTAATCACTTATTTATAAAGGGATTCATTTTATTTGGGAGGCTTACTACTGGAAGAATTTTTCTAAGACTAAAAGTGGTTCGTAAAGGAGGTATCATGAAAAGGGAAAGGGGCTCATTTATAATCATCTTTCTGTGATGAAAAATAATTCATTGAATCACTTAAATTCCTTGATTCACTCATATTATGTGGTGAATTGATGTTTTAAAATGGATATATGGTAGTTTTCATAGAAGTTAATATCATGAAGGATGTCATCAGAAAAAAAAATTCTTGATTTGAGGAAGGTGTTTGTGGTTATTTACAATCTATAAAGGAAAAGTTGATCATAGAGCAGTCATACTACACGATGAAAGGGTATTAATGGGGTGGGGGGTTAAATTAATTTTTTATAGGAACTAAAATAATTCTATAAAGGTCTATCCCCATTGTAATCACCATGCGGTGAAATATAATTAATCTATTGGGTAAAAATGGGGATTCATGGAACACTAATGTCTGAAAATGTTATGAGTTTTTTTAGACAAACATAATAAAATTGAGATGGAAAAATTTAAAGACTTCATTTGGGATAGAATTGAGATTTATAATTATGAATGTTTTAAAACTAGGAGAGACACAAAATTCACCTTGAAAATTGTAATAGTAGCGTGATTCAGTGGATTTTTACAAAGGAACATTTCATTTTTATTCTCCTTTTAGGTATCCTAGAACAGATGATCCAAGTAAAATTTATTTGTCTCGTGTATAATTTCATTTCGATTCATACAATTATTTGGGAAAGGGGGAGGACAACGTTTTGTTTAAGTGATAAGACAATATCCAAAGGGTCCGTTGTTTTAATCTATCCTACCCTAATTCACCTCCCTCCCATTATATGGTATTTAAAATAGATGGGCTAACTATTTGTATCAGATTGAATAGTTACAATTAGATTTTCTCTCTAAATTCAATAAATAGAGGTTTTTAATCACAAAGGGATTCTTTTCTATGATGGGTACAATTTTCAGTTGTTGAATATTTAGATGCATCACTACTTCTGATCATTAGCCATGTATTTCATTAAAACTACAACACATAGTATTTATACTTGTGTGAATAGTGGATCTTTATCAAAGGATGGCCAAAGGTAATTGTATACTAACACTAGAGGAATCAATGCACTAGGAGGGTCACATTACAATTAAATCTATACAAAGATGATTGCATGAAAGTCATCACATTCCATGTTGTAAATGTTTCCAAATATCTATATATGTTATTCAAAAGTCATATAAGCTATATTATGGACTCTATGGAAAAAATATGAGGATTTTGTAATGCACCCCAATGAGTTTGTAGACACATTTATTTATCGGGTGAGTGTTATTCTGGAATACATGCATGGTCTTGAAGAAACTCTTGAATATGTAAAGATCATTAAGTCCATTATGAGAATAAATGCACCTCATTTTAATTATAATATTTATATACTTGAATATAACGATCCAAAGGATATGACATTGGATTGTTTTCATATAATTACTGTCACATACGATATGAGAAATGATGACAATGTGTCTATAGAAAGAGGGATGTCTAAATTGGCGGAATTCAAGGCCATGATGAAAGTCACTATTAGATATGGACTAAAATAATAAGATATGAATGAGGTCATGTCATTCCTTTCCTCAAATATATAATGAGGTATAATAAAGTTCAAATTTAAACTTAAATTCACATGATTTAGATGTAGAAATGTCGAACATCTTGAAGTATGGTGCCCTGAAGAAGTTCTAAGATGTTGATGAGGATAATGATAAAATTCCAATGAATTAGTCATCAGCCTATGTGAATGGTCTGAATGTTTTTAAGATAAATTTCATCAAAAAGAAAAATTTATTCCATATGAAAATGACATTTTCTAAGAATCTATAGTTGAAGGGATGGATACCTACAAGGATCATGGAGATAATGATATGGTGTAAATCGTAGATAGAACCCATATATAGGAATAAAGATATAATGATGAAGATGTAGTCAAAGTAATAGTTGATATATTTGATGAATTATAAGCCCCATAGAAAGAGGTAGTTTTTTGGAGAGCCAAAATGAAGATAAAAAGTAGGATGGTTCAGGATTCCAAACATTATATGTAGTAAAGGAAGAATATAAGCCTAATATGGGGGAAGAAATTGAGAATCATAAGTATTAAATACCATAGAACATGGAAAATGTCATTGAGTACAATCTCAATGAAAAATAACATAAAAGAGTGATTAATATTTTGTCAATCATAGAAAATGATTAAATCAAATGTATTGAATATCTTGAGGAAGAAGATGTTGACCATCGAAGGAAATTTGAATATTGGGAGTGGTTGTTTACTCTTTTTATGAAATCAAGAAAGAATATCACTTAAGAGAATGAAATTATAAAAGTGGATCATAGATGACTAGCAGAAAAAGGAAACATCCATATCCAAAATAAAAGTTTGGTATTGGGATTAATCAAAAATATAATTTTATGATATTGATGTCAAACCAATGATCCTAATTTTAGGATAAATATTGATTTGAGTATGAATTAGAATAAAAATATTCAAATATCCCAAGTGGCTACTTATGGTTCACCAATTATTTATAGGAATACACCTCATATTGTGTGTTATTATTGTGGAAAGATGGTATATTACCAAAATGTATGCTCTATAGACAAAATTTACCAAATGGAATAATAGAATAAAAAGATCCCACAAAGATTTTAATATTACAAGAATGATTTTTATGGTCACTATTTATGGTGTAGAGGATTCAAACACATTTCAAAATATTTATCCATAAAAATATAGAGGGATGTTAAGAAACAGACCGAAAGTGGTTATAAGGATTAGATCAAAGAAACATCAAGTGAGATAAAAATGTAAAATCTTTTTTTCTTTTTGAAATATTATGTTTGTCCATCATACTTCAATGAAGATCAACAATATCATTCCACTACATGAACTAATTCAATGACATGGATCAAAAATAAAAGAGATCACCAGGAAGTGGTCGGAGATATTTCCATTCAATAAACTAATCATGATGGTGTGTGGATCCTTAATAGTGGATGGATGTTCCATATAATGGGAAATAAATATTTATTACAAGAATAATATTTTATAATGTAGGTGTTTTCTAATTTGTAAATTATTAAGACAGAAATATTATTTTCTCAGGCAAAGCCAAATTTGGGGGAAAAGATTGGAGATGTGATTATTTTATGGTTGTATATGGTATTACTCATAACTTACTATGTTTTAGTAAATTTTGTGACATGTGTCATGCTATAATATTTACCAAAAAAATTTATAATCAAGGGAAAACATGTTAGTTTTTTTCAAGTGAATGAAGGGGAATCTCTACCATGTGAGTGGAGAAAAAGATATTTTTTCTATCTAGAGAGAAATAAAATAGGTTGTTAGATGATTGTATAAGTTATTTATGCCAACATTTATTAGAATATCTAGTCATATATAATGATTCTCTAGATCTCCCCAAGCTATCACATGATCATACTCACACAAGCGATGTTTGTAAACAATGGAATTTGTCAAAAAGACGTACAAGGGAAAAAATAACAAGAGTGATTGAATTTGTACATGTATATGTTTGTGGACCAATCTCACAAATATGTATGAATGATAATAGATATTATGTTCTTTTCATTTATGATTCCAGTAGGATGACATGGACAATTTTCATTTCCCCATGTCCCACATGTTTAGTTTCATAATACAATATTTTAGGGATGCTAAAAGAAATCTTCGATAAAAGACACAGAAGTTTCAAATTGATAATGTTATTGAATTCGCAAACATCCATGTGATTATTACCTTGAGAATAATGGGATAAAAAATTATGTTTTGGCAGTCATAACTCTTTAACAAAATGTAGTGGTTGAATGGAGAAATTAGATTATAAACAACATGAACAATACAATACTTATTGAAAAGAACCTATGAGAGAAATTTTGTAAGGAATTATTAATGACATTGGTAAATGTATCCAAAAGGTATTTATTATGTTTGAATAAGTTAAATAATCCTTATTAGATATTTTATGGAATTAGTCCAATATTTAAATATTTTAATTTTTTTATGTAATTTTTTTATTCTCAATATAGAGAAAAACATAATTTTTGAGTCTCATAGATATAAGGGAATATTCCTTGGCTACTCAAGAATAAAAATCATATAAATGATTTAATAATAGGATAATAAAAGTGGTTGAAAGTAATTTTGTAACTATACTAAAGAATGAATAAAATATTAAAAAAATAGTTAATATTTCCTTGAAGATAATGATTAGGATATAATAAACATAGGGTGAGTATAAGTGGGAAATTGTGGTTTAGAAGAAGATATTGACGATGATAAGGAGAAATTAAAATCTATATCTATAAAAAAGGTGAAGATATTAGATGAAATTAATATGTAAAACATCATTGGTTATCATTCACTGCAAGTTCAAGCATGGAGACTGAATTCATTACAGTAGGCAACCTTCCTATCTTATTTAGATACTAAAAGGTATGAATATTTATATAGGTCTCAATATAGAGTTCATGATATGAATAAATATCTTGTCTAAATTGATAATAGTCAAACATAGGATATTATTTTGACACCGACATTTAATAAGTTCATTGGGACCAAATTGGTCTTCTTGAATAAACTAAATAATTATGGGTTGGTAATTTTAAATAAAATAGTGACTAATGTTCTTGGGATACTCCCAGAACGAGGTAATCAATATTTTTGAGACAATTCACCTATTTATAGTCTCAAGACTATTCAATTATTCTTTACCATAGTAGTGAAATTAAAGTTAAATTTTTTCTACATGGGTGTCAAGTTAGTTTTTTTAATTGGTTTCTAAAAGAAGAGAATCCATATGGTTTTATCATTAAATAATAAGAGAAAAAAATTGGCTATCAAAGGCACTATATAAGTTGATGTAAGATCTAATAGAGTGGTATTCAAGACTTAATAAGATTTTGAATAACCTCAATTTTTGTATTCATGAGTTGATTATATTCTCTATTTCAATAATGAAAGTAATAAAAGGATGATAGTGCTTGTGTATTTCAATGAAATTATATTTTTTTCATCATATGAAGTGCAGTTCAAATAGTACTATGAATTCAGAAAAAGTGAGTTTGAAATGTCAATGATCAGTGAAATCACCAATTTCGATGGATTATAGGTGACACAAGGAAGGAATGAAACATTAATTTCTCAATAAAAATATGCCAAGGACGTTTTGATAACATTTATAATGTATAATTCCAAGGAGGGGATGACTCCAATCCTTAACAAGATGAAACTATCATGAGATTATGAAGGAAAAGTGATTAATTCCATAAAATAGAGGAATATCATTGCATGCGTGTTTTATATTATAGTGACATGAATCAATATTGTTTTTTCCACATTCTAAGAATCATTGTATCAATGAAATCCCAAATAAAGACACACAACTGAAGTAAAAAAATAATACTTCAGTATATCAAGGTCATAGTGGATGCCAGATTACTGTACAATGAAAAATCTCAAAAAGATTTATTGGGATATACAGATAAAGATTAGTATGGTTCAGTATATGATAGAAAATTGAAATCATGTGGTGCATTCTATCTTGGATGATTGTTTATTTATTGTATAATACACAAAAAATATTTCATTTTTTGAGCGGTAAAGAATTTGAATATATTGTAGATACGAAATCTTGTATGCAATTATTGTGGATGAAGCAACATCTTGATGATATGGTTATTGAGTTGAAGTATCTAATCAGGATCCATTGAGACAATTCATGTGCAATAAATAATATTAAAAATTCAATCTATATCTCAAGGATGAATAATATATAAATCAATCATTATTTTATCAAGAAGAAGATGTGATATGGGCTTGTGAATTTAGAGTATGTTCCTACCAAACTACAGGTTGTAGATATTATGATTCAGGCTTTACCCAAAGAAGTATTTGATCAAAATTTATAATATCTTGGTGTTAATTTGATTCCCCACACTGGAATAAATGTGGATATGGGACCCCTATCCCCAAGGTATGTGTTTTTTTTCGTATTAGTTAACATGTTTTATTTGTGATATTTCAGCAATAAATCAGTGAAATTTTGGTTCATTGAAAAATGGGGGGGAAATGCATTAATCAATACAAGGAGATAAGTTCATAGGGTGATAAGTGAAGTAGGTGGATTTTAAAATTGGAAATTTATAAATATGACCTCTCAAAGTCTATAATCCTTGATATATGTGGTTTATGATGAAAGAAGTTGATTGATTTGTGAATGAATTGATTCATTGATGAACATTTCATGGTACTCTCGTTTCTCACACCAAGCATGGATCGAGTGGGATTACAGTGTGTGTTGAGTAACTCTTTGATAACTATCTATAATTTCATGAGGTTAATTTGGTATAAGATGGAAAAGAAAAATTTATTGTCAACACAATGGAAATAGAGTCCTTAAAGGGATATCAAAGTGTAAATTGTTTTTAACAATCCAAAGGGAGAGATTGTTTGGATAAAATATCTACATGTTACACTGTAGTGTTTTTTGGTTGTTTGGGTTTTTTCTCAAATATGGTTGAAAATATTCTAACCTTTTTGTTGCCAAAGAATAATATTTTTGATTGTGGCATTGTTTTCCAGTGCTTTTAATAATTTTTTGCCTCAAAATCGGGATATATTTTATTAAAAAGGAATGAATCTGAAATAAAATATGGTAGGTCCGCATAACACTGAAAGGGAGATCACATATGATCCTTTTATATGGGAACCAAATAGCATGTATTTTAATCCATGAGAAAAATTGGGATAAGGAGGTGTGTTTGACGCCACAATAAAGGGATATTTGTTTATGGTAGAAGGAGGTGTGTTTGAGGCTGACTCTAAGGGATACTCATTTTCAGGTGAAGGTTGTATTTTTTAGGCTTCCACAGAGTGTGTTTTTTTTTGTGGTTGAAGTTGGTGTTTCATAGGCTTCAATAAGGGGAATCATTCACTTTACAAACCACATAGTGAGTATAGTTTATGGTGAAGACCAATCTCTAAATAAGTTTATCATAATTTTCATTAGTGGTTGTTTTGAATAAATTTTCACTTATATAGGACCCATAATATCTTTTTTATAAAGAGAATAAATTTCATTTGAGACAATTATGCATTGAAGAATTCATGTAATATTGAATGTTGTTCATAAAGGAGGCATCTCACAAGGGAAAAGAAGCTAATGTGGTATCATCTACCCTTGAAGGAAAACCATTTTGTGATTCACTCTAATTACATGAATCAGTCAAACTATGTGGTTGGAGGAATTTTTAGAAGGGGATTATGGAATTTTTTGGGGATGTTCAGCTTGTGAAAGATGATGTTCAAAACAAAAGCTCAGATTACATATTGTGTTTACGATGCACTGTAGTGTACAAAGAATAAGGTGATCATGAAGTACATAGGCTATATGGTGTAGGGTTATTTGAGAAGGTTTTGAATCAGTTCACAGAGGAAAAAAAATAGTTTTTGAATGGCCTCTCCGAAAGGAAATCACTACACTGTGAATTTTACATCAACTATCAGGTAAAAACAGATCTTCATAGAACACCAATTTGTGAAAATAATCTGAATTGTTTCCAAACAACGAATGAATATTCTAAATGAGAAATGAATAGAAAATAGTTGAGAGAGTAGTAATATTTCAAATCTTGATTTGTTTTAAACTAGGAGGTATAGTGAGTCTACTCCAAAAATTATATTAGTATCACACTTTAGTTGATTTTTTACATAGGAAAATTTCTATTTTTTACTCATTGGATGTAGATTAGTGCGATGGAACCAAGTAAAATTGATTTCTCTTATACATGGTTTAATTTCTGTTCATAAATTTATAAGGTAAAGAGAGATAATAGTGTTTTTTTTAAATTATGAAAAAAGATCCAAAGGGGAAATTATTTTAGTTTTTCATACCTTGATTCACCACATTCCCCCATCTATGGTTATTTTATAGATGTAACATCCCGGTTCCGGGTGCCACTCAACGGGTGCCCCGAACCCGGTTCGCCACGTGACCTCAAGAACATTTCCCCAAATGCCAGAGGCTTCTGACTAGCAGCTAGGGCCCAGGTCTGATAGTGGGGAAACTATGCCCTCATTTATCAAAGTGTAGCGTAGCGGATGACAGAAATAACATACAACAACAGCAGAAGCAGTAAACCATACACACTGAAATAAACAACTACAGTAAATATAACCCACTAGTTATATAAATAATGATTCAACATGCCTCAAGTTCTAATAAAACATTCAAAACAAGTTTCATAACAATACAATACAACTGAAGTACAAGTACATAAAAGAAAAACAGAACAGCCAGCGGCATCGCGAGACAATGATCGGTCCCATGCTCTCCTACACCTTAGAATAAATCAAGTACCTGTATATGGACCCTTTCCCTTATCCACACCTACATAAATGTAATCTGTTTGGGATGAAGACATGACCCAAATAGGGTGTGAGAATAAAATTCTCAGTAGGCACCCACCAAAGGCCCATTCCCAACTGTGTGAAAATATGCAACAACAGTGCACAATAGTAAAATGAAACAAACTTAGAAGTACTAAAAATTAACTAACTTAACTAGTTATATTTAAATTTTAATATTCAATTTATCCATTTAATATCAAGAAAACACCACAGTGAATTTCTAGGTAAACAGTCATTGTCCTTAGACACGTAAACCCTTACCCTTAGGTAGTCAGAATCCAACCTGTAGGTAATTGCCCTTAGGCGTAACAGATATTTCCCTCAGGCGTACGTAGTGTCACCCTCATTCATAGAAGTCACTTCCCTCAGGCATATGAAAGGTTTCCCTCAGGCGAAATATAATGTTTCCCTCAGGCTAAGCAGTACCTTGCCCTCAGGCTAAACAAACAATGCCCTCGGGCTAAAAAGAACACTGCCCTCAGGCGCAAGTAACTGGGCCATGCCCAACATGTAAATAATAAATTCATATACAATTCCTCTCAAGGAAATTTAACAAACATTATTACAATGGCATACCCTCAGGT
Organism: Viscum album; assembly: GCA_963277665.1. NCBI lineage: Eukaryota > Viridiplantae > Streptophyta > Magnoliopsida > Santalales > Viscaceae > Viscum > Viscum album. The sequence goes on along the minus strand of OY728153.1, from coordinate 413,000,215 downwards.
ATCCTGGACAAATGGCTAAACAGAGGAACGCACCCCCGGGGTGGTCCTGGATCCAAGCAGCGATCCCAAACAACATTTTATTATCACATTTAATTACCTATACATTTCTAGGTATTTAAAATATCCAAGGACTTAGCCACACGGAACCCAAAATATGGGTTCTTAGCTCAAAAAATATACAAAACGCACCACAGTTGGAAATTAAACACCAAGCCACCTACCTTAAACACCCACGAATGGTATACGCGAACGTCACTTCCAGAAACGCCCAAAGTTGACGTAGATCTGGGTTAAAATAAAACCCGTTCAAATGTAAATAACTCTCCTTTGGGAAATAATTGGTAAGAACTACGCTAGGAGGAGGAAGAACTCACCCGTGCGGTTCCAGGGAGATCGACAGTGCAGAAAACGGATTCCCGGTACTCGATTTGGAGCTCCTCGAAGGTCTGGCCCTCTCTCCCAACTCCTCCTCTGGTTCTAAGCCAATCTGGTGAACATGGTTGGATAATACCCATTTTAAGTTAAAAAAACAAACTAAATGGCGTGTAATTCCAAGTACACGGTGTGTACTTTCCATTTTTTTAACTGTTCCGCCGACGGCTTCCCGCCAGTGTGGCACTATTCATCTGTCGACATGACTACATGGTGTGTCTTCCTGAGTACACGGCATGTACTGTCGCTCAGCTGGCCACCGCTTTACTATTCTCCTGCCGGCTGACTACACGGCGTGTAAAGGACCACTACACGGCATGTAGTAAGTTTTTACACCCTTTATCGCCGACATGGCCACACACCCCATGTACTCATCCCACACGACTAAAGTACACGGCGTGTGGAAAAGTACACAATGTGTACTTCCAAAATTTGGGATTTTTCCTCATTTTCCTTATTTTCTCAAAAAAACTTAAGGAAAAGAGAAAGGTAGAAACCCGTACCTCAAGGATAAGGACCAGGTTCTTAGAAACTTCCCCCCTTAAAGCAACTCGTCCCTGAATTTCCCTTACAAGGGTGGTGAAGATATAACCGTGAACAACTCCGGCCACTGAGCACGTACATCAGTCTCCCGCTCCCAGGTTTCATCCTGCACTCGGCCATGCTACCATAGCACCCGTATGAGAGGAACTGACTGGCCTTAGAGTACCTTCGTGCTCCTGTGAATGATATGAATCGGATGCTCCTCAAAGGTCGCATCGGCCTGAAGCTCAACCTCCTGGGGCTGAAAGACATGAGACGAGTCTGAATGATAATGACGCAACTGAGATAAATGGAAGACGTCATGCATGGCCCAATACCTCTATGGTAACTGCAACCGATAGGAAACCGGCCCGACTCTCTCCAAAATCTCAAATGGCCCCACATACCTCGGTGAAAGTTTACCCTGTCTCCTGATCCGTCTATGTCCCAGCCTCAACGAAACACGTAAGAAAACATGATCCCCAACCACGAACTCCAAGGGTCGTCTGTGGCGATCAGGATAAGATTTCTTACGAGACTATGTGGTAGCCATCCGCTTCTGAATCAATTGGACCTGCTCAGAAGTCTCCTGCATGAGATGTGGTCCCAGTAAAGCTGTCTCACCTGCCTCCATCCAGCACAAAGGTGATCGGCATGACCTAACATATAAATCTTCGTAAGGTATCATCTCAATAGTTTCATGAAAACTATTATTATAGGAAAACTCAACTAGGGGGATATGCTTCTACCAAGAGCCCCTAAAGTCCAGGATGCATGCACACAACATGTCCTCTAGCACCTTTATCGTACGCTCTAACCGGCCATTAGTCTGAGGGTGGTATGCTGTGCTCAGAAGTACTTGTGTACCTAGTGCCCTATGAAAACTCTTCCAGAAACAAGACATAAAACGACCGTCCCTATCTGAGATGATAGAACGAGGGACCCCATGCAGATGTACAATCTCTTGGATATACAACTTCTCGAGCTCATCAACTCCGAAGGTCTCTGATCTCATTGTCGATCGCGTCAAATTAGTTGTTTAATTTTGACTAGAATTTCTGCAGTATAGCAGCAACCCTAGGTCGTCTCTTGATGGAGCCTTAGACCATTAATTTAAAAAGAGGGTTTTGATTATGGAAGTAGAAGGTGAATTAGGTTTTGTAAAACTTGGAGGTTTTGTGATTAATGATGAAAATAGGAAATGAAAGCGATAAAACAAAGTAGAAATGAACAAGATTTATTAAACATGATCAACCTGGGGAAGTCTCGTGATGTTCATCCTTCATCGCTTAAAGGGATGGGGTTATGATCTTTTAATCCCTGGTTTGTAACACCTAGAACCAGAATGTTACTGATTTTATACTAGGATACCTCCTAGGGTTCAGTCAAAAACACATAACGATTCACCGGACACCGCCGAGGATTGGGTGATTTGTGTTCGACATCATAACCGAAACTCACCAAGGCAACACATGAAGGATTCGATGTGCTGTCCAGGTTTGTATGTTATTTCATTGTGATACCATGACATAAATGTGCATGATATTGACAGTTCTTATGTGAGTTCAATTTACCAATATGAACCACACAAATACTGCAATTGAATAAGGGAAGAAAAGGGGATGAGCGGTTTGTGAAACATCACATGAAAGGGTACCCCCAAACATGATCATTTGAGTTGAGTATAACATAACAGTATATAAATCAATTAAATAAAAATAGAGGATGAGTAAAAACAACATACAACTTGTAATTAAAAAGATCATTCAAAATAATACAACTTTGAAGCTCGGGATAACATCACATTCCTCCCCGGGTGATCACAAGGGGTTTAGAAACCCATGGGTGAGGAAGAAGAAGAAGATGTTGAACTAGCACTTACCATAGCCTCCAAAACATCTAGAGATTTTGAGAAGACTCCTTGGGGACTCCAAAATTGAAGCACCTTTCCTCCTGTCCGAACTTCCAAATGGGGAGCCCAAGGTGTCATTTTATAGGAAAATTAGAAGTTGATTTTAGGCACACAGATTTCATCAATCCTCTTGTACCACGCGTTTAGGTCTTAATAAAGTATTATCTCGCTTTGGAGAAAATAGAAAAGTTTTATCCCTCTCTCTTTAATGTCTCCACCGAAAGTTTGTCACCCTTTGGACAACTACAGCTCATGATATTGATAAAATACAGAACACCGCATTTGACTTGGTCCATATTCGGTGGCTTGGACAGATCAGTTCGGATGAGCCCCATAGAAGCCGAATCAAGATTGGGTTCCTTAATATTAAATGTAGCCTAATAATGTTTGGAAAGGTATAAAAAATTTCAGCCCATTTAGATTCACGAATTTCGTGTACTATGCAAAACAGTGTACAGATCTTCATGGATCCATGCAATTTTGGCCTATTTTTCTTCCACTTCATCAAAGGCCCTCCAAATCATCTCCACCTACATTGAAATAATAAAAAAAGTAACATTTACCATTATAATATTGATTAAAATTAATTTATTGATTCAAACATAAAGTGCAATTTATTATTATATTTGGAACATTCATTACAAAACTAGTTTAAAACTGCGGTGTAAGGGTGGAATAAAACAGTGAATCGTGGTGCGATCACACCCCCACACCTAAACATTTGCACTCCTGGGAAAAGTCACATATACAAATAAAATGATATATATATATATATATATATATATATTTACAACATCCTAAAGATTTATCATTTGATGAAATTTTATTTAAAGTAAAGTGATCAATGCATGAACCACACCAAGGAGTTCTTCCTAGTGAAAATAGAAAAAGATGTCTCATAAATCATATCATAGCGAAATTCAAAAAGATTCATGATACCTAATTGAGCAAGGAATTCAGAAGTAAACCATGACACTAACTCTCCATGTGTGTGTGAAAACCATTCCATGCTCTTCTTTCCACTTGCTATCTAATAAATATATGTTATTTTAACATTTTTTAGCTTAAATGATTTTTTCACCAAACCTGTCCTACATCCTTTGCAATCATATTTCAAGACCCACTCATTTAAGCATTCCCAGAAGTCAAACCATAAGCTCCCAACCTATATATCCCCATATGTTTCACACTTCATCACTCCCCTCATTTATTATATATATTTTTTTGAAGTTGCAATTGGAACAAATCTCACACTCATCTCTCAACCCTTGTTTGATCTCCTCACGACACTAATTGCAATAGTTATAACAAGATCAAAGGTTGAGGAGGAGTGGTTTTTGACCTGCCCAAGACACAACAATTTTTTTGAGGGCGTACAACAGTCGGACATTAGGTACACACACATAGGTCAATCTGGTATAGTAATGAAACAGATCAGATAAGGAATGAACGTATGAAAATATCATTTAAAGCTAAAAAATATTAACCCAACATATATTTACCTTAAATTAGGTAAGAAATAATCACACTTTGTGATTTGGTGCAAAAATTTGTGGAGATATTAGTGACACCATTTTCCCAAAAACTACTCACACAATGGGCATCAATCATCTCAAAGGTTTCACATAGATACGACCATTTATATCATTGACAGAAAACCAATTCACTAAAAATCACCCCCTGATGTAAAATTCATACAAAAATTCTTTTTATCCTTTGTTATGGTATTTTTACTTTCCCCCCTTTATGGTCGCAAAATCATGAAACTTCGAAATTTTTGATGGGGAAAAAATGAAAATACCATAAAGAAGGCCAAAAAGAGAAAACAAAAGGAGAAAACGTTGAAAATTCCTATCTAACCCAGGAATGTATCCACCCCCACACCTATAGTGTGCAGTGTCCTCACTGAAATAATTGAGAATGTGAGAAGGAAGGATAAAACCTGGTGTGTTTTATTGGTATTATGCATCAAGAAGGTGGATTTCCTCCACCGGATTCTTTGTAAAATCCTCATAGAAGTGTTTAAGTCGCTAACCATTGACGGTAAGACTTCGTCCACTCTGCTCATGAAAAACTTGTATTGCACCAAAAGGGTAAACATTAGTAATAATATAAGGACTGATCCATCGGGAACAAAGCTTACCTGGGTGGAGCTTAAGCCTGGAATTGTACATGAGGACCTTCTCACCAATATGGAACTTCTGCTGGTGAATCATGCTATCATGAATATCCTTTGTCTTCTCTTTATAGATTCATGAGTTTTCATATGCATCACATCGAATTTCTTACAACTCTTGAATCTGTAGCTTTCTTTCCTCACCTGCATCTGAAAGGTTCATATTACATTGTTTAATAGCCCAATATGCATGGTGTTCTACCACCACTAGAAGGCGACAAGATTTTCCAAACACAATCCTATATGGTGACATTCCGATCAGTGTTTTAAAAGCAGTACGGTATTCCCAAAGTGCATCATCCAAGTGCAAACTCTAATCTTTCCTATTGGGTTGTACTGTTTTTTCCAAGATTTGTTTAACTTCCCGATTTGATATTTTTGCTTGTCCATTACTTTGGGGGTGATATGTAGTGGATAATTTATGATCAACCCCATACTTATGAAGCAAATTTTTCATGTTGCAATTGCAAAAATGTGAACCCTGATCACTAATGATGAATCTTGGTAAACCAAACCTATTGAAAATTTGGGACCTCACAAAATCAACAACCACTAGAGAGTCATCGATCTTGGTGGCCTTTTCTTATACCCATTTAGATACATAGTCAACAGCCAATAAGATATATACAAAGCTAAATGAATTTGGAAAAGTCCCCATGAAGTCAATGCCCCATGCATCAAAGATCTCACAAAATAACATGGACTGTTGGGGCATTTCATTCCTCTTGGAGATATTCCCTATGAATTGACAACGACTACATGACTTGAAAAATATATGGGCATCCCTATACAATGTTGGACAATAAAGTCCTGAGTCAAGGACCTTTAGAGATATACGTTGAGATCCAAAGTGGCCCCCACATGCCAAGGTGTGGCATAAGGTCAAAACAGAGGTGAACTCATGGTCAGGGACACACCTACGAACAACCTGGTCACTACAGATCCTCCACAAATATGGGTCATCCTAAATGTACCATCGAGAATCATGTTTAAGTCTCTAGGATTTTGAAGTGCTAAAATCAGTGGGGACCCTAGATGTTGCTAGAAAATTCACAATGTCCACATACCAGGGGGTAAAGTCCACAACATCACAAAGGTTCTCATGAGGGAAGAATTCTCCAATGGGTAGGGGTGAGTCAACATGATGGTCCAATGGTGGGGAAATCCTACTAATGTGGTCAGCTACCACATTCTCCACCCCTCTCTTATCTCTAATCTCAAGGTCAAACTCCTGGAGGAGGAGCATCCATCGAATGAGGCGGGGTTTGGCTTCAGGTTTCTTTAGGAGGAAACGAAGGGCAGCATGATCAGAGAAGACGATGATTTTTGACCCCAGAAGATATGAACGAAATTTTTCCAAGGCAAACACAATAGAAAAGAGTTATTTTTCAGTGGTTGTGTAGTTTACCTGGGAAGGGTCAAGGGTACGTGAGTCATACACAATGACATGAGGGGACTTCTCAACCCTTTGTGATAAAACTGCCCTAACTGAAAAGTTAGGGGCATCACACATAAGTTCGAAGGGAAGATCCCACCTTGGTGGTTGGATTATAGGAGGTGATGTCAGACTCATTTTTAGTGAATTGAAAGTATCCTCACAATTTTTATCAAAAAAAAAAATTCAGAATCCTTTTGTAATAACTGAGATAAGGGAAGTGCGATCTTACTAAAGTATTTAATGAATCGGCGGTAAAAACCAGCATGACCCAAGAAAGATCGCACCTCACGAACACATTTTGTAAATGGAAGGCTTTAAAATAATTCAATTTTAGATTTATCAACTTGAATTCCCTTATTTGATATGACATTCCCAATAACTATCCCCCACTCAACCATAAAATGGAATTTCTCATAATTTAAAACAAGATCTTTTTCAATGAAGCAGCAGAGGAAAGAACCTAGGTGTTCCAAAAAATCATCAAAATAAGATCCATATACCGTGAAATCATCCATAAATACTTCCATACAACTCTCAAGGTGCTCAGAAAAAATACTCAACATACATCGCTGAAAAGTACCAGGAGAATTACAAAGACCGAATGACATCCTTCTGTATGCAAATGTGCCAAATGGACAGGTAAATGTGGTCTTTTCTTGATCCTCAGGGGCTATATAGATTTGGAAATAACCCGAATAGCCATTAAGGAAACAATAATGGGACTTACCAGCCAGACGTTCTAACATTTGGTCAATGAAAGGTAATGGAAAGTGGTCCTTCCGCGTGGCTTGATTCAATCGATGGTAGTCAATACAGACTCCCCAACTATTTTGCACACTTGTTGGAACCAACTCATTCCTTTCATTTGACACAACTGTTATTCCTGTTTTTTTAGGCACAATTTTCACTGGGCTAACCCATTTACTATCAAATATAGGATAAATGATCCCCGCAGCAAGTAATTTACTGACTTCCAATTTGACCACTTCAAGGAGAGTGGGATTCAACCGGCATTGAGATTGTATTATGGGCTTAGCCTCATCATCCAAAAGTATAAGGTGTATAAAAATAGATGGGCTAATTCCGGGAATATCTACCAATGTCCATCCTATTTCCTTTTTACACTCTCTCAAAATTTTGAGTAGTTTCAATTACTATTTTGGAGAGAGGTTATTGGAAATAATGACGGGAAATTGGTCAATACCCTCAAGATATGCATATTTTAAATTAGAAGGATGTTTTTTAAGCTCCAACACCAGTGGTTCTGGATTGAGGGAGGGGATTTAGGGGGAGTGAGGTCCATTAAACTGTCTATATGCTCATGTTTATTCTCTAAAGATAGAGAATCTATAGAAATGATATTTGAAGAATCATCGACGGTCATGGGTACCTCAGAATGAACACACTCATCAATTAAAGCACAAAATTTACACTTTTCAGAACCCACACAACACTCAAAACATGAATCAAAACTCAAATCATTCAAGGGTGAAGAAAACAAAAATGAACCAGAGTTTGGGTTGAGGAGAGAATTGTGTGTGTGTGCATCGTTTGAGAGCACTTCCATCGAATAGACAGGAAGAGTGGAGTGCTCTTCAACGGGGTGTTTCATAGCCTCAAGGATGTTAAAACTTACCTTTTCTCCAAAAAATTCCATGTAAAATGTACCATTGTGAACATTGATGATCTTATTTACTGTTTTGAGGAATGGACTCCCACGTATGAGAGGAGCGTGTCCTTGGGTTCGGGTATCTTCCATCTCAAGAATGTAAAAATCAGCGGGGAAGATGAGATTCTTCACTCTAACAAGGACATCCTAAATCACTCCTTTTGGATGCATTGTACTCCGGTTGGCAAGTTGTACGACAATTCCTGTTGGTTGAAGCTCTCCAACCTGTAGAGAAGTATACACGGAATGAGGCATTACATTAATGGAAGCACCTAAATCTAGCATAGCATCAGAAAAGAAGGTCTCCCCTATGGTACACGGTATCATGAATGTGCCCGGATCCTTGAATTTGGTTGGTATTGCTGGTTGAATCAAGGCCGAGACATTCCTACCCAAGTTGACTCTCTCATTCCCCTTCAGCCTTCATCTATGGGTGAAAATTTCTTTAAGAAATTTGGCATAACGGGGAATTTTCTTGACTACATCCAATAATGGTATATTAACTTGAACTTTTTTAAATGTATCTATTATTTCATTTTCAATCTCATTATCAAAGTTTTTCTTAGATTTAGAGAGTATTTTAGGGAAAGGAAGAGGAATTGATTGTTCATGGGAATCCTTAATGATAATTTTATTGTCATTTTTATTTTGTTTTTCTTCATTGGAATCTTTCATGGGTAGAGAAAGAGTGTTTCCAAGAGGGGGACATACCTTTTGAGTAGAATCAGTAGAAGGAGAAGCTTCTTTACCACTACGAATTTTAATTTCACATACATTAACTTTGTTCTTCAGATTGGCAATGGGTTGGGATGGTAGTTGTCCAGACCCTTGCATCTTAAGCTCACCGATGGTGTTTTCCAATTATCCCACTTGAGTTCGCAAATCTTGAATTTCTGATTGTGTGGTCTGTTGGAACTGGAGGTTCTGGGTTGCCATTTGTTTCACCATGTCCTCGAGGCTTGGTTCAGATTTGGGAGGAGGATGATGACTATTTTGAGAAGTTGGAGGATAAGAAGGTTTCATACCTTGGCCTTGTTGATACCAATTCTGCTGGGGGTATCTTGAGTTTCCTCCTTGTCGGTATTGGGGTTGTGCTTGCCACCCTGGATTTGGATTTTGCCTAAATTGTTCTTGCGTGAAGGGAGGTGCTTGTTGGAATGGACGCCCTGGGAACACAACTACACAAGACTCAGATGAATCTTGAAGTTGTGGGCACTGGTCATAAAAATTAGTGTTATCGGAACAAATCCCACAATGTAATGGAATAGAAGTAGAGTGTGACTTACCTTGTGCTTGAGCTAATTTCCTTAGAAGGGTATTCATCTCATCAAGTTTAGTATCTACCTTTTTTTATAGGGCTGAATGACTTACCTCATGAACTCCTCGGGTTGGTGCAATAACTCGTGTACCAAATTGTTGTGCATTTTGAGCCATGTTGGCTATTAAGTCATGAGCGGTAGAAGGAGTTTTATAAACTAGGGAACCACCAGCTGTAGCATTAATCATTCCATGATCCATGGGGATAAGTCCCTCATAGAAGTATTGAATTAAAAGTTGTTCACTAATCTGGTGGTGGGGGCAGCTTGAGAAAAGTCTTTTGAATCTCTCCCATTATTCATGAAGGGTATCTCCTTGTAACTGCCTAATGCCACAAATTTCTTTCCTAATTGATGTAGTTCGGGAGGCAGGAAAAAACTTCTCTAGAAAGAGTCGCTTAAGGTCATTCCAGCCCCAAATTGTGGTAAGTAGATAGTATATCTAGTCTTTGGCTACACCATCAAGGGAGAAAGGGAAGGCCCTAAACTTAATGAGGCCCTCAGACATATTTTGGGGTTTCATAGTGAAGCACACTATGTGAAACTCCTTTAGATGTTTGTGAGGGTCCTCTTCGGGAAGACCATGGAATTTTGGAAGGAAGTGGATGAGACCTGATCTCAGATCAAATTTGGTCACTTCCTCAGGATATTGGATGTACACAGGTTGGTACTCCACATCCGGGATGGTCAGTTCTTTTAATGTTCGGTTATTTGTAGTCATGATCTCTGGGTTTTTATTTGGTTCAATTTTTGATTGGTTTAATACCACTTGATGTTCCAAATGGGGTTCCTTAGTGTTACTTAATTGACCTTCTCTAGATGCCTTGATTTTTATGTGAAGTGACTTTTCAATTTCAGGGTCAAATTCAAGTAGTGTTTCTTTACCAGACCGGGTCATGCAAATAAGATGTGAAGTTTGTTTTTTTTTTGAATATGGATGAAATCACTTAAGAAGGGTGAAAAGAGAATATAATATTATAATACATAATTATAGAGAGGGAGATGGAGAAGAAGAGAGAGAGAGAGAGAGAGAAAGAGAAAGAACACACTAGAAACAATCAAAAATAAAGAAAAAACCCAAAATAAAAACAATCAAATAGAGGTGGGGTATTTAAATGAGTACTAATTAAGAATTAAAATAAAAAAATAAAAGGAAATAAATAAAAAAATTATCTTGGATCCCCGGAAACGGCACCAAAATTTGATCGCGTTGTCGAGCGCGTCAAATTAGTTGTTTAATTTTGACTAGAATTTCTGCAGTATAGATGCAACCCTAGGTCATCTCTCGACGGAGCCTTAGACCATTAATTTAAAAAGAGGGTTTTGATTATGGAAGTAGAAGGTGAATTAGGTTTTGTAAAACTTGGGGGTTTTGTGATTATTGATGAAAATAGGAAATGAAAGTGATAAAACAAAGTAGAAATGAGCAAGATTGATTTAACGTGATCAACCCGGGGAAGTCTCGTGATGCTCATACTTCATCGATTCAAGGGATGGGGTTATGATATTTTAATACCTAGTTTGTAACACCTAGAAACAGAATTTTACTAATTTTATACTAGGATACCTCCTAGGGTTCAGTCGAAAACACATAACGATTCACCGGACACCGCCGATGATTGGGTGATTTGTGTTCGACATCATAACCAAAACTCACCAAGGCAACACATGAAGGATTCAATGTGATGTCCATGTTTGTATGTTATTTCATTGTGATACCATGACATAAATGTGCATGATCTTTACAGTGCTTATGTGAGTTCAATTGACCAATATGAACCACACAAATACTGCAATTGAATGAGGGAAGAAAAGGGGATGAACGGTTTGTGAAACATCACATGAAAGGGTACCCCCAAACATGATCATTTGAGTTGAGTATAACATACTAGTATATAAATCAATTAAATAAAAATATATGATGAGGAAAAACAACATACAACCTGGAATTAAAAAGATCATTCAAAATAATACAACTTTGAAGCTCGAGATTACATCACATTCCTCCCCGAGTGATCACAAGGGGTTTAGAAACCCATGGGAGAGGAAGAAGAAGAATATGTTTAAGTAGAAATTCTCATAGTCTCCAGAACTTATAGAGATGTTGAGAATACTCCTTGGGGACTCCAAAATGGAAGCACCTTGCCTCCTGGCCTAACTTCCAAATGGGGAGCCCAAGGTGTCATTTTATAGGAAAATTGGAAGGTGGTTTTAGGCACACAGATTTCATCAATCCACTTTCACCATGAGTTTTGGTCTTCAGACAGTCTTATCTCGCTTTGGAGAAAATAGAAAAGTTGTATCCCTATCTCTTTAATTTCTCCACCGAAAGTTTGGCACCATTTGGACAACTACATCTCAGGATATTGATAAAATATAGAACACCGCATTTGACTTGGTCCATATTTGGTGTCTTGGAAAGATTAGTTTGGATGGGCCCCATAGAAGCCAAATCAGGATTGGGTTCCTCAATATGAAATGTAGCCTAATAGATTTTGGATAGGACCACAAAATGTTAGTCCATTTGGATGCACGGATTTCATTTACTATGAAAAACATTGGACAGATATCCATGGATCCATGCAATTTTGGCCCATTTTTCTTCCACTTCATCAAAGGCCCTCCAAATCATCTCCACGTACATTGAAATAATAAAAACAAGTAACATTTCCCATTATAATATTGATTAAAATTAATTTATTGATTCAAACATAAAGTGAAATTTATTATTATATTTAGAATATTCATTACAAAACTAGTTTAAAACTGCGGTGTAAGGGTGGAATAAAATAGTGAATCATGGTATGATCAGTCTCCTTGATCGGAAAAAAGTGAGCTAACTTCGTGAGTCTGTCCACAAAAACCCACATGACATCATTGCCTCGAGGTGAGCTCAACATCCCAGTCATGAAGTCCATACTGAAATCATCCCATTTCCACTCCGAAATGGATAACTGCTGTAACAGTCCAACTGGTCTCTAGTGCTCCGCCTTCACTTGTTGACAAGTGGAACATCTCGTAACTAAACCAGATACATCCCTCTTCATACCCGGCCACCGGTACTGACATCTCAAGTCACAGTACATCTTGGTATCTCCGAGATGAACTGCCCAAGCTGAAGCATGAAACTCCCGCATCAACTCCTCGCGTATATCCCCTGGAACCCACACTCGTCCATGGAAATGCAGTACCTCGTCATCGCCTTTCGTCCATCTACGAGGAGAGTCCTGACTTGCCACCGAATCCTGTAGAACTAGGCCTTATGAATCAGATAGTTGTCTCATCCTCACTCTATCCAGGAGAGTATAAGTCATAGCTAAAGATGAAATATAGGTCTTCCCCTGACTATCGTGCACCTCCAAATGCATCTCAGAGAACAAAGCTATAAACTGCCACTCACCATTGACCTCCTGCACTGCCTGTATCTGAGTCTTCATACTCAGTGCATCGGCTACTACATTACCTTTACCAGATGTATAGGCAAGCTCAAAATCAAAGGACTGAAGGTATTCAACCCACCTTCGCTGCCTCAAATTCAAGTCACACTGGGTAAAGATATACTTGAGACTTTTGTGGTCGGTAAAAACCACAAAATGCTCTCCCAAGAGATAATGTCTCCAACAGCGCAACACATGAACAACTGCAACCAACTCTAGATCATGCATCGGGTAATTCCTCTCATGTGGCCTCAACTGCTGAGACCCGTATGCAACAACTCGATCACCCTTCATCAATACTACTCCTAGTCCAATACCTGATGCATCACAGTAAACTGTATAGCTCTTCCCTTGCTTTAGGAGTATTAGGACTGGTGCTAATGTCAACCTTCCTTTTAGGTCCTGAAAGGCTACCTCACAAGCTTCTGGCCAAACGAACTCCACACCCTTCATAGTCAAACCCGTCAACGGAGCTGCTAAGCTGGAGAAGTTCTGGATGAAGTGTCTGTAGTAACCAGCCATCACCAAGAAACTCTGTATCTCAAACACGTTCTTAGGCTGCTCCCAGGAAACTACCACTCTCACCTTCTCTAGGTCTACTGCAACTCCTTCCTCTGAGATGATATGACCCAGGAAGTGAATCTGGTCTATCCAAAAGTGGCACTTTGAGAGCTTATCATATAGCTGATGCTCTCTTAGTGTACTCAATACGATCTCAAGATGGGTGGCATGGTCGTGTCAAGTGTGAGAGTACACCAAGATATCGTCCATGAATACTACCACAAAAGAATCAAGATACATATAGAACACATGATTCATCAGAGCCATGAAAACTACTGGCGTGTTCGTGAGTACAAATTGCATAACCAAGTAATCATATAGACCATACCTACTCTTGAAGGCTTTGAGAGGTATATTCGATGGTCTTACGCATAGCTAAAGATATCCAGATCTCAAGTCAATCTTCGAGAACACTCGTGCTCCTCGAAGTTGATCAAAAAGATCATCAATCCTTGGCAAGGGATATCGGTTCTTGACCATCAGCTGGTTCAGCTTCCGATAATCCACACAGAGTTTGAGGGCACCATCTACCTTCTTAGCAAACCGGACAGGCGAACCCCAAGGAGAAGTACTGGGTTGGATGAAACCCTTTGCATGTAACTCCTCTAACTGTCTCTTGAGCTCCTAAAACTCAGGTATAGCCATCCTATAAGGAGGAATGGATACCAGTTCTGCTCCTGGAACAAGATCTATAGAGAAATCCACCTCTCGCTCTAGAGGTAGACCTAAAAATTCATCTGTGAAGACATCCCTGAAACGATCAACAATTGGAGGGAAATCCATCTGAAAAGTCCCCTGATCATCCAGATATAAACTCGCAATATGGGCTGTGACTCCACCTCTCCCATGATGCTCTGGTCCAGCTCGACTCGCCTGAACATCCCATTCACCTTTGAATAGAAACTCTCCACCCTCTGGTGACATGAAATGAACCCTGCGACGATAGCAGTCTACAAAGGCTCAAAAGGGAACCAACCAGTCCATCCTAAGAATGACGTAATAAGTCATCATATCTAAGACATATAGGTCCCAAAGAAAGTGACACCCACCAACCTCAAGGAGGCACTCTCTACACTGACGCACACCAACCGTTATAGTTCCCAAAAGAGTGTCTAGCATCATGATATCAGAATAAGAAGAAACACAGAGCCCAATGCTCTCCACAACGGGCACATATATGAAACTATGTGTAGCACCTGTATCAAAAAGTATATAAGGCAAGATAAAAGCTACTATAATAGTACCTCTAACAGTAGAAGGTCCGAGATCCTACTCCTGCTGGGTCTGTTGCACTATATATGCCTGCCCCATGCCATGGCCCTACGACACAACCTGGCTACCCTGAGCCGTCCCGCCCTGCAGCCTCTGTGATCCTGGTGTCTGGCTACCACGACCATGACCACCATCTCTTCCTGCATGCCCTGACGTATTCCAGTTCCATGACTGGTAAGAAGCTGCTGGTCCTACTCCCGAATGCGGAGTCTGCACAGAACTCCTCTCACTAGCCACTAGAGGAAACGCCCTGCAAAAGCGCTGGAGATGACCTGTCTTGCCACAAGCTCGGCACTCCACTAGGTCTCATGGACACTGCGGTCTCTTGTGCCCCTCCTTACCACACTGGTAGCACATGACCAGGACACCTGAAGCATTCTTCTGGATGGTGCTTCCACCTTGAGATAATTCCATCTGTCGCTTCCCCTTCCCGGTAGAAATAGTACCAGAAATTGGTTCTGAACCTCCCTGGACCACACCACTAGCTTCCTGCAGGTTCCTCTCTGTAATCAGTGCCTGGTTCACAATAGAATGTACTGAAGGAAACCTGAAAACATTCACCAGTTCTCGGATGTCATAACGAAGACCATCCTCAAAACGTCTGGCTCTCAATGTCTCATCACCCACCAGAACGGGTGCAAAACGCTGAAGCTCAGTGAAACGAGAAGAATAATCCATCACCAACATGGAACCCTGCTGTAGGTTCATGAACTCTCGAGCTCGATCTGCCCTCAGCGTCTCTGGGAAGAATAAGTCATAGAAGACTGCCTGAAAATCTTCCCATGCCATGTCTCTGTGATGCTCTGACTAGGTGGTAACATCCCACCACCTCTTGACGGAATCACGTAGCATATAAGTTGCGAGCTTGACCCTCCGCCCTAGAGGCATCTCAAGATGCTCAAAAATAGTATGTATAGACCCCATCCAAGACTCCGCAGCCTGTGGTCTTCCATCCCCTGAAAACGTAGGCGGATGCTGCTGCTAGAATATACGAGTCAGCTCAGCCATAGATGTGGCAGCCGACGGTGCTCCTTGAAAGGTCTCCATGAACCGCATGAAGCCTTCAAGGAATTGCGCCTCCACGCTTGTGTCCAGTATAACGGCTGGCACCGCATCTGGATCTACTGGAAGATCCACTGGTATCCCATGGCCCACCATCTCTAGAGTATAATCGTTTCCACTCTCCTAGTGAACAACTCGTGGTCATCTCGATGGAATGACTCTACATGGTCAAACTCACACCTTAGATAAAGTTTATCAAGACTAAAAACAAAGGGACCAAAAGGGAAATAGGATGAAGAAGGCATTTGAGATTTTCAAAACAAGACTACACGACGTGTATTCTGACTACATGACATGTACCTGACTTTTCTTCCCCTGCCCAGGTCCTTCTACACGGCTAAGCTACATGTCTCCCGTTGAAAAAAACTACACGGTGTGTACGATGAAATTTTCCAACTTCCCATGTCATTTGTGACACGGCCGACTACTTAGCTTGATACTACACGGCGTGTTACACCCGTACATGGCATGTACACCACCCTGTTTCCTAGCCACATGGTCAGGTCCACACGGTCTGCCCTCAAACAAGACTAAACGGCATGTTCCACACCCACACGACTTGTACACAAAAGGACTACACCAACCCGTGTTGTTAGTTACACGGCCAGATCTCAGGTTAGACTACACGGCATGTTCCATAGTGGACACTGCGTGTATGTCTTAAGGTTTCTCCATCCATGTCGTTAGTTACACGGGCGAACTCCGTGTCAACACTACACGGCGTGTACATATGGAACACGACGTGTTTTCCTCAAGCATTTCCCCTTTCCCGTGTCCCTGCCCACACTGTCTATGACACGGGAAGACACTACACGGTGTGTACAGAGGGTACACAATGTGTACATTAAAAAGTTTCCTTTTCTTCCTGAACAGAAGAACACACAGTGTGTGTCCGAAGAACTACACGGCGTGTACACTGGGTCTTCCAGACAGTAAGCCTCTGAAACTATTTCAGAACTCAGAAAACACTAAAAAACAACACCTATGTGCCAAATTCCGATATGTGAGGGCCCATACTCCCCGCGAATCAAAGTTTGGCATCTTATATGTGTTATACAAAAATAACAGTCAATGATCCACCAAATTCTGGTCAATGAGGGCCCATACTCCCCAAAAACCAAAATTTGGTGTTCATTCTATAAATAGGCTCACATAAAATTACCCTATCACAAAACAGGTATTTATCAAGCAGCTATCACAACAGCATGATTTTCTAGCACAAAAACTATCACAACATCATGCAATTTCTAATGAACCTACATGGCATGGAACTATGAATGGCATGTGATTTCTAAAATGTGCCTAAATGATGCATGAGATGGAATACCCTCATCTCATCGGGTTGCAACTAAATAGACCCCATGGACAAAATATAACATCACAATCACAAGTGCGTCAACCAACGGTGAAAATCAAATCAACTGTAAAATTTTCAAAATCAGAAAAATTGCAAAAATACAAGGTAGACTGGCTTTTCCCTGTACATAGGTTAGCTAGGCTCGGGCACAGCTTATTACCAACTACCATTCATCCTATTCCTGACTATGTCTCCAAATAGTAAGTCAAAGAAAAGAAACCCTTTGATACCTCTTTGTAACATCCCAGTTCCGGGTGCCACTCAACAGGTGCCCCGAACCCGGTTCACCACGTGACCTCAAAAGTATTTCCCCAAATGCCAGAGGCTGCCGACTAGCAGCGAGGGCCCAGGTCTGATAGTGGGGAAACTATTCCCTCATTTATCAAAGTGTAGCGCAACAGATAGCAGAAATAACATACAATGAAAACGGAAGCAGTAAACCATACACACTGAAATAAACAACTGCAGTAAATATAACCAACTAGTTATATAGATAATAATGCAACATGCCTCAAGTTCTAAGAAAACAGCCAAAACTTGTTTCACGACAATACAATACAACTGAAGTACAAGTACAGAAAAGAGAAATAGAACATCCAGCGACATCGTGAGCCAATGCTTGGTCCCATGATCTCCTACACCTCAGCAGCAATCAAGTACCTATATAGGGACCCTTACCCCTATCCACACATGCAGAAATGTAATCTTTTTGGGCCAAAAACATGACCCAAAAAGGGTGTGAGAATAAAATTCCCAATAGGAACCCACCAAATTCTCGTTCCCAACTGTGTAAAAAATATGCAACCACAGTGCGCAGTAGTAAAATGAAAAAAACTTAGCAGTACTAAAAAGTAACTAACTTAACCAGTTATATTGACATTTTAATATTCAATTTATCCATTTAATATCAAGAAAACACCACAGTGAATTTCTAGGTAAATAGTCAGTGTCCTCAGACATGAAAACCCTTACCCTCAGGTAGTCAGAATCCAACCCGTAGGTAATTTCCCTCAGGCATAACAGATATTGCCCTCAGGCGTACGTAGTGTCGCCCTTAGGCACAGAAGTCACTACCCTCAGGCATACGAAAGGTTTCCCTCAGGTGAAATAGAATGTTGCCCTCAGGCTAAGCAGTACCTTACCCTTAGGCTAAACAAACAATGCCCTCGGGCTAAAAAGAACACTGCCCTCAGGCGCAAGTAACTGGGACATGCCCAACATGTAAATAATAAATTCAAATACAATTCCTCTCAAGTCAATTTAACAAACATTATTACAATGGCATACCCTTGGGTATCCTGGCCAAATGACTAAATAGAGGAACGCACCCCCGGGGTGGTCCTGGATCCAAGCAGCGATCCCAAACAACATTTTATTATCACATTTAATTACCTATACATTTCTAGGTATTTAAAATATCTAAGGCCTTGGCCACATGACACCCCAAATATGGGTTCGTAGCTCAAAAAATACACAAAAAGCACCACAGTTGGAAATTAAACACCAAACCACCTACCTTAAACACCCAAAAATGGTATACGCAAACGTCACTTCCAGAAACACCCAAAGTCAACGTAGATCTGGGTTAGAATAAAACCTGTTAAAACGTAAATAAATATCCTTCGGGAAAGAATTTTTAATAACTATTCCAGGAGGAGGAAGAACTCACCCATACGGTTCCAGGGAGATTGACGGTGCCGAAAACGGATTCCCGGTACTCGATCTGGAGCTCCTCAAAGGTCCGACCCTCTCTCCCGACTCCTCCTCTAGTTCTAATCCAATCCTGTGAATAGGTTTGGCTACTTCCCATTTTAAGTGAATAAAAAACTACACGGCGTGTAATTTACATTTTTTAACTATTCCACTGGAGGCTTCCCGCCAGCGTGGCACTGTTCATCTGTCGACATGACTGCAAGACGTGTCTTCCTGAGTACACGTCGTGTACTGTCGCTCATCTGGACACCACCTTACTATTCGCCTACTGACTGACTACACGGCGTGTAAAGGACCACTAAAAAGTTATTTAGAAGATCAAAAATATTTAGAAGAAGATGTGATGTGAAAGGGTGACGGTTGGTGTGGTCTTAATGAAGATGGATGTGTTTATTATTTGGTGATAGTCTCACCACACCATTAATGATGTTGATGCTATGGAGGGGTTCTTCTATGTATTCTTGTTCTGGGTTTCATCCCTCTGGATTTTCAGATTTTGTTTATGTCTCTATGTATTTAAAGTCTTGGTTTCCCCCCTTTACTCCTAAAAGGGGTTTTATCCAAAATCAATAAAAATATAGGCCTTCGGGCCATTCAGTCAGTCATATCCACCATGGGGGGACCCCACTATATCATGGTTATATAAATATTGATATAGGTATTCAAAAAGTTATGTAAAATAATGAACACACTATTTCATGGTTTTTAAGGGTTAATTATGGTCATAAAGTTGAAAAGGTTATGACTTAGATCTAGGATGATGAAAAATTAAAATAAACAGGGAGTTACTTATTTTACTTTAGATGGGAAGGAAATTATCATGACAATATTCCATGGTAAATTATAAGTAAGTTATGGTCATCAATATTTTATCAAATATTTCAAAATTAATAGAGTTTTTTATATTATAGTGGAATCATTACCATTATTTAATAGGTTTAAAAAACCATAATTGTAGTATTTTTTATCATATGGATTTATATATGACTCATGGTTTATTTCAAGTTGATTATTTTTCCCCTAATTCATATTATGGGAGACTAAGTAAGATATATAGATCCAAAACTCAGAATCAAGTAGAATGTGTGGTACAATGAATGTTATTTTTTATTTTTGAATTTGAAATTCAAATTTCTAATGAATGTGTGGGGGAAGTGTGCTATTGTGAAAGTTAAAATTATTGCATGAATTTGGTAGTTTAACAAAACAAAAATAATGATAATACATCTATGAAATAATATAATTCCAAAAATTCTCCAACCATTTAATTATTAAATTTAATGAAATTTTAATTTTAATATTAATTTTAATCATAAAAATAGAGTAGAGTGAACCCGTTTTTGTAGTGATGTTCTAAAATAATTCTTATTAGTTAATGTTTATAGCTGTTCTATTTCATTAAAATAACATTTCATGTAATTTTTGATCAATTTTGGATGTCACATATTACTTTAAATTTTTGTTCGATGAAAAATTTACTTTTTAAATAAGTAAAGTGAATATGGACTTTATCTACAAAAAATTAGACATTATATTGGATGATTAATACTCACATTGTAATATATATTTATGTTTATTTATTTTTGTTGTGTGGGGGAATGTTACATTAGTATATAAATATTTTTAACTAACATTAACTCAAGGATAAACCCTAATCATTCATATTCATACTGATTGTAGGATCATTAGATATTCGTTTTTTTTGAAATATACCAATCCATTTATTTCAAATGGTAAACCATGTAAATTAATTTTGATAACAGTAATATTTTTTTGTGAGTGTGGTTGTACAATTAAGTTTTTAATAACATTAATAATTAGTAAAGTATAAGAATAAATATTGAAATATAAAACATGTTAATATATTTAAATGGGAACAAAGGTTCTTCAATGATTGAACAAAAGATTACTTGATACACTGATTCATCCCATCAACCCTATAATTTGGTCTTTGGTGATATTAATATCTATTGGAATATAGGTAACCACATATTCGAGGAAAAGATTTTGAAAACACATATGTGTATTATGTTATTCAAAAATAATGAATCCAAAATCTTCCATTTATTAAATGACTCAAAACCTATTTTTAAAAAAATATGTTTGTTAATTTATTAAATGATATTTCTATTATATTAGAATAATATTTTGAAACATTATTGTTAATATAATAATTTAATAAGAACACATAAAATTTTTTCTCTAAAAAATCTCAATTGAAGTAAGAAATTAAGAAAGTGGGAAATATTTCATCGTCCATTAATATAAATCTTTTAATAAATTTAATTCTTCCAAATAAGAAATCGAAAAAAATAAATCCAATTTGGACAAAATTTTATTGTCTAAAAATTTTCCTGAAAAGTTTTATCTTATTCAAAAACCATCAAAAGAATTTAATTTCATTTAATTATTTTTAATTATGATATTAAATTTTATAGAACTAATTTTTCACCAAATGAAATGTGATTTTTTATATAATTGTTTTAGATAATACATATATGGTTATTATATTTTTTATTTTAGTTTTAAATTCAAGCATTCTATTGGTTATATGTAATCATTAATTTCAAAAACAAAATATAAAATAAAATATTCTTAAATTAAATTCACGATGGGTTCTATAGTATTTATTTATAATTTTTATTCCCAAATTAAAATAACATACAAATAATCTTCCATTTAATATTTTTCAACTTGTATTCATTTTTTATACATATTTCTTAACAGTATTATAGTTCAGTATATTTTTTATACATTGAATATGAATTAAATTAATTATGGTGGATACTTGGATATATATTTTATTTTGGAGAAAATATTGAGTCAAGGAGTGTTTTTATACAATAATTGGGAATAGGGTTTTATATGGAGTTATATATTATTTTTTCCAATATCCCTCAATATGTTTTTTAAAGGGGGGATTTTACATATAATATTTATTTTATAGTAAAGGGTATGTTATTTTAATTAAATTTTTAGGATAAATGTGAATTATGATTATGAAAATATATTATTTCTTATAATTATATCTAATTCAAAAAAGGGTTTGATTTGATTCATGTTAATTTTATATTTATAATTAATTAATTAATTATTTGTTTCTATTTTGGTCAAATGAGCATGTGTTTTTTAAATTTTCAGAGGTCGTTCACTCCTGAATCATTATATTATTGTCTAAATGATTAAAAAATAAATTGCATAACTTTTTTATTTACACGTACATTTTTTTATTATTGAAGATATATATCAAAAAAACCATATTACATGTTGAGATATTACATTAGATGTATTATATTTTACATCATAATATATTTGGTTAGGTATTGATATACAATGCATCTTGTATTATGTTACTTCATATCATTAATTCCATGTTATGAATCATTATATCTATCACCAAATTATTTAATGATGTGTTTAAGTGGAGTTTATTGTGTTATACTAGATTTTAAAAGAGTTTTTGAATTTATGGAATTTGATTATTTAAAACTTCTCTTTTAAAAGTTATAATGTAATTTAACATGATGAATGTTTGGGAAGGATTTGTATTTTAAACAATCCTTTATTTATTGAATGGGTTTTATATAAATTTATTCAATCCTAATTGAAAATTTTATCAAATTTTTTTTAGATTTTATGTGGTTGATACTATTTTCTTCTCAAATTCCTTTACCTTCTGGGGAACTATAACATCCTTGTGAATAAAGAGAACCTATAAATATTACCCATGATTCATCTAGCAGTTGGTTCAAATTTAGAGGTAGTGGTATAACTATGTTTTTCTTATTAATCCTCCTCAAGTGCAAGGAATATGTTGTTTTTGTTGACTGTGAAAAATGTACACATATATTTACATGTACCTAGCTATTTTCTAATTTATCCTATATATTTAGTTTAAAATATTTGGTTATGCTTAATATATTTTCACTATATTTTTTCGTTTTATAATTACTCTAAAATCATTTAGTGTTATCAAATATAATTGGTAATATTTTAATGAATTTTTTATATTTTGATAAATATATGAAAAGAATAAAAACATTGATATCATAGACAATGATATATATATATATATAAATAAATTTAATATAGTTATGGTTGATGTAGTTCATTTCAAACCATTTATTGAAGTATAATTTTCTATGATATTCCCAATTTTAGTTTTCCAAAAAATTACTGTAAAGATGATGGTGATATGAAGATATCACTAGGAATGATATAATGAAACTTTTTTAAGATATCATAGGGTGTGATATAGAGATATAACGAATCATGATATATAATGTGGTCAGTGAAATGAACCACTAAGGAATGACAAGCGTGATTATTCCTATTATAAATCATCATGTTTGATATGACCATCTAGGAAAACTAACAATGACATATGATATCAATGCAATATATTGGAAAGTGATATAGGTTTTTCCTATTTCACGGGTTAAAAAATACGGGTCTATAAAAAATCATTTAAGAGATAAATAATAATTTAATTTTTTTGTGAATTATAAGATCATAGACATATTTTAAAAAAACATTTATTTAATTTTTAAATTTTTTATAAATTTTAATTTAATTATGATTTATTATAAATTCAATTTTTCAATATTCAATAAATATTCAAAAAATTTTGATTATACATATTAATAGATTATAATAAAAATTATTTATCATTTTTGGGATTTGGAATAGATAGTGGTGATTGGGTTGATCAGTTATGTAGTTTAATATCACTAATGAAGTGAATTGACTAGTGGAGTTATGAGTTAACTGAAATTGATATATAGTTAATATAGAATTGATATTTACACCCAGGGTTGGATAAATCTAAAAAATATAATTTTATAAGATAGTGTAGTGTATAAATTGATCTCACATTGGTAGATTACTATCAATTTTTCTTAATATAATTCATTAAATAGTTTTGAATGTGGTTTTATATTGTATTTATTAAAAATTTACTCATAAATGAGTTATATTCCAATTTGAACTGGGTGGGATGTAATGTAATGAGGATATTTAGAGTTTT
Source organism: Viscum album (assembly GCA_963277665.1). Taxonomy (NCBI): domain Eukaryota; kingdom Viridiplantae; phylum Streptophyta; class Magnoliopsida; order Santalales; family Viscaceae; genus Viscum; species Viscum album. The sequence goes on along the minus strand of OY728153.1, from coordinate 412,976,322 downwards.
ATAAAATCATAGAATGAATTATTTTACCTTGAACTATGAATGGTTAAATAAAATAATGATTTTACTCTCATGAAATATTCATATTGTGGTCGACAAGTTTTGTGTAATTATATGCTTCTTAGTTATCATTGGTTTTTGGATTGTTCAAAGGTTATGAAGCCATGATTTTTTTATGAGTGGATGTCTGAAAAATATAAAGACTAATAGACAATATGGTAGAAATCATGCTAAAAAAAGGGATTTATTTCACAAGGATATAAGAGAATATAAATTCATTCATGGATATTCAGAAAGAATTATTGACCAATAATTTTAGATCTAAATATCACCCTACAACGTGTTATGTAATGTTTTAATGAGTTCAATGTCTATAAATATTAGGATTGTTTCCTATATAAAATGTAAATGAAACTTTCTGATATATTTATTTTAATCCTACTATGTATCCATGGTATTTTTTGTAGGTGTTGATGATAAGAGTATGAGTACACACCTATTTCAAATTATAAAGAAACATGAGAAGTATTCATTAGATTTATCAAATTGTTAACGCTCATCCAACATATTAAACATGGATCTTAGGACCATAATCCAACTTATATTTATTTTTATTATGTATAATAGAATAAGAACACGAATAGTGGGAACATAACAAATGGACATCAAGTATTATCCTCTCAATAAGAAGAATGAGTAAACATTGTGAAAATATCTCATTTCTTTTGTTTTTTATATATCTATATCTTACATCATTATTACATTTTCATTATTTAATATTATTACCTAATTAGTTATTGGAAAAAATAGATAGTTATCATTTTGGTAACTATTAATTTACCCCCCCCCCCACAGTGGTGGATTACTCTTAGTTAGGGCCACACAAGTGGTATTATAGTAGTTTGGCATTATTTTAATTCAATATACTGGAAAAATATTTTTATATATGTTTATTAAATTAGTCCCATTTATTTTTGAGGATATGAGTTTGATTATTTTTTATCATAACTTTAAAATGATAAGATCTATATAAGGAATGGAATTTGTCAACAAAAAAGTATTTCTTGTGTTTCATGGGAAATTATTTCATCCACGAAAAGGGAGGGTAGTTCTATATATTATATGAATCAACCCAGTATAATAATGATAAAAATAACACATTAATATTAAAATTTAAATAATGTATCTATCAAGAAGTCACACAACATAAAGACCTAAAGGTAAAGTGCCTTGTATATTAGCTACATAGACATATAAATTTACCAAAATTGAAAACATTTCATTATAAGAACTCTTCTCTAATCCATTTACATAATATTTCACATGATATAATAATCTTAATAACCTAGGGACTGGAATTAATTTTTTTTTGGATATCAGACTCTTGGTAAGGTAAAAACATATCATAATGTGTCAGATCAGAAAAATGGAAGAGAATATGAGAAAGTATTAAATATCTTAATCATAGATTATAAGACAATATATGATAATAAAAAAATTTAAAATAAATATCAGTTCATAACAAGAAAATTATGTATATGTAAAACAAATGAATTAGATAAAAATTCATATCAATAATAATAAAATTGTGAGCATGGTATAAAAGTGTAGAATACTTTAAAAATATAGCGGCATCATGAAAACATGTAGAAAAATTATAAATAAATTGAAAATTTGGAACTAAAAATATACTTTTTTATCATTTTTAACCTAGCTATCTGTGGACCTATTCATACATAATTTTTTTCATAGTTAAACATCATTACATTATCCTTTTTTGAAACTTGCTTCTCACTCACCTGTTCAAGTAAAATTTAAATCTCATAAGATATAAGACTTTACCCAATGAATTTGAGGGAGATAAATGCCCCACTAATATCATAATATCTAAATTATTATACCACTTGAAAATAAAACATTAATCATCTCATAATAAATCCATGGAAAAAGAATGGGTTTCTTAAATCTTTCAAAAAAATCACACAACTTGAACTTAAGAAATACTAGAATATCAAAACACTAATTTTCTAAAATAAATCATATCATAATAATGTATATAGGTTGATAAAAACATTTTTGTATGAAATAAGAATGTTGGAGTCTTAATATAAGTTAAAATATAATTTTTTTTCAAATAACCTTTTAAAAATTGACTTCAAATAAGAAGTGTAAATTACTTTTTAAAATTAATTTCATAGATGTTAAATATAATAATTTGTAAAAACCATACTACATAAATTTCTGAATGAACATACTTGAAAAAAAATAATGGTTATCAAATAAATGTGCAGTTTAAAATAAAATATATTATTTTTAAAAGGACGGAAAACCCTTATTATTATTATTTTTGAATAAAATTGTTTGAAATGACACATCCTTAAAAATTTAATTAAATATTAATTTTTTAAATTGGTTGATATAATTATTATAATTTTAGAAGATAATATATGTTATCATTACTTAATAATTAAAGAGAACATTGGTGAGAAAGAAAAACATGGATATCGAAGAAAAATACCTTAAATGAAATGTTAATTATTCTTCAAAAAAATTCACCTTAAAAAGTAATATAACCATAAAATAAGAATATTTTGGTTTTAAAAATGATTATTACATAAAAGGGAGTTTTAAATACAATATAACATCAATATTTGTATTTATAGATCAATCATTGATGATAATAGAAAAGAATAACTGATTATGACCAAGGGAAAATATTTTAGTTCCCAAAACCGCATTACAACCTTTCTTAATATAGGATCAAAACACCATGAGAGGAATAAATTTAAATATAACATTTAATATAATGAAATACATGAATACAATGATACAAAATGACAATAGTGATGTATTTACACTATTTAATAGAAAATAATGTTTCGAATGTAAACATGTCTTAAGGTATTCAAATATGAGATAAGAAAACTCATACCTTGTTTCCCTAGTTAATAAAATAGGCTCAAAACTCCTAGATAAAAAATATAACTTCTTTAATATACTATTTCATAAATAAATTCGTACCTATAACTATTTATAATTTCAATTCAAAATCATTCTCTATATGTATATTAGTTAGTTTTTTCCTATTTCCCCACATCATGTGATTATAGTTTTTTCTGTTTGAAGTTGATTTGTAGGAGTACTATCAATATTTTTTGTTAATTTTTTGATATTTAATTAATTATAATTTAATGGTTGAATTATAATGATTTTTTATTTTTATATCTTCTTTCATGTATACTTTAGTCTTTAACCGAGAAATGAAACTAAAACTGAACATTTTTCAATGATTTTCAACCTAAAAATGGTGTTTTATTAATTAACAACTTAAATATTGATTTATCCTTTTCATAACCAAATAAATACATTGTTTACTTATTTATATCATATTGTAAAAATAATGTTTTTATAATCATCTATGATATAATTTCATAGCTTTGTTCAATAAGGTCTTTAAACTAGCCTAAACATGTATATACCATGATTACTGATGATTATGAAGTGATTTAGTTTTAATATCAATAATCTTATATAATATTAGTTTTATATATAATAATTATTAATGGATATGAAAATAATAAAATTTCAGAATTATTTATTTTCCTATTAGTACAATTTCTTCAAATGATTGAATTTATGATAATTGTTTTTATCATATCATTAATAGATTCACTAAATTTTCATATAATACCCTTAATTATATCAAAATTTCATATTTATAATTTAAAATTATTCTCATTATAATCCATATAATGTGGTGTGGAAATTAAAAACTAGAATCGATCGTTCCATGGAGGTAGTAGTCCACACGTATGTATGGTTGATTATTTCATTTTCCATTGAACGAGAAAAATGATTAATATGGATTATTATATTAGATTAATAAAAATTATAGAGATATAATAATTATTATTAAATTCCCATTTTATAGGATCCTTTTTAGGTGGTGGAGGAAAATGAATCATGTTTCATCATGGGGGTCGTGGTCTGCACAATACATGATACATGTTTTTTATCCTAATGTAAAAGGGAGGGTGGTTAATTCTTGTACCATCATTGGTATAATATAACTATATAATAATGATACTAATTATATAATTATAATATGGTTAAATGAAATATTAGGAATAATAATGAAATATTATGTTATATAAATAAAAATGAGTGGGCAAGAAAATATACCTCACTTCATGGATTCTCGCCTTTTTAAAGTGGGTAAACCTTTGAGGGATATTCTATTTTAGAATAAAATAACCACCCTAAGGTGTATAAGATTATGGATGGGAGTGTTATATATATTTATATCATAAAATAAGAGTTTTTAGTGGAAGTGTGGAAAAGGGTTTCCATTTTATAATTGAAAAGGAGTGCCATTTTTTATAAGTACTCAAAACTTTTAAATAATTGGAAGCCACTCTAAAATAAATTGGATCAAAAAGTAAAGAATAATAGATTATAGAAGAGATAATGTTCATCCGTTCACCCACCACTAAAAAGTAATCATCGTTTAAACATGTTTGTCCTTATACCTCTATGGTACTAACTTTTACCATTTTAGTCTTCACCACTATAATTGCTTTCAATCAAGGTAATTTATCCTTTATGATAAAAAATTTAATTTTCCTTACTATAAAATTTATACCTATGGATTAAAATAAGTGAAAAATAATTAAAATGTAATTTATAAAATTGAAAAAAATAATTTTTAAAAAATAATTATGTAATTCATTAAAAATAATTTTTTAAAAACATATATTAAATTATTAAATTTCAAATATATATTTTAAAAATTAAATAAAATGAATTTAAAATTATAAATACACATATAAAATACATATTTTTATTTTAAAATGTTTTCATTAATTTTTAATTCATAATTATATAATAATAATGTAATAAAATCTATTCATTTTTAAAAATTATATTTTACAATATTCACATTCAAATTAACCATTTTAAGAAAATCATAAAATTTAATATTAACATAATATAGACATTCTATATCAAAAAATTATGTTAGTTTTTTCAAATCCACATTCTAAAATTTATAAATGTAATTTTTAACTAAAAATATATAATATAGTAAAAACTTTTTTTTAAGAAAAAAGACATGTTACTCTAAATCATTGTTTTCTGTATTTTTCAAAACCACATTATGGCTAAGTTGGAAACATATAATTACAAATAACCAATTCAAAATCCACAAAATATGCTAGAAATATTTCAAAAAATGTCATATTCCTGTCAGGATAAACCAAATTCAAAATTCAAATGTAAAGAGAAACATCACAACCTTAGGCCACAAATCATGAGATGTCAAAAAATCAACACGAAATTATCTTAGGATGACAACAATGAGCTGACCTTGATCCGCAGACCCTGACGCACCCAACCACCAATCCTCATCAATGGAACCATCGAGATATTCCCGCCTGATACCGTCCTCCTCGTCATTGGAACCGCTGCATCTTGCAACCACTAAAAATAGCTTCCAACATCACAAAGTGAATTAAAGAAATCATCGTCGATTCACCCTCATCATCACTTTTGACTCCAATGAATCACTAAAAATGGAGTGAATAAAACCATAATATCTTCACCGAGTGAGAATAAAACATTTACTTAAAAAATACCACAAATACCTTAACCTGATATATTAAAATAAAAAATACAGACCAGATCTGACATAACAGTAACCATCTTCACAAGATCATACCGACATCGGACACACCTGGAGCCCTGATGGATGCCACAAAAAATCCCAAAACCTCATAGAAACCTCTAAACCAATACAAATAAACTTATTATCTTAAAAAAATTTAAATTAAAAAAAAACATTTTTTTAAGTGTAACGTGAATATAAGAAAAGTGACTTATGAAAAATCATATAAACTCATGATAAAACTATACATTTTATGATTTTATAAAATTTATGTATAATCCTTATTTTTACATAAGAATCCACTTATTATCTTATTGTAATAGCTAAGTATCATATGAGCATAGGTAGTAGTCGAGGGAGGTGATTCCTCTAGTAAAGATATCATAAAAATTTCCCCAAGAATGAAATTCTCTCACATATGGGTATAGAGAAAATCCCAGTTAGGAAAACTCCTTTCCAATATCAGATAGACGGAATACAAAAGGAATGATTAATCTTCCAAATTACTTTTATTCGTACATTATTTATTTATTTTTATATGGTTAATTCAATTTGTACCGAATAAGTTTTAAAGATCATGTTTAATATTCAAAACGTATCATGGTTTTTTCAATTTAGTTGGCTATTTAATTTGAAACATTGTATTAAAAATGATTATTTAAGTATACAATATGGTGAAATATCATGTCGTTACATACTTCCTAAATAAATCATTTCCTAATAATTTAAATAATTACTTACTATCGATGTTATCTAATCTTATTTTAAAGATGAATCAAGATTTAATTTTTTAATGAGCTGTCAATCACATATATTTTCATGTAATAAGAACAATCCAAATATTGTATTTCTTCCTAACTATTTGAGTTAGATACATATCATGTTTGGGTTTTAAGACCTATATTATTTTTCTTTGACTTCATAGTTTGTAATTTTAGTGAAAAATTATAATAAATTATTTTAAGTAATGAAATTTGATTACCTATTTTTATAATAGCTAAACCACACACACCTATCTCTCATATCCCATGGTCTCTCAACTGAGTGGTTCTAGAATAATGTTCCAATCTAATGATGAAGTCAATAAATAATTATCCTACTCCTTGTAAATATCATTGAGATCCACGTTTAAACCCCTCTCAACCCTTTTCTAGAGTAGTCAACTACAAGGCATCGACCTACACCACCTATATCTTATCACTCACCTATGTTTCCAGCTTCAACCGATAATCACCCATCTCTTTTACTACTAGTTTAACTAGTATTATTGTTTCCCAGTCTATAATACCCCCTTAGATAATGTTTTGTGAGGAATGGATGCCTCCCCGTTTCCACTCTAGGTGGCATTTCATGTGCCAAAACAGGGCCATCCAAAGCCCAAATAGTTTCCCACACATGCCATTAGGGATCAATTGCTATGGGGAATCAAAACTAATTCCCAAACTACAACTTTTACTAGGGTCACTATGTGGTATAATTTTTCTCATGACTACTTATTCCCATAGAACTAGTTGTAGTGGATGTGAATTTTTTTTCTACATCTACCATTGGCGTGATGATTTTAAATTATTGAGAAATACATAGTTCAACACATGGTGGTGATGCATTGATAAATGATGGATAAGATGATTTGTTGGTGTCATATATTATTATAGTTTCATTAATATATCTCTATAGTGGATAATGGTTTCAATTTCTACCCCATCCATTTTTAATAATGATGGTATTATGTGAAATTTGACTACATTGGTGAATATATATCATATGTTGAAATAGTTAATTTATTATGTCAAATATGTATAAAGGACCCTTACTATTACATTTCTTCTCAGAAAGCTATATTTTTAAAAGAAACCATCACGTGACTAGATATATTATTTTATAAAAAAACTTCATGGTGGTGCATAAGGAAAATAATATAGGAAACTAGAGGGTATAAAATAAATATATCATGTTAAAAATTATAAAGATGCATATTTAGTTATTATAATCCCCCTCATCTAAAGTCATTAAATAAGATCTAGCTTTTTAACTTGGTTTTGGTGGATGTTCATGCCTATTGTTTTTATTATAATTATATTAATAATACTGACATGTTTAATTTACAATATTTTTGTACTTAAGGATTTGGATATTTGTGGGTGCCTTTGTATTCACATTTTCTACTCCCATTGTGGTAACTTAACTCTTAATTTCCACATGATATTTTATGCTCAATTCCACCCTTTTCCACAAGTAAAGAATCTTACAATCCCCTTGAGTAATTTTTCATGACACTTATTCTCATATTTTTTACATATTTGAAATTTATCGTTTTTCTGTCATCATCTTTATCACTTAATCTTTCATAACAACCCCCTCCTTATTTTCATTTTTGTGTTTTTACTTTAATTATGTTAAAATTGGTAACTATATTTCACGATAGCCCGTTTTTAATTATCATAAGGTTTCTAATTATATTTTTCATTCTAATGGGTTGTTCATTAGGGTAATATTTACACTATTCTTTTCATCCAAGGTTACATCTATTTTTATCCATTAATTAAACCAAAATAGTTGAGAAGAGTTTTAAAATGTTAACAATATGGCTGAATTATCATAATCAAAAACGTAATTCAACCATAAAAATTCTTTTTATTTTATATTATAGTGCAGGAATATAGTTTATTTTCTTCAACATATATCAATATTAGTTTGAAAGAGGTCAGTTTTAATTGATTTATCTTATGATTATCAACATAATCACTCAAATTATGAAATAAATATATCATTCATAGTAGTTTTTAAAGAGTATACGATTATATAATGAATATAACCAAATATTGTCAAACCAAGTGTCTATTTAGGAATATTTTTTCTATTCCAAGTAACAACTGAGTTAATTCCCAACACACAATTTTCAAGGTTATTATCTCTCAGTATATCTTTACTAGAGGTTGTATCAATATGTAGCATCCATAAAGGATTTATTTCATAAAAATACCATATATTGAATAATGTATCAATATTCCAGGATGTAATCATATACTTCACCTCATCAATAAGGTTTTCACTATAGTTCTATAATCTTCTAACTAAAGTAACTAAACTAAAATTTAAGAATAACTAAACACCACTATGATACCAACTAAAGAGACCCAACATAAAAATTACATAAATAATAAATTAATATCATTATTTAAATAATAAATCACACAAACAGTTTTAAAACACAAGGAATGAATGATTTAGTGTCTTGGATATTAGCTACATGGACATATTATTTAACAATAGTCATAAACATTTCTCCACGATCATGTTCCTCTAGATCCTTTCCAACTTATTTCACGTGATATAATAAAATTCATAAACTGGGAAATTGAAACATAATAAAAAGGTTATATGATATTCTCAGTATGTTAAAATTTTATAATAATTTTTTAGATCATAAATATGATGGAGAGCATGAGAAAATTTTTTATAACTTAATAATAGATCATAAAACCATATATGATAATCATAAAAAATTATAACAAACCATAAGATCATTACACGGACATTAATGATGTGTAAATATTATTACTTAGATCAAAATATATATCAATAACCCAAAAAAAGTGAATATGAAATAAAAGTGTGAAAAACATTAAAAACACAACATAATCATAAAAACATGGAATAACCTAATAATTAATGAAAAATTTACCAGAATAATAAACATATGAATTCTTCTCATTTTTAACCTAGATACCTTCCAACCTATTCAAACATAAAATTATGAGTAGGGCTAAATTCCAACACTGTCACCCTTTGTGAACTTAGTTACACAATAACCTATTCACATAAAATTTCTATATTATGAGGTATAATCTTGTAAAACAATCATCATGTGGTGATATAGGTCCCGACATCATTATAATCTATACATGTGTGTACCACCTATAAATTAAACATTAATTGTCACAAAAAGTACCCACAAAAAAGGAATTGGTTTCTTAAACCTTTGATAAATATCACACTACACTAACTTATGAAATCATTGAATATAAAAAATACCATTTTACAAAAAATAATATCATAATAACATATATAGGTTGATAAAAACATCACTTTATAAAATATAATTCTTTTATGGTAAATAGATGTGAAAATAGAACCGTTTTCATAATTCCTTTTATCATTTAGTAAAAAATAAAGTGTGAATTATACAGAGATGAAAATGAAATATCATTGAGAATAAATAAATATTATCAAAAATAATTATAGTGGAAGATAAAACATTTTATTCATGAAAGGATAGAACACCCTTTTATTAAATATTTTGAAATACCTTTTTTCGAAAAACCAAATCATTTAAAAGAGTAATAAAATTTCTTTTTGGAAGGGGTGAAATACAATTGCAATAATCCTGGAAATTAATCTGTATTATCTTTCCAAAAAATATAACCAAACATTTTTGGCAAGTAAAAACATATATATGGATGAAAAATCTATTAATATAAACAATAATTGTATATAAAAACAATAAGTTTTGATAAAATAATAGTATATCCATAGAGGAAAAAATTGGTGGGAAACATGATTTTAATCTTAAAATAAGGCGTGAAACATGATTTTTACCTTAAAATATGGTTTAAATACAATATGACATCATTATATATTATTATTGATCATTCTTGAATGATAATAGTAAAATAAGAGTGAGTATGACCCAATAAAAAAAATTTTAGGCATGAAAACCCCTTTGCATCCTTTGTAAAATTTGAATAAAAATCACATGATAGGTATAAATATAATTTTAACATTGGATATATGGAATTATGGAATGATCATGATAAAAAAATTCAATATGGTATTTTTTACACTATTGAAAAGGAAATATGGTGTACAACATAAAATGTCTCAAGGGATTCAAATTTGAAATAAAAAACCCTTAACTTGTCTATATTATTAGTAGAATTCACTTTAATAACCCACATTAAAAAATATCTTAATATACTATTTTATAAAAATACTCATACATAACTCTATTGGTAATTTCCCTTTATAACCATTTTTTACTTTTATATTTGTTAGTTTTGTCCTATTCTCTAAGACCAAGTTCTTAGTTTTTTCAGTTTTGAATAGTGTTATAGGTTCGTAATTAGTATTAATTTATTATCATTAAAATTTATTTAATGTTACTATAATGGATGATTTATATTGATTTTTTATATTTAAATGTACATTATTAGGGAATTTAGTATTTTTCTACAAGATGACATCATCAATGATTATTGTTTACTGATTTTTAACCTACAAAGGGTGTTTTATTAATTTATGAGTTAAATAATTATGTATCCTTAAAAGAACTTATTGAAATATTTATGCCATATTGTACCAAAAATTATGTTTTCTTAATCATTCATGATGTAATTTCATAGCATTTTTCAGCTGGGTTGTCAGACTGATGCTGTCAATAATATACCATGATTATTGATTATTATCAAGTGATTTAGTTGTAATATCATTACACCAGTAACATAATTATAACATTAAGTTCATATTAGTGTGATATATCAAAATTAAAATTTATTTCAAATATGAAATATTGGATAATAATATATTACATAATTTGAATTAATGAATTTCCTCTTAGTATGCTTGTTCTAAATAGTTTAATTTATGATAATGGTTTGTTGATCAAATCATTAATAGGTTATTAAACTTTTCATACTAGAACCATAATGATATTATAAAAACCATACTTTTCCTTTGAAACTATTCTCAGGATGATCTATACACGATGGTGATTAAATGAGAAATATAAATTGATCGTTCCATGGAGGTGGTAGTCCAAATGTATTCATATTTTATGATTAAATTTTTTATAGAATAGGATAATGGATTAATATTTAATATTTTTTAGTAATCATATAATGATATAAAAATCATAATTATTTATTAAATACCCTTTTATTCCAACCTTGTAAGTTTTTTAAGGAAAACAAAACGTGTTATGTCATGGATACAATTGTCCTCTTAATATAGGAATCACATTTTCTTTTTTTAAATAGAAAGGGGATTGTGGTTAAGGATTGAAAATTTTTTATAAAAAAAATATGATAAAAATTATACTGATTCTATCATTTTTATATTATGAAAAAAAATCAATAAGAAAAAATTCACATAAATAAATAGGATGAAAACGGTGTTTTGGGACTTGTACCTCGCTTCTTGGATTTTCTAGTTTGTGAAGGGAATTAAACATTTTAGGGAAGGTATTTTGATAACATAAGATTCTCATTAATCATTATATTAGTGTTTATAATAGGTTTATGAAATTTTATGGCCTACAATAAGTGATTTTTGTGTGAGGGTTTTTGAGGAGAGGAGTGTCTTTTTTATAAGTGTAAATGAGTAGTATTTTTATAAATACCCAAAAATTGTCAATAATTGGAAGATACTCCCAATTAAAGTATCTAAAAAATTGATAAATAATTGATTATAGAGGATATAAATCAAATAAACACCTCTAAAATTCAAAAATAATTTTTTTTTAAACATTTTAGGTGCTTCACCTACAAGGTTACTCACATTTACTATTTTATTTTTCACCATGGTAACCAGTTTTCACCTAGGTAATTTATAATTTATACCCAAAAAATAAAATAATCCTTAATATAAAATTTATACCAAGTTATTACAAATTTTAATTCCATTAAATAAGATTAAACTTAAAAAGGTGATAAAAATTAATTTTAAAATAATAATTGTATAATGTCTTCAAAACACTTTTTTAAACATATCTTAAATTATAAAATGCAAAAAAGGGTTATTAAATTAAGAAATACATTTTTAAAATTATAAATTCTCTTATTAAATACAAATTTCTTTTATAAAAATGTTTAATAAATTTAAAATTTATTATTATATAATAATAATTTCATAATGTCTTCTTATTTGTAAAAATTGTATTTTACAACATTCCCCTAGAAATCAATTTTTTTTTGAAAAATATAAAAAATTAACCATAAGATAATATAGCAATGTAAAATAAAAAATTGATGTCACTTCTTTCAAATTCACTTCCTAAAATTAGTAAACATTATTTTTAATTTAAAAAAATCTAACAAAAACTGTATTTATAGAAAGTTATATTTTGGTATATCAACTATATTTCCAAAAAAAATTACTAATAAATTTTGGGTTAATATATCATGTTATTATATTAATGAAAACAAATTGATTTACTTGAAATAAAATTTCAATTTCTGAAAAATATCTTTTAAGGGTAAATTGAATTTAACCAAAATATATTTTAAAATTCATATAAATTATTGATATATCTAAATAGATAAATATTTTATTACAATTTCATATAGTCATAATTTATAATTATATAACCCTTTATGGTCTTCATGTTTGACGTAATCCTCATATATGCTCTGGTTTTAGTCAAGGGTTGTGATTCTTCTAGCATAGATCTCATAGAAATTTACACAAACAATAATTTCTCTCATATTATATTTTTCTTAAACTGTAATCATTTTACATCATCTTGGGATTTATCAATGTCAATCCCTGATGAAATTACCTCCATCCCAAGATCAAATATATGGTCATAATATGTAAGGATTCCACTTTCATATGCTATTTTTTCTTACATTATTTGTTGATTTTGATATTTTTACTTCAATTTATATCATCTATATTTTAACTTTCATAATTAATATTCAATATATATATATATATATTTATCAATGTATCACTTTATCTGTGTTTTTAATTTGAAATATGCAATTAAATTTTTTTATTTACCGATAATATATATTTAAATCTCACATTGTTACATTTTATCTCATGTATTATACATTACTTATATCACTAAAAATGGTGTAAATATCAAAAAATTAAGACACCATACAACTTGTTTATCCAGAAGAATATTAAAGCTAATGGTAAGGCATGTAATTCACTTCTACAATCCATACATGACAAATAATTGACATGTGTTATTCTTATAATGATATAAAATTTATTTTTTAGGAAACTTCATGATATTCATGTGGGTGAAAAAGAGGTAAGTAATCCTGAGTTACTAACATGTTGGCCAAAATTTTAGGATATTCATATGGTGAAAAATGAATTGGTGATGAGTTCATCATATTGGTGAAAACAATTATGAGATTCATACATGGATATAGATAAATCATTCAGGGCTATACTATGGAGAATAAATTTATGATGATTATACCTATGATTTTTTTAATAATAAATATCCTCATTATCAGATCAAGGCTTCAATGAGTGGGTAATTTATAAACTAAATAATTTCCCAATTACCTATAAAATTAGAATAAGACTACCTTATGAAATAAAGGAACATATAAAAAGGTAACCATATTAAAATACAAAAAATATTTATAGAATATTTATACTAAAAGGAATCATATTGAGGATTCTAAAGATGAAAATACTATTATGGAATATTCTTAAAACTCATATTATGATTATCTAAAGGTATGTAGATAGGTCATTAAGAATATAACAATTAACATCTATTTTAAGAGTTTCAATTATGGATTGACTAGAAACATTCTATAAATTCTCACACATTATAATGGATAAGCTATAGAGGATGATCAATACCATATACCATCAAATAGAAACAATGTACAGAGAGTTTTATGTGGAGGGTAATTATTAAAAAGAAATTAAATATACAACACATTGAAGATAATGACTTTCCAAAAAGGGAATAATGTTATATCTTGGAATAAAGTGAGTGGAATAAGGAAAGAGGAATCATAGGATGATGTAATTATATAATTTAGGGATAAATCCAATTATTCCAAAGATACTGAAATAAAAAATATGATGGTAATGGTGAAGAGATAAGTAATAATGAGGCATAAATAGAATTAAAATTAAGATTAATATTTATATAATCATGAAGAAATTAATAATATTGATAAAGGAAGGAATAAATTAATGAATGAGAATGATACAATAATTAAATATCTTGATGAATCAAATTATAAAGATATTGTCAATATGGAAATGAATTTTATATAAAATATTGGAGATCACAATGTAATACTTGTTGAATGAGAAAAGATGACCGAGATTACCCCCAACAAATTTTATTTTTAATAATGATGAGGTAACATATCTTAAGTCAGAGATTATGGATATTGGAAATAATATGAAACAATCACCATAATGAGTTTTAAAATTCCATCAAAGAATTTTTTGACTGCTCGAACAGAGTGGATTTGTTTTTTGGTAATACCATGAAAGTTGAAAATTTACTTATGGTACAATAAAAAATTATGCGAGACACTAAATATTGAAATCAAAATTCTCAGTATAAAGACATGATTGGAAAAAATTTGATAAATTTAATTAAAAAGGATTAAACACCCATTATATCATGAACCATCCCAAGATACCACTAAATCGGTACCCAATTTGATCTGTCCAAAGGCCCAAAGGGTGTGTCTGATCCTCATGATATGGAAAATGGTTCCTAGGAAACAATCGAACACTAATTAGAATAGTTGATCAGAATTAATATTTATAAAAATAAATATCCAATTAGGGTATAATGAAACTTTAATAATGAAATATATCATAAAGTAAACTATCACATAATCATAATAATAAATTGATATAAATCAATATATAATGAAATAAAACCACTAAGGAAGATACTGATCAATGAAGCTAATATACACACATTCCAAAATAAAACAAATACCAAATAGTTATAACTGGTCTCCATGAGACCCATGATCAGTCACCAGATACCATACTGTCATTACTGAACTAACTTAAGCATCGACTAAGATAAGGGACCACATCCTATGAAAACTAAATGGAAAACCATTTGGAGCTACATATAACAATTAGTATATGTATGGTATGAGAAAAACAATACCATTAGCAATTATCCTAATATTTTCTACAATTACATTGAAAATAAATTCCATTTATTCTATTTTGAATAAGATATATTAAATATAATTTTATGATTAATCAAAATATAACAAATAACATGTTGTTTTATTCATTCAATAAGCCTCTATTTTTCTTTTAATAAAAAATATCATTTTCAAAAAAAATAAATTAAATAAAAATAATTAAAAATTATTCATATTTTCAAGAAATAATTTTTTTATTAATTAAAAACAAATCACATGAAATAAAATACAAAAACAAACAAAAACATGATGGTATTATAAAATACTAAAAGTAAAATAATAAACACAGAAATAAATCACATAATTTAATCTATCCAAGGGATGAAAAGGGAAAAAATTGAAGTTCCCATTATATTGTCAAATAATATAATAGTGAATACACTAGTTCTTAAGGGAAGGGGGTCCTATAGTTTACCAAATAAATTAGACCAACTATTTGAATATATTGCGTTCGAACAACATAAGACACCCTACTAGCCTACAACCACCCTTCATCGAGGAAACTCTCCCCTAGCATAAGAAAATAGAATAGATATGGGATATAAGTAGGTTATTACTATATAGTGAAGGAAAATTAGAATCCCATATATTTTCCTTGGGTTCTTATACAATCAATAAACAAACAATGGGAAAATAATCGAGTCACATGATTTAAAAATCAATTGACAATTAATATAAATCTCATCTCACTCTTAATTACATTATAATAAACATCCCATTTCCATATAATTCATTCTTTATAAATATTTATCTTCCAAATTATGGGTTATTTTATATTATCATAACAAAACTAGGGTCTCGAGAGGGTATCAAACACCCACATGACCTAAAAACGATTTAAAAGTGTCGAATGTGCCTTATTAAAACTAACATAGAATTTCATGTCCCGATCCATAATGAATGAAATTACATTTTAATACCAATTTGAAAAATTTAAAATTTAAAAATAAGAATAAATATACCTTAAGTCATTGATCTCTTTTAATTGAAACCATTTGAGAAATTTAATCCTTCCCTATTTTCTAGACAATTTATAAACCAGATTTTTTATCCATTTCATCACCTAAATAGGGTAAAATACCATTAAACATAAAATTTCATTTTAAAAATACTTTAAATCATTTAATATAAAGACATGACACTAAAAACCACTTTTAAAACTCATAAAAAAAATTAAAATAGCCTTTTTCAAACGTGAAATCAGCTTCAATCATTAAAAAAATTCATTACAACTATCATATCTAGAGATAAATTTACAACCAAAGTATTGAGAACCATCCTATACATAATGAAATTTCATATAAATAGATAGAACAAAAACTCCTAACACATTGAAAGTAGTAAACACTTATAACATTTTGGAACACATATTACTCAATGGTAAATTCTCATGAAAGAATAAGGGTATCCCCTACGACCCATGAAAAACAAAATACCCACGGTAGAACCACAATTTATCCCTAATATTGGAATTAAAGCCTATAATTTTCTATGGAAGAAGTGAAAAAAATAAAAAATTGGATAAATAGAAAGGAATAATGGATAATGTAAGAAAAATAAGGGTTTACCTATATAAATTTACATCGAATCAAATCATGAGTCTCAAATATGGATGAGGGAGGGAGAGAGCACCCCTTGTGTATAACTAGGCCTAGTCAAATGAAGAGAAGGGAAAAAATGGGGGTTTTCACTTTTAATTAAAGGTTGGGTAAAATTAGAAATCCAAAACCCTTAAAATTTTTGTATCTTTCATAGATTGGAAACATGACTTATAAACTAAGAACCAATTATAAAAAACACATTTTTAATAACTATAGGCCCTCCATACACTTTCTATATGTATTCTACATTTCATGTACAATCTATGCTCCAACACCCTTATGAACAAAAAGAGTCACACAATTTCTACTAGATTTTTCATGGAATGGGATGACTTGTATGAAACCCATAAATAAAATACCTTTAGAAATAAATAATAACAAAAATAACACTTTTTAATGGTCATATCATGGTTTCTGATGAACCATGTGCACTTAATAGCAATAAAAAAGTAAAATTTCCCAAAATAAAAATTAAAACCTAAAACATCAAAAAATAAAATACTTGAATGGAATTTAATAAATTATTAGAATTATTTGGCAATTAAATT
Source organism: Viscum album (assembly GCA_963277665.1). NCBI lineage: Eukaryota > Viridiplantae > Streptophyta > Magnoliopsida > Santalales > Viscaceae > Viscum > Viscum album. The sequence goes on along the minus strand of OY728153.1, from coordinate 412,958,570 downwards.
CAAGGAGAGAGAACTCCCTCCACAAAAACACTTTCTTCCACCAAAATGTACTCAATCAAATTGAAGGTAAACTGTCAAGAGGTATGAAGGCACTCCATTAATGGATGTGGGTACCTTTAAAAGATTCCTAATAAAGGATCCAATAAATAACAAAAAACTGCCCAAAAAACTAATGGAATATGTCCATAAGTAATTACAAAAATCTCCAAACCTAGCATGACTGAAACAACTAGATTGGGTCCTAAAGGAAGTAGAAATATAACATAGATCTTGCAACCAGTTATAATTTATCTAAAATGGTGAGATAAAAAAGAGACACACTTAAAAATTGGATGGTCCAATAAAATACCATAATATATTAAATGTCTTATATGAGAATGAATATCTATATAAACCACCAAATAATTTCTATGAGAAAATTGATCCATATTTCCATCAAACACACCAGACCAAAACAAATGAGAACATATTCCACTAGAATACCTCATGAAAAAACAAAGCGTGTTGCCTAATAAGGTCACGATACCCCCCAAAAGGGAATCTAAATCCTAAAAAAAACACATCCCATAGAGATATTATGAAAATTGAAAAAAAACTCTTGAGTGTTTAATCCACTAAGAATCTATTTTTCCCAATTACCTAAAAAAAATCCAAAGGTCACCCATCTTCTATTCATAATGAATCTAACATCAATAAATAAAAACCAAACAATACACCTAAAACTTTTTAAAAAAACACAAATACAGATTTCACACACTAAGAACAAACTTTCATCACCAATAAAATGTTAAAAACCATAAAAAACCAAAATTTTCACCAATTTATACATCCACCAAACATAAATCCCAAAACAAAAGCTACCTAGGAAACTGAATAACACTAGAAAATTATTATTTTGATATATATATTCCTATGTGTCCTCTAATGATAGCTATGAGTCCACACTATATATAAACTCTCATATGTTTCTAACAAAAATACTTGTAATTACTAGGTGGTTCACAACGAAAGAATATTATCTAACTCTTATTCTTATAATGAGACACAACGACCCTCTGAGAGGACTAACGCTAATCAACCATTCCCTTTAGAGTGATCTAAAAGGATCCTTGTTCTCAATGTATGAAACATCTTCATTCAAACAAAACTAGAGTTTCGGCTCCAAGTGGAGCACAATCACATTGAAAATAAAGTGGATAGAGATTCCTGAAGTATTCAATGGGGTAAAAGGATTGGGATGATTATTGATCTAACACTTAGTTTTAAGTATCAGTGGAGTTAGAAATTAAATAACCCCACCATAAATTATAATAAGGTTCACCCTGAATATTAACATAGAAAATTTACTTCTTACTCTTTTTTAAAGACTCTCTTAGGGGAATATTAAAAAAAACATAAACCAAAACTCAATCAACTCTACCTTAATGAAAAATCAAATAGTTATATATAAATAAAAATACAAATAAAAAAAATACATAACTTCTAACAAATTTTTTCCCATTCAAATAAAAATATGTTAATAAAAACCTAATTGATCCTTTTAAGAAACCCACCCATTATAAAGAAGAAATAAATAAAAAATAGTATAATTATCTATTTTTCAAATTGAAAATTTAATAAAAATAAAAAATGAAATAATTTTCCTTAAATAAAACACATTTATAATATCATATCCCCATTAAATTATCTCACCCCAATTTTTTAAATTATTTAAATATAATGGTTTAATCAAAAATAAATTTATATCTATGAAATTATTATAAAAATTTATTTTTCAACTAAAAATGATCTTTAAAATTTTATTTTAAAATCACTTCCTTGGAAATCACACCAAAAAACTTTGAAAACACCCCCTTTATCAATCTAAAACTATTCTTCCAAACGTAAAAATATCCTTAAATGATATGATCTAAAAAAAAAATATAAGTTAATCTAAACTAAATATATTAAAAAAATATCATAATTAAAAAACCCTTAATTGTACTCATATTAATGGAAAAACACCTTTGAATCTAATTTAGAATGAAAATAGAAGAAGACTAGATATTTGTTAGAGTTATAAGGTTATGTAATGCTTAGCCACATGGATCAGAGAAAAATAATATGTATGTGTAATAGGCTCAATGATGTATATAGAACCATAATAAATGGTTTCCTTATAGTTTTCTAGACCCTGTGGGTTGAATGAGAAACTCTGGGTTTCACTTAATATATAGGCAATAATCCAAAATAAGCCCCAGAAATCATTGATACCCTCATTAGGAATCAAATAATAATAATAATACATCAAAATACATGGATAATAATAAAAAATTCTTTCAAAATCAAGATTAAAATAGTGAAATTCCATTGTGACTCTAGTTTCACCACAATGGGTAGTCATTGATCATCGAACAGTGACCTACTAATTAAATCCCAATGAAATTCCCAATATCCTTTCTACTAAGACACACCCTAAATAAAAAATATGTTCTTCTAGAACTAATAAATTTTCAAAACCAATGGCTTGATACATATTTTTTGCGAACTAGCTCAACCAACCACTGAATTGATACCAAAGTCATCAATCCAAAGCCCGAAGAACATTCCCAATCCCGACATGCCTGTAACTAGTGTCTTGGAAACAATTGAACACTCTTTGGAATTATTTATTCCAATTCAAACCAAAAAATGAAGTATCTGATCAAAATATAATATAACATAAATAATGAAACATCTGTAAAATTAAAACACTACATAATCTAAATGATAAATGAATCAACAAAAAATTTTAATAAATAAGATGACTATGAATGATCTATCTTGATTAAGAAAATATGAATACATCCAAAAATAAAACCATTCCAAAATAGCTAACATCATTCACCATTTTAAGAACTTGGATCTTCTTTTCAGGTATTTTTTCCTTTTTATGGTGTTTTTTAGAAAAGAGGAGTTTCTAGAAATTTATTAACTACATGTCGTGTACTTTAAAAGTACACACTGTGTATTCAGTTACTATGGGTAGTCGTGTGCTGGCTATGTAGCAGCCATGCACACGACCATGTGTGGTAACCTGGAGACCACCTAATACGGGGGATGGTAAGGGAAAGTACACCCTGGGTACTTATAAAGTACACAATGTGTAATTTTTTTTCATTAAACAGACAGGGGTCGCGTCTAATCAACAGAAACACCTCTTTCTCAACCTAGTTTGTCCAAGAGCGTCTGTATGGATGTTATTCTTCCCTGAGACCCCGATCAAGCACCTGTTCTCTGATTTGATCGATGTTGATTTCATTGGGATCGCCACGGTAATATCTTCCTTCTTATAGAGCTTTGTTTCATGATTCCTTATCTTTCTCAAGTTATCCTCAGTTGAACGTTTTAGACATTATTTTAGATATACAGCGTTCTAGGGTGATTCAAGGCCAGAGGTTCGCATATATCATTCATAAAACGTCAAGGTAGGTGGTTTGTGTTTTTCTGTAGATAGTCTTTGAGTTATATGTGAAAAAGTTCCAATACCCTTGATTGGGGTATTGTGTGTTCACAGTTTTAGCCCTTTTAGTTTCCTGCTATGCTTGTATACTTGAATAGAGTTTAATTGAATGTGAATAGGGTTAATTTCTATTCTTTGGAAGTGTTGGCCCATGCACATGTTTTTATGATCATTTGGTCCTTCTTTACATGATAGGCTGCCTTGTTTTTCCCATTCTTACAATTTGTGGGATGGTGTGATTATTATCTGACATGATATGATATGCTATATATTGTTAAGAAAAGTAGTTCTAGAGGTTTAATTTAGTTGATGTTTATTGTTTGTGCATGATTTCTTTACAAGGGGCTGTGGGAACCTGGTGTAGTGAGACCATAGGGGAAATTGACGTTGAGGGCTTTCCTAGAGTGTATATTATAATTATCATGCTGCGAGACCATAGGGGTGATTTGACATAGAGTGATCCCTCAAAGTGTCTATGGTTACGTTACGAGACAAAGGGATTAATTAACATTGATTGCTTCCTCAGAGTGTCTGCATTTTACTTCTAAAATTCTATAGGGGGAATTGATGGTGACTGCTTCATCAGAGAGTCTTTAATCACACATGACTGTAGGGGGGATTGATGGTGAGAAATTCCTCAGAGAGTCTTCTGTATATATATTCTTTCTATGGTAAACCATAGGGTTTAGGTTCTGAGAACTACCTAGAGGGTTGCTTATTTTTTTGGGTGATTAAATGCTTAAATGTAATGTTTGTAAATGGAACTTTAGGACTTTTTACTTTTGAGTACTTCCCTATTTACTGCTTCCTTTGCTCATTACCTACCATATATATTCACTGACTATTAGGCACATATCTTTTTCTGGTTGCCTACTAGGATTTAGTCTCACACCCTATTTGGGTCTTTCTTTCGGGCCCAAACAGATTATATTGCTGCAGGTATAGATAAGGGCAAGTTCCCTTCTACTTCAGGAACTTTATTGATGTGAAGCTGGAGAGCATGGGACCAAGCTGAGGCTTGCGATGCTGAGGAGTTTATCTGTTTTCTTTTGTAATTTGGTTTAGTACTGTATTCCATCATTATGATTTGTTTGTCTAATTTCCTGGACATTTGTATCATCCTTCATTTATATATGTGCTCCAGTTGTTTCTTCCTTTCAGTCTTCTATTTTTTTTTCCTGTTGTATGGTATTTTTACTACTTCCTCTATTACTATCTATTTTAATTCTATTGTGTTACTATGCCAATGAGGGCATAGTTTCCCCATTATCACATCGAAGGCCCTCACTACTAGTCGGCAGCCTTTGAAATTTTGGGAAATGCGCTTGAGGCCATGTGAACAACCAGGTACGGGGTGCCTCTGGGTGGCTTCCAGAACCGGGACATTACAAAGTGGTATCAGAGGATTATTTTCTTCTTGACTTACTTTTTGGAGCCTATATCTAGGGATATGAAAGAATAGGTACTTGGTAATAATCTATGCTCAGGAGTAGCTAACCCCTGTACAGGGAAAATCCAATCTACCTCGTTATTGTAATTTTTCTGGTTTTTCGATTTTATAGTTAATTAAATTTCACCATTGGGTGATTCACATGTTTTCTATTGTTCTTGTTGATGTTATTGAGGTTATATTTCTATTTAAACCCAATGGTATGAGGTTATTCCATCTCATGCATCATATAGGCACTTGTTAGAAATCACATGTCATGCATTCTTTCCATGCCATTAGGGTGCATTAGTAATTTCATGTTGTTTGTGATAGATGTTGTGTTATATATTAATGTTGTTGTGATAGATGACTTGATATAATACCTGTCTTTCGATAGGGTATTGGATTTTGTAAGTTTTCGTTAAATGAATGCCAAACTTTGCTTCTTGAGGTGTTATGGGCCCTCATGAATCGGAATTTTGTGGATCATTGCCTTGTTTTTATTGTATACGACATGCATAAGATGCCATGCTTTGATTCTTGGGGAGTATGGGCCCTCATGGATCGGAATTTGGCACATTAATGTTCATTTTAGTGTTTTTTTGGTTCCAGAGTAGTTTATGAGGCTTACTGTCTAGAAAAACCTAGAATACATGGCGTGTAATATTGAATACACGCAATGTGTCATATTCAGGAAGGAATTGTTTTTCTTAAGTAAACGCCATGTACTGTATGTACACATCGTGTAGTCTCTAACCATGTCACTTGCTATGTGGGAAGAGACATGGGGTTGGGAAATCTCTGGTGGAACACACTGTGTACTGGATGTACACACCGTGTTATGTAGATCGTGTGTCCAATCATGTGACTAACGAAACAAATGGATGGAAAACTTAGGTTGTACATGCCGTGTTGAGATGAAACATGCCGTGTAGTGTAACCCATGTATCCGTCCGTGTCACTAAAAACACGGGTCTGAAAATCTTCCTAGTACACACCATGTCTGGAACAAACACGCCGTGTAACCGACCGTGTCACTAACAACACGAGTCGGTGAAGCTCATCTAGTACACAATGTGTCTTGAACAAACACGTTGTGTAGTCTTGTTCTAAGAGAACCGTGTGGCTTAGCCATGTTAGAGAACTCGATAAGGGGAAGAAAATTCAATTACACGTCATGTTTTAGGACAAAACGCCGTGTGTATGGAGTGTTACATGACCTAGGTTGGCAGGAGTACACGCCCATGTGAAGGCTTAAGGGAACACGCCATGTAATCATTATACATGCCATGTATCCATGTTATAAAAAACATGAATGTTTTATTTCTCATGTTACCTTCTTACACATCTAGTTTTCAGTCCTTGATAATCTTGATCTAAGGTGTGAACTTGACCTTGCAGAGTCATGCCACCGATACATCCTCCAGTTGTACGCCAGATTTAGGGAAGTGATCAGACACTAGACATGGATGATCAGGGACTACCAGCAGATCCTCCAGTTGTTCCATTCTTGGTACCAGCTGTCATCCCAGACACAGATGATGATGCATAGTTTCAAGAGGGCTTTATGAGGATTATCCAGACCTTTTAGGGAGCACCACCTCCTACCACATCGATGGAAGAATTGATGTGGGTCTTTATTCAGTAACATCCTCCCACCTTTTTAGGGGATAGATGACCCCAGGCTATAGAGTCATGGCTAGAAGATATGCTGATAATCTTTGAGCATCTAGAGATGACTCCAGAGAGGTGGGTCAATCTCGCTATGTATATGATATGGGACTCCTCCAAGAGATGTTGGGATGTGATATCACAGGCGGGATGCCAACAGAATATGGATTGGGAGGAGTTTCAACACACCATATACTATTACTTATACTCGGAGTCCTTGAGGGACAATCGAGCATGAGAGTTCATGAGTCTGGAGTAGGCTACTCTTTCAGTTATGGAGTATTCTTCTCACTTCACAGAGCTGTAGTGTTTTACAACCTTCCTAGTGGGATATGAGTTGTTTCTTGCACGGAAGTTTGAGGATGGTATTAGGTAGGATATCTGATCTCAGGTGAATATTTTCAGGTTGAATTCCATCACTTCTATAGTCAACCAGGCACTGATCATGGAGTGCAATCTGAGGGATTCTGGAGCTGTGGGCCAGGGTGGTTCAGCACCTCGAGTTAGTGCTTCTCTGGCCGATAGCAGGAATCGCCATAGGGAGACTACATGTAGAGATCCGAGTAGGCAGGATGCACCTTCAGGTATCTGGGTGGTATGATACCAATGGGGAAAGGTTATGCATATGAGGCCACATTGCCCGAGAGACCTATTGGAGTGCTGATCTTGTGTAAAGATGGGCAATATTCGATGCTTCTGTCAGATCTTCTCACCATCAGCTGGTTATAGGGGTTCTTCTATGACTCCGTGTTTAGGAGAATCACCACCAGTTACTCCTCAGTAAGGTAACTGGAGTTCCACCGTCTGTTCAGGTCGAGGTGAAGGTTGTGGTCATGGTATCCAGTCACCAGGCTTTCAACGACAATAGGGTGGATCAGCTCAGAGTGGTCAGGTAGGGTCACAGGGCTGCGGTGTAGGTCAGACTTTTGTAGTGGAGAATACCTAGTAAGAACAGGATCCCAAAACCTCTACAGTTCGAGGTACGATTCTAGTTGCCTCTATTTTAGCTTCTTATCTTTTGATACAAGGGATTCCTATAGAATTATATTTTTTGCTGTTGTGGAGAGCCTTGGGATCTATATATTTTCTTTTGCTGATATCTTGACTCTAGACACTCAGTTGGGGACTAGAACGGCTAGTGTACATCATTTCAAGGAGTTCCCTCTAGAGGTTGGTGGGTGTCACTTCTTTTGGAACCTCTATATCTTAGATATGACGATCTATAACAACATTCTCGGAATGGACTGGTTAGTTCCCTTTCAGGCTGTTGTCGACTACTATCATTGTAGGGTGAGTTTCAAATCACCAGAGGGTAGATAATTTCTTCATAAGGGAGAATGGGATGTTCAGGTGAGCAGAAAAGGTCCTGAGCATCATGGGTTGGGAGGAGTTACAGCCTAGATAGCTATTTTATATCTGGATGACCAGGGGACTTCACAGATGCACTTTCCTCTGGTGGAGAATTGTTTCAGGGACATCTTTCTAGAGGAATTTTCAGGTTTTCCTCTAGAGCGTGAGGTATAATTTTCTATTGAGCTTCTTCCATGAGTGGAATTGATGTCCATTTCTTCTTATAGAATGGATACACCAGAGTTGCAGGAGCTCAAGAAATAGTTGGAGGAGTTGCAGGAAAAAGGTTTTATCCAATCCAGTACTTTTCCTTAGGGTTCGCATGTCCTGTTTGTGAAGAAGGTAGACCGAACCCTCAATCTTTGTGTGGATTTTTGGAAGTTGAACCAGTTGATGGTCAAGAACCAATATCATTTTCCTAGGATTGATGATATCTTTGATCAGGTTCGGGGAGCCTGGGTATTCTCGAAGATTGACTTGATATCCAATTACCATTAGTTTCACGTTAGACCATCTGATATACCTCTTACAACCTTTCGGAATAGGTATAGTCTATACGAGTATGTGGTTATGCCGTTCGGTCTAACGAATGCGCCTGAAGTTTTCAGGCCATTGATGAACCGAGTGATTTATCCATACTTGGATTCCTTTGCGGTAGTCTTCATGGACGATATCCTGGTGTACTCTCACACTCCACATGACCATGCTACCCATCTTGAGATCGTTTTTAGTACAATGATAGAGCATCAGTTATATGTTAATCTCTCAAAATTCCACTTTTGGATGGATCAGATTCACTTCTTGGGTCATTTAATCTCGGATACAGGAGTATCAGTAGACCCGGAGAAGGTGAGAGCAATAGTTTACAATGAGTATCTGAAAAACATCTTTTAGGTGCGTAGTTTTCTAGGCATGACTGGATACTACATATGTTTTATACATGACTTTACACGCTTAGCATCACCACAGACAGGTCTGAATAAGAAGGGTGAAAAGTTCTTGTGATCAGATTCTTGTGAGTTAGCCTTTCAGGAGCTCAAAGGGAGGTCTACTTCAGCACCGATACTAGTATTTCTAGATCCGAGAAAGAGCTATACTATTTAATGTGATTCTTAAGGTATCGGGCTAGGAGCAGTACTTATGCAGGGGAATGAGTTGTTGCATATAGATCTCGGTATTTGAGGCCACATGAGAGGAATTAATCGACGCACAATCTCTAGTTGGATGAAGTTTTTCATGCTTTATGCTGTTGGCGACATTATCTTCTAGGAGAGCACTTGGTTTTTATCACCGATCAAAAAAGCCTCAAGTACATATTCCCTCAGCATGACCTGAATTTGACACTGTGAAGGTGGGTTGAGTACCTTCAATCCTTTTACTTAAAGCTTTCCTATAGGTCTGGGAAAGATAATGTGGTAGCTAATGCGTTGAGAAAGTTGACTTAGATACATGAAATTCAGGAGGCCAACAGTGAGTGGAAGCTTAGGCTATGTTATTTGTTATGAATTTAAAGGTGCACAAAAGTCAGTGGAAGAAGTTTCTTTCTTCTACATCTATTACCTCTACTCTTCTTGATCGAGTGCGAATGAGGTAGCTATCAGATTCAAAAGGCCTAGTCCTACGGAAAAGCATGTTAGGAGAGGACCCTATTCCTAGATGAACCATAAGCGAGGATGAGATCTTATGTTTCTAGGGGAGCGTATGGGTGCCAACAGACATACACGAGAAGATGATGTAGGACTTTCATTCCTCAATTTGGGCAGTTCATCCTGGCGTCACCAATATTTATCGTGATCTACACCATCTGTATTGGTGGCCAGGTATGAAGAGAGTTGTTGTTGGTTTTTTCATGAGGTGTTCCACCTGTCAGCAGGTGAAGGCAGAGCATCAGTGACCAGTAGAGCTTTTGCAGTAGTTACCCATTCCCAAGTCGAAGTGGAATGATTTTGCGATGAACTTTGTGACTGGTTTTCCAAGGTCTTCTTGAGGGAATGATGCAGTTTGGGTAGTCATTGGAAGACTCACGAAGGTTTATCACTTCATTCTGGTTAAGGAGACCTTCAATGTTGATGATATGGGAAGGTTGTACATATGATAGATTGTATGTATAAATGGGGTTCCACACTACATTGTTTCAGATAGGGACATACATTTTACTTCTCGGGTTTGGCAGGGGCTACAGAAAGCTTTGGGAACACAGGTACTTTTGAGTACATCTTACCCCCCCCCAGAATGATGGAAAGTCCGAGCGTATGATTAAAGTGCTTGAGGACATGCTTGGAGCATACATCCTGGATTTTTGAGGTTCTTGCAAGAAGCACATACCTCTTATGGAGTTTTCCTACAACAATAGTTTTCAAGATACTATTTAGATGTCACCTTATGAGGCCTTGTATGGTAGCCCATGCCGATCACCCTTATGTTGGATGGAGGAAGGATAGGAAGTTATGCTGTGACCTCATTCTGTCTAGAAGACCACAGAGCATATAGAGTTGATTCAGAAGAGTATGGCTACTGCACAGTCTCAACAGAAGTCTTATGCTGATTGATGGAGACGACCTATGAAGTTCGAGGTCAGAGATCATGTTTTTTTGCGTGTCACACCGAGGTTGGGAAACATGAGGATTAGGAGGTAGGGTAAGCTTTCACCGAGATACATTGGGACATTTGAGGTTTGGAGAGACTTGGGCCAGTTTCCTAATGGTTGTAGTTAACTCAGAGGTACCGGGCTATTCATGACGTCTTCCATGTTTCTCAGCTTCAATGTTACTTCTCAAAATCATCTCGAGGTGGACACCTCGTTCGAGGAGAATCCTATCTAGATTTTTGACCGAATTACGAAGGTTCTCTGTGGATGGTCTTTTCCTATGGTATGAGTGCCGTGGAATCACGAGCGAGTACAAGATGAGACATGGGAGAGGGAGGCCGATGTATGATCACAACTGTCAGATATGTTTGGGGTTTCTTTTTCTATGCCACCTTTCTAGGGAAATTCGAGGACAAATTTCATTAAGGGGGAAGTTTATAAGAACCCGTATCTTCTTTTTAGGTATGTTTTTCCCTTTTCTGGTGTTTTATAGAAAATAGGAGTATCTGGAAATCTCTTAAGTATACACCATTCACTTTAAAAGTACATGCCATGTATTCGGTTATCATGGGTAGCCGTGTACTGGCCGTGCACATGGCCATGTGTGGTGACCTTGAGACCGCCAAATGCAGTGGCCAGTAAGGGAAAGTACATTCTATGTACTTATAAATTACACTCCATGTACTTTTTTTTTCATTTAATGGACCTAGGTCACGTTTAATCAACAGAAACACCTTTTTCTCTACCTAGTTCATTTAGGAGCATCCGTACAACTGTGATTCTTCCACGAGCCCCCAATCGAGCATCTGTTCTCTGATTCGATCATTGTCAATTGTGTTGGTATCACCACAGTAAGCTCTTCCGTATTATAGAGATTTGTTTCCTGATTCCTATTGTTTATCATGTTATCCTCAGTTGAATGTTTTAGATGTTTTTGTAGATATACGGCGTTCTAGGGAGATTCAAGGCCCAAGGTTCACATATATCTTTCATAAAATGTTGAGGTAGGTGGTTTGTGCCTTTATGAAGATAGTTTTTGAGTTATATCTGAGAAATTGCCAATACCCTTGATCGGGGTATTGCATGTTCATAGTTTTGGCCCTGTTAATTGCTTGATATGCTTGTATTATTGAATAGAGTTTAATTGAATGTGAATAGGGTTAATTTATATGCTTTCAAAGTGTTTGAACATGCATGTTTTGTTTATGACCATTTGGTCCAGCTTAGCCTGTTAGGCTGCCTTCTTTTTCCCATGCCTAGTATTTGTGGGATGGAGTGATTATTATCTGACATGATTTGACATGATGTAGATTGTTTATCCAAGTAGTTATAGAGGTTTAATTTGGATGTTGTTTATCGTTTGTGCATGATTTATTTACATGGGTATGCGGGAACCTGGTGTAGTAATAACATAAGAGAAATTGACGTTGAGGGTTTTTCCAGAGTGTCTGTTATAATTATCACACTGCGAGACCATATGAGGGATTGATGTTGATTGCTCCCTCAGAGTGTCTATAGTTACATTACGAGACCATAGAAGGAATTTAAGTTTAGTGCTTCCTCAGAGTGTCTGTAGTTTACTACTGAAATACTATAGGGGGAGTTGACGGTGAGTGCTTCCTCAGAGAGTATTTAATCACACATGACTATATGGAGAATTGACAGTGACTACTTCCTCAGAGAGTCTTTTGTATATCTTTTCCTTTTATGGTAAACCAGATGGTTTAGGTTGTGAGAACTACAAATAGGGGTTCTTGTTTGTTTTGGTTGATTGTATTATTAAAAGTAATGTTTGTAAATGGAACTGTAGGACTGTTTACTTTTTAGTACTTACCTATTTACTACTTCCTTTTCTTATTACCTGCCATATATATTCACTGAATGATAGACACAAATCTTTTAGTGGTTGAATACTGGTATTTAGTCTCAAAACCTATTAGGGTTATGATTTTGGGCCCAAAAAGATTATATTTGTGCAGGTATAGATAAGGGAAAGTGCCCTTCTACTTCAGGTACATGACTGCTGTGGTGATAGAAACCATGAGACCAAGTTGAGTCTTGTGATGTTGAGGAGTTTATCTATTTTCTTCTGTACTTTGGTTTAGTACTGTATTCCAGTATTTTGATTTGTTTGGATGATTTCCTAGAAATTTGTATCATGCATCATTTATATATGTGCTCCAGCTGTTTCTTACTTTCAGTCTTACGCTGTTTTCTATTGTGTGGTATTTTTACAGCTTCCGCTATTACTATCTATTTTACTTTCTCTATGTTACTCTTCTAATGAGGGCATAGTTTCCCCTCTATCACACCCAAGGCCCTCACTGCTAGTTTTCATCCACTAGTGCTTGGGGAAATGCCCTTGAGGCCATGTGACCAACCAGGTACGGGGCGCCTCTAGGTGGATTCTGGAAATGGGACGTTATAACCATGTAACCCACAATCACTTACCACATCCCATACCAAAATTAACAGATGAACTTGAGAAACAATGATGAAAAGGGATAACCACCTTAGAAAACATAAAAGAAAAAATAGCTTATGCATGTATACTTTGGTATATTCAGGGAGTGATAAAAATGTTCATCATAGGATTTTACCAAATATTTTGTAAAATTCATTTAAAAATACATTTAATTAATGCTAGTATCAATTATATATAGAAAATATATTTTTATGATTAACCTAATAAAACAAATAACATATTATTTTCCACTTTCATAAAACTATCTTCTTCCTTTAATATAATATTTTTTAACAACAATTTTAAATAATTTTATTTATAAATTTTACATGTGGTGATGAAACCATTTTTTAATTTAGTAAAACATAATCATATAAAAACAACACACACAGTCATGGTGTAACCTTTTTAATAATGGTAGTCAAATACCACTCACACAAAGGCACCACATAATCCAATCTATCATGGGGTGTAAAGGGAATAAAATATGGAATTACCCTATCCAATTTAAAATAATATTGTGGTAAAATCACTATGACCTATGGTTAGATAATCCTATATTATAATAGATACATAGTATCAACTATCCATTTATATAACTTTCAAAAAACCCAAGTCACCTGACTATCATGTAGCTATATATCAGTAGGGTATGTCCCCACTAGCCCAAAAATCTTCCACAGCTTGGAGGATAGTGGGATCATGGAACTATTTAATTTAGAATAAATCTATATAGTTTTAATAGTATAGGGTTCCCATTAAAAAAATAAAACAGTGGTGAAAAAAATAAAGTGACATGATTAATTAATTAATCAAAAATAAATATAAATCTCATCTCACCTCAAACCCCCAAATAGGAAACAACCCATATCACATCATCCATTCCATAACTATATTTAATATCCTTGTTACTGGTCACTTTATTTCAACACAAAGAAACCAATGGCTCAATAATATCTCACACAACCACATAACCCAAAACCATTTAAAAGTTCCATACCTTCCACAATAAAACTAACTTGGAATGCAAAGTACCCTTCAACAATGATGGAAGTTCCATTTAAAACCCTCATTCTAAAATCAACCATTGAAACAAATGTTCAAATACATTTTAATACACTAAAACATTTCTATTAAAACCATTTGATAATGAAAATCCACCCCTCCAAACTAAATAATATAAAACAATAATTTTACCCATTTTACCTCTAAAATGGGGTCAAATAAATTTAAAAATCACCTTTGAAATAAAAAAACCATTGAAATAATTTCATCAAACACATGGAACTAAAAACACGTTTAAAACTATGAAAACCATTTAAATACCCTTCCTCAAAGTGTGAAATTACTTTAAAAATTATAAATAATTCACCAGAACTTTCATATATAGATATAAATTAACAAACAAAACATTCAGAACAATCCAGAAATCAATGAATTGTAAAATAAAGGGAGAGAAAAAAACCACTTGCCTCATTCTAAGTAGTAACTCCACTAAATAAATTGAAACATGTCACATTGGATGGATAATGCTTAAATAACCCTAGAGACGACACCAACAACACTAAAATAATAAAATCATTACATTAAAACCATACTCAAACCCTACTATTGGGACAAAATCCCCTAGTGTTCTTGGGAAGAAGTGAAAATAATAGAAAATGGGATGAAAATAAATAAAAAATGGAGAATTAGATGAATATAAATGTTTAGTTAAATAATTACACATAAAATCAATATTTGGAGGACTAAACTGGTTGATGAAGGAATGGAGAGCACAACTTGTTCATGCCTAAGATTGGATGAATTATGTAGAGGAAGAAAATGTTGTTTACCCATTTTAATTCAAGAAAGGGTATATTTTGAATAAAAAATTCTAAATTATGTATAGATTGAATCATTTTGAAGAACTATTTGGTAAACTAAGATCCAAGAGTGTATTCTCCACTAGATACCCACTATACAATCACACAATTTGGATACATGATCTATAAACCATGTTCCAACCATAAAAAACAAATTGTTAAAAACTATAGGCCCTTTAGACTCATTTTGTATGGTTTATACTAGCCATGTGAAAGTCTTTCTTTAGTACCATTAAGTACAAAAGTAACTAAATAGTTACTACTATATTTCAAATGGTTTGGGACAAACTTTGTGCTACCAACATTGAAAAAAACCATGCATTAATATACAAATAACTAAAATGGCCCCTTTGCAAGGATCATCACATGGACTCCCCTAAACCATGCACAATAATAATAAACCATAAGAAAAAATACTCAAAAATAAAATTTAAACTTCAAATTTCTAAAACATAGAGATGAGAACATTATTTAATGAATGACTATAATAATATAAATAAAATTTTAGGGTGAGACACATTTTTACCATAGTTTCATATTTTGTAAATCCCAAAACCAATGAGTTGTGGAAGAATAAAAGTGTTCATAATAAGATTATGAGAAACACCAATATAAATGAAAAATCTTCAATTAATCATAAAGTAAAAACACAAATATTATAGAATCATAAGTAAAATTAATGATAATATTTTATAGAAAAACAATTTCTGAGAATATTTTTCTTTGAAGAAATATATAGGTACTACTGATTGTACAGACCAAAATCATATGAGTGTTTATAAAATTATTCACCATTAAAATAATATATTCCATGAATTGAGTGAGTTTCATGTAAATGTTTATAGATTAGATATGAGACAATATCCAAAATAGAATATAAAATTATATAATCTATTTTATTCACTTGAATAAACTTGTTAGATTTTTGATCAACTGGAACACACTAATGAAAAATTTCTAAAAATAATTCCAATGAAATTAAAAATAAATGAATACAACAAAATTTTCATGTATAGTATAAATTTGTAATAATAATAATTGGCTGTTGTGTCTTACAAAGTATCAAAAAGGTAGAAACAATGGGATATTTGATAGAGGTATATCATCACATGGGACTAAAAACAAGCATCTCTTAAAAGACATATAAAGGTATGATGGAGGAGTTGTTAATTTAATAAATGATAAATCAAATTATATCAAAGGTTTTATAAGAATAAAAATATTTTACAATAAATAGAAATCATGTTATGTTTGAATTATTAATGGGTTAAGGAATAATATCTTGAGTTTATATCAACTTTGTGACAATTGGAGAAAGTTAATAATTCAATGGAATGGATGTTTCATTATAAAAATGAATGATTTAACAATCAACATAAATATATATTGACCAAGTGGCAACAAATTATATATTTATAATAATAATAATACTTATTATATGATAATAAATGTGGATAAAGATATTTGTTATAGAAAAATGATCTATTTGGGATAAAATAACATGAATAAGATAATTCATTATAAATATGTGATAAATATAAAAAAATTAATCCTTAAAGACTCAAAACTTATGAAACATTCCATAAATAAAATCTAATGAATAAGAGTCATAAGGAGGTAGAGATCAAAATAAAAAAACCACTTGTGTTGATACACTCATATATGTGTGCTTCAATGTGCTTGAAATTAACTAATAGAGTTAGGTAAATTGCTGATTATTATTATTATTATAATCATATGAAATATATATAATTTATGTTGACAAAATGAAAAAATCTTAAGATTATTATTGACTTTTATAGAAGTGACTAAATAATAAAAGGATGTTTCATTAAAATATTTCAGCCCAATAATGGATCTAAAAATAAGAATGAATAGTTTGAGGAATATCTTGAGAGTCATTGAATAATCCATGAATACAGTTATCCATAATCATGGACAAAAATTGAGTGGCTAAGAGAAAAAATAGGAGTTTTATATTCATGTGGATAACCATGTTTTCATATAAGGGGAACTCAATTTATTTTTAGAGACATTCCATAATTATGGCAGTATACATCCTTAATCGATTATTACATTAACCAAATTTGGTAAACACATCTTATGATATATATTTTGTAGAAAATTAAAATTTTAATATTCTTAAGGTATTTATATTTCCTTTTTAAATTATGATCAAAGGTATAAATTTGTTCATGTTTGATGAGAGAGTTGATGATGTTATTTTTCTTGTATATACACCCGGTGGAATGATTTATTTTTGTTACTATATGAATTTTAAGAAAATTATTCATATCTTTGATGTGATTATTCAACATAATAAAAATACAAATTAAACACCATTTCTTGTTTATTATTGTGTTAATAAATACTTTTAGGAAAATGTTATGTGGCATGTGATAAATCTAGTTACAATACCATATTTTCTATATTCTTATAAAGATTTTGAAATTTTTAAAGATGATAAATATCTTGAGAAAGGAGGATCAGTGTAAAAAAGATGTATAAAAAATTTGGACACTAAAAACATCCTTATAGATAGTTTAATGGGTTTATAAACCAAGATAAGTTAGATAATTCCAAATTAAAATATCTTGTGGTCATAAATTTAATAAATGGGTGTTAAAGATGAATTACAACATGAGGATTGGATAAAATCAATGGAATATGAGATAAATTATATTGAGAATAATGAAACATGGGGGGGGGGTATTTTCATGTCTCAAAGATAATAATATGAATAGTATCAACCTAGTTTATATAAACAATCTAATTGTGAAAGGGGAAGAAACAAATAATAATTATCATCTTTCAAGTAATGGATATACTCAAATTACTATGATAGATTTAAATGAAATTATTCAATAATATAAAATATTTAAATATTAGAGTTTTTATTATGATATTTCCAAAAAAAATTCATAAATGTTTCAAGTAGATATGAAGTAATTACTTTTAAATTGTGTACTTTTAGTAGTTGTTTACATTATACAACTAGAAGAATTTATACATTATGGTGATGGTGCTCAAGTTTTTATGGCAAAGAAATAACATTATTGGAATATAAATCACCCCAATAATGGTAATAAATTTTGAATAGTACCTTAATGTTAATAAATTTTAGAATCAATGAGGTGGATTGTAAATATTATTCGAAGGTAGATGAAAGAAACTCACTTATAGTGATTGTGTTTGTCAATGAAATTATATTTCTTCAAAAAATGAAGATTATAATAAAAGTTTTACTACCCGAATGAGAAACAAATTTTATAGTTCTATTATAGGGGAGTTGATATTCTTTTTAGGTTTTTATGTTATAAACATTAAAGGTTTTATCTTAATCTCACATGAAAATTATACTCATGATACATTTAAAAATTTTGGAATAAAGAAATCAATAAAGGTATCCAAATATATAGAACTTAGAACCAAGTTTACCTTTTATAAATAAGGAATTATTTTTGAAGAAAAGAAGTTTCTTAATATCATTGGAACCCTAATCTACATGATAGTGTATAGAAAAAATATCTTTCTTTTATTTACTCTATGCAAATGGTTATATATAAATCCCGAGGATTCAAATTTATTAGTAGTAAAATTTATATTTTAATATATCAAAGGAACCCATGGTTATGGACTGAGGTATGATTAAGATACAACTTTACAACTTTATAATTGTTCTTATTAATATTGGATATGTGAATTTGTGAACATAAATCAAATTAATGATGTTCATTATTTATTAGAGGAAGATGTGTTATTTAAAACTCTATGAAGAAAAAATTATTCACCTTGACCATAATGAAATATATGTATTTTTTTTCATCAAAATCCACAACATTTATGATTTGGAAAAAATCATATCTGGTAGATAAGAGGGTATAAGTTTCATTCCCATTGATGATTTATTGTGACAATTAATCTACAATCATCATGTTAAATAATTTCATTCAACAATCAAGGTTTAAATATATTTACATCAACTGCAATTTCATCAAGGAAAATGTTGACCATTTGTATATTTCATTGGAATATATTTCATCAAATTATCAATTTGTGGATATCATGAAAAATATCCTTTTAAAGGATGTATTCTAGAAACTGAGAGTGTTTTAGGGAGTTATTTATCTCCCAATATTTCAATTAATATTTTGGATTATTTTTTCTCTTTCATTAATTTACATTTTTTTTAAAATATGAGAGTATCCAATGATATATTATTATAATTATAGAGAAAATATATATATCTTTTTTTAGGTAATGATCAATATAAATAATAGTATATGAGTTTTTTTAGATGTGAGACTTGATTTTTTGTTAATTTTATCTTGAATAATATCTCACACATTGTTTAGCATGTTCCTAATAAATAAAATTTGGGTATTTAAGATCCCTTGGTCATTTTTTGATGAGTTTTGGAGTTTAATATCCCTCATGAGGTGAATAGATAGGGGTTTTGTGAGCTAATACCAACTGATACATGGATAATATAGTATTAACCATTAAATTTATTTTTGGAGAACTCTAAAAACATCATTTTATCATATTGTGTGGTGTTTATATGACTCTCACATTGGAAGCTTACTATTAATTGTTTCTATAGGTGTTTTATTCATGAGTTCTAAAGTTTATTTTATGTTTTATTTATTGATAAAATTATTTGGGATTATTTGGATTCTAATTATATATAAGTGGTATTATAATTAACGAATATCTATTATGTTATAGAAAATTATGGTGTGAAAAAATTAAAATTGCATGGTGACTAGTTGAATTAGATGAATCCTTCACACTAACAAAAGAGATAAGACATAGAAAACATGAATAATGTCATTAAATACTTATAAAGAATTTAAGGTTTTTTATTCTTTCATGAGGATTAGGTGGTTATTTTTCTATGATTTTTTTTCTAAGAGAGTTTAAGATCACCATTTCCCAAGATGGACTACATTTTGTAATAGAGGGGTCTATGTTAATAGAACATAGCATAAGATAGATGTTATTGGGTATATTAATTAAATAAAAAAGTGTTGTAAACTCCATCGATGATAGCATAGACCACTTCTCGACAAGTCAATAATTAGTTCCAAGGTAGCCAGTACTTATCTGAACCAATCATTTCATAATTATTATCTCAACATGAGATATATATATATATATATATATATATATTAAGGGTGGTCTTTCCCTCGATCATGTGTTTTCTAAAAAATTTATCTTTCTACTGAATCACTTTTCCTTTTTACCATTCACCATATAACCTCAAATATTTAATGAAATAGTACTACATTACAATCCTTTGAAATATCATTATTCTTAAAACTAGTACAATACTGAAAAAATATTCAAATGACTTGATTCATGACAAAAAATATTAATCATTATACTTCATATATGGTAGCATTATAACTTTATCAATATCAAAAATCATCATTTGGGGTATATTCCTTTGATTCTTGGGACATTGATTCACATAGTGTCCCATATCCTTGCAGTTGAAGCATTGAATATAGGGAAATTATTTCCTTATCTTGAAATTATGATCATGGTGTCATTTTTCTCCACAGATAAATCAAGCACATTTTCCTCTCATGAATATACCAAGTTGTTTCCTTCCGCAATTATCAAATGTGGGAAAATACATCATTCTCTTCTTCCCGTTGTCCATGTTTTCCCTGACATCATCTTATTCTTTTCCTTCTCTTAAAATACATAGGACTCAGATAAGTATTTATATACCTTGTCAAAGCATGATATTATTTCCTCATATGAGTAGGATACTTGGTAGACTATCTTCCTTTGAAAATACGACTTAATACCATTAGAGGTATGATCCTTCTTACGCTTTGCCTCACGTACATTGGTGAAGTTTTTATTCATTCTTATAAGAACCATTTCTATTCAATTCCATATTATATATTATCTGGTAACATTATGAACTATCTATGACTCTAAACATGGTATATCACATAGCATATGTTTATACATCGTAAATACTATAGCCATATACTTTGGTTACATTGGGGGCATAAATCCTTCATAATGGTGGGTAAAGAAAATGTGAATTATCCTAAGCATATCCCATGGGAGTTTCAAACCAACAGTGCAGAAAGGATAGTTGCCATGTACTAGGATACCCCAGGTTAATCCCAAAAACTCATTGTTGGAGTTTTCACTCCTAGGTACATCTGTGCCATAGCCACCTCTACCTGTTTGTATCAAGGAATGGATGTATTTTCTATAAGTATAAATATAATCTATTACTTAACATGATCCTAGGATGTTCTTGTATGTTTGTACTCAAATAATACCTTACATATTTATTCCCTAACCTATATATTCTAATCTCATTTCCAGGTTTTCTACTAAACTTTTTCTAATACAAGTTATAACACCCTGACCCCTCTAGATCGGAGCCGGTGCATTAATAATTACATTGGCATGATTACAAGGAATAAAATCCCAATGTACCAAGTAATTTATTAGTCTTGAAGAAACTATATAGAAACATGTTACTCATATTACATCGGGAAAGGTAAAAAAATACAACACATAACAAAAACTAAAAGACCACATCCATGAGAATACAATAAAGGGTCTCCTCTTCATAAATTGTTGAAGGTAAAGAAATAAAATGGGTGAGATCAAATGCTCAATAGGGGTTAAAAATAGTGTAATCATGAATAAATAATAACTGAATAATAAAAAATTAGGCATAGTCAATATGTTTGGGTGAATAAATGAAAAACACATACCTTTAATAAACTGAGAATGAAACTACATCCATAGGTTTTTTCAAAGTGAAAACCTCATTGATAGTAATAACTAAAAATGAATAAATAGAATGCTTATTAATTATATGAAATTTATCTGTCACATGATACCACAATACTGTCAAAACGTTTTATGTCTGTGGGTAAAAACTTGTCTAATTTTTGGAAACATACTCGAAGGGTTTGTCGCCAACTGATTTGTCTCATGAGACACGTCGATGCATTGAGGGGATATAGCGGTCCCCACCCTCTGCTACATGTCCAAAGCATTCTTTGTACATATATTTAATACAAGTACAATATGTATTCTCAATATCCGTATATATTTTTGGAAACATATTCATCAAAGGATGTTTACATAAATAAAGATACTTTTAAATGAGACCATTGAAAAATTCTTGAGGAAATAATCCTTACACATTCCAAAGTGTCCCATACCACCTTGAAACATTCAAAGCATAATACCTCATAATATCATGAAAATAAGGAGACTCTTGATATGATATAACAAAGGTAAGTACATACATCAAAAGAATGAACAAAGTGGTGAACAATGAATATATCTCATAAAATTTAATTTGAGATGAGAAAAATCATTTTTTACTTTGAAAAGAAGAGTTGTTTTGGAAAATCAAATGTATTTTTCATGAAATCAGTTCCTAAAAATAAATATCCCTGAAAATAAATCACTAGGACATTGAAATTATATTTTCAGCACAAATGAAGTCCCACTGATGTGAAATCATGTAAAAAGTGATTTTAAAGAAGATTTAGAATTAAAACATTTTAGGGCAGTTTAAAGAATTCATTAAATATATTTTAAAGAGAAAAGGCATGTTTTATTTAATAAAAACATAAATGAACCAAAATTTAATTTAAAATGCGTTATTTAAAAAGATAAACATGGATTAAAACAGAATATAGAGTGAACATCAAAATAGGCAATAATTTTAGAAGTTCCTCGAATCAAGCTTTCATTTCATAAGAATTTTTGAAAGATTATTTTAAACATGTAACTTCCCAATAAATAAAGAAGTATACTGATTGTTACACATATATAGTAAATTCATACATAATTTATGAGGAGTACATAAGAATAAATAATAATTTCAATGAGGTGAATATAGAATAAGATCAACCCGGATGAAAAATGGAGGTTTGGGTGGAAAACCTCCATCACTTTGTAATCAATCGATTTGAATGCACCAAAATTAGGAATCCGAAAATGATACATTGAACAGAATGATAATAAATAGATTAATGATATGAAACATCAATGATCAGTATACTTACAACATACACAAGTAATAGTAGTGAATAAGGGAAATCTCACAAAAATTGAAGTGTGATGAAGAAACCCCTCACCTTAAGTCTGAATGTGTTTCGCTCTTGAACATAAGGTCATGGAATATGAAATTACACTCCTTAATAACTTAATTAATAACCTATTAGATATTTATTTAGTTTATCATAATTATTTTTAGTTAATTTATTCCCTTATTGATATGTTATTAGATTGAATTCTGTCATTCCAGAGTGTTCATTTTCTTTATTTTCATAATCAGCTCACTTTATCTTAAGTAGTAGAGTTCATGTGGAATAGATTTAAATCTCCAGAATTGAAATTACATAATATTAATTAATATAAAGAAGTTATAATGGTCATTTATATCATTTGGTTTACATGTAATGAGGATGAATCATTAGCTGAAATATTAATGACATTCACTTAGATTATTTTAGTGATATTTTTATTATTAGGAACAAGTTTGGTCATATGATTTAATATTATGTACATAAACTGATTACTGAATATTAACTAGGTTATAATAAATATATTATATTATGGTTCAACCATCGAAATGGTTTCATGACTATTAATTATGGATAAATTTAAGAACAAAACTTCGTCGTCCACGAAGTTTATAAATTGGAACCTCATGGACGTTGCTTTTGTTTATAAAAATAAAAGGAGGGGGTAAGAATTTTGATGATTTTTATTCCATTAAAATGATATAATTCCAGTATATATATATGATACTAGAGTTATCATGGTCATTTGGATAGAGGAGGAGAGGAGATAAAAGTAAAAGATATGAACTTGAAAATAAAAGAAAATTTGAGAGATATCTTAGGAAAATTTGGCAGCCTAATGACGTCGCTTAAAATTTAATAAAACTAATTGATGAGAGAAAAAAGGTATCTAATCACATGTAATGAAAATGAAATTAATATGAATACATAATATCAAACCCCAAAATATGATAATGGAAATTCAAAGAGATAACATAAAAGAAGTGTTGAATAAAAGAGGAGGGTGAATGGTTCCCTTACCTTGTAGAGTAACTCCTAGAACATGAATTTGGGAACTTTGTGGCTTAAGTACACCTTTGGAGGACTCCTAGGTAGGTAAAAACCCCATATATTCAAGTATTAGGTATTTTAAATGAAACAAAATGAATGGATGAGTGGGTATTTATAGAAAAAGAGAGGGCATTTTTTTAATAATTTCAATGGGAAACCTCATTAGTGGTTTTTGAAAAACCATGGGCTTGTCCATGGTATTCTCCCATGGTTTTATCCACTTGGTACACTTTATGTCATATGTTACTGTAAAAAAGATGATGATCTTTTTAGTTTAATCATTATTTCATTACAATGTCATTAAACTATCAAAAACACACAACTGTATTTTTACTATTCACAAAAAATTCAAGTATTTTAGAAAAATCACAAAAATTCACCCTAACCATTTTTTATGTTTAGAATCCAAAAATGAAATAATTTTTTTTGAAAATAATTATATAAATGTTTTTAATTGAATTTTTAATTATAATCATAATTTATTCTAAAAAACCCACTTTAAAACTATAACTCATTTTATAAGACCTTCAGAAATTAATCAAGGTCCTATAAAATTATCTTATAATCATAAAATAATAATTTAATAGTTTGTGATTACATTTTATTAAAATAAATTTCCATTTTAAACTATTATATTAATCAGAAAACTGTAATTTAAATATTTATGTCATACAAAAATACCAATACTTATACTATGATCATTTTTTCACTTTTAAGATATCTAAATTTTATTTATACATTCATGGGTGAAGTTTCTATTTTTTATATGATTTAATATTCAATAGTATTTATTACCATTCATAAGGGTATGTCACTATTCATAAGGTTATGTTACTATTCACCAAAAATTAAGTTTGTCTTATTAGACTCTAAATATTTTACTGAACGCAACTGTGTATGTCAGTTTTTCAAAATTCAAAACATAGAGGTGGAAAAATTATGGTTACATGACTATGTTTTTACAATTTTGTGTTTTGTAGAGACTCAGTGTTTCATGCATTCAATAATAAATATATTTTTAAATTATTGGGGCGTTACATAATGAAATTATGAAAACACTTTGTTTGGTTGTATTTTGAACCTATACTTATCACCTTTTAATATAATCCATTTTGAAACCTTTTTTCAAGAATTTAACTTGAAATTATTGCAAAACATTGAAATATTACATGTGTCCCACTTAACTCAATTATAAATGGGAACCTCCTATCCTCACTTACTCACACATCTAAAGACATTTAACTATAAAGAACCATGAAAAATTGTTTCCAAAAAATACTTTGTTTTGTTATAGAGCTACTAGTCTCTTGTGAAGACAAACACTATGGTCCTTAATAAGATATTCAAAGGAGATTTTTCTAAGAGAAGCTAATTATCTTCGCAAATATCTTTCTTTTAAGTAATTATTTTTCCACCTTCAATTATGTCTTAATAAGTCCAATCTAATAACCAAAGAATCTAAAATAAAATGATCTTTTCTATGGAATAATATGTATCCATCTCATTCTCTATCAAATGGGTTACAAAACCATTGCTCATGTGTATAGTGAACTATCACCTCACAGACTGATGTAACTTTATTTCCATAAAATTCTCTCATTGTTAGTACCAATGATGTAAAAAATGAATATTTATGATAAATATGAAATAATATTCATTATAAAATTTAATATACCATATACATCCTTTCCCTTTCACCTATTTAATAAATGATAACATCTCTCATGCGTACGTATGGCCTACCATCTCTATGAAGTGACGTGATTGATTTTCAAATTTAAAATTTTTAGAATTATTATAAACATGTATCAAATGAATAAATATGATACTTATAATATTAATATCATTATGTACATAATGAAACTATATTATATGCACATGAACTATGACTTCAATGATAAAAAACATCAAATAATGAAGTTTTTAACACCCGAAACAATTGTAATAATGATATGTTTTTATGAAATTTTTATAAGATGTTATAAGATGATCATATAAGATATTATAAATATGAGTATAGTAATTTTATTATTTAACAAAATGTGTAAAACCATTCTAATTTCGGTTAAATAATGTTTAACTTATAGAAAGTTTGAGGTAAGGGACTCCATATCAATTTCCTTTCATTGAGGCATATTTTAATGTTAAGCATGCAATTTCATTTATATGGTGTATATGTTTCAAAACAATAAATGAAATATCATATATCCTTCATAATTAATGGTATTTTAATATTCAATTACAAATTATTATATCCAATGGGATTTGAATTTAATATTACCACTTGGTAGTGGGTTTCATAATTCAATTTCTTTTCAATAGGATATATTACTTCTTCATTGTCATTAATATTATAATATTATTTGACTAATGAATTTTGATTATTTTATTTTTTATATAATTTTTTTATGTGTATTTTCATTTGATACACACATTCAATTCAATGATTATTTCTCACTTCAACGATATGATATTTGTAAATGATTTCTTCTCAATTTCCATTATATTGAGACATATTTGATATTATGAACCTATTTACATAAATGTGGTGTATATACTACACCTTTTATATATTTAACATGAATACCTATTTATTAATGTTTATTAATGTTCTAATTCAATTTTATTCTTTGAAGGAGTTCTGATTGAAATGTTACCAAAGAGGGAAGGTTTTATTTTATAATATTTTTTTTGGGATTACCATACTTTTCTTTAATGGAATATTATAATCCATCCATCATAACATTCATATATTTGATTATCCATTGTATTTTATAGAATTTTCCATATTTTACACCACATTTTCCTCTATTTCTTACTTGAATCAAAAAATGAAATGTTTAAATGAAAAAAAAATTTTACATCACTTTTATTTGAATATATTTTTCTTCCATGTTTTCATGAACCGACCCACTGGGGTCTGACTTGTGACTACGCCATACCTACCTCTGATAGGCTTGGGGCTGGCGGCAAGATCCAAGTATTAATATACCACAAATGGGAGGAATTTTCCTAAAGCACTTGTTCACATGCACACATCTTTGAGACCACCAAATGCTGAAATGTACAGAACTGAAATGATTCATGTGATCCCATGATAGAGTATGATATTAAAGTGTTGAAAATATGAAATGGGCCAATAAAAAGATCTACCCAAAACTATAAAGAGTCAAAACTCCTCCAAGGGTGAGGACTAAGTCAAAAGAACACTCCCGGTAAGCACCTCGGTCTGTCAAGATTCATTTATGCCCCA
Organism: Viscum album; assembly: GCA_963277665.1. Lineage (NCBI taxonomy): Eukaryota > Viridiplantae > Streptophyta > Magnoliopsida > Santalales > Viscaceae > Viscum > Viscum album. The sequence continues at coordinate 412,931,333 of OY728153.1, read as the reverse complement.
CCCACTCCCTATACTCCAAGGACACCATTGAAAGGGACATTGCCTGCATAAGACATGAAACATGTGGGAAAAGTTTGTATAGGGGTGAGAATAACAATACCCAATAGGACTCCCAAAATCCCCTAAATATGAATCACAAAGTATAGTCATCTAAATTCAAGATATACAAATAAATGTATAATAGAAAGAATGAACCCAGATATACTCAAGAAATATACCACACCATCATCCAGTCATAAAAAACTATCAGCCACATGATTCTGTTCGAATAAATTTCTATTCTGAGAGAACTAACTCCATGATCCATGCTAACTTCGGAAAACATAGTGAAGAGGTCTGAGTTATTGGGTATCGCCCAAGGAAGCTCACTGGTCTAAGGGGACCATGATACACATATAGGGGGTCACACCAGGAACTGTAGGGTCACACCATGAACCCAATATGCACCAACCTGATATGTGGGGGATTTTATTAAAAATATTCCACAAACCCTAATGATATGTCCTTCTAGATGAAGGATCAACACCCTTCTAAAAGAGGTCACACATATTCCACAGACTCCAACTATGGATGATTGAGGATCACACTCCAGTCTCACGAAGGGACACCACAACTCTATCCAAGACTTGACATCTAGAGTGGATCACAATCCAGTGATTTGGATGTTATTCTACATTTTACCCTTGAGGGAAAGGACTAAGGGAATTAACTCAACCAATTCTAGTCCAAACTACGAAAACAAAGAGCCTCAAGCACTCTTTTAGGGACTACACTACAAGTTCCAAGGTGTACATGACATGTCCAGCTATCCGAGGTCCTAACAGTGTGGAAGATACCCACATGTATTGTAGTATACACATACATAGTGTGTATAAGGATATAAACTACATGTAGAGACACACATTATCCTTACCATATTGCATGGCCTTGTCTATGTACCAAAGTTGTGTCCCTTTACTAGTCCATGTATGTCATTCCATGTCCGTGTGAAAGTACACTATGTGTCCATTCCCATGTACTCAAAATTTTGTTCGCATACTTCCAAAGAACATGTCGAGTCAACTGGGGAGGGTCACACGCCATGTGGTCCTTATCTTCCAACAAACCCTAGTGTCACAGTCTGGGGTCCAACAAGTTTTGTAATTGCAGATTACATGCCGTGTGGATCGTAATTATCCAAAATCTTTGTTCTTCCTTTCTATATAACTTATGATGCTCAGCCTTTGATACATCAATTTATTCATACAGAAATTTAAGATACAAGGTCATCCATGCCTTTAAAACACCAAACAATGTGACATTCCATCAGATCTGCTCAAAAAATAGACCAAATATTTGTTATTTGGTTTACATTTAAGAACGTTGAATAATGAAAAATCAGCAATCATCCATCATCTTATTTACTCTATCTTCATCATCGCACCTCTGTCAAGTCATTCCAATCCCAGATCAATGATATCGGATCATTGAACTAATAAATGAGTGTGGAACGATCAACTGGTTGGGAATAGTCAAGTCATGTTCCATAAAAATAATACATCCGATGAATGATTAATAGTGGGAGAAAAAAACAAAAAACCAACAAGAGGAAAGAACCTAAATCAATATTATTGTCAATCTTGATTTGTTTCCATAAGATAATCAATAAAGAGATTAAAAATAATTCCCCAAAATAAACCTGTAATAAACACATACAAAAAGGAAACTGATCCAAAAATTAATGCATTTTTTGTTTCACACGAGTTCATCACATACATTAAGAACAGGTAATTAAACAAATTAAAACACACCCCCTATCTCGATTATGCTTGATCACTGATGAATAATGTCTATCTCGTCTCATTTTAGGTGAGATCACTTGAATTTGATGTTGCACCAATTGATCAATCCACGATCCTTCAGAGTTTTCCAATGGGGATTATCCAAATCATTCCTCATTGGTAATTCGATGTCTCCAGGGTTATGATGATAACCCTAGATTTCAAACACAATTGTCTATTTAAAGACAAAACTGTTACTGAATCAACAAAATGCATATAAATAATAGTTTTATTAAATAGTTTTATTTTTTTAATGTCTGTGACAACTTTTTCACAAATAAGATGTGATAAAAAAAATCATGTTGGGCCTATGTTAAAAATACCATTCTCACCTCAACGGTTCCCTTGAATTTTTAATATGGGTACCTATTAAGGAGTTTTATCTGTTTTTTAGGAAAATTTCATGCACATGATATTAAATATATTAAATATATTTTAAAAATTTATTCTGGTCATACTAGTCCACATAATCTCACTCTTTCATAGTGCCTAGTCTCAAAAATAAACAATATATTATTTAAAAATAGTACATAGAAAATACGAGAAGTTATATTCTCCCCACTATAGAGATTTTATGTCTTATAAATCCAAAACTAGGGAAACATAATGATATTCATGTACTAATCGTGAATCTAAGCCTCCCGCTCCCATGTGCTCTCCTAAAGGATCTCGTGCTGCCACCGAACACACACTAAAGTAATTGATCACCAATTAAGGTTCCTCTAATATTGATCCCTAATCACTACTGGGTACTCAAAAAAGGTTTCTTCATCCTCTATTTCTATATTTCCCCAGTCGATAACATGTATTGGGTCATGCATGTACCTCCTCAACTACGACATGTGGAAGACGACGTATACCCGATCCATCTTCGACAATAGAGCTATGCTGTACTCCACCTTTCCAACTCTATGTAGTTTCTAAAAATAACGGATGAATCTTAGAGATAACTTTCCAACGTGTCTATATATACTGAATCAACATCGAGGTGAGACCCTCAAGAACACATGGTCTCCTTACTCAAACTCCAAAGGCTTCTTTTTCCTATCAACATAAAACTTTGGATGGATGTGTGAATTCTTAATATTCTCGTAGATCATTTTAACCTTCTCTATATTAGAATTCACCAATTCTGGGTCCATGAGTGCTAACTCTCCCAGACCAGTTCATCAAAATGGTGACCTGTAGGTTCAACCGTAAAAATCCTCGAATGGTGCCCTACCAATGGTGGAATGGTATATATTGGTTTATGAAAACATCACCAGTGTTATTTTGTACTTCCAACTCCAGGAAATGTACAACATGTAAGCTCAAAGCATGTCATCTGAAACCTAAATGGTCCAATATGTCTGTCCATCAGTTTGGGGGTGAAACATTGAGCACAAGCATAATTGGGTCCCAAAATCCTTCAATATTACCTTCCATAACTGGGATGTAAAGTGAGAATCATGATCAGAAAAAAAAAATCATCAATGGCACTCCATGGAGTCATAATATCTCTAGAACATAGAGGTGTCCCAAGATCTCAAGTGAACGTTTCTCCTGAATAGCTAGGAAGTTGGCCGACTTGGTGAGCTGGTCTACGATCACCCAGTTGGCATCATGTACCCAATACATATGTGGTAATACATTAATGAATTTCAAATATATCCCATCCCACTTCCATTATGGAACCTCAAGGTGTTCAACTAAACTCACTGAAAAAATGTGCGGAACCTTTACTTGCGGAATAGTAAGTCATCGATAGACAAACTCTGAAACTCCATTCTTCATTCCTTGAAACAGAAACTGATGTCAGAGGTCTTGATACATATTTTCCTCACCCTTATGTACCACCAAATTATATTTATAAATATCTCACAGATCCTCCCCCTACAATAACACGGGCATCACCATGTGTCCTCTAAAAAGAATGACATTCTCCCCACCTCTATAAAATCCATCAAGATAATTTCATGTGGTTATTTAAGCATGTAGGGTCTCATAGTCAATACCCACAAGATGTGCCTACCTAAATATATATAAGAGTGGATGAGTGAAAATCATCAACCTGAGGTATTTTTCTCCATCTCCATCCACAAAGGATAACTACAACAAAGCTAAACTCTTTGACGCCTTTACTGATAAACAAGAACAATATATATTGATCAGCGCATCTTCCACCACATTCCCCTTACCATGAGTATAGAAAATATAAGTGTCATATTCATGGAGGTAATCAATCCATCTCTTTTTTATCAAGTTAAGCTCCTTCTAAGAGAATATATACTTGAGGCTCTTTGGGTCTGAGTACATGATAAATCACTCTCCCATCAAGTTCTATCACCACATCTTCAATTTGAAAACTAATACTACTAACTATATTTTTTGTTTCACATAGTTCTACTCATATTTTATCAATTGGAATAAACAATAGGTAATAAATTCATGACTCTAAATCAAAAAACAACCATGAATGGTCCCTGATGCATCATAGAACACCATGTACAATACACCCTCCTATGGTAACCTCAAGATGGGAATGCTTTTCAACCTCTGACTCATATTTAGAAAGCTATTCTAGAACTTTTCTATCTGAAATAAATGATTCCCATTCATATTCAAAGATGTAAATAGTTCTATAACTCTAGATAAGTTGGTTAAAAACCTATGATAGTACCCAACCAATCCAAGTAAACTCCACACCTCAGTGACACTCCTAGGTGGATCCTAAGAAAGAACTCCCTCAAAATTACTTGAATCAAATTTAACTCCAGCCTCTGAGATGACATTTCCTAGAAAGTGGACCACTTGAATCCAAAAATAAAACTTCAAGAGATTCCAAAAAATATGGTTCTCTCAGAGTGTTCCTAGGACCATCCTCAGGTGTATTGTGTGCTCCTACCCGGACACTAAATACACTAGGATGACATCAATAAATACTACAATGAATTGGTCAAGGAAAATATGTAATATCTATTTCATGAGTTCTATGAACACTTCTAGGGAATTTGTCACACCAGACAACATCACCATGTACTCATAGTGACCTTAAAAATAGATGAAGACTGTATTCAATATATCCTCTTCCCACACTCGCAACTAGTGATTTCATGATCTAAGGTCAGTCTTCGAGAACTATAGCGCCCCTTTGAACTAATAATTGAGGTCACCAATCCTTGGTAGTTGATAATTTTTCATCATGGTAACCTAGTTCAAGAGCTGTTATTTAACACATAAACTCAAGCTCTCATCTTCCTTCTTGGGGAAAAAACAAGAGCAACCTAAGGTGAAACATTGGGTCTCAAAAATGTCTTCTCCTGCATATCAACCAACTAAATCCTCACCTATCGAAGCACTATGGGATCCACCCTATATGTAGGTTTATATATCATTGTCTTACTAGGATGAAATTTGATAAAATTATATACCACATTATGGGGAGGTAAACCTGGTACATTCTCAAGAAAGATGCCCTTGTATACTTCCAACATTGCAGAAAATTGGGATCTCACAACATCCACCTCAACAAGAATTAAGCTAGAAAATGGATGAGTAATCAGTTGTACCCTCAAACTCTTGACCTCGTCCTTCTCTACCAAGGTTCCCTTTTCACCCATAAAGGAAAATCTCATTCCATTTCTAACGATGCAACACATCCTCCACCTCAAATATTCGATATGGTCATGAACTTCAAATAGCCAATCCATAACTAATATTAATTCATAAGGACTCATTGCTACAATTTGTAGATCCCATAAAAAAATCATTCCTCTAGGTTCTAGGTTGCACTGTCAGTAGAAGTGTGAAATCACTAACTCACCACCCGTAGATGTCTCCAATCTTAATGGTTGAGTCAAAAAATCAACCAAAATCTCTATGTTTTAAACTAGAGAAGTGGAAAAGAAGGAATGGATAAAGCCTATGTCTATCAATATTAAAGATAAAAAACAAAATACATAGATTGTACCATGTATCATCCCAAGAGACTTAGGATCATATTCCATTATAGCTTTCATCTAGTCTCATACCTTCCTACCAGCTCTTTGATCTTGGTGTGGAACACCTTGGGGTGGTGTTAATTGGTTGAACCACTCAAGCATTCCACTATAGGTGTAAATTATAAGGTTACCACTAAAACCCTAATGTCTTAGTGAAACCCCTACTCAAAATTCTGAACCCGAAAGAACTGGTCTTGTATCATATCTAAGGAGTAATGTGAGAGATCATTAAACCTTAATAAATACTACGCCACAGTCATACTTCACTATTATACATATAGAATATCGTGTACGCGTACCGATCACAAGTGTTGCTAGATAAAACTCTTCTCTGAAGAGATACTCGATGTCTATCTAGGAGAGAGTTGTCTCATCATGTGACTAAGTCACGAAGCTCCACCATTTCCTTACTGATCCCTAAATAAGACTCTTTATAAGGACTTTCATATGATCAGAATTCATCCTCACAAGGAGTAAAATGTGAGTTATGGCCTCTAGATAGTCCTTAACCACCTGGGTGTCTGGATGACCCCAAAACCTAGAAGGTATCTACCTATAAAACTCATATAATTCATCCATCATGCATGGATCATCATATGGAAATACTAGTGGAAGATACTACCCAATGAGTGGTGGTATAACTGGTAAACTACACAGAGGTTGTATCTCTAATACAAGTCCATGTACTAATGCCTCTTCACTGGGAAGATTATGCTCAAGATCACATGATGGAATCATGGCTGGCAGTTTATGTAGAGGCATCTTGAAATAAAACAAGATGTACCACGATTATTAGAGTATATATGTATAGATGACTCAAGAAGGTCATGAAAAACAAAACTGGTTCCTACATGATGCATGTACCATTTTTCCCCTAAAACTAATGTTCTCAAGTACTGAGTTGAAAATTAGGTGATCAAAGTCCTAGTGTATGGATATGTCGGCATCTTCATCAACATTGGATTCCCTGCCCTAAAAGAAAAACTTGAAATACCTAACACATTTTCCCTATATTATCTCAAATACTACCAGTCTTAAAGTAGAACCAAATTCTCTAATACTACTATGTCACAACCCAACCCATTGGGGTCTGACTTGTGACTACCCTAAGGCTTCCTCCAATAGGTTAGGGGATGAAGAACAATGTTGATTAGGAATATCCCACCAATGAGAGAAATTTTCCTAAATTCCATACACAAACATACACATCTCCAAGCCCAGAAGATGCTGAAATGTAAATAACTAAAATGATGTTTGCATAAATCTAAGATCCCACAACATAGTATGACAGTAAATATCTGAAAACAAAAAAGGGGCCAAAAATAAGCACAACACAAAACAATAAATTTTCCAACCTTCTACAAGGGAGAGGACTTAGTCAAAATCATACTCCTGGTCAGAACCTCAGTCTGTCAAGCTCTAGCTATGCTCCACCCACTCCTTATCCTCCTAGGACACTGTAGAAAGGTTCGTCATCTTCACAAGACACGACATGTGTAGGAAAATCCCATACATGGGTGATTATAAAAATACCCAATAGGACACCACTAAAACACTAATCATGAAGCACCAAGTATAGCCAGCTCAATAAAATATATAAAAATCAATTTATAATAGAAACAATGAACCCAAATATACTCACAAAAGATACCACACCATCAGGTGGTCATAGCCAACTATCAACCATGATATTATCTTCAATGAAATGACCGTTCCATGAGAAATCATTCTATGATCCATAAAAACATCAATGAAAATTGAAGAATAGGTTTGGGTTATTGGGCCTGGCACCGAGAATAACACTGGTCTAACGGGACCATGATACATAGATAGAGGTCACTCCTAGAACCATTGAGTGACACCACCAACCTAGTCCGGATAAACCTGCTACATAGTGGATCTTATGAGAAGGATTAACCAAATACTATCGATATGATATTATAGATAGAGGATGAACCTACTAATCAGGGAGGCCATGTTGATTCCATAAACTCTATATAGGAATGATAGAGGATTGTACTCCAGTCTCACATAGGGAAACCACAACACTATATGGGACTTGGCCTATATAGTGGATCACAATCTAGTGATGTGGACGTAATGTCACACTTTACACTTGAGGTAAAGGACTAAGGGAACAATATCAACCTATATTAGTCCAAAATATGAAAAATAATATCACAAAGCACTCATGAAGGGACTATATGGTGTGTCCCATGGGGTGTATGGTGTGTCCAGCTATCCTAAGTCATGCCCATGTGGAAGATCCTCGCAGAACATGTAGTATCCATATACAAGGTGTGTTGATGGATACACATGGAATATAGAGTCACACGGTATACTACCTGTGTCACATGGATGTGTATGTGTACAAAATCCTTGTCCATGTACTAGTCCATGTATTCCAAGTCATGTTCGTGTGGAAGTACACAACGTTTCCATGCCCGTGTACTCTAACCCATGTCTGTGTACTTCTGAAGAACACGTCATGTCAACTAAGGAGGGTCACAAGCTTTGTGATAGGGGTCACATGTCATGTTGTGATTAACTATAGCCAAAACCAAGTTCCAAAGCTCAGGGGTTTCCCACACACCATGTAATCATGGATTACATACCATTTGGATTGATATTTTCTTGAATCTACATTCTTCCTCCACGCATCCCTTCCGATGCTATGTCTTTGATCCAATGATCAATTTTCCACGAAATTTAGGATCCAAGGTTTTCCATGCCTCATCATCACCGAAAAATGTGTATCTTTATTATATATACTCAAAAATGGATCAAATTTCTATTATTTGTTTTACGTCAAAGAATGTGAAATTAAGAATCATTCGTCCTTCAATTACTTTTTTCTCCGTCATTGCACTTAAGTAATGTTGTGCTAATCCCAAATCTATGATATTGGATCATTGAGCAATGAAACAGGTGTGAAACGATCAATTGATCAGGAATATTCAAGTCACATGACAAAAAAATTCATGCGATGAATGATGAATTGGGAGAGAAAAGAAAAAAAACAAATGATAGGAATGAACCAAAATCAATGATCATGTAAATCTATATTTATTTCCATAAGATAATTGATGAAGATATTAAAATTAATTCACCCAAATCACCCAGTAATAAACCCATCCCACAAGACAACCAATACACAAATCTATCCATTCATCGATTCATTTTTTTCATCATAAAAATTATGAATGGGGAATTAAACATATTAAACAGATTCCCTACCTTAATACAATTCAATTGATAATGAATAATTATATTATTTCATATTATATGGTTATATTAGTTGAATATGAGGTTTTACTAATCGATTGATCCATGATCTGTTGCAGTACGTGTGACAGGATTCTCCAAATCACTACCTATTGGTCCTCTGATGTATTTAGGGTTATACAGATAACCCTGGTTTTGCAACATAATTGTCTATTTAAAGACAAAAAATCAACTACATCAATGAAACACATAAAAAAATAATTTTTATTAAATTGCTCTATTTTTTATTCACACAAAATCATTTTCAAAAACATCTTGTGCCGACAAATGTTAAGTCACACCTAAGGTAATATCTCCATTCTAACCTCAACAGTGTCTTCAGATTTCAGATCCAAGCACCATTTTAAGAGTGATATCACTTTTTCATGAAACACATGCATGTGTGCTATTAAATATATTTCAAACATTTATTATGAGCACACCAGGCCTTGTAATTGCATTCTATATCCACACCTGATCTATAAAATAATCCATATAATATTTAAGAATAAGAAATAAAAACTATGAGATGTTACACATGACCTTAGTCTTTAATTTTATTTTAGAAAATTAATTTTTATTATTCATATGACATAGTAATACATTTTCAGTTATCCTTAACATGTTATATTTTTTAAATGAACCATCTAATGTTTTTCAAAATATTTTTTACACTTTATTTACAAAAACTTCAAAGGAATGTTATAAACATATTTGGAAATAATAGACTTCCAAACCACAGTAATCATTTTTCAATATTTAGCTTCCTCCTCACATTTTCAATGATTTTTAAAAGAAAACTCTTAATTGAAATATTATTTTAATATTTCATTTCCATTTCCATTATTTTTTCAAAGGGAATGATTATATTATAAATATATACTTCTATTGAACTAATGGTCATATTTTATCTCTTATTAATTTTGTCTTCATTAAATTTATCTTGACACATTATATTTATTATGATAATTGGAAATTTAATTTATATTAAAAATTCACATTATTTTTATCATAGATATTAGTATCTACAAAACCATATACCATTTCTACATACATTGTTTTAACATGAAAGTTATTTGATTGACCGGGGAAAATATTGATAAATCAGTATTCTTTACTCAATAAGGATATTTATTGATAAGGAGTATTGTTTATAAATTGAATTTATCATTAAATATATGTTGAATGTATTGTACATGAAGAGATTGGTGCACTCCGTATATATATATACCCTCTATGCATCAACAGGTATCACATGACAAATTAGGTTGCCAAATTAAATGGGTTTTTGGTGTATACTAACCCATTGATTAAACTGTCTTTGTTAAATGTCTTTAAAGTATAGATATTATGATTTATATGATTTATATGGCCATGAAGTCCAATATTATGAATTTAATTCGTGATAATTTAGTTATTATTATCATTGATATTATTTCATTGGTATTATCCATTGATGTATTTCGTTCTCATGTTATTGATTGAGTGGAATGTGTTTTCAGTTATTTGCCATTACATATTGATTATGTATTATTTAATTATGATATCTTCCATTATAAATAACCCAAACATAGAATTTGAGACCACACTTATTTTTTACCTTTCCCTAGGATATGGATAATTATTATTTGACTAAGTTTAAGGGTTCTGAATGTTTACTATTATAAAATTTTATATTTTATTTCCAAAATAAAAACCAGAATCATGTTTTTCTCTAGTTCTTAAGGACTGATAAAGTGATCGATACTTTGTGATGTGATCCCTTTTATCATATGCCAATGTAACAAAATTACTACCGTCTTTGGGTTACTTGATTCAAGGATGTTATTGATTTTAAAAACAAATCATGTATGACTATTTGGAGAGAGTTATAGAGTGATAATTTTAGATATAATGATCACTCATTAACATGAATTTTTTCCCATAATGATTTCAAGGTCTCCAAATACGAGGAATCACACCTAAATTAATTTAATATAAAACTTCAATACAGTTGGAATTACATTTTATAGGATCATGAGAGAGTATAACACAACTAAGAGGTGGTGAATTAGTAGTAACTAAAACAGAAACCCTTAACTAAAAATATTATAATTATTATTTATTGTGATCGGGTCTTTAGAGTGATTATATTAAAATTATAAAAATGTAATTATTGAACAAAAATGATACAAGGGATAATAAAATGTTCACCATATATTATTATAAAGTGGGTAATACCTAGTGAATAGTGGTTGAGATCCTACTATCGACATATATATTTTATTGTCTATAATAACAGACAAATGGGAAGGAAAATAGACTTAAACAATAATTAAAAGAATTAATAATGAGTGTTGATAAGTCAATATATATTATCATTCCATTAACTTATGTTCCTATAGATTTTAGATCATGTGTGAACCATTATTCATCCACTTAGACCTATTCAATAGGCCCCTAGAGTGGGTAGTTTGATATCCCAATAATTAATCTCTCTTCCATCACATGAACTTTTTAAAATATATGTATCATTTATTTATAGACACATCATCACCATTATATAAAGTCCTTAAAAAAATACATTTTAGAGGTGAAATCTTCCAGATTCAAAAGTCTTGAATATATTGCCTTCCATGCTCACCATTATATTATGATATTTTGGGTATAACATTGAATTAAAATTCATATATCCATTTTAATTTTTTCCCCATGGTATTATTTAAAATTATTCTTGATTCCTTATTTCACTACATCATATATATAATTTCTATTTGTAATGGTCTCCCCAACTCTCTTATGAAATATAAGGGCACAATGGTTGTTTTTCTACATGAAATTTCACTCAATATTTTTTTAAATTGCATGATATATCAACATTAATCATATTTATATGGGATCATTGTGGTGTAACTCAACACCTTATTAAATTCATCAGTGTAGAACCATGGATACTATAACAATCCCGCTTCAGTTGTTTTACCTTCCATCCATGGTATTTGGGAACCATGTAACACCCATTTTTGGCCTCCAAATCGACTATCACTAGAACCTATTATAGAAACACACTCACCAATGGGGGTTTCACATTTTTTTATGTCATGGTATAGATATAGAAAAAATAGAAATGGACACTAAAAATATCATTTCACATAAAAAATATTTACAAGCCATTTTGGCCTCTCCAAATGCCTATTTCACATCCAATATGGAATAGATGGTAACATATTACAATTTATTATTCCCTTTATATTATTCACTAATACCAATATCCTCTAAATTATACATGATAATTTTTAAAATAAATGAAACTTTAAAAAAAATAACAACTCATGAATGAAGTGTCTCAAGAAATTATTCGTGGAACATCTCCAATATAAAGGTAAATAAATAACCATATAATAGTATAGAATGGTTATTTTGAGAGTACTATAGCCCTAAATGTAAGATAAATGTTAAATTAACCATGTATTAATTAAGATAAAGTCATAGATCCACCCTTTTCAATACCCTTTTGTAGGGGTGTATTCAATCCCCAATACTCATCAAATATATAAGGACTCAGCCTTAAAAATTACATAATCTTTTATTAAGTTAATAATTCACATCAAAGATATTTTCATGTTTTGATATTTATAGAATTATGTAATAACATATACATAAAAACATGAATATTACATGTAGACACTTCTACATAGCGTCCATTTTTTTCATAAAATAAAAACTCATGAAAAAAGGGCCATGTATAGTTCCATGTTTAAGAAAATATGACTTTTCTTAATCATATATTTGACCCTATTCATCTTTATGTCCTGTGAAAAACATTTCCAAACTTGGGATTTTCATAAAAAACATAGTAGGGGTTATAAAACAAAGAAAGAAAACATCAGTTCATTAATACATACATAACATAAGCTCTTTAACATACCTCATGAAATAATAAGATTTATGAATAACACATAATAATCAAAAATCATAAAGTTAACTTGTGGCATCCATAACATACTTACATTTATATCTTTCACATCTACATAGGGAGTTACATTTGGAATACCCATCAATTTATATTCTCTAAGTGTCTTAGGAGAAACATTATCGTTTACCTCTATCACATTACCCAATGAATTAGAGAGCTATCTTGGGCTCACCTACCCTAGGTTTATCACAAAACCCCCCATATACATGAACAATTTCCAAGAACCACAACATATTCATAACACATAAAACAAACATAAAGGAAAGATAAAATTTACACATCATTTAAATATATTAACATAAAAATCCATTGTCAAAACAAATTTCAATACAAAAATACCTAAAAAATTATATACTATTTATTTTCCTTTTAAAATCATTACGGCTTGTTAAAGAATCCATAGATCAAATAATACTCGTGGCGACAAAAAGGGTCATTGTCACTGATTATGTTAAAAGAAACATTTTTTTTTCGTTCAGTAAAAATCCTCGTAGAAAAATATTTCCTCTAAATGAAATGAAAAGTAAAATGTGTTTATACACCGTATAAAGAATGTCATGTATAAAACAAAATATTCCTCAATGAAAGGATATTGAGATGAAGTCACTTACCTCGTGTCCGACTTGAACCGTTCGTTCTTTAATCTCCTGAATAATAAAAAAAATGTTAATTTCTAATTTATTAAAATCCTTTTAAAGTTTATTATTCCTTTTATATCACTTATTACCATGTTATAAACATCATGTAATAATTTAAGTTAATAATGGTCATTTTGTCGATATTTCGTACTTGAGTCAAAAATGAACTTCTTATATTTAAAATTTATCCATGTGGTCAAAATTACATTATCTCCATAATGATATTTTTGATTTAGATATCATATATATCCATCATATATATGTATTTATAATAGTACATAAAATTTGGAGATAAGAAAAGAAATGCACCGTTCATGGAGACGGTAAGCCGTACGTACGCATCAATGCTACTTTAATTTCTATTTAATATTTAATGGAATGAAAAATTAATGATACATAGGTTTATTATAATTCCATTATAATATTGTATATATTTTCATTAACTCCATCCTTTATACATTCTATGTATGGCATGAATGAGTCATATCACTTTGAGGGGTGGTAGTCCACACTTCCTCAAATGAAATTATCGCGTTTACCCATTATAGAAACCATAAAGGTATTGTATAAATGAAAAATAACAAAGTATAGAGATAATATAAATATAATATATATCACATATAAATATAGTTCCATTATAATGGACACCATGAGAGGTGGTATGAGATAATTTAACGATCATCATTTCATAAGGCATTAGTTTACCGTCCACAGAAACAGTATGTTCTTTACCCATTAGATGGAGGTGTGTATAAGTGTTGTTTGAATAATTCTTATAAAAAAAATATTATATTTTGGATAATGTTTTTTATAAAATAAACTAATAAAAATTGTTTAGGGTGTTTTAGAAGTAAAATAAAAGAAAAGAACTTAAGAGAAGGCGTTACTTTTAAATCGGGTAACACAATTTGGTTTAAATGAAAAGGATTTATTGAAGTGCCTTATGCCTAAGGTAAGGATTCTAGGTGGAATATAGGTATATTCAGAGATTATTTGGTCATAGGTTGGATGATCCAAGAGGCTTTAGTGGTGTGAGTAATGGGTTTGAGGTGAGGTATTTTTATAAGGGGGGAGGGTCTCTTTAAGAAAGTTTGAAAATATTATTTTATTATATAATTATTTTTGGTTTCTAAAGGTCCAAAACTTATTAAAGTAAAAGGTACGAATGTTAGAAATAAAATAATCCAATAATAATTGGACAGTTTTTGGATATTGTTTTAATCTTTATAATATTAGTTATTTAAATAATTCATTAATGAGGTAAACACAACATCATTATTATGTCATAAATAATTTTATTTATTTGATGTCTAAAAATTATAAAAAAAGTTCCATGATGTAATAAATATTTTTATTTTTCAAATGAATATTTATAGTCTAAGAGATAAATTATATAACCCCATGTAAAAATTGATTTACTAAAAGATATATGTTTATGTCATTTTTTCATTACATTAAATTAATTAATATAAAGTATCATTATCACTCCCGTGTGGCTCTATGGGGTCCCAAAATTGACCCAAGTATGCCCATGGTCTTAGAGGTATCAACCAATTGTAATAGAACACATTTTAGGGTAGTTTAATATTGTTAAAATAATATTTGTTACCATTTTTTACCATATTTACCCTTTTACCATGGTAAATAAAATATTTACTGAAGTAAATATTCATAATGTATAAAAATAAAAGTTACCTATTTACACAATTTGGAACTCCTGATTCAAAATATGGAATCCATTTTTTCAAATTCAAAACATAGAAGTTGAAGAAATTAATTTAAAATTAATCCCCGTTTTCAATACAAAAAAGCGTGTTTTTAAGAAATAATAACTATCAAAAATTTTACCTTTGTTTATGTCCAATTTAAGAGTGAAATTACTTCCAATGACCAAAATTAGAGTAAATGGTATAAATATAATCCAATTACACTTTAAAAAACAATTAAAATAATTTTATAACTATATAAATAAATTAGATTAAATTACAGTTTTGAATTAAAATGCTGTATTTTTCACTATTCATAAAAAATTGAACATTATTAGAAAAATAACAAAATTTCATCCAATGTAAATTTTGGTGTCTAGATTCTAAAGAAAAATATTATTTTGTCAAATAGAATATATAAAAGTGACAAAAACGAGATTTAAAAAGTGTTCCCCATCAAAAGGCGGTAAATCAACCCTTTAAAGAATATTAGAGTATTTATGCTTAAAATTGGATTCTTTCTTATTTTAAGCCTATAAAATTTATTAGATAAATTTAAAAACATTTAACAAACATGTATAATCATATCATAGTTAGTTATGTTTATTTATTCCAATAAAACGGCTAGGCGTTAAATATCATTTAAAATAATATTATATTTTTATTTTTTAGTATGACTCCGTATTGTGTGCAACATTAGACTTTAGAGAAAACCATTGTTGTGTGCAAGGTATAACATCAAACATAACATACCATTTAAAGTAAAATTAATATTTTATTAATTTTTTTAATATATATGAAAATGTCTTATTATTTATTTACTTGAGATGTTATATCCTTCCCCCTTTTTGAAAATTGCATCCTCGTAATTTTATTCACTTATCAAATAAGTAGAAGGTATTTATCCCTCATATAATTTTTAGATCTCCACGTTGTCTCTTCAACCACATGGGTTTTCCACAAAACCTTTACCTGATGAATTACCTTATTTCGCAACACTTTATCTCCTCGGTTAAGAATATGGACTGGTTTTTCCTCATAAGAGAGATTCTCTTCCAATTGAACTACCTCTGGGCTCAGAACATGAGAGGGATCTAGCATATACTTTCTCAACATTATAGCATGAAAAAAATTGTGTACCTAGTATAAAATTGGAGGTAAAGACCCTCTATATGCAACTGATCCAAATTTCTCTATGATTTCATAAGGTCCAATGAACATCGGACTCAACTTTCCCTTCTTACCAAAACGGATCACACTTTTCCATGTAGAAACTTTGAGAAAGATATGATCACATACCTCAAACGAAATCTACTTCCTCCAGTTATCTGCATAAATTTTCTTCCTACTCTGAGTTGTTCTCATGTTCTTCTGAATCAATTGAACTTTTTCTTCCATCTCTTCTACCAATTCTGGTCCCATCAACTTCCTTTCAGCTACTTCATCCCAAAAATCTAGAGTTCAACACCACTTCCCATATAATTCCTCAAATGGATTCATCTGTATATTGCAATGAAAAATGTTATTATAATAAAATTCAAGCAAAGAAAGATATTGGTCCCAAATTCCCTGGTAATCTAGTGAACAAGCACATATAATATCCTCCAAGTTCGGAATTGTTTGTTCTGACTCCTTATCTATTTGAGGATGAAAAGCTGTACTAAAATTTAATCCAGTACCCAATGAATTCTAAAGGCCTTTCAAAAAGTTAGCAGTAAACCTGAGATCATGATCAGATACAACGGAGAGGGTAAATCCATGAAACCTGAATATCTCTTTAACATACAACCGAGAAAGGTTATCTAGAGACAAAGTATCCAGAATAGGAAGGAAATTAGCATATTTAGTCAATCGATCAACAATAACCAAGATTGAATTATTATCTCGAGATGTCTTCGGTTATCCCACAACAAAGTCCATGGATATATTTCCCCATTTCCACTATAGAACCAGTAAATACTGAAGAATCCCTTTCGGTAACTACCACTCTTCTTTAACATGTTGACAAGTCAAACACTTCACAATAAATTCAGCAATATCTCTTTTCATTCCATCCCACTAGTAATACTCTTGAAAATCTATGTACATCTTAGTACTGCCAGGATGAACTGAAAATAGAGAACTATTAGCTTCACATAAAAACTCTATATTCAACTATGAATCACAAGGCACACATAATCTCTTACCAAACCTCAAAACACAATCATTATCAATGTTAAAATCATGCAACATACCCTTCCGAACTAACTCTAACTTTTTCTGCAATGCACCGTCTTCCTTCCGTGCTTGCTTAATTCTGTCTGATAAAGATAATTTCACTAACACCTGAAACAAACAGAGTAATTTCCTACACCAACAACTTCTATGCCAAATTTCATCAAGTCTTTAATCAAAGGATATTGTTACAAATGTAACAAGGTTAAGGTAACATTACTTTTTGGACTCAAAGCATCAACCACTTTATTTTCTTTTCCCGGATGGTAATCGATCGTGAAATAATAATCCTTGATTAATTCCATCCATCTCCTCTGTATCATGTTCAATTCATTCTGATTGAACATATACTTCAAAATTTTGTGATCAGTATATATTTCACACATTACTCCATACAAATGATGCCTCCAAATTTTTAAAGAAAAAAAACACTAGATAATTTCAAATCATGTGTAGGGTAATTTAACTCATAAGGATTTAACTGAAATGAAGCATAAGAAATTACCTGATCATTCTGCATAAGGAAACAACCAAGTCCTTTCAATGAAGCATCACTATAGATCACAAACTTACCATTTTTTTAAGGCAGTACCAAAACTAAATCATTCACCAAACTTATTTTCAATCCCTAAAAAAACCATCACATTATTTTGTCCAAATGAACTTAACACCTTTTAGATTTAACTTAGTCATTGGGATAGATAATCTTGCAAAAGTTTCAAAAAACCTCCTGTAATAACCTTCCAAACCAAGAAAACTACGGATCTTAGTTATATTTTTTGGTCTTTTCAATTCTTCAACAACTTTTTTTAGCAGGATCAATAGTTATGCCATTTTTGGAAACAATGTGACCATGGAATGAAATTTGTTGTAAGAAAAACTCACACTTGCTGAATTCCACATACATTTTATTTTGTTTTAAGGTTTTCAAGACAACCCTTAAATGACTTACACTACCCTCTTTAATTTTATAATAAACCAAAATATCATGAATGAACACAACTAAAAACATATCCAAGAACCCACGGAAAATTCTATTCATAAGATCCATGAATATAGCAGGTGTATTGGTTAACCCAAAAGGATTAAGTACATATTATTAATGGACATATCTATTATGAAAAATAGTCTTCAGAAAGTATGATTCCTTTACTTTCAACTAATGGTACCCTGAACTCAAATCAATATTTGAAAAATACTAATCTCCTTGTAGCTGATCAAACAAATAATCAATATGAGGCAAAGGATAGTTGTTCTTAACAATGACGTTATTCAATTATCTATAATCAATTCAAAGTCTCATTGAACCATATTCCTTTTTAAAAAACAAGATAGGATAACCCCATGGTGATGTGCTAGGTTGAATGAAACCTTTATCTAAAAACTCCTACAATCGCTTCTTTAACTCTAATAGTTCAATTTGAGCCATTCGATAAGGAGAGTTTGAAATTGGATTAACATCAGGAACTAATTAGATAGTAAATTCAACTTCCTGATCATGTATAATACCATACAAATCATCAGAAAAAACATCAAGGTACTCATTTACCTTTGGAACATCATTAATATGAACAGTTCCTTTGTTTCCAAAAATATTTGAAAGGTAAATTCATTTCCATCTTTTACTAGTTTCTCAGCTTCCTGATATGTTATCAAAATTAAGGGTTCATTCTTGTACTCAAAATGAAAATCTTTCTGAAAATAAACCTCTTTAGCTATGTATTAAATATTAGCATAATAAATGGAAAGCCAATATATACCCAAAATAGAATCAAACTCTACTAGAGGCAAAAAAATAAGTTTTGCGTCTAGATTCTTTCCATAGACCTGGACATGATGTTTCTTATAATTTCTTTTTGCCTCCAAATTTCCCCTAGTGTTTTTACCATAAGTTTAGGATTAATATATTGAGATGGAATTCCTAATTTACTAGAAAAATTATCATAAATGAGCGAATATGTAGACCCTGAATCAAACAAGACATTGGCATAATCTGAACAAACAAACAATATACCTGATACTACTTCATTTTATGGACCAACATCTACTGAAGTAGTTGAAAATGATTTCACCACCCCTTTTTGATTGTTGTCTAGCTTATTTTCCTCAATTGAGTTCCTTGTTGGACACTAATTTTCATAATGAATCATTCCATTGCACTTAAAACATTTTACTGATTGTAAATCAGATTTTTTCTTACCATTAACCAAAACTTTTTAGTGCAATTATGAGCCTTATGACAAATTTTAACACATTATTAGCACTTACCAGAATTCAAAATACATTCCCCAACATGATTTTAGCACAATTTTGACAAATTTTAAACTTAATTTTCTTACCATCATACTTTTTTGAAGAGTTATTCCCTTTCATCTTCCACATCAACCTCTTATTCTGTTGTTTTTCTAAGAACACCTGATCAACGGAAGACTCCATTTCCACCTTCTCTACACATTGAAAAAGTTTTTAATAACTTTTGAAATCATGAGAAGCTATAGCCCTTCGATACTTTGTCTTTAATCTTGAGTAAAAATGATTGATTTTACTATCAATATCTCGTATGATGTTTGGAGCATACCTTTCCAGTCGAGTAAATTTTTCTTCATAAGTAGACACTGAGTCATCCTCTTGCCTCAATTCCAGGAATTGTTTTTCCATCCTAAGACAAAAAACCTTAGAAAAATATTTCTCAAGAAATATACCTTTAAATTTATCCCAATCAAGAGCATCAATCTACTCACTATCCCTGATATGTTTCTCCATCGACCACCACTGATTGGCTTCACCTTCAAAATGGTAAATAGGAAGACTAACCTTATGATGTTCTGAACACCCCATGACATCAAAAATATTTTCCACTACTTTAGTCCACCCTTCTACTAGAACATGGTCAGATGATCCTCTAAATGATGGGGGATGTTGCCTCATGAAACGCTCCACTATGGACATGTTCCTCTGTGGTTGATCTGGATGATCTCGTGAATGGATACCACCACCATTTATAGCCTAAGTAAACTATTCCATCACTGTAAAAAATTGTTCAGTTTTGATTTCGACCATCTCAAGATGCTGATTTGGAAGGTTGTCTTCCTCCTGATGTTGTCCAATCACAGATGCCCTGTTTCCTCTGCGGTAAACCATTCTAAACAAAAAAATATCTTAGGCGAAGAAACATGGTAATATATAAATTAAATATTATTTCAATATTACCATAAATTAATTTATAGACATCAATTTAACAATATTATAACTCATAAAGTTGTCTAAACCGACCTCTGATACCAACTATAAGGATCCGGATTTAAACATTACATAATCTCGAATTAAGTTAATAATCCACATCAAGGATCTTTTCATGTTTAGAGATTTAGAGAATTAGGTCATACAAAATACATAAAAACTTGAATATTATATATAGAAACTTCTACAAAGTATCAATTTTTTTCATAAAATAAAAACTCTTGCAAAAAAAGAGCCATGTCTAGTTCCATGTTTTAGATAGCATGACTTTTCCTTGATCCCATCCTTGACCCTATTCATCTTGATGTCCTGTGATTTTTTTTTCAAAACTTGGGATGAGCATAAAAAGCTCAGTAAGGGTTATAAAACAAAGAATGAAAATATTAGTTCATCAATACATACATAACATAAGCACTTTAACATACCTCATGAAATCATAATATTTATGAATAACACATAGTAATCACAAATCATAAAGGTAGCTTGTGGAATCCATAACATACTTACGTTGTAGTTTTCACAGCTAAGTAGGGAGTTATATTTGGAATACCCATCACATTATATTCATTAAATATCTTAGGAGAAACATTATCTGTTACCTCTGTCACGTTACCCAATGCATTGGAGAGCTATCTCGGGCTCACCCGTCCTAGGTTTATCACGGAACCACCAATATACTTAAACAATGACCAAGAACCATAGCATTTTCATAACACATAAAAAAACATTGTAACGCCCCAGACCCCAATTACCCAGATTTGGTGAATTATTACATAACATAGGCATGATACAAAGAATCATGTCTCGAAAGACCGATAAGTTTAGTAGCCTTGGAAGTACTATATACATTCATAAGTTTTACATTAAATCATTAAATAAATAAAAAACGTCATTGTGTACCCTTTGAACAAAATAGTATCCCTTATCATATTCCTATAGGTTAATCATAAAATACTAATTTGCATCCTAGGAAAAATAAAACATAAGAAAAAGGTGAGCTTAGATGCTCAGTAAGGATAAAAATATAGCGAAAACATTCATAAATAAGCATAAAAAATTAAGGAAATATATAAGAAAAAAACAAAATCCTCTTAAACATAAAAATTATAATAATATGGAAAAGATAAATCAAATAATTTCATTTACTTATTAACATGGATATTCTACTAGTCGAATAATCACATGCAATATCAATAGCCAATTTCATAATGATGGAATGAATAATGCCGGACATCATAACCACATAGTCAAGGCCTCGTTCCAAGAATAAAAAAAAATATTTTATTAAGGCCTTGTTATAGGAAACTAGTTTGTTTCATGAGATCTACTAATGCATCAAGGATCTATAGCGGGCTCCACTCGTCACTTACTATGTCCAATGCATTCCTCATATGAAAAGGTTGAAACATAACACAAAAATTCATATTAAAACTAGCATAAGAAATTTTAATACATTAACCATAAAACATGAATGGTATAAAAATAAAACATCCACAATCAAACATATCACAAAAAATTCAATAAAATATGGAAGATTTCATCATAATAAATCAACTTCAAACAAGTGTAAAATCTATCAAAGGATATTGACATAGATGAAATAAAAAATGTTTCAGAGAAATATCTCTTTCTATTTTGAAATAATTTAAAAGTCATGTAATTATAAAAGAAAACATATATTTTGAAAGTATTCTTATAATATTATAAGGGAAGCTTTTAATGTTTTATAATAGTGTAAAATAGCTACACCCACCATATAAGTTAAAAAAACATTTTTACCTTAATTCGTCAAAAATGTCATAATTACCTTGTTTGGAAAATGACATAAATGTTCCTTTCAAAAAAACAAAAATTATAAATAGTATAACATGGTTATAAATGAATTTAACCCATATTGTATAATATAGTAAAAATGTTTTGAAATAGATTTTTAAGAAGCATATATGTGAATGATAAAGAAGTCCTAATATATACTTACTTATAAACAACCTCGGATGAATAAAGAGATTGTAAAATTAACCCTTACCTTGTACTTTCCTTGATCGAGGGTATGTTAACCTTATGTGTAATATTTAAATAGTTGTAATTAAATTATACCATTACCACATACATAAATATTATATCATATATGATCTTCTAATATTCCATTGTCAATAATATTTCAGTAGTATCATTGTTTAGGGTGTGAACTGATTCGTTTTCCATTAAACTTGGTTATGTAAGCCATGTTTGTTATGGGTAGGATGTATTTGATTCATATAAAGAATGATATTAAGTTCTTAAACAATTTTTTTAATCATAAAAAGAAAATTATTCTTGAATGGTTATTATAGGGAATGAATTTCATCGCGTTCGTGGAGATGGTAATCCGTACGTACGCACGAGATACAATATCATTCTATTGATGGTGAAATTGTATATAATTTAATGTTATATCATATATAAATAATAATTAACATGTTATATTTATTATTTACATCATTTATAATCCTTATTATACCCATAGAAATAATTAAGTGTTTGAATAACAAACTACACCACGACGTGGAGACGGTAATCCGTACGTACACACGTATGGTGACTTGCCATTCATAGGGTGGATAGAATAATGAATATGTTTGTACCATATTTATAATGAAATAAAAGTATGTATAAGGTACTGGAGTTATTATTTTGTTATGTAAACAACAAATAAAGAGGAAGTGGAAGAAAAAAATAACTTTGAAAGAGGTGGTGAAATTATTACCTCTTCTTCGGGTGTTTCCTTTTGAGTTGATCAAAAGGGATCCTTATGTTAGATTTATGGTCAAATTAAGGAATCTAGGTATAATTGAGGGTAATTATGAGGATATTTTAGTGGGGTTTGTCCATGAAAAATGGATTTGGAGGGGTGATTTTCAAAGAATGGGAAGTACCCTTTTATAAGAGAGGTGAGGGTCACTTTAGGAAAAGATTGACATATTATTTTATTACACAATAATATTCTGTTTATAATGACTCAAAAATGATTTATTTATAGGATAAGGTGGGTATGGGTCTAAAAATTGTCAACCAATAGGTTTTATATAGGTTTATGTCACCATATTAACCTTATCTTTTAGATTTAACTCTTAGTTTAATAGTTTTACTTTTACCATGAATTCTTGTATTATTATAATAAATGGTTAATAAACTTACTATAAACCACCAAGATAACCCCAAATGGTTCATTATTAATATATATAACATTTTATATGTCCATTTTTTGAACATTAGATTTTTAGGAATATTATATCAATTAATAATATAGTATTTGTTTTAAAAACACATTTATGTCAATTTTGACACTATTTGGTATTTTTTTTGTGAAAGTCATAACAACTTTATCACTTTTAAAAAATTTATTTAATCAACCCTAAAATGTCATATTAACCTATAAAATTAGTTTAAATTATCAGAAGTCTCAATTTAAATTTACTTGGATATTTATAATATTAATTATTTTAATCTTTCATCAATAAGGTAATTAATGCATCATCATTATATCATAAATAAATTTAGTTATTTAATGTATAAAAATTATAAATAAAATAAAATTATATAGGAAATATTTTTATCTTTATAATTAATATTTATAGTTGAATTTATCTTATTTATAAACATATATTAAAAATTGTTTATTTATTAAACATTGTATTTAACACTTTTAACACTTCTTTAAATAAAATAATAATAATTGTCTTAATCTAATCCAAGTGGACCAAAAGGATAATATTTTTTTCCTATGGTTGATTTTGGTCAAAATAAACTTAACCAAAATAATTAGGACATGTGTTAGTGTAATAATAATATCAATTTTATCTTTAATTACCCTATTTACTTTTAACTGTGGTAAATAAAAGTCAAAAGTTTCTATTCACCAAAAATTATTTTCATGTTATTGTACAACATTTTAATTAGTGATTTCAATGGTGTCTCTCATATTTTTTCAATTCAATTCAGAGAAGCGGTTAAATTATGTTTTATGCAAATTTTCACATTCTCTTAAATAGTGGGTAAAAGACGGTAAAAAGTTCAATAATATTTTATATATATAATATTATCATAAAACTATTCAAATTCATTACATTGAAAATATATATTTATTGGTATATATTTATAAATAATATAAATTTAAATAAAATAAATAATTATTTAAATAAAGAGTCGGTTTTAAACAATAATGTCGTGTTTTTCACTATTTATAAAAAATATGAATGATTTCAGAAAAATACCAAAAATTCACCCTAAGATAATTTTGATATTCCAAATCCAAAAATGAAGTCTATTTTTAAAAATAAAATTTATAAAATTTCAAAAAGTTGGTATTACTATTCATAATGGCTAGTTTGATTGGTCGTGGTCTGTTAAAACTCCATGTTGTGTACAATGAAAGTTATTTCATTATTCAAAGGGAAACATACTGTTGATTCTTGGGGTGTTAAATTCTCTCATCCTTCAAATAATTTCATCCTTGAAATTTCTAGAATATTACTGCATAAAAAGATTTGGGTGGTTCTTCATCATATGTTCCTCAAGTTCCCACTTTGTGTCTTCCATCTTATGTTTTTTCCATAGAACTTTCACCAAATGAGTCGTTTGGTTTCTCAATACCTTTTCTCTGGTATCAAGAATTCTGATAGGCTCTTCGCAATAATAAAGGTTGGGTTCCAGTTCTATTTTTTCATAGGTGAGTACATGCGTTGGGTCAGGCATGTATTTTCTCAACAGTGATACGTGGAACACATCATGAACTTTGGAGAGACTTGGTGGCATTGCAAAACGATAAGCTATAATTCCAATTCGTTCTAGAATTTCTAAAGGCCCGATGTACCTAGGACTTAATTTACCTTTCTTACCGAATCATAAAACACCCTTCCCTGGAGATATCTTTAAGAAAACATGATCTTCTACTTGAAATTCCAAATCCTTCCTTTGGTTATCGGCATATCTCTTTTACCTACTTTGAGATGCTTTGGTGTGGGTTTGGATAATCTTTACCTTTTACATTGTTCCCTCAAGAAGTTTTGGGCCTATGAGTTTTCTTTAACCAACATCATCCCAAAAATTTAGTGTGCGATATCTCTTTCCATATAACCCTTCATATGGTTTTGTATAAATACTTGATTGGAATCTATTGATATAGGAAAATTCTACCAGAGGTAAATATTGATCCCACATAATTTGAAAGTAAAGTGAGAAAGATCTCAACATGCCTTCTAAGGTTTGAATAGTCTATTCTGATTGTCCAATAGTTTGAGGGTGGTAGATAGTGCTCAAACGAAGTTCAGTTTCTAGGGACTTCTGAATTATTTTCCAGAATCGTGATGTAAAATGGTGATCACGATTGGAAACAATAGATAGGGGTACTATATGAAGTCTTACAACTTCATTAATATATAGTCTTGCTAAACTTTCAAGTGGTAAATCTACTATTATAACAAGAAAATGTGTTGAATTGGTAAGATGATCAAAAATGACCCATATTGCATCATTCCATCTAGGAGTCTTTGGTAGTCCAATGACAAAGACCATTGTAATATCATCCCATTTCTATTCAGGTATGGGAAGAGGATTCATGAAACCTCTAGGATGTTATCTTCCATCTTTCACTTGTTAACAAACCATACATCTCTACACACAATCAACAATATCTCTCTTCATGTTGTCCCTCAAAAAATGTTCCTATAAATATCTATACATTGTAGTTCTACCAGGGTGTATAGAGAAATTGTAGTTATGAACATCGTAAAAAATTTCATTTTTTAGATCAAGTATGTCAGGAACACAAATTCTCTTCCCAAATTTCAAAATTCCATCCTCATATACGAAGTCAATCTATCTCCCATCATTCACAGCTTTAATTTTCTTTTGAAAATCCTCATCATTAGTCTAAGAACTTTTTATCCTCTCTAGTAAAGATGGTTTAGAAACCATTTGAAAAAGTATTGACATTTCACCTTCCATGATTATTCTTCTATCTATCTTTAGAAGATCTATGAACATAGGATCCCTTTCAACTCTAATCTTGTTCAAAACTCCATGATCCTTTTTTCTCAAAGAATCTTTTACCTTATTTTCCTTCCCCATGTGGTAGTGTATAGTGCAGTCATAATCCTTGAGTAGTTAAATCCATCGTATTTTCCTCATGTTGATTTCTTTTGGCGATAAAATATTCTTCAAACTATTTTGATCAGTATATATCTCACATTTTTCACAATAGATATAGTGTCTCCATATCTTCAAAGAAAAGATTACATCTGCTAACTCAAAATCATGATAGGGATAATTTTTTTCATGAATTTTTATCTGTCACGATGAATATAAAATAACTCTATAATTTTGAATAAGGACACAACCAAGTACTTTATTTGAATCATCACTATAAATAACAAATCCATCATTCCCTGACGATAGAGGCAATATAGGAGCATTGACTAAATTTGAGGAAACCATTAAATTGGCTTCCACCATATCATTCAGAGCTTCAACCTCAGAAGTAGTGATAACATAAGCTTGGCCTTGCTCCCTTGTCCATTTCATAGGTTTGTTTCCTCAGCGCTTTGGAAACTCATTTGCTTAATTCGACCATTTCTTTAAAATTGTAGCATTCAACATTGAAATCCAAATTATTTCCCTTGAAATCACAAGATTGGTGTCCTTTTTCACAACAATTGTAACAGACTCCGATTCCCTTTAGGTAGGTATTGGGGTGTTTTTTCCTACATTTACTACTGGATGGAAATTCAACTTTTCATTTCTTCCCCTTATTTCCATTTCCAGAGTGTTCAAAATCTATCTTCTTCTCCTGTTTATCTTTAAAGTCATAAGAATTAGAGAATTACTTTTTCATCTTGATAGAACACAAGACAATATCTTCGTACGATGAGAAGGATTAAGAGACTAATGCTTGATGGATAAATGGTTTTAACCCATAAATGAATTGATCAATCTTACTCCTTGGGTTATATATATAATCTCCATAATGCCTTGATAACCTTTTAAATTTAGCCTCATACTTTGTGTCATTATCATCCTCCTTTTTCCTAAGAATCATAAATTGTATTTCTATATCTTCTTAATGGTCACGAGGAAAGTATTTTTATAAGAAATGTTCTTTAAACTCCCTCCATTCCACATTTGATACTTCTTCATCCCCCTTTTTGTTTCAAATTAATGACCACCATTGATCTGCATCTCCTGTGAGGTGATAAAATGCCATGAAAACTTTTTCCCTTTCACTACTCTCCAAAGAATGAAATATTTTCTCCAAGGGACTTATAAATTTCTCAGCTACAAATGGATTTTTAGTCCCATTGAATGTTGGTGGTTGCTACCTCATGAATAGGTCTAATATTTATCCTCCATGTTGTGGATCAGGGTGCTCCATACGGGTAAGGTTATTATTCATAACCTGAGTAAGTTGTCCCAGTATGGTGATAAGCTGATCAGCAATAGTTTCATCACCAGATCCACTATAATTATCTTGAGTATGAGGGAAATCCGTTCATGGATTACGTGCATTAATATGGTTTCCATTAATTCTATTATGCTCCATTTCTAAACAATGGAATACACTAGATTAGTTTATGAATCACAATACATAATTCCAAACTAGTAAAACACTTAATATAAATTGAACTGTTTATGGATATAATCCATAATCATAAAGAAAAAAATTCTTTGAGGAGGTATATACTCATAAATCATACATAATGGTTTGTAAAGAAAATGTGAATTATCATAAGAATATCCCTCAGGAGGGTCGTAACCAAGAGTGAAGCAAAGACTATTTTCGTGTACCAGGATACCCCGAGTCAAGCCCGAAACTCCTTGTTGGAGTTTTCACTCCTAGGTACATCTTTTCTAGAGCAGTCTCTACCTTATCATATCCACACAGGGATGTATTGCCTGGAAAAATCACAAAATATCTATATTACCAAAATTTTAGGATGTTCTTCTATACTAATCCTCAAAGTCTATCTTAGGGTAATGTTCTCTAATCAGAATATTTGTAAATCTAGCTTACAATATTTGTACTAAACTTCCTTTGATTCTAATTGTAACACCCCAAACCCCAGTTACCCAGAGTCAGTGAATTATTACATAACATTGTCATGATACAAGGGATAATGTCCTAAAATACTGATTAGTTTAGTAGCCTTGGAAGTAATAGATACATACATAAGTTTTACATTACATCATGAAATAAAGAAAAACAACATCATTGTGTCCCCTTTGAGAACACTCTTATCCCTTACCCTATTCATGCAGTTTAATTGTAAAATACATGTTTGCATCATGGGAGAAATAAAACATAAGAAAGGGGTGATCTGATATTCTCAGTAAGGATAACAATATAGCAGAAACTTTCATAAACAAAAAAAAAACATTTAAGGAAATATATAAGACAAAAATAAAATCCTTTTATACTTAAACATGAGAATAATATGGAAAAGATAAATCAAATAATTCCATTTACTTATTCACATGGATATTATACTAGTCGAATAATCACATACAATATCAATAGAGAATTTCATAAGGATGGAATGCATAATGCCAGACATCATAACCACATAGTCAAGGCCTTGTGCAAAGACTACAAAAAAAGATTTTTTCAAGGCATTGTTCCAAGATACTATTTTGTCTCATGAGACCTACCGATTCATTGGGGAGCTACAGCGGGCTCCACCCATCACTTACTAAGTCCAATGCATTCCTCATATGAAAAGATGGAAACATAACATAAACATTCATATTAAAACTATCATACTAAATGGTAATATATTAACCATAAACCATGAATGGTATAAAAATAAAACATCCACAATAAAAAATATCACAATACCTTTAATAAAATATGGAAGATTTTATTATAATAAATCAACTTCAAAAAAGTGTAAAATCCATTAAAGGATGTTGACATAGACGAAATAAAAACTATTTGAGAGAAATATATCTTTATATTTTGAAATCATTTAAAAGTCATGTAATTATAAAATAAAACATTTATTTTGAAAATATTCTTATAAGATTGTAAGGGAATCTTATAAGGTGTTATAATGGTTGAAAATAGCCGCACCCTCCATATAAGTTAAAAAAACATTCTTACCTTAATTCTTCCAAAAAGACATAAAGTACATTGTTTGGAAAACAACAGAAATATTAATTTCAAAACATTTTATAAAAATCCAAACAATGGTATAAATTAATTTAAACCTTATTTTATGAAATAGTAAAAATATTTTGAAATACATTTTTTAGAAACACAGATGTGGATGATAATGAAGTCCCAGTAGATACTTACGTATAAACCACCCTGATAAATAAAGATATTGTAAACTTAACCCTTACCTTGTACTTTTCCTTGATCGAAGGTATTTTAATCTATTGTGTAATAGTTAAATAATTTTTATTAAATTATACAAAAACCAAATATATAAATATGATATAATATATGATCTTCTAATATTTCTTTGTAAATAATATTTTTGTAGTATCATTGTTTTGGGTGATAACTTATCCGTTTTCCATTTTATGATTGGTTATGTAAGCTATGTTTTCTATGGATAAGATATATTTGATTAATATTTATAATGATATTAAGTTCTCAAACATTATTTTTAATCATAAAATGAAAATTATTATTGAATGGTTATGACGGGGAATGAATTTCATCGTGTTCGTGGAGACGATAATCCCTACGTACGTACGAGTGACAATATCATTCTATTGATGGTGAAATCATATGTAATTGGATTTTATATCATATATAACAAATAATTAACATGTTATATTTATTATTTTCATCAGTTTTACTCAATATTATACCCATCCAAATAACTATGTGTTTGAATAACAAACAACACTGCGATGTGGAGACGATAAACCGTACGTACACACATTTGGTGACTTGTCATTCATATGATGGATAGAATAATCAATATGGTTGTACCATATTTATAATAACATCACAGTATGTATAAGTTATTGGAATTATTATTTTGGTATGGAAACAACAAAGAAAGAGGAAGTGGAAGAAGAAAATAACTTTGAAAGATGTGGTGAAATTATTACCTCTTCTTTGGGTTTTCCCTTTTGAGTTGATCAAAAGGGATCCTTAGGTTGGTTTTCTAATCAAATTAAGGCCACTAGGTCTAATTGAGGGTTTTTGGGAGGATTTTTGAGCAGGTTTTGGCTGATCCAAATTGATTTGGAAATTTGATTTTGAGATAAGGAGGAGTACCCTTTTATAAGAGAGGTGAGTGTCAGTTTAGGAAAAGATTGAAATATTATTTTATTACACAATCATATTCGGTTTATAATGGATCCAAACTGATTTATTAATATTATAAGGTGGTTATGGGTGGAAAACCTATCAATAAGTATGTTTTAGATAGGTTTAGGTCACTATATTAATCGTATCTTTTAGATTTAACTCTTAGTTAAATTGTTTAACTTTTACCATGTATTCTTGTATTATTATAATAAATGGTTAATAAACATACTATAAAAGAAAACCCAACCCCAAGTGGTTAATTATTAATATATATAACCTTTTATAAGTCCTTTGGCCTACACTTATATTTTTAGGAATATTATATCAATTAATAATATAGTATTTGTTTTAAAAACTCATTTATGTCAATTTTGACACTATTTGATATTTTGTTTTTGTGAAAGTCATAACAACTTTATCACTCCGAATTTTTTTTATTTAATCAACCCTAACATGATTTATTAATATATAAAATTATTTTAATTCATCAGTATTATAAATTTACATTTATTTAGATATTTATTATATCAATTATTTTAATCATTCATTAATAAGGTAATTATTGCATCATCATTGTATCATAAATAAATTTAATTATTTAATTTATAAAAATTATAAATAAAATACCATTATGTAATAAATAATTTTATATTTCTAATTAATACTTATAGTGAAATTTATCTTATGTATAACCTTATATTAAAAATGTTTTATTTATTAAACTTTGAATTTAATACTTTTAACTATTCTTGAAATAAAATAATAATAAATATCAAAATCTAATCGAAGTGGAGAAAAAGGATCATATTTATTCCTAATGTTGATTTTTGTCGATATACACTTATATAATAGAATTAGGACATGTGTTAGGGTAATAATAATGTCATTTTTACCTTAAATCACCATATTTACTTTCAACTATGGTAAATAAAAGTCAAAATTTACTATTCACAAAAAAATATTTTCATCTTATTGATCCAAATTTTACTTACTGATGTCAACCGTGTCTCTAAAATTTTTGAAATTCAATTCACAGAAGTGGTAAAATTAGTTTTTATGCAAAATTTCAAATGCGCCTAGTAGGTGGGTAAAAGACGGTAAAAAGTTCAATAAAATTTTATATATCTAATATTTATATTAAAATGATTCCAATGAATTACATTGAACAAATATAGGTATTTTGTACCTATTTTTACCTAATTTAAATTTAAATAAAATAACTAAATATTTAAATAAAATGTTGGTTTGAAACAATAACACAGTATTTTTCACTATTCATCAAAAATTGAAAGTTTTCAGAAAAATTCCAAAAATTCACCCTATGCTAATTTTGATATTCTGAATCCAAAAACGAAGTTCATTTTGAAATATAAAATTTATATAATTTCAGAAACTGGGTATTACTATTCATAACGACTAGTTTGATTGGTCGTGGTGTGTTAAAACTCCAAGTTACGTACAACGTAAGCTATTGCATTATTCATAGGGAAACGTACCGTGGAAGCTTGGGGTGTTACAAATATAATGGAAAGATAACATTTCCATGTAATTTAAATATATTGATAGAACATATTCATTATAAAAACCATTTTCAATACCAAAAAATGTAATAGATTATATTGTATTTATTTTCCTTTTAAAAACATTACGACTTTTTAAGGAAGCCATAGATCAAATAATACTTACGGCGGCGGAAAAGGTCATTAACACTGTATACGTTAAAAGATTTTTTTTATCATTTAGTAAAATTACTCTTATAAAAATATTCCCTTTGAATGAAATGAAAATTCAATGGTGTTTATACATCGTATAAAAGAAAGTTGTGTATAAAACAAAATATGCCTCAATGAAAGGAGATTGAGACGAAGTCCCTTACCTCATGTCTGACTTGACCCATTCGTTATTTAATTTCTTGAATAATAAACTAAAGTTAATTTATAATTGCTTTAGAAACTTTTTAAAGTTTATTATTCCTTTATATCACTTATTACCATGTCATAAATATTATTTAATCATTTAAGTTAATAACGATCATTTTTCGATATTTGGTACTTGAGTAAAAAATGAACTTCTTATATTTACAAGTTTTCCACGTGGTCAAAATTCCATTGTATCAAGAATTATATTCATGTTTTAGATATCATATATATCATATATATCTATCATATATATGTATTTATAATAGTACATAATATTTTGAGATAAGAAATGAAATGCACCGTTCATGGAGACGGTAAGCCGTACATACGTATGAACGCTACTTTCATTTCTATTTAGTATTTATTTGAATGAAAAATTAATGATATATAGGTATATTATAAATCCAGTATAATATCATATATAGTTTCATTAACTCCACCCTTTATACGTTCTACATATGGCATGAATGAGTCATATCATTTTGATGGGGCGGTAGTCCGCACTTCCTCAAATGAAATTATCGCATTTACCCATTATAGAAACCATAAAGGTAAGATATATATGAAAAATAAAGAAGTGTATAGATAATATAAATATAATATATATCACATATAAATAAATTTCCATCATAATGGCCACCATGAGAGGCAGTGGGAGATAATTGTACAATCATCGTTTCGTGAGG
This sequence comes from Viscum album, assembly GCA_963277665.1. Classification (NCBI taxonomy): domain Eukaryota; kingdom Viridiplantae; phylum Streptophyta; class Magnoliopsida; order Santalales; family Viscaceae; genus Viscum; species Viscum album. Next base: position 412,897,611 of record OY728153.1, on the reverse strand, counting down.
CGTTAGTTTGCCGTCCACAGAAACAATATGTTCTTTACCCATTAGATGGAGGTGTGTGTAAGTGTAGTTCAAATAATTCTCATAAAAAAAACCTATTATATTCATTATACTAGTTTTGTTATGAAATAAAGGAATAAAAAGTGTTTACGGGTATGGAGAAGTAAAATAAAAGAAAAGAACTTAAAAGAAGGCGTTACCCTTAAATCGGGTAACTCCCTTTGGTTTGAACCAAAAGGATTCCTGGAAGTGCCTTCTACCTAAGGTATGGATTCTAAGTGGAATATAGGGATCTTTAGAACTTATTTTTTAAGATATTGGATGATCCAAGTGGCTTGAGATATGTGAGTAATGGGTTAGAGGTGAGGGCTTTTTATAAGGGGGAGGAGGGGCTCTTTAGGAAAGTTTGAAAATATTATTTTATTATATAATTATTTTCGGTTTCTAAAAATCCAAAACTTATTTAATTTTAATATAAGATGACTATTTTTCTAAATAAAATAATCCAATAATAATTGGATAGGTTTTGGATATTTTTTTAATCATTATAATCTTATTTATTTAAATCATTCATTAATGAGGTAAACACTGCATCATTATTGTGTTAAAAATATTTTATTTATTTGAGGTCTAAAAATTATAAAAAAATACCATGATGTAAAAAATATTTTTATATTTAAAATGAATATTAATATTTGAATATATAACTTATATAAACCATGTAAAAGTTGATTTACTAAAAGATATATGTTTATCTCATTTTTTCCTTTACTTTTAATTAATTAATATAAAGTGTCATTGTCACTCCCAAGTGGCTCCATGGGGTCCCAAAATCGACCGAAGGATGCCCATGGTCGGACAGGTATCAACCAATAAAAATATTACACAAGTTATGGTTATTTAATATTATTATAATAATATTTTTTTACCCTTATTTACCAAATTTAACCTTTTACCATGGTAAATAAAATATTTATTGAAATAAATACTAATAATGTCTAAAAATAAAATTTAACTATTAACACAATTTGGAACTCCAAATTCTAAATATGGAATATATTTTTTCAAATTCAAAACACATAAGTAGCACAAATTAATTTAAAATTAATTATCGTTGTCAAAATAAAAGAGTATTTTTAAGAAATAATAACTATCAAAAGTTTTACCTTTGTTTATGTCAAATATAAGAGTGAAATTACTTATAATGACCAAAATTGGATTAAATGGTAAAAATATAATCCAATTACACTTTAAAACCAATTAATAGAATATTCTAACTAAATAAATAAATTATATTAAATGGTAGTTTTGAATTAAAATGCTGTATTTTTCACTATTTATTAAAAAATGAACATTATCAGAAAAATACTAAAAATTCATCCAAAGTAAATTTTTATGTCCATATTATAAATTAGAATATTATTTTTTAAAATGGAACATATAAAAGTGTCAAAATCTATATTTAGAAAGGGTTCTCCATCAAAAGGCTGTAAATCGGCCCTTTAAAGAATATTAGAGTATTTTTGCTTAAAATTGTATTCATTATTATTTTAAGCCACTATAATTTATTGGATAAATGTAAAAACATTTATCAAACATGTATAATCATATTTTAGTTAGTTATGTTCTTTACCACCAGTATAATATCTAGGTGTTAACTACCATTTAAAATAATATTATATTATTAATTTTCTGTATGACTCAACATTGTGTGAAACATTAAACTTTGGAGAAACCCATTGTTTCATGTAAACTATTCCATCAAACATAGAATCCCATTTAAATTAAAATTTATATTTAATTCAAAATTTTTAATAAATATGAAAATGTCTTATTTTTTATTTACGAGGGATGTTACAAAATACGCAACCATCAAAATCTATTCAATATCCCACATCATATTTCTTAGAAATAATAATATTATCACATATTATATTCTATAGGATTTAGCTACCAACTCAAAGATTCTATTACTATAAAAAAATTATTAATATATTCTCTTCGCCATAGATCCCCATCACATACAAAAGAATCTAGGATCTCTTCACTATTGAAATAATAGATAATATTGAATTATCCCATTTTTTAAAAAATTAATACTAATTAAATTTGAAAAATAAATAAGAAAATTTATAGGTATTTTTGGATATAATTCACCCCAAAAACACTCTATGGTGATGCAAGGAATCCTTCATTAATGGCTTCACCAAGATATCCAAAACTATCTATTTCGTTAAAAAGGACTCTAATGAAATCTTTTTGTTCTCCAAATTTTCTTCGATATGTTGAAACATTATATCAATATTCTTCAACCTTTAACACTAAAATGTATTACTTGACAAGTTAATTACACTTTGATTATTACACCCATTCAATAATGGGTACGATACAACCCTCTTCATGTATTTAAGATGCGACTACATACTCTTTATTTTTGTTATGGATTATTATTTATTGTCATATTTTACATAATTTAATCACAATGTGATTAAAAATATTCTTGGCGTACCAAGAAATTCTTCTACATCTAGTAAATAATCATTCTAATAAAGTATACTTTTGAATACTAATATCTCATACCCAATCATCATCAATGTTTCTAAAAATTATAAATGATTTTTTCATATCTTTTATCAAATTAAAATATAGATATTCTTTGAGGTAGATTAATATCCTTTTACACGTTATAATATGTGAATCCTTAGGATTGTTTGGGAATCATTTGGAAAGTATAACAAAAAATATAATATCTATTCTAGACACTATTACATAGAGTTGGCTTCTAATAAGCCTTTGAAAATATATTTGATCAACCCTTCCTTCTTTATCATAAAAGGAAAACTTTGTTCCAAGTGTTATTGAAGTAGATATATCTCTTAGTTAATCAATTAAAAAATTCATAAATAAATAAAAAGCATACACACCTTTGGAGATAAATATAAAACTTGTATTGTTTTTTACTTGTAAAACCAAAAATAACTCCATCTCTCTATTCATTTGTTTCTTAAAAAGTTTAATCATTTATGTAGAAATTTTTCCTATTTTTTTCAATAAATATTATTACATAACCATAAAAAGTAATAATATGTGTTTCTATGTAGCCTCCCTTATCATAGAAATTAAAATACACCATTATTTTATTGAATTAATATTAATTATAGTAAATAAAATTTTAAACACGATTCTAGATGCATATGATTGAGACAATATGATGGATTTTTAATCTTTAAAACAATATAATAATTTCCATCATGGATAAAACCTTCTATATGTTCAATATAATACTCTTATTAATGTTTAACATTTAGGAATACATATATTATGTATATTTAGAAAATTATTTAATTCCATCAATTAATCATAAAACAAATTTACCTTTCAATCCATATAATTTTATAAAAAGTATAATTAAAATAAATACGCTTAATTCAATATTATACACTGAAAAAAAGAAATGATTTATTATATTCCACTTCTCCTTTATCAAGGGGATTATTTCTGAAATCCCACTATGTCTTAGTCACATTCATGTCTTTGGGACATAACTCTAATTTCTAAGTATCATTATGCCTAATTTTATTCATATATCCTCCTGTTTTTGGTATCTAATCCTTTTATTATAAAGCTTCTTCAGTAACCTTTATCATAATTTGCAATGAAAGCTGAAATGAATATAAATTCTCGAAATCTTGTAGACAAAAACACCCTTACTATTGTCTCTAATAATTTTCTCTATCTCTATATTCCTCCCAATCCTTGTTAAAATTTTACCCTTATTCAATATAGATATTTTATAATCAACATGTGAGTATTAATAATTTTCTTATTCATTTATAATACCCCAATGCTTTCGAAAGTCAACTCCATGAGATTCATCAATCTTCTCATCAATGTGAAATGATGTTGTAGAATTATTTTTATTTTCTCACACAATTACATTAAAGTTGTCGATGATATTTATAAAATTATTTCTATATCAATGATAACTTCTTCCACTAGGGGTATATCAAATAAATATTCCTTCACTTTTTCTCCCATCAAACGTAACTATGTGATTACTTTTGTACATGATGTATAAAAGGATTTTTAATTCATTTAAGCTTCTCAAGAAGATATTTATTCCAATCCAAAACTAATAAGGTATATTGATAAAATTAGGTAAATGTAATAAGTAGTTAAGATTATATATATCCATTGGGTTTTCTTGTCTTCAAATTAATTTTGAGTTTTCTTTCTATAATAACTTGGATCCCTCAACATATACTAAAAACTTGATTTTTTTTCACCTATTACACTTTATTTGGGCATGTACATATAACTATATTAATTTTTTATTCCATTATTTTCCTATATGCCTCAAAATAATACTTCTAGTACTTTGTTCTATAATAAACTAAAACCTTTTTATAATACATATTGTATGGATTTTAATCAATATTAAATTTGGTTATTGGAAATATAAAATAGTTTTCCATTGGTTTTTTATCCTTCATGATGATTATTCCATCCTGTAACCTCCTTATGACACATTCAACCTTGTGAAATTTCACCTTTTTCTTGTTATCATTTTTCTAAGAAACACTCAATAAGTTGTACATAATACCATAATTATAGAAAATTTCATTATATTGACTTTTCTTCCCACCAAATTTTCTGCATTTGACTCATTTAACATTGATTTATCCACTAATGCTAAAATTACAATCTTTTCCATATTACCATTGGATATATTTCATGAAATTATTATTTTTTTCTCACGTGTAATGAATAATAACTATCATTCGCCTAAGTATTCTCACATTTTATAGCCTTTTAAGAAAACACAATCACAATTTATTTATCATGTTTGTTTCTTTTTCTATATAGATTTCGAATTTTATTTGTTCCTAAACATCCATGGTAGATTAGAGATCCACTTATTGGTGGTGTATCTAGGTTAATTTCAATCTTGGAAAATTAGGTTGAATCCCCCTAAATTCATGTAGTATTTTGATTGAGGGAGTGAAAGGTTTTACTAGAATACATTTGATTTATTTTTATAGACTCTATAGTTCCCAAATATTCCTTCAATGTGAAATCTCTTTAGTTATTAAATTTATTCATCAAATGTTTTATAATATATTTCCTTTCAATATAAAATCCACTAATTGTTTCTTGATTTCTCATCCTTAGGAGAACTATCTTTAACATTATACTTGAGCATAGGATTATCCTTTGTTTCCATCTTCTTTAACACACAATTTTTTAATGATTATTATAATTATTATAAAACATTTACATTGGGGGTTTTATATTTTGAAGGTGAAGTGATCACTCACTTACATTTATTGTTTCTAATACCACTAATTTTTACATACTTTAGTGTCTAAGACAAATGTTTTAGTAACAATTGGACAATGAATATGTTTTACAGTATCATTTAAATTCTTTTATACTAACATTTATCCCTCAATGACATCATTGATAGAATTTTGAACCACTGGGTGAGTTCTCCTATATGATGTTTTTAAATCTACCAATTTTTCATTAAGATATTCAATGACATATTTCTTATTGAAGATATTTTTTTAATAGTCACACAAGTAAAAAACTATTTAAAATGATGAATTTATAACATTAGTTATTTAAAATTGAAATTATTATTGATTATTCACATTTATTATTTCATACGATTTAAAAGTTCATGTCAAATCAAAAAACTATGTCATCTTAATCTTATAGGGATAACCTTCCACATAATTCTTTTGAGGTGCCTCCTCATTCCTCTATAAAGGATACAACTAATTTTATAGGGAAAGAGAAGGGGTTAATGGTTAGTAAATGAGGTATCACACATTTATCTAAATTGTCATTTTATTATAGAAATGTATAATTGACACTTATCATGTTTGATAGAAATGATAATCCTAAATATCTAAATTTGAATCAATTTAAGATTTGTGTAGGTATTCAATCTCAAGGAAAAAAATTATTTCTAGTTAGAAATGTTTTGAATAGTAAAAAATATATTATCAATGGGAGTTAGTTTTGTTAAGATCATTTATTATTATTTTATTTTTCAAGGATTTTTTTACAAATAGTGTCTATTTTTTCTCATAAAATTACATATGATTTATTCAACACTGAAGAACTTTTTATAATAGGTTTATCATTGTTTGTAAAGTGATGAAGGAGTTTAAAATCGAAATTAACTTCATATTTAATTTTTAGTTAAAGAGAAAATTAAAATCCAATTGAAATATATTGTTTTCTATATAATGATACACAAAGTATGTTTGTTCAAATTAGATGCAAGGAATCATTTTTTTAAGTTCAATATCAAATATTTGAAGTTTTTTTATTGTAATCCCTAAAATTGTCATATTAATGAATTTTTTTTCTAAATTAACAGGATCTAAGGATATGTCATTAGGATAACCAAGGAAAAAATGTATAAACTCATACGTTATCTTATAAAGGGTATTTATTACTCAAAGAACAAATGATGGATCAATAGTTTGAAAAATGAGAATGGAGTCTTCTGTCTTCATAAAGACTGCCCCACATTTTATGTAACTATAAATTAAAAATGGGAAAGGTCCTAGATAATAAAAATGTATCATACCTTATTGAAGTTTATAAGGATATAGCTAAAAATATTGCAAAATGATGTTCTAATTATTTCTGATGACTTTTTATTTTTCAATTCACTATTTAATTTTTCAAATATTCATTATGATAATCCCTTTAGGAGAAGAGCACATAGGGTACCCTCATACCTGAGAGTAAGAAGGTCATTTTTTAAACTACATTAGGAATTTAAAACATATCCATCTCATATGAGGATACGAGGTGAGTGTATCTATTAAAAAATAGTTCAATCATTCTAGAGCATCATTGGGAGAGGATTAATATAATGTAATAATAAACACTTTATAATCTAAAGTTCAGTATATGGTAGAGAATATAGAGGAGATAATTAGATCCCTGATAAAATCAATGTTCATGGACATTCAGAGATTTTTTCAGGATGTATATCCCACTCCTCCACATTTTCCTTCATATCCCACTTCTCAACCTCCTCCAACATATCTTATTCACTAACATCCATCTCCATAGTTTACCATCTACTATGAGTTATATTTTCAGGATCCCTATAGTCATATTAGAGAATATGGTATTCTACATCATATTAGGGAAACCTCACATCATCAATTGATGAAGATGGGACATCATAGGGTAATGGTATGGGATATGATAGATGCATTTTTTAGAGTACTCTTCCCCACTTATGGGGTTTCTATAGCTGGACAAAGTGTCGGGGATTTTTTACTTTGTCTATCTATAATTGGATGAAAACATAATTTTGAAGTATAAATATGTAACAATCTGACCCCAATACCCTATCAAACGAGTACCCTACCTGATATACCACATACTCAAAGCTTATTCTTGATCCCCATGGGCTGGTGACTAGCACCCATTCATTACACAAAAAACATAGGGAATTATTTATCTCCACCTGAAGTAACACCATATTATATATAAACATATGTAATAGATATAAATATAAGAATAAATATACTATAATAACTAGGTTTTCCACTAATGAATAAATCCTTAAAATTTTGGTCTAATTTGTTTTTGTGGACTTAATTTGGATTCCTAGTTAATTTTTGAAGCTTTTACAGGTTTCTCGAGATTTTTGGAGGCTTGAAACCCCAACTGATGGAGTTTTTTTGTCCATTTTCACATTTAGAATAAACCATTCAAGGAATTTTGTATATTTATTTTTAATCATGTGAGGCTAGACATTGAGACACATGAGGGAAAAAGGTTTTCCCAAACCATACGAATCAGGCTTCAAAACAAGGTGAAAAACAAAAGAATCATTGTCTAGGAATTTCACATTGTTGGAACATGGTTTTGCATAAATTTTCAGCCTAACAATGTGTGTGCCCCTTTCCTATTGCATACTGTGTATGGTTTGCATACGGTTTGGCTAACTGTGCATCATAACCATTAAAAGGTTAATTTTTGGCTGAAAATACGATTTTACTTCAAATGAAATGTAAAACCCATTTATTTATACAATTGGTTTTAAAGTAGATATAACACGAAAACCTTTCCTTTTTGAATTCCTTTTCAAGAATATAATTAATTCATACTCAAACATCCATCCAAAGATTGATCAAAGTGTCATCTGTCTTGTTAGATCAGTATCAATATGTTCTTAATTCCTTGTTAATATTTCTTCATTATTATTCCTATATAAGATGATATTTAGATGTAGAATCATATTTCCTTTTTTCATGTTATTCATATATTTGTCATATCTCTACAAAACTGAGAAAAAATAGAGGCTGATACTAGACGAAGAGATTCATACGACCCTATGTTATGTGGTCTATAACTCATCATTTGATTTTCATCATTTTGGAAAATGTTGTGTGTGAATGACTATTACATCAGGCATTATCTATTAAATTTATAATTAATGATTATAATATTTAGAACCATTTTAAAAAAATGGAATCATATATTTAAATCATTTTTTGGTCATGTCTACAACTTTATCCACCCCATGTAGGGGGTTTTACATAATTGGACTTTTGGAGATTTTAGTGGTTTAATGCATGTACATGCCGCCGTTCGGGTGTGTTTGAGCTTGAACATGGTAATTTTAATCCTTTTCATTTTAAATGGCCATTTAATTTATAATTTCTAGAACCTTTATGATTTTCACTTGCCTCATCTAAGGTAACATCTAAAATTTGATAAATCAATCTAAAATGGAAATGGAAAGTACATGGTATATGTATGACTTGGCCTAATTGAATATAATTAAATGCTTGGTTGCATGTCCATATAACCCCTTGACACTTATGATGTAAGGTAGAAAAATAAACCCATTGATTTAAATATGGAATAAATGAATGGAACGATTGCATTCTCCTTGGGATTTTCACACTAATGAAAGGAAAGGCTTGAACTTCTTGAACTTATTAAATGGTATGACCATCACATTGCCTAACATAATAAATGAATTAAATTAAAGGTAAAAAATTACATATAGACCTTGACATCATTATTATATGATTTTTTATACTCGAGATCACTATTGGATTACTAAGGGAATGCCTAAAATTCTCGCATATTCCATTCGGATTTACAGATTCTGGTTTCCTTGGTTCAAACCCACCTTGAAACTTGATCCTCCACTATAGATGGAATCCAGGTATGACATCATAGGATCCCTCCTTTACTATTATATTATTACATGGATACCCTCTCTAGACCATGTATGGATTATAAAGAAAAAGGTTACTTGGTTATATCCTTTAGCTAAGCCATTGCTTATCATGTCTTACATTGGACGTATTCCTTAGACTCTGTTAGATCATGCGATTGTGTAATTTCTTGGGTGACACTCCTTGGACTAAATTCATACCCCTTATCCAGGATACATTTACTACTGAGTTGGTGACCCATGAAGTGTATGTTTCATTGGCTACTACATTGGAACATTTCATTATTATTTTAAACAATGTTTCCTTGTTACATCTTGGAACCTTTACTATTACTATCATAAGGTTTTTTCATTGCTAGATATACCTCACATGGAATAATTATTTAAAATGGAACTTAATTAACTCATAAAATTATTATATGTTCATACACTTGCCTAGGGTTGAAGCATGTAATTGGGTATTTACATTATTATACTACTTTACTTTTATATATGCATTCTTTCACATTGTTACAATTTATATTACACAGAAAGGACATTATAGACACCATTGGTGGTGGTATAATAACATTTATCTCACACACTATTTGGAAACCATTGGTACCCATGTAGACTATATGTATGTAGGCGTTGATAAAGGGAATTATATCACTTTGGACACTTTATTTCTTTCTGCTTTAGGATAGAGATAGTAGTAGATGACTGAGTTTGAGATTAATATATTAGGGATAGTTTTTTGCTTCTTTTTTATAATTATTTATAACATGAATGTGTTCTAATTTGTATCCATGTTTTCCATATTTATAGACACATGAAATTTCATAATCATATTTTGTATTAGGTTATCAGTTTTCCAACTATTTATTACATTTTTATACTTCTATTGTGCCATAATTTTATCATGTGATGATATTATTTACCTATGTTTCCTAATTAATTGTTGTGTTTAACTCTGTTAATGAGGGAATAGTCCTCCATGGACACACTCTAGGCTCACAATTCTAGTTTTCAGCCTCTAGAATTCGGGGAGAAGCATTGAGTCCATGTGGTCAACCGAGCTTGAAGAACTTCTAAGTGGTATCTGGGTCCGGGGTGTTAGAAAGTGGTATCATAGAGGTTCCTTTATTACCTTTCTATTTGGAGACAATATTAGTGAGATTAGGAATTCATGGTACTTTCTTATAAGTTGTTCTTGGGTGTCATGAACTCTTGTTCAAGGTAAATTATGAGTTTCAAAATTTATAATTGGTGTTCTGCTTTTTACTATTACAGTTTATATCATTTCATCACTGGGTGACTCAAATTATATGTGGTGTTGTTAAGTTTTATTCTGATTGAGATTTAATTTCTTATTTGGCCTAATGATATGATGGAAAGGACCATTATTTCATTCATCATTTTAGACACCTATTAATCACATGTGGGGCATATTTCTGGGCCATATAGTTGTATATCATTTCTTTTCATTTCTTAATATTCTTGTGATTGTTTAGTGATGTTGTGGTAGTTATATTATTAATGTTCTTTTACTTGATTGTGATTGATCGATTTTAAGTTTCAATTCATGAGGTGTTATGCGCCCTCGTTGGTTGGGATTTGAAATCTATAGAGTCAAGCCATCTGTTTAAAATGAATTGGGATTCGTTTTTAGTGATAAGGTTTATGGGCCTTCATTAACATGGAATGGAGATACATTTTATTACAACATTGGTATATAGAAAAACGAAATAGTAACTTGATAATGAAACATGAATTTTAAAATCTTATGGTTGCTTATCCTTATGTTGACTTGTCATGTTTATGAAAGGTAAAGGAGTGAACCTAGAAATTAAATATGAAATGAATGAAATGGTTTCCAGTAAAGGATGAGGCAAGGTACTGTTGAACCTTCAACTAATATAACCCCTATAACTAATACTTGATAAATTACCAATACATGGACTTCTATATGGGAATTTAGGGTATTATACCTTGGGTAGTGGGCCCTTTTTTATGTTCATATTTCTCTAGTGTTGGTAGTTATATACTTTTATCATGTTATGTGGCATGTTCATTGAATTAAAGAGTAATTCCTCCACAAAGTCCTTATGTAGTGTTTTAAGAGAGTGGTGATGACCATGCTCTAGATGTGCAGGCCCCTAAGCTTCCATTATTTCCTCTAGGAGTTCCACATGATTCACTACCTTTTTTACCTAGTTTGCGAACTGACTCTCAAGTTCGTGATCTTTTCTTATGTTTTATGTAGTCCACACAATGTGCTGCATGATATGCACTTGTGATGGCTAATCTAACATGCGAGTAATAGTATCAACATCCTCCTACTTTATCAGGGGATGGTGTTACATTTTTCATTGAGTCTCGGATTGATGCCACCTTGTATATCTTTTAGCATCTAGATATTTTTCGAGAGTAGAGGGTAAACCATTATACTTACATCCTACATGATTTGGCCAATTGGTGGTGGGATGTAATTACCCAGGCTGGTCACCATTAGAGAATGACATGGGTTGATTTCCAAACATCTTTCTATAATCATTTCTTTCCCCATAAGTTGTGAGATGAGATATCTAGAGATTTTATGCATCTCGGGTAGGGTTATATTTCAATTATGGAATATTTATCATGTTTCCATAAGTTACAGTTCTTTTCACCACTTATGGTTGGTGATGAGCTTATATGTGTTAGAAATTTTGAGTATGGGATTGTGTATTCCACCTTTACTCAATTTAATGTCTTTAACCTACAAATTTTTTTGGAATATTCAATCAAGATCATATCACTGAGTTAAACCTGAGGGAGGGTTGAAGTACAAGGCATAGAGGATTAGTGTCGAGGGAGTCCATTAGTTCTTTCGATAGAATAAATAAATCTCTTGAGGTTTCTCATCAGGGTAGTGGTACCCAAAGACACTATGTTGGTATCTACATGGTGTGTCACCAGTGTGTATGACTAGGGAAGGTGAAGCCTCAATGTGATAGAGACCCTATGGATTAATGGCATTGTGGATATATGGAGAATCTATAGAGATTCTCTTGGACCTTTCTATCAGCTTCTAGTGGAATTGGTTCCACACTAACTCCACCTTCAAGGGTATGTTCTTTTACACTTCATTAGTTGGGGGGTTGGAGTAGCACCGATAGGACTGGACAATTAGGAGGTCATGGTTGTGGTATCCAGACACATAATCACCAAAAATGATACTAGTACAATTTAGATTATGGTAATTCAACTATTTCACATGGCTAGTGATTAAGGCAGTTTCATGCTTTACAACTAATACATTAGGATATGTTTATAGGAAAATCTACAATAAGAGGTGTTATTGTAGTAGCGTCCACTAAAACATCTTCTTTATTTGATATAGTTAATTCATACTTTTTAATCTATTTATCTATCATCAAATTTCTCAGTTTGGAAATACAGTATTACTGTGGTGCAATGACACTAGATACACTGTTGGAAGTATGGTAAGAGGGAATACACCAATGTAGGGACTATTCCCTTAAGGTAGACAGTTACCATTTCTCATGGGACCACATTGTTCTCGAGATTATGTGATTTTATTTCATTCTCATGCAGGATTTGTTAGTTTTGTATCACACTATCTTGGACTACAATATTTACATGGTATTATTTTCATTACCAAAGGGAAGCAGTTATCTACAAAAGGGTGAGTGGGATGTCCAGGCCAGTAGAACTGGAAAAATCATACTGGGCTAAGTGTAGTGACTATATAGATTTTTAATCTCTTATTGGAGGATCAGGGTCTACATCAGGATGAATTCCCTCTATTGGTTTATCATTTCATAGAAGTATTTCCTAATGAATTATCTGGACTAACACTAGAGAGAGAGGTAGAGCTTATGATTTAGATTGTTATAGGATATTATCTAGTGTCCATTACTCCATACAATATAACATTTATAGAGCTCCAAGCTCTCAAGCGGAGCTAGAGGAATTATAGGCCATGTTTTTTATACCGACCAACACATCCTATTGGGGTTAACCCATTATTTTCATTAAGAAGGCATATGTAATACTTTTCATATGCATGGATTATAAAATATTGAACCATATTACAGTCAATAACTAGTATCCACTACCCTGAATAGATGATATCTTTGGTTAGCTCCATGGAGATAGGGTGTTTTCAAAGATCAACATGAGATCACGTTATCATCATATGCGAGCCAGGATATGAAAAATACCTTGTACAACATTTCATATTATGTATGGTTTGTATGAGTAACATGTTACGATGTTTGGTCTCACGAATTCACCCTCCATTTGTACAGCTTTGATGAATAGGTTTTTCTACACCTACCTGGATTCTTTTGTCATGGTATTTGTGGAAAACATCATGGTGTATTATCAAACACATAAAGACTATGCTAAGTACCTTTAGATTATTCTTAGTACAATGATAGATTATCATATTTATGAAAATATTTTTGTATTCCACATATAGATCGAAAAAGGTCACTTCTTGGCTCATATTATCTCAGAATAATGTGTTTATATTGACCTAGAAAAGGTGAGTGTTGTGTTATTTCATATCATCCTAGGAACTTGTTTGATATACAGAGTTTCTTGAGGTTGTCTAGTTAATACATGAATTTTGTACAAGACTTATCGTGACATTATTCACCTTTTACTAGTCATATAAATAAGTGTTTCATGTTCATATGGTCAGAATCATGTGATAAATCTTTCCAGGAGCTAAAAGGGAGTATTTTTCTCGACATAAATACTGATTTGTATAGAGTATAAAAAAGGATGTAATAAATTTTTTATGAATCAAGAATTGGCCTATGATCATTGATGATGCAGGAGGATAGAGTCATTGTGTATGGATCATGGAAGTTGATTCCTCATTTGAGAAATTACTAGATGCACGACCATGAGCTAGCAGTGGTTATTCAAGCATTTTGCTTCTAGAGACATTATTTATTGGGTGATAACATTGTGGTGTATAAGAACCACATAATCCTAAAATATATATTTACATAGCATTAATTGAATCTAAGATAGTGGATATGAGTCAAATATCATTAGTCCTTCGATTTTGAGCTTGCTTATATGCTAGGAAAGCGAAATTTAGTTAATGGTGCGCTGAGTAGAAAAACTTAGGAATATGTTGTATGGGAGGGTAGTGATGAATGAAACTCCTCTATGAGATTTATCTAGAGTTTCATGATAGTCACAAAAAGTCATACCTCTTAGTCTTGATAGATACCTCTTCCTTTATAGAGAAATTAAATAACATGAAATTTTCTTATCCTGGGGTCCTGGTTCTCTACATGATTATTTCAGGGGTTGACCAACCTCTATATTTTTCTATTGACAAAGATGATATCCTATGTATTAATGGATGTGCCTAGGTTTCTACAGACATGATATAGGATTTTATGATAGAGTATCATGCTTCTAAGTGGGTAGTTCATCTTGGAATCTCTAAAATGTATCAAGATATGGAACGCTAGTATTGGTGGACTGGGGGAAAATGTCAAATATATTTTTTTATCACTAGGGGTTCGACCTATTTGGAGGTGAAGAAAAATCACCAGAGACCTGTAGGATTGTTACAGATACTCCCAATACTATAATGGAAAAGGTAAAATGTTTACATGAACTTCATAGTTGGTTTTCCTAGGCCTTCTAGAGGGAAAAATGTGGTATGGGTAGTTATTGAACAACTAACAAAATTATCCCACTTCATTCCTCTCCAGAAGACATTATTAGAAGATGATCTAGGAAGACTATATGTATGTTAGATCATAAGATTACAAGGGGTCCCTCGTATAATCTTTTATGATAGGGATTAAAATTTCATGCCACGGTTTTGGTAGAAGTTACAAAAATCTATAGGTATTTAGGTGCTTCTATATACATCCTTTCACCCACAAACCAATGGAAAAACATAATGGATTATACACGTGTTTCAAGAAATGAATCATTCATACATCATTTATTTCAGAGTTTCTTGGGAGAATTATATTACTCTCATCGGGTTCCCCTATAATAACAGATTTCAAGTGATAATTCAGATGACTCTTTTTGAGGCCTTATATGGTACTCCATGTTTTTAACACTTTTACTAGCTAGACATATAATAGGAATCCCAACTAGGTCCTCATCTTATAGAGGAGACTTTATAGTAGGGTCACATGATCAGGAATACTATGTGTACTGCTCAGTCTGGATAGAAATATTATGTTGATCACTATCGATGGCCTCTAGAGTTGAAGGTTTCATATCATTTTCCCCTATGGGTATAGTCCAGGTTAGGGAATAGAAGGATATATAGGAAAGGGAAGTTTTTTCCTCGTTACGTAGGGTTGTTTGATATTTTGGAGAGAGTCGGGATAATATATTGTTGGTTTTTAATACCTTATATGTATTTTTTCATGCACAATGTCATCCATGTTTCATAGCTTCCCTGGTATTATGATGACCCATCTCACACTTTTGTTCCTGAGGAAGTTGATCTATATGTAGATTATTTCTTTAATAAGTATCCTATAAAAATCATTGACTAGATCATAAAGTCTCTCTGAGGCTGGTATTTTCCTATTGTACCAGTGTTTTGGAAACATGGCTATGTAATGATGATACTTTGGAGAGGGAGGCTGACGTACATGCTCAGTGGCCAGAGTTTCTTTCAAAATGTGTTTTCCCACACTTTGAAGGGGAACTTAGAGAAGAGTTTACATAAGGGGGAAGACTATAAGAACCTGGTTTTCACTCAAGTATGGATCCATTGATGTTTGTTCTAATTTTATTTTATGTAGATAATTTTGATGCATAGTGAGTTAGTAAAGATTTCAGGTGTTTCTGGAGCTTGTTCAAAGCTCGGAACCTTGACTGGTTGAGGTGTTTGGAAAGTCTCATAGTTAGAGTAAATCGAGTAAGGTAGGACACATGGTTAGTTTTAACTATGCTAGTTTACAGAGTGGGAACCAGGAGGGAACCTAGTTTGACCAAAAGATTTTAATTGGGCTGCATAGGCATGAAAAAAACTACGGACTGATTATAGATGAATTTAACATATTTGGTTAATGTTTTCCCTAAATGTGTATCCTAACCATTCAGGTTACCCTTTTATACAATAAAATATTCACTTTTTGCACACATTTTTGCTAACTGTTCTACCAAACCATGTGAAGGGTAATTTTTGGTGAAAATATGATATTTCCTTATATAAAATGTTAAACCTATTTATTTACCCCTTTAGTATTCATGTGGAAATAACACACTCCCATATCCTTTTTAAATCCTTTGAGGAATATTCTAGTAATTGAGATCAAGAATCTAACAGGATTTTGATAGAATCACCGCCTATCTCGTTTGATCTTCATTAATACGTTCTCAATTGCATTTTCATCTTTTTTTGTTCTTCTTCCTATCTAAGATATTATTTAGATATAGGTCCGTATTCCCTATTTTCATGGAATTTATTAGTTCTTCATATCTCTTCCAATCCAGGGAAAGTGTGAGGCTGATACTAGATGAGGAGATTCATACGAACCAATGTTAGGTGTTCTATGACTCTTCCTTTGATTTTCATCACTTTGGAGAATATCATATGTGCACACCGATTTTATCAAGCATTGTTTGTTAAATTGATATTTCATGATTGTAGTAATTAGAATTTTGCTCTAAGACACTTTTCATATATGTAATTATTTTTTGGTGATTACATCCACAACATCGACCACCCCATGTAGGATATTTTCTGAAATTAGCCATTTTAATCTTTTAGTGGTTTTTCGTGTCTGCGCCACTGTTTGGGTGTGTTTGTGCTTGACCATTAAAATGGTAAACCATATCATGTCAAATGAACATTGTATTAATAATGTCAATAAATTTTATGCCAATCAATTGAACCATCTATTTTAAGTTCTTAATTTGATAAATCAATCAAAAATTAAAATAGAAATTATATAGAATATATATGACTTGGCCTAATTTGATATAAATGTTTGATTATTTTCATGTATATAGAACCAATTTCCATTTATGATGTAATGTAGAGTAATGAACCAAATGATTTAAATATGTCTTAAATGAATGGAATGGTTCCATTCCCCTTGGCATTCTCACACCAATGAAAGACAATGCCTGAACATATTGAACTTATTAAATGGCATGACAATCACATGGACTAACTTAATAAATGAATTAAATATAAGGTTTATAATTATATATGAACATTAACATAAATACTATAGGATTGGTAAGACTTTAGATATATTTTTTATTTCAGTTGGAATTTTTAGAGTGCTAGTGGACTCAAATCTGATTCATGGATTCTTGATTCCTTAGTTGAGACCCACCATGGTACCCAATAATATTCTATCAATGGATGCCTAGTATGACCCTGTAGGATCCCTCCATTACTATTACATGATTACTTGAATGCACTCCTTGGATCCATATTTTCTTCTACAGAAATGAGGTTCCTGGGTTATATACTTGGGCATATCCATTTCTTTTCTCATTTTACCTTGGATGTATTTCTTATACTCAGTTAGATCATGCTATTATAGAATTCCTTGGATGATTCTACTTGGATTAATCTCTTACCCCTTTTCTAGGATATAGTTATTAGTTACTTTGTGAACCTTGAGGTATTGGTTTCCTTGGTTACTACCATGAAACCTCTCATTATTATTTTCATCAAGGTTTCCTTGTTACATCTTGGAAACTTTACTATTTCTATCATGAGGTGATGTTAATGTTGTCTATGCCTCACATGACATAATTATATAATATGGAATGTAATTAATTATTTAACTGGTTACATGTTTTTACACCATCCAAGGTCCGAAGATGGTACGTGGTTATTTACATTAATATACTACTTTACTTTTATATATGCATCCTTTCACACTATTAAATTTTATATTACAAAGATATGATGCTATATAAACCAATGGTGGTGGCCTAATGAGATTTATCTCACAGCCTATCAAGGTGCCATTAGTACCCAGGAAGACTATATGTATGCAGGTATTGATAAAGGGAAGTATATCTCTTTAGGAACTTGATTTATTACTGATTTATGATATATATTGTAGCACATGACCGAGATATATCTTTGGATGTTAGGGATAGTTTTTTCATCTTTTTTCAAATTTTGTTTAGCATTATTGTGTGATGATTTGTGCTCATATTTTCCCGATTTATAGATACAAGACATATGATCATCAACTTTTTAATTATATTATCAATTTTTCAATATTTTATTAGTTATCTTTTCTTCTACTCTTCCATGTTTTTATTACTTTCTTCTACTATTTACATATGTTTCTTATTGATATGTTTTTCTACACTCTATAAAAGAGGTAATAGTCTCCCCATAGAACCACTCAAGGCCCTCACATCTAGTAAGAATCCTCTAGAGTTCAAGGATATCTTTATGAGACAATGTGGCCTACCAGGATCAGGGAACTTCTATGTGGCATCCAGGATTGGAACATCACATAAATATATGAAATAAAGGATAAGGTACAAAAAAAGTAATATAAATAAAAAAGTTAGAAAACAATCCCCATGTGAAAAATACAACATACAATGATTATAAAAAATGTACTCCATAAGCTCCATGTGACAACATGGAAAACCTCCCACCACCTCACCCCAACTACCCTAAACCTAGAAAATAGAAAACCTCACCACCTCACTAGGCACTATGACTTTAACCACATCGAAATACATAACCTGGTATGTGTATATTATAAGGGATTAATAGGGTGTGAGATATCATGAATAGTAGGTTCCAACCTAGGTGTCCCATATCAATTCTCTAAACAGAAATATATGAATTCTCATATTTAAAGAAAACAAGGCATGGTAACATTTTAATAGTTTTTATATCGAAATAAAAAAAATTTAATTTACCCTTTCCACATTTTCAAATAATTAAGGAAAATTAATTACAAAAAAATATTAACCATATATCACCTCAGATATATCATGTAAAAATAAATCATGCATAACAAATCATATAAAATCCATAGAATTACAAAAAAACATTACAATACTAATGTATAATCATAGGTAACATCATGACAGGGATCAAACCAGGTTAGGATAGCTAAGACACTCATACATAATATATATAATAATTTATGCAGCAAGCCATTACACATATGAATCAAAACTATGTAAAAGAGGAACACCCCAGAAAGTGAACCCAACAACATGTCTCACAAGTCCCTAGAACAACATGCCGATGGATAAAAGGAAATCATCATGGGAAAACACCCGACAGAGGACAATACCTATTACTACACCTTCTACATAAGTACCTAAGTATTTATATGTGCTTTATTTTCCAAACCATTTAGTAATTTCTCACTTTAAAAAACATTTGTCAATGAATTGAAAACCACTTTTCATTTACAAATTCCATGGGAAAACCATATTTTATAAAACCTCAATTCCACACATACAAAAAAAATTTAACATATCATGCACATTAAATGAATTATAAAATTATCAAAATAGGATAAATTTAGTTCTCCAACATAGTCTAGAGATGAAACCACCGACATCAAACTCGGGTTCCCACACACCCAAAAAGGGATCCACAAATAAGAAGAACATAAAAATAAAAATAGAGGCTCTAGAATGAATCCTCACATCTTAGAATTGATCCAATTAATCAAAAATGGTTGTAAAAGAGGATAAATTACACTTAAATTTAAGAACACACACATTCTGAACCAAAACCAATAAAGTAACAAGCCCCTTAATAAGATCACACAAAAGATATGGAAGGGAAACAAAGGAAACACCACCCTAGATCCATGAAACCAATATCATAACACAACATAACAACCACTATTAAAGGAAATGAGAATGTTGAAAGGATTACTCACCCATAGTGATGAAACCCAAAAAATGGGGTAAATTGATGAACAGATCATTCCATATCAAATGGTGGCTCCCAAAATCACTATAAAAGATATATTTATTGAGAGATATAAGATATATTGAAAAATAAATCAATATATTAGACAAGTATCACCTTAAAATCAATGTTTATGACACTTACATAGCATGTAATTCATTTACACATTGTGTAATAATTGGGGATCACATACACCCAAAAACTCATTTTCTTTTTAATGAAAAATAATATTTTAATATTACATGGTGTTTTCCCCTTACAAGATAAGTATTCTTTCAAACTATGTACTAAAATAACAAACTAACCCTAGAAACCATTACATTTCATGTACTCCCATTACATGTAGTTTAAAATTCATGCATATAGTTAAAACTACAAACTCTTACATGAAAACCCAAACCTACCTGGCCATCCTATAAACACAGGGAGAAAACTGATATTCCATTAACATATTTATACTCAAAATTAATTAATTACATCAAACATATATCTACAGACATCATGTAATATTTTTTCGAAAAAATGTTCTCTATCCACAAGAGTCCAAATACACACCTAATTAAAGAGGAAAACATGTAAAGAGAATGTAAAATACCAGAATGTGGGTAACTAGATATTACAAACTCATCTTCATAAGGATTTATTTCTATTAGATTTCATGTAGAAGAATTAATTCTGTTAAATAGGTGAGTCCACTTATCCCTCGTCAATGAATCCTACTCCTAATTCTAATTATAATATGATCGGTGCAACTATAACACTCTAACCAATGGAATATACTTCCCACGCAAGACTTTAACTCAGGAGTAAACAATCTCCACAAGATTCTCAACACCATAAAAAATGGATTTAACTCAATATCCTACCAACAAGAAATATGATAGGGATAATCATGATATTTCTTGATCTATGATATGTGAAAAACATCCTCAATCCTTTTCAATTGATCTAGAAATTCTAACTCATAAGCGTCTTTCCCTAACTGATCAATGAACTCAAATAGTTCAACATATCTCAGAGCCATATTTCCATATTTTTCATATTGATATTAAACAAAATGAATAGAAACATCTAAAAATACCTAATCACATATGGAAAATTGCAAAGGATGATTCTGCTAATCTGAAAAATATTTCTCCCAACTCTGAGGTGTAAATAGATGTCGATTTATATCCTGAATTCTCACAGAAGTCTCATGAATGAATAATAGTCCCACCAATGAAGCTTCAGTCACATATGTTCAAAAAATAGTTCATGTTCAAGGGAAACCATACAAATCCTTAATAGGATCCATTATGATTGAAGACATATAACAGTTTCAATAAGAATACTCAACCAATCCTAGATGGAAATCACAATATCAATCATCATTAAAGACACATACACAAATCATATCCTCCAGAATATGAATAGAATTATCTTTCTAACTATTTATCTGTGGATGATAAGTTGTAATTAATCTGATTAGAGTACCCATAACCTCTTAGATAATCATTAAAAAATGTTATGTAAACCAATGATACTTTTTTGAAACAATATAACAAGGAACCTCATGTAACCTCACAATTTTATACACATACAACTTCTTGAGATGTTCAACATTATTGGTTTCTTTGGTAAAAAAAAACTATCTTTTTAAACTGAACAATCACCACCCATATGTAATTATTTTCTGGTGGATTCTATGGTAATAAAACAACAAAAAATCCATGGATAACTCATAAAACTTCCATACCAGATCTAGAAGAGGCTGAAGAAAACCATAAGGTTTCATATGATCTGTCTTGATCTATTAGTAGGTGTAACATCGCAAAAATAATCCAAAATGTCACACTTCATACCCAGATAATAGATTCAGTACCTCATATCATAATGAATCTTCATAGTCCTATGATGAATAAAACAAAAATAATAATTAAAATAAAACATACCTGAGATCCTAAAAAAATGGGATAAAAAACAAATCCCCAAAACTGAGAATAATATTTAAACAGATATCCAAATAAGAAATAGCCTCCCCGCCATATAGGGATTCTCAGATTCTGTTGAACTCGATATCCTTCAATTTATTCCATATAATAGCCTTAATGAGAGATGATGATAAATTAACCCTAGTTAAAAGAATTACTGAAACATCCTATTGAGAATATAGAGGCAAATTAAAAAAAATACCTATATGGTTCCACTCATCCTTCAATTCCAAAATAGATTTGGATGGAACTTTCCTACTAATAGCATCTATGAAAACATTCCCCTTCCATAGGGTGTAAGATATATTTAATTCAATCGTTTTAAAGTATTCCACCCACCACTACTATCTATGATTATTGTCCTTTTGAGAAAAGATATACCTCAACCTCTAGTAGTAAAAAAAGACTGTGAATATTTCACCAAAAATATAATACTTCCATCACTTAAGCACGTGCATAACCATGAAATGTTCTAAATAATGACCGGGGTAATTCTTCTCATGAGTTATAAGATAAAAAGAACCATAATACACCATATGATCATTCTTCATAAGAAAAAAACCCAATATAGCACCACAAGAATCACAGAAGACAACATACCCATTATCATTCTTAGGTAAGATCAGAATATGAGATGATGGAAGAAGTTGTTTCAATTCATCAAATTAAGAAAACCTGTTTGAATCCCATGCTAATTTCACCATATTATTGGTAAGAGTAGTCAAAGGAGATGAAAACATAGAAAAATACTTGATAAACTGTTGATGGTATCAAGAAAGGCCATAGATGCTCTGAATCTTAAATAAATTTTGTGGTTCTTCCCATGACAGAACCACCATTACCTTATTACGATAAAATGACAAGACATTCTCAAAAATAAAATTCCTAAATAACTTCTGTTCATTAATCCATAAATATAATTTTCAACTATTTCCATAGAAAAGTTAAATCTTTAAAATTTATAAAAACAAAATCAAATGGTGCACATTCTCACACTCATATTTTTAATAAAAAAATATACCATCCATGAAGACTACAACAATAATTTCAAGATAATTATGGAATATATGATTCATCAAATCCGTAAAACATATAGAATCATTAGTTTGACCAAAAGACATCTCTATATATTCCTAATGTCTATACATTATCTGGAAATATGTAGTATATCAGAATCTCATACTCTTAGATGATGATAAACCTATAGAATATTAATCTTCAAAAACACAATTTTACAGTTTAGCTGATAAAACAAATCATCCACACGAGGTAAAGGATACTTTTTCTTAACTATTACCAAATTGAACTTCTGATAATCTACATACAGTTAGAGTGAATCATCATCATTTTTGGAAAAAGAGCATCACGACTGACTAGGGAGAAACACTAGGGAGAACAAAACCCTTCTCCATTAGATCGTTCAACTAAACCTTGATCCCTTTTAGTTTTACAAGTTATATATAAAAGTAATATATCTATAAAGTCTATGTACCTAGAATCATGTCAACCGTAAACTCTACCTCCCTTTATGGAAGAATCCCTAATAAATCATTTGGGATATTTTTGGAAAATTTTGAAAAAAGTGGGATGATCAAAAATTGAAGAGAATTAATTGGAAAAAACTTCTAAAAGAGACATAAAACAACTGATCTTTGGGAAAGAAGTTCATTCATGACCAAAACATGGATCCCACTCTCCATGAAACACATATAATCTCCCATCATCTATAAGAAACAAGACATGATAATGATGAAAATAATCCTCACCATTCACACCTTTTTATCCAATTAACTATAAAACCCCTACTAAATTCCATCTACTAAAAATATTATCCTTGTTATAGTGGTTATATTATTCCCAAAAGACCAACCATATGGTTCTTTTAAAGGAGATATAAAGGAGTACATTCAAATAAGATTTTATCACATTAATGTGTCACATTACATTTAGTTATTATATTACCAATTATTAATATGTGATACTTATCATAAAATAATATCTTCATTATCATAAATATACAAAAAATTTATAATTATTATTAATCCACCATTATCCACTATACTTTCCATCAAATGAGAAGCAAAACCATTTCTCATGCATACATGTGGAACACCACCTCTATATAGTAGTCCAATTCATTTTCCTTCTCCATATTTTATGGATGGGTACTATGATGGGATTAATTTTTATATATGTCCTTTTCAACATAATTATTATTCTTGAATTATAATTTCATATCTACCTTCTTACCTTCTCATTCATTGAAAAATGATAACATCGCTCATGTGTTTGTGTGGACTACAACCTCCACAAAGAAATCTGATTCATTCTTTATTTCTGTATTACATGGATGGTAATAATGATAGATTTAATAAATATATATGATATATATATATATATATATATATATATATATATGATATTATCATAATTCTAGAATGTTGAATTTTAATGTACCTTTTTTTGTTCCATACTTTGAAAAGTAAAAATAGTGTTCATGCAATCTTACAACCTACCATCTCCGTGAATGGTGTAATTAATTTTTCTATCTATACATTTTATGGATGATTTGATATATATATATATATAATGAATATATATTATATTTATATAATTATTAACATTCTATAGTTTTTTTAGCCATGATAAAATTATAGGTTCCAAAACTACCAAACTAAAACATGCGTAAAAAACGAAGCTATTATCATCTAGATCAATGATTATAATAAATTATTGTTAATAAAATGGTGATAAATGGTTATAAGTAAATAATATATGGTATGATATATATTAATATGGTTATATAATTAAATTATAATAAATATATAATTATTATACAGGTGGTTCAGACACATTTCAAGGATGTTATGCCTGAGGTAATGGTATATTTCAAAAAATAGTCATTGTACGAAAGTTTTTATGTTTAATCATATGATGGGAGAATTATTTGGTATTCCTAATATAAACACAATATATTTTATTCTCCTTTTGTTATTTATTAATGTTTTAGATTTATTTTCCTGTCATTAAGTACTCCAGATACTGATATATTGTTTTTTAAAATAAAATTTAATTTTCTACTCAGTCTAGAATATTTTTATTATATATTTTTTTTTCTAAAATGATTTAAAATTTTTACTATTATAAAATGATTTATTAAAGAAATTTTTAACTGTGTTGGAATTTTTTCAATGATTATTGAAAAAATATAATTGTTATTTTTCCAATGAGGTACTTCTGATTGTTATCAAATATATGAAATAAATATTTGTTTTAATATACATGTCATGCGGGGAATTTACCATAAACATGACCACCAAATGGTTTTAATATGCCATTATAATTATAAATGTGTCCCTTCATTGGAAATTGTTTCCTTAATATTTGAAAAAAATTATATTTTAAATAATTTATTTTAAAGTGAAAGTGGTATTTTCCTCTGGAAACTTTCTAGTGATGTTTTTAAAGTACATTCATCTATGTTAAAATCACTTGATTAATATTATGATTTAATAGGGATACACTCTAATGATAACATCAACCATATTTTTATAGTTGGTTTATGATCATTATTATTGGGAAAATTGTTGACATTTCCTATGCTGGTTCTTTCAATATGGAGAGTCATTGATATTTAAGGCATGTTTATTATGTTTAATTATTTATTAATATGATTAATTCATTAGAATTATTAAGAACATAGTGGACCCAAAAATTACATATAACCTTTATGAATTGGTAGTTCTCTTGAGACAATTTTTTTGAATATTTTTCCATGGTCTTACAGATTTATATATATTTCTTAGCATAAGTCCTCAACTATATGTTCCAGAAGTGAGAAATTATGTATTACATTATTATAAAATTAGTAATTTTTGTCCATGTGATTATTTGAAAATTTATGATATCCATGGATATGTTTCATGATCATGTGATCATTTATATGACATAGTTTGATCATTATTTATTATAGCCATGTAATTCATGTTCTATTTATTCTATAGTAGTTACCACTGTGTTTATACCCTTACTGATCATCTAAGAAGACACCATTTATATATTTTATTTCCATATTATACTAGGAAGTGTATTATTATTGATATGATAATTATGTTCTCAAAGAAAATAGTATGGTATATTTTATGTTTTCAAATATAATGTTTGATTTATATAGGTATCATATTTTTTTATGAATACTAAACTATTCCGTACTTTGATTTTTAATCACTTGTATATAATTACAATGTAATAAAGTGACATCTAACTCTTTTCTTCTAGGATCATGGTATTTACAATAATTTATAATATATTTTGACTCTTTTCATTCAAAATTATAGTCATCACTATCAAAGGTACCTAAACCTATTTCATCATGGTCCATAAAATTAACATCATATTATGCATGTATACAAGAAAATGAATCATATTTTTAATTTTTTTACATCAAAATACTTATATGATTAATTGAATATTTCTTATTTATTTTACCCCATTAAATTTTTTAGTTTTATAATTTTCTTTTTTGTTTCAGATTCTTCTCATTTATTCTTTGTTCTTTTATTTTAAGAATTTAAAAATTAATTATAGTTAAAACACTATAGTTTATTTCCACCCATTTCTATTCATATCCCCTTTTTAAAAATATTTGATAAATGTAAAATAAAACTACTGAAATATTTACCATATCCCTCACCATCAAAATCACTTGATTCTATAACCTTTTCATTTTTTTCATTACACTTTCTTGTAGTCTAAAAGGCTATATCATCTTTTGTTTCCTTCTAGAAAGTCAGATCCCTTATTAAATAATAATCAATGAGATTATTATTTAACTTATCCAATGAATGGTCATATATACCTTTTTATAATGAGAATTTTGAATCAAACCCATCTAGAAATTTTCTCATCATCTTTTTTATAGTTATAGAATCATCCATATTCTCCCCAAAGTCCAGATATTTATCAAAATATCAATAACTCATGTAAAATAGTCATCAATGTTCTCATCATAATACATTTTAATATATTTAATCATTCTCCCCTAATCTAATAGTTTTGATTTATTAACATTAATGTTTCCTAAATAAATAATTTTTTTTATTTTCCCAAATATCATAGGTAATATGAAGTCCCGTAATTTTTTATATGATTTCTCTGAAAGGGTTATCAAGACATCATTTTGATAATTTCCATAATTATGAGTATTTATTTTACCTATGAAATATATAGTATAAAAATCATAAATGGGTTTAAATCCAACTATTTTACTATTTATAATCTCTATGAAAAGTATAAAAGATATAGTAGTATGTTACTCTTCTAATTGTTATAGTTATTTACATAAAAAAGTAAGCATTCCCCAACTATTCACATTTATTTATATCTCTATAAAATGAAATATATAGGCTCTATTATATGGAAACTATATTATAAATTATTCCACATATACAACTTATGGGCGGTGGAGTCACTGAGAGTGGGGTGAATCACCGATCCATTTGTTTTATGATTTCTATTAATTCAACCTATTACACAAGTTAAATTTATAGTCACCTAATTATTGAATTAACTAATAATAATTACATATAAAAGGGAGATAATGATATAATTACAAAAAAAGGATTAATAAAGTTTTTTTCCAAAATCCTACTGATTCTCATGATTTGATATTCATGCTAATCATGGATTCTATATTATAAGAACGAGTGGCTACACCATTTACATTTCTTGTCTAATCTATGTATAACACACTATTATCCAACTCTATAGTCTATATGGATAATACATGATCCCACTATTCACTATAAATATATTATCTAGAATAGGAATGATCTCTATCTACATCAGATTTCTTATGCAATTCTTTATTTTGACATTGCTCCGTAAATACCCTAAAAACTATTATGCTTATGTAAAAAACCTTCAATAACATCAATAGATAATATTAATGATCATATAATAGATTATTTTACACTCACTATATATCTTCAATAATATGAGTATCTAAAATCATCTAACACTTAGGAATATAAGACACCTTCTTCTTGAATGTCTCTTAGATTCAATCTCCTCTTTCTATTCTTGTAACTACAAATTTTGAGGTTATTATCTTCTCAATTACTTTACACAAGTTTTTATTTGTAATATTAGAATTTATATTTTATTTTTAATATCAAAAATATATTTTTATATAATGGAATTTTTAAAACATCAAGTTTTATGGTATCACAATTCTCATATTTTCATATTGGTCATCATAAATGATGATTTTCTTCTCTCATTAAAACTTCATTGAATATATATTGATATTTTTATTTAGATCCAATAACATTTCATATTTTTTTATTTTTTAAATCACTACTCTATTGAATTTATTTAAATTTAATTTTAATTTAATTCATTTTTTCTTAGCCCAGTGACGTGGGTCCTCATTATTTATAGTGAAACAAATATTAGCACAACATCATGAATCATATTAGATCACAATGAATTTTAATTATCAGGATGTATGATTCTATAATGAAAATTTGAACAAAATTGAATGATTTAATATTTATCTAAATATTTATTATGATATTTCCAATAATTTGTATGTTTTTCCTTTATTCGAAAACCTCAAAATTTTCAAAGGAATTAATATAATAATGTTGTTATTACCCTTATGAATTTGGTATTACTCTTTTGAATTTATTTATTATATTTTCGATGTTTTAGTTTACTCATCCTATAATGAACCAGACCAGGTCTTCAATCTGACATACTCACAAACTGGCCCACCATTGGCACAAATATTACTCTTGATCCACCAGGGCTAATGACTAGTTACCAGGCATCATAATAACACACTTGAAAATGGTTTCAAAAATTAATTATATTAAATAATATATAAATAATATAAAAAATTATGTATGACCTATCTTTACATCATACATCCCTATACAAACAAACAATGTAGGAATGAATAGATAAACAACAGAATATAAAATCAATAAATATCATGAGAACCAAAAAACCTCCCAAACACTCCAGTATCCCTATAATATAGAAAGGTATCCCAATGCCTATCCTTAGCCACTAAAATATCACTACATCTTCAAATGTAAAATTTAATAAAATACAAATTACCCAATGTAAATAATTTAAATGTTTAGTTTCTGGGAATTATAATTTATTGAAAACAATTTCATCTAAAATAAATACGCACACTTACCAGATGAAAAAAAATATATAGACAAAACTAATGTAAATCAATTCCCAAAGATAGGTCTAACAGAGAACTAGGAAACTAAAAATAATAAAAAATACGTTTGAGGACATAAACACTCATTAGTACACCATAACACGCATAATCAATATAAATCCATTACTATAATTGAGATTAAAATTTGAGTTAGAAAATATTGTATAAATTTGGTTTTTTCCTGATTTAAAAAAAATAAGATCAAATTTTCACATGAACCTTTTAAAAAACTTCCATTTTATAAAAAATAAATAAAAATATTAAAATTTTTATTTAAATCATTAAATAGAGAAAAAAAGATAAAAAAATTTCCAAATTTTTAAAAAATCTTATGAAAATAACTTTTTCATAAACAATTTCAAGGGAACCCCCTTTCATTAAAATTATTAAAAAAAATACCCCAACCATTTTTCTTTTCAATCATACATTCAAAC
Organism: Viscum album; assembly: GCA_963277665.1. Lineage (NCBI taxonomy): Eukaryota > Viridiplantae > Streptophyta > Magnoliopsida > Santalales > Viscaceae > Viscum > Viscum album. Next base: position 412,867,823 of record OY728153.1, on the reverse strand, counting down.
CATTTATAAAAAAACCCATTTTAATGTAATTCAAAAACCCACAAGTTGATGTATAAACCATACAAGGATATTATGAAAATAAACCCTACCCATTTGAAAAATGAACTCTACCCATTTGAAAATAAACCCTACAAGGATCTTCTGGTGTTTGGTTTATTTTTAGAAGATTATGAAATGTAACTTTTGGGAAAATAATTTCTGGTGTAGGGTTTATTTTCAAACCCCATTTGGAAATAAACTCTTTCCATGATATAATCTTCTGAAAATAAACCCTACCCATTTGAAAAATGAAATTAATATTAATAATTTTTTTATTAAATCATTTAAATCAATTTAGATTAGACTAATGAAAATTTAATCCAATATATGTAATTCAACTATTGTACATGAAAATTAATTAATCCATTTTTAAATTGAATTTAAATTAATAATGATTTCTACAACCATTAAAATCCATGTGATTTTTCTTAAAATTCTTGAAATATATTTAATGATCCACATGGGTAATTTCACAATTAATTTCATACTACCAAATAAAAATCTGAGTGCTGAAGATAAATATAAAATCATTTCAATCATATTGTGTCAGATATTACACTTTTAAATTTATAAAAATAAAATTTAAAAGCACACATGAAACTTTTAACCAGCAATATAAGTGGTTCCATAGAAAAACCTACCTGAAATCAGTGATGGGTGAAGAAATATTTACTAAAATTCTTCTCCTTTGGTTGAGAATGCCAAAATTCATAATAACTTAACTTAAGAGAACCATATCACACCGTAATAAAGTATAAATATAAAAAATGGGGCATTACCCTTTTCCTAGGGTTTGGAAAAATAATAGGGGAAATGGGGAGAGGGAATGTAACTATTTAATTAAAGGGAAAGAAGTGTGGAGTCCAAATATTAGAGGACCAACCAAAAATATAGAATAAATCAAGTCAAAATTCATTAAGAGAGGAGGTCAATAGGGAGAGGTCTCACACACCATGTAGGATGGTAGGACTTGGTTGGGGCTACTCATGAAAAAGAGTGGGGGAGAAAGGAGTTAAAATCCCAAAAGTAATTAATTTTAAAATTGTAATTATTAGGAAAATATCTTTTTAAAAAAATTGGACATAGAATACAGTTTACCAAACCACAAACTAACTATGATTCCCCTACTAGATAAGCATGAAGAATGTACATATTTACTCCTAAGCGGGTCACATGATTAAGATTGTAGTGCCCAGACTGTTTCAATTAGAATCGTCAAGTGTAGTACCCTCATGATTGGCCAGTTCATGGTTACACATAACTTCTATAAACAATTATTTTTTATCAATTCCCATAAAAAAACTTCATCTAATCCCCAAACCCCCGAGAGCATACAACTTCTTAAAATTAATTAATTAATTCCACATTGATAAAACTAGTTTAACAAAATAATATCCATTCCAATTTCTACTCCTTGAAAGTCTTTAGTCATGGTAAAGGAATCGACCACTTATAATTCCATAATATAGACAATCAACATGATATGGAATCCAAGGAACCACTAAATTCTTTGAGAAAAGATATTTCCCATGATGAGAAACATACAAAATCATCCAATATTAAGATCTAATTGAAGTGAGATTGAATGGAGTTGTTCCTACCATTTAGAATTATTCTAAATAGTAAAATAATAAACAAAATATCTTAACATGGCATACAATTTAGGCACATCGTTTACCTAACTCTGTGATATTAGTGCTACCCGTACTAGAAAATTAGGAGTCCCACTCATGTTTAATCACTGGTGTGCCACACAGGTGAGTAAACCATGCCCAGAATTTGTGAATAAACACCATCAAATGAAGACCCCTCACACATGGTCAGTGCAAAATCACTCATAGACCTGAATAAACCATATATAACACCAATTCCACTAAAACAAATTAAATTATCATCCCTAAACTCTCTAGAACTAACATAACTTCATAATTAAATTAATTAATTCTATAGTGACTTGATAGGTGTAACAATCCCTCAACCATTCCAATTTATTCCTCAACAATGTCCGTAGTCACGGTAAAGGAATCAACCACTTATACTTCCATAATAGTGACAGTCATCATGATCCAACTTCCATGGAACCACTAAAATCATTGAATAATGATAATAACCATAAATGAAAACATCCACAATTAATAAAAAAGCAGTTTTAAATTAAGGGATTTTTAATGGAGTTCACCCTGCCATTTATAATTAATCTAAATGGTGAAACAAAAAATGGACGCTCCTATAACGGGAGAATCACCAAGATAACCCATAAGAGATATTGGGATTCCAATAACCATGGAAATACATAAAGATAGAGTCTTTAAAAAGGAATCATGGTCAATGAGACACCCAAAGGACCCCAAAGCCAAAGAACATCCAAGATTTTTGGATCAGCTCACTAATCCATCCCCAACCATCAAATCTCAAAACACCCAAAGTAAGCATCGATGGGATCCATTCTTAAACAAATAAAACTAAATTTTATCTAAAATTGGACTAAAAAGATATATAAAACCGTATTAACTAGGACCTCATGCCTATTCAACCCTCTCATGGTGAACCCAATTGAATCTAATCTGACATCATTAAATGTATAATATCAACTTGTGTCATACCAATCCCAGACACATGAATCTCTCACCAAAGGACATCCACATTTAGGTAATGATGAGAAACACATTCAAGGTCTTCTAAATAATGCCATAATCACCCAAAATCTAACACACACAAGGAAAAAAAAACAATGAGTCATAGACCAGCCCAAAAAATAACCTCTTAAGAAGGAACCAGAATTACAGAACACTTATCCATCATCCAAAACAACATGAAAAGGAAAAAAAATAAGGAAAATAAAATTCAAGTATATAATGTTATAAACCCATAAATCATAAAACCTCAGCACAATATATCATCTAAAAAGATCAAAAATATGTATCCTCATCAATAAATATGGCCAACTAACAAAGGCTCACCTTGTGTAATATTTGAAATAAAGTTAATGCCCAATATGCTACCACATCACCAAAAAAATATGGAGGGAGGGAAAGATTGTTTACTAACATGGATCCAAGGAATAATACAAAATAAAAATGGATGAACTACCCCATAAATCAAATTATCTAACTTCATTTAGTACCTTATAAGAGGTGTACACAAAGAAAAACAAAACATAGACCCAACTCAGTGTTCTTTCCCAAATCAATCCAAATTTTCACAAAACATAGAAAGGGGAAAATGAAAAATATAAATCATAAAAGGAAACTAAAAAGTAAAAATACTTATAAAAAATTCACTATATTCCCATGGATATAATTGCCATTTTAAAAAACATATTCTCCAAAAATGAATTTTCTAAAAACACATTAACTTTTAAAATAACAAAATTCCCTAAGGAAATCAAGAAAAAATTTCACCTTTTACATTGAAAAAAACCCGATATTCTCAAATCCCATTATGTAAGTTATTTTTTTTTCAAAAATATTATCATTTAATTTTAATAAAATAAAAATAATATTTTTCTGAAAAAACCCCATGGGGTTCCAAACTACAATAAAATTAAACAAATTGGTTTTTAAATCCCATATTTTTTCCTAAAAACCTAATAAATAAATATAAAAAAACAAAAATATTTTACCAAAATAATCATTTTATTTATAAATATCCTAAATGATAAATTTGAAAACAATATCTTTTTTCATAAAATATGACATATTTTATAATAAATCTTAGAGGATTATTTTCCAATTGAGAACAATTTCTTGAAATTAATCATTTTTACAAAAACCCATTTCATTCAATAATCACACCGAATTGAGTAACCTAAAAAATCCAATAAAACCCCATCCACATCATCGATATATCACAAGATATACCTTAACTGGTCCCTAACCATTAGTGATCTTTCAAAAAGTGTCTAAATAACAAACCAAATGGGATGTAGAACCATTCCTAACTTGACCCCATTTCCCAAGAAACCTCAGTATATCCATGTAATAATTACTAAGGATTTTCAAGATCAATGATTTGGTTATTTTCTAGTCGATCATGTCATGAAAACAAAACTCACGCCATTGATCTATCTTTTATTTCCATCCTAGAATTCTACCTAGACACTAAGGAAACTAAATCATGAAAAATTAGGATCTATACAAGATCAATTTTAAATCCAATGAAATATAAATTCAAAATTTGAACCCACCTACCATGGAATGTTAATTCTCAGGGAAGGTGAGTTCTAGCGATACTTTACCTACACTTTCCACTTGATTTACAATGTTTTTCTCTAACACAATAATACAATGACAGTCCAAATAAAAAAAGAATTTAAATATATTATGATCATATGGAAAATAAAAATAAAAATATCTAATACCATTGGTAAAAAAATTAACATGATCTATCCATATAACTGATGCCCGATCTAGTCCTCCATAATCCTGAATGGCACTCTCGATCACCATGGGTGGCTAACTAGTTGATATAAATCATAGGATCACACTTGGGAATGATTTCACCCAATAATTAGAGTAAATTTGATAATAGGAATATAAATAAAATCTATAATGACCTATTAATTAATCAGAAAACTATAAAGGAATAAAAAGGGTTAGAAATAATAGACAAACAAAAATATAAAAAATTTATTAAATATCTTAAGAAACAAAAAACATCCTCACACCATATTATCCTTTTTCATAGGAATTACTTCAAATTCATATCCTCATACAATCAATATCACTATACCTCCAACCATTGAAATAATTAATATCCTAATTAGACAATGTAAATCATTTAAAGGGTATCTTTCCTAGAATTATAGGAAAGTAAAGGATGGTCCAACCAAAATAAGGTAATTAGAGAACTATTTAAATTGAATAAAATAAACACTAACCTCATATAAATCAACACTCATATAGTTTTCCAAATTAGAACCAAGAACCTCCAACTAAGATAAAATAGGTGTGAGAAAAAAAGCACTTAGTAGGCAACCACAACCATCTTTTTCAAACAACTCATTAAAATCCCATTTTCATAAACAATTTTAAGGAAAACTCCTTTCTTTTAAACTCTTAAATAAATACAAACATATTTTTTTACAATAAAACATTATAAAAATTTATAAGACAACCCATTTGAAAGTAAGTCAAACACACACAAGGTGATTCATAAACCATACAAAGCAACCCAAATCAAAGAAAAAAAAATCACATAATAGAGAAATACAATAAATTAAACTAGTGGAATAAAATTGAATCATATTAAATCCCTTAATATTTACAAAAGTTCATGGTGTCATGGGAATAATTCCTAAGCACTAGTAATAATACACATAGACTAGAAAAAATTACCAAGTTCAGAACTATTAAATTTGTTTAAATCACTCAAAACACTTCCAAACTACTAATGATAATTTCCCGGGAAAATCATGGGTTAATGAGAATAAGGCTGTTGTTGTTTCTCAGACACACTCAACTAAGGGAATAACAACATGCTTTATTTGGGTCTCCTTTCCCACGAGAACATATAAAATAAATTTACTAACATTGGGTCATGCCACTCCTTCTGGAATAACAATGTTGTTGTGGCTAGACTATGATTCCCTATGAAGCTCACTATAGTACTATGGTTTTTAATAATATAGTTCACATACCATCTACATCAGACTCCCATAATAAGACTATAAATGAAGTGAGAAGTAAAAAATACAATGTATCAAATATAAAGTATTTGAGAATATCCCACACCTTACCTCATTCACCATCACAACTAATAGGACCAAACAAACATCCCATCATAAGTATAACAAAATTCTTATCAATATAAAGAATCCCAATGGGGTAATAATACAAAACTTGAAAAGTAATCAATTTGGGATCAAAGAGGGACTCAGAATTTTAAAAACCCATTTGATGTACCAAATGGACCTTCATAACACACTTCATAGGGTACCCAGACATATTACAACTTTCTAAAGTCATTTGAAATTTCTTTTAAAATATCACCGTAAAACCATCCTTTCAATAAATGGTAATATTCCACTTGAAATCTGTTTAAAAAAAATCAAATTTGGAGACTTAGTTCAAAATCATATCTTTCTATGAAGGCCCATTTTTAAAATAAATTGTGACTCTTATAAAAATAGGATTGGAATCAAATATATTTTTTAAAAACACTGAAATAATTTTATAATATCCCAAATGGAATTTAATATGATAATTAGCATGTGACTATGGTACATTCCAAGTATTTAAACCCTTAATTACAGAAAATATAAAAATGGTATTCCATGCCCACTCAAATCCATTGGATTTTTTTTTTAATTTTCTTTAAATATTTTTTAAGAGCCACACAAGATATATCACAATTACATGAATGTGTCCAAGGCCCATTATGAGTGTCAAGAAACAATCAATAATAATTTCAAGAATACTGAATAATTAAAATGTATTTTAAATTTATAAAAACGAAATTTTAAAATCACACAACATATTTATAACCTACAATACAACAGGTTCAATAGAAATTACTTCCTAAAATAAGCCACCACAAATCCAACACTATTTGTATTGATTCACCTGTAGTGGCAGATGCTGAAACACACAAGAAGGTGATCTGATAGACCCATCACACACCCTAATGAATGATAAATCCCAATAAATGGTACATACCCATTTTCCTAGGTTCAACCAAATAGGAGGTTAATGTGGATTGGGAAATTCACCATAAAGTGTAATTGAAATAGGATTGGATACCTTACATTAGATGATCAACCACAAATCCAGATGAAATCTGGTGGGAAAGTATAAATAGAGTAGGCTGTGGGGGGGGGGGATTCACTCACACACCATGGGGGAAGGATGGACTTATATTGTTCATGTCACGTGAGGTATTGGGGGAGAAATTTATTAGAATGCATTAAATAATTTATTAAAAAATTGTAAATGAGAATGAAGATAAAAAATAAAATTTTCAAATTATAGATACGATGTATGGTTTTGGTGAACATTTTATCTGTTAATTCACTAAAAATTATTCCCATACTAGGAAAGCATGAGGCATGTATATGGTTACTCAATAGATGGTCACACTATTGAGATAAACTTCCTCAATCCATGTGAAATTGAAATTTCAATAGTAGAACTGTCAGACATGGTTGGTACATGATTACTTCTAACCATGTGAAAAACATCAAAAACACAAATTCCATAAAAAATAGAGACATAGACTAAAAATCTTGAAAAAACATAATGGATAAAAATTATTTTAATTAATTATTTAAATAAATTCATAATCACATGAAATATTTCACACATTTGAACTTAAACTATACTCTTCTAAATTAAACATTTAAATTTCAAGAGTGGAGATTTAATTTTCTGATCTTAACACACGCTCTTAATATGACTCCCAGATCTCTTATATAGTCCCCATTTACTCTTAAAATCTTTGGAAATTTTTTATTTTTTCACAAAAGATCAGAAGTGACTCTAACAAACTTACCCTTGACTATTAAAATGTCTTGGAAAGACTCTACTCAATTCTATTTTTACTCTTCTATAGCTAGGACTTACAACTCAAAACTCCCCCATAAATTTTTTGAATTTATGAATGACTCATTAAAAGTAACAAGGTGATTATTTAAAACCCACCCTTCCTTATTAAATTTATATGTTCTACTCATTATTTTCCAAACATTTCTCAAATAGCTTCATAAGCTTCTCAATTGATCTCTTGGGATTCTTAATCACATCAACTCAATTCAAATCAAGGTTGTAGAAATTACTACTTCTCTGTCATAATTTTTTTATCATTACTTTCAAGAATAAAATTTTTATCATCACATTTATAATTTTTTTTACGTTTAATCAATCTAGGTAAGGACTTTAAGAAGTATCAAAAACTCATTATTCACTTTTCAATTTATGAAATCATCAGTGTACTCTCCATCGACAACACACATTGAATTTCTTTAGTAATAAGCCAATTGATAAAAATTCATTTGGGAAAATTATTATGGGATAAAGGATGCCATGAAAACTTAACTCCTCTATCAATGAAAAATAGAGATGAGTTGAGAAATGGATATTTTGGAGGATATAGTAAATGAAAGGGATATAATGGTGTCACAACTAGTACCAGTAGGGCCCATTCCATAACTCCCTAAGCCTGCATTCAACGGGACAGGGGAAGGTGACTATCACCAAGTAGGAATATCAGTAACATGGGAGGTATTTTCCATGTGGGCGATATGCCTACTTAGTGCTGGTCACCACCCCCTGGACTATTGAAGGTGGGCATAGGGGGATGTGGCATGGGAACCACTAGGATGGGTAATGATAGAGTGGTATCAGAGGTGGTAAGTTCTAACTTAGGACTAGAAGTCTGTGAGATTGGTTGGGGGAAATTGTAATAATTGTTTTGAGTTAGGATTTCATGCTAGGGACTCTAGTGTTGGTGCGGGAGGACAACATATCCATATACTAAGACTCTAGTAACCTTATTTTCCACTCAGTATATGAGAAAACTAGTTACAGGGAAAATAATGGTATATGCATCTTTTAGGAATGGGTTGTGGTTCGATGTCCTTTTTGATTCAGCTCTCCAGATATACTCATTTATCGTGGTACATCTTTTTTTCCTATAATATTCCCCTGAGAAGCATACTATCTAGGATTCAGTAGCTATATCATGAGGATGACCCCCTCAGTGTTGAGGCTTTGATATAGAGACGAGTTCCCTAGGTGTCACCTCTAGGTATTTCCCCAGCTATGCTATCACCTATGGTGAAGTATGTCATACTCGCAGTACATGAAGATGAGGACTTCCAGATGAGAACTCTTTATGAGTATTAGAAATAGAAACTTCTCAGGTTCTAAATGGAGCCAGATCCTTGAGTGGATAAGGAATAGTGTGAGGTGGGGACATGATTTTTTCATATAGTTAGGATACCAGAAGACCAGATGATGGACTTGGTGGTGAGCCTTCTATAGGGTTAATTAGGTAGATTGTTGAGTTTGGATATCTAAACTCACAGTGAGGTGAATATTTCATGTACAGAGTTCAAGAATATATTTAGATAGGAGTTATGAATAGTTACACTAATATTTGTTCATATATATGAGCTTCACCAACTCCAATAGGGTAGCATGGCATTGGTTGATTATTCATTAAGGTTCACCAAACATTTCGGGTTCTTGATGGATATGGTTAGAGGTCATTACACCATGAATTAGACCTTCGAGTGAGCTCTGCATAGAAATATCTAAGCTAGATTCATCTGTATATGCATTCCAACTTATGTTTGTGTGATTTAGTGGGATTTAGTGGTTTAAATCTTCTTGGATGATCTGATATAGCTAGTGATAGTTAGCAATGGATGAGCAGGTGCAGATACCTCGATAGTAGGAAGATGAAGTCAGTCTCATGGATCTATACAAGGGAGATATTTTAGGAGGAGGTATCATGATAGAGTATCTTCAGTTCAAGTCTCACAGGGTGGGTTCAGTGATCCAAGGTAGTGGTGGTTATATTCATGTGATGGAAGAGACATATCTCTTGAGATTTTCCAACCCATAGTACTAATGATATGGAGATAGTGAATGTACCACCGAGGAAGAAAATTTGACAACAGTAGGTAGATCCACAGGGTGGTGAACATGGAAGATGAATTGTAAGAGTAGCATGAGGTGGTCCTCAATTTCAATTTGTTACCACCACCATCCCTAGGTGGTCCACACCAGGCTCATTGAGCTATAGGAAAGGGGAAATTATTGTTTTATGATATAAAGGAATATGTAAAAGGGGCTCTATGAATGATTTTAGGTATGATCTATGTATTTTCTACATTATCTATAGTACACAATGACATAGGTTATAGTCATTCCTTTCTGGACACATATCTTGTTTGAGACCTAGAGGTTCCGGTTGAACTAGAGGTTCATCCCTTACACATAGAGACACAAACAGGAGAAGACTCAGTGATAACACATCTATGGAGATAGTTTGATCGGACCCTTGGAGGTGAGAGTTTTTGTGGTAACCTCTTGGTTGAAGCGTTGAGACCTTATGAAATCATTCTTGGTTTGTATTGGTTACCCACACTCCATGCCCAGATTAACTATTTTAGGTGAAGGGTGAGGTGATTCCATAGAGATGGAACAAGGTTTTCCTTTTTCAGTGAAAAGGAAAACTAGGTAACAAAGGATGGAGTCTTTCATATGAGGGTACATATGAATACTCATTAGTTAGATATCCTAACCCTCTATTCAGAAGATGCTATGAGATTCTAGATTCTTGTATTGGTGTAAGAGTACGAGGACATCTTTCCTAAATATTTTCCAAGATTACCTCTCCAATGAGAGAAAGAATTATGCATTGATTTATAGCATGATACGACACTTATATCTACACCATCATATTAGATGGATCCCATAAATCTTCATGAGGTGAGGGAGAAATTGGATGACTTGTAGATGAATCGATTCATGACACCCAGTGTTTCACCCCAGGAAACCCAAGTGTTGTTGTCCAAAAAGGTAGATAAGTGCTTGAGGTAGTGTGTGGACTATTGTATCATGAACAAGGTGACCATAAAGAATGAGTATCCACTTCCAAGGATCGATGACATCTTTGATTAGTTGATATGGGTACAATGTTTCCAGAAGGATGAACTTAGATCAAACTATCACCAGTTATGAGTACGAGATGAGGATATACCAAAGACAAACATCATAAGTATTTAAAGTCAATAAGAGTACTTGGTGATTCCCCTTCGCGTGACAAAATCCATAGTAGTGTTCATAGAACTCATGATCTGGATCTTCCATCCTTATTTAGACTAGTTCATAGTTTTATTCATTAAAGATATCCTTGTGTAATCGATGTTTGGGTAGGAGAATGCGGGCCACTTAAGGATGGTTCTAGACATATTCAAAGAGAACCAGCTCTATGGAAAACTCCCAAAGTGCTAGGTCTGGATTTAGGTTATCCACTTTATGGGATATGTTATCTCAGTATATAGAGTGGAATTGGACCTGAACATGGTTGAGGTAGTTTTAGCATGGGAGCCACCTAGGACTGTGGCATAGTTACAAAGCTTCCTTGGGCCTACAAGTTATTATTAGAGACTCATACCTAATTTATCCAAGATATTGGCACCAATGATATATTTGAATCGAAAGGGTAATCATTTCATTTGGATAGAGAATATCCAGTAGGATTTTCAGCAGTTGAGGTAGAGTTTTATTAGCACTCTGTTCTTAAGATTTCGGGAGGAGGGTGTCAAGTACATAGTGTTCTACGAAGCATCAGGATCCAGGATTGGTTGTGTCCTCACGTAGTGGAAATCGGTGATATCCCATGGTTTGTGCCAGTTGAGACCACATGAGAAGAACTACTTGACCTATTATCATTAATTAGAATTGGTAATCTTTGCAATGAAGATTTTGTGACAATACCTGATGGGAAAGTGGTTTATCATGTACTCTGATCACAAGAGTGTCAAGTTTATCTTCTCTCAGAAGGATCTAAACTTGAGATCAAGGATATGGATATATTTAATCTAGGAATATGACATTGAGATCATCTATACGTATGGGAATAGGAAAATTTTGGAAGAAACTCTTAGTAAGAGATCTAGTTTATAGTTTTTGCATGAGGCATTAGAGTAGTTGACCATGTTCCAATTATTCTTAGTGGATGGAGATGGAGCAACTTACCTATAGTAAATAGGTGTTACCCATCCACTCTTATAGTGAGTCAGGGAGGCATATCTTGGGGATATAGACTATGATGCCCTACATGCTTATATGTCCATAGGATATGCTCATGATGGATATTTTAAAGGTGGGGAGCACGTATTCCTTTTAAGAGGACGTATAGTTATACCAAAGGTGTTGCAGGAAGAGGTTATGAGGGAGTTTCATAAAACCCTTTGGCGGTACATCCAGTTGTGAAAAATATTTACTGGGACCTACGATGTTAGTTTTTGTGTCTAGGAATGAATAGAATAGTTGTAAATATTGTCTCTCGATTCCTTACATGTCATCAAGTAAAGGATGAGCATCATGTTCCAGCGGGTTTAGCTGAAACCTTTGTTGTGACGGAATGGAATTGGTATGGGATATTAATGTAATTTGTGATGGGTTTAACATGTATGTCTATGGAACATGATTCCATCTAGGTGATCGTTGAAAAAATAACTAATTCAGTGCATATCCTAGCTATCTGAGATTAGATTTCAGTATAGATATTGGGACACCTCTATGTTCTGAAGATAGTACGACTACATGGAGTTCCATCAATGATTTTTTTAGATTGTGATGGTCATATTAAATCCTGGTTGTTGATGGGATTGGAGGAGACTTTTGGGACCCAGTTACACTTGAGTAAAGCGTTTCACCAAACGACAGACAACCATATAGAGTGGACCATTCAGTTTCTAGAGGACATGTTGTGAGACTGTAGGTTAGCCTTACACCGTATATTTGAGGATTATATTCCTCTTGTGAATTTTGCGCACAAAAACATATTCCATTCCACCATTGGTATGACACCATTGGAGTCTTTTTATGGGCTACTGTTCCAATCACCACTTTTCTAGACTGACCCAAGTGAGTCAACACTCACTATCCCAGAATTGATGTGAGCTACTACAAAGAAGGTTTAGATCATCTAGGAGAGGATGAAGACTACACATAGCCATCATAAATTTATACATATAGAAGTTAGAGTCCTTTGGAGTTTGAGTACATTTGTTCCTTCAGGTTTCACCTTGACATGGATTAAAGAGATTTTATCGGGGCATCAAGTTATCTCTGAGGTTGATCAACCCTTTTCAGATAATGTTTAGAGTTTGCGATGTGAAATACCTATTAGATCTTCCCACATAGTTATACTAGGTACATGATGTCTTCCACGTGTTGTAGCTGAGTAGGTACATGCATGACTCAATGCAAGTCATCAACGGGTGTGATATGGACATCGATGATTGAGTGACTTTTTCTGAGTTTCTAGTGTATATCGATGATAGAAAAAAATATAATCCATCATGGGCGAGTGATTCCTTTAGTGTGCATCCGATGGAATCATAGGAATCTCCAAGAGAGAAATTGGGAGCATGAGGCTCAAATACATGATCAGTACCCTAATCTATTTAGTAGCCTTTATTTTGGATTTTCATGGATGTAAAGACCCATGGTGGGGAGAATTTAATTTCCCATATTTTTCTATGAATTATTTTTAAATATTATATGAATTAATTTTGAGACCAGGTGCTAAGACAAAATGTGATTCTGAGACCCAATGTTCTTGGAATAATTGTTTGTATAATATTAAAATAATATATATCACATGCATTTAGTTTTACTATAGAAGTGGAATAACTTCTAATTGGGTGCCTATATCAGAAATATAAAGGATCCTTTGAGTTTGGAGAAGTGTCTTTACCCTAGGAATGACCTAAATTTTGTCGGCGTTGGTCATATGTAGAAAAAGTCACTAAGTAACCATAAATAAAATAATTAAATAAAATAATTTTATTTTCAAATACTAATTACTCATGAAAGGTGAATCATATTTAAAATTTGATACCACCATTGAGTTATTAATGTGGTGTTTTCCCTTTGGGAGGCCTAACATCTATCGACCTGGCTCGATAGTGAAAAATATAGTTTTTGGACATTTAAATGAATAAAATAAATTGATTATTTAGTTTATTTTGCTGTTACATCAATGCAGTGATGCATCGACATTGTGTAAAATGCTAAGAAGGAACCTAGGGATAAAATCATAACCATGAAAGTTTCCTGGAGGCTCTAGAGAGAATCCCTAGAGAATAATCTTGGAAGATGACGATGATAATAAGATAAGATATAGTTCTGGATAGATTGCTAGTGGAAATCAGTCCTTAACACCGAATGATTAAATTCCATAATAGGGCATGCTGCTTTGATTTACCTTTTTTAGTTCTTTGATTCAACGATGAACGCAGACCGACCAACAAACATGTTGATATGTTGTTCAATTGTTCTTGTGGTATGGGGTTTGATTTCTGGAATTGAGAGGTCGATTATTATATTGATTAGCTTCATTGATCACTCTCACGGTAATAGATCGAGGCTGGAATGAACATCTATCGTGGTTAATTCCATAGATTTGTTCCTTTTGAATCTTTTCTCCCCTATTTTACTCTACATATGCATCGTTCTTCACGTGGTTATGAATGAATGATCATTGCACATTATTTTCCTAGAACAATGATCCGAAATTTAATATCCAACCCCAGGATGACCTAGTAGAGTTGTGATGGAGATAAAGAAGGACGAATAGAAGTGATTTGTGTGATATATTTCTTCAAACAATTTTCATTAGATAGATTCTATGTTGTTTTCTAAGAAGATTAAATAATTTTAAAACATTGATTTGGTGTTTGGGTTATTGGTTGAAGCTAGATCTTGAATTTCCTAGAACGGAATAGCCGAAACAGTGTCTGGAGCAACAAAAGAGATGAATCAAGTGAGAACAAGGGATTCTGGAAAATCCAAATCAACATGGTGTGTAAACAGGGTTACACGGAATTTGTCCTCCACTAAGTGGCATCTAGGGTATTGGGAGATATTTTAATTCCACAGAGCATGTGAACCTATCACTCGTTGTGTAAGACCATCCTAGACACATAGTGTGTACATGGAATATACACAGACATGGGGTGGAGTACACAGGTTTCCTGCACGACGTGTACCCCACCACACGACTTGTCCCGGATGAATTAAATGGACCCCCATGTACTATTACACAGGCATAGACACATGGGTGGACACAATGTACTGGAACATAGCTAAAGTACATAGGCGGACCTCGGGTGAAAGGACATGGCATGTGAAACTTCTACACTGTGTGTACCCATCTGCTACATGACATTTTTTAACACCATAGGCCATTATACACAGGCAGTACCCAACATCAAGGAAAATAATATGTGACCCTACTAAACACTAAGTATACCATTCGACATGGATTTTTTTATCTTGTCCACTATATCTTGGACATGTTTAGTTAGGGTTCGTTTCCTTTATCACTTCCCTAAATGTTGGTGGATATCGTTTTTTACTCATAAGAGTATGATCCCTTCAGCATGACTTCTTAGATAGAGTCATTGGAATCCCCCCAAAGGCA
This sequence comes from Viscum album, assembly GCA_963277665.1. Taxonomy (NCBI): domain Eukaryota; kingdom Viridiplantae; phylum Streptophyta; class Magnoliopsida; order Santalales; family Viscaceae; genus Viscum; species Viscum album. The sequence goes on along the minus strand of OY728153.1, from coordinate 412,852,622 downwards.
TTGTGTAGGATCCTCTATTCAACTTCATTCCCAAGGTAGAGTCCTAGGATATAACTCTACCAATCCCACCATACATTGATCCTCTACTTATAAAATTAATCAAGACTGAGTTGTTGGTATCACCCCATGGCCCTGATTGTGATCCTCATCTATTGTATCATATATTTCTCTTCATATCAATCAGTTTATCTCTCTCTATCATTATGGTTCTCAATGAATTGTACTTCTTAGAAGGATTTCATTAGTGCTATCAGAATTAGGAGTGTGTTCTCTATACTTATTGTTTCATGGAATCCTCAAATGAAGCCCTATTGTTGGTATACAATAGTTGTGACTTACCTATAGTTTGTGTGTCTGGGTTTTGAGTATATCTTTATATTCTTTTTATATTTTTTGTAGACATATACTACATATAGATGACTATACCTCTATATTTTTGTTTTTCTTTGTGTTTACGGGGTTTCCTTCTTAGTATTGTTATACTCACCCCTGCACAAGATTCTCCCACATGTGTTATATCTTATGCAGAAAAGTGACCTTTTGAAAGAGTCCTAGACGAACCAAGAATAGATGGGGCTTTGTGATATTAGATAGAAAAGGTTTTCCTACAGCTATAGATAACAGTCCGAATAAAAATTTATTATAGGTTGGGAATTCTGGTTTATATATTTCTTTTTTTCTGGGATTGTATTCTAGCCCGTTTTACATTATTTCACTTTACATATTTGTTGTACTCTGTTGGTTGGGATATATTGGTATGAATGCATTTTTTTCTTAATGGTTTTTCCATTTCCTTATTTCGTGGGTTTGAGATGTGTGTGTGCGTACGAGTACATAGTGAATGCCTCCCATGTTAGTGATATGACTACTCGATGCATGTCACTAGCCCTTGGACAGTTAGAGGCAGGCTTCGGGAGTCGCGGCACATGCGCCACTAGGATGAGTCATGAAAAATGGTCCCATTAAGTAAGTATTTTTCCAGCACAAAACCAACCAAAATAATGAAAAGTAAAAATTTAGGGGATATTTTTAGTTTTGGGGAGTATTGTTCCGCAAATATTACATATACTGGTTTGATATATCACTACCATAGAATTGGTATGAATAAAGGGGCTTAGTTTTAAAAAAAATATGTATATTTATGATAAAGAGGAATGGTATTAGGTGGAAGATGTTTGTAACTGATAAATAAAAAATTATTTATACTCAGGAGAAATTTTTATTTATAGAAGAACATTGTGTAAGATATGACAAACAAGGTCAATATGCTATATATTATATAAAAAAAACTTCTAAAATATTTATTTCATGATGGAGTTGAGAAGAATCATAGAATAGAGAGGATACCCATTTATCATAGTCAAGGATGTTCTTATTATAAATATAATATTAAAGAAAAAAAATATTTGTTAAAATCATACAATATAATTCAATATTGATAAGAGAAACCTATAAAAAAATAATAAATAATGATGTCTTGAAATATTGTGTGGGAGGTTTGAGAAACTAGAATTTAACTCCAAAAATTGTGTCAAAATACATCCAAATAATTTTTAAAAAAATTAATAAGAAACCAAAATTTAAATAATAATGGTTATTTTGGATCTTCATAGTAAAGAGTTCCCATACATGGTGATAAATGATAGGAGTAAGATGATCATGCTACATATGAAGGCTTGTTATAGAAAATTTTAAAAAATATGACATGATGATATCATTATTTTTAATGATAAAAATAAATTAGGATCCTACTTGAGTGAAAACTCTCAGCATTACTGATACTAGAATGGAATTAAAAAGTTCAACTATTTCCCTATTTATATTTTCCTTTTCTTATTTTAAGTGAATTAGACCTGATGAATTAAGGGAGGGGTCTTGGTGTGCATTTTTGTAGTTGTATAGAAAAATAATTTCATCCATCATGGAGTGTTTGATGGACATGTTGTATTAATGAATACTTAGATATAATCTTTAAATAATAAAAACCATGATGACAAACAAAGTGAATCTCTTTGGGGGAGACATCATTAAGAGGAAGTTATTAGTGACATGTTATTTGGTATAAATCCAAATTTTATATATTCCTTAACAAATATAATAACGTATAAAATAAATATTTTTAATATTTGTTATTTATATAGAATTTATTTTTAAATGGAGTAAGGATTGATATGTTCTAGGGAAAAGATATATATGTACTTGAATGGAATTTTATGAGTGTATTAAATTTGAGTGTATTTTATATATATTATTAGGAATCTAATTATATGTAACATAAAATGAGAAATATGATTTGGTATCATGTTCTAGAAAGGATATGGATATATTTTTGGTCTAGTTTAATCACTATTATTTTCTACAGTGGGTTTTTAGAAATAGAATTATAGTTATTTATCTAATGGATTATATGGATAATTAGATTAGTCTATTAATTTGAAAAAATGGTGATAATAGGTTGTTTGAAAATCATAGAAATTGATTTATTATGATTGATTCCTTCGCTTATATGAAAACATTTCAATTATTTTCCATAACAGGGAGAAGAAAATTTATAAAATAAAGTGATGCATTATTGATAAAAAAACCAACATGGTGTATATTTAAGTGACCAAGTGAATGTCATAGAAATATGATTATATTTTCTCTCAACATATCTATGGGTAGTAAAGTCACTAAATGTTGACTTTGTGTCATGTGGAAGATTATAACAAATAGAGTTCAAATAATTAGTTGATTCATATGTATAAATTATAAAAAGAAAATATTGTTTTATCTTAGAATATGATGAACCCACTCTCTGTGTGTTGTATATATTTTTTAATGATGGTTTTAATATATAAGATGAGTTTCTTTGAAGTAGTCATATATCCTAAAAAATATTGGTGGGAAGAATCATGGTGTTCACAATCTATGTGTGGTAAAGTGAAATACATTATAGATTGGAAATAATGATGACATTACTAGTTTTGGGTAAAATTGGATAAGAAATATGTTCTACCATTACTCATATGGAAAATTAATAATGATGTTTATATGAGTCAACTTTTATAATCTATTAAAGTAGATATAATTTAAGAAGAACAAGTTTCATATAGTGTTTATATTGTAGAATTATTTATCTTTATACTAAAAATAATTACCCATTTCCATATATATTTTAAAAAACATTAATAATAATCAATTTTTTAAAAAATGATTTGATGAGTTTTAAAGATTAATTTTAGTTGGTGAATATGACTAAATAATGTTTTTCGGACCCTAATTTTATTGGGAGAACTAATCTAGATTTTTGGGGTTTAAATAGTCACATGTATAAAGGTAAAATGAATATTTTTCGACCAATATAAAGGTCATCTCCAACCAATTTTAAGGTAATCCAGGAGTGTAGAATCTGCATCTTGTTTATTCAGTAAATTTACCTTAGTTCATAATGCTCTTTTTTAAATAGTATTATGTTAATAATGGTTAATATAGTGATATGATTCATTCAAAAGGGTAATTGTAAAATTATTCCCCACATCATGTTATTTGGAAAAGGAAGAGGTGATACTAGAACATAATTGTCATATCTAAGACAGAAAATGATATAAAAAAACTCCAGGTTCCTCATGAACATTTTTGGGATGATTTTAACTATTTACAATAAAACATCCAAAATAATAAAAAAAAATTACAAAAAAACTTTTATATGATTAATGATTAAAAAATAAAAATCAAATAAGAACTAAACAAAAAAACCATACCAAAGTTCATGAATAATAAAAAATACAAACTCAAGAGGAAAAAAAGGCCACAAAACTAATTAGTCCAAAGTAAAAATAACAAGTAACACCCCACAGGCTTCAAGATCCAACTCCACATGCCAAGAAAAAATATAAATAATCATCACTAATTAACAAAGATAACTTTAATTTAACTATGTATCAATATATTTTATCTAAAAATGAACAATAGTTACCAATAAAGGGCTAGTCTAAACTCAGTAATATTTCTTACAATGATTTCCTAACCCATAACTCTAGGAAAAAACATGTTAGAATATTTTTTTAAATAGTTTAAAATATGTTTACACAATTTATAACTAATATATAAATGATTTTTTCTAAGTAAATCCTAACAAAATGAATTAAACCATTCCTCTCCTAACTTGGAATATTTTTTTCCATGCTTACACAAATAACAGCACACACACTCAGGCTTGGTGTCACGATTGACGATGTAAATTCGTTTCAATACTCTGCCCTATTTTTATGGTGGTACTTTACAACCATTATCCGTTTAAATCTACTCACTCACAACCATTTATGCCAAGATCATTCCAATCAATTTAAATCAAAAGTTTTTTTTCATTAAAAAATTTCCAAAAATGCTTTACATGCATCAAAGAAAACATACTTTTAAAATCACAATTTTAAAATTATAATCAAATGGTTTTCCCCAAAAACCAATCAACATTCTATGATTTTTAATCCAATACCAAAACAAGATTTACATCAAAATTCACACCAAGATCTCACAACCATTTCATAAAAATAATTTTATTAAAACTAACCCTTCAATTTATAAATCAGGTGGAGTCGTGAGAGAATAAACTTACCTCCCAAACATTGGTCAAAATGAAGAGAATCATAATAAATCATCAAGATCCGATCAAAATCCTTTTTCACTTTAATAGATATAATAAAATTTCACCATAAATTTATTCATAGATTGTATATCTATTCATAGAGGTCTAGAACTATGGTTCCAAGAGAGAGTGATATAGAGAGAGAAGAGCCTTGGATATCTGATGAAAAATGAACACATGACTATCATACGGAGTGGAAAAAGAAAACTATTTTCCTTGTGAATCATAGCGGTTGACTAAGGTTTTCTCGCTTGAGGAGCTTCACATTTTCTCATCAATGTAATCTGATTCCCCAAAATCTATTTTTTAATTATTTTCTTTTTTGAAAAAAACTGATATATCGTGGTTTTGTTGGATTTCTAAAACAATGAAATTAAATTAAATATGAAAATTTAACCTTATTTTAATGATGAATGCTAAAAAGAATTAATTAATAATGAAAGAACTTGGTCTGAGGTTTGGTTTAGGGTTCAACCATTATTCTCATTTGTTTGTTTAAATTTATCATCATGATTCGGCTATCAAATCTCATACATGAATCACTATACTTTTTTTAGTAATTTAAAATACTAAAATTCCTTAAGCATTAAAATTCTGACATTCTCCTGTAATCTAGGCTAATGAAACACCTTAGTAATAGGTGTGGCATTTTCTAGGACCCATCTCAATAGAATACAATTTCATACATTGATCAACATAACTAAAATGTGTAAAGATATAACCAATTAAGAGAAGAAAAAGAAATGAAATAAAAAATAAAAATACATTTGAGTTTCATATAATGGGATATAATATCCACACCCAAGAATTCCACACATATTAATCACAAATATAAAATAAATGCTAATAAATACTTCCAAAAAAACACCATGACCTCCCCAATGCAAATCCATGGGTTATTCCATCATTATCAAGTGTTATAGATCAAAATGGTGTAAAGGGGGAAGAAAATAAAAGAAAAGAAAGTAATAAAATAAAAATAATATAAGATAGAGATATATATTGAAAAATAGTAAAATAAAATCAATTAAATGAAATTTATATAATATATATAGAATGTTTAAATGTAAAAATAGGAAGTAAAAATATTAAGAAGAATAAGAATGAGAATAAAAAGAATAAGATGATGAATAAAAATGGATCGAAGAAATGGGGTGGAAAAACACTTTAACAAAAAAATGAATTAACTATTTAAAAAAATAATATTTAAATTTACATGAAATAAAAAAATTTAAAATAAAGGAAAAAAATTAGAATAGAAGCATTGAAAATGGGGATTATCCCTCTAGTGGGTGTTGCAAACTCCCCATTATTCATGGGAATTATCTTCTTATATAGGCCAAGGGGGTACCATCCTTCGGTATTACAATTCATGATATTCAAAATCCCCATTTAGGATATCCTCCAAACCTGGGCAATTTATCTTTTGAAATTGTAAACACACATGGTTTTTAGGTATTTTAAAATCTACAATAGACATCACTTCTGTATGGTCCCCCTCATAATGCAGATAGAATGATTTAAGGTTGTGGATATTGTTGTAGTGGAATGAAAAACATGGAAGTAAGACTAATAATCTCTTGGAAAGTAGCAGGGGAAGCCTCCTTCATATAACCTCTGAAGTGTCTAGTTGATGCTCAAAATAATCTTCATTGAGATCATATGTTGGATCAAGGATAACATGTGACTGTACTAAGTGAGAACAGAGCAAGACAAGTTTAAGACAATATCCTTTGGTATCGGCCATGGATTTTTTCGGTGATATTAGGGGTGGTGGCCATCAACGAGATGTGGTGGTGGGTTAAAGGAGGGTGGTTCAATGTGTCTGATGATGATATATATTTGGTCATCTTGCAACACCACAAATCTATTAATTGGTGAATGTTAACTAGAAACTCATGCCCCAAATCTAATACCAACACTTGAGGTGCTACTGCTTATATTAAAACTCACCAGTGATCAGCTTTGAAGCCTACTCTAGGGAGGGATCCTAGATAATAGTTTCAAAAAACATATGTTGGATTCACCACATGTAGATTTCCTAGGATTTGGACCACCTATAATCATCGAGGGATTCACCACCCTCATGAAACCTATGCACATTCCATATGCACTCATGTATCAGTGTATCAAGTTGTATCTCTTAGGTGGCTTATCTAGCTAGCCTTATAGGCTTAGATATGTGTAGAGTTTCGTGCTTGAGGGTTGGCCATCAATTTGGCCTCTTATTTTTGCAAAAAAATGACAATAGAATAGTTTCAAATAAATTAACTAAAATTATTAAAATTACATAATAAATTTCAAAATTTCAAAATAACATTCATTTATTTATTTAAAAACCATTTTATTTTCGTATTCATAATTTACCACAATTTAGTGAAACATTATAGTATATGGTAATATCCACTTAAATTCATCAAAAAATTGAGAAATTATTTAATGTATTCATCTATATTAAGTGTGTCAAATTTCCCCACACATTACCTATGGATTTACTCAAGTATAAAATATCAACATTAGAAATCAGAGGGAACCAATGTTATCATTTTTAAAATTACAAAGAAATAAAATTAAACAATTATCTATGTTAAATCAAAATTTATAATTTCAAATGGAATATCAGTTTATTTTTTCAATTTTTAAATAAATAATAAGCTCAAGTATTTTATATTTCCCCTTTTTAATATGATGGTACTTATTCATTCATACAATCAAGATCCTCAATTAATAATTATTAAACACTAAAAATCATGATCTTTCTCACAATGGAATCTTTCCTTCAATAACTAATGATACAATTCAATTAAAGTTATTATAATTTCATGAGAACATTATCCTTACCCACAATATTTTAAAGAAACTAATTTCTCCACATTGTAAACACAAAAGTCATATTAAATTATGAGTAATTTAAATAATGTTTCAAATGAATCTTAGTATTAAGTTTAGTAGGAATTGATTTTTAAAAAATTAATTCTCATGGAGGAGGCATATATCTTGAATCATAAAATGTTATATCATAAGTAAAATTAAAATGAACATTTACCATTAAAATTTTAATAACTCCCACCTTCCCCCAACTTATATTAAGTTCATGATCAAAGTAAATCATAATGAATGATTTGTTCACCCTCTTTATTTTTTCTCTACTTATATACTCTATATTTTTTCCTTTTCAAAGTAATTTTTCTTTTTTTTTAAATTTATTCTTAGAATAAACCACAAATCCACAACCTATGAACATATCATAACAGTCATTGGTCCTACCATGGTTATTTTTTATTCTTATATGTCATAGCCAATTATTTTCATTTTTGGGTTCTTTTTGTCATGTTCTTTTTTTTCAAGAGGTTAAAAACAATAATGATTAAAATGAATATATACATATCCCATTCCCTTAATTTATTACCCTAAAAATTTTCCTTACAATTAATTTCCTCCCATTAATCGTGAATTCTCTTACCCCTCCACTTTAATATTAAAATATTATTTAAATAAAACAGGGAGGGTAGGAATATGTAAATTTGGTTTCAAACATGGATCCTTCCTAATAAGGTAATTAATGGTTTCATTTGGATAAAAAAGGATATATGTGAAGGTGGTCTCTAGGATGAGGTATTTTCAAAAGATGCCTCAATCAATTTAAATATGTTTTGGCACAATAATAGATTTTCTATGTTTCAATAAAAGTTTTAATAACTGGAATGACCCATGATGACTCAAGAAATATCTTCATGAATAAATAAGAAGTAATTGTTCTAGAAATTTTATCAAGAATATAAATGAGATATTTTAATGTAACAAAAATAATGACTAATAATAAAAAATAAACTCCCACATATTTTAGAAATTCAATGAAGGAAAATTAATGGTAAATTTCATTTACAATATTCATCTTTCTCTGTTAAATCATAAGTCATTAGTTTAATATCCATACCACAAATTAATATTTCAATTATCTATTTTAATCATTCAATTTAATTAAAATTGATATATAAAACATGTAATAAAATAATTCCTATGAAACACATGTTTCCTACACAATTCATGTAAAGAATAAATTCCAGCGTTGTCATGAAATTTCTAGTTTGAAGTTCAAAAAATTTTGGAAAAAAATGAAGGGAGTTTGAACATAAATAATGTAAGAATGAACTACTTGACTAGCCTTTTTCTTCCCCTATTTCGGGGTTCCTTATTCCATCATAAACCTATAAATTAATATTAATCAATCAAGAACATGTATTATATCATTTAATATTAAAATGATAAGATGGATTGGGAGGTATTATTGATGGATCCTAAGAATGAAAATTAAATCTAAACCCCTAGAAATTAAATAGAAGGATTAGTCTTAGTATAACCCCCCAAGTTGGACCTAATATTTTACTGCCTCTAGAGAAAAGTACCAACTATTATCTAATGTCCTATAGTTTATGTATCTTATTTTTCTTGAACCACCACATGTGGATTTTCCCAGCATTCACTATTTCTTTATTGGTGAGGAACGATCCCTGGATAAAGTATACCAAGTCATCCTCATTCAAAATTTAGTACAGTATGTATGGAAAGGGTAGGATGATTTATTAATCATCCTATTCATTTTTTTATACTTGTGCAACCTTCTTCATCATTTACAGTGTTGTCTCAACATGGTATCCATGAATTTAATATTTAAAGGGAATATAATTAAGAATTTTTACTTAAATCGAATTTAAATTTGAATTAATTATAAATTTATCCCTCTTAATATTCACATCCTATGCCTTGATTTAATCAATATTAGAAACATTTATTTCATCATATGATTCCTAAAATGTATGTACATAAAAATATATAAACTTTATGTGTTATTCAACAGCTTCTTGATTTGTTTCTTTGTCTTCTTCTAAGTCATATAAAAGATTGTCTGAATTTAAAAATTCAATATAGTGGGTATTAATTTGGAATTGAGATTGAATAAAATAAAATGAAATATATTTTTGGATAATATCAAATAAATGAATTGGTTATGTCTCTATATCTTCTTCAATGGTGAGTGCCTATTAGATTTGGGTGGTGAAATGTAGAGGTAGGAATTCTAGCTCCTCAAACTTTTCAAAAAATTCCACAACATGGGTGGTGTATTACACCATTGTAAGAAAAATATGTAAAGGATCTATCTATTCTAATTTTTAGGGACTGGGAGATCAAGGTATACCTCATAATCATTCCATATTTTTCCATATCTTGTTGATATCCCGCATGTATCTAAGTTGGTAAGTATTCCTCAGCTTAAATCCACTCTATCTTATCATGGTCATCTTTAATTTGTTCCTAAAATGCTTTGGATATGTATACTTCTAAATTAGGAAAATAAATCATGGATTTCTTCCAGTTTTAGGTTTTTCAAGTGATAAATTGATGTTCTCTATTGTCCAATCTGTTTTTCTTACAGATCATGTACAATCTATTAAAGATGATTAATATCATAGTATATTTTGTGTTTATCCACATTCCCCTATAATTTTACGTGGGGAAATTAGTTAAATTTTTTTGGTGAAAACATGGGTGTATCTATTGGTAACTTATAAATTTCTTGATAAAATTCAATGAAATACACCCAGAATTTAGTTGATTATCTCACCAATATTTCATTCACATTTTATTTGAGGGTCTATTTAATCTCCTAGATGATGTACCTATATTTATCCTCTATGATGATCTATCATCGGGCTCCCTTGATTGGTCTGATAAATAAGACAACACTATCTTCTATAGTCTAGAAATGTTCATTTACTATTTCTTGTTGTCATGAGTAGTCAGTCTGTGCAGAATATTTATTGTCTGAATACATTATGGAAAAACATTATTATTGTTTTTTTAAAACCAATTAATAACTATCTTATATGAAAATAAAAAATAAAAATAAAATAGTAATTATCTCCATGAATGTGGTTCTAGTTTTGAATTTAGTGCAGTCATAGGTTATGTAAAAAAACAAATTATTCTCCTAGAGCCGCACAGTAGCTAACCATGGTCATCTCACTTGATGACCGTAACAATTGTTCACCTATTTATTCCAATTCAAGTAAATCAATTTTTTTATAATTTTATGGAATCACTGATAAATATGTATTTTTTACATTCTAAAACTATTAAATGAAACTCAATATGAAAATTAAAAAATATAATAACATGAAATGATAAAAATAATGCATTAAGAATGAATGAAATTGGTCCTATGTTTGGTTTTGGGTTTAATCATTATTATAATTTAATTATTTAAATTTATTTGGTAATGTAGATATGAAATCTAATTGATGAATCACTGTCCTCTTATTTAGTAATTGAGAAACATAAAATGCCTTAAGCAATATAAATTTCACCTCCACCAATAATTAAGGATGATGGAACACCTTTGTCTTAGGGGTGATATATTCTATGGACCAACTAAATTCAATGTCCTTTCATCCATTGATCTTGTCAACTTCATCTTGGTAGATAATTAAAATTGTTAAAAGAAATGAAATAAAATAATACAAATATATTTTAGTTTCATATCATAGGGGAAAATGGACACACCTTGGTATGCTACTCATATCTGTCCCAAACATAAAATAAAATTTAAGAAATAATTCAATAACACCTTGACCACACCCAAGATAAGACTCAGGCTAGCCCCTCATTGACGTGGGAAAGAGATCACAATAGTTGAAAGGGAGACGATAAGAGAATAAAATAAAATTATTGAAATAAAAATATTAGAAGGGAGACAAAAAGGTAAATGGAAAAGGAATAAAATATAATAAAATTAATGAATTATATATATTATACAAATATAAAATTAAAATAATACTAGAAGAAGAAATAAAAAAAAATAAAAATGGGAATATGATAAATAAGAGAAGAATAAGAAAAATAGATGGAAGAAATTTTGTGTAAGAAAAAAATTAATAAAAACTGAATAAATTAATTATTTATAAAATTAAAATTTTAAATTATGCGAAATAAAAACTAAACCAGAAATAAAAATAAAAGAAATAAGAAAATGATAATGGAAGCATCATGTAGTGGGGATTATCCCTCCTGAGGATGGTGTAGACTCCCCTTTCAGTAGGGGATACTTCCCCTTATATAGAAAAATGTTTTTATATACTTTGGTATTCAAATTCAAGGTCTTATAAACATCCCATTATGATCTACAATAAACATGTGTGATTTAAGTTTTGAAATGGGAAACACCCATGGTTTTTGGGTGCTTAAAAATCTCCCGCAGAGGTAGCTTCAGTATGACCCATATTAGTACGTGCATGGAAGGTGTGGATGTTGTGGTAGTGGAGTGGAGAACATATTAGTGGTACTAAGCTTCTACTTTAAATAAACTAGGTTCCCTTCTTTATCTTTCATTCAATGTGGCCATATGAACCTAGAAATAATATTTATGGAGCTCATCTGAGGGTATAGGGATGATCCATGGTGGTCCTAGGTGATGATAGAGGTGAGAGAGATATCTTCATGGTTCTTGAGTAATGGTCGTAGTTTTTTTGGTGATAGTAGGGTTGGATAAGGTCGATGACCTATGGTAGAACTATATAGTATGGAAGAGTAGTGTGTTCGGGGGTGAACGATATGTGGTAAAGGTGTAACAAAACCATTCTATTACGTGGAGCACATTAACTAGAAACTTGCATCCCATATTTAATCATAACATGGGTGGATCTCATGTTTAAAGGAAAACTACCCTAGTGCTCTAATTAAAATCCTACATTTGGGAATGCTTCAGGAAAAAACATGCAGACATGCAAATGTCAGCTGCACCACATGCGGTAAACATGGACTTCGGCCCACCTCTACTCCCCATAGGATTCACCACATACAAGACACCTATTCATGGGTAGTATACCCCATGTAGTCATAGATTGAGATGGATACTATATGTGTCTTAAAAGACTATCCCATATGGGCTTGTCTATGTGGATAGATTCCAGGTTAAGGGTTGGCCATCCATTATCCCCCTTTTTAACACCTAAAAAAAGATTAAATAAATTAAGTAGAATTCATCACATTACATAATTAAATCCCAAATTTAATAATACCACAAATTATTAATCAAAAAATATTTTAATTCTATATTTACCATTTCCAACAACATAGTAAAATAATGTATTATATTGGAATATTAATTGAAATTCATGAAAAAATCATTGAAAATTGATTAAAATTATGCACCAAAATAAAGTGTGTGAAACGAAGAAGAATAAAATGTTATCAACAAATAAAGGGCACCAACACACATTTATTATCTTAAGGATAAATCCCATATAAAATGGGTCCATCTCCCATTCCTTTGGAGAAGAAGAAAATCGAGTGAAATGAGGATTTAGGTAAAAATAATATTCAAAAGGATTAATTCAGATTAGTTCCAAAATTTATTGAGGTATAACTATATACCGCAATGTTTGGAATCATGGTTTGGAAAAACATAAAATGTAACACCCCAAGATTTCATAGTACGTTATCTCTTCAAATTAATTCAATAACTTGCGCAACACGGAACACTGAGTTTGAGCACACCACAACTTACCAAACTAACCGTTCAAAGAGCGGTTATGAATAGTGTTAACTGAATTTTAAATTTTATATACTCTATAAAATTTTATAAATCCGTATTATGTGTTTCTTAGACAAAATATAAGAACAAATTTATTTTTTAGATAAAAGAAGTATTTTTCAAAAAATGAAATTTTACCGCCTTTTAATGGAAAACCCCTTTTAAATCCAATATTTGACACTTTTATATATTCAATTTGACAAAATAAACTTCTTCTTTATAATTGGGATATAAAAATTTAGTTTTGATAAATTTTCGGTGTTTTTTTGATAACTTTCATATTTACGTGAATAGTGAAAAATAATAACTTTTAACTGAGAACAAATTTTTTAATGAAAATAATTTATAGCGTTCAATTATACATTTGAATAATTTTTAAGTATAATTAGATTATATTTTTATCATTTAATACAATTTTTCTCATTATAAGTAATTTCACGTTAAAATTTGACATAAATGCATGTCAATCTTTTGATAGGGTTTACTATTTTAAAAAAACCCGCTTTTTGGTTTTGACAACGGGAATTAATTTTAAATTAATAAATGAATATTCTATGTTTTGAATTTGGTAAAATAGACATTATTTTTTAATTCTTAATATCAAAATTATCTTCGAGTGATTTTTTGGTATTTTTCTGAAAACTTTTAATTTTTGATGAATAGTGAAAACACTAAGTTATTGTTTAAAACCGAATTTTTATGTAAATAATTATTTATTTTATTTAAATTTATTTTAGGTAAAAATAGATACATAATACCTATATAAGTTCAATGTAATTCATTAGAGTAATTTTATAACAAGTTTAGATATATAAAAATTTTATTGAACTTTTTACCGTCTTTTACCCACCCCCCAAGAGTATTTGCAAATTTGCATAAAACAGAATTTTACCTCTTCTGTGAATTGAATTTCTAAAATCCAAGAGACACGATTGATATAAGTAAGTAAAATGTGGTTCAATAAGATAAAAATAATTTTTTATGAATAGTAATTTTTGACTTTTATTTACCATGACTAAAAGTAAATAGGGCAATTAAAGGTAAAAATGATATTATTATTACCCTAACACATGTCCTAATTCTATTGGATGAGTGTAATTAGACCAAAACAACCTTATTAATATAATATTATCCTTTAGGTCCACTTTTATTGGATTAGGAAATTTATTATTATTTAATTCAAAGAAGAGTTAAAAGTGTTAAATTTAAAGTTTAATAACTAAACCATTTTTATTATAGGTTTACACATAAGATAAATTCGATTATAAATATTAATTATAAAGATAAAAATATTTCCTACATAATTATATTTTATTTTTAATTTTTATACATTAAATAATTTAATTTATTTATGACACAATGATGATGCAATAATTACCTTATTAATGAAATATTAAAATAATTGATATTATAAATACAAAAATAAGTGTAATTTGAGACTTTTTATGAATTAAACTAATTTTATAGGTTAATATTACATTATGGGGTTGATTAAATGAATTTTTATAGAAGTAATAATGTTGTTATGAATTTAGCAAAAACAGAATACCAAATAGTGTCAAAATTGACCTAAAAGAGTTTTTAAAACAAATATTATATTATTAATTGATATAATATTCCTAAAAATCTAAGGATCAGACAAATTAATTATATAAGGTTATATATATTTATAATGAACCACTTTGGGTTCTCTTTTCTTGTTATAGTAAGTTTATTAACCATATAATATAAAAATACAAAGAGACATTGTATATGTCAAACTAATTAACTAAGAGTTAAATCTAAGAGATAAGGTTAATATAGTGACCCAAAACTGTCTAAAACCTATTGGTTGAGTGGATTTAGACCCATACCCACCTTATCCTTGAAATAAAACATTTTTGAGCCATTATAAAAACAAAATTATTTTATTATAAAATAATATTTCAATCTTTTCCTAAGGTTCCTCTCGCCCCTCTTATAAAAGGTCACTCCCCCTTCTCTCAAATTCACACCTTCAAAGCCATTTGGATCGGCCAAAGCCTACCCGAATATCCTCTAAACTATCCTAAATTCATCCTAGAGGCCTTTCTTTAGTCATAAATCCAACTTAAGGAGCCCTTTTGATCAAATCAAAAGGAACAACCCGAATAAGAGGTAAATATTTCATCACCTCTTTCAAGTTCTTTTCTTCTTCCACTTCCTCTTTATTTTTTGTTTCTATTCTAAAATAATAACTACAATATATTAAATATACTATGATGTTATTATAAAAATGTTACAACCTTATTCATTATTATATCCATCCTATAAATGACAAAGTCACCATACATGCATACGTACGGATTACCATCTCCACGTCGTGGTGTAGTTTGTTATTAAAACACTTCATCATTTGGATGGGTATAATAATGAGTATAAACATTGAAAATAATAAATATAACATGATAATTATTCTGTATGTATGATATACCATCCAATTATATATGATTTTAATATGAAAATAATGATATTGTCGCTCGTGCGTACGTACAGATTACCGTATCCACGAACGTGATGAGATTCATTCCCCATCATAATTATTCAAGAATAATTTTTATTTTATGATTAAAAATAAAGATTATGAACATAATGTAATTCTGTATATGAATCAAACACATCCTAACTATAAAAAACATTACTTAAGTAACAAATCACATAAAAGAAAACGAATCAGTTAACACCCAAAACGATGATACTACTGAAATATCATTAACAATGAAATATTATAAGATAATATATGATATCATATTAATGTATATGGTTCTTTAATAATTTAATAATTATTATTTCACCATTATACAGGAGGTTAAACTACCCTTGACCAAGGAAAAGTACATGATAAGGGTTAATTTCACAATCTCTTTATTATCTGAGTTTTTTTTACGTAAATATCCATTGAGACCTCTTTATCATCCACATCTATGTTTTCATAAAAATGTATTTTTAAAAACATTTTTACTATTTACTAGACTATAGGTTAAATTCATTTATACCCTTATTTGACCTTATATGTTTTGAAAGGAATCTTTTCATCATTTTCCCAACAAGGTACTTTACGACCCTTTTCAAAAAATTAAGGTAAGAATGTTTTTTAACTTATACGGAGGGTGCGGTTATTCTCCGCCGTTATAACATCGTCGAAGTTTCCCTTACAATATTATAAAAATATTTTCAAAATAAATGTTTTCTTTTATAATTACATGACTTTTAAATGATTTCAAAATAGAAAGATATATTCCTATTAAATAATTTTCCTTTCATATATGTCTAGATCCTTTGTGGATTTTAAACTAGTTTGAAGTTGATCTATTATGATACAAATATTTCATATTGTATTAAAGGTTTTGTGATATGTTTTACTGTGGATGTGTTATTTTTATACCATTAATGTTTTATGGTTAATGTATTGATATTTTTTATGCTAGTTTTAATACGAATGTTTATGTTATATTTCAACCCTTTCATATGAGGAATGTATTGGACTTAGTAAGTGATGGGTGGAGCCCGATATAGATCCTCGGTGAATCGGTAGGTCTCATGAGACAAATAGACATGGAATTGGACGAGACCTTTCCTAATTTTATATATGGTTTTGGCCGAGGCCTAAATCATTTTTAGACGTCTTGGCCAAGGCCTTGACAAAATGTTTCAGAATGTCCAGCATTATACATTCCCTTATTATAAAAATAATATTGATGGTGCATGTGGTCATTCGACTAGTAGAATACCGATGATTATGTTTTATTATGCCATTATTTACTCAGCACATATTCCTGCCATAAAAGTGTTCATGATTATTATTTGTAAAGGCATGTGTTTTCAATTATTCACAATGATTAATATTTATGTTATCCTCCGTTGTATTGCTTACCCTTACTGAGCGTTTGAGCTCACTTCTTTCTTATTATTCATTTTCCCAGGATATGATGGACTTAGTTATGAGTGACTTGCAGGCATAATCTAGGAGGCTTGGATGTTTCTAATGGAATAAATTAGTGTTGTATTTCTTTTCAAGTTGTAAAGTTGAGCTTATGTATGAATCTTTTTTCCAATAATACTAAACTGATCGATCTTTCGGGACATGATTTCCTTGTGATCATGCAAATGTTATGTAATAATGCACTGACTCTAGGTAACTGGGGTCGGTGCATTACAATTGGTATCACATGAAATTTAGTACAATTCTTGGAAACTAGATTTAGATAAACTCTAATTAGATCATTTTACCCTAAGATAGACTTTGAGGATTAGTATATAAGAACTTCCTATAATTTTTTTGTTGTAAAGATTTTTTGAGTTTTCCAAGAAATACATCCCTGTCTGGATATGAGTAGGTAGAGGAGGCTCTAACACAGATGTACCAAGGGGTAAAACCCAAAAACACAGCTTTGATCTAGACTCGACAGAGAACTGGTTCACGACAACGTGCCTTGTTGCACTCTTGGTTACGAAACTCTCGAGGGATATGCTTAGGATAATTCTCATTTAATTTACAAACCATTATGAAGGATTTATGAGTATATAATTCCTCAAAGAAAACATTTTTTATGATTATGTAATATATCCATAAACTGTTCAAATTATGTTAAGTATTTTACAAGTATGGAAATATGTATTGTGATTCATAAACAAATCTACTGTATGCATTTTTTTAGAAATGGAGCTCAGTATATGGAATGAGAACTCCAGCAATGTGCATGATACAAAGAGTAAGAAGGATCATATCTTTCATATAATTAAGATGGAATTTAGAAAGGAAATAATCTCCCATGTATTTTCATGATAAGAATAAATAATATCATGTGTTAATTAGATAAGTAAAGAATTTTCTGAGTCCTATGGATTTGAAGGGAAGCCAGGGAAGAAAAGGATGGTAGA
Source organism: Viscum album (assembly GCA_963277665.1). NCBI lineage: Eukaryota > Viridiplantae > Streptophyta > Magnoliopsida > Santalales > Viscaceae > Viscum > Viscum album. The sequence continues at coordinate 412,834,506 of OY728153.1, read as the reverse complement.
GAGAAATATGGATAAATATAATAATGGAAAAAAGGATTTTCCCATATGTGATAACTCTGGAAATAATCACCTTAGTAAATTCTTGAAGGCAATGAGAGTTTTTTATAAGTGTTGAGAAAAAGGACACCGAGTACATGATTTCAAGGGTAAGAAAAAGGTTTCAAATATACAATGCTTCATCTACAAAGAGTTGGGACACTACGCGAATCAATGTCCAAATCATCAGAGTATAAAAAAAATGATGCTTTTGGATAATAATCAAGTTATGATATTTCCACAGATGAAGAGTAATGACTAGTGTTCTTATGTTGATATTATATAATTTTGTCATTTGAGTGTTGTATCAACGATGTTCTGGTTATAATAATTATGGAGTATATAAGGATTGTACTACAGTACTATTTCATTAAGGATTTGAGATTGTGTGGTACCAAGAAAAGTGACTCAATAGAGAGTTAATTTTTTTGGAAAATACATGGTTGAAGGAAATATAAAAATTTAATATGGTCCTGATACTGAGGTATTGATTTTTGAATAAGTGATTATTTATTTGGATAAATTGTATTGGATATTATTGACATCCTTGGAGTAGATTAATGGTTTTTTTATTCCATCATTTTTTGATTTTACAACATTTTTTTGGATAGAAGGAGTATATCCTGTATTCTATAATGAATAAGGGAGCATGAATGTAATCAATAAGGTTTTTTGGTAAATCAAGGTGTTACAGTGTTTTAAAAAGAATAATTGATGAAAGTATTAAATGTTATTATATTTTATAAATGTTGGAATCTATTATGTTTGAAATAGGATACTATTGTTAAGGTTCAAAAATTTCTTTAGATTATTTTTGGATTGTCATAGAAAGGACAACCCGGAGGTCGGGCGAGAACCCATCATGTCCGGCAAGGCCATGAGACTTGAACCCGCAACCGAAGGGTGACAAGGGTGAATCACCTAGCACTTTCCTATGTGATGTTATGGTTTGTATAATGTAGTTTTTTTTAAAATAGTATAACAAATAAATATAAATTCATCTTTTAACCCTATACGATTAGGATAAATAGAATATTTTCGAATTCTATTATCTTTTGGAGTTAAATATGAGTTTTTAGTAGGAATGAGTTGAAGGATGAAACTCTAATTTTCAAGTTTATATATATATATATATATTCCCTCTTATTCTATGAATAAATTATTTTTTAAACTTTAGGGATGGGATCTTAAAAAGAAATTTTTTATATCCTAATACCTTATGTTTTTTTGAACCGATGATATTTTACATCATCTTAGATTGATGGATTTGAGGCCCTCAATTTTAAAATTGTTTGTGATTGATGACCTCAATCACTCCCTATAAATATTTACATTTTACCTCTAATTATGTGTCACTAATTAGCACTAATGTTCTCCTAATTTAGATCATAAATTAGTGGTGACATCTCATTTCCCTTTCCCTCTTATTAAGACTAAATTTTATTAACCCAATTTCCGATGTGGGTTTTCCACAAAGGTATTTTCTATTTTTAACCTTTAATTTTTTAAGAATAATTTAAAATTGCAAGGATGCAATTTATTTAAGGAGGGTAGAATGTAACACCCCAATATTTCTATAAGGACCCAACCTTAAAACATTACAAAATCTTGAATTAAATGCATAATTCACATTGAGGATCTTTTTAGGTTTATAGTTTTAGAGAATTAGGACATAACTATTACATATCAACATGAATATTACAAAGTAGACACTTTTACTATTACTGATTTTTTTAAAATCCTTAAATAAAACAAGTGTTCTTTTCCTGATATAAATCTTCTTGAATACTTCCTTTCTCTTACCCTTCCTTATAGCCTGTGAAAAACATTTCAAAAACTCAGGATGAGCATAAAAAGATCAGTTAGGGTTATAACATAATGAAAGGAAACATTAACCCATAAAAATACAAACCAATGAAACCATAATTTTCAATCATAACATACCTTATGAAATCATAATATTTATGAATAACACATAGTAATCACAATTCATAAATGTAACTTAAGTCATACATAATATACTTACATTATAGCTATCACAGATACATAGGGAGTCACATTTGGAATACCCATCATAGTATATTCCCTAAATCCCTTCAAAGAAATATTCACATTTACATCATTCATGTTACCCAATGCATTTGAGAGCTATCTTGGGCTCAACCACCCTAGGTTTATCATAGAACCACCTGTATATGTAACAATGGCCAAGAATCATAACATAATCATAACACATAACTTAAGCATAAAGGAAAGATAACATTCCCACATTGCAATAACAATATAATATTTTGTGATAAAAAATAAATTCTAAAAACCATTTTCAATACCAAAATATGTAAAAAGAGTATATGGTATTTATTTTTCTTTTGAAAACATTACAACTTGTTAAGGAATCCATAGATCAAATAATACTCACAGCGGCGGAAAAGGTCGTTTTCCCCACTTATGTAAAAAGAAACATTCCTTTTTGTCGTTTAGAAAAATGACACGTAGAGAAAATATTCCCATTGAATGAAATGAAAAGTACAAAGGGTTTTATACACCATATAAAATAAAGTCGTGTATAAATCAAAATATGCCTCAATGAAAGGAGATTGAGACGAAGTCCCTTATAAAGATGATATCCTTAGATTAAGGATAAATAAATGACATAATTATGTGTGAAAAAAATAAATACACCCAATATAATTGGATATTAAGTGTAAAAAAATAATAGGTAATTCACAGATATTCATAGCACTACATAATCAATAAGTAGAGGTTTAACCCAAATAATTGAAATTGGATTAAGAAGTTCCCTTACAAAAATTCGGTAGCCTAACAGCGTCACATCAAATTTTAGAAAACGATATGATGAGGGAAAAAAATGGTATCTCATCACTTGGAACTAAGATTTATAGCAATAATGATATAGGAGAACATATCCCAACACAAGAATATGTGAATTAAAATACATAACAAAAAAATCCTTTTAAAAAGAAGAGGGTGAAAGGTTCCCTTATCGATTTGGTATCCTCCGAAACATACACCCCATGAAATAAGGACCATACAATGTTGATGTAAATACCCATAAATGGATGTATATTACTCAAAGAGTAGAATAATGGGCAGTACATACTCCACTCAGAGGAGATAGTGGCAAATATAGCATGAATCTTATGGCAATAAAAAGTGAGATAAAAACCCCTTACCTCGTAAAAAATCGAGTCGTATGACCAAAAGATAATAAGAACCAAATTAATCACATAATACCCTGAATATAAATAGAACCATGATAATATATATCAAATTTCAGTACACAATACACCACATGCAATAAATAAGTGGCGAACAATAGAAATATCACGGAATTCAAAGTGAGATAAGAAATCCCCTAACCTCAAGTCCGACTTGTCTTGTTCATTTCTTTATATTCTTGAATAATAAACATTGGTCAATTTATATTTGATTAAGGAATTAATTTAAATTTTATTATTCAATTCATATCACATATTATCATGTTATAATAATTAGTTAATTATGTGAGTTCATATCATACATTTTGTCGATGTTCGATACACGAGTCCACAATGAACTTGTTTGAAGAGAATTGTCCATGTAGTTATAAGTAAATCATCTCCGGAATGATTTTCATGATTAAAATATCGTATATATCTAGTATATATGTATTTAATAATATTCCATAATGTATGTAGATAAGAAATGAAATGTACCGTTCATGGAGATGGTAGGCCGTATGTACGCATGAACGCTACTTTTATTTTTTGTCATATTAATGGAATTTTAAAATAAATTAGACATAGATATATTATAATTACAGTATAATATATATGTTATATAGGTAACATAAGTTCATTAATTAAATTCTTTATAAATTCCATGTTTTTCATGAACGAGTCACATCACTTGAAGGGGCGGTTGTCCACACTTCCTCATATGAAATTATCACATTTGCACAAAATGAAAAGCATAAAGGTATGTTTTAAATATAAAATAAAGAAGAATTTAGAGGACATAAATATAATATATATCATATATAAATATAGTTCCATCATAAAGGACACCATGATAGGTGTTAAAAGAAGATTGAATAATCATCGTTTCGTGAGGCAGTAAGTCGCCACCCACAGAAATAGTATCTTCTTTAACCATTAGACGGAGGTGTGTGTAAGTGTAGGTAGAATCCTTATCATAAAAACATCATAGTAAATTGAGGATACTTGTTTCAGTATAGTATCAAATAATAAGAAGATATTGGTGAGTGAAAAAGGTAAATAAAAGTAATAAACTCGAGAGAAGACATTACCTCTAAATCGGGTAACTCTTTTTTGGTTGGAGCCAAAAGCTTCCTTGGAAAGACTTCTGCACAAAGTGAGGATTATAGATGTAATAGAAGGATGTGAAGAGATAATATGAGAATATTTTTGATGAGACAAGGGCTTGAGAGGCGTGTATAAGGGGGTAGAGGTGGCGACCTTTTATAAGAGGGAGGAGGGTCACTTTTGGAAATTCTTAGAATGTTACTTTATTATAAAATGATTTTCAGATTTTAAAGGTCCCACAATGATATATTTTTAGGATAAGGTAATAAGGGATCAAAACACACCCATACAATAGGTTTTTTAAAAGTTTAAATCTTATATTTTACCTTATCTTTTCATGTTATTTAAATCGTTCATTAATGAGGTAATCACTGCATTATCATTGTGTCATAAATGAATTTATTTATTTAATGTATAAAATTTTTAAAAAAAATACCATGATGAAGGAAATATTTTTAGCTTTAAAATTACTATTTATAGTATAAGAGATAATTTATGTAAAAAAAATTAAAATTTTTTTACTTAGGATATACAAACCTTTGTTATATTTCCCTTCTTTTTTAAAAATAATGTCATAAATGTCACTATCACACCCATGCGACTCCATGGGCCCTCAAGATTAGTAAAAAGATTCCAATGGTCGGACATGACTCAAAAAATATGATTTTTACACATTTTGGGGTCATTTTATATTATTATGATATTATTTTATTACCCTTAACTACCTGATTACTAATTAATCACGATAATTAAAGATAATTACCGTCGTTACTATTCATAATGTCCAAAAATAAAAGAGTCTTAATTACATAATTTAGACCTTATGATTACAAATATGGAATCTATTTTACCAAATTCCAAACACAGAAATTGCAGTAATTAATTTAAAAATAATTCTTGTTGTCAAAACCAATGACGGGTTTTTAAGAAGTAAAATTTATCATTATATTGACTTGTTTTTACATCCAATTGAAAAGTGAAATTACTTCCAATGAACAACACTGTATTAATTGATTAAAAAATAATTAAATTACACTTTAAAACCAATTAAAAGGACAATCAATATATATAATTAAATTAGATGAAAAAGCAGTTTTGAAGTAAAATGCAGTATTTTTCACTATTCATTAAAAATGAACATTTGTCAGAAAAATACATAAAATTTATCCAAAGGAAATTTGATATTCCAAATAAAAAAATGATTTCCATTTTAACAAATTCAAAATATATAAGTTTAATTAATTAATTTTGTAATTAATTCCCACTGTCAAAAAAATAGCGTGTTTTTAAGAAACAATATCAATCAAAAGATTGACACTTGTTTATATCCAATTTCAAAGTGAAATTAATTCCAATGAACACCATTGGATTAAATGGTAAAAATATATTTTAACTAAAATTTAAACTCAATTGAAAAGATAATCTAACCATATAAATAAATTAGATTAAAAGGAGGGTTTGAATTAAAATACAACATTTTCACTATTCATTAAAAAATGAACTTTATCAGAAAAATAAAAAAAAAATTACACAAAGTAAATTTTGATGTCTTGATTCTAAAGAAGGATTTCATTTTTTCATATATAACATAGAAAATTTTCAAAAAGTAGATTCAAAAATGGTTCGCTATCAAAAGGCGGTTAATCGACCTTTAAAAGAATATTAGAATATTTATGCTTAAAATTGGATTCATTCTCATTTTAAGCCTCTATAATTTATTGGGTAATAATAATTTTTTAGTTAGTTTTGTTCATTCTCTCCATTACAATAACTAGGAATTAACTACCATTTAAAATAATATTATTATATTATTAGTGTACAACATAAGATTTCAAAGAAACTTGTTGTTGCGTATTGGGTACACCATCAAACATAGAATTCCCTTTAAAGTAATATTAACATTTTATTCACAACTATTAATAAACATGAAAATGTCATATTCTTTATTTACCTGCGATGTTACATCCTTTCCCCCTTTTGGGAATTGCGTCCTCACAATTTTTAATATTGGACTCAGAAACTTCATTGAAATCCCCACATCAGAAAAGGGGTAAATTAAAATATCACTTTAAAATAAAGAAAGAAAAGTACAAAGGTCACCCGAGGCAAAAAATACTAGGATTCCATGAAAACATGGATATGGAGGAAAAAAAAACCATCAAGTTCTGATGGAGAGTGATAGAAAATATGTCTAGGAGAATGTTAACCACCAGACAATCACAAACTTGTGATGGGTTAAACGGTATTTGATTTCCCAGTAGGAAAAGTTAATAGACAATGTTTTTGTTTTAAGTTAATTTTCATTGAGGAATTTATTTATGATCTTAACTAAATCATAAGTAAACACACTTACTTGTCATGTAGACTTTTATCTCTTACTATATTTCTTACACAAACTCATATTTTCTCCAAAATAAGAGTATTTAGGATGACTTGTTCACATTAAGAGTGATATAATCAACTTCTTGGGAATAAACTAATCCACAAAAGATGAACTATATATTTCCCATGTCTTTAGACCTTAACCAAAACCAAAATTATTAGTACAAGATCAGATAATCCCCAAAAGGATAATCTTTTATAAAAAGAAATACTACTCTTAATCTCCAAAATTCAACAAAAAGAAACCAAGGTTCAAAAAATACCATTAAATAAACAACTATCCATAAAATTATTCAAAGAAATCCAAACTAAGATTGAAACCGAAATCTCTGAAGGATTTATCACATAGTCTTCCAAGATAAATCTTAACATTTATCTCCAAATAACATCAGTTACTCTTAAAGTATCATACTAAAAAGTAATTAACCTAATCACATATCCTCCATGATAGGTTAATAATTTCCATAGATAACCCAAAATCAACTTATTCCTGATTCATAAGACCATCTAACTAAAAATAATTAGTCATACTAACTAGGGACTTCACGTTGTCTAGTTGTATGTGATAAATACCAGTCACACTTTGGTTGTGGGTTCGATTCCTGTAGCTTTGTCCGACGCGACGGGTTGCCACACGGTTTGTGTTTTGTCCCTTTTTAAAAACTACCTAATTTTATAACATTCCCAAAAAGAGATAAATTTATCAAAAATAACCATAACATATTTTAACTACAAAGGTTATCTAATAACTTTCGTTTTGCATCCCAAAATGTATTAACCGGTAATTGACTCAAATTCAAGGATAATATAAACCAAAATTGTTCTTTATAACTATATCCAAAAAAGAAAAGATAATTATTCCTTGAATAAAATTTTTATATATCAAACATCAGGGTTACACATATTATAAAAAGTATTCTAATGTAATCTCATCATCAAAAGAGCCTTAATAATTTTAAGAATTTCACCATCCTAAAATCTACCATAAATCTTAAATCCCTTATAAACTTACTTCTTACTCATTCAACATTTTTCAGGATCTATTAACCATTCCTTTACAAATTATTCTGAAATACATATTTCCTACAAAAAAAATCATGAATCATATCCTAATATTTCAATAATAGGAAAACATATGTTAAGAAGTAATCTATACCTTTCATTGGTCATTGTCAGTTTCTTTATCCTCAATCAGAATGGAATTTGGTATTGGTAAAAAAATATTTGTACAATCCTGGTGATCCCATTCCCGAAACTTCTTCATAGGACATGTGTTTTCATAATGACCATGCACACCACATTTAAAACATTCAATTGATCCTTCAGAAAGAACTTCTTTACCTTTCCTAGAGTCAACTAGATGCTTCTTTTTTCCATGGTAGGTTCTTTCTTTATGACCTTCATTTCCACATATATAGCATCTTTCTATCCCTTTTAAACATTTTCCTATGTCTTTCTTTCCACATATTTGACACATAGGTTTTTGAAAATTCTTACCTTTATGATTATTACCTAAACTTCCGTAGGGATTTGTTTCTCGCATATATGATTCCTTATAAAAATCACTAAGGTTCAGGTGGTCAATCACGACTCTAGATTGTTGGTTGAGATTAACCATAAGAGTTCTCATTACAGCTCCCACATCATTCAATTTCTCGATCAAAAAACTGTCACAATTTCCTTCACATCCACTGTTACTTTGGTTCCTGCTAGATCCAGCCATTTACTAAAACCAAAAAGGTCAGTGTGAGTATATCATTAAAATCATCATATATTATCTTATGAGGAGGGTAAATACTAATATATAATTATTCATGTATTTTAAACTCATTCACTTTATAAAAATAACTATGAATCTTTCTAAATTCTTAACCATTATGGTAATCTCACTTATTCTTAAAGAATACCCTAACCTCTAAAGTTATCTAAACCGACCTTTGATACCAACTATAAGGACCCGACCTTAAAACATTACATAATCTTGAATTAAATGAATAATTTACATTGAGGATCTATTTAGGTTTAGAGTTTTAGAGAATTAAAACATAACTATTACATATCAACTTGAATATTACAAAGTAGACACTACAACTATAACTGATTTTTTTCAAATACTTAAATAAAACAAGAGTTTTTTTTCCAGATATAAATCTTATTGAATACTTTCTTTCTCTTAACCTTCCTTATAACCCGTGAAAAACATTTCTAAAACTTGGGATGAGCATAAAAAGCTCAGTAAGGGTTATAACATAATGAAAGGAAACATTAACCCATCAAAAATAAAAACCAATGAAACCATAATTTTCAATCATAACATACCTTCTGAAATAATAATATTTATGAATAACCCATAGTAATCAAAATTCATAAAGTTAACTTAAGTCATACATAACATACTTACATTGTATCTATCACTGCCACATAGAGAGTCACATTTGGAATACCCATCACAGTATATTCCCTAAATCTCTTCGGAGAAACATTCATGTTTACCTACTTCACGTTACCCAATGCATTAGAGAGAAATCTTGGGCTCACCCTCCCTAGGGTTATCACAAAACCACCAGTATACGTAACAATTTCCAAGAACCATAACATAATCATAACACATAACTTAAGCATAAAGAAAAGATAACATTCCCACATTGAAATAACAATATAACATTTTATGATAATAAATCCATTCTAAAAACCATTTTCAATACCAAAATATGTAAAAAGAGTATATGGTATTTATTTTTCTTTTGAAAACATTATGGATTGTTAAGGAATCCATAGATCAAATAAATACTCACGGCGGCTGTAAAGGTCGTTTTCATCGCTTATGTAAAAAGAAACATTCCTTTTTTTCATTTACCAAAACGTCTCATAGAGAAAAGATTCCCATTGAATGAAATGAAAAGTCAAAAGGGTTTTATACACCGTGTAAAATAAAGTCGTGTAGAAATCAAAAGATACCTCAATGAAAGGAGATTGAGACAAAGTCCCTTATAAAGAAGATATCCTTAGATTAAAGATAAATCAATGACCTAATTATGTCTGAAAAAATAAATACACCCAATATAATTGGATATTAAGTTTAAAACAATCATAGTTCATTCACACATATTCATAGAACGACATAATTAAGAATTAGAGGTTTAACCCAAAGAATTGAAATTAGATTAAGAAGTTCCCTTAAAAAAATTTGGTGGCCTAACGACGTCACATAAAATTTCAGAAAATGAGTTGATGAGAGAAAAAAGGGTATCTCATCACTTGGAAATAATATTTATAGGAATAAGGATATAGGAGAACATATCCCAACGTAAGAAGATGTGAATTAAAAGATATAACAAAAATAATCCTTTTAAAAAGAAGAGGGTGAAAGGTTCCCTTACCGATTTGGTAACCTACAAAACATACACCCCATGAAAGAAGGACCATACAATGTTGATGTAAATAACCATAAATGGATGTATATTACTCAAAGATTAGAATAATTGGTAGTACATACACCACTCAAACGAGATAGTGGAAAATATAACATGAATCTTACGAGAATAAAATGTGAGATAAAAATCCCTTACCTCGTTGTAATAAATCGATTCGTATGACCAAAAGATAATAAGAACCAAATTAATCACAGAATACCATGAATATAAATAGAACCATGATAATATATATCAAATTTCAGTAAACAATACACCACATGCAATAAAGAAGTGATAAACAATGGAAATCTCACAGAATTAAATGTGAGATAAGAAACCCCCTTACCTCAAGTCCGACTTGTCATGTTCGTTTCTTTATATTCCTGAATAATAAACTTTGGTCAATTTTTAATTGCTTGAGTAATTACTTTAAATTTTATTATTCAATTCAAATCACATATTATCATGTTATAATAATTAGTTAATTATGTGATTTCATATCATACGTTTTGTCGATGTTCGGTACATGAGTCAACAATGAACTTGTTTGAAGATAATTGTCCATGTAGTTATAAGTACATCATCTCCGGAATGGTGATAATGATTTAAATATCATATATATCCAGTATATATTTATTTAATAATATTACATAATGTTTTTAGATAATAAATTAAATGTACCGTTCATGGAGATGGTAGGCCGTACGTACGCATGAACGCTACTTTCATTTTTTTGTTATATTAATGGACTTTAAAAATAAATTAGACATAGATATATTATAATTCCAGTATAATATATATGTTATATAGGTAATATAAGTTCATTAATTACATTATTTATAAATTCCATGTTTTGAATGAACGAGTCACATCACTTGAGGGGGCGGTTGTCCACACTTCCTCATATGAAATTATTGCATTTTCACAACATGAAAAGCATAAAGTTATGTTTTAAATATAAAATACAGAAGCATTGAGAGGAAATAAATATAATTTATATCATATATAAATATAGAGCCATCCTAACGGCCACCATGAGAGGTGTTAAAAGAAGATTGAACAATCATTGTTTCGTAAGGCAGTAATTCGCCACCCACAGAAACAGTATGTTTTTTAACCATTAGACGGAGGTGTGTGTAAGTTTAGATATAATAATTATCATAAAAACATCCTAGTATATTGAGGATACTGGTCTTATTATGGGATCAAATAATAAATAGATAGTGGTGAGTGAAAAAGGAAAATAAAATAAATTAAACTCGAGAGAAGACATTACCTCTAAATCGTGTAACTCTTTTTTGGTTTGAGCCAAAAGATTCCTTGGAAATAATTATTCTCAAAGTGAGGATTATAGGTGTAAGAGAGGGATGTGGAGATATAATATGAGTATAGTTTGGATGATCCAAGGGCCTGAGAGGTGTGGGTAAGGGGGTTGAGGTGGGGGCCTTTTATAAGAGGGAGGAGGGTCACTTTTGGAAAGTCTTGGAATGATACTTTATTATAAAATGATTTTAGGATTTTAAAGGTCCCACAATGATATATTTTGAGGATAAGGTGATAAGGGTTCAAAATAAACCCATACAATAAGTTTTAGAAAAGTTTAAGTCTTAGATTTTACCATATCTTTTCATTTTATTTAAATCATTCATTAATGAGGTAATCACTACATCATTATGGTGTCATAAATAAATTTATTTATTTAATGTCTAAAAATTATAAAACAAATACCATGATGAATGAAATAACTTTAGATTTAAATTTACTATTTATATTATAATATATCACTTATGTAATCAAAATTAAAATTATTTTACTTAGGATATACAAACCTTTGTTATATTTCTCTTCTTTTTTAAAAATAATGTCATAAATGTCACTATCACACCCATGTGACTCCATGGGCCCTCATGTTTGGTAGAAAGATTCCGATGGTCGGATATGACTCAAAAAAGAGTATTTGGATACATTTTGGGGTCATTTTATATTATTATGATATTATTTTATTACCCTTAACTACTTGATTACTAATTAATAACGATAATTAAAGATAATTACTGTCGTTACTATTCATAATGTCCAAAAACAAAAGAGTTTTAATTACATAATTTTGACCTTATGATTCCAAATATGGAATCAATTTTACCAAATTCCAAACACAGAAATTGCAGTAATTAATTTAAAAATAATTCCCATTGTCACAACTAAAGATGGGTTTTTAAGAAGTAAAATTTATCCAAAGATTGACTTGTTTTTACATCTAATTGAAAAGTGAAATTAATTCCAATGAAAAAAATTGTATTAAATGATAAAAAAATAATTCAATTACAATTTAAAACCAATTAAAATGACAATATAACTATATAATTAAATTAGATGAAAAATAAGTTTTGAAGTAAAATGCAGTGTTTTTCACTATTCATTAAAAATGAACATTTGTCAGAAAAATACCAAAAATTTATCCAAAGTAAATTTGATATTCTAAATTAATAAATTATGTCCATTTTACCAAATTCAAAACATAGAAGTTTCATTAATTAATTTTATAATTAATTCTCGCTGTCAAAACAAATAGCGTGTTTTTAAGAAACAATATTTATCAAAAGATTGACACTTGTTTATGTCCAATTTCAAAGTGAAATTAATTACAATGACCAACATTGGATTAAATGGTAAAAATATATTTTAACTACAATTTAACTCAATTAAAAAGATAATCTAACCATTTAAATAAATTACATTAAAAGGAGGTTTTGAATTAAAATACAACATTTTCACTATTCATTAAAAAATGAAATTTGTCGGAAAAATAACAAAAATTACAGAAATTAAATTTTGATGTCTTGATTCTAAATAAGGATTTAATTTTGTCAAATATAACATATAAAATTGTCAAAAATTATATTTAAAAAGGGTTCTCCATCAAAAGGCGGTTAATCGACCTTTTAAAGAATATTAGAATATTTTTGCTTAAAATTGGATTCATTCACATTTTAACCCTCTATCATTTATTAGGTAATTGTTAAAATATTTAATAAACATAAATAATCATTTTTTAGTTAGTTCTGTTCATTCCTACCATTACAACGGCTAGGCGTTAACTACCATTTAAAATAATATTATTATATTATTAGTGTGCAACGTATGATTTCAAAGAAACTCATTGTTGCTTATTGGGTGCGCCATGGAACATAGAATTCTCTTTAAAGTAATATTAATATTTTATTCACAACTATTAATAGACATGAAAATGTCATATTCTTTATTTACCTGGGATGTTACATCCTTCCACCATTTTTGGAATTGCGTCCTCACAATTTTTAAAATTGGGCTCAGAAACTTCATTGAAAGCCCCACATCGGAAAAGGGGAAAAATTAAAATATCACTTTAAAAGAAAGAAAGAAAAGTACAAAGGTCACCCGAGGAAACATATACTAGGATTCCATGAAAACATGGATATGGAGTAAAAAACAAACCAACAAGTTCTGATGGAGAGTGATAGAAAAAATGTCTACGAGAAAGTTAACCACCAGAAAATCAAAAACTTGTGATGGGTTAAACGGTATTTGATTCCCCAGAAGGAAAATTTAACAAACATCATTTTTGTTTTATGTTACTTTTTATTGAGGAATTTATTTATGAGCTTAACTAAATCATAAGTAAACATACTTACTTGTCATGTATACTTTTATATCTTACTAGATTTCTTACACAAACTCATATTTTCTCCAAAAGATGAGTATTTAGGATGACTTGTTCACATTAAGAGTGCTATAATCAACTTCATGGGAATAACCTAATCCACAAAAGATGAACTATATATTTCCCATGTCTTTAGACCTTAACCAAAACCAAAATAATTAGTACAAGATCAGATAATTTCCAAAATGAAAATCCTTTATAAAAAGAAATACTACTCTTAATATCCAAAATTCAACAAAAAGAACCCAATGTTCAATAAAGACCATTAAATAAACAGATATCCATAAAATTATTCAAATTAATCCAAACTTAGATTGAAACCCAAATCTCTGAAGTATTTAATCTCATAGTCTTCAAAGATAAATCTTTGCATTTATCTCCATATAACATCAGTTACTCTTAAAGTCTCATACTAAAAAGTAATTAGGCTAATCACATATATTCCACGATAGGTTAATCATTTCCATAAATAACCCAAAATCAACTTATTCCTGATTAATATGCCCATATAACTAAAAAGAATTAGTCATACTAACCAGGGACATTACCTAGTCCAGTGGTAGGCGATAAATTCCAGTCTCACTTTGGTTGTGGGTTAGATTTCCGCAGCTTCGTCCGACACGACGGGTTGCCACACGGTTTGCGTGTTGTCCCTTTTTAAAAACTAAATAATTTTATAACATTCCCAAAAAGAGACAAATTCATCAAAAATAACCATAACATATTTTAACCACAAAGGTTATCTATTAACTTTCATTTTGCTTCCCAAAATGTATTAACTGGTAATTGCCTCAAATTCAAGGATCATATAAACCAAAATGGTTCTTTATAACTATATAAACAAAAGAAAAGATAATTATTCCTTGAATGAAATTTTCATATATCAAACATCAGGGTTACACATACTATAAAAAGTCTTATAATGTAATCTCATCATCAAAAGAGCCGTAATACTTTTAAGAATTTCACCATCCTAAAATCTACCATAACTCTTGAATCCCTTATATGCTTAATTCTTACTCATTCAACATTATTCATGATCCATTAACCATTCCTTTCAAAATTATTCTGAAATAATTATTTCCAACAAACAAAATCATGAATCATATCCTAATATTTCAATAATAGGAAACTATATATTAAGAAATAATCCATACCTTTCATTGGTCATTTTCAGTTTCTTCATCCTCAATCGGAATGTAATTAGGTATTGGTAAACGAATATTTGTACAATACTGGTGATCCCATTCCCGAAACTTCTTCGTAGGACATGTGTTTTCACAATGACCATGCACACCACATTTAAAACATTCAATTTATCCTTCAGAAAGAACTTCTTTCCCTTTCTTAGAGTCAACTAGATGCTTCCTTTTTCCATGGAAGGTTCTTGCTTTATGACCTTCATTTCCACATCTATAGCATCTTTATGTCCCTTTGAAACATTTTACTATGTGTTTCTTTCCACATCTTTGACACATAGGTTTTTGAACATTCTTACCTTTATGATTATTATCTGAACTTCTGTAGGGATTTGTTTCTCGCATATATGATGCCTTATAAAAATCACTAAGGTTCAAGTGGTAAATCATGAATCCAGATAGTTGGTTGAGAATAACCACAAGAGTTCTCATTGTAGCTCCCACATCATTCAGTTTCTCGATCAGAAAACTGTCATAGTTTCCTTCACATCCACTATTACTTTGGTGCCTACTAGATACAACAATTTACTAAAACCAAAAAGGTCAGTATGGGTATATCAGTAAAATCATCATATAATATCTTATGAGGAGGGTAAATGATAATATATAATTATTCATGTTATCTTAAACTCATTCACTTTATAAAAATAACTATGACTCTTTCTAAATTCCTAACCATTATGGTAATGTCACTTGTGCTTAAAGAATACCCTAACCTCTAAAGTTATCTAAACCGACCTTTGATACCAACTATAAGGACCCGACATTAAAACATTACATAATCTTGAGTTAAATGAATAATTCACATTGAGTATCTTTTTAGGTTTAGAGTTTTAGAGAATTAGAACATAACTATTACATATAAACTTGAAGATTACAAAGTAGATACTTCTACTATAACTGATTTTTCTCAAATACTTAAATAAAAAAGAGTTCTTTTCCTCATATAAATCTTCTTGAATATTTACTTTATCTTAACCTTCCTTATAACCTATGAAAAACATTTCAAAAAATTGAGATGAGAATAAAAATCTCAGTAAGGGTTATAACATAATGAAAGGAAACATTAACCCATAAAAAATACAAACCAATGAAACCATAATTTTCAATCATAACATACCTTCTGAAATCATAATATTTATGAATAACACATAGTAATCACAATTCATAAAGCTGACTTAAGGAATACATAACATACTTACATTATAGCTATCACAACTACCCAATGCATTAGAGAGCTATCTTTAGATCACCCACCCTAGATTTATCACAGAACCACCCATATACGTAACAATGGCCAAGAACCATAACATAATCATAACACATAACTTAAGCATAAAGGAAAGATAAAGTTCCCACATTGCAGTAAAAATATAACATTTTCTGATAATAAATCCATTATAAAAACCATTTTCAATACCAAAATACGTAAAAGAGTATATGGTATTTATTTTTCTTTTAAATTTTTTTGTCTTGTTAAGGAAGCCATAGATCAAATAATACTCGCGACGGCGGAAAAGGTAGTTGTCACTGCTTACGTAAAAAGAAACACTCTTTTTTGTCGTTTAGAAAAACGCATCATAGATAAAAGATTCCCTTTGAATGAAATGAAAAGTCAAAAGGGTTTTATACACCGTATAAAATAAAGTCGTGTATAAATCAAAAGATGCCTCAATAAAAGGAGATTGAGACGAAGTCCCTTATAAAGAAGGTATCCTTAGATTAAGGATAAATCAATGACATAATTATGTGTGAAAAAACTAAATACACCCAATATAATTGGATATTAAGTGTAAAAAAATCATAGGTCATTCAAACATATTCATAACACGATATAATCAAGAAGTAGAGGTTTAAACCAAATAATTGAAATTGGATTAAGAAGTTCCCTTACAAAATTTCAGTATCCTAACGGTGTCACATAAAATTTCAGAAAACGAGTTGATGAGAGAAAAAAAGGGTATCTCATCACTTGGAAATAATATTTACAGCAATAAGGATATATGAGAACATATCCCAACGTAAGAATATGTGAATTAAAAGACATAACAAAAATAATCCTTTTAAGAAGAAGAGGGTGAAAGGTTCCCTTACCGATTTGGTAACATAAAAAACATACACCCCATGAAAGAAGGACCATACAATGTTGATGTAAATACCCATAAATGGATGTATATTACTCAAAGATTAGAATAATGGGCAGTACATACACCACTCAAAGGAGATAGTGGAAAATATAACATGAATCTTATGGGAATAAAAAGTGAGATAAAAACCCCTTACCTCGTTGTAATAAATCGAGTCGTATGACCAAAATATAATAATAACAAAATTAATCATAGAAGACCATGAATATAAATATAACCATGATAATATATATCAAATTTAAGTACACAATACACCACATGCAATAAATAAGTGGCAAACAATGGAAATCTCATTGAATTAAAATTGAGATAAGAAATCCCCTTACCTGAAGTCTGACTTGTCTTGTTCGTTTCTTTATATTCTTGAATAATAAAATTTGGTCAATTTATAATTTCTTAAGGACTTAATTTAAATTTTTTTATTCAATTCATATCACATATTATCATGTTATAATAATTAGTTAATTATGTGAGTTCATATCATACGTTTTGTCGATGTTTGGTACATGAGTCAACAATGAACTTGATGGAAGAGAATTATCAATGTAATTATAAGTACATAATCTCCAGAATGGTTTTCATGATTTAAATATCATATATATCCATTATATATATATTTATTAATTTTCCATAATGTTTGGAGATAAGAAATGAAATGTACCGTTCATGGAGATGGTAGGCCGTACGTATGCATGAACGCTACTTTCATTTTTTTGTCATATTAATGGAATTTAAAACTAAATTAGAAATAGATATATTATAATTACCGTATAATATATATGTTATATAGGTAACATAAGTTCATTAATTACATTATTTATAAATTCCATGTTTTGAATGAACGAGTCACATCACTTGAAGGGGCGGTTGTCCACACTTCCTCGTATGAAATTATCACATTTGCACAACTTGCAAAGCATAAAGGTATGTTTTAAATATAAAATACAGAATAATTGAGAATAAATAAATTTAATATATATAATATCTAAATATAGTGCCATCATAACATCCACCATGAGAGGTGTTAAAATAATATTGAACAGTCATTGTTTCATGAGGCAGTAATTCGCCACGCACAGAAACAGTATGTTCTTTAACCATTAGACGAAGGTGTGTGTAAGTGTTGGTAGAATATTTATCATAACAAAATACTAGTATATTGAGGATATTTTTGTTACTATGGGATCAGATAATAAGAATATCGTGGTGAGTTAAAAAGGAAAATAAAAGAAAGAAACTCAAGAGAAGACATTACCTCTAAATCAGGCAACCCTTTTTTGTTTGATCCAAAAGCTTCCTTGGAAAGAATTCTGCCCAAAGTGAGGATTATAGGTGTAAGAGAGGGATGTGTAGAGATAATATGAGAAGAGTTTGGACTACCCAAGGGCTTCAGTGGTGTGGGTAAGGGGGTAGAGGTGGGGGCCTTTTATAAGAGGGAGGAGAGTCACTTTTGGAAAGTCTTCAAATGTTACTTTATTATAATATGTTTTTCAGATTTTAAAGGTACCAAAATGATATATTTTTAGGATAAGGTGATAAGGGTTTCAAATCCACCCATAAAATAGGTTTTTTACAAGTTTAATTCTTATATTTTACCTTATCTTTTCATTTTATTTAAATCATTCATTAATGAGGTAATCACTGCATCACCATGGTGTCATAAATAAATTTATTTATTTAATGTCTAAAAATTATAAAAAAATACCATGATGTAGGAAATATTTTTATCATTCCAATTAATAATTATATTATAAGAGATAATTTATGTAAACAAAATTAAATGTTTTTACTTAGGATATACGAACCTTTGTTATATTTCACTTCTTTTTTAAAAATAATGTCACAAATGTCACTATCACACCCATGTGACTCCATGGGCCCTCAATTTTGGTAAAAAGCTTCCGATGGTCGGCCATGACTCAAAAAATAATATTTTGACACATGTTGGAGTCATTTTATATTATTATGATATTGTTTTATTACCCTTAACTACCCGATTACAAATTAATCACGATAATTAAAGATAATTACCGTCATTACTATTCATAATGTACAAAAAAAGTGTCTTAATTACATAATTTGGACCTTCTGATTCCAAATATGGAATCTATTTTAACAAATTATAAACAAAGAAATTTCATTAATTAATTTAAAAATAATTCTCGTCGTCACAACCAAAGATGGGTTTTTAAGAAGTAAAATTTATCAAAAGATTGACTTGTTTTTACATCCAATTGAAATGTGAAATTACTTACAATGAATTTTTTTATTAATTGATAAAAGAATAACTCAATTACAATTTAAAACCAATTAAAAGGAAACTATAACTATATAATTAAATTAGATGAAAAAGTAGTTTTGATGTAAAATGTAGTATTTTTCACTATTCATTAAAAATGAACATTTGTCAGAAAAATACCAAATATTTATCCAAAGTAAATTTGATATTCCAAATTAAAAAATGATGTCCATTTTAACAAATTAAAAACATACAAGCTTCATTAATTAATTTTATAATTAATTCCCGCAGTCAAAACAAATAGAGTTTTTTTATGAAACAATATCTATCCAAAGATTGACACTTGTTTCTGTCCAATTTCAAAGTGAAATTAATTTCAATGACCACCATTGGATTAAATGGTAAAAATATATTTTAACTAAACTTTAAACTCAATTAAAAAGGTAATCTAACCATATAAATAAATTACATTAAAAGGTGGTTTGGAATTAAAATACAGTATTTTCACTATTCATTTAAAAATAAACTTTATCAGAAAAATAACAAAAAATTACACAAATTAAATTTTGATGTCTTGATTCTAAAGAAGGATTTCATTTTTTCAAATATAACATATAAAATTTTCAAAAAGTATATTTAAAAAGGGTTCTCCATCAAAAGGCGGTTAATCTACCTTTTAAAGAATATTAGAATATTTATGCTTAAAATTGGATTTATTCACATTTTAACCCTCTTTCATTTATTAGGTAATTGTTAAAATATTTAACAAACATATATAATCATTTTGTAGTTAGTTCTATTCATTCTCTCCATTACAATGACTAGGCGTTAACTACCATTGAAAATAATATTATTATATTATTAGTGTGCAGCGTAAGATTTCAAAGAAACTCGTTGTTGCGTATTGGGTACACCATCGAACATAGAATTCCCTTTAAATTAATATTAACATTTTATTTAAAACTATTAATAAACATGAAAATTTTATATTCTTTATTTACCTGGGATGTTACAATTTTATAGTACGTTATCTCATCAAGGTAATTCAATAACTTGTGAAACACGCAACACCGAATTTTAGCGCACCACAACTTACCAAACTAGCCATTCAAAAAGCGGTTATGA
The DNA here is from genome assembly GCA_963277665.1 of Viscum album. Taxonomy (NCBI): domain Eukaryota; kingdom Viridiplantae; phylum Streptophyta; class Magnoliopsida; order Santalales; family Viscaceae; genus Viscum; species Viscum album. The sequence goes on along the minus strand of OY728153.1, from coordinate 412,813,940 downwards.
ATAGTGTTAACTGAATTTTGAATATTATATAATATATAAAATTTTAGAGTCTATATTATGTGTTTCTTAGAAATTATATAAGAACAAATTCATTTTTTAGATAAAAGAAGTATTTTTAAAAAAATGCAATTTTACCTCCTTTTAATGGAGAACCCATTTTAAATCCAATATTTGACACTTTTATATATTCGATTTGACAAAATAAACATCTTATTTAGAATCAGAACATAAAAATTTAGTTTTGATAAATTTTCGGTGTTTTTCTGATAACTTTTATATTTGGGTGAAAAATGAAAATATTAAATTTTAAATGAAACAAATTTTTTAATAAAAATAATTTATAGTGTTAAATTATACATTTTAATGGTTTAGAAGTATAATTAGATTATATTTTTATCATTTAATAAAATTTTTTCCATTAAAATAAATTTCACTTTTAAATTTGACATAAACACATGTCAATCTTTTGATAGGTTTTACTTTTTTAAAAAACCCTCTTTTTGGTTTTGACAACGGGAATTAATTTTAAATTAGTAAATAAAACTTCTATGTTTTTAATTTGGTAAAAGTACTTTATTTTTGAATTCAGAATATCAAAATTAACTTAGGGTGATGTTTTGGTATTTTTCTGAAAACTTTCAATTTTTGATGAATAGTGAAAAACACTCATTTATTATTTAAAACTGACTTTTTATTTAAATAATTATTTATTTTATTTAAATTTATTTAGGTCAAAATAGATACATAATACCAATATAATTTCAATTTAATTCGTTGGAATCATTTTATAATAAGTTTAGATATATAAAAATTTTATGAAACTTTTTACTGTCTTTTACTCACCTCTTAGGAGCATTTGGAAATTTACGTAAAACTTAATTTTACCACTTCTGTGAATTGAATTTCAAAAATCCGAGAGACATAGTTTATATCAGTAAGTAAAATGTGGTTCAATAAGATCAAAATAATTTTCAATGAATAGTAACTTTTGACTTTTATTTACCACGGTTAAAAGTAAATAGGGTAGTTAACGGTAAAAATGATATTATTATTACCCTAACACATTCGTAATTCTATTGGATCAATGTAATTCTACCAAAAACAACCTTATCAATAAAATATGATCTTATAGGTCAACTTGGATTAGATTAGGAAATTTATTATTATTTAATTCAAAGAAGTGTTAAAAGTTGTAAATTCAAAGTTTAATAACTAAACCATTTTTAATATAGGGTTACACATAACATAAATTCAACTATAAATATTCATTAGAAAGATAAAATGATTTCCTACATAATTTTATTTTATTTATAATTTATATACATTAAAAAATTTAATTTATTTATGACACAATGATGATGCATTAATTACCTTATTAATGAAATATTAAAATAATTCATATTATAAATACCCAAATAAATGAAATTTGAGACTTTTTATGAATTACACTAATTTTCTAGGTTAATATGAAATGTTAGGGCTGATTAAATGATTTTTTTTCGAAGTAATAATGCTGTTATGAATTTATCAAAAACAAAATACCAAATAGTGTCAAAATTGACATAAAAGAGTTTTTAAAACAAATATTATATTATTAATTGATATAATTTTCCTAAAAATATAAGGTTAGGAAAAATTAATTATATAAGGTTATATATATTACTAATGAACCACTTGGGGTTATCATGGATTTTTATAGTATGTTTATTAACCATATAATATTAAAATACAAAGAGACACGGTAAATGTCAAACTAATTAACTAAGAGTTAAATCTAAAAGATAAGGTTAATATAGTGACCCAAACATGTCCAAAACCTATGGGTTGAGTGGTTTTCGACCCATCCCCACCTTATCCTCGAAATAAATCATTTTTTATCCATTATAAACTGAATATTATTTTATTATAAAATAATATCTCAGTATTTTGCTAAGGTATCCCTCACCCCTCTCTTGAAAGGGAACTTCACCTTCCCTCAAATTCACACCATAAAAGCTGTTTAGGTCGGCCAAAACCTTACCAAATATCCTCTAAACTGTCCTCCCTTCATCCTATATGCCTTAATTTAGTCATAAAGCCACCATAATGAGCCGTTTTTATCAAATCAAAAGGAAGAACCCAAAGAAGAGGTAAATATTTCATCACCTCTTTCAAGTTATTTTCTTCTTCCACTTCCTCTTTATTTTTTGTTTCTATTCTAAAATAATAAATCAAGTATATTATATATACTGTGATTTTATTATAAAAATGGTACAACCCTATTCATTATTCTATCCATCAAATAAATTACAAAGTCACCATACATGCATACGTACAGATTACCGTCTCCACGTCATGGTGTAGTTTTTTTAAAGGTTGGGGCCGAATCCTATGTCGTGGTGTAGTTTTTTATTCACACACTTCATCATTTGGACGGGTATAATAATGAGTATAAATGATGTAAATAATAAATATAACATGATAATTATTCTTTATATATGATATAACATCCAATTATATTCAATTTTAATATCAAAAGAATGATATTGTCGCTCGTCCGTCCGTACGGATTACAGTCTCCACAAACGCAGTGAGATTAATTCCCCATCTTACTCATTCAAGAATAATTTTCATTTTATGATTAAAAATAAATATTATTAACATAATATAATTCTTTATATGAATCAAATACATCCTATTCATAACAAACATTACTTACGTAACAAAGAATATAAAGGAAAAAGAATCAGGTAAAACTCGAAACGGTGATACTACTAAAATATAATTAACAAAGAAATATTAGAAGATCATATATGATATCATATTAATGTATATGGTTGTTTTATAAATTAATAATAATTATTTTTTCATTATACATGCGGTTAACCTACCCTTGACCAAGGAAAAGTACAAGGTAAATGTTAATTTCACAATCTCTTTATTATCCGAGGTTGTTTTTATATAAGTATCCACTGAGACCTCTTTATCATCCAAATATTTGATTTCTTAAAAATTTATTTTTAAAAACATTTTAACTATTTTCTAGAATATGGGTTAAATCCATTTATACCCTTATTTGACCTTATGTGTTTTGAAAGAAATCTTTTCATCGTTTTCCAAACAAGGTACTTTTCGAACTTTTTAACAAAATTAAGGTAAGAATGTTTTTTTAACTTATACGGAGGGTGTAGTTATTCTCCGCCATTATAACATAGTTGAAGTTTCCCTTAAAATATTATAATAATATTTCCAAAATAAATGTTTTATTTTATAATTACATTACTTTTAAATGATTTCAAAATAGAAAGATATATTCCTATTAAATAATTTTCCTTTCATCTATGTCAACATCCTTTGTTGGATTTTAAACTAGTTTGAAGTTGATCTATTATGATACAAATATTCCATATTGTATTAAAGGATTTGTAATATGTTTGACTGTGGATGTGTTATTTTTATACCATTCATGGTTTATGGTTAATGTATTGGAATTTTGTATGCAAGTTTTAATATGAATGTTTATGTTATATTTCAACCCTTTCATATGAGGAATGTATTGGACTTAGTAAGTGACCGGTGGATCCCACTATAGCTCCTCGGTGCATGAGTAGGTCTCACGAGACAAGTTAACGTTTAATTGGACGGGGCCTTTCCCAATTTGATATATGGTTTTGGCCAAGGACTAAATCATTTTTAGACGTCTTGGCCGAGGCCTTGACAAAATGTTTCAGAATGTCTAGAATTATAAATTCCCTCATTATGAAAATAATATTGACGGTTCATGTGTTCATTCGACTAGTAGAATACCCATGATTATGTTTTATTATTCCATTGTTTACTCAGCTCATACTCCTTCCATAAAAGTGTTCATGTTTATTATTTGTAAAGGCATGTGTTTTCAATTATTCACCATACTTAATATTTATATTATCTTTTTCTGTATTGCTTACCCTTACTGCGCGTTTGAGATCACCCCTTTCTTTTGTTTCATTTTCTCAAGATATGAAAAATTTAGTTATGAGTGAATTTCAGGCATAATCTAGGAGTCTTGGATGTTTCTAATGGAATAAATTAGTGTTTTATTTATTTTCAAGTTGTAAAGTTTAACTTATGTTTGAATCTTGTTTCCAATAATACTAAACTGATCGGTATTTCGAGACATGATTTCCTTGTGACAATGTCAATGTTATGTAATAATGCACTGACTCTAGGTAACTAGGGTCGGGGAATTACATAACAAAAATATGTGGTGCTACTATATTAAGAACACACCTTGTGTGGTTGACGTACATCGTTTGATGAAACATTCATTAACCTTTTTGTTACCTCTATTTCCAGATGTAAAAATTTTCCTGGGGATACATATAGTTTTTACAAACCATGAACCACATGTGTGCCTACTGAGTTCCAACTATCTTCTCTTTCATGGGTACTTTAAGAGTTTTCATTGTTTCTAATAAATTCACACAAATTGTGATCCTCAATAAAAGCCATTAAAACATCCCCAAGCCCATTAGAACATCCCAAATCATAACCCAAACATTATGTAGACTCAAAATAAAAAAATAATGGGACATGTATCTGAAACCTAGGATCCAACATTCTCCCCACCATTGTCCATTACATCTCGAGAAAGTAGAAATACATAGTTGTATTGGATTTTTTCATTTTATTGCTCTATCATTTCCCTCTCATGATCCCATGTTTCTTCCTAAATCTGACCATGTTTTCATAAAACCAATTCTAGATTGAATATTTTCCAATTAAATATCTTATCTTTCCTATACACAATATATACCAGAACATAAGTAAATGTCATATCTAGTACAATATCAATTTTATCCCATTGAATCACATGTTCGGGATCAGTTTGATACTTATTTTAATAAGATATATGAAACAGATTATGCACTAAACTAAACCTTGTCTGTGAAGCTAACTGATATGCCACCTCACTGATTAGTTCAGGTATCTTAGAATGACATATGTATTTAGTAGATAAATTGACATGTTTATCGGAATAATGGATCCCAATCCTTGGAGTGATTCTTAATAACATGTGATCACCCAAAAAAGTGAATAATGATAATGAAGACCATACAATTCTCAAAAGTATCTATATATACGAAACATGATAGTTTTTGTTATATGATAGATCAACTAATGGAAAATGATCTGCCTAAGAGCCACTAAAAACCATTACACAAGACCTAATCATGACCTACTACATTTGTATTATTTGTTCAGACTTTTCATCCATTTGTGGATGATAAGACATAATCATAGTCAACTGTGATCTAGTGTCTTGCTACAAGGATTTCCAAAAATTAGACATAATCCTTGGGTCTCTATCCAATGAAACTAAGACTCAAACACAATTCATATTTACAATTTCCCAAATGTAGATTCTAGATAAGTCTTCAACTAAATTTGTTTAATGAATGGGGATGAAGTGATATAATTTTTTGCGTTGATCCACAATAACCCGTATGGAATCAGTCTTCATTACCATCCTTGGTAGACCTATTAAAAAATACCTTGTAATCTTCTCCCATTTCCACCAGAGAATTGGTAAAGACTGCAATATACCTGATGGTGGTTGATTCTCAAGATTGACCTACTGAAAGGTCAGGTTTCATGATACATACCATGATAAATCTTTTATCATTGAAACCAACCAGAAATATGATTTTAATGCATTATAGTTTTTCTAAATCCCAAGGTGAACATCCCATATCGAATGGTGGTAGGTACTAATAAGTTAATCATAATAACACCAATATATGACCATCTGATCTCTAAACCGCAATACTGAATTCTCATCCAACTTCCAACCATGAATGGTCTACCCAACATTTATTTGTGACCTAAAATAATCACATTTAATATTATTTCTCTGAGTAACTCTTAACTAATCATCCAAATCTAGAACAAAAAAACTAGAACCTCACATTGGTTTGACCAATCTAGATTCATATGTTTTATAACTTAAATTAGTTTCCAATGGTCTAAAAACACATTATCCAACTTATTATATGAATTCATTCTTAAAGAATCCTCTATAGAGTTACCTTTATCCTCTATATATCAAGTCGGAGTCAAATATCTACAGATACTTTATCCATATGTGCTACCTTATAATTAAATATCTATGTGAAAAAATGTGTTCCAAAATATTATGATCCATAGACACTATGAACTTCCCAATAAATAAATAATGATGTCGATTCTTACAAGTATGGACCACATAAACTAATTCCAAATCATGTTTTGGGTAGTTCTTCTTAGGGAACCATAACATTTGTGAACCATAAGAAACAAAATTAACTCCCTATATGAGAACACATCCCAAACTAGATCCCGGTGAATCACAATAGACAAGATATCCTTGTCTAAACATTTTAATTATGAGGACTGGTATTATTGTACGTTTATCCTTTAGTTCTTTAAATGATTTTTTACATTGATCATTCTATTGGAAAGTAATTCCTTTTCTCATTAATGTTATCATTGATTATACAAAATGTGATAAATAATAAAAAATTCATATGTAGTATCTTTATAATATAATGAAACTATATATCTCAAAGACATTATTTGGTTATTTCCAAGGGATAATGTCTATATTTTTTTGGGTTCATATAAAAACCTTTTTCAGAAATGAAATTTACAAGGAAATGTACCTATTATATCCAGAAATCACACATTTATACCTTTTAAGACAAAAGATGTTCCCATATGATACAAAACATTACGGTATAGTGTTTTTCATGATCCATTTTTTCTAGAATACCCCAGTATATCATCGACTAACAACACTATAAAGGAATATTAATAACATAGAATTATTCAACTCATAATTTCCATAAAGGTGGTTGGTGTATTCATTAGACCAAAATGAATAATGACATATTAATAATCATCATTCCTAATTCTGAAATATGTCTTCATAATATCATCCTTAAATTTTTATACCCTAAACATTAGTCAGTTTTAGAGAACCACTGGGCTCCCCTAAAAGATCAAATGTATCATTAATTAATGGATGAGGATACTGGTTATTTATCATAATTTTTTTAATCTTATGATAATATACAAAAAAATAGGATTTACATCCATATTCTTCATAAATAGAACATGTTCTACCCATAGAGATGTACTCGATCAAATGAACCATTTATATTTCAACTCTTCCTACTAAGGTTTTAATTCCCTCAATTATATTTGTTTCATCTCATAAGATAGAAGTGAGAATGTTTTGGTCCCTAGTAGAAGAACAATCATAAACTCCACTTCTATTTTGGGTGGATATCCTAATAAATTGATTGGGAATATTTCATGAAACTAATACATAATAGTTAGAAATATCCATTCTCAATATCATACACATATTTACTCGTACGTGTTTCCAAGTGATATAAGATAGTTCCAAAAACTGGTTTAAAATTCTTACTCAACTTTCCTTTACATCCCAATATCCTCTAAATATATTCTTAAAACCATCTAGATAGATAAAACTAACCTTCTCATCATAACAGGGAATGTGATATTTTAACAATTTCAACTAATCCATACACAAGATCAATTTATATACATCCATATCAAGAATAGATAAGTCCCAATGTAACTCAAACACATCAATAGTTATGTAAGATTATTTACATGTGTAGGATCAAAACTCTATTTTGGAAAAGGATTTTGTATTTCACAAATAGAAGGTGTCATCTCTTTAGGAAATATCACATTATCAACAAAACAAGATGAAACAAATGAGTGGGATGTGTTAGTAAAAAACAAAGATTTCATTAGATAAGAATTCCATGTAATTATATCTACTGCCATAATAGGGATAGATTGATCATCCAAGATCATTTTCTCAGATCCATACAATCTATTACTCATTGAACCATGATTTTTTTCACATTATTGAGATTTTAAAGGTTTTGGATTCAAGGTGTTTCTATAATCTCCTTGGATAACTCTATTGTGGTGATTATAATTAAAACAATACACTCATCACGTTGAATCATGTGATGCTTAAGAAATATGAGATGTGTCCCAAGAACCTGAACATGGAGCACTATGACAATAAGGCTGAATATTTCCCATTGTTTTGTAGTTGTGACAAGATATTGGTGATTCCATACAATCTCTCTTGATTTTATCCATTGAACAAACCTAAAAACATCCTGACATACTTTTGGGTTGAGGATGAATATTTAATAATCCCATTATCTAATTCTAAGTTGTACCACCACTCTGGATGTAGGTTTCCCTATTATTTTTATTCCCATTCTTAGAGTTCTCAACTATTCCAATAGAAATAAACATACTCTATCTAACCGTATTACACAAGATATCCCTTTCTTCGATATTCACTCAATTGACTATATTTTTATAATTTTTTATAAAAATAATGGAAATATTTAAGTGAATATCTGGTTGTAATCCTGATAGAAAAATACTTTCCTTCAAGGATTCGCATACAACAACTTTTTTTTAAAAGAGGTCTAATTTGATAATTTTGTCTATATACTCTATCATTAAGAAATCAACTTGATTCAAACTATATAAGTACATTTTTTTATATATTTGAAATGAGTGGGGTTATAATTTCATGTTAAAAAATACTTAAATAGCCTCCCATGTCATGCTGTTGTCTGATTTATCATATACTACAAATTCCTACAATTTTCTTGCCAAATCCTACTATATATATATTTCTAACTTCACATTTAGATATAATGGAGTCTCAAGGAAGTTAAATATTTTATTCCCATAATTCAACCAGAATTCTACCTTTTCCATCTTGGAATCCCCTAAAAGATGGGAAGATTTTTCATTCAAAACTAAACCTAATGGTCAAAATATAGGTTTAATAGTTCCTCATACCCTTTTAAATGGCATGAAAATCATGGAAAATTATTTTTACTTTTATTTGGATCAAATTAATCTTAGGTGAAACCACATTTTTCACAGCTTCCTTCGATTGATTTCTACGATGCATACTTGGGGCCATTTTCTATAACAAAAAAGCAATGTTTTATATCAGTCATTAGAAATTTAGACTTATAAAATTTAATTTAAAAAATTAACACATATGACCTAAAAACTTTACATAATTCAATAATCAGTAACATTTTAACCAATTTTTAAAACACCGCATCCATTATTTTTCAACATCATCCATTTTCACTATTTTCAAAAATCAACACTTTTATCCATTTTATAAACCATTAATATCAAAATGAAAAATTAATTCATACTGGTAAGTTTTATTATCAATTCATGTTAGGAACATCTCATCATCTAATCCCAGGATAATGAGGGTAAAACTCACTTAGAAGTGTATTAAAACAATCATGTACCCAAAAACCAGGGTAAATTGAAGTTATATATAAAGAGGTTAGCTACTCCTTTTTAGGCTCTAAATTTAAATTTTTGAAAATAGTATCTCCTTGATACCAACATAAGATAGAGACTGATACTATTTATAACTCCAAATAAAAAATAAAATTGACACCATTTTTCCCAAAATGAAATACGGTCCAGTAAAGACTGATATAATTTCTTACGTCCAAGATCGAACAAACTGATACAATTTGTAAAATATCGCCTCTCCTCAATGGATTGATAAGATGAAGAGGTTATAATATGCCATATATGGAATCCCCAAGACATAAAAGATGGGAAATAATTTCCCTGGGCCTCATGATCATTTAGTGTATGATTTTACCATTGAATTATAAATCATCCAAACCATAAAAACAATATCCAAATAAACCTCTATATAATTCAATTGTAAAAAATTGAAATCAAAGCATAACCAGGACAATAAAACATATCAAATTAAAAGTTTAAACAAATATAAATAATCAAAAGGACCCAAAAGTCCACAAAAATAAAAACTCCAAAGTGATAACAATGAGAAACACCCCACCCCCTCTAAGATCCATCTATACGTGATAATCCTTGGTATCAAGAAGGATCACTAGAGAATTGAGATACCTTTACACTACCTGTGTATTGATAGATGACATCTATAGATGCACACTAGTTCCCATGTATGTGCTGAATCTAGACATAGTAGGATTTACCCAATGATTTCACATCTCATTCCACTAAGAAAAAACATGTTAATCACATTTATTAAAATAGATTAAAAGTAGTATACATAATTTATATCAAAACTATAAATGAGTTTTTATAATGAAAGTATAAATAATTCCTTTAAACCATTTGTAATTTTATTTTGAATATTGATTGTCAAGTACATTCACATTCTCATGCTTGGTTTCAAAATTTATGGTGGATACTTACAACCATACTCCATGACATTTTGATGGAAGTACAACACAACCATTATCCATATCAATCAAATCACGCACAACCATTTAATCTAATATCTTTCTAAGTCATTTACATAAATACATTTATTTATTTAATTCGTTTTGATAAATACATTACATGAATAAAACAAAATGTAATTTTAAGAACATTATTTTAAAATTGTATACAATGTGGTTTTATCACAAAAGAATCATATTTTTACAATTTCCATTCTAATACCCAAAAAATCCACTAATAATCACATAAAAATTTAACAACAACATCATGAAATTCATTACATTTGAATTAATCATTAAAGTTATAAACCAAGTGGAGTTGAGCGAGAATACACCTACATATCTAACATTCTTGAAAATGAAAAATAACACAATGAAATTTCAATAATGGTCACAACCCATGGTCCCTTTACTAGATATAATAATATTTTATCATGAAATCATTCAAAACACAAATATATAGCCTTAAATAACTAGATCTATAGTTTTGAGAGATATAAAGAGAGATAATAAAAAGAAACAAGGATCCAATATAAAAGAGGATGAACAATAACTTACCATTGAATTCATACTTCCAAAGAAATTTAATTCAACTATGTATCACTTATATATAGAATGGGTACATCTCTAATGACTTTGGGGAGAATGTAATTTGAATTATGGGAGAATTAAGTGAAAATAAAGTATCCAAATTATTAATTCTTCTTAGTTCATGAATTTAAGGAGATAATTTTTTACACCACAGGGTTAGGCCACACAGTTTGGAAAACTGTGCATAAACAATGTGGTGCTACATTATTAAGGCCACACCTCACATGGATGAATCACATAGTTAGACAAACCTTATGATCTCCATGTTTTACCTATATTTCAATATTTATAGTTTCTCCTGGGTATCCACAAGGTTTTTTCAATCCATGAACCTTCATGGTGCCCATTTTATTCCCTTGAATAGTTTCATATAGATATTACACACATTCTATTGACCATTCACAAACAATGCACCTCCAAAAGCTTGTAAAACCTACTAGAATCCCTAAAACCTTATGAAACACAACCCATGAAATAATTAGTTTTAAAATACCTGAATAAAGGGTTATATAACAAAAACTGGGGTGGTATATTAATGTAGAGATCTATCCAAATATATAATGTTCATATAGACCCTACATTAAGGAAAACAATAATCTATAAGCAGCACGAAGGTAAACTGGACCTATGATAACATTAACATGATTCATGTATGCTTCATCATATTGGAGTTTGTATGGTTCATAAAATCTAATGAAATGATAAAAAATGAAAATTTCAGGTTTTTTGATCAAATAATAAATATCACAAGTCTATGAAATAGTCATGACTCAAGCAATGTGAAGTTTGGGAAGAGTGAATGATAAGGGGAAATCAACTGGAGGTTATGGCGTAGAGCACAACCTAGTGATTTTTAATGTATTTTGAATGATGGGAAATTAATAAAAGAGGAATAATGGCATGCTCATGAACTCTATACCATATTTAAGATAATTTCAAGTAGAAATGAAACACTTGGTGCCCTATTATAATAAGTAAACATTATATTTTAAAACTATTACTTAATGAATACTCCAATGATCTGGTAATCATCAATTTATATAAAATTTAAATTTAAATTTGAAAAAAACATAATTTTTTGGTTTACTATAAAAATATTATATAAACCTCAATTTTGTTTATTTTTTTAAAATAATAATTTTTTGATGAATAATGAAAATTTAGTTTTTTCTAAATTATTGAAATTTATTATTTTATCAGTATATGTGAAATAAATATAATATTTTAAAAAATTTTAATTGATATAATATTTACTTAATTAAAAAATATTTGTATTTTAATTATATTATTTAGAATTTCTAAGTCCAATGATTAGCCTTATATAATTAAAGTAATATTTTAATTATAATAAAATATTGTTTCATGTATTTCAAAATAATTTAATATTATTTTGTAAAAATTCATTGTTGAGATGATTTTAAAGCCATATATAAATTATTATTTTTTATAATAAACACTTTTATTCCATGAATTTGAAAAACATTGATAATTTTACCCTATGAATATATTATAAGAATAAAACACACATTTCATAAAAACTGTTTTAATGCGTTATTACCATTTATTTTAAAATTAGAATTTGATACCCATAAAATATTTAGTTCATATCATTATTATCATATTTTATATCATAATAATAAAATAATGTATCAATTTAAATTTTAATTTTTATTAAAAAAATTTACCGTGGGTAAACAAATAGTTATGATGGTAAGATTAAATTATGGAAAAGAGATAAATTAAAGGATAATGACAAAGTACCATAGAAAATTATCAATTAATTGTCTATATGATATATGTATTTATCAATACTATTATACTCTCCATTATTTTTCATTTTATGATTCACATTCCATTGAAAATGACATCCAACCTTAAGTCATGAATATTAACAAATATGTCATTTTATTCACTTATAAAAAGATTCCTTTCCAAAACACCATGTTTCATATTTTAATTATAATTTATTTCTAAAAATATTATATTATATTACTATTTTAAACACATCCCACTTACATAGGCCTCTAGTCTCCATTATTTAGCTTAAGTACACCATTTCCAATGATATTTCTATGAGAAAAGTCAAGCTTTTAACGTAAGTATTACCTAATTCTCAGTCATTTATTTGTGATCATACTCTTAAAAAATATTATGAAAAACATAATATAATGGCTTAAGTATATTTAATATATCAATATTTTATTATATAAAATGAAAAAATCCATTATTTATTTATTTTTATCCACTCTGAAAAATGGAATGTCAAAAGTGGGTACATTCCGACTATCGCCTCCATGAACTGACAACATCTATTTTTCCTAAGTCCTCGTTAAATATAGTTATGATGATGGAAATAATTAATACATATGGTATATATAATATATTTATGATTCTTAAAAAAAATATTAATATTTATTTTAAATAACTTTAATTCATTTAAATATGAAATTATCATCATGTGTACGTGCAGACTACTACCTCCATGAACGACATTCCTTATTTTTCATAACCACATAACATGTATGGTCATAAAAGTATAATTAATGAAATAATATTATATTTATATAATTATAAGGTTATATAATTATAAAATATTCTCTACCTTTCTCCCATACTATAAATAAATGAAATTGTCAAACAAGAAGACTACCACCTCCATAGAGTAACATTTTTTATTTTTCATCTTGATTGTAAATAATTATGATAAACACCTAAAATAATGCAATTATGGTTCTATTATAATTATATTATTTCAAAATGAATAATGTATTAATTATACTCAACCATTAAATTATTGTATGTTCATGTTTTATTCGTTTGACCACATACTCAAAAAATGCATAAAAAACTTTCATAGATGAATGTGGGAACATAAATAAAAATAATATTCGAATTTAAAAATAAATACTTTCAGAAAAGTCACATTAAGTAATTAAATTATTTTTAAATTATCATTTTCGATTTCTAAAAGTACCAAAATAATTCGATATAGATTCCACTTTCAAGAAAAAAACTAAAGGATTTTTGGATGGGATAAGATCATTATAAATCAGGATATGATATCTATTTTAGTATAATAAATTATCTTTAAATGATGTAATTTGGGGGAAGAATAAATTACAACACTGCTATTTTGAAACTAGTTAAAAATGATTATGATTACTCACTGAAAATACCGAAAATATATATTAACTAGCTAATATACATGTGATAAATAATTATACATGAAGTTTATAAAATCTTATAGATATTAATATGTTCATAGAATCGATAATTAAGGTAGTTATTTTCTCATACATTATATTCAAGGGATTTAGTGTAAATCAGGAATTAAGTTAAGGATTATTTGTCTAAAATTTAAATTCTTTAAAACATAATTAGGTTATACGCCATTTTTTCTATTTTATAGTGTACTCAATTAACCTTTTATATATTATATCATTATTATATAATTATTCATGGGGTTTAATGGTATATTTCAAATTATATCCTTCCTGGTATTCTTATTGAAATGTTACCTAAGCTGTAAAATGCACAAAAATCCACAAATTTGGAATATAAAGTTTGTGTGATTTTCCTAGAAATTAAATCCCTATCTAGATATAGGAAAGTTTTTATGGCTATGGTATAGATGAACCTAGTTAAATTCACCATAAAAATGCATGTGGAATATTAACTCATTCTTTAATCAGTATACAAGGAGTGGGCCTAAGAGCTAACACTTGGAGAAACACTCATATGGGATATGCTTGAGATAATTCACATGATCATTATAATACTTAATGATGGAATGTACTACAATATAATTATTCTCTGAACATTGAAAAATATTGAAATCAATAATTATCTTATATTGGTAACCTTTTACTTTGAGTGTACCCTCTTTATCACCTTATCTTTATTTAATTGAAATGTTTACCACCTATAACATTCTAAATATCCAATAGTTTATAAGTTTATTTTCAGGATAATCTTTTAGATAACCACACTATTACATTGAATGGGGATATATATTTTTTTCTTTCCATTATATGAATATCTATTGTTTAATTTTTCCATGATTAATTAATAAGTTCCATGGGAATGTTATGAAATTTCTTGTTAACTCATATGATAAATGCATTGGTCTTACTTATAAATGTGTGGGGATCATTATAGATATCACTCGATACATCAATAGGTCTAATGAGAAAAACTATATATGGTATTAATATATTCCTTACCCATTTATATATAACTTTTTGGCATAATTCATTGATTGTATGTTTATGATTTCTAACCATATGCATTCCAATAGTACGAGATAAGAAATTATTATCAATATTTTTATTTATTATCATAGATACATTATGCCCTCAGTTTCATTTGATTATGTAATTATTTAAAATGTTTATTTTATATTTTCCCAAAAAAGTTAACCCATCATTATGTTACGATAACTTCAATTGTATACTACTTCGTACTGAGAAACTAGGTTTAACCTTATTTTTTCCCTTTCCCCAGGAAACCTAAAGTATAAAAATATGTAATTTTCATCATTATAATATAAGGGATAATAATTTTACCATGGTGTTTTAGAAATATATTTTATGTTCTCAAGTGTAATGTTATAAATAAGTATTTATCTATTTTTTAAAGACCAAAAAACGTTAGATCCTTTGAGAACTATTTTATTTTTTTAAATAACATAATATAACTATGGTATCTGGGTTTATAGATATTTTATTTTATTTTTAATAGTTTTTAACTATGATAAATGGTGAGTTAGTTCATGACTTTGTAGTGAATATAGTGATTCACATAAAGGATGTGTTCCATATTGTATAAAAGTGAAGAAAATATGTTGATCACAACATATCAGGGGGTGTTTTAGACAAAAATACTACCAGTAATAAATGATGAGGTGTACCAAATCATTGTCCATTCGTGATCACCAGTTTTATATTCCTTTAATGTAGAAAGTTGTATGAGACCTAGTGGGAGGAACTCCATGTTTTAGGATACGTCATGGTACTTCGTTTTTCATGCACACGTGTACTATCAAAAAAGAGTTTTAAATGCATGTAGATTTTTTTATATAAGAAAATGAGGCCATGATAAATAAATTATAAAGTTAAATTTATAGTTGTGTCTTAAAGGGTATTTACTAGATATTATATGTGATTAAAATGTGTTTTGAAGATAAACGACCATGACATTCAAAGTAGAGATATTTTAGAAATTTGAAATGATATGTTTTATAGAAATACATTGCATCTTGAGGTAAAATATTAACATATATGGGATACATATATTCAATTATGAGGAAGGATTAGTTTTGGTATTTTGATTTTATATTCAAGAATATAATCTATGTATAGAATAAAAAATAAGAAAAAATTACTAAAAATTATTCTATCAATTATAAGAGTAGAAGAACATATAAATTTAGTTCTATATTGAAAAATATAAGACCCTGTACATTAAAGAAGAAAAAAGAAAAGAGTGAACATTTCCATGGTATAATAGATTTCATTCATGTTTCATAATTGAATACCCATCCTACAATATAAATTTATATTTTGGAACTCTAAATAATCTTGTGGAAACCTATTGAAGTGTATAAACTGAGGAAGGCATATCACACATTCATTTTACAAGAGGGACACGAGCTTCTACAATTGATCTACACTCTGTGGTATTGGAAAAATTCCCATATTTTTTAAGGATTTAGAGAGTATAAATCCACTAATTATTTTTTTACCAAGTCGGTGAAAGGATAAAATATTTCATGGTCATACCCTTACATGTGATTTATTTTATAATGTGATGGAAGTTGAGTATTTTAGATTGTAACCAGGTTTCATTGGGGATTTAGTCATTAAAAATGTGGAAAACCTCATCAAAAATTAATGATGTTATTTTTTTGTTTAATATCTTATCTATGTCTTTTGGTAATCCAACCAATGTGAGGAGAAGTAATGAGATAGATCTTTTCATTAAATTGGTGATGTGGTGACTAGGGATAAAAGTTAATATTGGATGAAAAAATATACAAGAAAGGGTTCAACACAATTATCACTCTTTGGTAAATACATTTATAATCCTAATTGTTAGTATCAAATTTATAAACTCCCCAAACTATATTCTCTACATTTTAAATAGTTTTATTTTTGTAGAATCTCTTTTGACAGAGAATATTGACTGAAGACATGGAAAGGTGATGTTTACAGCTGATTAAATATTTTTACCACATAGTAATAAAAATAATAATTAGAATGAGGTATTAAAAAGGATAATGAAATAATACCTCTCATTTAAAGAAGAATATAATTTTTCCCCACACTTTGGATCTATTAAATATAAATATGAGATATAAGAACACGATTTTTATATTGAAACAAATTCCAAGGATATGGGAATTTTTTATACATTAATGTTTCTATACATTGAAATTATCAAGAATTAAGTAAACATTATAGTCAATAATGACCCCAAAAGGATCATTGACTTCTTAAAGGGATCATACATCAATATAGTTATATAATGGATCAATATTTGTAATAATAGGTTGTATACATTATATTCCAAAATAATTTTTCATTTTTTATTTTTGATATTTTTGAAGGTATACAATTAGAGATCAACAATAATGAAAACATTTATATCACATGTAGAAATATATTAAATATATGGTGTAAACCCATATATTACTACCCAAAAAAAATTTATACAAAGAAATAACGAATATAGAATATAATGAAAGGTGATACATATTTTTTAATGAATATCCTTCTATAGTTCATAAGAAGAATGATCCATAAATGATATTGAAGAAAATATCCATACATTATAAAAAAGGTGAAAAGTCTTGTATTAATATTAAAAATGAAAAAATGTAATTCAATGTTAACAAGATTAATGAAAAATAAAATTTGATGAAATAAAATAAAAAATGACATGAATAAAATGTAAAAGTGATGAGAAAGGATAATAAAGACAAAATAAAGATATTATAGTTTTAGAAATAAATTTTCAATATGATATCGATGGATATTTAAGGTAAATTGAAAAATATATAAATGAATATATCTATTTTTTCACAATAATGTGAAAAAATTGTTTCTGCAAAAAAAATACTAAATAAGAAATTTATACTGAAATACCTTTATCTAGTAACAAGAAATTCCTAATATAATATATTGATTAATATATATTATCCTTAATGGATATGGTTCCATAAAACTATGAAAATCTTATTTATACTTAATTTTATTCTTTGTATTGTGTGGTATTAAACATGAAATCGAAAAAAATGGATAAATAAATCTATATAAGAGTACACTAATATATATATATAATGTTTTTGGATGAATGTATATGATTATATATTATTCAAATAAATCCCAAAAAATGGTATCAAGGTTATAAAAAATCCACTTAACTAATACTAGACAACTTGTTTCTCAAAGAAGAACATGGTTTGGGTGTTTCTATTTATTATATAATAGGTTTAAGAATAAATAAATGCTTTTTTTAGAATAATTGGTCATCAAAAAATGAAATATGAAGTTATTGTTATGGGGGAGAAATCCTGACAAAGGAAACATCTAAAGATAAAGAATAGAAATCTTTATGAAATAAAATGGTTTGAAATGTTTGGATATCAATGTGATTTGTTCAATAATTAAGATCACATGAGTGAATAATTCCTAAAAAAATAAACAAGTAATGAGAAAAAAATAATAAAAAAACATCATATAAACTAATAATAGGAGAGAAGTTATCCATTGGAAGAAATATAAAAAAACATGCTGGATAGAATACTTCATAAAACATGACAATAAGAAATTATTAGTTATCCCTGTTTCATTTATGAGAGAAAAGTAAAATTCAAAACTATCCCAATATGTCAAATATATGATTATTTTTATAATGGAAAATAATTTTAGTTTTTGGAAAATTATTAAACAATAAGGAAAAATACAAACAATCCATCACTATGGTAGTACAATGAAATAAGATGGAGGATAATTGAAGATTAATACTTTAAATCTATTAATGTAAAAAATTTGTGAATAGAAAAACTAAAAATACATTTTAGAAATTGATGAACATTGATTAAATATATATTTTTTGTTTTGATAAATTAATTAATGGAAGGAATAAGAATAATTGAAGTACATGAAAAGGAAAGTGAAAAATGTAAATTGAATATTACACATGAATTAGAAATTAAATTTTATAATAGGTCAGTAAAAATTAATGACAAAAGAAACTGTGAAGTGTTTTGGAAGGAGAATAATGGATGGACCCAAATCAATGTATTTTTTAACAATCGTATTATTCCATGAATATACCTTGAAGAATATGAAAATAGAACCCTGTGAGTAAGGTTTCTTGATAGATAATGATAAGAAGAAGATTCAAAAAAAAAAGGGAATGAAAAAACCATATGATACTTAAATTAAAATGTTTTAATAAAAATAAAAAAGCATACATGAATAAAGACTTCAATTCTAGTGTAGAAATGAAATGAGTTTCACAGTTGATAAGACACAATCATCCTTATTTATCACTCTAAAATATCTATGAAATTTCAATATTTTTTCACAAATCCTATATGTTTTATTTATGTTATATCCATATAGGGAATTCAATATGACGTTAGTTCTCAAGAAGATATCTAATGAAGAAATGTGAGATTTCAAAACTAAGCATTAAAATGAAATCATGTAAGACAAAATTAATATGTTATATCTAAAAAAGTCACTATAGTGGTATGATTTATTAATTAGTATTATAAATATCATCATATAAAATATATACCTTAATAAGGTAATAATATATAATATCCCCTGCGATGGAATTTTCTTGAGAAGATTCTATACACATAAAATTCATATTAAATTTTTGGAATGTGTATAGCATTTAGTTATTGGAAAGGGTCAGAAAATAAATATATCATCCTTATTTTTCATGAATTTATCCTATCATTAAGGGAGAAAGATAAAATTTATAAATGTTATTAAATTAGGAATTTTGAGTAGATATTGGGGATGGATTCTAAAAACATGAAACATGTGATTGAATTTTTATGATTTATGAATTAAGATGATTGTAGGACTCAAAGATATAATTATAAATAGAACAATGTTATCAATGGATATTATTTGGTTTCATATTAAGGTAATTTGGATATCACCTGAGTGAGTAATGGTAATTAGTAATAATGGGTATCATGTTCTTGAATGTATGAGTTGAATTGATGTCCAAATCAAATACTTTTTCTTTTATAAACCAAGCATGTCTTTTGTTGAAACAATTTTTAATGGTTGATATAACATTTATTAGTACGGAATTTATAAAATCCTCTATAATATTCTTTGTACTTATTTTCTATTAGGGGGACATAAAATAAATTGGTATTTTATATTGACAAAAAATACAAAAGGGGAGATTGATGAACCCACTGTTGTGTTTTTTTTTTGTCATGGAAGAAATATACATGATTCTGTCTGTGAAAGTAGTTGTAAGGCCCATATTTTATTGGTAAGAATAATAAAGGTGTTCCAAATCCATTTTTGATAATCTAATAATCCATTAGCTATATGAAGGTATAGTAGATATTGGTAAATTTTATGAGGATTCATGTATGAGTTATACTATGTGAGTTTCTATAATTAATATTTTCTAATAAAATGAAAAAAACACGATGATGAAATGTTTCATGATCAAATAATAAAAATCAAGAATCTATGAAATGGAAATGATATAAGTAATTTTATGATAGATAAGATTTAATGAGAAATAGTAAACACATAGTGGCCTTTCTGTAGTGATCCCCACAATGATTTTTTGAAAGTTGTTAAATTATGAATCCTTAATTTGGGAGGATAAAAAACATGTCAATGAATTCTACAATGAAGTTATGAGAGTTTCAAGAAAAATTATTACATATGAGAAATGATTAGATTGAGATTTATGTGGAAGTGACCACAATTAAACACATGAAATATGTGTTACACATTGTATTAAATGGGGATATAATGAAAATAATATCATTTTTGTAAGAATTTAATTCCATATGACCACCTATAATAAATTATGAGGTAGGGTACATCTTGGCCGATTATTTTTGGCTATGTTAATATTCCTTCATCACTGGATGTTGTTTGCGATCCAACATAGGTAACTTCATGTAATTGGATAGACCATGCTTCTATAAATTTCATACACATATGGACGATTAAATAATAGTTTCAAAAGTAAGCATATTTTTCTGAAGAATAAAATTATGCAATAAAAAATAAATTTTTAAATGAACGAAATTTTCATGTCTTTTGGAGTAGTTACATTATGTAAGTTTGATTCAAATGAGTATTAATGATTGAATACAAATATTTTTAAAAATGACAAGATTTTATATGTTTGAAATGAATAGTTTTATTAAAATAAATTGTATCCTAAGGAAAATTATCCATATAACTGAGAAATATATATTCATTGATTGAGATGAATAAATTTTAGTGTTTTAATAAAATATTCAAAAATATAATCTTGGTATCAAATAAAATACAATAAAAATTTAATGAATATTATTTTGTATATTCTTAGATTCATTGAATTGAGATTTCTAGTGCTATTGTAAAATAATATCCAACCTTCTACACATAATAATAAAAATCAACAAGGATGAGTTCAACTATGCTATAATAAATGAAATTCAATTGTAGAATTTGTGTTCCAACTTAAAATAGAAATAATTATTTTATAAGTATATAGAACTTTGAAAAAATCCATTGACCTATTGCAACCCAAGATATAAGATCACACCTAAACATTCCAGAGGGATAGAAGAATTCATTATTGATCTACTGAAAGTCATGTAAGATAAATTCTCATATTCCATAATTAGTTACTCATTTGGTTTCCAGATAAATGAGTTCAATATCATACCCCTACTTAGGATTTGTTTTAAAATAAGAAGGAAAAAAGAACATGTGGGATAATAACCACATTTCACGAAGGACATAGTCATCAATAAGGTGGCGAACACTATAAGAAATTGTTTTATTTGTGATTGGGAATGTGTGATAGGGCCCCATCGAAGATAGATTTTTTTGCGATGACCCATCTCAAATAGGTTTTTTTTGACTACACTTCACAAAACAAACTATTTTTTACGGGATGTGGTCCCATCAAAAATAGATTCCCAAAGATTCTTAAAAAAACCTATTCCGATGGCCCATTGCAAAAAGAATTCCCAGTTATTTTTTCAAAAACCCTATTGTAACATCCCTTATATGATAATATTTCTGATAAGTGTATCTCAAATATCCTAAAAAATAATAATAATAAAATTTAATAAAATAATATTCTTAATAATAATAAAATAATATTATAAAATGATAATAATAATAATAATAATATTATTATTATAAATAATATAAATATAATATTAATAATATAATAATAATAATATAATATTAATAATATAATATAATATTAATATAAATACAAATTAAATAATAATATTAATATTAGTAAAATTATAAAATAATAATAATAATAATAAAAATAATATAATAAAAATAATATAATAATATTTATAATATATTATTAATAATATAATAATATTATTATTAATATTAATGAAATAATAATATTAATATTAGTAAAATAAACAAAATATAAAATAATAAAAACCTCAACATTCAAAAATAAAAAAAATAAAAAAAATAAAAAAAATAAAACAAAATAAAACAAAAAATATACAAAGTTATAAAATAAATAAAAATTAACTAAATAATAAAATAATATTAAATGAAATATTTGCAGGAATATAAAAACAGACTATATAGAAATGTAAATAGTTAATATGAAAAAAAATTCATTCAAATATTTTATCATACAAAATAAATACATTATTAAGGGGGAGGGTCATATGCATGAGATGGAGGAGATAGTGGAGAGAACTCCATACCTAAACCATGAGTCAGAAGTCGCACATACTCCATCGCCTTCTCATGTTGTAGCTGCTTCCATTGACACATCTCCTCCTTCAGCTGCTGCTATTGTCGTCAGAGCTCTTCCTGCTCCCTAAAAATACTCTATATAAGCTCACAATGACCGTGAAGTTGCTCATGATACTATGTAGTAGATAATGATGACTCTCCATGATCTCCTCTCGAGCTGCATGCCGACATTGCAACAATACCATAATAACTCCTAGACGTCAATCGAGAGTCGATACCAATAAGTTGGCCTCTTTTGAATGCATACTTGGTTGCATGCATCCATGATGCCTCATCAAATATGGCTACACTGGTCTGATCATCGGTCTTGGCCTAACTCTCAATCTGAGTATCAGATGTCATAACCTCATATGACTCCTTCAATTGAAATTTAAAATTAAAATAGATAAAATATTATTTGGAGTTAATTTTAAAACTCAAAAAGAAATTATATTGACTACAATTTGACGTTCGCTATCACCTCTCATCTTTATAGGTACAAGATCATTATACATCCTCCTATAAACATTTAACTATATAATATTGGATTGTTCGATTACCAATATTAATATAAAATAAATATTTTACATTTAAAGTAATATAAAATAATTAAAAAGGCACTTACCAAATTTTCCCTATGTGTACTATATATATGACTTCCAGCTTGATGTGTTACCTCATGTCTTCCCCTATTTTTTTGACCTACTGATGATGTCCTCTGAAAATGACCACACATCCAATTTGAACATAATCCATTCCAAACATGAGATGGAATTTAATCAGGTATGTGGGCACAATAGTAATGATCAAACTCTATGAAACCTACTTTCTTCATTGGTTTCCACCTCGAATTATGAAAAACCTGATGGAAATTCTCACACATACAACCCTCTCCTACATTTCAAATAGAGAAATACATGATCTCATCGATGGGATGCAATAAAAATTTCAAGAAATTAATAATGTAATGTTATTAATTAAATAATTTTCAAAATAAATATTATTTATTTATATAACAGTCAATGATTGAACATGTGGTACTGAACTTCTATGGGAATTTGATCCCATGAAACCCAAGCCTTAGAAAAATAATTTCGCAATATATCACTCCCTTATCCAATAGCTATATATGTAAAGCATTGATAAAAAAGAAAAAATAATAAAACAATTAGTATATAAATAAAATAATGGTAATTAATGAAAACTAACTAAAATACATCAGTAAAAATACCTCTACATGTGTGGATCAAAGCCAAGATGTGGAGGTCACTCAGGGATAGGGTCATGAATCATCAACCATGAAAGAATACTCCCCCTCTGAGTCCTCCATGAACTACCAGTAGTTTGAGAGTAAAATGTTCCAACCTCTTGCTAATAATCAGGTAGATCAGCCTCATGAGACTGATGAAGTAGATCCTTTTCCATATTAAACATGAAATGATAATTTATATAAAATAGATGAAAACAACTATTATATATTTATATATATTATATATGTTTTTAACCATCATTTAAGAATGCCAACCTCCATCTTCAACCTCATATTCATATCTAAAGGTGTCTATGTCATCATATTCCTCTATAGAAGTATAAATTTTTCCGAGTTTCAGTTTCATCATATGCTGTCATTTCAAATTCATTTGTAACATCACTGAAATAATTCTCACCATAGAACCTTAAGTATGGGGTGTCATCATTTATATTCATGTATATATTTAAAAAATGATGGATTTTTTGGAGTCTCTTGAAAAAATTCAATTCCATTAACTTCAGTGGAACTACAATCACTTTGAGTAAATTTTTTTTCCCAATATATCGTTTTTATTATTCTCCACCAATTACCAAACTCTCTTTAAGTATCATAGTAATTTTCATAATAAATTTTATGGTCCTGATGATTCAATATAAATGGTACATTTATTGGAAGAAAAACTTTACTTTTAATATCAATGATTTCATGGATTAGATGAACACACGAGCCTCTCTCAATATCCAACCATTGATATTTAAGCATAATTATGAAATTCTCTCCCAGATAACACAGTTTTACAATTTCTTACAGTATGCCTTAAAATTCAACATTAGTTTCTATATGATGAGATACTCTTAAGAAAACACCACTATTCATTGTTTTTTTATTCCCTGTATGAATGTGTATGAAATCAAAAATCATTCACCACATATATATTATAATATTTAACCATTTTGGATGGTGGGTTACCCAATATACACAATCAATTATTAATTTTATCAGCATGTTGAGATATTTGAAAATATGTAAAAAAATTATCAATATAATAAGTAATAATTTGATTTTATATGTTAAACCATGCTTAATATATGTTTCATGTTTTTGAAACTATTAGGAAAAATTATTTTGATGACGTTCTTCAAGAGAAACTACTGTAATTTGTTGAAGTTGTTTCTTAATATTATTATCATATGACCGAAAAAGAAAATAATATTAATTTATTGTATCCGAGATTATAAAAAAGTGATATGATCAATCATAGTACAAATGGTTTCATTTCTTCACATTTGAGTAGAACATATCTATGAGATCAATGATGTTCAACATCTGAAAGCCATTGTTCATGAAGTCCAATGAAGCCATGTTCGGGCTAATTAAAAACTAATAATTGCTTACTAATTTCATCATAAATATTTCCCTCATTACATCCCATGTGGTTGTGTTATGAGGGATATTCAGAATGAAAATAATGAGAGCAGAAAAAAGAAATTTCGTCCTGAAAATAAGATTCTGCAATTGAGCCTTCAACTGATGTTTGTAATGTACATTTTTATTCAATTTTTGCATAAATATCTTGAATGGGTACATAGATCAGAACTATACTAGACCTCCACATTTTTCATCATTCAGAAATTGTAATATAAAATGTTCCATTAAGTCAATGAAATATAGAGGGAATATTTTTCAAGTTTACATCAAATTAAAAAAACATCATTTTGTAGTCTGCTTAGTGCATCGTAGTCTGTTGTCACCACACAAATGTATCGGAAAAAATATGATATATCTGTTATCACATATCAAGTCATAGAATTCAAAAAATATCTTAATTCAATCAGAAAAATTATTTCCATTATAACATGACAACCATGACTTTTTAATCAGATAATATAACCATTTCTGAAACATATGCCCAAATTGGAAGCATAACCATATATAAATCTCAAATATTAAATCCACTAACAAAATAATAATCGATTTTTTTGCACATTGTATCATCATTTTTTGATTCATTAACTTCTGTGATCTAACATTTTCAAACAGTTCATGTCCTGGTCACCTGTAAATTTGCACTACTAAAAAACTGGCCTTTAACAGTGCTATTATTTATCAGTGCTAGAAGACAATACTGATAAATCACAAATTTTTAAGTGATAAAGAAAGTGCTGATAAATTTAAAATTTTATTGCCCCTTTTATTTTAGCACTGATAAAGTAAACCATTATCATCACTTTATTCTGAGTTCTGATAAAAGGTATCCTTTTTAGTTCATTATTTTTAGCGCTGATAAAGGGAATCATCTATCAGTGCTTTATTTTTAGCACTGATAAGGGTATGATTTTTCAGCACTTTATGTTTATCATTGATAACTATTTATTTTATCAACTCATTTTTAGCTTTGATAAAATTAAATTATTAAATAAATAAAAAATAAAAAATATGTTTACTAAAAAAATATTACAATCTTTATTAATTAAATAATTATTAATAAAAATGTTTTTTTGATTATAAATTATTAAATATTAAACAATTTGTTAATTAGATAATTAGGATAATTAATTTTATTAATTGTATATATTAAATATATAAATATATATTAATATATATAAATATGATTATATAATACAAAAATATTTATATGCTTTACATTAAATATATATAAATATATTGAATAATGGCATATAATTATAAATTAATATGAATTAAAAATATTGAATAATTTCGTAGTAATCATTATATAATTTAATGTTGTTTGATTTTTAAGTTAATATATATCAAAAGAGTGTTATATTGATTTCACATATACATATAATTAATTCATTTTAATATACAAAATGTACACACATAGAAGTTATCCATTTTTTCCACATTTCTAAAGGGAACCTATATTTTTAATTTAGTTAATTTCACTCATTTTTTACATATATCCAGGCACTCAAAATTATATATTCATTAATAATTTTAATAATATATTTGTAAAAATATATTTATAAATAAATAAATATATAAATAAAAATATTTATAAATACATATATTTATAAATAAACATATTTATAAATAAATATATTTATAAATGTACATTCACTATATTTATACAATTATAAATTTTTAATTATAAATATATAATTTTTTTTAAATGCATTTATATAGTTATAAATAATTAATTATGTATATTTAAATAATTATTACATTTATAATACATTTACTAAAATATTTAATATATTTACTCTATTAATATTTATATATATTTATTAAATATATATATATGTATAATTATATAAATTTATATATTAATATAAATAATATTTTTTAAAAATATTTCTATAATTATAAATAAATAATTATAAAATGAGAATAAATATATTTAAAAAGGAATATATTTACTATATTTATATTTATATTTTTTATTTATTATTTATAAATATTTACAATTTATTATTTATAATTATAATTATAAATCCTTAAATAATGCTTTAGTAATAAGCGATGATAAAAGATTCTTTATTAGTGCTTTGTTGCACTGATAAAGATGAGGATTTATCAGCACTATACAAAGATCTAATAAATGAACATTATCAGTACAATAAATCTAGCGCTGATAAATATTGGTTTTATCAATTACTATATAATAAACACTCATAAAATGGCTCTTTATCAGTGCTTATTGGTATGAATTGATAAAACTATCCAGATCTATTTTAAAAACTCTTATCATTTGCGAACCCATCACGATATAGAAGCTTTCCACAGAATCCAACCACTATTGGAGCTCCCCCTTGGTGAATCAAAGGTTGAATCAAACCACTCAGCTACCTATGAACATCTTTTCTAACATTCGAAGATGGTCTCTAATTTTCTTCAATCTAGCGAGGTAGGTCTTCTGAATTTATTTTGGTATTTTTGGTTTCATTTTTTATTTCATGTTCTATGATTTCTTTATGATCCCTTCCTTTTGATCTATTTTTTACTATTTTTTTTGTGATCCGTCATTTAGGGAATGATTTATGGTCCATTGTTTTTATTAACATCTAATGTATGATCTATTGTTTATATTTGACAATGAACCTTGTATTTATTCATTATTGTTTTACTACTATGTTTTAAATCTTCTCACTAATTTTTTTTCTTATATGGATATAAATGTGTAGAAATTTTCATTTTTTTTATTGATTACTCATTTTAGGAACATTGGTGGATCCCTAATTGTTATATATATGATGACACCTTTCATGGAAACCTCCGTGGACATGAAGCTTCAAATTTTAATTTTTAGGAACAAAGTTAGTGGTGTGGTGTATGTTATTATATATGTAATATATATCATTGGAACCAAATGCTATTATAATTCACTATAGTCCTTAGTTTTCTTTTGGATCAAATTCAAAGGGGTCATCCCTAGTTAATAACATTAGGTTTTATCACATCAAGGCTTTACTTTTTTTAATAATTATGATGCCTTTAGTTTATGGTTTTTATGAATATCAGGTTTTTATCTATTTTATATTTCTTATGTACTATAAGTGAGTGGGTTTATGAACTGGTGTGACATTAATGTGTTACTATATAGTTATTTAATCATTTATTTCTGTGGTTTTTTTCTAAAAGGCATGCCTATATCGTGTAATGATGATTTTTGGTCTACATGACCATTGGCCCCAAGGGTCACGATAGAATGTTTTTCGACAACTGGTGCTAATTGTTTCTATTTTAGGGGGGGGGGGGTGACCTCCCATATATTGTTTTTTACTCCCAATGTTTAAACCACCATTTAGTGACTTTGATGTGTGTTAGAGGTCACAAGATGACCTGACCATGTGTTGTGTAGGTAATTTAGGCTAGGGTCGTTACACTATCCATCTTATGGTTTAGAGCTATAAAGTTTAGTGATAATATTATTTATTATCTTCCATTATCTCCCTCTATTATTTTGAATTCCAACATCCCTTATTATTGGATTTGGAATATCTAGGCTCTCAGATATTTTAGTAGAAATGATCCATATTTCCCTTATCATAATTTTCTATAACATTCACTTTTGATAATGAATATATTTTGTGTATTTATTTATATATTGTATAAAATTAATATTTTATGAACCCAATAGAATGGATATTAATTGAAAATGGATCCACACTAATTTTTTGGAAAATGAATATTAATATGGTGTTAAATAGTTTATGAAGTTTCTAAGAGAGCATTCAGACGACCCTTCTAGAATTAATTTGACCATGTTTAAATTGTTGTTATTCAAGAAAAATTAGTCCAGAAGGGTTAGAAGCACATTTTATTTATCATGTAATATATCAATCCTATCAATTTA
This sequence comes from Viscum album, assembly GCA_963277665.1. Lineage (NCBI taxonomy): Eukaryota > Viridiplantae > Streptophyta > Magnoliopsida > Santalales > Viscaceae > Viscum > Viscum album. Next base: position 412,784,459 of record OY728153.1, on the reverse strand, counting down.
AACATGGTTAAAAGTTAATATTGACATCGATTGGGATGATACTACGGTTTATGAATAATTTGATATGAATACCTTTGTAAAATATGATGGAGATCACATAGACAACATGGAAATTTAAATTGAAGATGAACTTTTTGATTTTCAAGTGTTTTTAGGAGTTAAATATTTATTTTAAGAAACCATTATATACCATTTGTACTAAATACACAACATTGTTGGTTTTATTGAAGTTATATAATTTTAAAGATGTGAACGGAAGGGGTGACACCAGATTTACATAACTACTTCATCTTGTAAAAGATATACTACCAGAAGAAAATAAACTAACATGTCAAACATATGACGACAAAAGAATGTTATGTTCAATGAAAATGTTCTCTAAAAAAATAAATTCTTTTCCAAATTATTTCATTTATTAAAGTACCATGAATCACTCATCAAATTCCTTTTGTGTGGAGTAGATCGATACAAGAAAAATGAATCAAGTCTTTTGAAATATGTATGATAATTTCCTCTAATTATATAGTTTAGAAGACTATATAGATGTTAGGAAACCTCTAGAAATTAACATGGCATACAGATACATGGTTTAAAGATGGGAACCTACATCATCTAGTAGATTCTCCTAAATCTAAGAAAATTTATTACAAGTTTTTAGAATTTTGATACGATCCAAGAAACATTCATCTAGATTTATCTATAGATGGAATAAATAATTTTGGTTTATATATTTGTAATCACATTACATGTCCCATCATGTTGTTAAATTATATCTTTCCACCATAGTTATACATAAAACAGAAATACATTATGTAGTATCTACTTATATCTAGACCAAAGAAATCTGGAAATGATATTGATGTCTATTTGTCTCTATTGATTGAAGATCTGAAATTAATGTGGGATATATTTGTTACAATGTATGATGCTGATAGAAGTTAATAATTCACATTGAGGTCCATATTGTATGGAATGATAAATTACTTCCCCGCTAATTTAAATTTATAAGGCTATAGCATTGATGGATTGTTGGGGTGTCCCGTTTGTGAAAAATTTACATAATCATTTTGGTAGAAACATTCCTCAAATACTATGTTTTTAGGGTAACAAATTTTTTACCTCGATGACCTAAATACCGATCTGGGATGACATAATTCTATGGGAATATCGAATAAGGTACAAACTATCCGCAACAATAGGAGATCAATTGTACAAAAAATTAAAAAATATTGATACTATTTTTTGAAAAAAAATTTGAAAACCTTACAACATTTGGTCGGAAGATAAGATCAATTTTATCTAAATTACCGTATTGTAATTGTTTTTATATTTTACATTTTCTTAATTTCATACATATAAAAAATTTATTTTACAGTGTTATTTCCATGTTACTAAATGTTCCTGAAAAAACGAAAGATTGAATCAAGGCTAGGATGGACTTGATTGGAATGAGAAAAAATTAATAGTTGGCACCGATGAAGGGTAAAAGGTGGATTTTTCTTCCTTGAGTATCCTACACTCTCTATAGAAAGGAAAAATTAAAAAAAATTCTTTTTCCTTATGAGTGTAAAAGATCTACAAGGGTATTAATCAAATATCAAGAATGTTGTCACAATGACTAATTTGAAGATACAAGAACTAAAATCACATGATTGTCATGTTTTGATGAGATATTTAATGCATATTTCTTTTCTTTTCATCCTTCCTCAAAATGTATGACATACATTAACCATACTCGTTTTCATTTTCAAATGCATATGCAGTAAAATTGTAGACCCTACAAAGTATCCCAACATGAATAAGGATATTTCAATAATATTATGTGAATTAGAAATGTTCTTCCCACCATAATTTTTTTATAATGGTACAAATAATTGTTCACTTGGTCAAATAGTTTCAACAATGTGGTTTTGTCCATTATATTTTGATGTACCACATTGAATGTTATATGATGATTTTGAAAGGGTATGTCAAGAATAGAAGTCAGCCAGATGGTTGTATTGAATAATGGTATATTGTTGAAGAACATATTGAATTCATTACAAATTACCTATTAGATTTTGAAATCATCTGTCTCCCAAAGTCTTTTCATATTGAATGTCTTATGGGAGAAGGTATTTTTTGAAGATATTTTGTTACAATTACCTAAAAAGGGTGGTAACAAGAACATATTTACATATTAAATAATATTGAATATGTTGATCCACACAATCAAGCCCAAAACAAATTATTAGATATTTGAATCCATTAGGGGATGAAAGATGGATATCATATACAAATAATCAATAGTTTATAGGATATTTCAGAGATTAAATTTATAAGGAGTTATCTAAAAATATGAATTCAATTGTCAAATGACATAAATGGCTATCGAGAGGACCAAATGAAAATGTTATATCTTACACTAGATTTCTCATAAATGGTTATACATTAAATAAAAAATAATACGATGAATGTAATGAAATGAAAAATAGTGTTGTTATACATATGGCTAAAGAGATTCACATATCTGGTTCCAATGATATAAATAAAATTTGTTAAAATATGAAATATATTTGCATTATCGAACAGATATATGAGTTGTATTATAGAACATTTCAATTATAGATTTTATGTATTAAATGGGTTGACAATATCAATAGAGTTAATATTGAAAATATGGTATTTGTAAAGGTGAATTTTAGTGTGTAAGGGGAAAACATGAGCCGTTCATAATGACATCACAATAAGTGTAAGTATTTTATGTCTGTGTTCCAAAAAACAAGAATTTATTGATTATCCTACTGGGGAATAAAACAAATGTTTAGGCAGATGAAAATTCAATTGAGGATGTCCATTTCATTGGGAAATCATAATCAGTTCAAGTAAATCCCACTACGGACAATGTATAGAACATTAGAGGGTACCACAAATAGGGGATTTGGATTTGCAAAAGAGGATCCAAATCCTTGAAACCTTTAAAAAAAGAGACTTCAATAAGAAGGTAAATGTTTTTAATATATTATGTTTTTTCTCATAATATTATATGTTCTCTACTACATTATCATAATAAAATTTAAATGATTGACTTCTCATGCACACAATGTCTTCTACACATAATGATGTTAAGAATCCATCAGAAGAACAAAATATAATGATGGAAATCCTTGGGATAGTTGAAAAGGTAATGTTATGATATGAATTCTCTATTTTACCATAAAATTATATAATTGTACACTGATTTTATTTTCATTATTCCTTGTAAAGTTAGTATATTTTTGAATATTTTTGTTAATGTGTCATGCCTCTGCAAGAAGAGAAACGACATTGTCTCTACTCAATAAAAAATGTAATCTTGATGTTTTCCCAATAAAATAATTTTCCATATATGTAATATATTGTTTCATATTTATGTTTAATTTATTTATTTTAATTATTATTTAATTAATAATTGTTTTCATATATAGGTGGATTATTTTTTTTTGAGTTGGGGGTGCTTTATCCAATTTTCATGCTCCTTCTCCCTTAAAACCTTTTCACCCCTAAAGTGATGTATTTATCACTTTCTTTAATTTTACCTCTACTTCCTTTTCAGGAAGTGAAATAACGCTACCTCTACTCAATTACAGAGGTAATCTTGATATTTTCACAGTAAAATCACTATCCATAGAATTAATGTATTGTTTCACATGTGTGTTTAATTTTTTTCTTTTTAGTATTACATAAATGATACTTTTTTTTCTTATATAGGTGGATTCTTTTATTCGATTTGGGGGTGTTTTACCAATATTTCATCCACCTTCCCCCTAAAAACTTTTAACCTAGGTAGTGGTAAATTTATCACTTTATTTCAAGTTACCTCCACTATCTTTGGTGGAAAATAAATAATGATTCCTATACTCAATTATAAATGTAATATTGATGTTTTCATAGTAAGATCATTTTCCATGGAATTAATTCATTATTTCATATCTATATTTAATTTAGTTCTCTTTAGTGCTACTCAGATATTAATTTTTTTCTTATATTGGTTGATTCTTTTGTTTGATTTGGGGGGTGAACTATCCAACATTCAGGCAGCTTATCCCTTAAAACCATTTCACCCCTACATTGGTGAATTTATCAATTTATTTCAAGTTACCTCCAATTCCTTTTCAGGAAGATAAATGACACTTCCTCTGCTCAATTACAGAGGTAATCTTGATGTTTTCACAGTGAAATCATTATCCATATAATTAATGTATTTTTTCGTATGTATGTTTAATTTATTTATTTTTTGTATTACTCATATAATAATTTTTACTTATATATTTGGATTGTTTTGATCGAGTTTGGGTGATCTATTCATCTTTAATCCTATTCTGTACTAACAATTTCACATACTTCTTCTCTCACAAACCATTCACTCTTGTAGTGTTCACATTTATCAATTTATTTAAAGTTCCATCCACTATTAAATTGCATAGGTAATCTTGATATTTTCACTGTAAAATCATTTTCCATATAATTAATATATTTTTTTATATTTATTTTTAATTTATTTCTTTTTATTATTACTCATAATAATTTTTTTCTTATACAGGTATATTATTTTTTTTGAGGTGAGGTTGTTTTTTCGAAACTAATCATTTAGTGTTGGTAGTTCAACAAAGAAATTCAATGGAAATCATGGTAACATTGAAAGTTTGGATTTCTTTTGAATGTATGTAATAATTTGTATTTATGTAATTATATAATCCAATTTTTAAAATGTCTATAATATAATGTTTTTTTGTTATTTTTTGTAATTTTAATTTCATTTAAATTATTTATTGGGTATTGTTTTTTTAATATCTGATGTGTTTCTGGTGCTGTAGTGTGTGTTAACGTCATACTGCTCTATGGATATTTATCAATGATTTTAAAAGATATAATAAATAGGACCTTTATCAGTTCTTTTAAAAGAACCTATCAAAACAAATTTATCAATACTTCCAAAAGGGATAATAAAATTACATTATAAGAACCTTTTCTATGCTGATTAAATTCATGGGATTTTATCATTTCTTAGGTTTTTATTACTTTCATAGCATTGATAAAGGACATTTCTAGTGGTTTTAAATACATGTTTTTTTGTACTGGTGGGAAAGATATAATCATGGATTTACATTATCTTTGGTCATACCTGGTGTATCCAAAACTGTATGAAATAAATTAACAAAATAGTTCTTTTCAATATTCATGTAATCCCACATGTGACAGACCAAAAAAATCATACCAATATATCAGATATAAAGTAATGTTCCATTTTATCCAATTGTGTTCTTTCCAAAATCCATAAAATTTATCTTGGTTTTTGTTGGTCTAAATGTAATGGGAGGTAATGAAGAGACAATTTATTTTAACTATGTACCAAAGATAATTGTTGGAGGTCCATCTCTTTAATTTGTAAATTTTATGAAATGATATATGTTCCTCTAAAAATGATGATCGGTGGAAGGAATCTCTGATGAAAGTGAAAAACACATGGTTTTTTACATTAACAAACATAAATGCTTTAACGTCCCTCATACAGTATAGAAATTATTTTGGAACCTATTTAGATAACATTACATATGCTAAGAATTCACTAAATTTCCACATCAATGCAGCTTTCAGTAGTAAATTATTTTTAACAGAAACATCATATGTATGGACACCATTGCTCCTAAATTAATTTAACTAATCAATCTATGGTTTCAAATAAATATTGATATTTTTTTGGATTTCCTGAAATTAATAAGTTCAAAAAGATATATTGCTTCTTCATCAACCTCCAAGGAGGGAAATTGTAAGGAGTTATATATACATTCCAAAATGAATACTGACTACCGTAAGAACCAAATAGGAAAAAAACCCTTAGTACAAAGACCTAATCACACATTTTAGGCTTCTGAATAAAAAGACAGATTCCCTTGGTCAAAAACTTTCCATGAATCACCACCGGAGGGATGATTTAACCTTTTATATATTGAAATATTGTTTTTTTCCATTACAACAATGTCATTTTGTTCTGAGACATAAATAAATGCTCTAATCTTGGTGTAAGAGGTAAATATACGAACTATTTTATAAGAATCAATCTAGACTTCCCTAGTTGAGATTCTTTATACCTCGATCTTCCACATGTGGGACAACTATCCAATGAATCATTTTCACCATAATATAAGATGTAATAATTTGAACATGCAAGAATCTTCTGATATCCATGACACAAATTTCGAACCATCCTCTTTCTCTCAAAAACATTTGTAGGCAACACATTTCATACATGTAATTGTGTTTTAACCAAAGATAATATATGATCAAAATAGCTATTTTACATTCTATTATCTGATTTAACAACTATAAATTTTTTAACAACTTCAAATTTTCTTATCTTGCAAATATGATATAAGGCATCCTCAATATACATCAATAACTCATAAAATTAAGATGATTCCAAATCAGGAGTTAAATCAATATCATTTTGAGTTTTAGTTTGTTGAAAAGAAAGATCTACCCCATCATTTACTAAAATTTGAATCTGTGATGGATTCAGAACCAAATTATTGTTATCTTCTCTAGAACTGCGTTCAACATGTTGATATCAAAATCACATAATCATTTTGAAAACCAAACTATAATAGATGACCCCTAACACTGTCAAATGTTTCAAACATCCTGAGATAACATTTTCTACATGGAAACTTATTTTCACTTCTGGAAAAAATTCTATTTTTGATGATTGAAAAGATAAGAAAGATTCAGCACCTTCAATATATATAGGATTTTAAAAAAATTGTTTGGATTCCTACACTAATTTATCCAAGAGTGATCATCTAATAATGAATGTTATTGTCTTATTTGTTCCATATTTATCTAAAAAATATAAAATATTTTTTTAATAATTTGATATAATAAAAACAAAATTCAAAAAAATAAAAAAATTGTTAATTGTTCCTATGTATTCATAATTACGGCTATTTATCACTAATTGTAACTAATTATAACTAATTATTAATAATTATCACTGATTATAACTAATAATGTATATTTATTTCTAATAATCAATAATAATTTTTAATTATGACTAAATATTTATAATTATTAGTAAATATTTCTGTTTGTCACAATTTATTCCTATTTATCAATATTTATTCTTAATTAAAACTACTTATTCCTATTTATTACTATTTATTATTTTTTATTGTTATTTATTACTATTTATTTCTAATTAGTACTAATTATATAAATAAATAAAAATAAATATAATGTGTAAGAACCCGAGTTTTTAGAAACGAGTCAAATCCCGACCCTGTTTAAACTTTTTCACTGGTTTTTGAGAAGTCTGGAAAATCTGGGCAGTTTTTGGAAATTTCCAGACTACACGCCATGTACTTTAAGTACACGCCGTGTATGTGTTAACCGAGTGACCAACTATGTGCTCACCGAGTACATGCCGTGTGGTTCCTAGGTATAATTTTCAATCTAGACGGCGTGTAGCCTTCCTTGACATGATGTGTACCTTTTTCCCGTGTAGCGGCTAAGACCCTAGCCATGTGTTGACCATGTACACAGTCCAAGTCGTGTGTTGGACTCCACTTAAGTCGGAGTACAGAAACCCATCTACACGGTGTGTACTTTAGAAATACACGCCATGTACTTTTATTTTTATTTGATCATCCGAGACGCCATCACGTCTTATTGCCGAAAACATCTTATTCTTCCCCATTGGATGAAACCTTCACCTGAAAACCCTCCAAGATCACAAACCCTCCTAGATTCTTCATACGACCTCCGTTCTTCGATCCATCAGTGGCTGCGGGACTGCATCAGAAAGGCTAACCCCATGCACCCTTCTTTATACATGATTCCTCACCGATTTCTCCACAGATTCCATCCGAACAGATTTTTTGGGATTTAACAGAAACACAGATCTACCGAAATTCAGCCCAATTCAGAGGCTGATATCAAAGGAGTGTCATCGTACGAGTACGAGGTGGGTGGTTCATACCTTCTTTCATGTTTTCATAGACAATTTGGGGTTGCGACCTTCGGGCGAGACATGGGTGTTGATCGGAACCGTTGTTTATTTATTTTTAATAGTTTACATGCATTGTGGGATGCCTCTGGGTATTCCCTGACCCTTGTTGTGCTTTAGCGAGGCCGAGTTAGAGGTCATAGCTCGTTTGGGGAAATTCGGCCGGGGGTGCCGAAATGCGTATGTTTTGGACCAATATTTAACTACTGAGTTTAGAATGCTGTTGATGATGTTGAATTAAACTACTAAGTTTGATTTTTTAAAGAATGATGTCAATTTTTGTAAGGTGTTAAGACCTTAGGTTCTGGTTTGGGTTAGCACAAGTTAGTGCAATTTGACTGTCTAGTAATTGTCTGTTAAAAGTTATTCTTTCATGTATGTTTTTGCAATGTGTGATTATCTTGTGTTGAACTTCTTGATGTTTTGGGCGTGGCCTAGATATATGTTGTTGAGTGATGATTATCACAGGTTGGGGCTTTTGTCTTGTGTTACTTTGGGTGGTTGCTACCATGGGATTGGGCGTCATGGATGTCGATTGAGGCAGTTGGACTATCGAGTTGGGATTGGCCCAGGTTACTCGGATGGTGAGACCATCAGACTCAAGCGACAGGTTCGCAGGGACATGAGGTGTCAGAGATGTTGTGGCTTGGGGACATATTGAGGTGATTAATGCTCACCGAGTACTTTTGAGTAGTGTGCACACAGATAGACTCCGAGATGAGGTAGTATGACCAATCTTCGGGTAGAGGCCCCCGATAGTTGCGATTATGTATTTTTTGGTTTGGGGGTGCTTGTCATAGGAAGCCACATGGAAGGTGAGGAGCCTTCGGGAGACATCTTTGAGGCAGTCAGGGTGGGGGCAGAGGCTCGGTATGATTTGAGGGCAGACATCGTTGTCCCTCCAGCTACTCTTTGAGGACATGTATCGTTGTTCCTCCAGATGTTGTGCCATGGGAAGGTTGAGCTTTCGAGCTGGGTTACGACAGCTGGGCATGCCTTCGGAACGTCGGTACTTGAGACACATGGTGTCAGGTGGCACGAGGTGCCGGGCTACAGACCAGCGATTCCAGAGTTGGCCGAAGCAGGTGACACTTCATGGTGGCTGCTGAGCACTAGTGATGTTTGTGTTTACTTTGGGAATTGTTCTGTTTACTATTTTCTTATATAAGAATGTCTACCTAAACACTTATATTAGGAATACACCCTTGGGTGGTATCCTTCTGAGACTTGTCCCACATCCTACACGGGCCCTTCGGGACGTGTGTAGATTTTATGAAATTGTGTGTAGGTAGAGGGCCAGCCTTAAAAGATGGACCTTAGTGCTGTTGGCATGGAGACAGGCATGGACCTTGAGGTCATTCCGTGATGGAGTTACATTTTTAGTATTCCTTTTCTTGTATTATCATGCTTACTTTATATTGTAGCAACTACAGGTTAGCCATTGGCACCGTTATATATATATTGATTTGTATGACTTGCTTTGGATGTATTCTTGGTTTTTTTAGCAGTTATTGCAGTTGATTGCTAGCATGATGTTCTGTTTACTTTCTGCTGCTATTGTTCTATGTTGTTTCCACTGATTTGTTGATATTGGATATGCTTCTGCTCTTGGGGTCTGGTTTGAGTCTACTGAGTCATTTTTTCCACTTCATATTTTACTCTTATACTTGGACCAGTACCTTTAATTCCTCCAAGAGGGTATAGCATCCCCACTATACCTATTCATACCCTTGCTGCTAGTCGGCAGCCTTTGGCGTTTGGGGAGGTGCGCCTAAGGTAGTGATACCCGACTCGTTTGGAACTGTTAGGGTGGCTGGCCGGGTCCGGGTCGTTACAAAGTGGTATCAGAGGGATTTCTTGACAAGGATTTTGTAGCATTTCTTTACTGGATACTAATGAGTTTGAGACTTCTCTTTTTTATTTATGCTGGTTTTACTAGTTGGGATATGGTAGACTGTAGATAGTTTGTTACTGGGACAAGGTTTCTAGCTTGTTCTTGGGTGCCTGCAGCCCCAGGTATGAGGGATGAACCAAGTTTCAATGGGTCAGAATTGTTGTTTGCTTTTTCTCAGAATACAGTTTCTAGGATTTCCACCTCGGTGGCTCACTTGTTGTGTGATGTTACTGATTATGACATTAAAACCCTGTCCGGTATGGCAAGGCTTGTTTGCGTGGATTTTGATATTCACATTTTTAGGGTATTTCAATTTCATAACTGCTCGTATGCTTTGTGAAGTGATAACACCATGTGAATATAATCAATTTCCTTGCTATGTATGCTCTGAAATGTGAATAGGTGAAACTCCTGATAGAATTTCTTATTTATTGCAATGTTTATTCCATGCTCTGTGTATTTTTTTATTTTATTTTTGAATTGCATGTTGCAGGATATTTGGGTATGGATCTCATGAGAGTAGGCGGGTACTATGGTTGAGGCAATGTAACTATCAGGTTTGGGAAACTCAATCATCGAGTTTGAGGCAACGTTGGTTGTTGGGACGAGCATGGCCTGAGGTACTATTGATACTTAGCTCTGTTGGGGGCGAGTAAGGAGGCCGTGAGGTCAGGATGCTGAGGTCATGGGTTGTGATAGGGCAGAGTAATGGTGGTTGTTATTCACTACCTCTTTACTGTTTTCCTTATCTGTGCATAATATATTGTAATATATATATATGGGCTATCTAACCATTTATGGTTTCTAGCGGGTTACTCCTCGACGACTCGATGGAGCGCTAGACATGAGAGGATATAGTGCCGCATGATCAGGTTCAGAATCTAGTGCAGGAAGAGTATGAGCCGCACGTATAGGCTCAGAGACAGGATCAGGTTCAGGATCCAGTGCTGGCAGGGCAGTAGCCGGGCTTGGCAGCATTCGGACCAGGGCTTGACGAGCAACTATGGACTAGCCTGGTACGTGTCCTGCAAGGGATTGACAGAGGCGCACAGGGGGAAGAGCCTTATATGGCATATCTGATGCGGGAGTTCCAGTCGCAGCACCCTCCGCTTTTTCAGGGTGAGGGTTGTCCGCAGGCGGTTGAGAACTGGATAGAGAGTATGCCGATGATCTTTGAGCAGCTCGAGACACCTCTAGGGTGGAGGATCAAGCTAGCGACGTACTTGCTGAGAGGACCGACGAAGCGTTGGTGGGACGTACAGGTACAGGCCCGTAGGCACAAGGGGCTGGCATGGAAGGACTTCTAGTATAGGTTCGTCGATCACTTTTACCCAGAGATGCTGAGGGAAGAGAGATCTCTGGAGTTTGTGGGTCTTCATTAGGGAGATATGTCTGTCATGGACTACGCATCTACCTTCACAGAGTTAACTCGTTTTGCACTGGGTATGGTGAGAAATGACGCATCTTGGGTGAGGTGCTTCGAGGATGGCTTACGACATGCCATTCGGGTTCAGGTAAACATCTTCAGGATGGGCTCTTTCTCCGAGTCGGTAAACCAGGCACTTATAGAAGAGGGAAACGAGAGATAGAAGTCTCGCTTTGGCAGGGTGACAACCCCAGATGGCGGTTTAGACAGTAGGAAGCGAGGCAGAGACGAGTTCCAGCAGGGCGGGAAGGCCAATGACTCAGCTAGACCACCTCATGGTAGTTCAGTGGTGGTTTCTTTTAGTGTGGACTGTCGGGACATGTTCGGGCTCAGGGCCATAGGCCCCCGAAGGAGTGTCGGGTGTGTGGACAGGTTGGACATCTGGAGAGGTTTTGTAGGCCGCCTTCTCAGACAGCCGGCAGGCAGGGACCAGGATAGACTGTGGCGTCAGGAGTTGGTTCAGGTTCGGTACCAGGAAAGGGTAGCTGTGGTTCATCTGCACATGGAGGAGGTGACATGGATAGAGGGATCCAACTGAGGGGTCAGTGGCTGGTGACTGGAGAAGCATCGTAGGGAGGTCAGGCATCAGGCATCCGTGCTTCAGGCCAGGTGCACGCTGTGGAGCTGCCATGGATTGAGCAGGTTGGTGGGCCGATGACGTTGACAGGTACACCATGGGTGTGGCCATGATTCTTCCTTACCTTCTTTGGCATGTCCTTTTGAGGCATGTCCGGTTGATTTCACGGGCTGCACATGATACTCGTGGAATGAGTAAATGCTAGTTAGTGGTATTGGAATCATATTAGATGCGTTATATTTATTTATATATTTGAGATGCATAGAATTCGGAGCATCAAAGATGCAGGTTACTAGAGGTGCCATGGGCATTGGGGCATCGAGGATGCAGGTTACTTGAGGTGCATGGCACCAAGCTTGAATTGAGAATCAATTAAATGTAGGACCTCTTGGAGGTGGAAACCGACACGGCGAGGGATACATTTGGGTGTCAGAAATGACACGGAAGAACCTAGGAGGTGCAAGGGTGACGATGTGTCATGGGAGGACCATGGGTCTAAGAAATAGGTCGTTGGGCCTTGCTTGTTTGTTTGATTTTCTTTGATATTTGTTCATGTTGAGACGAGTAGGCAATTCCTAAGGTGGGGAGCCCTTTTTTTGGATTTTATCCAGAACCTTGAGACCGGGTAGTCTGGGTCATTTAACCGGGATGTGTGTGTTCGGTGCCATCTCCTGGTTTCGTTTGGTAGCTCGGGGATGAGCTATGTTAAGGTGGGGAGTTTGTAAGAACCCGAGTTTTTAGAAACGGGTCAAATCCCAACCCTGTTTAAACTTTTTGATTGGTTTTTGAGAAGTCTAGAAAATCAGGGTAGTTTCTTGAAATTTCCAGACTACACGCCGTGTAATTTAAGTACACGCCGTGTATGTGTTAACCAAGTGACCAGCCATGTTCTCACCAAGTACATGTTGTGTGGTGCCTAGGTATAAATTTCAATCTACACGGCGTGTATCCTTCCATGACACGCCGTGTACCTTTGTCCCAAGTAGTGGCCGAGACCCTGGCCGTGTGTTGACCATGTACATAGTCCAAGACGTGTGCTAGACTCCACTTAAGTCAGATTACAGAAACCCATCTACACAGCGTGTACTTTGAAAATACACACTGTGTACTTTTATTTTTATTTGATCGTCCTAGAAACCATCGTGTCTTATTGTAGAAAACATCTTCTTTTTCCCCTTTGGACGAACCCTTCACCCGAAAAAACTCCAAGAACACAAACCCTCCTAGATTCTTTATACGGCCTCCGTTCTTCGATCCGTCAGTGGCTGCGGGACCACATCGGAAAGTCTAACCCTACGCACCCTTCTTCGTCCTTAATCCTAATCTATTTCTCTACCAATTCCATCCGAACAGAATTGCTGGGATTTGATGGAAACACAGATCTACCGCGATTCAGCTCGATTCAGAGGCTGATATCAAAAGAGTGTCATCGTACGAGTACAAGGTGGGTGGTGCATACCTTATTTCGTGTTTTCGTAGACAATTTGGGGTTGCGACCTTCGGGTGCGACATGGGTGTTGAGAGGAACCCTTGTTTATGTATTTTTAATAGTTTACCTGCATTGTGGGATGCCTCTGGGTATTCCCTAACCCTTATTGTGCTTGACCGAGGCCGGGTTAGAGGTCATAGCTCGTTTGGGGCAATTCGGCCAGGGGTGCCTAAATGCATATGTTTTAGACCAATATTTAACTGCTGAGTTTAGACTGCTGTTGATGTTGTTGAATTAAACTGTTGAGTTTTATTAGTTAAAGCGTGATGTCTATTTGTGTAAGGTGTTAAGAACTTAGGTGCTGGTTTGGGTTTGCACAAGTTAGTGCAATTTTACTTTTTAGTAATTGTCTGTTAAAAGTCATGCTTTCAAGTATGTTTTTGAAATTTTTGATTTTCTTGTGTTGAACTACTTGATGTGTTGGGCATGGCCCAGATATATATTGTTGTGTGATGAGGATCACAGGTTGGGGCTTTTGGATCGGGATACTTTGGGTGGTTTCTACCACAGGATTGGGCATCATGGACGTTGATTGAGGCAGTTGGACTGTCGGGTTGGGCTTGGCCCGGGTTACTCAGATGGTGAGACCATCAGACTCGAGCGACAGGTTTTCAGGGACACGAGGTGTCATAGATGTTGTGTCTTGGGGACATATTGATGTAATTACCATTCACCGGTTACTTTTGAGTAGTGTGCACACAGATAGACTCCGAAATGAGGTGATACGACCACTCACTTGGTAGAGGCCCCCGATAGTTGCGGTTAGGTATTTTTTGGTTTGGGGGTGCTTTCCATAGGAAGCCACATGGAAGGTGAGGAGCCTTCGGGAGACAGCTTTGAGGCAGTCAGGGTGGGGGCATAGGCTCGCTGTGATTTGAGGGCATACATCGCTGTCCCTTCAGTTACTATTTGAGGATAGGTATCGCTATTCCTCCAGATGTTGTGCCATGGGAATGTTGAGCTTTTGAGCTTGGTTACGACGATTGGGCGTGCCTTCATGACTTCGGTACTTGAGACACATGGTGTCAGGTGGAACGAGGTGCTGGGCTATAGACCAGTGATTCCGGCATTGGCCGAAGCAGGTGAAACTTCCTGGTGGCTGGTGGGCACCAGTGAAGTTTGTGTTTACTTTGGGAATTGTTCTATTTACTATTTTCTTATATAATCATGTCTGCCTAAACACTTATATTAGGTACGCACCCCTGAGTGGTATCCTACTGAGACTTGTCTCACACCCTACACGGGACCTTCAGGACGCGTGTAGACTTTTTGAAATTGTGTGTAGGTATAGGGTCAGCCTCAGGAGCTAGACCTTAGTACTGTTGGCATGGATACTGGCATGGACCTTGAGGTCGTGCCGTGCTGGAGTTACTTGTTTAGTCTTTATTTTCATGTATCAGCATGCTTACTTTACATTGTAGCTACTACTAGTTAGCTATTGGAGACGTTATATATATATTTATATGTATGAAATTTTTTGGATGCATTCTTGGTTGTTTTAGCAGTTATTGCAGTGGATTACTGGCAGGAGGTTCTGTTTACGTTCCGCTGCTATTGTTCTATGTTGTTTCCACTGATTTATTGATATTGGATATGCTTCCGCTCTGCGGGTCTGGTTTGAGTCTGCTGAGTCATTTATTTCCACTGCATATTTTACTCTTATACTTGGACCAGTAACATTAATTCCTCTAAGAGGGTATAGCCTCCCCACTATATCTATTCAGACCCTCGATGCTAGTCAGCAACTTTTTTGCGTTCGGGGAGGTGCGCCTAAGGTAGTGACACCAGACCCGTTTGGCACTGTTCGGGTGGCTGGCCGGGTCCGGGTCATTACAGAATGTCATAAAACATACTCCAGCTTCTATTTGCGTTGGATGACACAATTTCAAGTAGATTGGCGGTAGATATTATTCCCAAAAACTCTTCTCCTTACAAAATTCTCAAACTGAAATCACTATGAAAAAATTGTCCTGACATACAAATAATCATTCTCGTGCATACAAAAATGTATATTTTTACATCGAAGATAATTTTTAGTAGTGATTTTAGCCAAAGAATGTTGCAAGGTTATGAGCTTTTGGTCAAATGGGTTGCCTCTAATTTACTGGAAATTATTTTACCTGTCACAAATAGAATGTGACTATTTATTACTAATTATTTTTAACTTTTACTAATTGATAATAATTCTTCCTAATTCATCCAAATTATTAAAATTTACTTCTATTTATTACTAATTAATTCCAATTATTACTAATTACTTCTAATTACTTCTAATTATTACCAATCATTCCTAATTATTACTAGATATTCCTAATTATTACTAATTATTGTTAATTACTGCTATTTATTGAGAATTATTTCTAATATTACATAATTATACCTAATTATGCCAAATTACCTCTAATTACTGATAATAATTACTAATAATTACAATTTTTCCTAATTATATCTAATTATTATTAATTATTTCAATTTATTCCTAATTATTATTAATTATTCATCTTTATTCCTAATTATTATCAATTGATCCTATTTATTATTAATTATTCTTATTTATTAAGAAATATTAAAAATTATTCTTAATTATTAAAATTTATTTCTAATTATTAATATTTATTCCAATTTATTCCAATTTATTACTATTTATTCCTATTTATTTCAATTTATAATTTTTAGTACTATTTATTACTACTTACTGCTATTTATTATAATTTATTACTATTTATTATTATTTATTACCATTTATTACTACCTAATACTATTTGTTACTATTTATCACTATTTATTACTATTTATCTCTAATCATTACTATTTACTACAATTTGTTACTAATTTTTACTAACTATTACTAAATTATTCTAATTATCGCTAATTATTACTAATAACCGCTAATTATTACTAATTACCGCTAATTGTTACTGATTTTTACAAATTATAACTAATTTTTGCTAACTATTACTAATTAATACTAATTAATACTAATTAATACTAAATATTACTATTTATTACTATTTATTTCCAATTACTACTCTTTATTACGAATTGCTACTAATTTTCCCTAATTATTCCTAATTATTACTATTCACCACTATTTATTACTAATTACTGCTAATTATTACTAATTATTCCAAATCACAGCTCATTATTACTCATCATTACTAATTATTATTAAATAATCCTAATTATTACTAGTTATTTTAAATTATTCTAATTTATCACAAATTTTTATGAATTATTAAAAATTATTACTATTTGTTTATAGTTTTTAGTATTTATTCAGATTTATTACTATTTATTACTATTTACTGTTATTTATCACTATTTATTACAAATTACCATTATTTATTAATATTTATTAATATTTGTTACTATTTACCACTGATTATTACTAATTATTCATATTTATTCCAATTTATTATTATTTATTCCTATTTATATCTATTTATTACTATTTACCGCTTTTTATTATTAATTTTTACTAATCATCTCCATTTATTACTATTTAGTACTATTTACAGCTATTTAATACTATTTATTACTAATTACCGATATTTTTTACTAATTATTCAAAATTATTATGAATTACTACTAATTATTATTAATTATTTTTTTTATTACTATTTATTACTAATTTTTCCTAATTACTGTTTTTTATTACAATTCATTTATATTGACAGCTATTTAATACTATTTATTCATATTTATTACAAATAATCGCTATTTATTACTAATTATTCCTAATTATTTCTAATTGTTTCTACTTATTACTAATTATTACTAATTATTACTAATTATTCTGAATTATTTCTATTTGTGAATTATTTCTATTTGTTTCTAATTATGACTAATTACCACTAATTATTCTTATTTATTCCTAATAAATCATTTTAATTTCTAACTATTACTAATTATTCCAAATTATTCCAAATTATTCCTATTTATTACTATTTTTTCCTAATTATTCTGTATTATTAAAAATTATTAAAAATTATTATTAACTATTCCAAATTAATATTATTTATTCCTAATTATTAATATTTATTCCAATCTATTACTATTTTTCATATTTATTATTATTTATTCCAAATTATTCATATTTATTTTTATTTATTACTAATTATTTCTATTTATTACTAATTACCACTAATTATTACCCATTCATGTAAATTATTACAATTCATTAGTCTTTATACTAATGTAAATACATATTTGCAAAAATAAATAATGCAAAATAAAACTATCTACTTCTAATTTAACTTAATTATCGCTAATTAACAATAATTATAACTGATATAAAATTAAATAAATTAGCTAAAAAATAAAATCAATAGATAAATACATTAAATCATAATCTTTTTTCATGCTAAAAAGCTTTCAAGTCGCTCCGATTTGAAATTTTCAACTTTGAAAAAAATTCAGTGAGAAATATGAGAGACTTGAGAGAGTGGAATTGAGAAAGGTGTGAAATGAAAAAAAATGGATGGGGGTATTTATAGGTTAGATTATTTATGTCAGGCTTCTTTGTGGTAGGTCTTGTCACAAATACTAACCCCCTATTTATTAGGGGTGGTGGTTGAAAAAGGTATTTACGACGGGTCCTGTTGAAAATGTCGACAAACCGACATAGTATTTATGACGAGTCCTGTCACAAAAGATACACCCTATTAATTTGTGGGTGGTGGTTAAAAAAGGTATTTGTGATGTGTCCCATCACAAATACCCACCTCTCGAAATATTATTTGTGATGTGAGATATCTCTCGTCAAAAATACTAAAAATTACCAAAGTGTATTTGCGACGTCTATAAATACCTATCGCAAATACCCTTCTGGTGGTTTTCACGTCCTATGCCCCAAAAAGTTTGTGATGGGAGGCATATTCCAATTGGAAAAAATACTTATTTGCGATGGGACTCAAGCCCCGTCACAAAGAGTCCCTCCTGGTGGACTATTTTCGATGGGACCCCTCCCCCGTCGCAAATAACCTGGCGCAATTATTGAATTTTCTCATAGTGAAACCTCTTCAATAAATCCCACTATTCGTGTTGGGCATCTCATCTTATCTATATCTCAATGAACACAAACTAAAGGACATGAAAAACAAATAGTGATATATATTCAATAAATAAGTGAGGAGGTGTGAAGGGATAAAAGATTAAATTGGTTAAAAAGGTAAACCAACAAAGATTACCCCCCCTCCGGTGTGGGAATATCCCTTTGTGATCCTAGTAGAATATCTTGTTAGACATGTTCGAGGAAAACAAACCATAAATTTGATAAAATTATAATTAATTCTTATATTAATCAAAATGAAAGATAATATTGGATGAACGCTTTCTAAAATAGCTAATAATGATATAAAATAATAGCTATGGAAAATAAATTGAAAAGTTATGGTTAATGAAGTGAAGGAGAGATTGAAATTTGAGAAACCATATGAGGATCATTTAGGACACAAACTATTTTAATATATAAAGGAAATGATTTGGATGATGCTTTCAGATAATTTGAAGTGATTGAGAGTTCATTGACTAGAAAAGATATTCTGAGTTTTCTTGAGGAATTCAATAATTTCCTCATGCAAATCTATCTTAGTGATGATCAATAGGAAATATTTTTTCTTAAGTTGGGACTGAAATTTAAAAATATAAATTAATGGAAATGAATATTGATTTATACATAGTATGTTTATATACCCCATAAATGAAACATGGTAAGAGTAATAGATTTTTATGTTTTTTGATGAATATGTATGAAAATTAGTTAATATATACTATGATTGATGAATATGAAAGAAGATTTGTGGATGTTTGAGAGGTTTTTTCCCAAATATAGAAATGTGGCATAGGATAAAATCTTATCCATATCATGTTAATACACAAGATTTTTCTTCAATATATGAGCTTTTGGAAAATAAAAATGGAAATGTGGAAAAGGGTTCCATCTTATGTAGAATGTGAGTATACATAAGATATTACTGCTTTGTAAGAGTCTCGTCCAAAATAAATTAAATGCAACAAAGTAAACCATCTTACAAAGAAGGTAAAATATGTAATTCCTACAATAATGATGCATAATATATTCAAATACAATAAATAAAATGTTTGAATTAGTGGGATAAGTTATAATTGTAAATATATTATTATATTTAATTATCAGGATTAAATATTTGGAAGAATAAGAATAAATCAGATGTCGATGTGACCTGTTCTCTATGGAAGTGAACAACAGAATAATATATGATTGGTATTCAAATCGATTGATTTTGACAGACCTTTGAGTGATTTGTATGGGGTTTCAGAAGTCATCCATGCCATAATAAGTGTCACATCATGAAGCCTTGTATGTATAAATATTAATTCCAACTCAGAAGGAATTAAAAATATTTGAAGCTTTTTTAGGGATTTTGAAGATGTTAATATATTGAGTCTCATTGTGTATTAAATGAAGCGTTAAAAAGATTAAATGATTTTGAATTATAAATCATCTAGCACTATTAATTAAGAAGGGTTTTCATGATTGAATTGTGTAAAAAATATTCAAGAAATAATGTAAAAATAAAATTGAAGGTGATAAAGAAGATATGAGTAGATTAATTTAGCTCATAATAATATATCTTAATAAGAAGAAATCATTTTTGTATCAAAAATAGGAATCTAATTGCATCCTATAAGAGAATAATTTGAATTGAATAAAAAGTAATAGGTTTACTATGATATATCTATATCCTAAATGGGGATTTTGAAAATAAGGATTTTGATACCATTGCTGTTATATTGAATCCCATGAAGAGGTGATAAATTGGAAAACCATCCAACCCTAAGATATTCCAATTTCATGGGATATGATTGAGAGGATTTCTAAAGTTGGTTTATGTAAATGATAAATCCAATGTCCACACTTCCTTAAAAGGTTTGTGTAGTTGAATAACTATTTGTGGTTATGATGGTATGATCCTTTGAAGACTATCAGTAGGACATATAAAAACTACATCAGAATATGGAAAATGTTTTTAGGAGATAGCTCAAACTAGTGGGAGATTGTATAAATAACTCATCAGGTGGTGGATATGATATTTTCAACAGATATTCCTCCACTATTCTCACTAGTGTTCATTAATTTTGGGAGATACCTTGTATTGTACTGACTTGTGATTACTTGTGGAAATTGGGGTATTGAGATAATAATTAAAAACATGAATAAGTAAGTACCCACATTTGGACCAAGTATTTTATAAATCCATGTGTTTTTAACTATAATTTGGTTGCATATGTGTAAGGGAGATGTATTAAGGAACTAGAGGATTAATACCCCAAACATTTACAGATATTTATTAAATAAAAAAATTAGAAAAAATTATCATTTATTCACCACACCCCTATTAGTGATACAAATTAAAATTGGAACTTCACACATGATACTGTTTCTTAAGAATATAAATCCATATCTACTTATAAATTTCATTATAGTAATGATATATATGTAATAAATAATACCGAAAATTATTTCACAACTAACCAAACTAGAATATTTGATCTTATCCCCAAATATAGTTATAAAAACACTAAATGTAAGCTATGTGAACTTTTTAATTAAATTCCATTCCCTATGAATTGATTGATCTAAAATATTAGAAGATATAATAAAATATAGGTTAATAATACTAGTCCCATTTTCCCATTTTATTAATGTAAAAAGTAAAGGGATGAGATGTAAGTAAGAAGAAGAAATAGAGGATGTAATACCAATATAAAATATTATTTTCTTATATGGTATTAAATTTAAACCATTGGTATGATATATATTTCATATATTAAAATTTTCATTAATGTTCATAACATCAAGATTTTGAAAAACACCTCTAGTCATTTAGACTGGAATAAAAATATAACCATTAGAAAATATAACTATTATAATGTTTCTCCAGCCTCAGAAAATTTATTGATTTCTGGGAAACAATACCTCAACATTTATTTTTAGTGTTTTTGGGTTGTTTTTGTTTGTTAAAAAAGATTCTTGCCTACATTCCTACATGGTTGTTACAAAAGAAATCTGTTTTTATGGTATTATAGTTTCCCAGCATTTGAATTATTTTTATTCCTCATAATATGGATTTATTTTATAGAAAATAAAATACTCTCATATAAAAAATTGATGTACCACATAGCTCCTAAAGGTAGATTTCAGAAGAGTTATTGTTATGCACGCTGCATTAAATGTACATGGAACCGTAAAGAAAAATTGGGAGAAGGTGGTGTTTTTGAGGCCATGGAAAATGGATCATCATTTTTTGGATAATGATTTGTATTTTGAGGCCACTAGAAAGGTATAATAATTTTAGGGTGAATGTGGTGTGTTTGAGGCCACCAAAAAGTGTGTTTTTATTTTCAGTTGAAGGTGATATTTCATAGGCCACCGCAAGAGGAATCACTTTACTTGCGAACTGCATAGATAGAACAATTCACAGTGAAGTCCAATCCGCAAAGGGGTTAATTGTAATTCTTATTAGAGGGTTTTTTAGATATCATCCATTATATAAAGGACCCATAATCATGTTTTTATGAAGAGTGTGATTTTATTTGAGAGGTGTATTTTAGGAATAATTTTTCTAGGACTCAAAGTGATTCTCAAAGGCGGTAGACTGAAAAGGAAAAGGGGATCTTATAGAATCATCTATCCATGAAGGAAAATAATTCTTTAAATCATTCAAATTCTATGACGCACTCATATTATGTGGGGAATAGATGTTTTCAAAGGGATATATGGTAGTTTTCATAGAATTTCATCTCATGTAGGTCGACATTTGCATAGAAATATCGATTTGAGGAAGGTGTTTGCAGTTAACTGTAGTCTGTAAAGGAGACGGGGATAATAGAGAACTCATGATACATTATGAATGACTGTCCATAAAGAGTTTAAATCGGTTTTTAGGGAAAAACCAGTTCGCTAAAGTTTTATCCATAATGTAATCACCATGTAGTGAAGTGTAAAGAATATATAGAGTAGAAATGGGGATTCATGGAACACTCGTGTTTCAAAGTTTTATGAGGATTTTAGAAAAACCTAATAAAATTGTGAAGGATAAATTTTCAAACATCATTTGAGTGAGAATTAAGATTTATAATTATTAATGGTTTAAAACTAGGACGGATAATGAATTCACACTAAACAATGTAGTAGCAGTGCACTTTAATGGATATTTTACAGAGGTATATTTAATTTGTATGCTCCTTGGGAATATCCTAGTGTGCATGAACCAAGTAAAATTTGTGTGTCTTGTACAACGTTTTATTTCGATTCATACATTGATTTCAGAAAGGAATATGGAAGTGTTTTGTTTATGTGATAATACAATACCTAAAGGGTCTGTTATTTTAATCTGTCATACCCTAATTCACCTCCCTCCCCTCATATGGTATTTAAAATAGTTGGTAGAACAATATTTATGAGACTTAATGGTTAAAATCATATTTTCATAGTCAATTGAAGTAATATAGGTTGTTAATCAAAAGAGGATTCTGATAATCAATGGGAATAATTTTTAGTTTTGGAATATTCAGACGCATCAGTACTTCTGATTATTATACATGGATTTCTTTACAACTATGATGCATAGTATTCATACTTGTGTGAATAGTGGATATTTATGAAAGGTTGGCCAAATGGAATTGGATACTAACACTAGAGGAATCAATGCATTAGGGGGGTCACTTTACAATGAAATCTACACAAAGATGATTTCATGTAAGTTATCACATTCTAAGTTGTAAAAGTTTTCAAATATCTATATATGTGATTCAAAATTAATATATGATAAATTATATACTCTATGTCTAAAATATGAGTATTTCATAATGCACCCCATTGAGTTTGTAGATGAATTTTTTACCGGGTGAGTATTGTTCAAGAAGACATGAATTGTCTCAAAGAAACTCTTGAATATGTAAACATCATTAATTTTATCCTAAGAATACTTTCACCTCAGTTTAATTATAATATTTCTATACTGGAATATAAATATCCAAAGGAGATAACATTGGATAGTTTTCATATCAATCTTGTCACATACAATATGATAAATGATGACAATGAGTCAATATAAAGAGGGATGTCTAAATAGGTGGCATTCAATTCCATGAAGAATCCCACTATTGGATATAGAGTAGAAGAAGAAGATTCAAATGAGGTCAGGACATTCCTTTCCTCAAATCTATAATGAGTAAATATAAAGTTCAAATGTAAACTTATATTCACATAATTTAGATGTGGAAAAGATGAAAATATAACAACAAGGTGCCCATAAGAAGTTCCAAGATGGTGATGAGGATACATTTGAAATTTCTAGGAATTAGTCTTCAGGCTATGTGAACGGTAAGAAACATTTTAAGATAAATTTCATAAAAAAGACAAATCTTCTTCCATATGAAAGTGAAATTTCCTGAGAATCTATGGTTGATAGGATGGATAACTTCATGGATCATGGATAAAATTATATGGGGGAAATTGTAGGTTGAACCCATACATAAGATGAAAGAGACAATGAGGAATATATAGTCGAAAAAATAGATGATATCTATGATTAATTAGAAGCCTCACATAAAGACATAGTTGTTTGGAGATACGAAATGAAGAAATAATGTAGAGTTCTTCATGATTCCAAACATTATATATAGTAAAGTAAGAACAGAAGTCTAATATG
Organism: Viscum album; assembly: GCA_963277665.1. NCBI lineage: Eukaryota > Viridiplantae > Streptophyta > Magnoliopsida > Santalales > Viscaceae > Viscum > Viscum album. Next base: position 412,760,356 of record OY728153.1, on the reverse strand, counting down.
GATGGAGAAATTAAAAATATTAAGTCTTTAATGCCAGAGAACTTGGAAACATTCATTGATTACAATATCAATGAAAAATAACATAAAACACTAATTAATGGTTTGACAATCAGAGAACATGATCAAATCAAATGTATGGAATATCTTGAGGAAGAATTTGTTGACCATCGAAGGAATTTAGAGTATTGGGATAAAATTTTTACTCTTTGTATGACATATAGAAATAAAATCACTCAGAATAAAGAAATTATAAAAGTGGGGCATAAAGATCCAACAAAAAAAGGAAATAGTTATATCCAAAATAAAATGGTGGTATTGGGATTAATCAAAAATAGGATTTCATGATGATTGATGTCAGACCGAATCTCCCACTCTGATGATAAATATTGATTTTATTATGAATTAGAATTCAAAGATTCAGAAATACTAAGGGGATATACATTTGGTGCACCAATTATTTATAGGCATAAATCTAATATTAGGTTTGATTGCTATGGAAATATGGTACATCCCAAAAATGTATGATGTATATCTAAAATTTACTAAAGGTAATAAGAGACTAAAATGGTACCACATATAATTTAATATTCCAATAATTATTTTGATGGTTGTTGTTTCTGGTGTGGATGTTTCAGACACATTTCCAAATATTTATTTATAAAAATGTATAAGAATGTTAAGAAATAGACTGAAAGTGGTTATAGGATTAGCTAATAGAAGCATCAAGTGAACTAAAAACATAAAATCAATTTTCCTCTCTGAATGATGATTTTATTCCATCATACTTCGATGAAGATCAACAATATCATTCCATAATAGGAATAAACTCAATGACATGGATCAAAATAAAAGAGATCACTAGTAAGTGGTTGGAGATGTTTCCCTTCAAGAATCATATCATGATGGTCTATGGATACTTACTAGTGGATGAACATCCCATATAATGGGAAATAAGGATCTTGTTACCAAAATAAAATTTAATAATGAAGGTGTTTTCAAATTTGTAAATGATTAAGACCTAAAGATTATTATCTTGGGAGAAGACTAATTTGGGGGAATAAACTAAATATGTGACAATGTTATGGTTGTATAAGGTCTTAGTCATAACTTCTGATGTTTTATTCAATTGTGTGACTTGGTTCATGCTATAATATTTACCAAAAATATTTATCCTCAAGGGAAAACAAGTTAATTTTTTTACAAGTTAATGAAGGGAAACGTCTACCATGTGAGTGGAGAAAAAGATATTTTTTTGATCTAGAGAGGAAAAAATAGGTTGTTTAATGAATTTATTATCCATATATAACAACCATACTTATAATATATAGTTTTACATGATGAAGCTCAATATCTCACCAAGCTGTCATATGATCATACTCATGCATTTGATGTTTGTAAAAACGAGAAAATTGTCAAAAAGAAGTACAATGGAATAAAATTAACCATTGTGCATGAATGTGTAAATGTATATGTTTTAGGACCAATATCATCAATATAAATTAAATATAATAGGTATTATGTTCTATTAATTTTTGATTTATGTAGGATGAAACATATATTTTTCATTTTCGCCAAGTCCCACAAGTTTAGTTTCATTAAACAATATTAAAGGTAATCTGAAAAGATTCTTGGGAAAAATATACTAATGTCTCAAACTAATAATGGTATATAATTCACAAACTTCCAAGTGTAGGATTACCTCGAGAAACATGGGATAAAGAATCATGTTTCAGTAGTGATAACCTCTGAACAAAATGGAGTGGTTCAATGGAGAAATCATATCATAAACAACATGAACATAAAAATTCTTATAGAAAATGACCTACCAGAGAAATTATATAATGATGTAGTCAGGACATTGGTTAATATATCCAAAAGGGGTTTATTGTGTAAGAATGAATAAAATACTCCATATTATCCATGGTATGGAAGTAATGTAATACTTTAAAATTTTTGGACGTAATTATTTTATTCTCAATAAAGAGAAACGCATAAAGTTTGAGTCTATAGAATGAGAGGATATTCCTTAGATACTCAGGAAAAAAAATCATATAAATGATTTATGAATATTCCAAGAAAGCGGTTGAAAGTAATTGTTTCATTATAGTAAATAATGAATAAATTATTAATCAACTAGTGAATAGTTCCTTGAAGATAGTGATCACGATGTACGAAAATTAGGGGGAGTAGAAGTGGAAAATCTGGATTTAGATGAATATAATTATGTTGATAAGGAGGAAATTTAGGTATATATCTATAAAAATGTTGAATATTAGAGATGAAATTAGTAATAAAAACATGGTTTGTGATCAAGAACTTCTAATTAAATCATGGAGACAAAATATTTTACAGTAAGAAACCTTCCTATCTTAGTTAGAGACCTAATGCTATTAATATGTATATGAGGATGAATATAGGGTTCATGATATGAATAAAAATCTTGTCCAAATTGACAAGAATCAAACATGGTAGATTATTTTTATACCTACAATTAATAAGTTCATCAGGGCCAAATTGGTCTTCTACAAAAAATAAAATAAGCATGGGTTGGTAATTTGAATGAAATATTGACTAATGTTATTGGTATACTCCCAGATCAAGGTAATCAATATTGTTGAGACAGTTGAACAAATTTCATGTATCAATATTATTAACTTAGTCCTAACCATATCATAACGACGAATGTTCAATGTTTCTAGATGGATTTCACATTAGTTTTTTATGAATGGGTTTCTACAAGAGGATGTGTATATTGAGCATCCATATGGTTTAATCATTCATTAATAACAGAAAACAATTGGTTGACGAAGGGACTATATATGAAAACCTCGCTCTTTATTATACACTTAAACATGATTTATTACATAAAATTCACTTAATAAAACATAGAAGATTGAGAGGTATAAGGTATTTGGGTATTAGGACCATTACATAACAACATAAAACATGAAATACAAAATCATTATTGAAAAAGTATATTACATGACCACTACATTCCGTTGTACTTAGCATTGCATAGGATAACCTGAGGACATGCATAAGAAAAGGGTGAGATATAAAGCCTATTAAGGGAATAAAATGGAATTACATGAGGAATAAAGTGCTTTTTATACAATAGTAATATCAATGAGCCACAATAGAAACATAAATTCATGATAAAGCATGATAATCATAACATGGAAATGTGGCAACAACAGTTAACATTGAATTAGCATGAGCCAATGCTCATTGAACATGGATCTTGAGTAAACCTTAATTGCACATGAATAATGAGTAAAACCTAATTGTACTTTAATTATAATGATTCAACACCCATTTCACATAAAATATCATGGTATTATACTTTACCCAATGCATTGGATCACTATTAGGGCACACCCTTCTTAAACATTTCATTTCATGCATAAGTTTTCCACATGGATCATATAACATGGAATCATTCAACATAATAAGTTATTACATGATTAATAAATGTGGAATACAAACATGAAAGTATAATTAAATATGTATATGTGAATAAAGGTGAATAACCTTGATAGAGATATGGGTATGATATTAACTACACAATGATTTTGACTTGGAAAGTCGCGGTGCAATTTCAGCAGCATAACGGTGTGACATAAAAATTCGTAAAAATGGTTGATGATAGAGAAAGGGTTGTATCATCATGTTTAAATGAAATTTACAGTAAGGGGTTTATATAGAAACATGTCGAAACATAATTTAAGGAATTTAGTTTCGTAATACAAAGTAATTGGTTGAATGTAAATGAGGAGAGAGAGATTCCTTATAGAATTTCAGCATGGTAACAGGTGTATATAGGGGGCATTAAATAAGATTTAAATGGGTCTTTAATAATTAAAAATTAATATGGATATATGGGGGAGGTTTTAAATTATACCCCAACATTTTTAATTTAAATTAAAAGGGTATGACAACATAATTAAATTAAGACAAAAATGAGAAAAGAGGAAATCCCTTACATGGAAGTGCGATCCCAAAGGCTTGGGAGAGTCTTGATAGAGGCTTCTTAGAAGCTTGGGGCACCTTGGTAGGATTATAGAGAGAGTATTGAAGAGTTTGGACGAACTCCAAAGGATTTGAGTGAAGAGGAAGTGGGATTATGGGTGGGTTTATATAGGAAAGGAGAGGGAATTCTTTATTATTTAGGTTTGTGTCACAACACATTAAACTAATCAATACCACAAACCAGCCCATGGTTTTTGCACAAGTTTTTTGCCAAAGCGGAGTGGAAAACTATATTTTATAAGTCCAAAGGACTAAATTATTAAAATAATAGGGTTTATTATGTGGAGGTTAGTCACATTCCCAAGGAAATTAATTTAAAAAGTGAAAATGTTTTATAACTCTTGGAGGGTCTGCTAATGTTTTGAAAAATAAATAAAACAAATCTAAAATCACATTATTTTAATGGTAAAACATATATTGGCCTAAAATATTTTTTATAATATTTTATTACATCACTATTGGGTCATTATGATGTCATAAAGCACATTATATATTTAAAGGGTATTTAATTTTTACCCAAAAATTTGACTATCTCAGAAAAATATGAAAAATTCACCATTGGATAATTTTGATGTCCTAATTCTAAAAATAATATTCATTTTATCTAAATAATTTTCTAAATATGTGAATTTTTACTTTTAAAATAAAAACGTCCATTTATCTAAATTCATGGGTTTTGAAAAAAACAGCTTTCAAACATTAATAAAAATTACAATTGCATTCATAAAATTATAGAATAATTTATATTTTAAAAAATTAATTGAATAATAATAATAATATTTATTTTAAAAAAAAATTAATTCAAAAAAATAGATTTCTTAGTTGAATGTTATCTAAAAATACTATTTGCGCTTTAAAAACTATTTACAATGTAACAATAATAAAATGAATGTATATTAATTATTATATAAAAAAATAATGCATATAATTATAGTGATAAGGTATTATTAAATAACCCCTTATAATACCTGCATAATACTGAACAATAAGGTGTATGATGGTGACTGACTCTTGGGTTGGCTCGGATAACATTGCTTAGGTGGTAATCTCTATCGACTTCCACTTATCTCGTAGGTGATTCTGTTCGAGATTAACATATTGAATCTCAGCTTGGGATTTGTAAATATATAATCCCAATGATGCCACCTCCTTTCTGATCTCTGACAAATGGGATTCATACGGGGCAAGTCTACTGGATGAGGCCATCAATTCCTTTGCTTGAGTAAATTTTATTTGCTAATGCCCTATATTTATACTAATCATGTGATCCATGTTTGACGGATATATTAGGAACGGTCACAATTCTTAATGGTATTTTCAAATCCAAAAACATAAAATTAATTAATCTCACAATTTATATAAACATTTTACATAATGAGATATTTACTTTGATCAAGAGGAATTTCCATTAATAAATGTTTGGGTCGTTACAATCTTCCCCCCTTAGGAAATTTAACCCTCAAAATTTCATTTTCCCACATTAAAACAGATGTGGTAACTTTTCTTCCTCATTTCCTTTGATTCCCACACCACTTCTCCAAACTTTTGGTTTCGCCACAACACCTTGACGAGGGACATTGTCTTATTTTGTTGAACTTTTTCTCTATGATCTAGGACCTTCACTGGTTTCTCCACAAATGAAAGATCATCCTACAATTGTACCACCTATGAAGAGAGTACATGTGAAGGGTATGGTATGTGCTTACTTTATAGGGATACATGAAAGACATCATGTACATTGTCCATGGTAAGTGGAAGTTCTAGTCGATAGGCCACATCCCCGACATGATCAAGAATCTCGAAAGGGGAGATGTACATAGGACTTAACATCCCTTTCTTTCCAAACCTCATGACCTTCTTCCATGGGGATACGCATATAAATACAATGTATTTGAATTTAAACTCAAGGTATCATCTACTGTTATCTACATAACTCTTCTGTAAACTCTGGGATGAATTGATATGATGCTGAATATATTTCACCTTCTCTACCATTACTTTCACCATTTCTGGTCCTAGAAGCTTACACTCACTAACTTTATCCCAACACGATGGTGTTCTGCACCTTTTCCCATAAAGGGATTTATATGTTTCCATTTGTATGCTTGAGTGGGAAATGTTATTATAGGAGAATTTAACCAGAGGAAGATGTTGATCCCATACTACTTTGAAGTCCATTGAGCATGCTCTCAACATGTCCTCATGTTTTTGGATAGTCCGCTCAGGTTTTCCATCTGTTTGAGGATGATAAGCTGTACTGAATTTTATATAATTATCCATAGGATATTGAAAACTCTTCCAAAACATAGAGGTGAATCTTGTACCTTCTTCATATACAATAGATAGTAGCACTCCATACAACCTTACCACTTCCCTGATATATATCCGTGCTATTTGATCCAATGAGAAATCCTTCTGAATTGGAATAAATTGTGCAGATTTTGTATGATGATCCAAAAAAACCTATATTATATTGTTGGATTTGGATGTATTCGGATGTCTGGTGAGAAAGTCCCTGGTGATGTTCTCCCATTTCCATGATGGTATGGGTAATGGTTGCATCATCCCCTTAGACTTCTGTCTCTCATCCTTCACTTGCTAACACACCAGGCACCTTGATGTAAATTCATCAATCTCCTTTTTCATATTATCCCACCAAAAATTCTCTCAGAGATCTCGATACATATTTGTGTTTTCTAGGTGAATAGAGATATTTTAACTATTCACATTATCCAAAAGTTATTTCTTCAGCTATGAACATGATGGAACACATAGTATTTTCCCAAATCTTACAATTCCTTCTCCATTAACATTAAACTCCGAGGATTTCCCTCTTCTGATAGCTTCCAGTTTCTTCTGATTTACCAAATCATCCTTTTGAGCATTATTTAACTTTTCCAAAAGAGACGGTTGAGAAATAATTTGTGAAAGGATTGATGATGTTCCCTTATTTATAATTCCCATATCCATCTTCATAAAATCTGGGAATATTAGATCCTTCTCAATTCTCATCATTGATAGAATCGCTGGGTCCTTTCTACTTAAATCATATGACACCTTGTTCGCATTCCCAGGGTAGTAATTGATTGAGTAGTCATTGTCATTGTTCAGATATAACCATCTTCGTTGGCGCGTGTTCCACTCTTTCTGTGTGAATATATACTTGATGATTTTTTGGTCTGTATATATTTCACACTTCTCCCCAAAAGATAATGCCACAAAATTTTTAAAGAGGAGATCACTATAGTCAACTTCAGATCTTATTTTGGATAATTTTGCTCATGAACATTCAATCACCTTGAAGCATAGGTAATTACTTTGTCATCTTGCATCTACACACATCTCAGTGCCTTCTTTGAAGCATCACTGAATACCACAAAAAGTTCTCCACTTGTGGGTAAAGTGGGAACGGGTGATGTAATAGGCCTCCTTTTAAACTCCGTGAAGCTTTCTTCTCATTTATCACTTCAAGAAATCTTTACTCCCTTTCTAGTTATCTTGGAAAGAGGGTTGAACAATTGTGAGAAATTTCTCACAAATTGTCGATAATATCCAACTAACCCCAAGAATATATGGATATCTATTACCAATGTTGGCATCAGCCATCCCTCAATTGTAGTTGTTTTGGAGGTATCAATGGATATCTCATTTCTTGTGATGATATGGCCCAAGAATAAAACTTCCTTCAACTATAACTCACACTTGTAGTACATTACATAAAGCCTCTCCTTCTGCAAGGTCTCTTGTATAGTTCTTAGATGCTCCTCATGACCCTCCTTGGTTTTAGAGTATATCAGAATATCATCTATAAAGACTACCAAAAATTTATCGAGGTAGTCTCTAAATACTCTATTAATCAAGTCCATGAAGATTTATGGAGCATTAGTGAGTCCTAAAGGAATTACTATGAATTCATAGTGCTTGTATCTTGTACGAAAAGTAGTCTTGGGGATATCTTCCTTCTTCACCATTACTTGATAATATCCCAACTGTAAATACACATTGGTGAAGTATTTTTATCCTCATAGCTGATCGAACAAGTCATCAATTTGTGGGATAGAATACTTGTTATTTATCATGATTTTGTTAAGCTCACGATAATCGATGGAAAGGTGCATTGACCCATATTTCTTCTTGAGGAAGAAGACTGGTGCACCCCATGGTGAAGTACTTGGGCATATAAACCCTTTATCCTGATTCTCTTGTAGTTGTTTCTTCAGCTCCTCAAGATCCAAAACAACCATTCCATATGGAGTCTTGGATATTCGAAACTCCCCAGGTATAAGATCAATTTAGAACTCAACATCTCTTGTAAGAGGATGACCAGGAAATTTCTCGGGAAACACTTTAGATAATTCCCTCATAATAGGCATGTATTCAATAATGGTTTCTTCCGTAGACTCAATCATCTAAGATAGAAATTAATGCTCATAGGGCAGTTATATTCACACTTGAGATGATGGAGCTAAAGAAGATTCATATTCCTCCATGCACTTGTATATAATTGGGGGTTGATTCTCCACATGGAGAGTGATTTACCTCTCATGGAAATTTATGTTGGATCTAAAAAAAGAAATCCAATACATGCTGATAATTGAATCAAATTACACTAGAGGGAGTATGAAATGGTTTTTCGGGAAGTTCAGTCCATAGATTATGACAGGGGAGGAGTTATATTCATGGGATGAAATGATTTCCCCATTTTTTGTACTCACCAACATCTTCAATTCCATGATTTGTGGTGGCATTGGGATTGTTCTACTAAAAATTAGGGATATAAAAGAATGTGTAGAACCAGAATAAAAAAGTATGTTCTCTATTCTTGAAAAAATAACTAGCGTACCTGTCACCACTTCATTTTTGGGGTTCACTTTAGCGGTAGTGATGGAAAAAGCTCACCCTTATTGCCTTAGAGGTTGTTGGTTGCCTCTGAAAACACTTGGCTTAGGGAACTAATTTGAAAAGTGCCCCGGTTCATTTCAGTTGAAGTAATGAACAACACATTGAGGGTCGAGAGGAGAATTCCTCTCTTCTATCACAACCGAAGATTTTTCTTTCTGACAGTTACTATCCAGGTGCCCCTCCCTTCCACACTTAAAAAATTTCCTCACCCCCTTCAGTCAATTTATAGGGTTCTTCTTTCCACACCTTTGGCAAGTGGATTGGTAGACCTTCTTAGAACTATTGGATTTATCCATCGGACCACCAACATTGATGTCCACCTTACGCATCTTATCCCCATGATACCCCTAAGATTATTAGATCGCCATTTTGACCTTGATGGCTCATCGGAAAATTTCCTCATAGCTGTTGAAGTCACGGATCGCCAGTGCTTTCCACAAGCTAGGTTTTAAGACCACCAAAGAAGCGGTCAACATTTCTTTATAGGGTAACGACAAAGATGGAGGCATATCGTGCAAGCCTTGTGAAGTATTCCTTGTACACTTCGATAGATTTGTCATCTTTTTTATTGAGGTAATGGAAGTCCCTTTCCTTCTTAAGTCGGAGGGTGCGTGGAAAATATTTATCGAAAAACATCTTCTGGAAATCCTTCCATTCCAATGCCTCTATCTCCACCTCAGGCTTAGTATTTTTGATCAAATTCCACCATTAATCAGCTTCACCCTCCATATAATAAGCATCTAGAAGAAAATTCTCTTGTTTTGAACATTGAAGGATGTAGAAGATCTTTACAATGGAGTGGATCCATTGTTCGGTGATTGAGGGATAAAATGATCCATTAAAATTTGAAGGCCTTTGACTCATGAAGTTCTCAATAGAGATTTGTTCTTTCTTGGGGGGGGGGGGGTTGAATGTTCCTCTTAACCTATGTTTCTATTCAAAGCTTGAGCCAACTGAGATAGAAGAGTGGAAAAGTTCACGATTCCCTCTCCCATTAGATTGGACATCTCATTTGCACAGTCAACACATTGATCTTCAAATCGGTTGTTAGCCCGAGTGCTCCTATTACCTACCATTGGCTGGAATAAAAGGAAAGTTAGGGGTAACACGTAAAGGGTAATCCAAGGAAAAAACTGATGACTTATAAATAACATTTATTTCATTAACTTATGAATCCATAGGCTTCAATCTAAGCTATTCATGATCTACATTCTAACATATATTCTTAGGGAAATTTTTTTAATTCCATTAATAAGGGTTCACACTATGCTTGTGAATTTACCAATGTATATCCCTCGGGAGTGTCATAACCAAGAGTGCATAAATGCTCATTATCATGTACCAGGATACCCCGAGTCAAGCCCAAAAATCCTTGTCAAGGTTTTCACACCTAGGTACATCTGTTCCAGAGCCACCTCTACCTACTCATATCTAGAAAGGGAGGTATTTTTTTGATAAAGAAATTACTCAATACTAAAAAAAAACATAGGGATGTATTTATTATACTTAGTATTGTATCTAAGTCTTTACTAGGGTTTTCTAATCCTAATCTCAAAAATAACTAAACCCATCCTCTGATATCAACTATGACAACCCTGCTCTTTATTACACACTTAAATATGATTTATTACATAAAACTCACTTGATAAAACATAGAATATCAAGAGGTATAGTGTCTTTGGGGCTTAGGACCATTACATAACAACTTAAAATATGAAATACAACATCTTTATTGGAAACTTCTTTTACATGACCACTGAATTTCCTCATACTTAGCATTGCATAGGATAACCTGCAGACATGCATAAGAAAAGGCTGAGCTATAAAGCCCAGTAAGGGAATAAAAATGGAATAACATGAAGAATAAATTATGTGTTATACAATAGGAATATAAATGGACCACAAGAGAAACATAAAGTAAAGATAAATCATGATAATCCAAACATGGAAATGTGGAAACAACACTTTACATGGAATTAGCATGAGCCAAGGATCATTGCACATAGAGCATGAGTAAACCATAATTGCACATGAAGAATGAGTAAACCCTCATTGAACATGAATTATCATGATTCAACACCCATTTCACATGGTTTATCATGATACTATACTTTTCCCAATTCATTAGAGTGCTATCAGGGTGCACCCTCTTAAACATTTCATTTCATGCATAAGTGTGCCACATGGATCATATAACATGGAATCATTCAACATCATAAGTTATTCCACGATTAAGAAATTTGGAATAAACATATGAAAATAAAATTAAATATGTATATGTGCATAAAGTTGAATACCCTTGATAGAGATTTGGGTATGGTATTCACTACATAATGATTTTGACTTGGAAAATCGTGGTGCAATTTTGGCAGCATAACGGTGTGACATAAAAAATTCATAAAAATGGTTGATGAAAGATAAAGGGGTGTATAATCATATTTACATGAAATTTACAGTAATGTGTTCATATATAAACATGTCCCAACATATTTAATGGAATTTAGATTCATAATACAAAGGAATTTCTTGAATGTAATTGAGGAGAGAGAGATTCCTTACAGAATTTCGGCATGGTAACAGGTGTACATAGGAGGAATTAAATGAGAGTTAAATGGGTATATAATAATTAAAACATAAATAGGGAAGTATGGTGGAGGTGATAAATCATACCCCAAAATTTTTAACTGAAATTAAAATGGTACAAAAACATAATGAAATTGAGATATAAATGAGAAAATAAGAAATCCCTTACTTGGAAGTGTGATCCCAAAGGTCTGCGAGAGGCTTGAGAGAGGCTTCATGGAAGCTTGGGGATACTTTAGAGGATTATAGAGATTGGAGGGAAGAGGTTGGATGAACTCCAAAGGCTTTGAGTGAAGATGATGTTAGAGCTTGGGTGGGTTTATATAGGAAATGATAGATAATTATTTATTATTTAGGTTTGGGTCACCACAAATTAAACTAATCAATACCAAAAACCAGCCCACGGTTTTTGAACATGGTTTTTCCAAAGGGGATCAGAAATAGTATTTTATAATTCCAAATTCCAAACTTATTTAAATAATATGGTTGCTTATGTGCAGGTGAGTCACACTCCCAAGGAAATTCATTTAAAAAGTGAAAATGTTTTATAACTCTTGGAGGGTCCACTAACGTTTTGTAAAATAAGTCAAAAAAACCTAAAATAAAATTATTTTAATGGAAAAACATATATTGGTAGAAAATAATGTTTATAGTATTTTATTACATCACTATTGGGTCATTATGATGTCATAAAGCACATTATATATTTAAACGGTATTTAATTTTTACACAAAAATTCGACTGTCTTTGAAAATTATGAAAAATTCATCGTTGGATAATTTTTACATCTTGATTCCAAAAATAATATTAATTTTATCTAAATAATTTTCTAAATATGTGAATTTTTACTTTTAATATAAAAACCTTAATATATCAAAAATTCATGGGTTTTGACAAAAACATCTTTCAAACATTAATAAAAATTACAATTTCATTCATAAAATTATACGATAATTTATATTTAATAAAAATTATTTTAATAATAATAATAATATTTTAATAAAATATTATTTAATTCAAAAATAAATTAATTAATCAAAATAGATTTCTTAGTTGAATAATAACTAAAAATACTATTTGCGCTTTAAAAACTATTTACAATGTAACAATAATAAAATGAATATATATTCATTATTATATAAAAAATAATGCAAATAATTATAGTGCTATGGTATTGTTACATAACCCCTTATAAAACCCACATAATACAGAAGAATAAGGTGTGCGGTGGTAACAGACTCTTGGGGTGGCTCAGATAACATTGCTTGGGTGGTATTCTTTATCAACTTCCACTTGTCTCATAGGCGATTCTATTCGAGCTTGACATGTTGATGCTTGGATTGGGCTTGGTCAAGAGCGAATCCTAATGATTCCACCTCCTTTACAAGCTCTGACAAATGGGATTCATATGAGGAAATTCTACTGGATCAGGCCATCACTTTCTTTGTCTGAGTAAATTGTATTTTTTAAAGCCCTATATTTATACTAATCATGTGATCACTATCCAACAGATATGTTAGAAACAGTCCAAATTCATAGCGGTATTTTAAAATCCAAAAATATAAAACCAAATAAGTTCACATTTTATATAAAAATATTACATAATGAGACATTTAATTAGATCAATAGGAATTTCCATCAATGAATGTTTGGGTTGTTATACTCTATGGGTTGACTTAAGATATGAGAGAGTGGTATTCAAGGTTTAATTATATTTTCAAGTACCTCAGTTTTAGTATTATTATGTTGATTGAAGCCTCTATGTTGATAATGATAGTAATCATAGGATGATGGTGCTGGTGTATTTTAGTGACAAAATATTTTGTTGATCAGTTTAAGTGAAGTGAAAATAGTTCTATGAATTTATGAAAAGTGAGTTGTAAATGTCAATAATCAGTGAACTAACCATTTTACATGGTTTATAGGTGACATAAGGAAGGAATGACACATTTATTTTTCAATACAAATATTCTAAGGTGGTTCTAAGAAGATTTATAATGTATAATTCCAAGGAGATGAATTTTCCAGTCCTTACCCAGATGAAACTATCATGAGATTATAGAGGAAAAGTTATGAATTGCATGTAATAGATTAATATCATTTGAATAGTATTATATATATTAGTGACATGACACGATATTGTTTTTACCACATTACAAGAATCATTATATCAATGAAATCCCTAATAAAGACACTCCCTTTAAGTAAAAAACATCGTTATATCATTGTCATGGTATATTTCATAATACTGTAAAAAGAAAAATATCTGTAAGATTTATTAGGATATACAAATAAATATTAGGATGGTTCAGTAGATGATGGAAAATATACATCCGGTGGTGCTTTATATCTTAATTTATTTACTGTTTCTTATCTAATACACAAATAATATATCATTTTTTGACCACCAAAGAAGATGAATATATTTCAACTACTCAAGACTACATGCAGTTAATGTGGATGATGAAACATCTTTATGATATGGTTGTTGAGGTAAAGTGTTTGATCAGAATCTATTGTGATAATTCATGTGCTATAAATCATATCAAAAACCTAATCTGTCACTCAAGGGTGAATAATATATAAATCAATCATCACCTTGTCATGGTTAATTAGGATTACGGGCTTGTTAATTTAGAGTATATTCCTACAGAACTACAGGTTGTAGATAGTCTAATTATGGATTTACCCAAATAAGTTTTTGAAAATAATATATTGGATAATAGAGTTCAATTGATTCCCCATACTATAATAAGTGTGGATAAGGGACCCATCTCCCCATGTTATGTGTTTTTTTTCATATGTGATGATATGTGTTCATTATGATATTGCAACTATAAAGGAGTGAAAATTTCTTCATTGAAAAAGGGAGAGAAAATATATTTATCATGACAAGGACATAATTTCATAGGGATATTAGTGAATTAGGGGAAGTTTTAAATTGGAATATTATAAATATGATCAATTAAAGCTTATAAACCATGATATACATGGTTTCTCATGAAATAAGTTGATTGTTTTGTGAATGAATTGATTCATTAATGAACGTTTCATGATAATATTGTTTCTCACACAAAGAATGGATCGAGTGGGCTTAGAGTGTGTGTTGAGTAACTCTTTAATCAATATCTGTAATTTCATGAGGTGAATTTTGGTGGATGATGGAAATGTATAATTTGTTATCAACACATTGGAAATAGAATCATTAATGGGATATCAAAGTGTGAAACGTTTTTAATAAACCAAAGTGGGAGATTTTTGTTAAAAATATATCCATGTTACATTGTTGTGTTTTTGGTTTTTTTTGTGTTTGTTCACAAAACTGGGTGAAAAAATTCCATCATGTTTGTTGCCGAACCAAAATTTATTTTATTATGTCATAGTTTTCTAGTGTTTTCTATAATTCATGGCCTCAAAATTGGGATATATTTTATTAAAAAAGAATTAAAATTACATAAAAATAGAAGGACCACATAACACTGAAAGAGAGATCACACATGATCCTTTTATATGCGAACTATATCATGTATGTGAATCTATGATAAAAATTGGGTAAAGGAGGTGTGTTTGACGACACAATAAAGGGATTGTTTGTTGTTGTTGAAGGTGGTGTGTTTGAGGATTCCTCAAAGGGATATTCATTTTCAGGTGAATGTTGTGTTTTTTACGCTTCCAAAAAATGGTGTATTTGTTTGTAGTTCAAGGTGGTGTTTCATAGGCCTACATAAGGGGAATCATGCACTTTACAAACCACATAGCGAGTAGAATTTATAGTGAATGTCAATAGTAAAAACAATTCATCATAATTTTCATTAGTGGGTTTTTAGAATATATTTTCACATATATAGGACCCATAATCACTTTTTTATGAAGAGAATGAATTTTCTTTGAGAGGATTATCCCTGGAATAATTCATCTAATATTGGAAGTTACTCATAAAAGAGGAAACTCACAAAGGAAATGTAGGTCATGAAGTATCATCTATCCCTAAAGGAAAATATTTTTGTGATTTCTAGGAAGAACTCACACTATGTAATTGAAGGATGTTCAGGAAGGGACTTATGGAATTTTTTGGGGAATTTTAGCTTGTGAACGATGATGTTAAAAAAGAAATCGCGGTTCATAGATTGTGTTTATGATGCATTGTAGTCTAGAAATTAGAAGGGGATCATATAGTACTCATGATATGTGGTGTAATGGTGTTTGAGAAGGGTTTGAATTAGTTCACAGAGGGAAAAATAGTTTTTGAAATGTCTACCTGAAAGGAAATCACCACACAGTGAATTTTACTTCATCTATCAGGTAAAAATAGATCATCTTAGCACACCCATTTGTGGAACTATTCTGAATTATTTAAGAACAATGGAATAATATTTTTGAAGATAAATGAAGAGAAAATAGTTGAGTGAGTAGTGAGATTTTAGATTATGAATATTTTTAAATAAGGAGGTACATTGAGTCAACTACAACACTGTAATAGTAGTTATTTGTAGTTGATTTTGTACATAGGCACATTTAATTTTTATAATCATTGGATGTATCTCAGTGTGATGGAACCAAGTAAAATTGATGTGTCTCATGCATGATTTCATTTCTGTTCATACATTTCTATGGTAAAGGGAGAGAAGGGTGTTTTGTTAAATGATGAAATAAGATACAAAGGGGACGTTTTTTAAATCATTCATACCTTGATTCCCCATCTGGCCCATATCTAAGGGTATTTAATAAAACTGGGATAATGATGATTAATTATCTTTAGTTATTGTTTAATAATAATTAATTTTTATATACAATTAAATTTAATTACTTCAAAGGTTATCATTGGATATTTAAATTTTAAAGAAAAATCATTGATAAATATTCATAAATTATGCTAAAACTATTATTTTGATAGGTGATATTATTTTTTAAATTTTTTCCATTCAAACAGTAATTATTATATTTAGATTTTTTACCTTCAAAATAATTCGTAGTGGTTGATCTAAATTAATTTTTTTAAATTAAAATTATAGATAATTATATGAATTTTATATTCAAATTCGTCCATATGTTCTAGTATATTTTACTTCATTAATATTTTATCATTTTTTACATTGAAATTGTGATATATGATGAATCAGGTAGTTTTAATACATTAAATATTTTCATGAAAAATATCTTCTATACTGACTGTAAAGATGTTTGAAAATGAAGAAACCTTAAGGGAGGTAGTTTTGTAAATATTAATAATGTTGGTAATTGATGAATAGAAGTGGTTATGACTTATAATTTTAATTTTAAATTTTATTTTCAAAACATTACTAAAAAAATATCATATTTCAACTTGGATAATTTGACTGAAAAGTTATTTAGATGTTTTGAAATTTTTAGAGGTAGATGGGTTGTGAATGGGTGATGTTTGGTTTCATTTTAAGGAAGATGAACATGTTTATTCTTTGGTGATATCCTCACCACACCATTTTAATTTTATCAAATGATATAGCTTTACAAGACCATGAAATGTGAATTGTGGGAATATATTTTTCTAATTAGGGAAATCATGTTTATGTCATGGTACAATTTAAACCATGTAATGGTCACATGCCTCAAAAGAAACAACATGATCAGACTAGGAAATAGAAATTTTTAAAGTCATTGTAATCAAAAAAGACAATCTCAGTCATGGGTTGACCTCACTATATCATGGTTATATAAATATTTATCTAGGTCATCAAAAGTGAAGGAAAATAATAAACATGCAATTTCATGGTTTGTAAGGATTATTTTTGGTCTAAAATATGAAAAGGTCAGTACTTGGATCTAGCATGGTGAAAAAAAATTAAACGAAATTGGGCGCTACTTTTTTCCTTTAGTCAGGAGGAAATTTAGCATGACAATATTATATGGTCATTTCAAAGGTATTCATGGCCTTCAATAGTTTTAAAAATATATCAATATTCCTGGATATTTTTCTATATTATATTGGAATCATAATCATTAAGTAATAAGTTTAAAAACCAATAATTGAAGTCTTTTTCTCATTTGGATTTATATATGAATCACGGTTTATGTCAAGTTGGTTATTTTTTCCCTAATTAATATTATGGGAGACTATAGAAGCTATATCGATCGAAAAAATCATAATCAAGTTGAAGTTGTTGGACAATGAAGCTTATTTTTAATTTTGAATTTGAAATTAAAATTTTGAATGATGGTGAGAGGGATGTGTGCTATTGTAAAAGTGTAAAGTATTTCATGAATTTAGTAGTGTAAAAAAATAAAAAAAAGATAATATATGCATGAAATAATATAATCTCAATGAATCTCCATCCATTTAATTATTAAATTTAAAGAACATTTAACTTACATTTTGAAGTTAATATTAAAAATAGAGTGTACTGAAATAGTTTTTTGTAGTGATGTTATAAGATAATTCTAATTAGTTAATTTTTATAGGTGTTTTATTTAAAAAAATAACTTTTTATGGAAGTGAATATGATGCTTGGTTGTAGAAGATTATTTTAAATTGTTTTTCAATGAAAAATTTAGTTTGTAAGGAAGTAAAGTTAATAAAGACTTTATCTACTACATATTAGACATTAAATTGGACGATTAACACCTACATTGTAATATATATTTATGATTTTTACTTTTATTGTGTGGGGGTATGTTATATTAGTATAGAAACATTTCTATGTAACATGAGCTCGAGCATTACCCATAATAATTTGTATTCATAATGATTAGAGTATCATGGGATGTTTGGTTTATTGAAATATACCATGCCATTTATTTCAAATTATAAACCATGTAAATTCATTATGATCACTATAATGTTTTTATGGTAGTGTGGTTTATGAATTAAGTGGTTTATATCATTAAAATTTGTTATAGTATAATATTAAATGTCAAAATATCAAACATGTTATTATCATTAAATGGTAACAAATGTTCCTTGGTTATGGAACCCAAATTATGTTGATACACTTACTTATCCCATCACCCCTATCATTGTATCCTTAGTGATACTAATATTTATTGGAATCTTGGTATCCACGTATTCAATGGAAACATTATCAAAACATTTATGTGTGCTATTTTATTAAAAAAATTTAATCCAAAAGTATCCATTTATTAAATTAATCAAAGATTATAAGTTTAAAAATATGTTTTCTAATTAATTAAATGATATTTGTGATAAATTAGAATAATAATTTGAAACATTACAGTTAATATAATATTTTAAAAAGAACACATAAATTTATTTCTCTAAAAAATAGAAATTGATGAATGAAATTATGAAAGTGGAAAATATTTCATCATCTAGTAATATAAATTTTTTATTGAATTAGATGCTTCCAAATAAAAAACTAAAAAGATGAAATACAATTTGGATAATTTTTTTTGGTTTAAAATGTTTCAAAAAATGTTTCAACTTATTCAAAAACCATAAAAATAATTGAATTTCATTGAAGGTGTAGGTAATTATGAGATAAAATTTTATAGAGATATTTTTTCACCAAATGAAATGTGAATTTTTGTTTACATATTTTTTTAGATTATACTTATATGATTATTATATATTTTTTATTGTAGTTTTAAATTTTTACATTCTCTTGGATATTCGTTATCATTAATTTCAACAAAATTATAAACTAAATTGTTATTAAAATAAATTATATATAGCTACAAAGTATTTACTTATAATTTTTTTGTTCCAAAATTAAAATAACCAACAAAAAATATTCTATTTAATAGTTTCATAACTTGTATTAAATGTTTCAATATATTTCCTCCTAGGATTGTAGTTGGATATATTTTTCATACATTGAATATATTTTAAATTAATTATGGTGGATCCATGGATATATATTTTATTTTGGAGATAATATTGATTCAAGGAGAGTTTTTATATTATAATTGGTACTAGGTTATTTATATGGAGGTATATATTATTTTTTCCAAGATCACTCAATATGTATCTTCAAGGGAATATTTTACATAGAAAATTTTATTTCTAGTAAAAGGTGGGTTATTTTAATTAAAATATCAAGAGAAATGTGAATTATAATCATGTTTTTTTTTTCAAATTATTACATATAATTCCAAAATTGTTTGATTCCATGTATGTTAATTTTCTATTTATACATAACTATTTATTTATTTGTTTCCTTCTTAGTCAAATGCTTGTGTCTTTTTTTTTTAATTTTCAAAGATTTTTTTTTCTTAAATAATTTTATTGTGGCTCAAATGATTGAATAATAAATTATATCACTTTTTTATTTTCAACTATTTATTTATTATTATTATATATATATATCCAAAATCCCATATTCCATGTTGAGATATTACATTCGATGTATTATATTTTACAACATGATATATTTGGTTATGTGTTAATATATAATGTATCTTGTATTATGTTACCTAATCTCATTAATTACATGTTAAGAATCATTATATCTATCACCAAATCATTTAATAGTGTGTTTCATTAGAGTTTATCATGTTATATTAGATAATAATAGAGTTTTAGCATTTACGGAATTTTTTTATCTAAACCTTCTATTTTATAAAATAAAATGTAATTTAATTTACTGAATGTTTGAGAAGGAGTTGAATATTAATTAATATTTTATATAATTAATGGGGTTTATATAAATGTATCCAATCCTATTTGAAATAGTTATCCTATGTTTTTTAGATTCTATGTGGTTCAATCTATTTTCTTCTCAAATTCATTTACCTTTTGGGGAACTATCACATCATGGTGAATAAATAGATCATATAAATATGATCCATGATTCATCTAGTAGGTGGTTTACTTTTAGAGGTAGTAGTAAAATGGGTTTTTATTATTAATCATCATCAAGTGCATTGAATAATTTTTTATATTGACTGTGAGAAAAGTACACATGTATTTACATGTATCTTGTTATTTTTCATTTCACCTCAAATATTTACTATAAAATATTAGGTTATGGTTTATATATTTTCACTATATTTTTACATTTTTTAATTCCTCTAAAATACTATTGTGTTATCAATGATAATCAGTAATATTTTAATTAAATTTTTATATTTACAGAAAAATATGAAAAGAACAAAGAACATTGATATCATAGACAATGATATGTAGATATCAATAATTGTAATATAGTTAATGTTAATGTTGTTTATTTCCAATATTTATTGAAGTGTATTTTTCTATTATATTCCTAATTGTAGGATTGAAAAAAAGAATTGTATAACTGATGGTGATATGGAGGTATTACTCCATATCCTAGGTATTAGAATAAAAAAACGTTTGAGCCCAGACTCTTGGTAAGGTAAAAACATATCATAATGTGTCAGATCATAAAAATTGAAGAGAATGTTATAAAGTTATAAAGATCATAATCATATATCAGAAGAAAATATATGATAATGATAAATCATTTTAAAAGAAATATACGTTCATTATTAGAACATTAAGTATACATAATATTTATGCATTGGATAAAAATACATATGATGTTATTAATATTTTAATGACTTATTATATAATCCCTTTACTTATTTTATATGAAATGTGCATAATTTGTGTGAAATTTTAATGTTTTAATATTAAGTATAATTTTTGAGCATTTTTTAGAAGTAGTCCAATTGTGTCAGTTTAATGTTTTAATAATAAATGTCACTATACGGATCCAAATTTTATGTTTCTTGTTTTTTAGGATTCCCCTTTCAATATAAAACATTTAATTAGAAGGTACTATGAGCCAATTATGCCATTTGAAGGGTAATATGGTCCTCACAAACAAGACCAAAGAATCTGTTAACAAACTGGACCAGCCTTGAAGATTGATTTACTGGGCTCAATCCAGAACTCCAAAAACATTAACTCTCCACAATAATTCGATGGACACTACATTTCATCTTGGATAAAAATTTTAAGGCCCAAATCTAAGTACAAGGGGCCCAAATGAAGCTTTGAAGTCCAGCCCACTATTCTGGCATAGAATTAAAATCAGTATAGTATGCATGACATATCTCATAATATAAGCATCAGATCGCGCTGAGATTTTTCAGTGTGAAAGAGGAGATATAGGCGGACGACGTTGTTGAAGAACCCATTCAGATTCGATGGAATATTCATATTAAAAAACCCTTTCACATTCTTGACTTCAAAAACACTGGATTGAAATAGACAGTTTTACTTTGTTTAATCAACCAGCCATAAATTTTGATACTTAAGTCCAAATGACTCCAAATGTTGAGAGTAGTCATCCAACTTTATTATCTACAACTTTGAAGAAGGAGATTTCTCGATATTCGACTGTCTTGATTTCCATATCTGCGATCCTAGTGGAGGGGTATTTCTGGAATGTAAACAGTCCACCACCTTGGTCTATAAATACATCCCCTCCTCTCCTTTCAAAAGGGTTTGCACTTCATCACTTAAGGAGGAGGTTTGACAGTACTAGATCCTTGAAAAGGTTCTGGGAGGATATTCTTTGATCTTGTTTCAACAAGAGAGACCTCTCCTCCACCTCTCTTTCACGTTTGTTTATGTTTGCGTTCAATTGTAATTGTGTAACTTTGTTTTCATTTCAATCAAATTTTAGTGCTTGTTTCTTCTTCAATAACTCTTATTCTTCTCAACCTTATGTAGTATAATATTCATGGTCTTAAAATAGTTTGAATCATTTTAAAATACAGTCCATTATTTTTCTTCCTCATTCAATCAAAATTCCATTTTTGATTATCAAAATATTTCGTGTGTGTGTTCGACACACTACTCTTTTCTTGTCCCATTCTTTTTCTAATCTTTTTAAATCATCACCATAAACATTAAACCCAGATTATAAACAATCCTAATGGATGAGTAAATCTACCATTGGGGTGAGTTATAATTTGGGGATGTTAAGTGATTGGGAGTTTTTCCTCGATGAGTATTCTTTAAATTAATATTGTGTATGTTAAACTTAATATGTCAGGGATTAATGATATGTTTTGTTCAACAAGTGGTTTCCATGGATTATTGGAACCATAAATACACTACCATAAATAAGTTTTGATTGAGATTAGAACCCTAATTTAAGTTAATCCTTAGATTAAAGTCTTAACACTTAGTAATTCCAATCAACGTCAACTTATGACATGGGTGTTAATTTAATGCAATACAAAGTAAGGTTCAAGGATATCACAAGCTTAACTCCCCAATAATGAACTCAACCCAATCATTATCAATTTGTTAAATCAATCATAATAAATTAGTAATTTCAATTAATCTCTGCAAACCCCCCTAATCATAATACAATCATCTAAAAACAAACAACTATTTCAAAGTATCATCTCTGAGGATTCAACCAGAGTGATGCTATACACATTAGCAGAGCACCGGAACTTTGACCAGTCGATAGGTGACAATCGGCCATACATTTCAAATATCAATAAAAAAACATGTGAACAAGATATAAAAATAAGGAATACATTAAAATTATAGTTCCATAATTAAAAATAGGATAAAAATTATAAATAACATTAAAATGTGTCTCTAAAAATATGATTTACTAACATTGTGAAGCTAGCTACCCATGAAACTATTCATACATTCATTTTTTTAGTATATTTAAACACCATCACATTTTCCCTTTGTGAAACTAGCTTCTTGCAAAATTATTCAAGTAAAATTTCTATCTCATAAGAAATAAGACGTTGCCCAATGCATTAGAGGGAGATATAGGTCCCAGTTATATCATAATTTCTATATTATTATACCACTTGAAAATAAAACATTCTTCATCTCATAATGAATCCATGGAAAAAGAATGGGTTTATTAGACCTTTAAAAAAAAATCACATAACATAAACATAAGAAATATTAAAATATCAAATATATAATTTTCTAAAATAAATCATATCATAATAACATGTATAGGTTTATAAATACATCACTTTATAAAAGCAAAATATTTTAGGGTTAATAGAATTTAAAATATAAAAGCTTTCATAAAACCTTTTAAGCGTATACTTGAAAGATGAAGTGTAAATTACCTTTAAAAATGAATTTTATAGATGGTAAAGATAATAATTTATTAAAACCAAACTATATAGATTTTAAAATGAAAATAATTTTAAAAAATAACGGTTATCAATGAAATGTGTAATTTAAAATAGAAAATATTATTTTTAAAAGGATGGAAAACACTTTTCTTTAATATTTTGAAATAAAATTGTTTGAAAACACACATCCTTAAAAGTAGAATTAAATTTTTATTTTTTTTAAATGGGTAAAAATAATAATAATAATTATGGATGATAATATATATTATAATTGATAAAAAAATTAAGGAGAACCTTGGTGATAAGGAAAAACATGGATATAGAAGAAACACATCTTAAAAGAAATTATAATTATTCTTAACCAAAATACACTATAAATAGTAATATAATTAGAAAGGAATAATGTATTGATTTTACAAATTATTATTACATAAAGATAGTTTTAAATACAATATAACATCAATATAGGTATTTATAGCTCAATATTTAGTGATAATAGTAATTTAAGAGTGATTATGACCAAGGGAAAAGATTTTAGTCACCAAAAACCCTTTACTGCCTTTGTACCTTTTAGGTAAAAACCCCATTAGGGGAATATATTTAAATATAACATTTAATATCCTTAAATTTATAAATATAATGAAAAAATTTAAATAAGGATGTATTTACACCATTGAAAAGAAAATAAGGTTTGCAATATAAACATGCCTCATCGGATTCAAATATGAGATAAGGAAACCCTTATGTTGTTTCCCTAGTTAATTGAATAATCTATAACATACTATATAAAAACATAACTAAAATAATATAATATTTCATTAACATATTCATACTTATCACTAATTATAATTTCCTTTCAAAATCATTCTCTACTTGTATATTAGTTAGTTTTTTCCTATTTTCCCCCATCGAGTGCATATAGTTTTGTATGATTGTAGTAGATTCATAGAAGTGAAATAAATATTTTTTATATTTAATGAATTGTCATTTTATTGATTAATTATAATTATTTGTGATTTTTAAATCTTTTTCATGTGTACTTTAATTGTTATCCAAGAAGATGAAATTGAAAAAGAAAAATTTTCAATTATTTCCAACCTACGAAGGGTGTTTTATTAATTAACGAGTTATATATTGATTTATCCTTTACATAAAAAATAAATTCATTATTTAATCATTTATATCATATAATAAAAATTGGTTTTTATAATCATCCATGATATTATTTCATAGCTTTGTTCAAGCAGGTCATTAAATTAGACTTAACATGAACATATGACGATTACTTATTATTATGAAGTGATTAAGTTGTAATATCATTACTCCTATATAATATTAGTTTTATATATAATAAATATCAAACATTTATAATAATAATTAATGGATATGAATATATTACAAAATTTTAATTAATTATTTTCCTCTTAGTACACTTTCTTCAAATGATTGAATTTATAGTGATTTTTTATCATATCATTAATATATTCTCTAAATTTTATTATATTAAACTTAATTATATGAAAAAATAATATTTATAATTTAAAATCATTCTCATTACAGTCCATATAAGGTGGTGTTGAAATTAAAAACTGAAATTTATCATTCCATAGAGGTGGTAGTCCACACGTATGCATGGTAGGTGACTTGATTTTCCATATAATGAGAGAAAGGTTTACTATAGTTTAATATTTTAGATTCATAAAAATTATATAAATATCATAATTATTATAAAATTCCTATTTTATTGGATCTTTTTATGGTGGTGAAGGAATATGAATCATATTTTATCATTGGGTGATAGTCTTCACAACACATGGTTTATATTTTTTTTCTCCTAATGGAAATGGGGAGGGTGGTTGATGCTTGTACCATCATTATTCTAATATAACAGTATAATAATGATACTAATTATATCATTATAATATGGTAAAATGAAATTTTTGGAATAATAATGGTACATAATGTTATAGAAATAAGCATGAGAGGTTAAGAAAATATACCACACTTCTTGGATTATCACCATTTTAGGGGGGAAAACCTTTAAGGGATATTTGATTTTAGATGAAAATAACAACCCTAAGGTTTATAGTATTATTGATGAGATTTTTGGATATATTTCTATAATAAAGAAGAGTTTTTTTTAGGGAAAGTGAGGAAAGGTGTTTCTCTTTTATAAGTGAAAAGGAGTGGCACTTTTTTAAATAATAAAAACATTTCAACAATAGGAAGTCACTATCAAATAAAGATTATAAAAAAGTAAATAAAAACAATGTATTGAGTGGATATAAAGTTCATATGCAGACCCACCATAGAAAAGGATTTTTTTTGAATATGTTTGTCCATATACCTCTATGATACTCACTTTTACCATTTCAGTTTTCACCATTGTAACTTGTCTTTACCAGGGTAATTTATCATTTATGAGTAAAAATAAAATTTTACTTACTATAAAATTTATACCTTTAGATTAAAAATATGAAAAAAGTTAATAACATTTAATTTATAAAATTGAAAAAATTTAATTTTAAAATAATAATTACGTAATTCATTAGAAACAATTTTTTAAAAACATATCCTAAATTATCAAATCTAAAATATTAATTACCGAAATTATTAAAACATTTTAAAAATTAAAATTAAATTATAAAATACACTTTTTTGAAAAGGTTTTCATAAATTTTCGATTCATGATTATATACTAATAAAATAATAAATTTTATTTGTTTGTAAAAACGATGTTTTACAATACTCACAAAAAAATCATCTATTTTAGAAAGATGTTAAAATATTATATTTACATAATATAGCCATTATAAATCCTAAATCGAGGTTAAATTTTTCTAATCCATATTCTAAAATTTATAAATTTTATTTTTAATTAAAGATATATAATATAGTGAAAACTATTTTTAAAGAAAAAATATGTGTTCCTCCAAATATTTGTTATTTGTATTTTTTTAACACTACTTTATGGATTATTGGGAACCTCAAAATTAAAAATAATGAAATCAAAATCCAAAAAATACACTATAAATATTTCAAAAAAGTAATTTTCCATTTTGGATAAACAAAATTCAAAATTCAAACGTTAAGAGACACGCCACAACCTCGGCCTGCAAACCATGAGTTATCAGAAATTCAACACACAATAGTCTTAGGATGCCAACCATGATCTCACCTCAAGATGCATGCCCTGATTCACCCAATCACCCATCATCATTGAATCCACCATCGAGATCCGCTTGCTGGAGACCGTTCACCTCGTTGTTGAAATTGCTACATCTCACAACCACTAAAAACTACTTCAAAAATCACAAACCGAATTAAATAAATCATTATCTCTTAACCCTCATCATCATTTTCAACTCCAATTCCACACTAGAAATAGAAATAATTGAACCATAACAGATTCACCAAGTGACCATAAAACAAGCACTCAAAAATACCACAAATACCTTCACTGATAGATTATAAGAAGAAATACCGACCAGATATAACTTACCAGTAATTGTATTCACAAGAGAATGATGACATAGGAAATGCTTGGAACCCTAATGGTTGCCACACCAACAATCCCATAACCTACTAGAAACCAATGCACCAATGAAAATAAACTTATTTTATTGAAATAATATTTGAATTTCTAAAGAAATCATTTTTAAGTGTAATGTGAACTTAATAAATGTGCCCTTTGAAAAAGAACAAAAATTCATGATAAATCTATACATTTTATGATTTTTTTATATTTAGATGTAATCCTTTTTTTTACATATGAGACCATTTATTATCTTATTATAGTACCTATGTATTAGATGAGATCATGTAGAAATCGAGGGATGTTATTCCTCTAATATTGATCTCATTGAAATTTCTACAATCTTGAATATCTCCCACATATGGGTATAGATAAAAACCTAGTTATGCAAAATCCGTTCCAATATTAGACATATGGGCTTCAGAATGAATGATTACTCTTAAAAATACCATTTATTCTGACTTTATTTAATTATTTTTATATGGTTACCTCAAATTTTATTGAGTAATTTTTAATGTTTATGTTTAATATTCAAAATATATCTTGGTTTTTCACTTTAGTTGGTTATTTCATTTAAAACATTAAATACATAATTTTTATCTAAATATAAAATATGGTGAAATATCATGTTGGTACATACCCTCTAAATAAATAATTCCCTCATAATTTAAACAATTACTTACTAAAAACCTTAGATAAGGATAGTTTTATGATGAATCAATATTTAATTTTCTAATGAGGTATTAATTGTATATATTTACTTGTAATAAAAAAATCCCAATATTTTGGTTCCTACTCACCTTTTTATTTATATATATCTCATGTTTTGGTTTTAAAACCTACAGTATTTTTCCTTGAGTTTTTAGTTTGTAATTATAGTGAAAATTTATAACAAATTAGTTTATGTAATGATATTTGATTACCTATTTTTATAATAGGTAAACTAGAAAAACCTATCTCTCATATCCCATGGTCTCTCAACTTAGTTGTGTTAGAAGAATGCCATGGTCGAATAACGAAGTCAATGAGTAATTATCTTATTCCTTGTAAATCTCATTGAGATCTACCTTTAGACCTCTCTCAGCTCTTTCCATAGTATCCTCTTACAATGCATCATCCTACGCCACCTTTATGTTATCACTCACCTATGTTTCTGGCTTCAACTAATAATTGCTCTTTTATTTTACCACTAGTTTCACTAGTCCTATTATTTCACACTTTATAATACCCCCTTGTATAATGTTTTGTGAGGAATAGATGTATCCCCATTTCCACAATATTTTTAATTTCATGTTCCCAAATAGGGCCATCCAAGACCCAAAGAGTTTCCCACACATGACATAAGGGTTGATCTGTTATATCAAACCTGATTCTCAATGTTCTCTATGTTCCAAAGTCACTATGTGGTATCCTTTTTCTCATGAAATCATCTTCCTATAGAACTATTTTTAGTGGGTGAGACATTTTTTATATTTCAACCATTCTCATAGTGATTTAAACTTCTCTATAAATACATAGTCCCACACATTGTGGTGATTCATTGATGAATGACAGAGAAGATGATTTGATGGTGTCATATATTTTTCTGTAGTTTCATTAATATCTCTCTAGAGTTGAATATTATTTCTATTTATACCCTATACATCTTTAATAATGATGATGTTGTGTGAAGTATGACCCTAATTGATGAATATATATCCTATGTTGAAATATTTAATTTGTTATTTCAAATATGTATAAGGGTTATTACTATGGTTTTCATTATAATAAACATAAATTATTAAAAGAAACCATCATGTGGCCAGATATGTTATCTTATAAACAAACAACTTGGTGGTGCACAAATAAAATAATCTAGGCAGCATAAAAGGGATAGAATAAATATCTCATATTAAAAATTATAAAGGCGTGTATTTAGTTATTATAATCCATCTCTTCAGAAGTCATTAAATAAGATCTACCTTTTTTAGTTTGTTTTGGTGGATGTTTACAAATAAATTTCTTATTATACTTCGATTTATGATACTGATATGTCGAATTAACAATATTTATGCACTAAAGTATTTAGACCATTCATGGTGCCATTGGATTTAAATTTTCTACTCCCATTGTGATAACCAACCACTTAATTTCCATATGATATTTATGCGTGATTCCCCCTTTTCCATAAGTAAATCATCTTATAATCCCATTGAAAAATATTTCATGATAATTATTTCCATAATTTTGAAATATTTGAAATTTATGAATTTTTTTTTCATCATATTCACCACATAATGTTTTAAAAGAACCCATTATTATTTTATTTTGTGTGTTTTGAACTTCAATTATGTTCACATTGTTAACCATATTTCACGGTAGCCAATTTTTTATTATCACAAGGTTTCCCATTCTAGTTCCAATTCTGATGGGTTGTTTATTGGGTTAATCTTTACACTATAATTGGAATCCAAGGTTACAACTAGTTTCATCATTTAATTAAGCAAAAATAGTTGACAAGATTTGTAAAACATTATCAATATGGGGGAATGGTCGTAATCAAAAAAGGAATTAAACCTCAAAAAAGTATTTTTATTTTATATAATAGTGTGGGAATATAGTTTATTTGCTTCAACTTATATCAATATTATTTTGACATAGGTCACTTTTAGTGGATTTATCTTAAACTTATCAACCTATTAACTCAAATTAATAAATAAATCTATCATTCATAGTAGTTTCTAAAGTGTATTTGATCATACAATGAAAATTCCCCAATATTTTCAATCCAGGTGTCAATTTATCCCTCATTTTCCAATTCCTTGTAATGATTGAGTTAATTCCCAACATAGCCTTATAAAGGTTATTACCTCTCGGTATGTCTATGCTAGAGGATGTAAAAACTTTTATTGTCCAGAAAGGATTTATTTATTAGAAATACCACATTCTAAATAATGTAGTAATATTCTAGGATATCATTATATACTTATTCTAACATCTAGGGTCTTCACTATAGTTCTATAATATAATAATTAAATAATTAAAATAATATTAAATAATAATGAGACACTACTCTGACACCAACTGAATAGACCCAATATAAACACTACAAAAAAAATAAATTAATCTAATTATTTAAATAATACATCACAGAAACAATTTACAACATGAGGAATAAATGATTTAGTGTCCTGGATATTAGTTACATATGAAAATTAGTTTACATGAGTTGAAAACATTTATCAATGATAATGTTCATATATATCCTTTGAAACGTATTTCATATGATATAGTAAAATTCATAAACTATTGAATTGAAACATAAGAAAAGGGTGAGAAAAGATTCTAAGTATGTTAGAAATTTATATTAAAATTTTAAATCATAAATATGGTGGATAACATCATAAAGATTTAAATAACTTAATAATAGATCATAATAACGTATATGATAATAATAAAACATGACAATGAAACATAATATCATAACTTGAACAATAATTATGTGTAAAACTTTTTACTTGGATCAAAATACATATCAATAACAAAAAACAAGTGAAAATGACATAAATGGGTGGAATACATTAAAAACACAACATAATCATAAAAAATGGAATAACCATATAATCAATGTAATGATTTACCAAAATAATGATTTCTTATCATTTTTAACCTAGATACCTACATAACTATTAACACATAAAATTAAGAGTACAACTAAATGCCAAAAAAACCACCCTTTGTAAACCTTGGTACTCAATGAAATGTTTATATAAAATTTCGATATCATGAGGTATAATATTTTAAAACCAGTATTTGGTGTACATATAGGTCCCAATGGTATTATATTCCATACATGTGTGTGCCACCTAAAATTCAAAATTCATTATCACATAATGAACCCATAGAAAATGAATGTTTTTATAAACCTTGGATAAATATCACACAACATGATCTTAAGAAATAATTGCATATAAAAACTACGATTTTATAGAAAATAATATCATAATAACATATAAAGTGTGACATAAACATCACGTTATAAAATATAATCCTTGGGCTGTAAATAGATGTGAAAATAATACAGTTTTCACAAATACTTTGAAACTTTACTAGAAAAAAGAACTATAAATTATATAGAGTTTAAAATGAAATATCCTTGTAAATAAATAAATTTTATCAAAAAAATTAGTGTGGAAGATAAAAAATTAGATTTATGAAAGTATAGACAAACCTTTTATTTAATATTTTGAAATACCTTTTTTCCAAAAACCCATATCATTTAAAAGAGTAAAAAAAATTTCTTTTGAAAGGGGGGAAATATATTTATTAGAATTATGAAAATTAATCTATATAATCTTTTCCAAATATATAAGATAACTTTGGGAAGTAAAAACATCTATATAGATGATAAATCCATTAAAATAAACAATAATTATTCATAACAATTTTTTTCGATGAAATAATAGAATCCCAAGGATGAGGAAATTGATGTGAGACATTATTTTCACCTTCAAATAAGGTGTAAATACAATATGACATCATCATAGGTTAGTATTTATTTGTTTTGATTGATAATAGTCAATGAAGAGTGAGTATGACCCAATAAAAATATTTGAGTCATGAAAACCCCTTTGCATACTATGTAAATTTTGAATCCAAATCACATGATAGGTATAATTATAAATTTAACATTTTATATAATTAATTATAATATGATCAAGATAAAAAAAATTAATATAGTATTATTTACACTATTGAAAAGTAAACATGGTGTACAAAAAATACATTTCTCAAGGGATTCAAATTCGAAACAAAGAAAACCTTAAATTGATTATATTCTTAGTATAATGCACACTAACAAACTACAATAAAATAATATCTTAATATACTATTTCATAATAATATTGAGACCTAACTCTATTTGTAATTTCCCTTTATAATCCTTGTATACTTGTATATTTATTAGTTTTTTCTTATTCTCCAAGATTAGGTGATTATTTTTTTTGATTTTTAATAGTTTAATAGGATCAAAGTTAGTATTCATTATTTATCATTTAAATTTATTTAAATTTACTATAATTTTGAAATTATATTTAAATTTTCTGTCATGAGTAATTTAGTCTTTTTTTCTACAAGATGACATCATAAATGGAATTTTTTTACTGATTTTTAACCTAAGAAGGGTGTTTTATTAATTTATGAGTTAAATATTGAATCCATTACAAAAGAAAAAACATTATTTACATTTTTATATCATATTATACAAATAATTTTTTTTTTCATAATCATTCATGACATTACTTCATTGCATTGTTCAAGTAGTTTGTCAAACTGACCCAATAAAGAATATATAATGATTATTGATTATTATCAGTTGATTTAGTTGTTATATAATTACACTAGTAACATAATTTGATCATTAAGTCAGAATTACTGTAATATAAATAAATTAAAATTGATTTGAAAGATGATTAATGGATATGACAATATTATGTAATTTGAATTATTGATTTTCCTCTTAATATGATTTTTCTAAATAGTTTAATTCATGATATTAATTTTTTGGTCATTCCATTAATATGTTATTAAATTTTCCATACAAGAACCATAATTATATTATAAAAATACTACTTTTCTTTTGAAACCATTCCCATGACCAACTATGCATGAAGGTGATTAAATGAGAAATAGAAATTGATCATTCCATAGAGGTGGTATTCGGAATGTATACACAGTTAATGATTCAAATTTTAATAGAACATGATAAAATGTTAATATGTATTATAATTTTTTAATAATAAAATTGTTTAGAAATAATAATTAATTATTAAATACCCTTTTATACCAGCCTTGTAAGGTTTTTAAGGAAAACAAAACATGTTTTGTCATGGAGGCGGCGGTCCTATCAATGTTGGATTGACGTTTTCCTTTTAATTAATGAAAAAAGGGGTGGGTGGTCAATGATTGTAAAGTTATTATAAAAATAAACTATCATAACAATGATATTGGTTTTATCATTATTATATTGTGAAAAAAATATTGATTAAGAAAAATTCACATAAATAAACATGATGAAAAATGGAGTTTAGGAACATGTACCTCACTTATTGGATTTTCTCATTTGTGAAGGGAATGGAACATTTGAGAGAGTGTATTTTGAGAATATAATAAAAAAATTAAGTATTATATTAGTTTTTATAATAAGTTTATTAATATTTTGGACATAATGTATTTTGTTTTTGTGTTAGGTTATGTGAGGAGAGAAGTGTCTCTTTTATAAGTGAAAATTAGTGTCACTTTTTATAAATACCGAAAACATGTCAATAATGGGAAGCCAGTCTCAAGGAAAGTATCTAAAAAATTTATAAATAATGGATTGGAGATTGAATAAAGAATAAAACAACTCCAAAATAAAAATATATTTTTTTAAACATGTTAGGAGCTTTACTCTAAGGTTACTCACATTTACAATTTTATTTTTCACCATGGTAACTAGTTTTCACCTAGGTAATTTATAATTTATGTCCAAATATTAAATAGTCCTCATTATAAAATTTGTACCTAATGATTCCAAATTTGGATTCCACTGAATAATATTAAACATTAAAATGTTTTGAAAGTTAATTTTAAAATAATAATTGTATAAATCCATCGAAACAATTTTTTAGAAAACAAATCATAAATTATAAAATGTTAAAAGGGTTAATAAATTAAGAAAACCATTTTAAAAATTATAAATTATATTATAAAATAAATATTATTTTATAATGTTTTTAAATAAATTTAAAATTCACGATTATATCCTAATAATTTCATAATGTCTTCTTATTTTTAAAAACGGTATTTTACAATAGTCACATATGATATCATTTTTTTTGAAAAATTTAAAAATAAAATCATAAGATAAAATATCCATGTGAAATAAAAAAATTATGTTACTTCTTTGAAATTCACGTCAAAAAATTTATAAATTTTGTTTTTAATTAAAAACAAAAAATGGATCTAAAACTGTTTTTATAGGAAATCTCCTTTTGGTATATTGACTATATTTTCAAAGAATAATAATAATAAATTTTGTGTTAATATACCATGTTATTTTTTAATCAATATAAATTTATTTACATGAAATAAAATTCCAATTTCTAAAAAAATATGTTTTTAAGGGAAAATTGAATTAAAAAAAACATAATTTAAAAAGTACATAAGTTATTTATATATCTATATAGATAAATATTTTATTACATTTTCATATATTCATTATTTATAATTACAATACTCTTTATGGTCTTCATATAAGACCTAATCCTCATATATGCTCTAATTATAGTCTAGGGTTATGATTCTAATAGAATAGATCCCATAAAAACTTACTCAAAGAAGAATTTCTCTCACATTCTATTTTTTCGAAATCATAATTTTTTAGTTTAGCATGGTATTTTTCTAGATCAATCCCTAATGACACTACCACCTCCTGAGATAAAATAGATGGGCATCATATGGAAGGATTCCATTTTTAGATTCTATTTTTGATTAATTTATTTAATTATTTTCATATGCTTACTTAAATTTATAGCAGAAATATTTTAACTATCATATTTAATATTCAATATATATATCAATGTATTTCACTTTATCTGGGTTTTACATGTTAAATATTCATTTTAAAAAAATTATTTACTCATAATATATATTTAAATCACATGTTGTTACATTCTCACTCTTGTACTCTACATTACAGATATCACAGAGAATGGTGTTAATATTTCAAAAATTAAGACCCCATACACCTCGTTTGTCAAGAATAATGTTAAAGCTAATGGTAAGACATGTAACTAGTTTCTACCATCCCTATTTAATAAATATTTGACATGATTTATGATTACAATGGAGGAAAATTTAATTTTTAATAAACTTCATGATAAATATGTGTGTGATAAATATTTAATTAATTCATGGTTAGAAAAATGTTGGGATCAATTTGAGGATATTCAGATGGTGGAGGATGATTTGGTGAACGAGTTCATTATATTGGTTAAAAAAATTATTTTCTTCAGAGATAGATTTTGGGATATTATTGGTGACTATAGTATGGTGAATAAATTTTTGATAATTAAACCTAGAAATTGTTGACTAACAAATATCATCATTACAGGATCAAGGATTCAATGAGTGGGGAAATAATAAACTAAATAACTTATTAATATCCTAAACAATTAGAATAAAACCACCTTACAAAAGAAAGGAAAATATAAAAATGTAACTATATTAAAAGAGAAAAAATATTTATTGAATATTGATACTAGAAGGAATCATGTTGAGGATTATGAAGATAAAGATACTATTATAGATTTTTTAACTCGTATTATTATTATTTAAAGGTATGTAGTGATATAATTGTAAATATAATAGTAAACCTTTTTAAGAGTTTCAATTAATGATTGATTTTAAAATTTTATGAAATTCTCACATATTAGAATGGATAAGACATGGAGGATGATCAATCCCATATATCATCAATTAGAAACAAGGTACTCAGTGGTTGAAGTGGAGGGTAGTTCTTAAAAGGAAAAGGAAAATCCAACACATTAAAGAAAATGAATTTTCAATAAGATAATGATGTGATATCTTATTATAAAGGGACTAGAATAATTAAATAGTAATCATAGGCTGTAGTACTTATAGTATTTATTGATAAATCCAATTAGTCCAAAGACCCTCGAAGTAAAAAATATAATGGTAATGGTTAAGAGAGCAGTGATAATGAGGTATAAATAGAATTAAAATTAAGATGATGATTTTTCTAATCTTGAAGAAATTAATAAGATTGAGAAATAAATTAATAAATTAATTAATGAGAATGAGGAATTTGTTGATTCTCTTGATGAATCAAATTCTAAGGATATTGTTGATATGGAAATGGATTTTATATAAAATATTGGAGATCAAACTGTAATATATGAGGAAAGAGATAAGATGTCTGATATTACCCCAACAAATTTTATTTTTAGGAATGAGGAGGTAAAATATCTTAAATAAGATCTTATGGTTATTCAAAATAATATAAAATAATAACCACAAAGAGTTTTAAAATTACATCAATGAAGTTGTTGACTGCTTTACAGGAGTGGATATATTTTTTTGGTAATACCAAGATACATGAAAATTTACCTATGGTTCAACAAAATATCTTGTCAAAAACTAATGATTGAAATCACAATGCTCAATATAAGGACAAGATTGAAAAAATGTGATAAATTAAATTAAAAACGATGAAATACCTGTTATATCATGAACTATCCCAAGATACCACTAAATCAGTACCCAATTTGATTTGTCACAATGTATGAAGGGCATGTTTGATCCCTTTGATATGGAAACTGTTTCCTGGGAAATAATGGAACACTGATGGGAATAGTTTATCCTAATTAAAATGTTAAAAATTAATATAAAATTAAGTTATAATGAAACATAAATAAAGAAATATCTCATAATGTAAACTAGAACATAATTGTAATAATAAATCAATAAACATAAACATCTAAAGAAATAAAACTATTAAGGAATATAATGATCAATGAAGTTGATACATAAAAATTTCAAAATAAAACCAATCCCAAGTATCTACAACTAGTCTCTGTGAGAACCTTGATCACTCAGCACATACCATACTGTCACTACTAGACTTACCTATGCATTGAACAAGAAAAGAGACCACAACCTAAGAAAACGTAAAGGAAACCCAATTGGAGCTACATATAATCATTAGTATATGTATGGGGTGAGAAAAAAATCCCATTAGAATTTATCCTATAATTTTATAGAATTCCATTATAAATAAATTGAATCTATTATATTTTTAATTACACATATTAAATAGAATTTTTTGAGTAATCATAATAGAACAAATAATGTGTCATTTTATACATTCATGAAACCTCTCATTTTCTTTTAATAAAATATATTGTTTTCAAAAAAATCAACAATAAATTAAAATAATTAAAAATTCATCATATTTTCTAGAAATACTTTTTTATTAATTAAAAAAACATTACATGAAATAAAATACAAACACATGAACAAACATTGTGGTACTATTAAATAAATAAAGGGAAATAACGGATAGATAAATGCACCACATAAGTCAATTTGGATAAGGGATAGAAATGTAAAAAATATGGAGGCCCACATTATAGTTTCAACTAATATCATATTGAACAAAATAGTTCATAAGGGGAGATGTTCCTTGACATTACTAATTACATCAGTCCAAATATTGGTATATATTGTATCCAAACAACATAGATACCCTACTAGCCTACAACCACCCATCATCGAGTAAACTCTCCACTAGAAAAAGCATATAGAATAACTATGGGACATAAGTTGATTCTTAATATATAGTGAAAGATAATTATAAACCCCTATATTATCCTTTGGTTATTATAAAATCAATAAATAGATGGTGGTAAATAAATTGAGTCACATGATTAACAAATCAATTGACAATAAATATAAATCCTATCTCGCTTCCAATTACCTTATAATAAACACAATTTTTCATATAATTCATTCCATAAAAATATATACCTACCCCTTAAAGGTTAGTTTATATTATCATAACAAAACCTGGGGCTCCAGAGGGTATCAAACACCCATATAATCTGAAAACCATTTAAAAGTTTCAAATGGGCCTTCATAAAACTAACATTGAATTCCAAGTCCCCATCCATAATGTATGAAATTACATTTTAATACCAATTTAAAAAATTTACGATAAAAAATATAATTAAATCTATTTATAATCATTTATCTATTTTAATTAAAAACATTTGGGAAATAAAATGGTTCTTTATTTTTGAGACAATTAATAAACCCTATTTTTTATCATTCTCATAACCTAAATGGGGTAAAATACCTTTAAACATCACATTTCATTTTAAAAAAATCAATTAAATCAGTTAATCAAACATATTTTACTCAAAACCACTTTGAAAACTCATAAAATAATTTAAATAACATTTTTTCAAATCTGAAATCAGTTTCGAACATTATAAAATTCATTACAACTATCACATATAGATATAAATTAACAACCAATGTATTTAGAACCATCATGTACATAATGAAATTTCAAATAAACATAGAGAACAAAATCTCATACACAATGCAAGTAGTAACCACTTATAACATTCTATAACACATATTATTAAATGGGAAATTCTCAAAAAAGAATACAGATACCCCCTACGACCCATGGGAAATAAAATACACACCGTAGAACCACACTTAATCCCTAATATTTGGATGGGAATCCCCTAATTTTCTATGTAAGAAGTGAAACTATGATAAAATGGGATAAAGATAATGGAAGAAGGGATAATTTGAGAAACATTGGGGTTTAACTATATAAATATACATCAAATAAATTATTTGAGGCTCAAATATGGTTAAGGGATAGAGGGATATCACCCCATGTACATACTTAGGACTAGTAAAATTATGATGAGGTTGAAAATGGGGTTATCCTCTTTTAATTATAAGAGGGTAAAATTGGAAACATAAAACCTTATAATTTGGGCAGATTTCATAGTTTGGCCAAAGAACCTACAATATAAGGTCCCATTCTTAAACATTACATAATTATGAGTTAAGTCATGAAATCACATTGAGGATCATTTCCGGTTTAGAGTTTTCGAGAATTAGGCCATAAATATTACATTACTTCTCAAATATTACAAAGTAGACACTTCTACTCTATCCAATTTTTAACAATAAGAAATCTTCATAAATGAAATAAGAATTAATTTCTTGATAAAAATCTCCTTGAATTATTCCTTTCTATTACCCTTCTTTATACCTTGTGAAAAACATTTCAAAATCTTGGGATGAGAATAAAAGATCAGTAAGGGACATAAAACAAGGATATAAAACATTCATCCATTAATACATACAAATCAATGAAATCATACTTCTTACTCATAAAACATGATCTTTTTAACATACCACATAAAATCATAATATTTATGAATAAATCATAGAAATAATAAGTCATAAAGGTAACATGTGAAATTCATAACATACTTACATTGTAGCTTTCATATCTACATAGGGATTCACTTTCATGGTTACCTTTTGAATACCCATCACAGTATATTCCCTAAATTTCTTAAGAGAAATTTTATCATTTACCTTTTTCATGTTACCCAATGCATTAGAGAGCTATCTCAGTCTCACATACCCATCAGTTTAACCTGGAACCACCCATATACATAAACAATTCCCAAGAAGCATAACATAATCAAAACACATAAAACAAGCATAAAGGAAAGATAAAATTTCCACATTTCAATCTCAATATATCATTTCAATATATTGACATAATTAATGCTTTCTAAAAATAATTTTAAATTAAAAAATATGTAAAAAGGGGATATTGTATTTATTTTCCTTTTACAAACATTATGTCTTTTTAAGGAATCTATATAAAGTAATGCTCGCGGAGGCGTAAAGGTTGTTGTCACTGTAAACGTTAAAAAGAAATATTCATTTTTTTGTTTAGAAAATTCTTCATAAAAAACATTCCTTTTGAAAATATTTAAATTAAATTAAAATAAAAAGGTTGTAATTACACACTATATAAAATAATGTCGTGTATAAACCAAAATAAGCCTTAATGAAAGGAGATTAAGATGAAGTCCATTAAAATGATCGTATAAATGAGATAAGAATTTATCAATTGGAATATTATGTGTAGAAAAAGTATTTTCACACAAAGGTAGGTGTAAATTACAATATAAATAAAAAAATAGTGATTCCACACATAATCTTGCCATAATATAATCAATGATGTATGCATAAAACCCAATGAGTGGAAATTGAGTTTATAAATTCCCTTAAAAAGATCATTTTGTTAATAAAATAGATCGATTTTTTGTATTCACTATAATCCCCATAAATAAAGTATAAATGGAACATAAGATATCAAAATTAATTTCTCACATAATCATAGCATTACATAATCAATAAGTAGAAGCTCATCCCAAATAATAGAAATTGGGTTAAGAAGTTCCCTTACCTTGAGTCTAACATGTATGTTCCTTCTTCTTCCTGAATAAAAAAGTTATGTAAATTTATACCTGATTATGAACGTTTTTAATGTTTATTATTACTTTTATATCACTTATTACCTTTTTATAAAAATCACATAGTCATTTAAGTTCATATCGGTCGTTTTGTTGATATTTGATGCTTGAGTCAAAAATGAACTTGTTTTGATGTAAATTGTCCATTTAGTAAAAATTAAATAATCTCCATAATAATATCAATGACTTAAATATCATATATATCCAGTATATAAGTATTAATAATATTCCATAACATTTTGATATATGAAATGAAATGCACTGTTAATGGAGACGGTTGGTCGTACGTACCAATGGACACTACATTCATTTCTTTTTCATATTAAAGGAATGAAAACTAAATGATACAATGATATATTATAATCACAGTATAATATATATGTTATATATTTTACATAAGTTCATTAACTTTATCATTTATACTTTCCATGTATGGAAGGAACAAGTTATATCATCTTGAGGGGGTGGTAGTCCGCATTTCCTCAAATGAAATTATCATTTTTACACCTTATGGAAAGAATAAAACTATGTTGTAAATAAAACATAAAGAAGAATAAGGATAATATAGATATAATATATCATATATAATTATAGTTCCATCATAATTTCTACCATGATAGGTGGTAGGAGAAAATTGTCCAATCATCGTTTCATGATGTAGTAGTTTTCCATACATAGAAACAGTATGTTCATATCCCTTAGATGTAGGTGTGTGTAAGTGTAGTTAGAATAAATCCCACAAAAAACCTAGTATATTGATTATACATGTGTTTCTATGTAATCATATAATAATAAGAGCATTTAAGGTGAATAAGGAAAATAAAATAAATGAACTTGAGAGGAGACATTACCTCTAAATCGGGTAACTTCTTTTGATTTGAGACAAAAGGATTTTGAGAATTACCTTATTCCAAAGATAAGGATTATATGATTATAGGATTGATGTTGGGAAATTATTTTAGCATAATTTTGATGAGTAATGGGGCTTGAGAGTTGTGATTATGTTGGTAGAGGAGGTGGCCTTTTATAAAAGGGTGGAAGGGCACATTAGGAAAGTCTTGAAATATTATATTTATTAAAAAATGATTTTAGAATTATAATAATTAAAAAGTGAAATATTTATAATATAATATTATAATGGGTATAAATACACTAAAAAAGGTTTTATACAAGTATAGGTCATAAAATCAACCTTATCTTTTAGCTTTAACCCTAAGTTAAAAACATTAACTCTTACCATGTCTTCTTGTATTTTCACAATATATAGTCACTATAGTTACTATAAAATTCCAAGAGACCCACATGTGGATAATGAATGTAATATTTAATAATATATAATACAATTGTCTGAATATAATATTTTTAGTACAATTATATCATTTTATAAAATAGTATGTTTTTTAAAACTCATTTATGTCAATTTTGACACAATTTAATAATTGATTTCTTTAAAAGTAATAAAAACTTTATTCCTTCAAACCATAGGCATTAAGTAAAATATAGTATGTAAATATCATCCAAAAAATTCACATATGGAATCAAAATAATGAAATTACATTTAATTTAATATTTATAATATCATTTATTTGAATCTTTCATTAATAATGTAATCACTGCGTCATCATTGTGTCATGAATAAATTAATTTATTCAATGACTAAAAATTATAAATAAAATAAAAGAATTTAGTAATTATTTTTTATCATTATAATTACTATTTATTGTAAAAAATATCAGTTATATAACCCTATATTAAAATTCATTTAGTAAAAGATATAAGTTTATTTTATATTTCTCTTTACATTAAATTAATTTTTATAACATATCATTTTCACACCCAAGTGGCTCCCAAATGAAAAAATTTTGGCCTAAGGATTATCAGGGTAGTAAATAACTCATAAAATAAAATTAAGACATATTTACATTAGTTTTATATTATTATAATATTATAATATTATAATTTACCCTTATTTACCAGATTTACCCATTAACCATGGTATGTACAAATAATTATTGAAGTTACTATTCATAATATCCAAAAATAAAACGTACCTATTTAAACAATTTCAATATTATTATTCCAAATATGGAATCAATTTTTCCAAATTCAAAACAAAAAAATTTTATTAGTTAATTTAAAACTAATTCCCGTTGTAAAAACCAGAAAGTGTGTTTTTGAGAAGTAAAAACTACCAAAATATTTACACGTGTTTATGTTGAATTAAAATGTGGATTACTTACAATGAAAAAAATTGTATTAAATTATAAAATCATAATCCAATTATACTTTAAAACCAATTAAAATGGTAATCTAACTATATAAATAAATTAGATGAAAATGCCGTTTTTAATTAAAATTCAGTATTTTACACTATTCATTAAAAAATAATCTTTATCAAATATTGAAAAAAATTTAACCAAAGTAAATTTTGATGTCCCAATTCTATCGAAGAAGTTTATTTTGTTAGATATACCATATAAAAGTGACAAAAATTATATTTATAATGGTTTCTGCATCAAAAGGATATAAAACAACCTTTTAAAAATATTAGAGTATTTCATGCTTAAAGTCAGATTCATTCTTGTTTTAAGCCTCTAAAATTAATTGGGTAAATTTAAAAACATTTAAAAAACACATGTAATCAT
This sequence comes from Viscum album, assembly GCA_963277665.1. Lineage (NCBI taxonomy): Eukaryota > Viridiplantae > Streptophyta > Magnoliopsida > Santalales > Viscaceae > Viscum > Viscum album. The sequence goes on along the minus strand of OY728153.1, from coordinate 412,717,514 downwards.
ATTTTAGTTATTTCTTTTCATTCCCACCAAGAAAACTACGAGGTGTTAAGTAGAATTTAAAATAATAATAATATTATTTTAATATTTTTTGATATAACTCAAAGTTGTGTGCAACATAAGATTTCGGAGAAACCCGTTGTTGCATGTCAAGTACGCTGTCGAAAAAAGTGTCCCATTTAACATAAATTTAATCTCTTATTCATAAATATTAATATATTTGAAAAACAATTATTCTATAAATACCAGGGATCCTACATCATTCCCCCTTTTAGAAATTGTGTCCCCTCAATTTTATTTACTTATCAAGTAAGTGGTGGTATTTATCCCTCATACCATTTTCAAATTCCCATGCTGCCTCTTCAACCATATGTGTTTTACACAAAACCTTTACCTGATTAATTATATTTTTCCACAATACATTCTCTCTGTGGTTAATAATTAGGATTGGCTATTACTTATAAGAAATATTTCTTTCCAACTCAACTATCTCTGGACTCAAAACATGAGATGTATCTGGAATATACTTTATCAACATTGAAAAATGAAAAATATTGTGTTCCTGGGATAAACATGGAGGTAAATCCACTCCATAAGAAACTAATCCATCTTTATCCAAGATTTCGTAGGGTCAAATTAACCTCAGACTCAGCTTTCCCTTCTTACTAAAATGAATCATACTTTTCGATGGAGAAAATTTTATAAAGACATGATCACCTACCTCGAAAAAAGATCCTTCCTCTGGTTATCCACCTAACTTCTCTACCTTCTCTCAGCTATTCTCATGTGATTATGAATCAACTGAACTTTTTCTTCCATCTCTTCTTCTAATTCTAATCCCATCAACTTCCATTCCCCTACTCCATCCCAAAAAAACACGATTTTGACACCTCTTCCCATATAATGCCTCAAATGGTGCCGTCTATATACTAGAATGAAAATTATTATTATAAGAAAACTCATCAAAATAAAGATATTGTTACCAAATTCCCCAGTAATTGATTTAACAAGCACGTAGAATATCTTATAATGTTTGAATTTCTCATTCTGACTACCCATCTGATTGAGGATAAAAAGATGTACTGAAATTTAATTCAGTACAAAAACACTTTTGAAGGCCTTTACAAAAACTATTTGTGAACCTGGGATCATTATTAGATACAATGGAGAGAGGAACTCTATGTAACCTGACTATCTCTTTAGTCTATAATCATGAAATTTTATCTTGATAAATAGTTCTCGAATATATAGAAAATGGGAATATTTTTTCAATTGATCAAAAATAACCCAAAATGCATTGTTACCTCAAGAAGTTGTTGGTAATACCACTACGAAAACCATGGATATATTTTCCCATTTACACTCCAGCTCTGGAAAAGGCTAAAGAATCTATTTTGGTAGCATCCATTCATCTTTAAACTATTGAAAATTCAAACATTTCACAGTAATGTTTTAATTATCTTTTTTCATTCCATACCACTAGTAATACTCCTGAATATCTTTGTACATCTTAGTACTACCATGATGAACTGAAAATGAAGAACTATGAGATTCACATAATATCTATATTTTAAAATGTGAATCACAAGGTACACACAATCTCTTTACAATCCTTAAAAAAGAATTTATCAATGTTAAATTTAGTTAACACACACTTTTGAACCAAATATGTCTTTTTCTACAACTCAATGTCTTCTTTCTATGATTTCATTATTCTGTCTGCTAGATACCATTGTACTAAATCTTGAAACAAAATAGGGGAATTACTTGAACCAACAACTTCCAATTCAAAATTCATCAAATAAAAAACCAAACAATCTCATTCTAAATATAGCATGGTTAATATAGCATTATTATTTTGACTCAATGCATTAGCCATTTTATTTTCCTTTCTTGGATGGAAATGAATTTCACAATCATAATACTTAATTAATTCTAGCCATCCCCCTTTTCTCATGTTTATTTATTTCTGAGTGAATACATACTTCAAACTTTTTTTATCATTATATATTTCACACTTCACACCATATAGATGATGCCTCCAAATATTTAGATCAAAAACAATAGCAGATAATTCTAAATCATGTGTAGGGTTGTTTAACTCATTAGTTTTCAACTAAAATGAAGTATAATCATTACCTAGTCATTCTTAATTAGTGCATATCCAAGGACTTTCAACAAAGAATCACTATAGATAACAAATTCACCATATATGGAAGGCAATGCCAAAATCGGAGCATTCAACAATCTTATTTTCAATTCACTAAAAAATTCGTCACATTATATTGTCCATATGAACATAAAGCCTTTTGATTTTAACATAGTTGGTGGGCTAGATAATGATGAAACATTTTCAACAGACCTCCAATAATAACCTAATAAACCGCGAAAACTATGAATCATGGTTATATTTTTGGGTCATGGCCAATATTCAAAATCTTTTGTTTTAGTAGGATGAACAATTATGCCATCTTTAGAAACAATGTGACCAAGGAATGAAATTTGTTGTAAAAAAACACATACTTTCTGAATTTCCAATATAGTTTATTTTCTTATAAGGTTAACAAGAAAACACATAAATAAATTTCATGATCCTATTTACTTTTAAAATATACCAAAATATCATTAATAAACACAACGACAAACTTATCCAAAAAATCACAGAAAATTATATTCATAATATCCATGAATACAACAGGTGAATTGGTTAACATAAAAGGATTAAATACCAATTCATAATGGCCATATCGTGTATGAAAAAATCTCTTTGGAATGTCTGATACCTTTACTTTTAACTAATGGTACCCTAGCCTCATGTCAATCATCGAAAAATACAAGCTCCCTAGAGATGATCAAAAAAATCATCGATATGAGGGAAAGAATAATTATTCTTAATGGTGATGTTATTTAAGTATATTTAATCAATACATAGTCTCATAGAACCATTTTTATTTTTTGCAAAAACTACTGGAATTTGAGGTATTTTCAACGGTCTATTAGTGACAGGATCCTGTCGAAAAAGGTCTTTTGCGACGGGGTCCCATCACAAATAGATCTTTGGATAAAACAACGTCACAACTCGTATTTTTTGTGATATGGCCGTCACAAAAAATAAAATTTGCGATGGGAAACCATCCCATTGTAAATAAAGCTCAGATTAAATACATTATAAATATAAAAACATGTTGTGATGAGCCCATCGCAAAAATTATTTGTGACATGCCTGTTGTCCTATCACAAATAGTTCTCCATTTATATATGTTATATATACCTAAAACTTTTGTGATGGGACCGTCACAAATAATTTTAGAAATATATATATATATATATATACATATAAACTATTTAGAATGGAGTCCCGTCACAAAATATCCCACAAAAAACACTGAATAAAAAAATTAATAAAATTATGATTAATGAAAAAATAATATTAATATTATTAAAATAATTAAAAATTAAAAAATATTAAAATTATCAATATTCTTAAAAAAATATAAAAAATAATAAAATATTATTATTATTAATATTATTATTAGAAAAATAAACAAGCATTAAAAAATATAATTCTAATAATAAATAATAAAATAATAAAATATTAAAAATAAAAAAATAAAGAAATTAATCTATGAAATATTCGCACCAATATAAAAAAAAAGTAAACTTTAATTAGTTCATATTACAACAAATTTTAAATTCAAATATTTTTAACAAAACAAAAAAACTACTGGGGGGATAGTATTCTAGAGGAGATGGATGAGTTAGAGGAGATGGTGGAAAACTCCATACCTAAACTATGAGTCAGATGATGCATGTACTCCATATGCACGTGCTACTGCCGCTGCCATCGACACATCTCCTCCACGTGTAGTTTCTACTGATGCTACTTCTATCGACGCATATTCTCCACATACTGCTGCTGTTGCTGCTCTTGACACATCTCTTCCCACTCCTTCTTCAAACTCTCTATATGTTTAGTATGAGCTCACAACTGCTCCTGATAGTATGAGCCAGAAGATTATGCCTCTCCAGGAGATCCTCTTTAGTTGGATGCTGACATTGAAACAGTTCCATAATATGTCCTACGAGTCAAATGAGAGCCGATACCAACTACTCAACCCTTCTTGAAGGCATACTAGGTTGCCTACAACCATGTCGCCTTATCGAAATGGTGGTCACTAGTCTGATCAGCCATCTCATCCTGACTCTCAGCCTGTATTTGAGAGGTCTCAGCCTCATATAACTCTTTTAGTTCCAATTTTGAAATTAAAATAGTGAAAATATTATATGTTGTTAATTTTCAAACTCAAAAAGAAATAATATTAACCACAATCTGACGCTGGTGATCTCCTCTAATCTCTTCAGTGGATGAATCATTGTACATCCTCTAATAAACATCATACTCCGTAATATATGGATGCTCGAATGGATATATGAATATAAAATAATCTTTTTATATTTAATTTTATATAAAATATTTAAAAAATATAATTACCAGATACTATCTATGCGTACTGAATGTACGACTACCAGCTTGATGTTTCACCTCTTGTCTCCCCTGGTTCTACCAGACAATGAATATCTCCTCTGAAATTATCCACTCAAATAGTTTGAACATAATCTGTAACACCCCAAGCATCCACGGTACGTTTCCCTTCGAATAATGCAATGGCGTGCATTGTACGCAACTTCGAGATTTTAACACACCACAACCAATCAAACTAGCCGTTATGAATAGTATTACCTACTTTTTGAAATTTTATAAATTCTATCTCTCAAAATGGACTTCATTTTTGGATTCGGAATATCAAATTTATCCTAGGGTGAAATTTTGGAACTTTTCAGATAACACTTATATTTTGATGAATAGTGAAAATTACTAAATTTTAATTAAAAACAACTTTTTAAATCAAAATAATTTATAGTGATAAATTATATTATTCATTGGTTTTAAAGTATAATTAGAATATATTTTTACCATTGTATCCAATGGTGTTCATTAGAATTAATTTCACTTTGAAATTGGACCTAAACAATCAATCTTTTGATATATATTGTTTCTTAAAAACACGCTATTTGTTGTCACAGCGGTAATTAATTATAAAATTAATTAATGCAACTTATATGTTGGTAATTTTGTAAAATATATATCATTTTTGAATTTGTAATATCAATTATAGCTTAGGGTGAAATTTTGGCATTGTTCTGAAAAACTTCAATTTTTGATGAATAATGAAACTACTAAGTGGAAGTTAAAAAAACTGAATTTTTCATAAAACTTAATTTTACCACTTCTGTGAATGGAATTTCAAAAATCCGAGAGACACGGTTAATATCAAGAAGTAAAACGTGGTTCAATGAGATGAATATAATTTTTGGTGAATAATAACTTTTTACTTTTATTTACCACGATTAAAAGTAAATAGGGAAATTAAGGGTAAAAATGATATTAATATTACCCTAACACATGTCCTAATTCTATTGGAGAAGTTTATATCGACCAAAAATAACCTTAGGAATAAAATATTATCATTTAGGTCCACTTGGATTAGATTAGGACATTTATTATTATTTAATTCAAAGAAGAGTTAAAAGTGTTAAAATCAAAGTTTATTTACTAAATCATTTTTAATATAGGGTTATAAATAAGATAAATTCGATTTTAAATATTCATTAGAAATATAAAATGATTTCCTACATAATTATATTTTATTTATAATTTTTAGACATTAAATAATTTAATATATTTATGACACAATGATAATGTAGTAATTACCAGAATAGTGAAAAATTAAAATAATTGATATTATAAATACCCAAATAAATATAATTTAAGTCTTTTAATTAATTACACTAATTTTATAGGATAATATGACATATTAGGATTGATTTAATTGACTTTTATCGAAGTAATCATTCTGTTTTGAGTTTCACAAAAATCAACTATTGAATAGTGTCAAAATTGACATAAAAGAGTTTTTAAAACAAATATTATATTATTAATTGATATTAAATTCCTAAAAATCTAAGGTTCGGACAAGAGACTTATATCATGATAGGTATATCATTAAGGGACCACTTGGGGGTCTCTTGAATGTATATAGTATGTTTATTAACTATATAATATAAAAATACAAAGTGACATGGTAAATGTCAAACTAATTAACTAAGAGTTAAAAATAAAAGATAAGGTTAATATAGTAACCCAAACATGTATAAATTCTATTAGTTGAATGTTTTTCGACCTATCCCAACCTTAACCTTTGAATAATAAACTTTGGATCCTTTAGAAACCGAATTGGAATTTATTATAAATTAATATTTCTAGCTTTTCAAAAGGTGCCCCTCACCCCTCTTATAAAATGCCCCTCTTCCTTCTCATTTTTTTCACACCTTCAATGCCTTTTGGTTCGGCCAAACCCTGCCCAAATATTCTCTCAACTTCCCTCACTACAACCTAGAGGCCTTAGTTTGATTGGAAAGCCATCCTAAGGAGCCCTTTTGATCAAATCAAAAGGAAGAACCCGAAGAAGAGGTAATGTTTTCACCACCCCTTTTCAAGTTCCTTTCTTCTTCTACTTCTTATTTCTTTGTTATTACCATTATAAAATAATAACTCCAGTATCTTATATATACTGTGATGTTATTATAAATATGGTACAACCATATTCAGTATTCTATCCACCCTTTGAATAACATGTCACCATACGTGCGTACGTACGGCTTACCGTCTCCACGTCGTGGTGTAATTATTATTCAATATATTATTATTTGGGTGGGTATAATAATGATATGTAACTCATTTGAATAATAAATATAACATGATAATGATTCTGTATATATGATATACCATCCAATTATATATTATTTTAATATCAAAAAAATGATATTGTCGCTCGTACGTACGTACGGACTACCGTCTCCACAAACGCGATGAGATTCATTATCCATCATATCCATTCAAGTATAATTATCATTTTATGATTTAAAAATAATTTTTAATAACTTTATATCATTCTGGATATGAATAAGATACAACCTATCCATGACAAACATGGATTACGTAACAAAACATATAAAAGAAAACGAGTAAGTTAACACATGAAACGACGATAATTCTATGATATTATTAACAAAGAAATGTTAAAAGATCATATATGATATCATATTAATGTATATGATTCATGAATAATTTAATAACAATTATTTAATCATTATACAGGAGGTTAACCTACCCCCAACCAAGGAAAAGTACAAGGTAAGGGGTTTCTTATCTCACTTTTAATTTCGTGAGAATTCCATTGTTCACCACTTATTTATTACATGTGGTGTGTGTACTGCCCATGTTTGTATTCATTATGTAATATAATTTAATTCATGTATATTTACATCATCATTGTATGATCCTTCTTTCATGGGTGTATGTTTCGTATGTTACCTAATCGATAAGGGAATTTGAAATTTCAATTTCCACTCATTTGGCTTTACACATATTTCATTGATTATATTACCCCAAGATTATGTGTGGAATCACTATTCATTTGATTATGTCCTAATTTCCACTCCCCTTCTTATGGATATACTTTTGATACACATAATCACTCCATTGTTAATTTCTCAAGTCATCGATATGAATTTGATAAGAGTAATTTTAACTCATTCTCCATTTGTTGAGTTAAACATCCAATTCATTGGTGTTGTTTTTACAAGATTTTGTGTGAATGTTCTTTGATTTTTTTACACTGAATATCCAATAATATTTAGTGTGTTTATATTTATCACACATAACTATTTCATTGATTTATCCTTAACCTAAGGGTACGACCTTTATGAGAAATTTCATCTCAATTTACATTCCATTGAGACTTCTTTGTTGATATACACCAAATCACTTTTATGTGGTGTATATAATGTACTTTGACATAATATATCATGAATACCTTTATTCTCATGATATTAAAATATTTTGATTACCTCAATTATTTGTATTCAAGTGTCTCTATTTTGGTTATAATCTCTAACTAAAATACCATTTTTAAATGTTTTAAAGACTTATTCATCTAAATCTTGCTCATTAATGTCCAAGTGTTAAAAATGGTTTTAAGGATTTATTTATATGGACATTAAAGTTTTAAAATTAAAACTCCTTTTAAAAGGTTTCAAAGTGGTATGGGACACTTTGATTCAAAAATCTATTATTAAATGGCTTCTTGACAAATAGTGTGACTTTTAAAATGATTTCAAGAAAAAGGGGGATATTTCTCTCAAATAGTTTTGATGATTATTTTCATCTATGTCAACATCCTTCATTATTCTTGATTGAGGTTAATGTGATATAATACAATCTTCCATATTGTATCAAATGAGTTATGTTTGACTGTGGATGTACTATTTTTATACCATTCATGGTTTGTAGTTAAATTATTGACATTTCCTATGCTAGTTTTAATACGAATGTTTATGTTATGTTTAAACCTGTTCATATGAGGAATGCATTGGACTTAATAAGTGACGGGTGGAGCCCGCTATAGCTCCTCGATGCATCGGTAGGTCTCATGAGACAAACTAGTGTCTGGGCATAAGGACTTGGCAAAATCTTATTTGTAGTCTTGGCACGAGGCCTTGGATATGTGGTTATGATAGTCTGGCATTATGAATTCCATCATTATAAAAGTGGTTATTGATATTGCATGTGATAATTCGACTAGTAGAATATCCATGTGAGTAAGTAAATGGCATTATTTTATTTTATCTTTGCCATTTTATGCTGAATTTCATGTTTAAAAGGATTTCGTTTTAGTTATAAACTGCCTTAAGTTTTTATGATTATCTATGAAAGCTTCTGCTATAATGTTATCCTTACTAAGCATCTGAGCTCACCCCTTTCAATGTTTAAATTTTCTCAGGATTATGAAGAAGTAATTTATGAATGACCTGCAGGGATAGTATGAGGGGATATGAAGACAAGATGTTGTTGTAGTTCTTTTACCTTATGATGTAATGTAAGACTTATGAATATATCTAGTGTTTCCAAGACTACTAAACTAATCAGTCTTTCGAGACTTGATCCTTTGTGATCATGCCAATGTTATGTAATAATGCACCGACTCTGGGTATCTAGGGTCGGGGAGTTACATAATCCATCCCAAATGTGAGATTAAATGTACTCTGTTCAACGGGCTCTACACGACTCATCAAATACTGTCACTCATTATTTCTTAATGGTCTTCCTTCTCAAATTGTGAAAAAAACTAACTGGAACTCTAACGCAAAGACACCTACCATGCCACGTGGATAGCGTCACATATGATATCATTGATGGGATACCATAAACCCTAAAAATAACTTATAATATCAAGTTATTAATGAAATAAATTTCAAAATAAATATTATTTATTTACATACTAGCCAATGATTAAACATTCTGAGCTAAAAATCAAAGGGAATTTGTTCCCATTGATCCATGGATGAGAAAAAAAATGTGCAAGATAGCACTCCCCTATCCAACAGCTACATACACAAAATTGTGAATAAAGAATAAATAATAAAAAAATTAGAATATAAATAAATTACTAAAATCTAACTAAAATATAGAGGTTACCATACCTTTGCTTGCGTGGATCAAAGATAGGATGTGGAAGTCACTCAGGGATAGGGTCAGGAATCATCAGTCGTGCAGGTCCACATCCCCTCCACGTACTCCCTGAACCGCCAGTAGGGTGAGGGTCAGATAATCCAAAAATCCTCCATATCCAAAGGTAGCTCAGCCTCTTACAACCCACAAAGTATATTAGAGTCCATTTGAAACACAAAATGATTGTTTTTAATAGATATTTGAAAATAAATACTACATATAGATATATATATGTTTTGATTATAACCATCATTTAGCTATGTCAATGTTCACCTTACCGTCATCTTCATATTTGATGATTTCAATGTCTTCATATCCTTCCTCGATATCATAAATATCTATATGAGTTCCAGTTTCATCATCTATTGTCATTTCACATTCATTTGTAACATCATTAACATTATCGTCACCATCGACCCTTAATTGTGGGGTTTTATTATCGATATTCATGTCACTTTGTGAAAAAATGGATTTTGAGTAGTCTCTTGAAAAATTTCAATTCCTTTTACTTAAACGGAGCCACATTTAGTTTGAGTAAACTTATTTTCTGAAGATTTCATTTTTATTACGCTCCATTTATCACTCAGGTCTCTTAAAGTAGCATAATACTTTGGGTAGTATATTTAATGTGCCTGTTGAGCCAGTAAAAATGGCTCATTTACTGCAAGAAGACTTTTATATTTAGTATCTATGATTACATGAATCAAATAAGAACACAAGACTCTCTCAGTATCCAAACACCAATATTTAAACATTGTTATGTAATTTTTCCCTAGATAAAATAGTTCAATAATTTCTTCCAACATATCGTAAAGGTCAACTTTAGTTTCTCTATGATGCAATACTCTCAAGAAAACTCCATTTTTCATTGTTTTTTTGATTCCCCATATGCATGTGTATGAAATCAAAAACCATTCACCACATATATATTATAATATTTAACCATTTTGGATGGTGGGTTACTCATTATACACATTCGCTTATCAAATTTACTAGCATGTTGAGACACTTGGATATTTGTTAAAATATTATCAATATAATAAATAATAAACTGAATTGATATATTGAACCATAAATAATTTATATTACCAGTTTTTGAAACCATTGAGGAAAAACATTTTTCTACGTTCTTCAAGAGCAGCTGCTATAATTTTTGGAACCTATTTCTTGATATGATTATCATATAACCTAGAAATAAAATTACTTTACTTACTATAACTTAAACTGTTTAATAAGTGATAGAATCACTCGCAGTACAAATGATGTCATTTCTTCACAGTTGAGAAGAACATATGTATGAGCTCTATGATTCTCATCATCCGAAAGCCATTATTCATGAACTCCACTGAATCCATTCACTATTTAATTAAAAAATGATAATTGATTATCCATTTCATCATAAAAATTCTCCTCGTTCGTTTCCATGCGATTTTGTTTTAAGGGATATTTAGATTTCAAATAATGAGAGTAGAAAAAAGAATCACTTTTCTCTTGAAAATAAGCTTCAACAATTGAGACTTCAACTGATGTTTTGTTACATACTTTTTCTTCAATTTCTGCATGCATCTCTCAAATGGGTATATCCATCAAAACTATACCAGACATCAAAATTTATCTTAATGTGGAAAATTTAATATCAGTTGTTCCATTGAGTCAAAGTAAGCTGGTAGGAAGATTTTTTTCAGTTTATATATAATTACAACATCTTCTTCTAGTTTTCTTAGAGCATCATAATATGTTGTCTCCGTATAAATGTCTCAAAAATATATATGATATGTCTGTTATATAATCCCAAATAATAGAATTAAACAAACCTACGAATCCAATCAGGATAAGTCTTTCCATTATAACATGACAATCATGAATTTTTAATCCTGTAATATGACCATTTTTAACAAATCTACCCAAATTGGAAGCATAGCCATCTACAAGTCTCAAATATTCAACCCACTGACAAAATAATAATCGAATATATTTGTAAAGTTTATAATATTCTTTTGGATTCATTAACCTCTATGATCTAAAATTTTAAAACATTTCAAGTTCTGGTCATCTGCAAATTTTGGCAAGATCTAATCGTTCTTTTTCATTATCTTTGGTCTTACCTAGTCTATCCAAAATTGTATGAAATAAATTATGAAAACAGTTCTTCTCAATATGTATGACATAAAACATGTTGAGGACCAAAAAATTAGACCAATATGGAATATCCCAAAAAATGATCCATTTTATCCAAATATGTTCTTTCCCAAAGCCATTAATTTTCTGTTGGTTTACTGTTGGCCCAAATGTGATGGGAGGTAATGAAAATACCACTAATTTTAACTCAGTACCTGAGATCATATTTGTAGGTTCATCCCTTTCAATTGTGACTTTTCTGAAATGAGATTTGTTCCTCCAAAAAGGAAGATCGGTTGGAAGAAATATGTGATGAAAGTCAAAATAGAAAGGGTTTTTTCATTGACGAGTATAAATACTTTGTTTTATTTCAGACAGTAAAGAAATGATTTCATACCTAGTGTACTCTATCCAGATAACATACCATATTCCAAGAAGTCACTATTCATACAGATCAATGCAACTTTTAATATGAAATTTTGTTTCGCAGTAACATAATATGTACTAAAACCATCACTCTATATTGAATTTAACTCGTCAATTAATTGTTTCAAATAAACATCAATATTCTTTTTCGGATGTCTTGGGATTAATAATGTCAAAATGATATAGGGCTCCTTCATCAACATCTATGGAGGTAAATTATACAGAGTTATAAAGACAAGTCAAAATGAATACTGAATAACATAAGAACCAAATGGATAGAAACCATCAGTATACAGACCCAATCACACATTTTGGGATTCTAAAGAAAAAGACAGATGCAGTCGGTCAATATGTTTCCATGAATCACCATGAGATGAATGATTCATGATTTTACCAGTTGAAATCTTGGTTTTGTGCCATGACATCATTGACACTATGTTCTTAGATATAAATAAATGTTACAACCTGGGTGTAAGGGGGAAATATCTCAACGGTTTAACAGGAATCGATCCAAACTTCCTCATTTGAGATTCCTTATACCTTGATTGTCCACATGTAGGACAATTATCTAAAAACTCATTTTTACCATAATATAAGATGCAATCATTTTCACATGCATTAATCTTTTGATAACCAAGGACCAGATTACGAACTAGCCTCTTTCTCTTATAGTGATTTGCAGCCAACACATTTCCTTCAGGTAAAAATTTTATAACCAAAGAAAATATCTGATCAAAATAGTTGTTTGACATTGCATTATCTGATTTAATATCCATAAATTTTGCAACCACTTCTACTTTTTTTATCTTTCAACCAGGGTATAATGCATCCTCAGCATACCTCAACAACTCATAAAATTCAGATGGTTCCAACTCAAGAGTTAAATAATTATCATCCCGAGTTTTAGTTTGTTGAACAGATGGACCTGTAACATCATGTACTAAATTATTAAACTATGATTGATCCAGAATCAAGTTATTAGTATCTTCTCTAGAAATTTGTTCACCGTGTTGATACCAAAAATCACAATCTGATTTAAAACTAAAATTCAAGAGATGTCACCCAACCTTGTCAAATGTGTCCAACATTCTTAGAGTACATTTTTTAGGACACTTAATTGGGCCTTCTAAAACAAATTTAGGTTTTAATGATTCAAATGATAAGAATGCTTCAACACCCTCAATATATACTGGTTTTAAAGCAGAACCGTTAGAATTTTGGTATTGATTTATCCAACCAAGATCATCCAATAATGACTATTGTCGACTTCCTTGTTCTATATTTTTCTACAAAATATAAAATCATTACGGTTTTTGAATAATTTGAAATTTAAAAAATACTATCCAAATAAAGAAGATAAATAATTACCACTATATCATAATAATTACCATTTATTATGTGTGACACAATTTCAAGTGAATTGACGGCTACTCTTTTATCTGATAGCTTATTTACTTGAAACTTTCTCACACTGAAATCACAATAAATAATCTTCTCGGAGGTACACATATCCATTCTCATGAATATGAGAATTTATAAGCGTACCTCTTAGAAGATTCTTCATTTTGATTTCAGTGTGAGAAAGATGCAAGTAAATGAGTTTTCAGAAAAAATAACCCCCTTTTCATCGATGAATCATCTTCCTGCAATTGTCACCGCCTGAAAAAATTATGAAAAATGTGGTCCTACGAATGCATATTTAAACTCTTGCATACGAGATTGGATATGCATACACAGAATCATACTTTTCATAATGTTTTGAGTTGGTGAGAGTTGAATGGAGAAGAGTCATCAAGCCAAAGGAGTGTCTCCAATCCACTAGAAATTGTTCCAAGTTATTACAATTTATTACAATTTATTTTATTCTTAATTATTCAAAATTATTCAAAATTATTCAAAATTATTCCTAATTATTCCTAATTACTAATAATTATTACTAATTATTACTAATTATTACTAATACGATGAATTATTCCTAATTATTACTAATTATTACTAATTATTACAAATTATTTCTAATTATTACTAATTATTACTTATTATTCCTCATTATTACTAATTATTACCAATTATTACCAATTATAACTAATTATTACTAATTATTACTAATAATTACTAATAATTACTAATAATTACTAATTTGTACCAATTTTACAAATTATTACTAATTATTACTAATTATTTCCAATTATTCCTAATTTTTATTAATTATTACTAATTATTACTAATTATTTTTAATTATTCCTAATTATTCCTAATTATTCTTGATTATTTATAATTGTTCCTAATTGTTCCTAAGTATTGCTAATTATTGCTAATTATAGCTAATTATTGCTAATTATTTCTAATTATTCCTTATTATTCCAAATTATTGCCAATTATTTCTAATTATTCATAATTATTTCTAATTATTGCTAATTATTACTAATTATTCCTAATTATTTCTAATTATTACTAATTATTTCTAATTATTCCTAATTATTACCAATTATTCCTAATTATTACTAATCATTCCATTTTTATTCATAATTATTTCTAATTATTCCTAATTATTCCTAATTGTTACTAATTATTCCCAAATACTCCTAATTGTTCCTAATTATTCCTAATTATTCCTAATTATTCCTAATTATTCCTAATAATTTCTAATTATTCCTAATTATTCCTAATCATTCCTAATTATTGCTAATTATTGATAATTATTGATAATTATTGATAATTATTCCTAATTATTCCTAATTATTCCTAATTATTTCTAGTTATTACTAATTATTACTCATTATTTCTAATTATTTCTTATTATTTCTAATTATTGACAATTATTGCTAATTAATGCTAATTATTCCCAATTATTCCCAATTATTCATAATTATTACTAATTATTACTAATTATTACTAATTATTCCTAATTATTCCTAATTATTCCTAATTATTCCTAATTATTTCTATTTATTCTTATTTATTCCTAATTATTCCTAATTATTCCCAATTATTACCAATTATTCTTAATTATTCCTAATTAATCCCAATTAATCCTAATTAATCCTAATTAATCCTAATTATTCCTAATTATTCCTATTTATTCATATTAAGATCTATTTATTATTATTTATTCCTATTTAGTACTATTTATTAGTAATTAATAATATTTATTACTAATTATTACTAATTATTACTATTTATTACAATTTAATACTATTTATTACTAATTATTAATATTTATTACTATTTATTACTATGTATTACTATTTATCACTACTATCTACTACTATCTATTACTATCTATTACTATCTATTACTATTTATTAATATTTATCACTATTTATTACTATTTAATACTATTTAATGCTATTTATTACAATTTATCACTATTTATTATTATTTATTCCTATTTATTATTATTTAGTACTATTTATTATTATTTATAACTAATTATTACAAATAATTACTAATTATGACTAATTATGATTATTTATTTCTAATTATTAGTATTTATTGCTAATTATTAGTATTTATTCCTAATTATTAATATTTATTACTAATTGTAAATATTTATTACTAATTATTAGTATTTTTTTAATAATTGTAAATATTTATTACTATGTTTTCCTAATTATTATTATTTTTCCTAATTATTACTAATTAGCGTTAATTACTATTAAGTACTGCAAATTACAACTATTGATTACTAATTACCACTAATTATTGTTAATAATTATTAATTATTACTAATTTCTATGAATTAGTACTAATAATTTCAATTTACAATTACAAATAAATACTGATGACAAAACAATTTAAATCTAACCTAATTACAACTAATCAACAATAATTAAAATTAATATAAAAATTAAATAAATACTAAATTAAATAAAACATAAATACCTTTAATCTTGAACTCTTATAATTGTTGATGGATTCACAACTTCTTCGTAAAAAAAAATAACTGAAAAATTTACACTCTAAAATAAGAGTTTAGAGAAGCAGAGAATGTAGGAATTGAGGGGAGAGAAGGAAAAACAGATGGAGGGTATATATAGGTTAGATTAGTTGTGATAGGAATATTTGTGACGGGAATCCCGTCGCAAATACCTTGGGTCGCATTAATTACGGTCGGTGGTTAAAAGGTTATTTGCGATGAGTCCTGTCGCAAAAAAGTGACTTTCCGACACACTATTTGCCATGGGACAATATCCCATTGCAAATAGTATTTACCGTCACATGGTATTTGCGACGAGACCCATCGCAAATACCCTCCGGTGGATGCACTATTTGAGACGGGGAATTTTCCGTCACAGATAGTATTTACCGCTTCTTGGTATTTATGAGGGGATGTGCCTCCCCAATGCAAATACCCTTCCATGTGATTTTCCACGCAAACTGAGCCTAACCGCGTGTAAGTTTTTGTGATGGGACCCTTCTCAGGTCACGAATAATTAGTTATTTGCGACGGGTTGATTCTCCCGTCGCAAATAACTCGTCGCAAAAATCAGTTTTTCCCGTAATGAAACAAGATAGGAGCACCCCATTGTGAAGTGCTAGGTCGAATAAAACCTTTATCGAATAACTCATGCAATTTCTTCTTTAACTCTAAATGTTTTATTTGACAATTCGATAAGGAGGTTTTGAAATTAGCTCTCCAATAGGAACAAGTCAATAGTAATTTCAACATCTCGATCGGGTATTACAACTAGAAACTCATCAAGAAAACCATCAAGATACTCATGTACCACTAGAAAATCATTAATCTAACCAGTTCCCTTGATTTCATCAATATGTTTAGGGTAACATTAATTTCTCTCTTTTACTAGTTTTTCATCTTCCATATATGTTATCAAAAGTCAGGGTCCATTCATGTACACAAAATGAAATTCTTTCTGAAAAGAAACCTCTTTACCTCTATAGTTAATCTTAGTATGATAAACCGAAATCCAATCCATACCCAAAATAACATCAAACTCTACTAGAGGCAAAACAATACGGCTTGCTGGTAGATTCATTCTACACGTAAGGACAAGAAGGTTCTTATAATTTCTCTTCGTTTCAAATTTTCTTCCAGGAGTTTCTACCACAAGTTCAGGATTCATATCTTGAGATGGTATTCTTAATTTACTAGAAAATTTCTTAGAAATGAAAGAATGTGTAGACCTAGAATCAAACAAAACATTGGCATAATCTAAATAAACGAACAATATACATGATGTTGCTTTATTTGATGGCCCAACATTTGCTGAAGTAGTTGGAAAGGATTTCACCACACCTTTCTACTTGTTGTCTGGCTACATTCCATTATTTGAGTTCTTCTTCAGACACTCATTTTCATAATGACCCCTTTCATTGCACTTAAAACATATTAATGACTTTAAATTAGATTTTTTCTTACCACTACCCTGATATTTTCTAGTGTAATTATGAGCCTTATTTCCCACTTTACCACATCGGAAGCACATTCCAGAATTAAAAAGGCATTCCACATTGTGTTTTTTACCATGATTTTCACAAACTGTAAACATAAGTTTCTTTCCATCATACTTTTTTTAAGAGTTTTTCCCTTTCATCTACCACCTTGACCACTTATTATTTTATTTTTTAAAGAAATCATGATCATTTGAAAACTCTATTTCCACCTTCTCCGTACATCAAAAAAGTTTTTCACAACTTTGGAACTCATGAGAAGGTAATATCGTTCAATACTTTGGATTTAATCCTTAGTAAAAAGGATTGATTTTAATGTCAATATCCCGTATGAAATTTGGAGCATAACTTTCCATTCGAGTGAATTTTTCTTCATAATTATCCACTGAGTCATCCTCCTACCTCAATTCAAAGAATTTTTTCCATCATAAGTCAAACCACCTTAGGAAAAAATTTCTCAAGAAATGTACCTTTGAATTTATCCCAATAAAAAGAATCAATATCCTCACTATTTCTGATATTTTTAACTATCAACCACTACTGATCGGCTTCAACTTCAAAATGGTAAATATCAAGACTATGATTTTGATGTTTTGAACACCCCATGAAATCAAAATTATTTTCCAGTGATTTAATCCACCCTTCAGCTAGTACAAAGTCAGATGATCCTTTGAATATTGGGGGATGTTGCCTCATGAAATGCTCTATTATCGATATGTTCCTTTGTGGGTGATCTGGCTGATCTTGTGCATGGATACCACCACCATTTATAGACTGAGTCAACTATTCCATCACTAAATCAAACTATTTAGTTCTGTTTTTGACCATCTCAAGTTGCTGATTTGGAAGGTTGTTTTCAACTTGATGTCATCTCATCATAGATACCATGTTTCCTCTGTGGAACACTATTCCGAACAAATACATATCTTAGACGAAGCAATATGGAAATCTTTAATTCCTATATCATTTCAATATTACCATAAAGTAAAAATAAAATATGGATATTCATTTAACAATATCCTAACATTTAATGTTTTCTAAAAAGACATCTGATAGCACCTATAAGGCCCCAGCCTTAAACATTACATAAAATTGAGTTAAGTCAATAATTCACATTAAAGATCATTTCTGGTTTAGAGTTTTAGATAATTAGTCAATATTTATTACATTATATCTCAAATATTCAAAATTAGACACTTATACTCTATCCAATTTTTTCACAATAATAAAAATTCTAATATAAAACAAGAATTATTTTCTTGATAAAAATATTATTGAATTCTTCCATTCTCTTAAACTACCATATACCCTATGAAAAATGTTTCAAAAACTTGGGATGGGCATAAAATCTTAGTAAGGGATATAAAATAAGGAAAGAACACATTAGTCCATGAATACATAAAAATCAATGAAATCATACTTTTTACTCGTAAAAAATAATATCTTTAACATAACTCATGAATTTATAATATTTATGAATAACTCATAGAAATAAAAAATCATAAAGGTAACTTGTGGCATCAATAACATACTTACATTGTATCTTTAATAGGTACATAGTGAGTAACCTTCATGGTTACGTTTGGAATACCCATCATAGTATATTCACTAAATCTCTTAGGATAAACTTTATCGTTTACATCTTTCACGTTACCCAATTCACTGGACAGCTATCTCAGGCTCACCTGCCCCCAGTTTATCATGGAACCACCCGTATACATAAACAATTCTGAAGAACCATAACATAATCATAACACATAAAACAAGTCTAATGGAAATATAAATTTCCACATTGAAATCTCAATATATCATTTCAATATAGTGACATAATCAATTCTTTATCAAAACCATTTTAAATACAAAAATAATTAAAGATGTTATATGGTATTGATTTTCCGTTTAAAAATATTACAACTTATTAAAGAATCCAAATATAAAATAATGCTCATGGTGGTGGAAAGGTCATTGTCACTACGTACGTTAAAAAATTCCTTTTTTTGTTTAGTAAGATGCCTCATAAAGAAAATAATTTTTTTAAAACCATTTAATAAAATTAAAAAATGGTATAATTATAAACCATACAAAATAAGGTCATGTATAAACCAAAATATTCCTTAATGAATGGAGATTGAGATAAAGTCCCTTACAAAGATCATATAAATGATGCAAGAATTTATCAATGGTGATATTATGTGTAGAAACATTATATCGACACAAAGGTATGGGGAAATTACAACATAAATAAATAAATAGTTATTCCACACCTAATCATGGTATAATATAATCAACAAAGTACGAATAAAACCCAATGAGTGGAAATTATGTTTAAAAATTCCCTTAAAAAGTTTATTTTGTTAATAAAATAGTTCTATTAAGTGCATTCACTATAAATCCCCATATATCATGTATAAATATAACATAATATATCGAAATTCATTTCACACATATTCATAGCATGACATAACAAGAAGTAGAAGATCAACCCAATGAATGGAAATTGGGTTAATAAGTTCCCTTACATTGAGTCTGACTTGTCTTCTATGTTCCTTGTTCTACATGAATAATAAACTTAAGTTAATTTATACATGTTTCAGAACCTTTTTGAAGTTTATTATTCTTTTTATGTCACTTATTAGCTTATTATAAGGATCAAATAATTATTCAAGTTCATATCAATCGTTTTGTCGATATCCAGTACTTGAGTCGACAATTAATATTTTGATGTAAATTATCCATGTAGTAAATACTACATCATCTCAATAATAATATTTATTATTTAAATACCATATATATTTATTATATATGTATTTATAATATTATATAATGTTTGGAGATATGAAATGAAATTCACCGTTCATGGAGACGGTATGACGTATGTACGCATGAACGCTACTTTAATTTCACTATCATATTAATATAATGAAAAATAAATTATACATAGGTATGTTATAATTCCATAATAATATATATTTTATATATGTTACATAATTTCATTAATTATATCCATTGTACGTTCCATGGATGTCATGAATGAGTCATGTCACTTTTTGGGGGCGGCAGTTCGAACTTCCTCAAATGAAATTATCATATTGACATATTATGGAAAACATAAAGGTATGTTGTAAATAAAAATTTCAGAAGAATAGGGATAATATAAATATAATATATATAATATGTAATTATAGAAACATTATAATGGCCACCATGAGAGGTGGTAGGAAAAAATTAAACAATCATTGTTTCGGGAGGTAGTAGTCCGTCGTACACAGAAACAATATGTTCGTATCAAATAGATGGAGGTGTGTAAGTTTAGTTAGAATAAATCTACTAATAACATTCTATTATATTTAGGATATGGTTTTTGTAATGCAATCATATAATAATAAGAGAATAGGGAGTGAAGGATGAAAACAAAAGAAAGGAACTTGAGAGAAGATGTTACCTCTAAATCGGGTAACTTTTTT
The DNA here is from genome assembly GCA_963277665.1 of Viscum album. NCBI lineage: Eukaryota > Viridiplantae > Streptophyta > Magnoliopsida > Santalales > Viscaceae > Viscum > Viscum album. The sequence continues at coordinate 412,696,463 of OY728153.1, read as the reverse complement.
TGATTTGAGCCAAACAAATTTGTTGAAATGCCTTATACCCAAGTTAATGATTCTAGGAGGAGATTAGGGATGTTGAAAGCTTATTTGAGAAGAAGTTTTGTTATCTAAAGGGATTTAGAGGTGTGATTAAGTGGAAGAGTTTGTGGCCTTTTATAAGAGGGAGAATGGGCACATTAGAAAAGTCTTGAAATATTATTTTATTATAAAATTATTTTTGAATTATAATAGTTCCAAGGTGATATATTTCGACTATAATATTATAATGAGTGTAAATCCTCTTAAGCAATAGTTTTTATACAATTTTAGGTCATAAAATTAACCTTATATTTTAGCATTAACCCTTAGTTAAAAACATTAACTCTTACCATTTATTATTGTATTTTCACAATATATGGTTACTATAGTTACAATAAAATGCTAAGATACCAAAAGTGGATATTTAATGAAATTTTTAACATTATATATGTCTGTTGGTCAAATATTATATTTCTAGGACTATTATATCATTTAATAAAATATTATTTTTTCTAAAAACCAATTTATGTCAATTTTATAATTATTTAGTAATTGAGTTTTGTGAAAGTCCTAACTACTTTATTCCTTATAAAAAAATGAATTAAATAAATTATAATATATAAAAATCTAACAAAAAATTCATTTATTGAATCAAAATAAAAAAATTACATTTTATTTAATATTTATAATATCATTCATTTGAATCATTCATTAATAAGGTAATCACTACATCATCATTGTGTCATAAATAAATTTATTTATTTAATGTCTAAAAATTATAAATAAAATACCATGATATAGGAAATACTTTTATATTTATAATTATTTTTATAGTCAATAATAAAATTTATATATCCATATATTAAAATTTATTTAGTAAATGATACATGTTTATGTTATATTTTTCATTACATTAAATTTATTTTTGTAACATGTCATTTTCACACCCATGTGGATCCCAAATGGAAAAGGTTATTCGTAAGGATTCTCATGGTCGTACATAAATCATCCAATAGGATTCAAACTTGTTTTACGGTAGTTTTATATTATTATAATGTTATCTTTTACCCTTATTTACTGGATTTACCCTATAACCATGGTAAATGAAAATAATTACCGAAGTTACTATTCATAATATCAAAAAATAAAAGGTACCTATTTAAACAATTAGAAATTTTTGATTAAAAATTTGGATTACAATTTTCCAAATTCAAAATAAAAAATATGTAGTAATTAATTTGAAATTAATTCCCGTTTTCAAAACCAGAAATATTTTTTTTAAGAAGTAAAAATTACAAAAAGATTGACATTTTTTTGTCCAATTAAAATGTGAAAATAGTTACAATGACCAACACTGGATTATATTATAAAAGCGTAATTTAATTATAATATAAAACCAATTAAAACTAAAATATAACTATATAAATAAATTAGATAAAAAGAAAGTTGTGAATAAAATGCAGTATTTTTCACTATTAATTAATAAATTAACTTTATCAGAAAATCAGAAACAATTTAAACAATGTAAATATTGATATCAAAATTCTATAGATGAATTTTATTTTGTTAAATATAACACATATAAGTGACAAAAATATATTTAAAAATGATTCTCCATCAAAAGGTGGTAAAATAATCATTTAAAAATATTAGAGTATTTCATGCTTAAAATCAGATTCATTCTTATTTTAGGACTATAAAATTAATAGTATTAATGTAAAATAATTTTAATTTTTTTTCATAATATTGTAGTTAGTTCTATTATTTCAAACCAATATAACAATTAGGCATTAAATACAATTTAAAATAATAATAATATTATTGTATTATCTTCTAGTATAACTCAAAGTTCTGTGCAACATAAGATTTTAGGGAAACCCGTTGATGTGTGTTGAGTATGCTATCTGAAAAAGTATCCCCTTTAATGTAAAATTAATATCTTATTCATAAGTGTTAATATATATGAAAAAAATATTCCATAAATACTTGAGATCCTAAAAACAAATTAGGAACCAATTATACAAAACACATTGTAAATAAGTATAGGCCCTTAAAATACTTTCCATATGAATTATACTTATCATGTAAAATCCATTCTCCAAAACCATTATGAAAAAAAAAGAATCACATAGTTTCTAGAAGATTTTTTTTTGTTTTGGATCTATGGAATGAAACCCATAATGAAAAATCCTTCATGAATAAACACTAACAAAAATAAACCCTTTTTAATAGTCATATCATGGTTTCCCATTAACCATGTTCACTAATAGCAAGACAGAAGGAAAAGTTTTCAAATTCAAAATTCAAACCTGAAAATTGGAAAAGAAAAATACTATAATAGAATTTAATAAATTAATAGAATGATTTCAAAATTAAATTCAAGGTGGGGGAACTCCCTCCACAAAAATACTTTCTGCCACCATAGAGTCCTCAATCAAATTGAAGGTAACCAGTCAATAGTTATGAAGGAAATCTATTAAAAGAATTTGGTATAATTAAAGGAGTACTAAATATGGATACACTAAATAATAAAAAAATCCACCAAAAAAAATTGGGATATGTCAACAAATATTTCCAAAAATCTCCCAACATGGAATGACAGTAACCACTAGAATGGGTCCTAATTGAAGAAAAAATATAACATAGATCTTCCCACGAGTTATAATTTATCTATAATGGTGAGATAAAAAAATGTCACACATAAAAAGTTGATTCCCCATTAATTACATGAATATATTACATGTATTATCTTAGAATTAACATTCATCTTAAACACCTAACAGTTCATAAGAGAAAACTGATCATTAATTCCATCAAACACACCTAACCAATACAAATGAGAACATTTTACACTAGAACACCTCATCACAAAACATCATGGGTTCCCAACTAAGGTCATGATACCCCCCATATAGGAAACTACGTCCTCAAAAAAAAACCACACCCCATAAAGATTTTGTCAAAACTCTAAAAATACTCTCGAGTGTTTAATCCACCAAGAATATATTTTTTCCCAATTACTTGAAAAAACAAAAAGGTCACCCATCTTAATTTCATATTGAATCCAACATCAATAAAGAAAAACCACAAAAGTACACCTAAACATTTTGATAAAAACAAAAATAGATAGGGAAAACACCAGGAAAAAACTTTCATCACCAATAATATGTTAAATACTATAGAAAACCAAAATGTTCAGACATTTCTACATTCAAAAAACATAATTCCAAAAAAATATGCTACCCAAGAACCTGAGTAACCACAGAAAAATCTTCTTTAGACATATATATTCTTATAAGTCCTTTAATGATATCTTAGGAGGCCACATTAGAGAGCGAGTCTTATATTATTCTAAAAAACTACTTGGAATTACTAGGTGATCCACATGAGAAAAAAATTATATGCCTCTTATTCTTATAATGTGACACAACAGCCCTCTGGGAAGACTAAAACTCATCAACTATTCCATTTAGTGTGATCTAAAAATGATCCTTGTTCTTAATGGAAGAAACATCTTCACTAAAAAAAACTATAGTTGAGGCCCTAATAGGACCACAATCACATTGAAAGTAATCTTTATAGAGATTCATGAAGTCTTCAATGGGGTCCAAGGATTGGAAGGAGTATGAATCTAACACTTAGTCTTGAGCCTTAGTGGAGTTGGAAAGTAAATAACTGCACCAAAAATTATAATATGTTTCACCATGAATATAAATATATAAAATCGAATTCTTTTTTTTTTTTCAAAGACTCCCTAGGGGGAATATTATAAATAACATAATCCAAAACTCCATCAACTCATGCTTAATGAAAAAAATAAAACCATTATATATAAATTTAAATCCATATGAAAACACATCCATAACATCTCACAAATATTTTTCAAATTTAAATAAAAACAGGTTAATAAAAACATAATTGATCCTTTTAAGAACCCCCTCCCCCCATTCTGAAAATGAAAAAACCTTATAATTATAAATACTTTATATTGAAAATTAAATAAAAATAAAAAAGAAAATAATTTTCCATAAATAATACAAATTTATATTATCATATCTCCATAAAATCGTATTACTGAAATTTTTTAAATTATTTAAATCTAATTTTTAATCCAAAAAAATTATATATACTAAATTCTAATAAAAATCCAATTTTCAACTAAAAACATCATTATGATTTTATATTAAAATATCTTCCTTTGAAAGAACACCTCAAAACTTTGAAAACTACACCTTTATCAATCCAAAACTATTATTCTAATCATAAAACTATCCTTAAAAAGGATAATTCAAAAAAAAATATAAAATTTAATCTAAAATAAATAAAACAACATCAATTTCATAATTAAAACACCCTTAATTGTACTTTCGTTAATGGTAAACAACTTTGAATCCAAATTGGAAAGCAAATAGAACAAGAAAAACTATTTTTGGGAGTTACAAGGTTTTACAATGTTTGGACACATGGGTTAGAGAAAAATGATATGAATGTGTAAGAGAATCAATGATATATAAATACCCATAATAAATGGTCACATTATAATTTTTTAGATCATGTGGGTTAAACAAGAAAATATATGTTTCTCTTCATATCTATACAAGAATCCAACATAAGCCCCAAAAATTATTGATACCCCTAATAGGAATTAATAAATAATAACACTATATAACAATACATGAATAATAATCAAAAAATAATTCAAAATCAGGATTCAAATAGTGAAATTACCTTGTTACTCCAATTTCACTACAAAAAGTGGTGATTAAGCATCAAACGGTGACCTACCTATTAAGTCCCAATGACAGCCCTAATCTCCTTTATACTAAGACACATCCAAAATAAAAAAATATTCTTATAAAACATATAAATTCAAAAAACCCAAGCCTTGATACCAATTATAAATGAACTAGTCCAAACAACCACTGAATCGATACTAATGTCATCCCTTCCTAAAGCCCAAAGGACATTCTAAATCCCTATATTCTTATTAATAGTGACTGGGAAACAATAAAATACTATTGGGAATGATTTTTCACAACTCAAAACTAAAAATTAGACATCAAATCATAGTATAATACAACATAATTATTGAAAAATCTATAAATTAAAACACTACATAATATAAATGATAAATGAATAGACATAAGATTTTGAATAAATAAAATTACTATGGATTAACTAGCCTAATTAAGAAAATATGAATAAATACCAAAATAAAACCATTTCGAAATAACTACCATAAATAACCATGTGATCCATAATCACTTACCACATTCTATACCAACACCACTATATGAACTCGAGCATTGAAAAATAATAGGGATAACATCCTGGGAAAACAGAAAAGAAAAAAAAGCTTATGCATTTACCCTTTGTTATATTTAGGGAGTAATAAAAATGATCCTTATAGGATTTTACCAAATAGTTTGTGAAATTAATTTAAAAATACATTTAATTTATGCTAGTTTCAATTATATATAAAAAATATATTTTTCTGATTAACCTAATAGAACAAATAACATTGCATTTTCTTATTTCATAAACTGCTCTTCTTCCTTTAATAATTTTTTTAACAACAATTTTAAGGATTTTTTTATAAATTTTACATTCGTTGATGAAACCATTTTTTAATTAAGTAAAACCATGTCATATGAAAAACAACATATACACACACATGATATCGACATTCAATTATAATAATCAAATACCAATCACACAAAGGAACCACATAAGGCAATCATTCTTGGGGGTGTAAAGGGAATAAAAGATAGGATTACCATATCCAAATTCTAATAATATCATGGTAAACACATTAATACTATAACATCCCACATTTTTAATTACATAACTTTTCATTACATTTTACAAATAGAATATCTTTAAAGTCCAATGTCTTCGAAATCAGTAAAATATACATAAAAAATAAAAAATTATTTCAATCCACTTGTAAGGCTTCATCATAGGTTCATATTAAGTTAATTACTGCATCTCATAACCTGGATTCATACATCAAAGGAAACGGTGAGAAAAAGGCTCCGTAAGGTAAACTAGTGAAACAATTTACATGTGACCATGGGGGATATCAATAAGAACATGGGGAATATCATAAAGAAGTAATAATGAGACATATCATATAAATAATAACATGAAAAATAACTTGAAAATATGTATACAACATTTAATTTATATATTCATGAACATATCACCAAGGTTCATCCCAAGTATTCATAAAAATCACAAAGGTTATTCATCAAGGTATCCAAAAACTATTCATCTGAAGAGATTAAATTCATTACCTAATGCATTGGAGAGATATTAGGTCACACAATTAATATTTATTTATTTTCTTGTGAACCACATATATCATAATCAATCATTTCATAAATAACCCAAATATAATAAATGAAATGGGGTTCATATCAAAGTCGTGACGTTTTAATTTTTTTTAAAAACATGATCATTATGTCATTTATAACCAATAGAAAATGAATGAGGGTTTTTGTATGTAAATTCCAGAATAAAATATTTCATTTTTATGCCTTTATGAATACCCATAGAATATAAATAGGTTTGGGCGTTCACATATATAAAATAAGAGAATTTGTTGAGAAAAAATATAGAGATTTTGAGACAAAATTTCTACATCATAACGAATATATAACATGGTTTTAGAAAACATTAAAAAGAGAGGGTACAAGGGTTAACCACTCATAAATAACCCATAAGAAAATATAAGGATTTAATATAATGTAAATAATTTCATGGTATGAATTTTTTAATGACATACTACATGAAAAGTTAACTTGAAATAAAAGAGAAGATGTAATTTCTTTTAGGAAAATTTTGTAGCCTAACAACGTCACTAAAAAATTCAGATTATAAGTTGATGAGAGAGGAAAGGGTCTCTCATAATTTTTAAATAAAATGGAAAGAAATAAGGATATATAATAACATACCCCCAACATAATAAAATTTATTGTAGAAGACATTACATAAAAGAAGTGATGACTAAAAAAGGAGGGTGAAAGGTTCCCTTACCATGAAGAGGAACTTCAAAAACTCAAAGGTTGGGACCTTGGGGGGCTTGAGGGTACCTTGGTTGGACTCCTTGGGAGGACTCCTTGGGAGGTAAAAATACCAAAGAGTCATTGAGAAGGAATTTGGAATGAATAAAATGAAGGAATGGGATGGTATTTATACCAAAAGTGAGGGAATGTTTTATTAATTTCTATGGGACACCTCATTAGTTGTATTTGCAAAACTATAGTCCTGACCATGGTATTGGATACTTGGGACACCTAATAAAATATATTACTATAGACAAGTCAACCAGAATTATTACATCATGATTACATCATTAATGATGTCATTAAACACACCGAAACGCAAAATTGTATTTTTACTCATCAACTAAAAATAAATTTTTTTATAAAAATCTCATAAATTCACCCTTACCAAATATCGATGCTCTGAATTCAAAATGAACTCTATTTTATTAAAATAATTTTATAATTTTTAGGTATTAAATTTTTAAGTAAAAACACTATTTACCTGAAAAAATACTAATACTTAACTAATAATTTCTGAAAGAGTTATTTACTAATGTTATCATATCACATTACCAATCAAGATGACTAAATTATATTTATACTTTCTTTATTGAGGTTATTATTCTATTGGTCACATTTCTATTAATAAGGGTAATATTACTATTCATAATTTACTGTTCACCAAAAATTAAGTTGATCTTATTAGAATCTAAATTTCTTATTGATAACAATAGTAGAAGACCATTTTTTGAAAATAATTTCACATTAATAATTATTTAAAGTATAAAAAAATATTTTAAAATACCCTTTTTCAAATATTCCTCAATAATAAGGAACTTCTATTAATTTATCCTATATTTATGTTGATATTTGAAATTCATAAATTTTACCATAATAAGAAATAAAAATTTTATTTATACAAAAGTATTACACAAAGTAACTAAGGCCTCGTTACATAGCCTCTTATAACACATGTATATGACCTATGTGTAAGGTGTTCTATGGTGATATAATCATTGGGCGGCTCAGACAACATTGCCTGAGGGGTGATTTATATCAGTTTTAACTTCTTCCATAAGTGATTTTGTTTATGCTTAATGTGTTGAAGTTCAGCTTAGGATTGGTATAGAGAAAATCCCAGTGACGAAACCTCCTTCCCAAGCTCTGACAGATGGGCTTTGTACGAGTCGATTCTACTGGATGAGGCTATTGAATCTTCTTTTTGTATTAATTAACCTTGATAATTTGTATTTATAAATAATAATCATAACGTTAATAATATAGTTTCCAAAGTTAATATTGACCAACAGTCATATAACAGTCAAAACCTAATGATATGATTTTAATTATACTCACTTCATTAATAGAAGGATATAGTTTTGTTGAGTACCGAATAAAATAACACACAAAATTATGAAACCATTATTATTCAAAAGTTTGGGTCGTTACATTGTCCCCCCTTATGAAATTTCATCCCCGTAATTTTAAATCGTACCCTCATAAGAAATGTTTTTGGGTACTTCTGCCTCATAGACGCCTCTGGTTCCCACGTGGCTTCTTCACATTTGTGGTTCCTCTACAACACCTTAACTATGTGGGTATTCTTGTTGCATAGAACCTTTTCCTTACAATTCATGATCTCCACCGACTGCTCCTCATAAGAGAGGTCATGTTATTGTTTAACACCTATAGATTTAGTATATGTGAAGGTTCATGTATGCAATTTCTCAAGAGGGATATGTGGAATACATCATGAACTTGTACTAGATTTGGAGGAAGTGTAAGCCGAAAGGGCACTGCTCCTATGTGATCAAGGATTTCATAGGGGCCAATGTACCTATGGATGAGCTTCCATTTCTTACAAACCTCATGAATCTCTTCCATGGTGAAATCAAGGAAAGAGTTTTTCTCCAACATCAAACTCCATGTCCCTTCTTTAGTTGTCGGCATAGCTCTTTTGTCGACTCTGAGCAGCCTTAATGTGTTGCTAGATGGCAGGAAAGTTTTTGTCATATTTTTCACAATATCTGGCATAAGAAGCTTTCTATCACCATATATATCCCAAAAAGTAGGAATTATACATCTCTTTCCATATAGAGCTTCATTTGGTGCCATTTGAATGATCGAGTAGAAGCTGTTGTTTTAAGAGAACTCAACTAATGGGAGATGTTTATCCCATCCACCTTTAAATTCCATTGATCATGTTATTATCATTTCCTCGAGTGTATGCATATTCCTTTCATATTTTTCATCATTTTGGGGGTGATAGGCCATACTGAAATTCAATTCAGTACTCAGAGAATGTTGATTACTTCTCCAGAATTTTGAGGTGAACCTTGGATCACGATCAGATATAAAAGAAATTTGAACTCCATGCAGCATTAATAATTATTTCACATTGGAAAGTTGATCAAAATAGAAATATTCCTAAATAGAGATAAAATGGATAGTCATGGTGAGATGATCCACAATAAACCATATCACATCATTTACTTTGGAAGTTCTTGGGAGACCAGTGGCAATGTCCATAGTGATATTGTACCACTTCCATGAAGTTATTGGTAGTGGTTGTAATATGCCATTAGGAATTTTTCAATCTGACATCACTTACTGACATATCAAGAACCTCTTAATGTAGTCAGTAATCACCCTTTTCATATCATCCCACCAATAATGATCATGAATGTCCTTATACATTTTCATTCTTCCAGGATGTATAGAGAAAGTAGAGAAATGAGATACATCCATCAGTTCCTTCTTTTTTTCTAGAATAGATGGAATACATAATTTTGTACAAAATTTTAGTACACCTTCTTGATCAATATTAAACTCCAAAAAATTACCATTCATCACAACCTAAAACTTATTCTATAAAAAGGGATCTTGTTTTTGAGATTTATTGATATTATCTAGTAAGTATTGTTGATAAATATTTTGGGATAGGGTTGATGATGACCCTTTCCTTATAATTCCCATGTCCATTTTCACTAGGTCTTGGATCAAGGGATCTATTTGAATCATCATCATCGATAGAACAACCAGGTAATTCCTACTTAATGCATCAGCAATATTGTTTGATCTACCTAGATGATAATGAATTGAATAATCATATTCTTTAAGAAGTCCTAACCATATCCATTGTCTCATGTTCAATTCCATTTGTGTGAAAATATATTTCAAACTTTGATAGTCTGTTTATATATTAGATAACATTTCTCCCCATAATAATAGTGCCTCCATATCTTCAGAGAACAAATGACCACTTCCAGCTCCATATAATGCAACAGATAGTTCTACTAACGATTCTTCAATTGTGAGGATGCATAAGCAATGACCATGTAATTTTTCATGAGGACACACCCAATCCCTTTTAGAGATACATCACTAAAAATAACGAATCCTTCTCCACTTGAGGTCAGTGTTAGCATGGGTTCAATAACCAATATCTTCTTCAGCTCTAGGAAACATTCATCACGATCCTTTTTTCCAGATGAACTTGACCCTTTTTTGAGTTAACTTGGTAAATTTATTATAAAGTCAAGATTTTTTTCCCAAACCTCCTATAATATCCCACTAATCCAAGGAAAATATGAATCTCATTTATCATTATGGGTTGATGCCACTCCTCTATGACCTTTTCCATTGTAGGGTCAACTGTGATTCCTTTAGTGGTTATAATGTTCCCCAAGAAAGAAACTTGTTGTAACCAAATTTCACATTTTCTGAACTTTCCAAAAATAATCTCCTTCTGTAGAGTTTGAAAAATTACCCTTAGATGATCCTCAAGATTCTAGTAACTTTTGAAATATATCATAATATACTCAATAAAAACTACCAAAAAGTTATCAAAGTAGTCTTAAAAGACTCTATTCATAAAATCCATAAAAATAGCAGGAGCATTAGTCAATCCAAAGGGCATACCAAAAAACTCATAATTCCCATATCTTGATCGGAAGGCAGTTTCTGGAATATCTTCCTTCGTCACCATAAATGGATAGTAACCATATCTAAGATCAATATTAGTAAGAATTGACCCCCATGAAGTTGATCAAATAAGTCATCAATTGTGGGAAGAGGGAATTTTTTCTTCACTATGATCTTGTTCAGTTCTCTATAATCAATTCATAGGCGCATTGATCCATCCTTCTTCTTCTTCAAAAAGAGAATAGGTTCTCCCCAAGGAGATACACTCGGATAGATAAACCCCTTCTCCAAAAGTTCTTGGAGTTGTTTGTTTAATTTATATAGATCCACATTTCCATCCTATATGGTGTCTTTGATATCAGATGAGATCTAGGTATGAGTTCAATGGAGAGCTCTACCTCTCTTTCTAGGGGAGGTCCGGGTAACTCCTCCAGAAATACATCAATGTATTCATGGATGATGGGGACATTTTCTATCCTTATACTCTAATTTCATTGTTCTTTTTCACTAATCAACTATATAAAGAAGGATATAGATTGTTCTTATAGATATAGTTTAGGTTGAGATATCTCTACTTAGAAGATAACTATAGTTTTTCCATTCATGATTACTATGATTTCCTTGCTTTTTTATTTTATCTTAGCATTATTAATTGAGAGCCAGTCTATCCCTAGTATAATTTTGAACTCTAGAATGGGAATGAATACTAGATTTTCTATAATATTTTTCTCACTAAAGTTAATAATAGAGTTTCTAAACACTGAAGATTCTTGGATAATCCCATCAGGAGTCTTGGCTGATAACTCTAATTTTAGAAAATCATGGGTTCATTATAAATTCTATGCAAGGAATGCATAGAACAAAAATAATAAAATACTTTCTAGATTTTAAAGAACAAAAAGAGTACCTTCCACCATATCATCCAGAGCTTCAACATTAGATTTTGTGATAAAAAATCCTGACCTTTCTCCCTTGGCCTTTACTGAGGCTGATGGTGGTTCCCCTCCACTGATGTCAGATTTGGACAGTGATTGGAAACATGTTGAAGTTTTCCACACTTATAGAATTGGACATCAGGTATGGCCTTCACCTCACTACGACAATTACGTGATATATAGCCATCTCTTCCAAACTTGGAGCACTTCCTTCTCCCAAGTGGGAAATTCCCCGAATGCTTCTTCCCAAATTTATTACAAATGGGATGTTGCACTTTATTTAATCCTATTACCTGAACAAATGTCCTTCCTAATCATGGACTTATTGATCTATTATTTTCATTGAATTTTTGAGAGAAATATGTTTCATTGAACTTCCGTTCGACTTTCATCACACTCTGCATGCTCTCCTCATAGCTATCATAGTATTGGTTTCCTAGATTCTTACATAGATGAGGTATTATTACACTAAATAATATATAAACATTCAAATTAGGATCCATAGAAATATTGAGGTGTAACAGGAAAGTCATGTGATGTTCATCTCATAGCTTTCAACAGATTTATTCTCTTTTTTCTTTAGCTCGAGAAAATCCTCCTCTTTTTTTTCTCATATAATGAGGTAAATACTTTTTAAAGAAGATCACACTTAACTCTTCCCACTCCATATATTCATCCTCCACTCTTATCCTTGTGTTTTTAATATTTTCACATCACTGATCAGATTATCCCTCTAAGAGGTAAACAACCATGGTGACCTTATCCTATTTTGAACAGTGGAGTACAGAAAGAATCTAATCAATAGAGAGGATCCACTATTCATCAATAAATGGATCAGTAGATCCAATGAAGGTTGGTTCTTTTTGATAAATAAATGACTGGAAATAATTTTATTCCCTTCACGATCATATCAGTATCTCTTCGTGATTCAAGTTATTTACCATAACTTGAGTTAGTTGGTTCAACATTCTTATGAAAGTTTTGCATTCCAGCTTCAATCAGAGGGTCGTCATTACATGGTCCATTGCAGTCAAAATTTTCATAGTTCATCCTATTTCCCTCCATTTTCAAAAATAATAAAACCATAGTTAGAATATTATTAAATTTATGAATCATTTAAATATAAATAATTTTTAGTTCTTGAAACATTATTATTAAACAAAGTATACTTTAACAACAATTACATTTCTCTATAAATCATTCATAATAATTCATAAAAATCTTGTGATTAACCAAAAAAATCCCCAGGGAGTGTCAACCCAAGAGTGAAACAAGGCCCATTTTCATGTACCAGGATACCCCGAGTCAAGCTCGAAACTCCATGATGGAGTTTTCAATCCTAGGTACATCTGTGCCAGAGCCACATCCACTTGTGGGTATCGAGACAATGATTTAATTGTTCAGAAACCACTTACTTAATATTTCACCAAAATACCAGGATGTTTTATTATATTAAAACTTTTATATATGGTAATTCATAAATATTTCATCTTCTGATTTCCACAAATAACTAAACTATCCTTTGATACCAACTATTTCATCCAGCCTTTTTAATTACATAACATTTCATTACATTTTACAAACAGAGGATCTTTAAAGTATAATGTCTTAGAAATTAGTAGCATATACATGAAAACATAAAACATTATTATAATCCACTTTTAAGGCTTCATAATAAGTTCATCATAAGTAAAATTACTGCATATCATAACCTGGACACATACATCAAAGGAAAGGGTGAGCAGAAATCCCAATAAGGAAAACAAGCGAAACCGTTTACATGTGATCTTGAGCAATATCAAAAAGAACACGGAGAATATCGTAATAAAGTGATAATGATGCATATAATAGAAATAATAAATTTAAAAATAATTTGAAAATGTTCTTATAACCTTTAATTTATATATTCATGATCTTATCATGAAGGTTCATTCTCAAGGCGTCATAAAAATTACCAAGGTCATTCCCCAAGGTATCATAAAATTTGTCATCCTTAGAGATTAATTTTTTTACCCAATAAATTGGATTAATATCAGGGATAACCCTTAATATGTATTTATTTTCATGTGATACACATAGATCATAATAAAATATTTCATAAATAACTCGATGAAATTAAAATAAATGGGTTTTATATCAAAATTGTGATTTTTTAAAAAATTCTTAAAAACATGATCGTTGTATAATTTTTAACCCATGGAAAAAGAATGAGGGTTTCATGTATATCAATAAAAGATTAAAATATATCATTTTTATGTCTTTATGTGTAACCATATAAACTAAATTGGTTTTTGTTTTTACATAAATAAAATAAGATAATTTCTTGAGAAAAATAGGGATAGATTTTGAGACGAAATTTCTGCAGCATAACAGCTATATAACATGGTTTTAGAAAACATTAAAAAGAGAGGTTAAAAGGTTTACACAGTCATAAATAACCCATAATACATTGTAGGGATAGAATAAAATGTAAATAAGAGCATGACATGGATTTTTTTAATAATATACTACCCGAAAAGGAAACATGAAAGAAAAGAGAATATGTGATTTCTTTTACGAAAATTTAACAGCCTAACAGCGTCACATAAAAATTAAGAAAATAAGTTGATGTAGTTGGAAAGGAAATATCATAATTTGTAAATAAAATGGAATTAAATATGTATATATAATAACATACCCCCAACATAATAAAATTTAATGTAGAAGACAAAACATATATGATTTCATGACTAAAAAACGAGGGTGAAAAGTTCCCTTACTTTGAAGAGTAACTTCAAAAAGTCGAAGGCTGGGAAATTAGGTGGGTTGAGGGAACCTTGGGAGGACTACATGGGAGGTAAAAATACCATATATTTTTTCTGGAGGAATGTTTAATGAATGGAATGAAGTAATGGGTTGGTATTTATAGCAGAAGTTAGGGAATATTTTATTAATTTCCCAGGGACACCTCATTAGTAGTATTTGCAAAACCATGGAAATGACCTTGGTATTTTTCCCATGGTATTGGAAACTTGGAAAACCTCATAACATATCATACTATAAATAATTAGTTCAGAATTATTATATCATGATTACATCATTAATGATGTCATTAAACACATTGAAAATCAGAACTGTATTTTTACTATTCACTGAAAAACAAAACATTTTATGAAAATATCATAAATTCATCCTAGACATATATTGATTCTATGAATTCAAAAATAAACTCCATTTTATGAAAATAATTTTATAATTATTAGGTATTTAATTTTTAATTAAAAACACCATTAACCCAAAAAAATCTATTACTTAACTAATAAATTCTGAAATAGTTATTTACTAATGATATTATATCACATTACCAATTGAGATTCCTAAATTATATTTATACTTTAATAAGTCAGGTTATTATTCTATTGGTCACATAAATATTTATAAGGGTAATATTACTATTCATAATTTACTTTTCACTAAAAATTAAGTTGATTTTATTAGAATCTAAATTTCTTATTGCTCAAAACATTAGAAGACAATTCTTTGAAAATAATTTCACATTATTAATTATTAAAATTATAAAAAAATATTTTAAAATACCTTTTTTCAAATATTCATCAATAATAAAAAACTTCGATAAATTTATCCTATATTTATCTTTCTATTTGAAATTTACAAATTTTTATAATAATAAAAAATAAAAATTTTATTTATACAAAAGGATCACAGAAAGTAACTAAGGCCTCGTTACATATCCTCTTATAACACATGCATAGGACCTATGTGTATGGTGTGCTATGGTGATAGAATCTTGGGGAGGCTTAGACAACATTTACTGAGTGGTGATCTCTATCAGTTTTAACTTCTATCGTAAGTGATTATATTCAAGCTTAATGTGTTGAAGTTCTTCTTGGGCATGGTTTAGATCAAAGTTCAGTGATGCATACTCCTTAAGCTCCGACATATGGGCTTCGTATAGCCCAAGTCTACCGGATGAGGTCATTAAATCTTCTTCCTATATTAATTAACCATGATAATTTGTATTTATAAATAATAATCAAAACATTAAGAGCATAGTTTAAAATGGTCATATTGACCAATGATCATATAATAGTCGAAACCCAACAGTCTCATTTTAATTATACTCACTTCATTAATAAAAGGATATATTTTTTTAGAGTATAGAATAAAAAAAATTGGAAAACATTATTATTCAAAAGTTCGTGTCATTACAAAGACATGAGGTTATATTATCCCATATTGAACTAGATACATGGTATCAACTGTATGTGTATGTCACATCCAAACAACAACAGTCACCCAACTAGCTTGCACACAACTATCATTAGAGTAAGTACCCACTATCCCAAGAATCTTTAATAACTATGAGGATAGTAGGATCATGGAACTATTTTGTTTAGAATAAATCTGGACTATTTTATAGCATAAGGATCCCATTAAAAAATAAAATTGGAGAAAAAATCAGGTGACATGATTAATAAATTAATGAATAATACATATAAATCTCAACTCACCTCAAACCCCTTAACAGAAAACAACCCTTCTCACATTATCCAGACCATAAAAATATTTAATATCACTATTAGGGGTTAGTTTATTTTAACAGACACAAACTAATGGATAAATACTATCTCATACAACCACATAACCCAAACCATTTAAAATATTCAGACATGCCTTGATAAAAAATTTAGAATGAAAAGTACCTTTCTATAATGTTTGAAGTTCCATTTCAAACCCACATTCTATAATCTCACATTGAGAAAAATGTACAAATACATTTTAAGACATATACCCCTTTCTTTTAAAACCATTTGAGAAATAAAATCCAACCCCATCAACAAAAGAATTTATAAATCATTTATTTTACCCATTTTATCACTCAAATGGGGTCAAATACATTTAAACATCACCATTAAAATAAAAAACTATTTAAATAATTTTATCAAACACATGGAAATATTAACCCATTTAAAACTAAGAAAACCATTTAAATAACCTTCCTCAAAGTTTGAAATTACTATAAATCATTTAAAAGTTTCACTAGAACTTTTATATATAGATATAAATTAGCAAAGAAAATAATCAAAGCCATCAAGCGGGAAATAAATTATAAAATGAAGGGAGATTACAAAAGAACCCATCAGATTTAATGTAGTAACCCCTCTTGATATATGGAAACATGTCACATTGGATGGATAATGACTAGATAATCCTAGAGATAACTCCAACAAGACTTAAATAATAAAATCACTACATTAAGACCACCCTCAAACCCAATAATTGGGCCAACATCCCATAGTGTTCTAGAAAAGAAGTGACAATAATATAAAATGGGATAAAGATGAATAAAAAGGGTTAATTGGAGAAATATATGGGTTTAGTTAAAGAATTACACTTGGGATTAACGTTTGTATGATCAAACTGGTGGATTAAGGAAGAGATATCTCCCCTCGTGCATGCCTACGACTAGTTGAATTAAGTGGAGGAAGAAAATGGTGTTTACCCATTTTAATTCAAGAAATGGTATAATTAGAATCCAAAAATTAAAAACATTTATAAATTGAATCATTCGGATGAACTATTTGGGAAACAAAGTTCCAACAATGTGTGCTCTACTAAAGACCCACTACACAATCAAGCGATTTATCTACGTGATCTATAAACCATGTTCTAACCATGAAAAACAAATTTTTAAAAACTATACTCCCTTAAAACTCATTTTTATGGTTTAAGATAACCATGTGAAATTTTTTCTCTAGTAACCTTAAGTTCAAAAGACCTAAACAGTTAATACTATATTTATCATGGTTTGGGATGAATATAGTGCTGCCCGTGTGAAAAAACCAATCATTGATAGACAATTAACTAAAGTTTCCCCTGCGTATGGGTCATCGCATGGCTTCTACTAAACCACACACACTAATCATCACACATAAGAAAAAGTACCCAAAAATAACATTTGAACATAAAATTTATGAAACACAGAGATTAAAATATAATTTAAGGAATGACTATAAAAATAGAAATGTAAAATTTTTGGGTGTGACACTTGGTTACCATAGTTTCATGTTCTGACAATCCCAAAAACAATGTGTTGTGTAATAAGAATAGTGTTCAGAATAATTTTATGAGAAAAACCAATGTGAAGGAGGATTCCTCTATGAATCATAATGTAAAAAAAGAAAATTATAGAATCATAAGTAAAATTAATGATAATATTATAGAGAAAATAATTTTGGAGTATATTTTTTTTAAGAATGATTTAGGTAATATAGATTGTATAAAAAAAATAATATTATTGTTTATAAAATTATCCTCATTAATATAAGAGATTCCATGAATTGAGTTAGAGTCAAGAAAAATTTTCTAGAGTATAGATGAGACAATATCCAAAAGAGAAGGTAAAATTATATAATTAATTTTATTAACTTGATGAAACTTGTGAGATGTGTGATAAACTCAAACACAGTAAAAAAAGTTTCTAAAAATAAAACCAATGAAATTAAAATTAAATGAATAAAAAAAAAATCAATTGGAGGAGAAATTATGAATAATAATTTGTGGTTGAGGAGTCTTAAAATGTGTCAAAAAGGTAGAAATACTTGGATATTTGTAATAGGTATATCATCAAATGAGACTAAAACCCAAAATCTCTTAGAATACATATAAAGGAATGATTTTGAAGTTGTTAATTTAAAAATGATAAATCAAAAAATATCAAAGGTGTTATAAGAAACAAGATATGTTAAAATAAACATAAATCAATTTATGATAACAGTATTAATAGGATGATGAATAATATATTGAGTTTATATAAACTTTTTGATAGTTGGAGGAAGTTAATATTTCAACGGAATGGATGTGTCATTATAATGATAAAGGATTGAACAATCATAATAAATGGATAGTGAACAAGTGATAACCAATTATATATTTCTAATGACCAAAATACTTATTATATGATAATAAATAAGGATAAATGTATTTTTTTATAGAAAACTATATATTTGGGATAAAATAACATGACTAGGATAATTAAGTATGAATATGTGATAAATAAAAAAAGATAAATTCTTAAATATGTGTAGATAAAAATTAAGAAATATCTTATGTTGATACACTCATATGTGTGTGGTTCGATGAGCTTTAAATTAACAAATATAGTTAATTACATTGCTGAAATTTTTTATGATTCTAATCATATTAATTATATATAATTTATGTTGATTAAATGAAAGGATCATAAGATTATTAATTAATTTTATTGGATTTAGTAAATTATAAAATATTGCGTAATAAAAATATTTCAGTCCAAAAATGGTTCTAAAAATAAGAACAATGAGTTTTAGGAATATTTTGAGAAGAATTGAACAATGCATGAATACAGTTCTCCATGAACATAAAAGAAAAATTTATAATCTAAAAGAAAAAACCATAGTTTTATGTACATGTGGATAAACATGTTATCAAATAATGGGAACACGGTTTATTTTTAGAGACATCCCATAATTGGGGATGTATACATCCTTAATCGATGTTTACATTAACCAAATTTCCTTAGAACAACTGATGATATATATATTGTAGAGAATTAAAATTTTAATATTCTAGAGGTATTTTAATTCCAATTTTAAATTATGATAAAAGTTATAAACCTTTTCATGTTTTATGAGAGATATGATGAAGTTATTTTTCATAGACATACACCCGATGGTCTGATTTATTTTTCTTATTACAAGAATTTTAAAACAATTATTGGTAGCTATGATTTGATTATTCTAGATAATCAAAATAAATAGTAATAATAATTTCTTGTTTATTATTATGTTGATTAATCCCTTGAGTAAAAAATTATTTTCATTGAGATAAATACAATTAAAAAACCATATTTTCAAAATTTCTATGGAGATTTTGATATTTTTAGTGATGAGGAATACATTGAGAAATAAGGATCATTGTACAAAAGACTAATAAATTTTTTTTACAATAAAAACATACTTATATATAGTTTAATGGGTTTATAAACCATTATATGTTAGAAAATTCCCAATTATAATATCTTCTGTTCATAAATTGAATCAAAGAGTCTTGAAGATGAATTAAAACTTGAGGATTGGATAAAATCAACAGAATAAGAGATAGATTACATTGAGAATAATGAAACGAGGTGGGGGGGGGGTCATGTCTTGAAGATAATAATAGGATGAGGATGAACTTAGTTTTTATAAATAGTCTCATTGAAGAAGGGGAAGAAACGTAGAATAAAGATCAACTTAACAGTAATGGATACACTCAAATTAAGGGGATAGATTTGAAGAAAAATTTTTAAAAATAAAAAATATTTAAATAGAAGTATTTTATTATGATATTTACTCAAAAAACTAATAAAATGTTCTAAATAGATATGAGGTAATTATTTTTAAATATTGGACTTTTGGAAGTTGTTTACATTAATCAACCAGAAAAATTTATACATTACAGTGATGGTTCTCAAGTTTGTATGATGAATAAATAACATTATTGGAATAAAAATCACCCAAATAATTGTAATAAATGTATTATATAATCTTAAAGTGAATAAATTGTAGAATGACTATGGTGGATTATAAAAATTATGTCAAGGTAGACAACACAACCTCACACATATTTATTGTTTATGTCGATGAAATTATATTTCTTCGAGAAAAGAGAAAATTATAAGAGATTTCCCGCCCGAATGAGAAACAAATTTTATATGTATATGATTGGAAGGTTGATATTATTTTCAGTTTTTTATGTTACAAAAATTGAAGGTTTTAGCTTAATATCTCATAAAAAATATGCTCACAAGTCATTTAAGAATTTTGGAATAAATGAATCAATAAAGGTATCCACTTCTATAGAACATAGTTTCATGTTTCCATTTTATAAATAAGGGAGGGGTTCTGATCAAAATATGTTTTGGAATATCATTGGAACCCTAATTTACATGATAGAGTGTATAAAAAATATCTTTTTTTGTTACCCTATGTGAATGATTATAAATAAATCCCAAGGATTCACATTTATTAGTAGTAAAACATATATTTTAACATATCAACGGAACATTGGTTATGGGCTATGGTATCATTAATATAAATCATTACAACATTATAGTTGTTCTTATTCATATTTTATAGGTGACTTTGTAAACATTAGACAACTTATGTTGGTGCGTTATTTATTAGAGGAAGATGTGTTATTTGAAACTATATGAAGAAAAAATTATTTACCTTAACCACAATAAAATTTACATATTTTTTGGAATCAAAATAGAAAACATGAATGATTTAGATAAAATTATATCTATTAGATAAAAGGGTGGAAGTTTCATACCCATTGACGATTTAGTCTGAAAATCAATCTTCCATCATCTTGTTAAATAATCTGGTTCAATAATCAATGTTTAAATATATTTACATCAACTACCATGTCATGAAGGAAAAGTTTGATCATTGAGATATTTCATTGTAATATATTTCATTGAATGATAAATTTGTGTATATATTGAAAATTCCCCTTGTGAAGGATGTATTATAGTACCTGAGAGTTTTTTGGGGAGTTAATTATCTCCCAAAATTCCTATAAAATTTCTGGGTTATATTTCATCTTTCACTAATTTAATTTTTTTTGAAAAAATATGAGAATATAAAATGATCTATTATTATAATACCAGAGAGACTATATATATTTTTATAGTTAATGATAAATAGGTAAAATAGAATATGGGTCTTTATAGGTTATACTTGAATTGTTTTTAAATTGATCATGAAGAATATCTCACACATTTTTTACCATGTTTCGAATAAAAAAAGGGGGTATTTAATATCCCTTGGTCATTGGTTTGATGAGTTTTGGAATTTACGATCCTTCATGATATGAATTGGTAGGGTTTTTTTGAGTTAATATTAATTGATAGATGAATAATATAGTATTAACCATTACATTTAATGTTCGAAAACTCTTAGAACATCATTATATCATATGGTGTGTTGTTTAGATGACTCTCACATTAGAATATTACTATGAAATGTTTCTAGAGGTGTTGTATTCATGAGTTTTGAAGGTTATTTTATGTTATATATATTTATAAAATAATTAAGGATTATTTGGATTCTAATTATATCTATGTGGTATGAAAATTAATGAACATATATTATGTTATTTGAAATTATGGTGTGATGAAATTCAAATTTCACAGTGACTGGTTGAACTAGAGGAATCCTTTAAAGTTACATTAGAGTCACACCACAATATATATGAATAATGTAATTAAGTATTTATAAATATTTTTGGGTTTCTAAATTCTTTCAGGATGATGAGTTTCTTATTTTGTTATTTGTTGTTTTCTATGAGAGTTTAAGATCACCATATCCCAAGCTAGACTCCATTACTTAATAGAGGGGTCAATGTTAATAGAAGATAGTGTAACTCCCAAGATTAAATTATTGTAGGTGAATATTATATTTTTATGAAACTGTAATATAATTCAAATTTTAATATTTTATGGCACAAAAAATATCATTTGATAGGATGGATATCGATTTTTAACTTAATAGGTAAGAGTCGGGCTAAAATGAAAATTTTCCTTCGAAACAAGATTTTATGAATATTAAAAATGTAGTATTTAAATATTAATAAATTTATTTATAATAATATTTTATAATATGAAGAATTAAAAATTTATTTACCAGTAATTTTATAGAAAGAAATATATGATCATTTCGACACAAAAAGGGATATTTCTCAGATATCTATTTTATTAAGTCATAATATCACTCTATTTTAACTAATTAAAATAATATTTAATTAAGAATGTTTTAAATTAAATTTATAGATTATATATATAACTATATGATTTTTAATCTCTATAATTATTATTACTAATCATATTGTTATTATAAGGTCATCTGATTCTTAAAAACTGCAATTCTTGAAATACCGTGTTTCGACATGTTTTGCGGGTTTATTTTTAAAATACAATTTTCATATTCTATGAATTGAATTTGATAAAATGGATTCCATATTTGGAATAATAATATTTAATAAGTTCAACTTAATTTTCCTTTTAAAAATGAGTAGTAAACCTAGTATAAATTAATTACTATGGCTCAAATCAAAATAGGTTTACCCGAGGTTAATCAATATAGATAAGTGTTAAAAATGACATTAAAAATTTATTAAACCACTTTTTTTGGTTTTATTTAGAACCTAAACATATAAAATTTTAATAGAATCAATTTTGATACCTTTTATTCAATAATTTAAGTTGACATTATTTTAAAAATTTGAAAAATTAAAAGCGTCCAACTTACCTCAATTATAAATGGGAACCTCCTCTCCTCACTTATTCATACATATGGAGACATTTAAAAAGAAAAAACCATGAAAATATATTTCCCATAAATTCTTAGTTGTGTTATAGAGATACTAGTATTTTATAAATACCAATACTATGGCCCTTAATAAGATATTCAAAGGAGGGTTTTATAAGAGATTCTAATTATCTTCACCAAGATCACTCTTTTAACTAATTCTTTTTCCACTTTCAATTATGTATTAATGAGTCCAATATATTAACCCAAAATTATAAAATATTATTATTTTTTATTTTTTCTATGGCATAATATGTATCCATATCCTTCTCTATAAAATAGGATACAAAACCATTACTCATGTGTATAGTGGACTATCGCATAATGAACGGATGTAATTTGACTTCCATAACATTCTATCATGGTTAGTACCAATGTTGTAACAAATGATTATATATGATACTTATGAAATAATATTCATTCATAAATTTAATATATCATCTACTTCCTTTCCCTTTCACCAATTTAGGAAATGATAACATCACACTTGCATATGTATGACCTACTATCTCCATAAAGCGATGTGATTGATTTTCAACGATAAAATTTTAAGAATTCTTGTAAACATATATCAAATAAATAAATATGATATTTATAATATTAATACCATTATATATATGGTGGAACTATATATTATGCACATGAACTATGTCTTCTATGATAAAATAAGAATAAAAAATGAAGTTTTTCACACTCGAAACAATTGTAAACATAATATATTATTAATGAATGGTTGATAAGAAGTTATAAGAGGATCATATATGATATTATAAATATTAGTATAGTTATTTTTATAAATTAATAACATTTTTAAAACCATTATATATGATGTTATATAATGTCTAACTAATAAGAAGTGTGAGGTTAAGGATTCCATCTCAGTTTCTTGTCATTGTATAATATTTTAATTTTAAGTATGTAATTTAATTTACATGGTGTATATTATTCTAATTATATATTAAATATATTAAATCATTTATAAAACATGGAATTTTAATATTAAACCTCAAATTGTTATATCCAATGGGATTTGAATTTAAAATTACAAAGTGGTAAAGGGTTTCATAACTCAATTACTTTATATTGGGTTATATTACTTATTCATTATCATTAATATTATAAGATTATGTGTCAAATGAATTTGGATTATATTTTTTATATCCAATAGTTTTATATGGATTTACAATTAATACATATAATTAATTCATTGATTAATTCTCATTTCAACAGAATGCTATTTGTAAGGGATTTCATCTCAATTTCCATTCCATTGAGACATATTTGATATTATGAATCTATTTTCTTATATGTTGTGTATATACTACCCCTCTTATTTATTTAACATGAATAATTTTTTTTAATGTTTATTAATGTTTTAATTAAATTTTATTCTTTAAAGGATTTTCAATTGAAATGTTACCATAGAGGGAAATATTTATTTTACAATTTTTTGGGATTATAATAATTTTAATTAATGGATTATGATAATCCAGACGTTATAAAATACATGTATTTTATTATATTGTGTATATTAATTTATTTTCTATATTTTACCCCACATTTTCAATATTTTCATCTTTAATTCAGAAATTAAATGTTTAAATGAAAAAAACCAATTTTACTTAAATTTTGTTCAAATATATTATTCTTCCAGGTTTTCACAACCCGACCCACCGAGGTCTAACCCGCGGCTACACAAAGACATCCTCTAATAGGCCATGTGTTGGATACTAGCTCCAGGAAGGAATATACCACAAATGGGAGGAATTTTCCTAAAGTACCAGTACACATGAACACATCTCCAATCCCCAAAATGTTGAAATCTAAACAACTGAAATTATGCATGCATGCATCTAGGATCCCAAGATAGAGTATAGTAGTAAAGTGATGAAAATAGGAAAGGGGCCAAAATAAATCCCAACTCAAAACTATAAAAAGTATAACCAAATCCAATGGTCATGACTAAGTTAAAATCACACTCTCGGTAAGCACCTCGGTCTGTCAAGGTCCAACGATACTGCACCCACTCCATATACTTCTAGAACACTATCTAATGGGTCATTGTATGCACAAGAGACGACATGTTAGGTCAAATCCTTTTCTAGGGTGAGTATAAAAATACCCATTAGTATACCCAAAAACCCTAAAAATGAAGTGAAAAGTATTATCAGATCAATACAAGATATAAAAATAAATTTATAACAGAAACAAAGAACCCAAATATACTCATGAAATATACCATTCTTTAGTCAGTCATAACCAACTGTAAGCCATAGGATTATGTTTAAAGAAATTATTATTCTAGTAGAACTCACTCCATGATCCAGGATAACTTTGGAGAAAATTGGAGAAGAGTTCTGGGTTATTGGTCCCCACCCATGGAAGCTCACTAGTCTAAGGGGACTATGATACACAGACATGGGGTCATGCCCAGAACCATAGGGTGATACCACAAACCCATTCTTCATCAACTCACCACATAAAGGATTGTATTCCAAAGATTCCAAAACCCTTCTGATATGTACTTCTAGATGGAGGGTCAACACCCTGATCATGGAGGTCAAGCCATTTCCACAAACTTCATCAAGGGATGATCAAGGATTGCAATCTAGTTTCATGAAGGGAAACCACTACTCTATTTGAGACTCGACCTCTAGAGGGGATAACAATATAGTGATGTGGATGTAATTCTTCACTATACCTTCAAGGGAAAGGACCAAGGGACTTCACTCAACATATTATAGTCCAAACTAAGAAAAAAGATCCTCAAGAACTCCTGAAGGGGCTATATAGCATGTCCCAAGGGGTACACGACATGTCTAGCTATCATATGTCCTACCTATGTGTAAGTTACTCACATGTCTTGTAGTATCCATATACATAGTGTGTATAAGGATAAACACAACATTTAGAGACATGTAATATCCTTCCCATGTTTCATGGACTTGTTCGTGTACCGAAGTCGTGTCCCTGTACCAGTCCGTGTATGAGAAGCCATGTTTGTGTGGGATTACCTGGTGTGTCCATGCATGTTTACTCAAACGTGTGTTCATGTACATCCAAAGTACACGCTAAGTCAACTGGGGAGGGTCACATTCCATGTGGTCCTTAACTCCATCCAAACCCTAGTATCTTAGTTTGGGGGTCCCACAAGTTGTGTAATCCTAGATTACATTCCATTTGGATCAGGATTTTCCAAAAACTATGTTCATCCTCTACACGTATTGGCCGATGCTATTCCTTTGATGAAATGACCGATTCACCATGAAATTGAAGATACAAGGTCATCCTTGCCTCTCCATCACCAAAGAACGTGTCTCTTCATCCTATATTCTTGAAAAATAGATCAAATATTCATTATTCACTATGCATTTAAGAACGTTGAAGAAATTGAAATCAGGAATCATCCATCATCTGATTTATTCGGTCTTCATCGTCGCACCTCTGTCATGTCGTGCAAATCCTAGATCAATGATATTGGATCTCTACACAATAAAACGGGTGTGCAATTATCGATTGATCATGAATAGTCATGTCACTTTCAAAACAATGAATCTCCAAAATGAATGATGAATATGGGATAAAATAACAAAAAATAAAATAAAAATGAACCTAAATTGATATTTTTTTCGATCTCGATTCGTTTCCATAAGATAATCAATAAATAAATTCAAAATAATTCTCCAAAATCAAGCCATAATAAATCCATCCCTAAAAGAAACCGATCCAAAAATCAATCTATTTTTTGATTGACTTTTTTTCATGACATAAATTAAGAATGGTGAATTAAAAAAATGAAAACACACACCCTACCTCGATTCGGATTGATCAATGATTAATAATGGTTGTTGCGTCACATTTTTAGGTGAGATCCATCAAATTCGAGGTTGCACTAATCGATCAATCCATGATCCGTCATTGTTCGCCTGATAGGATTCTCCAAATCTATCCCAATAATCCCTTTGACATCTCCAGTTTTATGAGGATAATCTATGACTTAAAACATAATTTTCTATTTAAAGGAAAAACCAATGATGCATCAACAAAATTCATAAAAATAATAATTTTATTATGTTATTTTATTTGTTTCATTTCCATGGAAACATTTTCATAAATAATCTATGCTGAGAAATTTTATATCGAGCCTAAGGTAAAACCACAATTCTAACCTCAATTGTTCCCCCATATTTCTAATATTGGCACCCATTTAAGAGGTATCTCTCTTTTTTAGGAAAACCTCATGCATGTGATTTTAAATATATTTAATATATTTCAAACATTTATTCCGAGCACACTGATCCTCAGAATATCACTAATTTTCAGTTCCTATTCTTGAAAATAATCCATATAATAATTAAAAATAATACATAGAATGTCCGAGACATTAAATTCATCCCACCTTAGGGATTTTAAGTATTTAAATCCAGAACAATGGAAACACAAAGAGAATATGGTACTAAGAGTGAATCTATTTCTCCCACTCCCATGTTATCTTATGAAAGATCTCAATATTACACATAACACACACTAAATAAATCTATAACCCAAAAAGGATTCTCTAATATTGATCCTTGATCACTACTAGGTAATCATCAAAGGTTTAACTATCATGGACTTCTATCTTTCCCTAGTTGATAATGTGAAATGGGTCGTGCATGAGACTCCTCAACTCTGACATGTGGATGATGTCATGTACCCAGTCCAACTTCGGTGGTCGAGCTATGTGGTACTCCACCTCTCCAAATCTATGCTGTTTCTAAAATGGACTAATGAATCACATAGATAAATTACCACTATGGCCATATCTTTTCTATCCATATTGTGGTGATACCCTCAGGAACACATAGTCTTCCTACTCGAAATACAAAGGCCTATGTCACCTATCATAATAAGACTTCATATGTCTCTTTTGTAATATTCATCTTCTCCCAAAATATTTTCACTATATATATAGTAACTTACACCAGTTATGGGCCCATTAGTGCTAACTCTCCTAGAGATTTCCAACAAAGTGGTGACCTTCATGGTTTCCCATAAAAATCCTTGAAATGGGCCCTACTAATGGTGGAAAGGTATATATTGTTTCATGAAAATTACACTATTTATAGGTGATCCTCCAAACTCTAAGAAAATTACAACATGTAAGCTCAAATAATTTCATCTATAACCTGAATGGTCCACTATGTGTGGCCATCATTTTGGGGGTGAAACATTGTGTTAAAGAGTAATTGAGTCCCAAATGACTATTATGATTACTTCCACAACCATTATGTAAACATTGAAGTGCGATCAGAAACAATCATTGATGGAACTCTGTGGAGTTGTACTATCTCCAAAACAGAGATGTGTCCCAAGCTCTCAAGTGAACTTTTATCCTGAATAGCTAGGAAGTGGGACGACATAGTGGTACTATATACGATCACCTAGTTTTCATTGTGTACCCTAGACATATGTGGTAAGTACTTCATGAAGACCATACATATTCAATCCCACTTCCATTATAGAACCTGAAGGTGTTGTTTTAAACCCAATCAAATATTATGCTCAGCCTTTTCTTGTTGAAAATTAAGGAATCAAGAGACAAACTCTAAAACTTATGTCTTCATCCCTGGAAACCAAAACCAACAGAGGAGGTATTGGTACATATTTTACACACCTATATGTACTATCAAAGGAATTTATGAAGGTCTATTAGATCCTCAACATAGAACACCATGGGTATCACTGTGCATCCTATATAAATAATGACATGCTACCACCCATTAAAAAATATATCAAAAATTTGTCCTATGGATATCTGGGCACATAGGGTCTCGAAGTCAGTATCCCCAAAATATACCTCCTTGACTCACTATCAGAGTGGAGGAGTGACAATAATCGACTAGAGGTAAGTTTCTCTATCTCCATCCCCGAAGGATAACTACAACAAGGTTAACTGATTCGACACCTCGACTGATAACTGAGAAAAAGATCTCCTGATCAACGCATCTACTACCATGTTCCCCTAGACAATATTATAGGAAATATAAAAATCATAGTGTTGGAGGAATTATATCCATCGCCTATGTATCAAGGTAAGATAATTTTGAGAGAATATAAACTTGAGACTCTTTTGGTCTGAGTTGATAGTGAATCACTCTCCCATCAGGTAGTGAAGCCACATATTCAATGTATAGACTACTACTACTAAATCATTGTTGTGGGTCGCATAGTTCTTCTCATGTGGTACCAAATAGAGTGAACCATAGGAAATAACTACATGCCTTTACATCAAAACACAACCATGTATGGTCCTTGATGCATCTCCAGAAACTATGTACTCGACAACCTCCTATGGTAACCTCAAAAAGGGAGGGATCGACAACCTATACCTTATCCCCTGACTTTTCTGTCCACGTTAAATGCTTCCCTTTCCTAGTCAATGATGTCAATGGTGTTACCACTATAGATAATGTGGGTAAAAACCTATGATAGTACCCATCCAATCCATGGAAGCTCCACACCTCAGTGAAACTCTTGGGTGTCTCATAAGCAAGCACTGCCTAAAACTTCCCTATATATAGTATAACTCCAGCCATTAAGATAATATATCCTAGAAAATGGACCTTTAGAATCCAAAACAAACACTTCAAGAGCTTCCTGAAAATATAGTTCTCTTAGAGTGTTCTTAGTACCATCCTTATGTGTATTGTGGGCTCCAACCTAGACCCAGACTACACTATAATGGCATTAATAAAGACTACCATGAACTTGTCAAGGAAAAGATGAAGGATCTAGTTCACGAGTCCCATGAACAATAATAGATAATTCATCACACCAAACATCATCAATGTGTATTCATAGTGACTGTAACAATAGCTGAAGATCGTCTTTGGTATATCCTTATCCGACACTCACAATTGGTGATTTCATGATCAGAGGTCAACCTTCAAGAACAACAATGCCCCTTTCGATTAATCAAAGAGTGCATAAATACCTGGTAGTTGGTACTTGTTCATAATGGACACCATCTTTAGGGGATTATAGTCAAAATAATCTCAATCTCTCATCCACCTTCTTGGAAAAAAATGGGGATACCCAAGGTGAAACACTGGGTCTCACAAATCCTTTCTCCTTAAAATACACCAACTACATCATCACCTCTAGAAGCTCTACAGGAGCCACCAAATATATAGGTGAAGATATTATTGTCACCCTGGGATGAAATTTGTTAAAAAAAATATACCTCTTGATAGGGAGGTAAAACTGTTACATTCTCAAGAAAGACACCCTCAAACATTTCCACCAATATAGGAAATTGGTAACTCAAAACATCCACTTCAAAAAGGGTTAGGCTTGAAAACTGATGAGTAATATGTTGTAACCCCATAGGACTGACCTCATTCTACTATTCCAAGGTTCCCTTTTCACCCATAATGGAAAATATAATTATGTTATTGCGGATACACCACATCCTCCAACTAAAATAGTCGATCTGTTCATGAAAATTAGATAAAAAATCCATACATAAGATGAATTCATAAGGAATAATTACTACAATAAATATATCCTATGAAAAAAAAATTCCTCCAAGTACCAGGTCGCACTGTCGATAGAAGTGTGAAATCATTGAGTTACCACTCGTTAGAGCCTCTAACCATAAGGGTTGAGTCAAAATCTCGACCAAAATATCTATGTTTTGAACCATAGAAGTGTATAATAAGGAATTTAATGAACCTATCTCTATAAATACTATAGATAAAGTTTAAAAGACATAGATCGTACTTCGTATTATCCCAGTATCCTAGGGGTCATGTGCCTCAATAGCTCAGAGCTGGCCTCATCCCTACCTACCATCTCCCTGAGCATGGTGTAGAATAGCTGGAGGTGGTGTTAAATGGTCATTCTTATGAACAACTTCTGTTAGCCTACTAAACCCTCTTCCATGTCCACTTCTCTTTGGACAACACTAGTGAAACCTTTCTCTCTATCTTGGTGGTCCCTCGACTATCTCCAAATCTGTTGTATGATGGGTTGTTAAACTCATGCTATATGTCACCAACCATCACAATAGAACCAATGCAAGTACCTTTTCTAATTATATCAACCTATAGAACCCTAGATCGATGGACCTAAGTCCTAGGAATTCCACATGAATCATCTGACAGGCTTGGTTCCCAATGAATACCATTGGCAACCAGCTTCTAATGTCTCACCAACATGGTACCCAGTGCTTGATCCTGCTAATGGGGTCTACTCTACTAAAACAAGGCCCACTCAAGCACCCCATCTTAGGTGGAAATTTTAAGTGTATCACTGACCCCTGATGTCTCAGTGAAAGCCTTTCTCAAAAAACTATGCCCTAAATAAATGGTCTTGTTGCATATCCATGGAGTAACATGATATATCATTTATCCTTTCTAAATACTATTCCATAGTGATACTACCCTATTGTAGATGTAGAATCTCTTGTATCTATACCGATCACAAATTTGGATGGATAGAAATTTTCTCTAAAGAGACTCTCAAATTATATCAAGGATAGAGGTGTCTCATAATGTGATTAAGTAACCATGCTCCACTATCTCCCTACTAAGCATTGAAGAAGAATCTCTATAAATACTTTCATCTGATCTTCAAAAATCCCCACAAGGTGAAAAATCTGATTGATTAACTCTAGCAAGTCCTTAGACACATAGAGGTCTGGCTCACCCTAAAACCTAGGAGGTCACAAACTCTAAATGTCGTGTAATGAACTCATCCTGAATGCATCATCATCTAGTAGTTCTAGTGTTATCTGCTGCCCAATGGGTGGCGGTATAACTAGTAAAACACTCATAGTTATTATCTCTAGTACAAGTCTGTTAGGCGGAGAAAAACGGGAAGGATGGCAAGAGGGGGGGTGAATTGCCTTTTAAAAAATGATTAACAAATTAAAATCAAAGTTGAAATGCAGCGGAAAGTAAAGAGGCAAGACACAAGAAATTGATAACGGAGTTCGGCCAAAACCCGACCTACGTCTCCGCTCCCAACTCAACCGTTGAGAGATTCCTACCGCTTTCTTTTCAATGGTTTTAGCAAGAAACCCACTAGGCTTTGAGGTAGCACTAGGACCTATTACAGCTTGCTTTTGAAATGGTTTAGCAAGAACCCACTTACTTTTAATGGTTTAGCAAGAACCCACTATCCTTCTTACAGCTGAAGGATAGCTCACCTTTGACACAAGCCTTTTAAAAGGAAAGTCTTGAAGAAACCTCTTCACACCTTAGTGGTGATGTGAAACCCAAAAGAAAGAGGGATGAGAAAGAGTTTGGGGTTTGTAGGCACAAACCCAATTTTAAGCTCAAAATAAATAAATAATGAATAACCGTAATTGAGGAAGACTTGGGCGCCAAAGTATGATGGAGTTGATGTAGCGTGCTCTCCCAAGCTTCTTGAGGTGCTCCTTGGATTGGAAATTGGTTGGAGCACTTGAGGATCCTTGAAGGTGGAGCGCCGGAGGTTCGCCAAATGTTCAACAATATGTCCGAGCGCTTGGTATATGATCCGGGGTAGTGTCCGGGGCTTCCTCAGCCTTTATTTATAGGCATGGAACCCATTGAGGGCCTTCGGAGCCGTTGGAGAAGTCCTCGGAGCCGTTGGAGGCCAAAAGAGGGTTGACTGGTCAAAGCCAACGGCTAGTTTGACTGGGCTACCGGCTGGCCGGTACAGCTCCACCGGCTGGCCGGTGCCTTGGATGTTGAGAAGTGCTTCTGCCCAGGAGCCACCGGCTGGCCGGTGAGAAGGCCACCGGCTGGCCGGTGGTGAGACAGTAGGTCTCACTATTCATCTGGGTGCCACCGGCTGGCCGGTGACAGAGCCACCGGCTGACCGGTGGAACCTGGCAGTGGGAAATGCCTCTGCCAGGTCCACCGGCTGGCCGGTGCTATCACACCGGTTGGCCGGTGGACTGAATTTCAGTTTACTTCACCAGCTTTCTTGGGCCAATCTTTTGGAAGTCAATTTCCTATCATCCAAAAACACTTTAAACAAAATTAGACAAGAAAGAGGGTGATTGTGATCATGAAAATCAAACCTCGAGGGGTTCGAGAGGTACAAAAAAGTCCACGTACTGATGCCTCTTCACTAAAAAGATTAACCTCATGATGATGTGGTGGAATCATGGTTGGTATGTTATGTGGAGGCATTCTAAAATAAAACAAGATATACCACAATTATTAGAGTATATCTAGGTATATGACTTAAGAAGGACTTGGAAAACACAATTGATTCCTATATGATGAGTGTACCATTGTTTTCTTTTCAAATAGTGTTCTCATGTACTATGTTGGAAAGTATGTGATAAACTTTATACTATTTGGATACATCAACCTATAAACCAACACTGGTGTCCCTATCCTAAAAGACGAACTTGAAACACTTAACACTATTTCCCCAAAAACTATCACAGACTCTGGGTCCTAAAGTTGAACTAACTGCTCTGATACCACTCTATCCTGACCAACCCACTGGGGTCTGACCTATGACTATCCCAAGACATCCTTAAATAGGACAGGGGAGGATGACCAATGCTGTGAAGGAATATCCCAAAAATGACAGTCATTTTCCTAAAGTCCTTGATCAAACGCACACATCTCCAATACCATAAATTTTTTAAATATAGACAACTAAAATTATGCATGAATACATCTAAGATACCACAAGAGAGTATGATAGTAAAGTGATGAAAATAAAAAAGGGGCCAACAACAAGCCCATCCCAAAATGATAAGGAGTCCAACTTTCTAAAAGGGAGAGGACTAAGTAAAAAGCACACTCCTAATAAGAACCTCAGTTTATCATGATCTAGCTATGCACCAAATTCTCCCTATCCTCATAGGATTCCATCAAAAGATTCTTCTTCTTCAAAAAACACAACACGTGTGAGAAAATATCATGCAGGGGTGAATACAACAATACCTAGTAGGACATCTCTAAAACACTAAACATGAAGCACCTTGTATAGTCAGCTCAATAATATATATAAAAATCAATTTATAATTGAAACAAAGAACCCAAATATACTCAGTAAAGAAACCACACCATTAGGTGATCATAACAATCTATCATCCATGAGATTTTGTTAGATGCAATAATCATTCTGATAGAAATCACTCCATTAGCCATGAAAACTACAAAGACACTCGATGATGAGGTCTGGGTTATTGGGCCCCTCACAAGGAATCATACTATTCTTATGAGACCATGATACACATATAGGGGGTCATTCTTAGAACCTCTTAGTGACACCACCAACCTAGCCTGGGTCAACCCACTACGTAGTGGATCTTATGCCAATGATTACAAAAATATTATCTATATGACTTTCAAGATAGAGGGTCAACACGATGCTTAGGGTGGTCATGTCGATTCAGTAAACTATATCTAGGGATGATAGATGATCACAATCTAGTATCATAGAGGGAACCCACAACTATATATGATACTCTTCCTCTATAGGTTTTCAGAATACATTGATGTGGATGTAATGTCACATTTTAACCATGATGGAAAGGAAGAAGGGAGAACACTCAAAATATATTGGTCAAAACTAAGGAAAAGAAGATCCTAAAGCACTCTTTAAGGGGATACATGATGTGTCCCAAAGGGTACATGATGTGTCCAGCTATCCCAAGTCTTGCCAATGTGGAAGAGCCTCACAAGACTTGTAGTATCCCTATACACGACATGTAAAAGGATACACATGGCATGTAGAGACACACAATATCCTACTTGTGTCACATTTCTGTGTCTTTGTACCAAATCCATGTCCATTTATCAGTCCATATACACTAAGTTGTGTCTTTGTGAAAGTACACAGCGTGTCCATTCCCATATACTCCAACTCATGTCCATGAACTTCATAAGTACATGCCTGGTCACCCAAGGAAGGTCACAAGCTATGTGATAGGGGTCACATTCCATGTGGTCCATAACTCAAGCCAAACCTAAACGCCATAGCCAGGTGCCCCACACCCCATGTAATCTTGGATTATGCTACATTTGGATTGAGATTTTATAGAATAAGTTCTCTTCCATCGCACATCCCATCAGATGCCACGTCTTCAATTGAGTGATCAATTTTCCACTAAATAAAATATCTATGGTCTTCCATGCCTCACCGTCACTAAAACATATGTCCCTTCATCAGAAATACTCGAAAAATAGATCAAATTTTCATTATTTATCTTGCATTGGAAAATGTGAAGTAGGGAATAAAACATACTTTAATTAATTTTGTATCCCTCTTCACACCTACACTATGGTATGCTGATCCCAGATCTATGATATTGGATAATTTCACCATAAAAGGGTTGCAAAATGATCGATTGATTAGGAATAGTCGAGTCGTAGGAAAAAAAGAACGATCGCAACGAATGATGAATAGAGGACAAAATAACAAAAAAAAGAGAGGATTTAACCTTGATCGATACTCATGTAAATATCGATTCATTTATATAAGACAATCAACAAAGAGACACAAAATAATTTTCAAAAATCACCCTATAATAAACCCATCCCACAAAGTAATTGTTCTGAAAATCTATACATTCATTGATATATTTGTGTTCATCGCAGAAATTATGAATGAGGGAATTAAACAAATTAGAAAACATTCCCTACCTCATTTTGGTTGGATAGCTAATGAAGAACTATTGTTTCTTCGTATTCATTAGTGATATTTTTTTGAATATGAGGTAGCACCGATGGATCGATCCACGATTTGTCATAATTCACATGAGGGGATTCTCCAAAGATGTAATTATTAGTCCTATGATGTATTTAGGGTTATGCAACTAAACATGGAATTACAACATAATTGACTATTTAAAGACATAATAGTCATTATGTCAATGAAATGAATAAAAAATAATTTTATTAAATTACTCTATTCTTTTTACACCTATGAAATAATTTTCACAAACAGAGTGTGCTAATAAATGTTAAGACATTACTAAAATAAAATCACCATTCTGACCTCAACAGTGCCCTCACATTTCTGATCAAGTCACCAATTTAGGAGTAATCTCACATTTTCATGAAAACTGTATGGGTGTGATATTGAATATATTTAATATTTTTCAAACAATTATTCTGGGAGCACAGGGCTTAAGAATATCATTGTGTCTCCATTCCTGATCAAAAAAATTATCCATATAATATTTAAAAATATTATAGGGAAAATACAATATGTTACAAATTTCCTTAGTTTTCGACTTTTTTACAAAAGTAATTTTTATTAGTCATATGATTTATTAAAGAAATTTTTAGTTATCCTTGAATTGTTAATAGTTTCGAAATGAAGCATATAATGTTTTCCAAAAGGGGGGTTTTTACTTTATTTACAAAAAAGTCAAAAGGAATGGAACAAACATATTTGGCATTAACAGACTTCCCCACCATTGTAATCAATTTTCATTTTTTAGCTACGTGTAAACATTATCAATGTGTTTGAAAAGAAAACTTTTTATTGAAATATTATTTTAATAATTCATTTCCCTTTCCATTATTTTTTTGAATGGAATGATTCTATTATAAAATCTATATTTTTATTGAATTTATGGACATCTTTTGTCTCTTATTAATTTTTTCTTTATTAAATTTATCTAAACACATTTTCTATTTTATGATCGTTTGAAATTTAATTTATATTTAACTTTTTATTCTTTTTATTGTGGATATTAGTAGATCCAAAACCATATACCATTTCTACATACATTTTTTTACTATGAAGGTTATTTGATTGACTTGGAAAAATATTTATAAATATTTATTCTTTAATTAATAATGATATTTAGGGATAAGGAATATTTTTTATAAATTGAATTTATCATTAAATATATGTGGAATTCATTGTACATGTAGATATGGGTGCAATCCATATATAGATATCTCCTCTATGCATCAATAGGTCTCAAGGGACAAATCTAATTTCCAAATTAAATGGATTTTTAGTGTGTACCTACCCATCAATTAAACTTTCTTTGAGAAATGTCTTACAGGTGTAGATATTATTATTTATATGATGTATAAGTTCATAAAGTCCAATATTATGAATTTAATTTATTTAGAATTTAGTTATTATTATCAATGATATTATTTCATTGATATAATCCATTGATGCATTTTGTGTTGATGTTATTGATTGAGTGGCATGTGTTTTTAGTTATATACCTTTACATATTGATTATATCTTATCTATTTATGATATCTTACATTATAAATAACCTATACTTTGAATTTTAGAAAAGAATTATTTTGTTTTCATTTCCCATTATATGGAGAGGAACTATTTGAATGAGTTCAAGGGTGCTAAATTTTTACTATTATAACATCTTATATTTTATTTCCAATATAAAAATCAGAATCTGGTAATATTTAGTTTTTAAGGATTGTTAAAGTGACTGACCCTTTTTATGTGATCCCTTGTATTGTATGCTCATGTTACAAAATAACTACCATATTTGGGTTACTGGATTCAAGGTTGTGCTAATTTAAAATAAAAATTCATGTTTCACTATTTGGAAAGAGTTATGGAGTGAGAATTTTAGATATAATTATCACTCATTAACATGGATTTTCATTCCATAATGATTTCATTGTCTCTAAATATGTTGAATAAAGCCAAAATTAATTTTAAATGAAACTTCAAGATAGTTGGAATTACATTTTATAGGTTAATGATAGAGTATAACATCACAAAGAGGTGGTGAATTAGTGGTAACTAAAATAGAAAACCTCAACTAACATTATTCTAATTCGTATTTTGTGTGATCAGGTCTTGGGAGTGATTATATGATTATTAGAGAAATATAATTATTTAACACACATGACACAAGATATAATTAAATGTTCTCCAAATATTATTATTAAGTGGAAAATACATATTGAATAGTAGTTGAGATCCGATTATCCATATATATATATATTGTCAATGAGAACAAGGAAAGGGGAAGGAAGATTGACTTGAACAATAATTACAATAATGAATGATCAACATTGTTAAGTCAATATATATTATCACTCCATGAACAAAGTTCCTCTATATTTTAGATCATCTGTGAACCCTTATTACCCCCCTTAGCCCTATTTCTGAGGCCCCCAGAATGGGTAGTTTGATATCAAAATAATTAATATATCTTTAATCACATTCAATTTTTAAATAGATTTGTATCATTTATTAGTAGATACATGATCACCATGATATAAATTCCTTCATAGTACCCATTTTATAGGTTACATAACCCAAATCCAAAAGTCTCAAATATATCTCCTTCAAATATCACTGCTAGATTAGAATATTTTAGGTATAAAATTGAATTAAAATTATTATAACCATTTTAATTTTTACCTTCATGGTATTCTTTGAAACTCATGTTGAGTCCATGTTTCACAGGAAAATATTTATAATTTACCTTTGGAAATATCTACTCATCCCTCTTATTAAATATCAGGGTACAATGGTTGTTTCTATCCATTAAATTTATCTCAATATTATTTTTACATTGCATGAAATATCCACAATAATCATATTGATATGGGATCCATGTGGTGGAAGTAAACACATACTTTGATTCATCATGGTAGAACCCTAGGTACCAAAACAACCCCACTTCAGTTGTTTTACCTTCTTGACATGGTATTTGTGAACCATGAACACCCATTTTGGGCTTCCAAATGGCCTATCACTATAACCTATTATTTAATCACCCTCACCTATCGGGGTTTGAAAATTTTCTATTTCATGGTATAGAAATTTAAAAATAGAAATGACTGCTGAAGGTATCATTTCACTTTAAGATATTTTCAATCCATTTTGTCCCCTCAAAATACCTATTTCACATTCACCATGGAATATACTATAACATATCATAATATATTAATCCATTTATGTTATTCTCAACTACTAATAGCCTCTATATTATCTATGATCTTTTTTTTTTCAGTAAATAAAACATTAAAAAATTAACAAATCATGAATGGAGTGTCTCAATAAATAATTCATGGAACATATCCAATATAAATGTAATTCAATAACCATATAATAGTATATACTGGTTTTTTTGAGAGTATTCTAAACCTTTATGTAAGAAAAATTTTAATTTAACCCGGTATTTATTAAGATAAACTCATAGATCCTCCTTTTTAAAAACCCTTTTTGAGGGGAGTACTCAATCACCAATACCAATCATATCCCCAAATACTAAAAGATATGGAAAATCCCTCTTTATATTTCACATAAATAAGAAAATTATAAAATATTGTATTCTTTAAGATTTATATACCAATTCCTCGATTCTCTTTCCATAAAAAATTTACCAATATCATATATTTTATATATATCCCCATTACCTAAAAAATGAGCTAGGGTCTCTCCACCATTACAAGAAGATATAATATTGAATTCTACACTTTTATTAAAAAATTAAAAATATTAAAAATGGAAAATAAATAAAAAAATTTATAGGTATTTTGGGAGAAAATTCACCCACAAAAACACTCTATAATTCTATAAGTAATACTTCATTAATGGATTCATCAAGATATCCAAAACTATCTATTTGTTTAAAATATAATCCAATGAAATCTTCTTGTGATCTAACTTTTATTTGATAAGTTAAAACATGATCTCAATATTCTTCAACATTTAACAGTATGATGTATTATTTGACAAGTTAATTGCACTTTTTTTATTACACCTAGTTAGGAACAGGTATCATATAACCCCCTTCATGTATTTAATATGTGATAATATCCTCTTTATTTTTGTTATGGATTGTTATTTTATAGCATGTTTAACTACAATTAATAACAATGTGGTAAAAAATTTCTTCTTTGTGTACCAAGAAATGTGTCTTCCTCCAGTAAATAAAAAACTTCATAAAGTATAATTTTGATTAATAATATCTCAAACCCAATATTCATCCGAGTATCTATAAATTGGAAATTATTTTACCATAAATTTTTGAAAATTAATTTCTAGATACCCTTTTAGGTAGAGTAATATCCTTTTACACACTATAATATGTAAATAATTAAGATTTTGTGGGAATCATGAGAAAAGTATGACCATAAATATAATTTCTAGTCTAAACACTATTAAATAGAGTAGGATGCCAATAATAATTTGAAAATATATTTTATCCACATTTTCTCCTTTATCATCAAAGGAAAACATGGTTCCATATTTTATTGTAGTATATATCTATCTTAGATATTCTATTAAAAAATTCATAAATAACTCAAAATAATAATTATCTTTGGAGAGAAAGGTAAAAAATTTATTATTTTCTACTTTTAAAACGAATAATAACTCCATATCTCTATTAATTTTCAACAAAAAAGTATCATCATTTGTGTAGTAAATTTTCCATTTTTTTCAAATAAAAATTCTTTGATAACCGTACAAATTCATTTTATGTGTTTTTATGTAGTCTCATTTTTCATTGAGAATAAGATATACCTTAATTTTATTTAATTAAACCACATTATACTAGTTTATATCAATAAATAATATTCTAGATGCATATGATTTATAAAATATGATGAATTTTTCATCTTGAATACAATATAATAAATTCCATCAAGGGTAAACCCTTATATATGTTCAATTTAGAAATATTATTAATGTTTAAAATTTATGAATACATAGATTAAATATATTTATAAACTTTTTTAATTCCATCATGTATACATAAAAACAAAATTCTATTCACTTAAATCCATATAAATGTATAAAAAGTACCACTAAAATTAATACCACCAATTCAATATTATAACTTACAAATTACGCATGATCTATTCTTTGCCACTTGACCTTTTTCAATTGGATTATTTCAAAAATCAGACTCTTTCCTAATCACATTCATGTATTTTGGACATATCACTAATTTTAAATTATCATTCATCCAAATTTTATTCATATATGCTTCTATTTTTGATATCTAATCATTTTATTGTAAAGGCTCTTCAACAATATTATTCTTAACTTACATAAAACGTTGGCATGATTGGAATTTATCAAAATACTATAGATATAAACACCCTTAATATTGTATTTAATAATTTTCTCTATCTCCACATGCTTCACATGCCTTGTTTACATTGAACCTTTATTCATTATAGATATTTTAGAATCGACATGAGATTATTAAAAAAAATTATTCATTCGTAATACACCCATATTTTCCAATGTGAACTCCATGAGACTCCTCAATTTCTTCTTCAATGGGAAATGATGTTATATAATTATTTTTATTTTCTACTACAATTACATTAAATTTTTCAATTATATTTCTCAAATTATTTCAATAAAAATGATAACTTCTTACACTAGGGGTATAATAAATAAATTTTCATTCACCTTCTCTCCCATAAAACTTAAAAAAAATTAGTTCTGACCATGATGAATAAAAGGATTTTAAAATAAATTAAGATTCTCAAGAAGAGATTTTTTTAAATTCATAACTTATAGGGTATATTGTTCAAATAAGGTAAATGTAATAAATAATTTAGATTATATATAGCCATGGTTTTTTCATGTCTTCAAAATAATTTTGTGTTGTCTTTATCTAATAACATGGTTCCCTCTAAGTATATTAATCTCTAGAAATTTGGTTCACCTACTCCACATTTTCGAGGAATGTAAATATCACTATATTCATTATTA
Source organism: Viscum album (assembly GCA_963277665.1). NCBI lineage: Eukaryota > Viridiplantae > Streptophyta > Magnoliopsida > Santalales > Viscaceae > Viscum > Viscum album. The sequence goes on along the minus strand of OY728153.1, from coordinate 412,654,460 downwards.
TTCTATGATTTTCAAGTATACCTCAAAAATAATCACAGTAGTATTTCGATCCAGTAAAAATAGGAACCTTTTGATAAAACATAATTTATGGGTTTTAATGAATATTAAATTTGATCATTAGAAATATAAAATAGGTTTCTAGCGTGTTTTTATCCATTCATGATGATTATTACATCCTATAACCTCCTCGTAAAATATTCAACCTTGTGAAATTTCACCCCATTCATGTTATCAATGTTCTAAGAAAATCTCAATATGCTGTAAATAATAACATTATTATGGAAAATGTCATTTCATTGAATTGTTTTATCCCCAAATTTTATGCATCTGACTCATTTAACATTTATTGATCCACAATTTCTAAAATTAATAACGTTCCCAATATACCATTAGATATATTTCAAGAAATTATCACTTTTACTCACGTGTAATGAATAAAAAAAATCATGCATCCAAGTATTCTCACATTTTATAGCTTTGTAAGAAAATATAATCAAAATTTGTTTATCCTTTTTTGTGTCTTATTTTTATATATTTGGAATATTAATTTTTTCTTCAACTTCCCTAGTAGAATATATATCTTCTTATTGGTGGTGTATCCAGGTTAATTTCAATATTGTAACATTACATTAAATCCACCTAAATTCATGTAGTATTTTGATTGAGGGAGTGAAATGTTTTACCAGAACACATATTCTTAATTTTCACAGACTCTTTAGTTCGGAAATATTCCTTCAATGTGGAATCTCTTAAGGTAATAAATTAAATCTGTAAATAATTTACATTATATTTCCCTTCAATTTAAAATCCACTACTTGTTTATTGATTTCTAATCCTTAGAATAATTATCCTTCACCTTGGAATTCAACATTGGATTATCCTTAGTTTCCATATTCTTTAACCCACCATTTTTTTGGATTACAATTATTATTAAAAAATTTACATTTGGGGTTTTCTCTTTTGAATGTGAATTGATCACTCACTTACCTTAATTGTTTCAAATAGAACTACTTTTTTTACCTAATTCAGTGTATAAGACAAATTTTCTAGTCACCATAGGACAATGTATACATTTAGTGGTATCATTTAAATTATGTTATACTACCTTTGATCCTTATACAACAACATTGAATTAATTTTCAAACTCTGGGTGAGTTCTCCAATAGGATGTTTTGGTGTCTACCAATTTTCCAATAATATCTTTAACCTCATCATTCTTATCGAATATATTTGTTGTGGTAGTCATACTAGAAAAAAATTATTTAAAATTATGCATTTATAACGTTAGTTATTTAAATTATATATTATTATCTATTATTCACATTGATTATTTAATTTGATTTACCAGATCATGTCAAATAAAAAAACTATGTCATATTGATCATATAGGACGGAACTTCCAAATATTTATTTTTATGTGCCTATTCATTCATCTATAAAGTACACTTCTACTTCTATATGGAAAGATAATGGTTTAAGTGTTAGTAAATGAGGTATCACACATTTAACTAAATTATCATTTTATTCTAGAAAATAATAACTGACACTTGTCATGTTTGATGGTATCTCTAATTCTAAATAACTAAATTTGAATTAATTTAAGAGTTTTGTGGGTATGAAAGACCAGGAAAATAAATTATTTCTAATTAGAAATGTTTTGACTAGAAAAATATATCTTATATATGGGATATAATTTTTTTAAGCTCATTTATTATTATTTTATTTTTCATGAAATTTTTTTACAAATAGGGGATATTTTTTCCTTATTATAAAATCACATATGTTTTACATGACACTAAAAAAGTTTGTAGGAGAAGTTTATTATTGTTTATAAGGACATGAAGGAGTTTAAAATCCAAATTGACTTTATATTTCATTTTTTTAATGAAAAAATTAAAATCCATGTGATTTATAGAGTTTTGAATGTAATGTTACATAGAAGAAGTTTGTTAAACGTAGATGGAAGGAATAAATTTTAGTAAGTCCAATATCGTATATTTGAAGTGTCTTTTATTGTAATCATGGAAATTGATAATATGAATTATTTTTTTTGTCCTAAATTAATATAAACTGAAGATATATCATCAGGACAACCAATCAAAAAATATATGCCCTCATACTTTATCATTGGAGGGTATTTGTTACTCGAAAAATAGATGATGGATCAATAGTTTAAAAATTGAGACTAGAGTCTTATGTCTCAATAAGGACTACCGCACATTCCCCCTAGCTATACATTAATAATGGGAAAAGTCCAATATAATGAAAATGTAACATATCTTATTGAATTTTCTAACAATATATCTAAAAATATTATAAAATGATATTCTTCTTATTTGTAAAAAAATATATTTTTTTAATTCACTATTAAAATTTTAAAATATTCTTTATGTGAATCCCTTTAGGTGAAGAAAACATAAGGGACCCTCATACCTATTAGTAATTTCAAACATATCAGTCATAGATGAGGATATGAGGTGGGTGTATCTATTAAAAAAAGGTTGTATCATTCTAGAAATTCATTGGGAGAGGATTCATATAATGTAAAAATAGACACATTATAATACAATGTTTAGGATATGGGAGAGAATATATAAGAGATAATTATATCATTTTTATAATCAATGTTTGAAGATACTTAGATATGGTTTTTGGCTGCATATCCCACTCCACCACATTTTCCTTCACATCACACTTCTCAACCTCATTCTACATATCTTATTCACTAAATTCACTCTCAATAGTTTTCCATACACTGTGAGTTATATGTTGAGGATCTCTAGAGTCATATTAGGGAATATGGTATTATAAATCATATTAGAAATACCTTACATCATCAACTGATGAACATGGACTATCATAGGGTAATGGTATGGGATATGATAGATGTATCTTCGAGAGTATTTTTCTTCACTGATGATGTTTTTATAGTTGGAAAAGTGTAAATGATTTTTTTTACTTTGGATATATATAATTTTCTAAAAACATACTTTTGAAGTATAAATATGTAACAAAATAACTCAAATTCCCTCTCAAACTGGTACCTTACCAGATCTACCGCATACAAGAAGGGCATTCTCGATCCCCACAAGCTAGAGACTAGAGCCTAGGAATCAAACATAGGGAATTATTTCTTTCCACCTGAAGTAACATAATGATATATATATATATATATGTGTGTGTGTGTGTGTGTGTGTAATAGATATAAATAGTGTAAGATATAAATTTAAACAACTAGGTTTTTCACTAAGGAATGGATATTTAAAATTTTGGTATACTTTTGATTTATGAAACTAATTTGGATTCCTAGTGATTTTGTGAAGGTTTTTTTGGGTTTATGGAGCTTTTTCAAAGCTTGAAACCCTAGCCTATAAAAGTTTTTAGCTAGTTTCATTTATAAATTAATATATGTGAGGAAGGTTGTATATTTAGTTTTAACTATGTGAGGCTATATACTGAGTGACCAGAGGGAACATGGTTTTCCCAAACCATGCGAAATGGTCTTCACAACCATGCGAAAAACAACATATTGATTGTCAAGGAATGTTACAAGGTTGGTATAGGGTTTTCCTAGTTTTTAAGCCTAACCATGTGGGTTCTCCATCCCTATTGCATTCTATGTATGTTTTTTCACATTGTTTGGCTAACCATGCATCCAAACCCTTAAAAGGTTAATTTTTGGGTGAAAATAAAATATTACCTCAAATTAAATGTAAAATATATTTCTTTCTCCCCTAGATTTCCCAAAAATAAAACAACACCCCCTCTCCTTTTTAATCATTTTTCAAGAATATTATGTATTCATGCTTGAGAATCTATATGATGTCTGATCGAAGCCTCATCTGTGATGTTGAATCGACATCAGCACATTCTCAATTCATTTTTAATATTTCATTATTAATCTTCCTATCTATGATGATATTTATATGAAAACTCATATACCCTATTTTTAGGGTATTCATATGTTCTTCATATCTATTATAATATATGATAAACTAGAGGCTGATAGTAAATGATGGGATTTGTATGACCCTAAGGCATGTGATCTATAACTCATCCTTTGATTTTCATAATTTTGGAAAATGTTGTGTGTGCTCACATATTTCATCTAGCATCATCTATTAAATTTAAAAACCATGATTATAGTCTTTATAATCATGTTAAATGAATCATATCATATATTTAAATCATTTTTCGTGGTTACATCCACAACTTCAACCACACCATGTAGGGGGTTTACATAATTTGAATTTTGGAGGTTTTAGTGGTTTTAAATGTGTTTATGACACCGTTCGAGTATGCTAGAGATTGAACATGGTAATTTTATGCCTTATCATGTTAAATGAACATTTAATTGATAATGGAAATAACTTTTATTCTTCTCACTCAACAAGTATAAGGTAAGTTTGAAAATATGATAAATCAATCTAAAATGGAAATTAAAATTACATGGTATATATATATATATATATGACTTGGACTAATTGAATATAATTGAATTATTGGTTTCATGTCCATAGAACCCCTTGACACATTTGATGTAAGGAAGTAGAATGAACTAATTGATTTAAATATGACATAAATGAATTGAATGGTTGCATTCCCCTTCGCCTTGTCACACTAATGAATGTAAATTCTTGAACATCTTGAACTTATTAAATGGTATGACCATCAGATGCACTAACATAATAAAATAATTAAATATAAGGTGAAAAATAATATGTGGAACTATAAATAATTACTATATCAGTCGTCATACTCAAGATATATTTTGGATTCCCAAGGGAATGCTTGGAATGGTTGTGGATGCCATTCCAATTTAACTATTCTAGTTTCCTTGGTTCGGTCTCTCCTTGGAACCTAATCCGGATCTATCAGTGGATTACCAGTATCATATCATAGGATCAATCCATTACTGTTATTGTATGTCTTGGATACACGATGTGGATCTTTCATGGATTCTATAAAAAAATATGTTCCTTGGTTATATCCTTGAGCCTAGTCATTTCTTATCCTGTATTACCTTGGATGTATTCCTCAGACTCAGTTAGATCATGAGATTGTGTAATTTCTTGGGTGATACTCCTTATATGACACTTTTACCCTTTTTCCAGGCTGTAGTTACTACTGAGTTATTGACCCATGATTTCAAGGTTTAACTGGTTACTTCTATGGAACATTTCATTATTATTTTCAATAAGGTTTCCTTATTACATCTTTGAACCTTTAATATTACTATCAAGAGGTGTGGTTATTTCTAGATATACCTCAAGTGGAATAATTAGGTAAAATAGAACATAATTAATTAATGATTTTTTCATATGTTCATACACTAGCCGAGGGTTAAAGCTTGTATTTGGGTATTAACGTTATTGTACTACCTTACTTCTATATATTCATGATTTCACACTATTTTAGTATATATTACATAGAAATGACATTATAGACACCATTAGTGGTGGCCTTATGATATTTATCTCACACCCAATTTGAAGATCATTGGAACCCAGGTAGACTATATGTATGCAGGTGTTGATAAAGGGAAGTATATCACTTTGGAATCTTGGTTGCTTACTGATTTATGATGGAGCTAGTAGCATATGATCGAGCTGGAGCTCGGGATTATAGGGATATTTTGTGGTATCTTTTTTCTACTTCTTTATAGAATTTTTGGGTGTTTCTTTGTATTCATATTTTCCATATTTATAGATACATGAAATTTAATCATCATCTTTTGTTTTATATTATCAGTTGTTCATCTGTTTATTACTTTATTCTGCTTCTATTGGGCCATATTTTTATCACTTTCTTGTGTTATTTACATGTGTTTCTTATTGATTTGTTGTGATAAACTCTGGTAATAATGGAATAGTATCACCATGGACACACTCTAGGATATTAGTTCTAGTTGGAAACCTCTGGTATTTAGGGCGATGTACTAAGGAAATGTGGACAACCATGATTGGGGAACTTCTAAGTAGAATCTATTCCCAGGATGTTGGAACGTGGTATCAGAGATTTTCCTTTATTTTTGTGATATTTGGAGACAAAAGTAATGAGATTATGAATTCATGGAACATTTTTATAATACATTATTGGGTTTCATTAACTCTTTTTCTAGGTAAATGTTGAGTTTCCTGAATTATAATTGGAGTTCTGATTTTTCCTATTACAGTTGATATCATTTCACCTCTAGGTGAATCACTTTATATGTAGTGTTGTTAAATTTTTTTCTTATTGAGATTTCATTTATTCTATTGACTGATAATATGAGGGAAATGATCATTGTTAGATACATCCTTATAGACACATGGAATTCGCATATTGGGCATATTACCAAGACATATAGTTTTATTTAATTTCTTTTAACTGATTGATATGACTTTGATTGATGAGTGATGTCGTGGTAGTTATACTATTCATGTGCTTTTACATGGTTGTGATTTAGTGATTTTTAGTTTCAATTCCTGAGGTTTTATTCACCCTCATGGGTTGTTATTGGTAATTTATGGATTTGATCCATCCTATTAAAATAAAATGGGATTCATTTTTAGTGATAAGGTTTATGGGCCCTAATTCACTAGGAATGTAGTTCTATTATATTGAAACAAAGGTATATAAGAATAAAATATTGCAACATGATAGTGAAAAATGAATTTTAAAATGTAATGGTTGCACATCTTTATCTCGCCTTATTATGTTTATGAATGTTAAGTTAGTGAAGCTAGGAATTAAATATGAAATGAAAAAAATGGTTTCCAGTAAATGAGGAGGCAAGTTACTATTTAGCCTTTATATAATGAAAACTCTATAATTAATACTTGATAAATTACCCATACATAGACTTATAAGCACAAATTTTGGGTAATATACCTTGGTAAGTGAGACCTTTATTATGTTCATCTTTCTTTAGTGTTGGTTTTCATATTCATCTATATTGTTCTAAGGTGTGTTCTTGGAATTTCATAGCAATGCCACCACAATGTCCTTGTGTTTTGCGCTAAGAGGGGGGCGACGACCATGCTTTAGGCATGGTGGACCCTGATTTGATAGAAATTACTCTTGGAGTTACAATTGAATCACTACCTATTTTACCTAATTTGGGAAATGACATTCATGTTGGTGAATCATGAGATGCACCTGTGATAGATAATTTGACACACGGGGAACAATGTCATCATTCACTAACATTCTCGGGGGGATGGTGGTCCATAGGTTACTGAGTCTTGTCTAGAGGCCACCTCGTATATCTTTGTGAATATAGATATTCATATAGAGTGAATGGTCAAGATTTATACTTACATCCTATATGATTCGGACAATCATTGGTGGGATGTAATTACATAGGCTAGTCAGCATCATGGCATGATTTGGGTTGATTTCAAGATACCATTCTACAATCAGTTATTTCCCCATAAACTGAGAGATGACAGATCCAGGGAGTTTATGCATATTGGGAAGGTTTCTATTTTAGTTTTGGAATATTTATCATGTTTCATTAAGTTACATTTCATTTCACTGCTTCTGACTGGTTCCGATCTTCCATGTGCTAGAAATTTTGAGGATGGGATCATTTATGCTATAGATACTCAATTGAATTTCATTAACCTACCAACATTTTCAAGAATATTCAATCAATTTCTTATCACTAAGTGAATCCCGGGGGAGGGTGGAAGTACAAGGAATAGAGGATTACTATCGAGGGAGTCTAGTAGTTATTATAGTATAAGAAATAAATCTCTTGATGTTTCTTATCAGATTAGGTGTATCCATGTAACTATGTTGGTATCTCCATGGTGTATCAACAGTGTGGATGACTAGGGAATGTGAAGCCTTACTGTGATAAAGTCCATATAGAGTGATGTTCTTGCAGCTGTATGGGTCATCTATAGAGATTCCCTTAGATATTTCCATCATCTTATAGTAGAATAGGTTCCACACTAGATCCACCTTCATGGATTGGTTCTTTTACACTGCATTAGTCAGGGATTTGGAGTAGCACCGGTAGGACTGGATGTTTTGGAGGTCATGGCAGTGGTAGCCAGACTCCAATTCACAAAAAATACTAGTAGTACAGTTTAGATCATGGTAGTATAATTGTTGCATGGGGCCATGGATTATTTTAGCTACATGCTTTTCAACTGCTACCTGAGGATCAGGCTGTATAAATATATACTATACTTGGCACTATTCTAGTAGCCTCCACTATGGTATCTTCTTTATTTGATACGTGTTCTTCACACCCTATAATCTCTTTATATATAATTGTGTATCTTGGTATGGAAATAAATTATTACTATGGTGTAATGACCCTGGATACACCTTTGGGAGTATGGTAAGCAGAAATATTCTAATGTAGGGATTATCTCCTTCAGGTAGAAAGTTACCCATTATTATGTGACCAAATATTTCTCATGAATAAATGATTTGATTTCAATATCATGATGGATTGGTTAGATTTCTATCACACCATTGTGGACTTCTATCTCTACATGGTATCATTTTTATCCTTAGAGGGAAGACATTATATACAAAAGGGTGAGTGGGACTTCTAAGCTAGTAGATATTTCCAAATCATCATGTGTTAAGTGGAGGGACAACCCATATTTCTAATTTCTTCATGTAGGATTAGGGGCTACATCAGGTAGAATTCCAACCAGTGGTATATCATTTCATAGAAGTCGTTCCTGATGACTTCTCTAGATTACCACCAGAGAGTGAGGAAGAGTTTACAATGGAGCTTGTTCATTGAGATTCTCCAGTGTCCATTCTTCCATACAATGTATAACCTATAGAGATCCAAGAGCATAAGATTCAGTTATAAGACTTAGAGGCCATTTATTGTATGAACCAACACTTCATCTAGGGGTTAACAAATCTTTTCATAAAGAAGGAAGATGGGACCCTTTGTCTATTCATGAATTATGAATTATTGAACAAACTTACAATCAAGAAACAATATCCACTGCCTTGAATAGATGATCTCTTTGGCTAGATCCATGGAGCTGAGGTGTTTTCATATATTAACATGAGATCAGGCTATCATAATGTGTGGGTTAGGACATTAGAAATATATCATAAACCTTTTCATAATAGGTATGTTATGTATGAGTAACATGTTATTATTTTTAGTCTCACGAATTCACCTTCCATTTCTATGGCCTTAATGAATAGTTTTTTCTACACTTATCAGGATTATTTTGTAATGGTATTTGTGGATGACATCATGGTTTATTATCAAACTCATAGAGACCATGCTAAATACCTTGATATCATTATGAGTATAATGAGAGTGCATCATATTTTTGAAATTAATTTTAAGTGCCACATCAAGATCGAAAAAGTTCACATATTGGGTCATATTATCTCAGAATCAAGTGTTTCTAGTTACCTAGAGAAGGTGGGTGTGGTGTTTTCCTCATAGCACCCAAAGAACATGTTTGATATATAGAGTTTTGTGAGTATTTATAATTTATAAAGGAATTATATAAAAAACTTCTCATGACTTGATTCACCACTTACTATTCATATTAAGAAGTGTGTCATGTTCATGTCGTCAGAAGCATGTGATAAAGGCTTTTAGGAGCTAAAATGGAGGCTTGTGTAAACATAATATTAATTTGGACAGAGCCTAAAAGGCTATAATGTATTTTTAGATGAATATGGAATTGTACAATGATCAGTGATGATATAGTAGGATAGAGTTGTCTCATGTGTATCTCAGTTTTTTAGGCCTCATTTGAGAAATTACATGACGCCCGACCATGATCTAGTAGTAGTTGTTCATGCATTATGTTACTGGAGACATTATCTATTTGTTTATAAATTTGTGGTGTATAATAACCACATGATCCTCAAATATATCATTACAGAGAATTAATTGAATCTAAGATATTGTATATGGGTTGAATATCTTTAGTCCATTGATTTTGAGATATCATATATGACAAGAAATAAAAATTTAGTTGCTGATGCACTGAGTATAAAAATATGGGAACGAGTTGTACGGGAGGCCATTGATGAATGAATATTTATGGCCCTTTTTTTGAGTTGTACATAAAGTTTCATGACAGTAAAAAAAATTCATATCTCATATCCTAGATAGTTACTTCTTACCTCATAGGTAAGATGAAGAATATGAAGTCTTCATATCCTGAGGTACTTGTTCTTTATGAAAGTATTTCAGAAGTTGACCCACCTCTATATTGTTCTATAGACAAAGATGATATCCTATGCATTCATGGACGTTTCTAGGTTTCTATAGTTATGATATAGGAGTTGATTCTAGATTACCATTCTTTTATGAGGTCAGTTCATCCAGGGATATCTATAATGTATCAAGATATGCAATGCTAGTAGTGGTGGACTGGGATGAAATGTTAGATAGAAGGATTTATCACTAGGGGATACACCTACTAGGAGGTTAAGAAAAATCACTAGAGACCTAAATTCTTGTTAAAAATACTTCCAATACTACAATGGAAATGGGAAAATGTTGACATGGACTTCATAGTTGGTTTACCTAGGTCTCTTATAGTGAGAAACGTTGTATGGGTAGTTATTGACCAATTAACAAAAGTATCCCAATTAATTCCAACCTAGAATAATTTCTCAGTTGATGGGATTGGATGACTATATTTCTATGACATCATATGATTACACAAGTTCCCTCATACAATCATTTCTAATATGGATTCTCATTTCATTTCCTGATTCTATATGGGGTTATAGAAAGCTATGGGTATTCAATTTCTTATGAACACATACATTGACCCTCAGACCGATGGACCATCAGAACAGACGATACATGTGTTAGAATAAATTACTCAAACATGCATAACTGATTTCAAAGGTTCTTGGGAGAATCATATTCCTCTCTTCGAGTTCACCTATAATAATAAATTTCAGATGACAATTTAGATGGATCTTTTTGAGGATGTATATGGTAGTTCATATCATTCACACCTGTGCCGAAAACATATTTGACAGGAAGCCCTACTAGGTCCTCATATAATGCATGAGACTTAAAAGTAGGTTTAGATATCACGAAACATATGTACACTTCCCATTCTAGAGAGAAATATTATGATGATCAATATCAATGACCTCTATAGTTCTTGTTTTAGGATTATGTTTTCTTGAAGGTATATCCCAGGTCAGGGAATATATGGATACAAAGACAAGGGATGTTGTTTTCTCTATATATAGGGTAGTTTGAGATCTTTTAAAGAGTTAGTACAATAGCTTGTTGGTTTTAAATACCTCACATGTATTGTTCCATGCACGACATCATCCATGTTTCACATATTCCATGGTATTATGCTGACCTGTATCACACTTTTGATGATGATGAATTTGATCTATATGTGGATTATTCCTTTGAGAAGTATCTTATACACATCGTTGACTAAATCAAAAAGGAACTCTTAGGCCAGTGCTTTCTTATAGTATAGGTGTTGTGGAAACACACCCATGTACATGAAAAGACTTTAGAGCCGGAGGCCGATGTACATGCTCAGTGGAGAGAGTTTTTTTCAAACATTTTTTTACCACCCTAGGAAGGTGAACATAAGGATGAGTTCATTTAAGGGGCAAGACTGTAAGAACCTGGTTTTTCATTTAGGTATCGATCCTGTAAATTTTGGACTAATTTTATTTTATGTACCTAATTTGGATGCCTAGTGAGTTAGTGATAGTTTATAGGGGTGTATAGTGCTTGTTCAAAGCTCCAAATCTCGAATAGTGTAGATTTTTGGCCTGTTGCATTGTAAGAGTAAACCTAATGAGGTAGGCCACATGGTCAGTTTTAACTATGCGAGGTTGGATAGTGAACAACAGGATGGCATATGGTTTGACCAAATGGTGCACTACATACTGATTATAGAGGAATTTTACATTGTTGGAGCATGGTTTCCCTAACAGTGTAGCCTAACCAATAAAGTTACCATTTTATATTGAAGACCATTAACTATTTGTGCATGGTTTAGATATTCATGCTACCAAACTGTGTGAAGGGTAATTTTTTGTTGTAAAGATGATTATTACCTTAAATGAAATATTAAACCAATTTATTTATCCCCTTGCTATTCTAGTGTAAACAAAACCCTTGAAAATTCATTTTTATTCATTTTTATAACTATTCTAGGAAGTGAGAACAAGCGCCAGTTAGGATTCCAAAAGAAGCACCACTTATCTCATTTTATCTTCATTAGTACATTCTCAATTCCATTTTCATCATATGTCATTATTCTTCATATCAAAGATATTATTTATATGTAGTCTCATATTCCCTATTTTTAGGGAATTGATTTGTTCTTCATATCTCTTCCAATACAATCCAAACAAAAGGATGATACTAGATGAGGAGATTCATACAAACCTAAGTAGTTTGGTCTATAACTCTTCGTTAGATTTTTATCATTTTGGAAAATATCGTATCGGCACACCGATTTAATTGATCATTGTTTATTAAATTTATAGTTCATTGATGTAGTCATTTCAATCATGTTAAAAGACCTATATCATATATGTAAATATTTTTTGGTGATTACATCCACAACTTTGACCACCCTATATAGACTATTTTCTATAATTGAACTTTTTATTCTTTTAGTGGTTTAACATGTCCGCACCACCATTTGGGTGTATTTGTTCTTGACCATTATAATTTTAAAACTTATCATTTTAAATGACCATTGAATTGATAATGTATAGAAACATTATTCTTATCACATTACCCATATAAATTAAGTTCTATAATTTGATAAATGAATCTAAAATGAAAATGGAAAGTATATATTATATATTTGACTTGGGAGGATTTTTTATACTTGAATGCTTGGTTTCATGTCTGTAGAACCCATTTACACTTATGATATAATGTATAGGAATTAATGTAATGATTTAAATATGACTTAAATGAATGTAATGGTTCCATGCCCCTTGGAATTCTCACACCAATTAAAGGCACGACCTTAACCTCTTGAACTTATTAAATGGTATGAAAGTCACATGGCCTAACATAATAAATGAATTAAATATAAGGTGACCAATTATATATGTTCCTTGACATAAATTCTATAGTAGTGGACTGAATTGAGAGGTATTTTGAATTCCATATAGAACTGTTAGAGCGTTCATGGATTCCAATCTGATTCATGGATTCCAGTTTCCTTAGTTAAGAACCACCTTGGAACCCGATCCTCATTTATTAGTGGATGCCTAGTATGGAACCATTGGATCCCTCCATTATTATTACATGATACCTTGTATTCACTCCTTGGATATATCATGTCTTCTACAGAAGCAAGTTTCCTTGGTTATATCCATGGGCCTAGCCATTTATTTTCTCATTTAACCTTAGATGTATTCCATGTACTCAGTTAGATCATGATATTATCTAATTAAATGGATAATACTCCTAGGATTACACTATTATCTCTTAGAAATTCTTTATTTACTACTTAGTTGGTGACCCTTTAGGTCTAGGTTTCCTTGGTTACTACCTTTGAACCTTGTATTATTATTTTCATCAATGTTTCCTTGTTACAATTTGAAAACATTACTATTACTATCATGAGGTGATATTAGTGATTTCTATGCCTCAGATGAATTAATTATATAAATTTTAATGTAAGTAATTAAATAATTGGTTACTTTTTTACACACCTTCCAAGAGTTAAATAAGGTAATTGGTTATTTACATTAATGTGCTACTTTAGTTTTATATATTCATGATTTCACACTATTCCAATTTATATTACAAAGGCATGATGTTATATACACCATTGGTGGTGGCCGAATAAGATTTATCTCACAACCTATCAAGGCTCCATTGGTGCCCAGGAATACTATATGTATGCACGTATTGATAAAGGGAAGTTTTTCACTCTCGGAACTTGATTTCTTGCTCATTTCGGATAGAGGTAGTAGCTGATGATGGAGATGGATCTCATGATGTTGGGGATTGTTTTTTATTCATTTTATAATTTTGATAGCATTATCGTGTGATTATTTGTATCCATATTTTACAAATATATATATATATATATGAATTATCTTTATCCTCCTTTTTATTATATTATAATTTTTTCAGTAGTTTATTAGTTTTATTTTCCTCTACTATGCCATGTTTTTATTACTTGTTTCTAATATTTACTCATGTTTCTTATCGATCTATTGTGATACACTCTGTAAATGGGGACATAGTCTCGCCTAAAACACACCCTTGGCCCCCAATTTTAGTCATCATCCTTTGGACTTCATGGATATATGTTTGAGACAATGTGACCAATCGAGATTAGGGAACTTATAAGTGGAATCCAGGTCCAAGACATTACTTAAATATATTAAGTAAAATATAAGGGAAAAAAAAAGAAATACAACTGAAAAGGTTATAAAAAAACCCAAATATAAAAATACAACTAAAAATAATTACAAAACTAAAAATCTACTCCAATAGATCCATGTAACAACATGGGAATCCTCCCACTACCTCACCATCAGCTACCCAAGAACTAAAAAACAAAAAACCTCACTACCTCACTATGATTCCATTCCTTTAACTACATCATAATACAAAACTAGATCTATTCACCATCAAAGGGATAATTAGGTTTTAAGATAATATGCTCGGTAGAGTACAACCCAGGTGTTCCATATCAAGTCTCTAAACAATAATCCATGCATTCTCATATTTAACAAAAATAATGAGTGATAAAATTTCAATAGTTCTTATATCAAAATAATGAAAAAAATTAATTTACTATTTTTCACATTTTCAAATAATGAATTTAAATCAATTTCAAAAAATTATTTAACCATATATCACATTAGATATATCACCTCAAAACAAATCATTCTTCACAAATCATATCAAATCCATGGATGTACAATAAAACATTACAAACCAAAATTATAATCCTAGGTGACATCATGTTAGGGATCACACTAGGTCAGGATATGTAATACACTCATGTATAACATATACATTCATATACACATCGAACCATTAGACATATTCATCAAAATTATATAGTATAGGAACACCCCAGAAAAAGAACCCCAAAATCGTTATAACAATTCTCTAGAACAATAGTCATAGGGAGCATAGTAAATATCCATGGGAAAACCCCATGAAAGTGGACAATACATATTACTATACCTTCTACCTAAGTACCTAAGGATTCTCATGTGCTCTATTTTCAAAACCATTTCATCATTTCTCTCTTTGGAAACCATTTCTACATGCATTAAAAAACCCTTTTCATTTACCAAAACTATGGGAAAACCATCTTTTATAAAACCCCAGTTCCATACACAGAAAAAAATTATTCATATCATACACTTTAAATAAATAAAAAATTAACAAAATAGTATAAATTTAGTTCACCATCATAGACGAGAGGAGAAACCACCTATATCAAACTCAGTGTCTCACACACCTGAAAAGGGATCCACTAACAAGGACAACATAACAATGCAAATATAGGAGATCGAATCAATCCTCAATTCCTAGAATTGATCCAATTCCTCAAAAAGGGTTGTCCAAGAGGTTATATTACACATAAATTGAAGAACAAAAACATTCTACACCAAAAAAATAATATAATAGACCCCAAAACAAGATCTCACAATAGATCTAAAAGATAAAAAAATAAACATCCCCACCGATCCACAAAACAAATAGCATAAAACAAAAAAACTACCTCTGTTATAGGGAAAAAATCAGTTTAAAGGATTACTAACCTAGAGAGATTCAAACCAACCAAAACAATGATAAATCGTTGAAAAAATAAATACATTTGAAAAGGTGTCTCCCAAAATCACTAAAAAAGATATCTATGATAAGAGAGGAACGAGATATGGGAAAATAAATCAATATATCATACAAGTGGCACCCTAAAATAAATATTTGTGACACTTAACCAACTTGTAATCCATTTACACATCATGTAATAATTTTGGATCACATAAACCCTAAAATTAATTATCTTTTAAATGAAAACCAATCTTTTAACATTACATGGTGTGTAACCCTTACATGAAATGCATTCTTTAAAACTATGTTATCATGTCATGAACTAAGCATGGAAACCATCACATATCATGTACTACAATTACATGAAGTTTAAATTTCCAACGTCTAATTAATACTATAGATTATTACATGAAAACTCAAACCACCTCAGGCATCTTATGAACTCGAGGAGAACACTGAAATCACATTGGAATATTTATAATCAGAATACATTAATTCAATCAAACATATATCCATATACATTAGGTAAACTTTTTCTAAAAATTTTCTCTATCCTCTAGAGTCCAAATAAACACCTAATTAAAGAGTAAAATAATTAAAGAGAATGTAAAATACTAGAAACTAGGTAATATGATGTTACAAAAATCTATCCAGAAGGATTTAATTCTCTTGGACTTCATGTAGAATAATGAATTCTTGTAAAGAGGTGAGACCACTCTGACCTCATCAACAGATCAGAACTTCTAAGTATAATAAGAATATGATCTATGCAACAATAAAACTCTAACCAATGGAATAGATTTCCGATGCAATACATTCACTTTTGAGTCAACAATCTCTAGTAGCTTCTAAACAATATAAACAATTAGATTTAACTTAATATAATACCAACTCAAAACATGAGAGGGAATATCATGATATTTTATAAGCTATGATATGTAGAAAAAATCATGAATTCTTGTCAATTGAATAGGAAATTAAAAATGATAAGCATATTTCCCAAGCCTCTGAAAGACCTAAAACGGTTCAACATATCTCAAATCTCGCTTTCCCTATTTTCCATGTTGATGTTGACCCAAATGAATTGAAACATTAGATAAAAACTAGTCACCTATGGAAAATTCCGAATAATGGTTCCTCTGATCTACAAAATATTTCTACCGACTCTGAGCTGTAACTAGATGTTGACGTATATCATTAATTCTCATAGATGTATCCTTAACAAAAAATGGTCCCACCAATGAAGCTTCACCCACCTATTCCCAATAGATTTTTCATCTACAAGGAAATCCAATAAAATCCTTAAAAGTAACTATTATGATTGAATACATATAACATTTTTTTTGATAACTCAACCAATCCCAGATGGCCATCACAATATCCATCAACATCCAAGACACAGACATATATCGTATCCGCCAGAATATAAATAATTCTTTTTTTACGATCTATATATGTATTATAAGTTGTATTTAATCTGAACTGAGTACACATATCCTCCTAGAGACTCCTTCAAAAACTTTAAGTAAACCATATATCCTCTTTAGAAACAACAGAATTAGGAACCCCATGTAACCTCTCAATTTTCTTTACATACTACTTACTGAGATCATCAAAATTAATAGCATATTTGATAAAAATAAAATGAACAAACTTTTTCCATCGACCAATCATCACCCAGATGGAATTATTTACTTTTTGATTCATTAGTAATAAAAAAAATCCATAGATACCTCATACCATTTCCAAACCAGCACTAGAAGAGGTCGGGAAAAACATAAAGTTTCATATGAACTATATTAATCTTTTGGTAGGGGTAACAGTGCACACGTAATAAAAAATGTCACACTTAATATCAAGACTACATAATTTCAGTATCAATTATTAATGAATCTTAATAGTCTTAGGATGAATCAAACAAAAATAACTATGAAAATAAAACATACATGAGCCCCTCAAAAATTTTGGGATGAAAAAATAATCCCCAAAACTGAGAATAGGACCTGAATGGAGACACAATCAAGAAACAATCTCCCCACCATATAAGGTTTATCAGATTACTTTGAACTCATAATCTTTCAATTGACTATGTATAATAGACTCAATAAGAGATGATTATAAATGAATACTGGTTAAAAACATACCTGAAACGTACTCTTGATAATCTAGATGCAAATGAGAAAAAATCTCTTAATGGTCCCACTCATACTTTGATTTCAAAATATATTTTGATATAATTTTCCTAATAAGAGATTCTATGAAAAGATTCCCCTTTCCCATTGTGTAGGAGATATTGAAGTCAATAATCTTAAAGTATTTTACCCACCACAACTATCTTAAATTCACGTCCTTTTGAGAAAATATATATCTCAAACTCTATTAAACAAAAAATAATTTGAATGTTTCCATAAAAATATAATCCTTCCAACACTTAAGCGCATTCATAACCGCATAAAGTTCTAAATCATGAGTGGGGTAATTGTTCTCATGAGTTCAAAGATAAAAATAATTGTAAGACATTATATGATCATTCTTCATAAGAACACAACAGAATATAACACAACAAGTATCATAGAAAATCACATAACCCTTATCATTCCAAAGTAAGATCAGAATAGTAGATGATGTCATAAGTCATTTAAATTCACCAAAAGAAGACATCCACTATGAATATCATGTTAATTTAACCTTGTTCCTAGTAATAGTAGTGAAATGTGATGAAAACAAAAATAAACCCTCAATTAATCATCGATAGTATCCAGAAAGACCAATGAAGCTATGAATATCAAAGAATTTTTTTGGTTCTTCTCGTGAGAAAGAAACCTTTACATTATTATGATCAACTAACAGTCCATTCTCAAAAAAATTCCATAATTACATCACTTAATTAATCCATAAATATCATTTTTAATGATTTATATAAAAATTTTAACGCCTTAAAATTTCCAAAAACAAACTCAAATGGTGCTCATTATCACCCTTAGATCATGAATAAAATATATTCCATGAGGACTATAACAAATGTTTCTAGATAATGATGGAATTTTGGATTCATCAAAGCTATAAAAACTACAGAATAATTATTCATACCAAACATAATCTCTATATATTTTTAATTTCCACAACTTCTCTAGAAATATGTGTTATGTATATTAGACTCTCATACAGTGAGGTAATGATAACCCTACAGAAGATTAATCTTTGAAAACAAATTTCCCACTTTAACTGATAAAAAAAGTCATCCACATGAGGTAAATAATACTTTTTCTTAATTGTTACCTAGATAATATTCTAAAAATACACATACATTTATAATAATCCATCATTCTTCCTGTAAAAGAGAATCATGACTACCCAATATGAGACACTAGGGAGAACAAAACCCTTCTCCATTATATCATCCAATTAAACCTTGATCTATTTTAGTTTCACTTGTTTCATAGAAATAGAAGATGTTGATAAAGGTTAGGTACCTATAATCATGTCTATAATAAACTCTACCTCTATTTATAGATTCATATTAGATAAATCATATGGTAAAACTTTAGAAATATCCTGAATAATAGGGTAAAGATTAAAAATAGAAGATATGTAATTAGGAAAAACAACTATAGGTGAAACGAAACTCATAAGATCGGGGAAGGAGGGTCCTTCATGACTAGACCTTTGAACTCACTATCCATGAAACACCTGTGAGATCTCATAATCTATAATTAATGAGAAACACTGATGAGGATAATCATCCTCACGAAAATGAACAACAACCCAATCCATTTATATGATGACATCAAATAGATATAATTCGAGAACAAGAAAATACTAGACTAACTCCACATAACATATTGATATCACAAATGAAGGAAATTGAAACCCCTACTCTTTCCTCTTCCCCAGTGGTGTATCTAACTATATAAAAAATGTCATAATATTCATTAAATGTTTAATAATATAAACAAAATCACTATATATAATTATTTTTGGAATAACCTTTAAAAAATAAATAAATCTCTATTGAGGATGCAATAATGATGGTACCTACCACTACCAATAGACCAACGTCTAACTCTATAGGAAACACATCTATTTCATGAAGGTTCTTTACTACTGATGCATGTGGTGAGAGACCTACTCTCTTAAAATCGTCTAACTAACTCACAATAGCCTTTAGAATTGACAATCCCCAGACATATCTATGTGTATACATAACCCGATAGAAATATTGTAGATGACCATAATTCTATCAACTATAATTTTTTTTTGAAGTTGAAGGATAAGAAATCATAGTGTGCCCACCCATGTCACATAGATAGAAAGTCAGGGTCACACTACTAGAAGCAACCAGAGGTACCAAAGAGGCCTACAGGCTAGAACAACCACCACCACTGCTCTAATGATCCTTCCACTTCCTCTTTTTTCCTAAGAATGCCAATGAAGCTTAAAATTTGTGGAAGATACGAGGAATGATATACATCATTGTATACAATATTCGTTTCTTCCATCATATCCCTATCCACTATCTCTACATAGGTAAAAATCTTCATCATATATACATGGGATTAGATATTTTTTCACAAACCCTGCAAGTAAGTTTGGGATATCAGCTATTCATTCTTTAATACCTCTCATGAAAAATGAACTAGATTAATAAATCTACTGGTGAATGTTAACACTGAATACTCTCTCTTGTTGAAAAATAGGAACTCAAGATACATATTTGTCATCAGTGACTCAATAAAAAACTAATAGAAGAATAGATACTTAAAACCCTTCCAAACAATGCCCACATGATTATCATATTACACCATGGAATCCCAATAATGATTTTTGGGGCCCTTAAGTCTAAATATTGAACACTTTACCTTGATACTATTAGGTGTATCCATGAATTCCAAAATTTGATCAATCTTATCATGTTAGTTCTCTACCTCTTATGGTTTATTCAAACCATTAATGGATTGTGATTTATTACACAAAAAATATCTTGATAGATCACTTTATATGAAAACTATTGTTTGTACCTAGAAAAATATGTTCACATCTTACGGTACATTCTATTCCATGTAAATAAATTCACAAATGATAACCTTGATAAATTTTTGATCCATTAGAGGATTCACTTGAGGAAAATTAGATGAACCCTATTGATGAACCTAAAAAACACATCTTGAAGGCATACAATTTCATAATAAAATGTAATAAGTTATTATACAACTGAACAATATCACTTAAAACTAGATAAACAGTAATAAAAAACTTATGTTAACATTATGAACTCAGAATAGGAGAAACAAATTCCAACATCACAAGGATACTTGAGTCTCATCATGGTAAGTGATGGCCCAAAACTAACCATAATATACATATAAATCCCCAAAATTCCTATCTATAGTCTATTAAACATTCCAAGAAAATGCCTCAATAGGAAATACCACCTATGATATAATTTTTCAATGAAATGACTTGGATACCCTCTCAAACTGGTACCCGGCCCAATTTTCCACATAGTCATATGGTATTCTAGATCCCCCACAGGCACATAACTAGCACCCTAGCATCATACAAAAAACATAAGGAACAATTTACACCAAAAAGAAGATGAAACATGGAATATATATATGTAATATATTGAAACATCGAAAGATATAAGTATATTCCATAATTGATAAGGAACAGTAAATTGAATTAAATTAAAATTGTATAAGAAAATATTTATGTGATAAATCCAACTACATAGGACTAAAAACCAAACATATACTCTAATATATCCATGTGAGACCATGGGAAATATCCCACCATCTCACCACCAGCTACCCCAAACCAAGCTGATAGGAAACCTCACCTCCTCACTACAACACCTTGAATTTCCCTACATCGAAAGACATAACCAAGTATATGCATCGCTGAAGGGGTATACAAGGTTTGAGCTAACATGCTCAATAGGGTCCCAGATAGGTTTTCTATACCAATTCTCTAAAAAATAATCCAATCATGCACAAAATTAATGAAAAAAATGAATGAAAATAGTTTTATTGTTTTTAAATCCAATGAATGGAAAAAAAAATTAATTTATCTTTTTTCAAATTTCAAAATAATGTTGGTAAATCAGTTTCCAATCATTCAACAGCCATATATCATAGTAGATATATCTTTTAAAAACAAAACATGCATCACATATCATATCAAATCCATGGAAGTAGAAAAAAATAATATATTACAGAAGTAGAGGAATAGGTAACATCACTCCATGTATCACACTATGTCAGGATAGCTAGGAAACACATACCTATAATAGAGAATTGTGTATGAATCACCTCACTAGACATATGAATCAAGTCTAAAGAGAATAGGAAGAAACTATCATGTGATCCCACTAATAGGTCTCAAAATTCACTAGAACAAAAAACCTAGGGTGCAAAGTAAAGACCCATGAGAAAACACCCCAATAGTAGATAAGACCTATTAATATACCTTCCACCTAAGTTCCCAAGACTTCAGATGTGCTATATTTTCCAATATACTTCATTGAACATTTTTCTCACTTCATGAATTGAAAAAAATTTCACAAGAACATTTTATAATTATTTTGAAACCCCTTTACATTTACAAAAAATAAACTGAAACCCATCCTTTATAAAAACCTAGTTCCACACACACGAAAAAATCAGTCATATCATTCCATTTCATTTAATAAAAAAATTTATCCAAAACACGAGAACTGAAATTCATCAACATGGGAAAGAGATGGAACCACCGCCCTCGAAATCAATGTCGCATAGGCCAACAAATTGATCCACCAAAAATAGGAATGAAATAATTATAGTTGAGGCCCTTGAATTATTCCTCAATGATTATAATTGATCAAATTCATCAAAAAAGGGTTACTGAAGAACATTGATTACACATACCTCAATAAACGCACACCTTCCTCACTAAAACCAATAATGGAATATCCCTCCGAACATGATCACACAATGGATATAGAAGAGAAACAAAGGAAACATCAACACATATCCACAAAACCAATAGTTCAATTCAACAACGACCATAATATCAACATGACGTGTAATCCTCAGGATCACCTATGTGGAAATATATGTCATATTTTTAATAAAAACTTATGTTGTAACATTACATGGTGTGTAACCCTTACATTATGTGTATTCTATCACACATTATACTAAACTCACAACATGAGTTTAGAAACCATTACACATTGTGTACTCTCATTAAATAGTGTTTAAATTTCCTATAGAACGTGAAAACTTCATATTCTTACATGAAGATAAAAACCACCATGGGTGTTATCCAAACATAGGGATAACCACCACAATGTGATTAACACATTTATACACAAACACCATTAATTAAAAAAAACTTGCATCCGTGAACCTTATCTCACTGTTTCTTTGGAAATGATCTCCATCCATGAGAGTCCAACGATGCACCCCATTAAATAGGGAAGCTAGTAAATTGAATTTAAAATACCTAAAAGAGGGTAACAGGATGTTACAACATTGATTACATATTTTATTTATTAATGATAATAGTTTTTTAATATCTAATATATATATATATATTCTAGGAATATATTAATGTTAAATACATATTTTATAGAAATCAAAAACATTTTTTTCCCATTTAAATTAGCACACTACTTTGTCTAAAGGATATCTTAGAGTATCATTATATATTTTTATGTTGTTGAATTTGTATTTTCTATTATAAAATTTATATATGAAATAAATATAACTATTTCACTTACTAATTTCAAAAAAATCATCTTTTATATTAACTTTTTCATCTATTTACCTTATAACTATATTGAGAAAAAATATTGGATATTTTTTTAATTTGTTTTTTATGATTCTCTCCCTTATAATAGAATTCAGATAATCATATATGGGATGCATGGTATGATTATTTTACAAGTTCAATTCAATTTTAGTATATGTATTCGTATTTTTAATGTTGGTATTCAAATTTTGATTTGAAATTGTCATTTTTTTGTAATTTTTTAAAAGTTATAATATAAAAATTTATTATAGAATTATTCTAGATTTTGATGTTATTTTATATATTTTGGTTTTGATTATTATTGATATTTTCAACAATTTCTATTATATTAATAGGATTGGTAGTGTGTTTTCTCTTTTTTTTCAATATTAATTTCTACATCGATTATTTTTTTATCTCACATAAAAAATAAATTAAACACCAGTTTATGTTGGTTATTTTAAACCATGTAAAAATACTTCCACATGTGTTTTTTGATAAAAGGCATGGAAATTCCAAAAATTTTCATTTTAGGAAGATTTCACTAAGGAATTATTTTATAACTGATATAGATGTTGGTTTTCTTTTTTGGTTTTAAAAAAGTAAGACTATCAAAAAACATCCATAACATTGATTAAATAATTTATGTGGGTGTTTATTTATGTCTGTTGTTTTAACCAATGTAAATGAATTATTTACAATGTCACTTATAAATACATTATTTATTAACCGACGTTAAAAATAAATATAAATTTTTGTGAAAAATAGTTTTTCGTAATATATTCCCATGAAACATATCCATCGATTCAAGGATTTATTTGAGATCTCTCAAATTTTATGTGAACTACACTTGTATCTCAGCAATGTCTTTGTATTTTAATTAATCATGATATTTTCTCAATGTAACCTTTTAATATATCAATACATTCATTTATTTTTCAAGATTCATGATTTTATTTAAGCACACCAAATTCATTATTCTCAATTGAAACTCCTTTTGTATTTCCTCTTCACTAATTTTTTCCTCTAGAATTTTCCCTTTATTATCTTCACTCCATGGATATTTAGGATTATTTTATTTGGCCGTGATATCAATTTTATGTTCATCCCCTAAGTCATATTAATCAATTTTTATTTCTTTATCACATTTTGTTACACAATGTTTTTAGATAATAATATTATTATTCATTTTATTAGACTTTTCCCTTTAAATAATTTCCTCCATAGTGATAATAAAGAATCTTTTTTCTCTTTAATGAAATTTTAGGATCGTAATTAATTTTACCTTATTGTTCCTTATAAGGTAAATTAGATAAAAATATACAATGATTCTACAGTTCATACTCTCAATTGACACTTTATTCTTTGATTTACCTTTTATTACTCAATTCTTTAGAATATAGTGACATGAATTAACCAAAATAGATGATATCATCTAAAAAATAAGTTTATTCCCAATGATACTTCTTAAATTAAACAAGTTTTAAAAATTTTAAGATTAGAATGTAGTCCTCATCTCAATTAAATAGTTTCTTTAAATTTTTCATCTCTTTTCATATGTTATGAAACCATGTTATTGTTGAGTTTATTGATGGTCCGCTCATCCAAATCATGATCCTTCATAATGTATCTATAACTCTTAATTGAGCCAATGATTTTTTCCATCAAAATAAATAACTTGTACATTGATCCATCTTATCCCATATTCATATCCTAAAATTATGTTTAACATGTTTCTAACCATTAATCATTTAGCTTTTTTGTCTCCCTCATCCTGAATGCTTGAGGGCCTTTAATTTTTATTGATTTTTTATAGTCCAATTTTTAACTGGGTTGAGAGGGAACCCTTACATAACTCGTTGGCCGAGTATCACAAGGCCCTGTACATGACCCAAAGGTCCAGGGTAACAATGACCAATATATGACCTGAAGGCCTAACTAACCTACACTAGAACTACCAGTACCCAACATTTGCATCATTGAAGGTGTCATGCTCCCCATCACCCATTGTTGATCGACTATCATTTCTCCATGAAAAGCTACACATTGCCAGGTACTAATGGAAATTTCCATACCCAATAGTTCTTCCAATCTGGATTCCAATGCTCTTGTGGCTGCTACATTTCATTTAATCCTCTTTTTTTTCATACTCTATGTGGTCTTCCCTGAGAAATAATATACAAAACCATCCTATATTTTCATAGTTGGAATCCACTTCCATCGAACATAGTAAATTCTTCATTATTGATTTTATTCGTTGAGAAAATAGATCTCATCAATAAAAAGAAATAACGAATTATGTAAAATATATATATTCATGGTAAATTTACCTAGAACTTGATAAATGACTCTATGATACGAACTGATGGACATAGTAAATAGTTTAACACAACTGAGAGGGGGTGAATCAATGGTTACCACAATAAAAACTCTCAATCAGTGTTATGATTATCACCAATTTTAGCGATTGAATTTCAAGGGTGATAATGAAATGAAAAAGATGAAGTGACAAAGAATATAGACAAAAACTGGTCAATTACACGTTTTACAAACTCTTTTTATCAAATGGTTAATATATAGTAAACAATGGACGCGACCCCAGTATCCATATTCCTATTTTATTATAAAAAATAATATTGAAATTAGTAGGTAAATAGACCCAAAATTTGAATAATTTAATAATAATTAATTATAATAAGTTCATAGATCTTATTTTCCATGAACCCAAGTGCCTCTAGAATATAGATCATGTGTTTACCCTTCTTCTTCTCCTTAGTTTTAGTTAAAAGTTTCCTAGAATGAATGGAATGTTAACTAATAGTTTGTTATATTTTTTTCACACACTCTTTAAAAATTGAGATAGATCATCTATTTATAGATAGGGATTTTCCATGGTTTATGGGGCTCAATAATGCTTATTTTTGAGGTGGAATCATCTAGATCAAAAATTTTAACTATATACTCTTTCTATGTTCCTATTATCTTAGTTTTTTTAGATATTACATAAAATGAAAATTCTAAACACTATATGTGTTCCTCTACCAATGATATACCTCAAAAGAATATTTGGAATCCCATGTTCACTATATGATGTTCACATTATCCCTTATGTTTTGTCACTTGTAAACTCTTCTGAAATGGATTATAACAATGGAATTTTTTCGATAATTACTATAATTTATATATTTTTTCCATTAAATTACAGTATCTATAATTCCCATATTGATGTGGTCTTATAGTGGGAAAATTAACTCTTTATTTGAGTCGTAAAAGGGGAACCCTATGTACCATAGAATGTTAGATCCAAATAATTCACCTTCCATCCATGGTATAAGGGATCCACTAATATTCCCATTTTCCATCCTATGTCCTATCACCCAAACCTCATGAGATAATTCCCTATATAGTGAGATATTAAACTTTTTCTAAGTAGGTGTTTTAGAAATATGAAAATTAAAATAGCCACTGAAATAATTATTTCATCTTAAACCCATCACAATTCATTTTAGCTCTTAAAACCCCACTTTTTAAAACTACCATTGCCTAAATAGTTCCTTCTCAAAATTCCATAATTCTGTTATAACTGTATAAACATAAAATTTCCTCCCAATCATAGTTAGGAATGCTTAAAATAAATATAACATGAAAATAAATTTTTAATTCCTAAATTAATGTTCTCAAGAAACAAGTCATAGAATTGCCCTATTGTGAAGGTAATTAAAACACTTCAGCAAACGATAGAATAGTGTTCGTGAGATTACATCAAACACTATTATAAGATAAATTTTTTGTTGATAATGTTTTAATTGATATCAAATAAGTTCTCCCCATTTTTCAATTCAATTCATGAGAGGACTTTTTAATCAATGTGACTCATCAACTCCTCAAACATCAAGGGATATTTTACATCTAATTGACAATTCTATGGGACTTTTAGTCAAAATTAATGATAATATTTGAGGTTCACACTTGATCCAATGTCTAGGGACACATTATAAATCTATGTTAGATTTATTGACTTTTTAATGCTCATCTAGATATTTTTAGGCCTAGATTTTTGGTCCATTTTCAAACCCATATCATAAGTTTGTATTGATAATAATATAATAAAATAGCTATAAGGATCAGAACTATTGGTCACTAATGATTATACACTCTATAAAGAGAGTAATTTAACTTTATAAAATACCATCATCTCATTTATTTTAAATATATTTATATTATACATCACCACTTTGTTTCATTCATTGATACTACAAAAATACAAACAATAAGACAAAATGTGTAATTGTTATTGGTTTTGGGAGCCACTAATGCACCCATGGACCTCATAGTTAATATTTACTCTCACCTAGGGACTATCATCTTATAGGTCCCATTCCAATATCATGTGGATTTAAAAAAATTTCAAACTCATTTTTGTATATATGATCATTATCTAAAGTTGATATATTATATGATAGTTTGAATTGTTCATGTTAAAAATATGACATTTTTATATTGTTGGAGATATAGGACATTTGGAGTTCTTAATTTTCATGAATTGTAAATTTTGATAATTTTGACTATTTTATATTTTCCATGGAATTTATAAACATGAAGTATTAATGTATATTGTCTATATATGGAAATTACATATAAATTTTGATTTGAATTATAAATTGTTTATTTTACTTTTTATATTAATCATTAATATATTGTTTTATTAAATTATTAAATATACATAAGTATCATATCTAAATTATATAATTTTTTATTTAATTATTAATCCATTATTTAAAAAATTATATTAATTTTTTACATAAAATATATATGTGGTTATTTTGATTTCCTTAAATTAGTATTAATAAATTTTATATGGAAGGATACACAAACATAAACTCATAACACATGGATTGATTTATTTTAAGGTGATGTATATCGCATTGTATTCTGTATTACGTAATGATGTGACATGTTATATATCATTTTCTTAATTCCATGTAACTTTTCATAAATTTTCCACTATATTATATGATGATGTATTCCTTGGAGTACTGAAATGTTTCATTACTTTTTTAATTATTATATAATTATCAAATATTTTGTTCAAATAATTTTGTTTGTTATTAATTGAAAATATATTATTTAGTAAAATTGGATCATTTGAAAATTGTTAATTTATTTTAATCATTATTAATTTAATTAATGAAAACTATATAAGGATATATGAAATTATTTTACTAGAAATTTATTTGTGCCTTTGGTCAAAGATATCTCCACTCTCTCTTCCTCATTTACCATTGGATATTCTATAATTTCATTGGGGAAAGTGAGGTATTATGGATTTGACCCATGGTTCTAATGAATATTATATTACCTAATAATAAATAATTTTATTGGTTATTTTTTGGTTTATCTATATTATGTTAATGGATAATGTAGTTTGGATTGATACAATGAAATATACACACTATATTTATATTCTTCATTTCATCAAAATCACTCCATGGATAAGTCTTGGTTTCAAATTTTTTGTATTTTCCTTAAATTTAAACATGATATTTACCTCCAAAACCTTCCATTGGTATCATATAAAAATTCATTGTTCTTTGGGGAAGATCATGAATTTTTTTAACAATATATGAAAAACATGGGAAACATTACATCACTAGTAGTGATATAATAATTAAAATTATTATGAAATGTATGTGGACGACCTGATGTTAAAAGGAAATATTAATAATTATATCTCACAATATGATATGGTATGTACTTAGATATAATATTCCAAAATATGGGTCTCAATGAAATAATTGTATTACTTTAGGAAATATATAAATACATCACAGTGAAATTAAACTTATTTTTGTTTTTATTCTTGTTTCTAGGAGAGATATTGAAATATGAAATTATGAAATTGAAATATAGGAAAAATATATGCATTTTTATGAAATAAATACTATGTATTTTATATTATTGGAAGAGATATATGATATCAAAAATATAGAATAATGTTATAAGATATTATTTTATTGTCTTGAACAATGATATAGATTTTACCCATATCATGGGTTCTGAAATAGGATACATCATAATTTATGGTGTAGATTATTTCATAGAAAAAATGGTAAATGAATAAAATATTTTTAAATTTTTTGTATCATAATAAATTAGGATAACCTAAAATGATTGTATTTTATTGATGAAAGGATTATAAATTCTATTTATAATATGAATTGTGTATAAAAAAATTATCAATTTTTTTAAAAAAATTTATAAATATGAAGAGTTCTTTTTAATAATTTATATTAATCTATGTAAATTTTTATCATACCAAAAATTATTTATGAAACAAAATCAAAATCTAATAAGAATAGTTTTCGGGGAATTTTTTTTCAAAATATATTATTATTAAATAATAAAGAAAATTACAATATAAAATATGAACTGTGTATATAAATGGAGAAGTGTTTCATTAATAGTATATATTTAAAATGAAATATTTTTTTATAAAATTATGAAATTTAATGTTTATCATTATATTCTGAATATGAATATCTCATATTTATTTTCTAAATTTGAAATATTAATATTTATATATTGAAATTTAATATATTATAAATTCCTCTGTTTAAATTTTAGAAATGTGTATTTATCTATTTATCACCTAATTTTTTATATTTTTCATATATGAGATTCTCATATGATAATATTTTTTATAATTTGTATACAAAACATAGTTTCATATGCTACATTTTTATACCATGTTTTTATAATGTTCAATGATATATATTATATAGGATTTAATTTAGTTAAAAATAATTAATGGTATAGAAATTATAATTCCAAAGAAGAGATTTATTGAACTTGTTTTTTATATTTAGAATTAAAATCAT
Source organism: Viscum album (assembly GCA_963277665.1). NCBI lineage: Eukaryota > Viridiplantae > Streptophyta > Magnoliopsida > Santalales > Viscaceae > Viscum > Viscum album. Next base: position 412,624,049 of record OY728153.1, on the reverse strand, counting down.
TCACGAGAAGTTAAGTCACATTTGATTAATAAACTATGGAGAGTGGGACATTGGGTATGACTTCTTATTTGTTTCAATGTTTAATCTATGCCAAGAAAAGTTTTAGTTAGTTAACTTTCTCACCATATATGCTCTTGGGTATGATTTTGGTTGTTTATGATTTTAATACATTCCATGAATAAAGAATCTAGTAAAATATTCAAATGATGAATACATAAATGTTTTAAATTTCATGATTAATTTTTTAAAAAGGATACATAACAAAAAAACATTATTTGTATATGTTTTATATATCAACCTGATTGAAACATGTTATGTTGGATGAACATTCCTCAACACCACAATAATTTAGTATGGGACATTTTAAAAGTTATGTTCATGATGATTATAATGTATAAATCATGTGGAATGTGGTTAACACTAAAATCTAACTGATTATATCTGAAAATGAGAATTTTGTTTCAATTATATGGTTAGAAATAAATTTTATGTTCCCATGTAAAAGATTTTGGATAACTAATCATATGATTTTTGGTAACATTTATTCTATTAAATTATCTAAGATTTATATATGATATAATTGACCTGATTTTCTACCAAACTATATATCTAAAGAGGTGGATCTCAAAGTGGCCTCAAATAATTGTGAAATGTATAAATTGGACCACTAATATATATGATTTAAAGGATACATAATTATTTTAGTTTTATATTTAATAACATTCATTATGTAATTCTCATAGAGCATGATCCTCATTTTGAAAATATATTTTTGTTGTAATAATATTTAAAAAAACTCATTTTGACACTAAAATGTAACACCCTGAGATTTTTTGGAAATATTTTCTTTAAAATTAATTTAGTCTTCTTTATATTTTTTATACACAACACCAATTTTATCTAGTCTTAAATTATAAAATGATCTTCTTTGATAACATGCATATCCCCTGACATTGAGCTTCAGTAATGTAAGAAAAAATATTATTTTAAATATGAAAATTATAACCCAGCCACTAAATATGTGTTTATTAATAGTATTAAAAAATTTATGAAATAGAAACATACATTTCAAACTGAATATAAAGTTATTTATAATCTATTTTAAAATAGTAAATCATTTTTGGTAAAGTAATTATATTAATCAAAATTAATTTTTCATCAAAAATCATTTTTTATTTCAATTTATGAGAAAAAATTATACTTAATTATATATATTATAGAAAATTTATTTGATAAAATTAAAATAATTTTTGGAACTATCCTACAGAATTAACTTATGGTGATATTTTTTATTTTCTCGAAAATATTGATTTTTCAGTGAATAGTGAACAATACTGATATTTGTAAAATGATAATTTAGTTTCAATAAATTAAGTAATTTAAAAAAACAATTATTTTTTAAAGTAAAATAAATATCCTAATTTAATATTAAATCCACTTAATTAAATTTTCAAAACATTATATTGGATTTTAGTATTAGTTTATTTTTCGGGTTTAAAGAGTGTTTTTTCTTAAAAATATTTGATTTGCATAATGTTTCTACTTTTTAATTAGTTAAAATAATACCTAATGAAGAATGTTTTAAATTAAATATATATATTATATATCAATAAATTCCAATTAGTATTCATACAATGATTATTATTTTAAAAAGAGTTAATATAAAATTATATTATGATTAAAAAATTACACTTCTCGAAAATCAACTTTTCCATCACATCCGCGAGTTTTATTTTAAATATATTTTTATAAATTTTATTAAATTTATTTCACAATAAATAAATATAATTATTTAAATAATCATGTTAAATTTATATTGTGGTTAAATATTTTAAATTTATGAGAAGATTATTTTTTGATGACTACTGTAAAAGATAGAACTTCAATTGAAAACTATTTTTTATTTTAATTTATTTATAAACTTATATTATATTTAAAATTATACATAAATTACATTTATTTGAATTATTAATCCCTTAATCTAATTAATTCTTTGGAATAAATTTCATATTTAATTTTTATATAAAGGATTTGTAAACTTTTGAAAATTTTCCTTTTTAAAATTCACCTTATATTCACCTATGTGATATTAATTGTAAATTATTTATTTTATATTCTATGAATAATATTTTTAAAAATATATTATATATTTAATATCATAATGTTTTATATTATTTAATATTTTTACTTATTTTTTTTACCAAAATTAGTGGTGAAAATAGAAAAAATTATTTACCATGGTTAATGTAGAAATTTGTATATCGTGGGTTAAACTAAAAATATAAGTGTTAAAAATATCTAAAAACTTTTCAAAACCCAATTTTATGAAATTATTTTTATGTTATAAGTTATATTTATGATAATGGTATATTACTGGAGAATTTTTAAATGAAAAAAACATGTGTGAAATTCTTTCTTTCAAAACATTATAAGTGTGCCACTCATCTCATTTATAAAAGGCCATCCTTTATCATATCATATTCACACCATAAAATAGTTTTGGTTCATAAAATACCTGAAATAATAAAATAAAAAAATCCCTATTATAATCCTATAATCCTTATCTTGGATATAAATCCAACCTATTATATCTTTTTATGCAAACCTAGAGAGTTCACCCGGAGAAGTGATACCATTCATCAATGAGAATTTTATTATTTATTTATACACCTCATGAAATTATTATTATATCATTATGATATAATATAATAAATATGTTAAATATATGTATAATTTTTTATCTTATGGTCATGACCTAAACTCATCTCCACTTGAGTTATGAAATCGTCATTCGTGTGTATGTCGGACAATCACCTTGAGAACCAATGTCAATGGTTTTTCCATTAACACCAATCACAGTTAGAAATAATGGTGAATTTGTTATTTATATATGATATTAATGATATTATTATACTTATATTGTTATTATAACAAAAATAACTTCATGATTTATATTTTTTGTGAATATGATAATGTCGCTCATGTGTACGGCAGGCTGCCGCCTCTTGAAGTGATTTGATTCATTCCCACATTACATGGAATGTGTTACGAATATTTTTAGTTAACACATTTGATATATATGATATAAAAATTAGTATTTAATTATAATATATCATTTATCTTTATTTATTTCAATTATAAAAGAAAATTCTAAAATCATTCATGCGTACGTACAACCTACCATCTCCATGGATAATGTATTTCATTTCCAATCACTAACGTTTATGGATTAAATTAAATACATATATACATAATATAGATGATATTTATATAATATATAATATTATAGATATTATTAAACCATAATTTATGTTATAGGACCAAAAAATACAAGTCAAAACAAATAAGGCAAACAAAGCGTATATTACCTGAAACGTACCTTTAACATTGAATTGTTAATTAGTGGGAAATAAAATATCATAATAAAATAATATATGGTATTATATATATATATATTTATATTTAATAGGAATTTAATATACTAATATTTATTATAGAGGATTTTTTTATGAGTACGATGTAATTCCATATCTATGGTAAGAGATTTTCATCTCACTTTTATTTTTTATGAGACAAATGTCATATTCACCACATGTTTATTTTATATGGTGTATATACCTACCATAAATTTATTTTATTATTATTCAATTGAAAATTATCATTTTTTACATATCCATTTTAGGATCTCTCTTTAATGGGGTTTTAATTTCTAAAGCTACCATAGTGGTATGTGATTTTTTCTCAATTTTTTTTCTTTGAGATGTACGTTATGTTATGCACATATATTATTTTACAAGTTGTAGATAAATAAAAATGGACATGTAATATAATAAAATTATTAATAATCATGAAATAATAAGTTCTATTTTATATTATTCATTCATGTGTCTTATTTTAATAAGTAATCCAAGTAGTAAAAATTTTATGTTATAATTTCATTGTTTATCAGGATTGTTTGTGATCATTTTCTCGATGATGAACCATATGATCCCCCTATTAAGAAACTCATGAATTTTAACATTATCTGTTTATGGCATGATAATAAATCATTTCCTTTAATTTTCTTACAATTATGTACTCATGATTTTTAAAATAATAATTTTAATAAAAATTATCCCCTCGATCAAAAACACTTTTTTCATCCAAAACCATGTTTTCTGAAAAAATGAAAGATGTTTTTAAAATATATCTAAAATTATTTATTAAATACAATTTTACCCATGTATAAATCTCTAAAAAAATTTAAGGAATTTTAATGTCAATTTTTGAAAATAACTATTTTCCATTTACTAAGAATGTGAAAAGAGTCGATATTATTGAAATCAATGAAATGTAAAGTATTTCTCATTTTCATGAGCAATAAAATATTTCCAGATTCCCTTGAATGTTTTAAAAGAATCAAATAAATTATTTTCCATAATATTTGGGAAATTTTAAAATTTTAAATAATTGGTTTCAAAGTAAATAATTATTTTGAAAATGTTTTAAAATATTTTATCAAAGGGGAAATGATTTTTTTCTCAGGAAATGCTTTAAAGGATTTTTTAAATAATACATTATAAGTTTCAGATTTTATTATTAATGAAATGTATTTACCAAAATGATTATTTATTTTAAAAAGTTATTTAAAAAAAATTATTTTCCTCATGAAATGATTGAGGTGATTTATCTTTCAAAATCATTTTATATCTAATACAACATCATTTTATATAAAGTTTTAGTCACATGGGATATGATCTAAGGATATTGTTGATATTATTTCTCTTAATGGTTTATATTTATGTTTTCATATTGGTTATGAAAATTGTGTCTCTTCCACAGGTTATACCATTATAAAATTATTATGAAACCCACGCCTTTTTCTATGGGTCCCACTATGATGAAATGATGGAATGATTTTGAAACATGTCTCTTTTATATAGGTTATGATATGATGAATTCATTATGAAACCTGTTTCATTTAATGGGTTATGATATGATGAATTTTTTATGATCATTTAGAACACACACACACACAGACACAGATATATATATATATATATATATATATATATATATATATTATTTTCATTATGTGAGATATTATTTTCATTATGTGATGTGTGGAACAAATATCTACCTTCAATGCATTGGGTAACATTTTATATCTCAATATATTAATATGACTATAATAGAGAGTGATCCCATTTTAGTATGGGACTTTATCTGCTATGATGGTCTTCAGAGTGAACCCTAACTACCATGATCAGCTGGGAAGTGATCCTAATCCACTATGATAGCCTTTTCAATGATCCTTGACTAATATAAAAATTATTTTTCTTTTTTTATATTTATTTCATAATTCCATGTCTTGTGTTAATTTCATTCTCTTATAGATCTTGTTAATTAATTTCCTTATTATTCATGTATTGTGAACTTCCAATAGTTATTCCATGAATCAAGATTATTATCATTTATATGAATGTTGTGGTTTTAAAATTTTATACTCATGTTCTAATTATATTATGCTCAAGTTATGCTTATATATCAACCTTGTTTACCCATAATAAGAATATGAACATGCCCTTTCATATGTTTATTATCCCCAATTTATAAAGAATGGTTTTATGTAGGGTGTGTTTGTGAAGATTACTAAATTGGATGATATTTTTTAGATAAATTGAATATCATTTATTTATTAACAATATATTGTTTCAATTTTACAAAGGCATTGAACTATAATGGATTTCAGATGTGTGTTTATGTAATATAATGAATATTCATCTAAAAATATTTAATATATATGTATGATATGCGTATGTTTCTATATTTGGTATTAGGGGAACAATTTATTTAACCATTGGAAACTAGTATGATATTACTATAGTGATATTACTATCATATTCTTAAGGATGTGTTTAAGGGGGTCCCTAAGGAAAAGTCAAAGGATGAGTCAAAGTAAAGAAAAATGTCCCAGAATTTTGATATAGGATATAAAAAGTGGTTTATAATCAATTAAATCCATGTATAGATTCTATAAGTGGATTTGTATTTGGAATAAAGGTAACAAATTGTAATAAATCCAAAACAAGAACATGTATATCGACTGAATCATCACATGGTTCATGAAAATCGGCCTTCCTACACACCATGTTTTACACTCACAGGGGATTATATTTAGAAATTAATAAACTCTTTACAACCCATAATGATGGATTTAAAGAGATGATGATTATTAATATCCTAGTATAAAATTAAATAGTCATATATTAAAAAGAATGTTTCATGATTTTTACATACTATAAGCCACATTTCTGATTATTTGGACTCCTATTATAATCAATGTTACTCACATTATTCCATTTTGATTTAGTCAATAGAATTAACACAATGGAACTCAGTTAACATTGAATGAGATTGAAAGTTTTATGATTAGAAGAAAAATGGGATTATGACTGGAATGAAGGATGTTGTGATTATTCATAATCAGTTATCAAGAAACATGATTTACAATGTGAACATTAACCAACTCTCGGACACAACTAAGAAGAGAAGGATATAGATCACTGTGTGTTCAACTAGTGGAGAACATGGGGAAAAGAAGATTAATAGTTTTATATATCTGAAATGTGGGAAGAATCACTTAAGGTAATGTCTTAAAGGGATGAGAAGTTTTTTTTGGGGCTTAGAACATAAGGTCACAAATCAGGTAACTACAAAGGAAAAATTAAATGTTCAGTTAGAAAAATGGATGAGAATAATGGACTCCCTAAGGTATTATCGGTTGTTGATAATTTTAAATTTAGAAAGTACAATAATTATGAAAATTGTTTTCCTAAGTGGAAAGATCAGGAAGAAAATCATCATGTTTTTTATGAGTAATGGTTTTTCTATTGATGATAAAGAGACTACAAAAGTCATATGAAAGGAAGGACATATTAGGGAATAAGAAGATGAAGAAAAATTAATTATTTGAGAATGAATATGGATGATTTAAGATATTATGAATTTAAATTCAAGAATTAAGTTATATGAATCATGGAATAAATATTGGGATTGTTTAGTATATGTTTTTCGCTATGGATTCTCATTAATATGTTGAATAATGCTGATGATCTAGAAAAGTGAATTAAGGGAAATGGGGTATTTTATGAAAAAACAAAATATTATGGTTACATACCTCGTAATATTTTACTAATTTTGAGATAATTATGTTGGGATAAAGATATGATGGATATTAATAATGTAAATTTCATATTAGTAATTACATTGGAACCGAGTAATGATTTATTAACAAAGTCATTTGTTCCATCATTAATGGGGTTTATATAATTTTAAGATTTAATGAATACATCCACTAATATGTGTTTAATATAAGGAATGAGGAATCATTTATGTTTTTAACAACTATTTAGAGTAATTCAGGCGATTACCTTTTTTGGAAAATGTTGAGGGCCAAGCCCCAATTATTAAACATAAAAAAGTAAATCTTCTTTTGAAACCGAGAAAAGAGGGAACCATTTACAAGAAAGTTATAATGAATTAAAGGAACAAGACTCAATGTTCAAAGATACTTTAAGTAAAAAATATAATAAACCAACAATACAAGTACACGAGAATGCTTTGTCACCCCCACCCCCTCACTAGATAGTGAAAAAGTGAAACCAGTCAAAAAGATGTCTCACCCCCACTTCCATGAAGGGACACCATTCTTTCAGTATATTTTGAAAGAGTACCTACCCAACTAATATAAATGCATGAATAAGAGTTGGATTAATGTTACCCACACTACTTTCCCTCTTTCCATCCACCCACCCGAAGAAGTAAGGGAAAAAGTAACACAATTTCAACAAAATTAAAAAAACATCAGGCTAAAAAGAGTAATAAAAAATAAAACCAAGGTTCCAATTTATCCATAAGAATTATAAAAGATTGATTAATGATGGGTTTCATCAAAATAATCCTTATTTAAATGATAACAACCAACTAGGACTTGAAAAACTTTGCACCATCATCCAAAAACTACGAGGAAGAAACTACTGTACGAAAATAAGGACGCAACCAAAAAAACAATTAGAACCAAGAATCCGGACCATCCAGTGATCGAAAACAATCTTAATATTACTATCATTACTAAATTCATGAAAGAAGAACACACCACTAGAATGAGAAAAGAACTTTCTATGACCACTATAAAAAACCAATGGTAGATCAGTCATTAGAGGAGTGCTAATTTGAAATGTACTCCTCATTACCACCACCATTGATACCGAATAGATGACTAGATCCACACCTATAAACTCACTCATACATCCATAATTAACCATAAAAAACCATAAATAGATAATTATAAAATGAAAATCCTATGTTTTCAATGACCATCAATCATCAACCTCCCCGAATCATGCAGAAATGAAAACACATGTTATAGGAACTAGATCTGGAGAGCAGAATCCTGAAACACGAACAAGAACAAATATAAAAATTCTACACCAACACGAACCACAAACATTGACACCAACACCATCACCCTGAGATCATGAAGAAGAATCAAAACCCATGGTGGAGGTAGCAGAAGAGGGCTGACATGGAAGAGAGAAAGATCATTCCCAAAAAAGAAATAGTTAGGAAAGTTCAAATTCGTCTCAAACATCATTCACTGAAACCCAATCAGTAAATGTTGAAGCAAACTACTTGAGGGTGGTGTATCCTTCCATTGTTATAATAATATAGGATAAACCTAAAAATCATTATTCTAGGATATCTTGGTTTCATCAGGGATAACTGATTCATTCTTGCTATTAAAATGTTGAAAATAAGATATCATAAAGGTATTTACATGTTAGGTATATGACTATTAAGAGAAATTTGATGATATATTGCGGAAAAATTTTATGTTTATTAGGGAACATTTAGTTAACTTCTTTATAAAATTTTAATTTTCAATGGGTTATATGGTTAACCATTTATGGAATGTTTTATGCTAATCTTCGAATGAGGTTTTAGATATTAAAGTATTATTAAAAAATATGAACATTTATGAATAAATTCTATGAAAGAATTTGTTTTTTGTTATATAAATTCTTATAATTAATTAATTATCATTCTTTTATGGATCTTATAGAGTAATTCAAACATTAAAATTTAATCTCTGTCGGTTTTTGGGTGTTAGTTTTCACTTTTATTTCCATGTTTTCACTTCCCAACCATGTTATTCTATTTGGAGGAATAATATATTTTATTATAGATGACTTTATCATAACCCTTTATATTTTAAAATATGTTGTTTTATTAATATTTTTACAATATTGGGTTCTACGAAGAAATTTTTAGATGCTAAACCTCTAATGGGTGAAAAAAATTAGGAAGGAAATTTTTATTTTAAGGGGGTAGAATGTAACACCCCAAGAGTTTGTGAAATATTTTTTACAAAATTAATTTAATCATTTATATGTTTTTTATACATAAACTAAATATTATCTTATATTACAAAAAAAATTTGTTTAATTGAGAGCGTACATGACAGGCGACAGTGAGCTTCAACGAACCATGAAATAATATTATTTTAAATATGATCATTATAAACTAGTTGTTAAATGAGTGTGTATGAAAATTATTAACCACATTTTGAAAAATAAAAATAAATTTTATAATAAATATAAATTTATTTATGAACACTTAGTAAATAGTTAATTAATTTTTGGCAATGTAATTATATTCACCAAAAATATGATTTCATTAAAAATGTTTTGTATTTTTTTATGAGATAATATTATAATCAATTTATAGATATTTTAGAACATTTATTTGATAATGATATGTTATTTGTTTTATTAATTATCATATTTAAATTAAATTAGTAATACTTTTTTGGATTTTTTGGAAAAATATTGATTTTTCTATAAATAGTGGAAATGGCGATTTTCATAAAACTATCACTTATTTTTATTAAATTAACTAACATAAATGACCAGTTTTGTTTTAAAGTAACATAATTATTCTATATTAATATTTAACCCACATAATTACTTTGAAATAAATTTTTTATTGATTTTAGTATAAGTTTGGTTTGGGGTTTAAAAGTGGCATTTTCTGAAAACTGTCTTACAGTGCATAATGTTTTTGCATTTTAATTAAAAAAATAATCCTTATTGGGGAATATTTTAATTTAAAATTATATATTATATATCAATAAATTTTAATGAAAATTATTAAAATTATTTTTATAATATATTGAGTTAATATAAAATCATTTTCTTCTTAAAAATATATTTCTCCAAAACCCTCTTTTTATCATGTTTGTGTGGTTATTTCATTTAGTTTATTTTCCCATTTAGACAATTATTTTTAAAAAATTTACTTTATTTTTGAAATCTTCATTTCAAAATTATATTATGGTGAATATTTGTTAATTTTATGAAATAATCATCCTTTTGATCTGTAGTGAAAAATAATGAATTTTAATTGAAAACTGCCTTTTGGTTTAATTTAATGATAAAGTTAAATTATATTAAATTGGAATTAAATTAAAATTAGTACAATTATATATCAATTAAAAAAATTTCATTTTAATTAATTTCATATTTAATTTATATATAAAATTTTAGTAAACATTTAAACATTTCATCTTTGAAAACCAACTTTATCATCACATTTATGAGATTTATTTTAAATAAAAAATCCACTCTCTCATCGCTCGTGTGTACAATGGACTACCACCTCATGAAGAGATGTGATTCCTTCATGATCTTCATTGAGGGTGTTAATTATTTTTTTAATGAATAAAAGTTAAATATATGACATAATAATTATTATGGGATGATAATATATCATTTACCTTTATTTTATTTAATTCTATAAGAAAGTAAAAACATTGTTCTAGTGTACGTCTGGCTTATCGTCACAATGAATGATGCATTTCATTTTCTATAACTAAATTTTATGGATTATTCTAAATAAATATATACTGAATATATATGAAATTTATATAATGTTTAAAATTACAGAGATTATTAAACCTTGATTTATGTAATATGACATAAAATTTAATTTCTAAACATACACAAAAAACAAGGTAGCTATTAGCCTAAATGTAAATTTTATATATAATTGTTAATAAATTGATAAAAAAGGATGTAATAAAATAATATATGGTATTATATATAAATATTTTTCTTTAATATTTATTTAATAAACTTATATTTATTATATAAAATTTTTGAATGTTTATGTCAAAATTCAATACATAAGATGAGTTTTTTCTCTCACTTTTATTTTTGGTGAGACAAATGTCATATTCACCACATGATTATTTAATGTGGTGTATATACTTGAAATTAATTTATTTAATTTTAATTCCAAAAAAATTATTATTTTTTAAATATAAATTTAATAATAAATATTTCATGGGGTTTTATTGTTCAAACTTTACCAAAGTTGTTAGGGATTTGTTTCTCAAATTTTATTCTTTGAGACATTTGTTATGTTATCCACCTATATTCTTTAACAAAGTGTATATAAATCCCCACTGAAATGAAATATCTTGAATTATTTTATCCTCATGGAATTTTATGTATAATTTTGTTTTATTTCTTCATGGGGGTTATGATTCAATGTTAGGAAAATGGTAAAGATTTTATGTCACACTCTAATGGTTTATCAATATTTATTATGATCATTTTTTTAATGATAAAATATTATAATCCATATATAAATGAAATCTAAAACTTTTCCCCCTATGCCTATTTAATGAGAATATATTTTTCCCTTCATTTTACTCTCTTTATGTGCTCAAGATCTCAAAAAAAATTATTTAAAAGTTATTTTCTTTTGGATCGAAAAAACATTTTCATGCAAAACAATGTTTTCAAAAAAATATTCCAAATATGTTTTTAACAATTTTTTATAATGATTTATTAAATATATTTTTACCCATTATTTAATTTTTTTTAAAATGTTTTGAAAGGAAATTTTGTTCCATTTTTTCAAAAAGTAATTTTTTTCTTTTAACAAAAATGTGGGAAGAGTCATTTTTTTATATACATAACCTGAACAATATTTTTTACTTCCATTATTTCCTAAATATTTCAATCTTCTCATACATGTTTTCAAATTTATTTTTAGTGAAATATTTTTTCTCAATACATGGGGAATTCTAAAATTTTAATCTAATAATTTTATATTTAAAAAGTATTTTGAAATTAGTTTTAAAAAGTGTTCCCAAAGAGGAAAGGATATTTTTCACAAGAAAAGTTTTAAATTATTTTTATAAAGATTAATTTATAAATTTTTTAGTTTATTTAGTAATAAAAATATTTCCCCAAAAATAATTAAAAAGTGATTTTCAATGAAAATTTACTTTCTTGAAGACATGTTCCAAGTGATTTATATTTCACAATCATTTTATATCTAAGATGAAATCCTTTGATGTAACGTTTTATTTAATGGGAATATGATCAATGTTTCCATTAATGATAGCATGATGTTTATGAAACCCATTTCTCCTCCATGGGTTATACCATGGTAAAATTATTATGAAACATGCTCTTTTTTTCATGGGTTTTTTTATGATGTAATGATTAAATGATTATGAACCTATCTATTTTATATGAGATATTAAATCTTGAAATTTGTCTGAAACCCATTTCATTTCTTGGGTTATTATATTATAAATGATTAATGGTCATGGTGAATGCGTATATATATTTTTTATTATGTGATGTGTGGGACATATATCTCCCTAAAATGAATTTGGTAAAGATTTATATCTCTTGAGATAGATTGAATTGGAATGGGGATTAATCCGGGTTCAGTAAGGGACTTTCTCTGCTATTATGGTCATGTGAGTGAACATTAACTATAATGATTATTTAGGGTCTGAAACCATTAAACTATAATAGCCCTATAAAAGAGGATTTACTAATATGGAAATGATTTTCTATGTTTATGTGTACTTCACAATTCCATTTCTAATGCCAATGTTATGGTCGCATAGATCATGTTCATTACTTTCCTTATTATTTATGTCTAATGAACTGCATATATTTTTTTCCATGACACATGATTCTGTTCTTTAATGTGTATATTTTGGTTTTCAAATGTTATTCCCTTGTTCAAATAACATTATGCTCATATAATGCATACTTATTTTCATTATTTACCCGTACTTAGCATATGAGCTCGCCATTTCTTATGTTTCCTTTCCCTAGGTTATGAATAAAGGTTTTATGTAGGGTTTTTTATAAATATTACTAAAAGGGAAAATATTTTTAGGAGAGATTGAAGATCTTTAATGAATTTAGAAGATTTTGTTCCATGTTTCAAAATATACTAAAATATTATGGTTCTTAATAATTTGGTTGTGAAATGTATTTAATATTCATATAAAAATATGTAATATATATGTATGATAAGCCAGAGTAACTATATAAAATATATTCTTAAGAAGTATAGATTAAAAAGAAATGTTTTCTTATTTTCATAACATAATTTAAGAAAAATTATCAATTAAAAATAAAATAATTATCCACCTATAGAGTTTTATGTTATGTAAATCAATTTTTTTAATTATAACCAAATTTTATAATATATTTTTTATGAAATAAATATATTTATAGATATATAGGTACTCAAAATAATTATATTTGATTAAGGTTCTTGTAAGTGTACATGTTTACAATGGAGAAAAAAATTCATATCTGAAGATGGAAATACAATCTATATTTAAATGGTATATTGTTTGTGTAATTTTTAAATAAACATTATTATTATTTTCTCATCAATTGGAATTTTATTTCCAATTCATTTTTGACATGAAATTATTTTATTTTATGTTTAAAAAATACTCATTTGGTTTTCATGAATGTAATATTTTATAGGGTTTTTATATGATTAATATTTTATGATTTATGGTAACTAATTAAATATGTAACATATGGAATCATAATTATGATGTTATTTATTATAAATTAATATACTTTTAGATTTTTTTATGTTAAATAAACATGTTATATATTATTAAATTCAATGACATGGATTGTTGAGATCATTTGATAGGAAATTATTAAATTTATATATACCTTTTTATTGAAAAATGTTGTCAAACATATTTTAATGATATTTATAAAGTATTTTTGATATAATAACCTTAATATATATTAGTGAACATTGTTCAATGAGCATATAAAGAAGCAGTAATTATATTTTTAGAACTCATTAAAAGTATATAGGGTTTAAAAATGAAATATAGAATAAATTAGGTTTATTTTTAAGATTCTTATATAATATAAATATTAGTAACACTTTGTCCAAAATATTGTTAATTATATTAAGTACACAATAATTTGATAATTTTATCAGTTTGTGATATCTCCAGATCATATAAAAATTATTCGGATAATTTTTTATATAAATGGTAAATTATTAGAACATTACATGTATTAATGGATAATTTTATATTTGAATAAGTGTGGAATGACCCTATTTCAATGGTCTAAATGAAAGAATCATGATATTATTTATTTGGTAGAAAATGGAGATGTTTGGTGCATTTTAATAAAATAAACGATTTGTGAAATCACCCAAAAAAAGTTCTAAATAGATTATAAACCCTTCAATGTTAGAAAAGATATCTAGATCCTTAAAATGGTTTATAAACCACTATAAATAAAATTTTCCATCAATTTTAATTTAACGTTTCATATTAAAAAGTTTTAAAACAAGATACAAACCATTCCATAAATAGTGATTATTTCTAATCAACCCCCAACAACGAACTCACCACCTAGTTAACCCAATAAATCATAAATTTTAAGATAATTAGGTTATGGGTAACCTAAAAAATTGTAGTGTGTAATTTTAGTAAGAGAAAACTTCCATGATAGGGGTTGGATGGGTTTTTGTATTATGCATTGTTTTCTCCTGAATGTTTTGCAAACAAGATCGAGATAATTCCATTAATTTGGAAAAGTAGAAAAACAAGAGTTCGAGTGTAACACCCAGACCCTAGTTACTCTGAGTCGGTGAATTATTACATAACATTGGCATGATACAAAGAATCAAGTCCCGAATGACTGATCAGTTTAGTATCCTTGGAAATACTAGATACATTCATAAGTTTTACATTACATTATAAAATTAAAAACTACAATACACAGTCTCCATAGGACACACTCATATCCCTTAGACTATCCCTAAAGGTCAGTCATAATGTAATTCTTTCTCATCTTGGGAAAAATAAAACATAGAAATGGGTGGGCTCAGATGCTCAGTAAGAATAACAATATAGAAGAAACTTTCATAAATAAGCATAAACATTTAAGGCAATGTATTATACTAGAACAAAATCCTTTTAGACATTAACTTCAGAATAATATGGAAAAGTTAAAATCAAATAATTCCATTTACTTATTCACATGGATATTATAGTCGTCAAATAATCAGATGAAATATCAATAGCCTCTTTTATAATTATGGAATGGATAATGCAAGGCTTCATAACCACATAGTCAAGTCCTTGTGCCAAGACAACAAATAAGATTTTGTCAAGGCCTTGTGCCAAGACAATAGATTGTCTCATGAGACCTAATGATGCATCAAAGAGCTATATTGGACTCCACCCATCACTTAATAATTCAAAGGAATTCATCATATGAAAATGTTTAAATATAACATACACATTCGTATTAAAACTCACATAAAAAATGTCAACACTTTATCTATAATCCATAAATGGTATAAAAATAACACATCCACAGTCAAACATAACTAATTAAATACAATATGGAATATTTTATTATACTAAATCAACCTAAATCTATAATAATGAAGGATATTTATATATATGAAAATAATCATCTGGAATATTTTAGAGAAATATCCGCCATTTTATTGAAAACATTTAAAATTCACACTATTTATGAAGAAGTCATTTAAAATAGATTTTTAAATCAAAGTGTCCCATACCACCTTGAAACTTTTAAAAGGAATTTTAATTTGAAAACATTAATGTCCATATAAATAAATCCTTAAAACCATTTTTAATATATGGACATTAATGAGAAATATTTAGAAGAATAAATCTTTAAAACATTTAAAATGATATTTTAGTTAGAGATCCTAACCAAATGAGATACGCTTGGATACAAATAATTGAGGTAATAAAAACATTCTAATATCAAAAGAATAAATGGATTCATGATATAATATGTCAAAGTACAGTATTTACACAAAATACAAGTGAATTGGCTCATAACAACAAATAAGTCTCAATGTAATGGAAGTTGAGATGAATTCCTTTATAAAGACCGTATCCTTAGGTTACAGATAAATAAATGATTTATTTATGTGTGAAAAATATAAATACACTCAATTTGATTGGATATTTAGTGTAAATCAATCAGAGGAACTTCACACATATTCTTGTAAAAACAACACCAATGACTTGGATGTTTAACTCAATGAATAGAAATTGAGTTAAAATTACTCTTATCAAGTATATATAAATGACTTGAGAATTTTTAAAAGGAGTAATTATGTGTATCAAAAGTATATCCACAAAATTATAGTGGAAGTTACTATATAGGTAAATAAATAGTGGTTTCACACATAATCTTTGAGTAATGCAATCAATGAATTTTTCATAAAACTGAATGAGTGGAAATTGAAATATGAAGTTCCCTTACCGACTTGGTAACATAGAAAACATACACCCCCTGATAGAAGGTTCATCCAATCATGATGTAAATAACCATAATTTAATGTATATTAGGAAAACAATACAATCAAGGGTAGTACATACACTACACAAAAGATAGTAGTGGAAAATATAGCATGAATCTCATGGGAATAAAAGTGAGATGAAAACCCTTACTTCATTGTAATCAATCGAGTCGTATGAAGAAAAGTTAATAACCAACAAATGAATCATATAATACCATAAATATAAAGAGAATAATGATAATATACATCAAATATCAGTACATAATACACAACATGCAATAAATAAGTGGTGCATAATGGAAATATCACAGAATTAAAAGTGAGATAAGAAACCCCTTACCTCGTGTCCGACTTGATTCGTTCATTCTTTAATCTCCTGAATAATAAACTAAAGTTAATTTATACTTAAGAACATTTTAAAAGTTTATTATTCCTTTTATATCACTTATTACCTTTTATAAACATTATTTAATAATTTAAGTTAATAATGGTCATTTTGTCGATATTTGGTACTTGAGTCAAAATTGAACTTGTTATAATTACAATTTTTCCATGTGGTCAAAAATAAATTATATAAATAATGCTATAAATGATTAAGATATCATATATATATTATATATCCAATATATATATATATATATGAATTTATAACAGTACAAAAAATTTGGAGATAATAAGTGAAATGCACCGTTCATGGAGATGGTAAGTCGTACGTATGCATGAACACTAATTTCTTTTTTCTATTTTGTATTTTAATGGAATTAAAACATAATGATAAATAGGTATATTATAATTAAATTATAATATCATATATAATATCCTTAACTCTATCATTTATATGTCCCACAATAGTCATTAATGAGTCATATCACTTTGAGGGGGCGGTAGTCTGCACTTCCTCAAATGAAATTATCGCGTTTTACCCATAATGGAAACCATAAAGGTATGATATAAATGGAAAATACAGAATCAAAAATAAAAAATAAACATAATATATATATATCATATATAAATACAGTTCCATATTAATGGCCACTATGAGAGGTGGTATGAGATAATCGAACAATCATCGTTTCATGAGGTGTTAGTTTTCCATGCCCAGAAACATTATGTTACTCACCAATTAGATGGAGGTGTGTGTAATTATAGTTTGAATCCTTCACATAACAACATCCTAGAATATTTAGGATACTGTTGTTGTTATAAAATAAAGAAATAAGAAGAGTTTAGGGGGTTGGAGAAGTAAAATAAAACAAAATAAAACAAAAGAATTTAAGAGAAAGTGTTACCTTTAATTTGGGTAACTTCCTTTGGTTTGAACCAAAATGACTTCTTGATGTTCTTTATGCCTAAGGTAAAGCTTCTAGGACGAATAGGGGGTCTTTATAGATTATTTGGGCAGGTTTTGGACGATCCAAGAGGCTTGAGAGGTGTGTGGAATGGTTTAGAATTGGGTTCCTTTTATAAGGGAGAGGAGGGGCTCTTTAGGAAAGTGTGAAAATATTATTTTATTATATAGTGATATTTGGTTTATAAAGTCCCAAAAATAATTATAGTAAGAGATAAGATGACTCATGGCCGAACTAAAATCATCCAATATAAATTTAATTGGGTTTGGATATTATTTTAATATTAATAATCATATTTATTCTTTTATTAATGAGGTAGATACTACATCATTATTGTGTCATATATAATTTAATTTATTTGATGTCAAAAAATTATAATAAATATAACATGATGTATTAAATATTTTTAGATTTCAAATTAATAATTAATTTTGAAAATATGACTTATATAACCCCATGTAAAATTGATTTACTAAAAGCTATTTATTTATGTCATTTTTTCCTTCACATTAAGTTAATAAAAACAAAGTGTCATTATCATTTATAAGTGGCTCCATGGGGTCCCAAAATCGACCCAAGGATGCCCACGGTCGTCCATAACTCATCCAATAAGGTTAGGAAAAGTGTTAAGGTAATTTTGTATTATTATAATATTCTTTTTTACATTGAACTACCCTATTTACCTTTAACCGCAGTAAATAAAAAGTCAAAATTTACTATTCACCAAAACATTATTTTCATGTTATTGAACAAAATTTTACTTACTAAAAACAACCATGTATATCATATTTTCAAAATTCAATTCACAGAACCGGTAAAATTCCATTTAAATTTAAATGTCGGTTTTTTAACATCTACTAAGTGGTTTCACTATTCATCAAAAATTGAAGCTTTACAGAAAAATACCAAAAATTAAGCCTAATATATATTGGATTTTCCAAATTCAAAAATTATGTCTATTTTACCAAATTAAAAACATATTCGTTGAATTAATTAATTTAAAATTAATTCCCTTGGTCATAACAAATAGCGTGTTTTTAAGAAATAATAACTATCAAAAGATTAAGACTTGTTTATGTCCAATTTCAGAGTGAAATTAATTCCAATGAAAAAGATTTGATTAAATGGTAAAAATATAATTTAATTATAATTCCAAATAATTCAAATGTATAATTTAACAATATTGATTATTTGGATTAAAAAAAGTTGTTTTCAATTAAAATTTAGTATTTTTCACTATTAACCCAAATGTGAAAGTTATCTGAAAAACACCGAAAATTTATCGAAAATAAATTTTTATGTCCCAATTTTAGAAAAGAAGTTTATTTTGTCAAATTTAATATATAAAAGTGTCAATTATTGGATTTAAAAATGGTTCTCCATTAAAAGGTGATAAAATTGCATTTTTTTTGAAAAAACATTTTTGTATTTGAAAAATTGAATTTGTTCTTATAATATGTATAATAAACACATAATACATAAATAAAAATTATATGGACTATATTAAATTCAAAATCTAGTTAATACTATTCATAACCTATTTTTGAATGGCTAGTCTGGTAAGTCGTGGTGCGCTCGAACTCCTCCTCTAATGGCCTGAAGGCCTTCATTTTTTATTGATTTTGATAATCCACCTTTCAATGGATGAGGTGGAACCCTACAATGCCAGTTGGCGAAGGATTACATTCCCATAGGCCTTAAAGGAATTCATTGCGTGCAGGAACAAACATTACATAAAACCCAGACTTACTACTTGGAACTACTCCTCCCCAGCATCTTCATTGTGAAATCAGCTCTCCACCTTTGCATGACTATTCGGCTAGGCATTCCCGTGCATGCACAGGCTTGTCCCGATGGCAGGTGCCATACCCTCTCATTCTTGCTGGTGCGCTCGAACTAAGTGTTACGTATAGTACAAGTTATTGAATTACATTGAAGAGATAGCGTACCAAGAAATCTTGGGGTGTTATATTCTCCCCTCCTTCAATAAATTGTGTCCTCACAATTTGAAATTGTTCTTCGAAAAAAATGGTTAAAAATAGAAAAAATTGCATTTTGGGAAAACCCACATTGGAAATTGGGATAAATAAATTTATTCTTAATAAGAGGGAATGGAAATGAAAAATTCACCACCAAATTATGATCTCAATTAGGAGAACATTGGTGGTAATTATAGATAGATAATTAAAGGAAATGGTATATATTTTTATGGAGTGATTGAGGTCATCAATCACAAAAAAGTGTAAAATTAAGGGCCTTAAAGCCATCAATCTATGATTATTTAAAATATCATCATTTCAAAAAAAACATAAAGCATTAGGATAACACATATTTGATATTAAGATCCCTTCCCTAAAGTTTAATAATTAATTTATTCATAGAATAAGAGAAATATATATATATATATATATATATATATATATACTTGACAAGTAGAGTTTCATCCTTCATCTAATTCTTACCAAAAACTCATCTTTCACTCCAAACGATGAGTATTCAAGATGACTTGGTTACACCTGACGTGAAATAATAAAATTATATAGAATCACATAATCTAAAATGGATGAACTAAATGTTTTCATTTTCATTATAGATTAACCAAAACCAAAATGGTTAATAAAAGATTAGATGATCGCTAAAAAGGATAATCCTTTATAGAAGTAAATATTAATCTTAATTTCTAAAATTAAACCAAAATACCCAAAGTTCAATAAATACCATTCAATAAAAAATTTTCCATAAAATATTTCAATATAATCCAAACTAATATGGAAACTAAAAACTCAAAATAATTTTCCTACGTAGTTAGCCATGTAAAATTGTATCTCTAAATAACATCAACTACTCTTAAAATCAAATATTTAAAAGTAATTAACCTAATCACATATTCTCAATGATAGGTCAATCATTTCCATAAATAACCCAAATCTCTATAAATCCACAATAAAAACATAGATAAAAACCCACCATTACTCCCCATATTTTATACTATAGTATTCTATTTTTCTTAGGCATATAATTTTACCAAAAGAGCGAACATCTTCCAAAATAAAATTTATCACTTAATTACCAAATCATTTTACTATACTAAGAATAAATTGTAATTTCACAAAATCAACATATTTTTTATCCATAAAATCATTTAAATAAAAATAATTAGTAATTATAACTAGGGACTTCACGTATTCCAGTGGTAGGCGATAAATGCCAGTCTCACTTTGGTTGTGAGTTTGATTACCGCAGCTTTGTCTGACGCGACGGGTTCTCACACGGTCTATGTGTTATTTTTTTCAAAAACAATATAATTTTATAATATTCCCAAAAATGAGATATATTCCTCAAAATAACTATAACATAATTTAACCAAAAATGTTATCTCATACCTCTCATTTTCATCCCAAAAATTAGTAACCTGTAATTGCCTTAAATTCAAGGGTCATATAATCCCAAATGGTTCTTTATAACTATATCCACAAAAGAAGAGATAATTCTTCCTCAAATATCATTTTCACAAAACAAACTGCATGGTTACACATAAATTAGAATAGTATTCCAAAGTAATCCCATACTTTTAAACATTTTTCCTTCCCTTTATTTCCACATAGGTTCTTCCTTGACAAAGTGGTTATCCTATAGAATAGGGTATTCACTCGGGTAATGGATAGGTCTCCTACATTTACGGCAAATGACTGTAAATGGATTATTAGGATCAATTTTATTTTCTTCCATAGTACTCTTTATTTTTTCATGACAATTATTTACATTATGTATTTCTTTCCAACACATAAAGAGTTTCTTTGTTCCTTTGAGACACTTTCCTGGGTGTATCCTTCCACATTTCCTGCATGATGGAAAATGAGCTTTCTTTTCTCGATGGTCTCCACTACTAGATCTCTTATCATGCATCTCCATTCTCTTATTTATTGAGTTTGGGAGTTCGTTAATATATATATTTTTGATTATATTTTTGGAAAACTGATTTGGAATGAAAATGATATATTTTAAACCTACAGACATTCCATTTCTTTGCTCATTTCCACCACTTTTCCCACTTTGTACATCATCTTCAATGTTACTATGACTTCCCTGGAATCCATCCATTGACTAACATAAGAAAGCATAGTGTGATTCATAAAATCATTTAGATAATATCATAACACCATATTTTTAATCTAAAACACCTTAGAATTAAACAAGGATATTTATTCACATCTTATATTAAAATCATTCAAATCGGTTTTTAAAGAAAATTTGAATTACCCTAAGAATATCCCCCAGGAGTGTCATAACCAAGAGTGCAGCAAGGCCCATTGTTGTGTACCAGGATACCCTGAGTAAAACCCAAAACTCATTTTTGGAGTTTTCAATCATAGGTACATTGGTCCCAAATCCTCCCCTACCTGCTCGTATCTAGACAGGGATGTACTGCTTGGAAAATACACAAAATCTCTACATTACCAAAATTATAGGAAGTTATTCTATACTAATCCTCAAAGTCTATCTTAGGGTAGTGTCCTATAATCAGAGTTTATGTAAATCTAGTTTCAAAGGTTTGTACTAAACTTCTTATGATACAAACTATAATTCCCCGACCTCAGTTACCTAGAGTCTGTACATTATTACAAAACATTGGCATGATACAAGGAATCATGTCCCGAAATACCGACCAGTTTAGTAGCCTTGGAAGTACTTTATACATTCACATGTTTTACATTACATTATAAAATGAAAAACTAAAATAACATAGTCTCCATAGGACATACTCATATCCCTTAAACTATCCCTGCAGGTCTGTCATAATATAATTCCTCACATTCTGGGAAAAATAAAACATAGAAAGAGGTGGCTCAGATGCTCAATAAGGATAACAATATAGAGAAAACATTCATAAATAAGCATAAACATTTAATGAAATGTATAATATTAAAACAAAATCATTTTAAACTTGAACTTCATAATAATATGGAAAACATAAAAGCAAATAATTCCATTTACTTATTCACATGGATATTATACTAGTCGAATAATCACATGCAATATCAATAGCCTCTTTTATAATGACAAAATGCATAATTCCAGACTTCATAACCACATATTCAAGTCCTTGTGACATGACTACAAATAAGATTTTGTCAAGGCCTTGTTCCAAGACACTAGATTGTATCGTGAGACCTACCGATGCATTGAGGAGCTATAGCGGGCTCCACCCGTCACTTACTAAGTCCAAAACATTCCTCATATGAAAAGTCTTAAACATAACATAAAAATTCGTATTAAAACAAGCATAAGAAATGTCAATACTTTATCCATAAACCATGAATGGTATAAAAATAACAAATCTACAGTCAAACATAACTAATTCAATAAAATATAGAATATATTATTATACTAAATCAACCTCAATCGAGAATAATGAAGGATATTGACATAGATGAAAATAATCATCAAGACTGTTTGAGAGAAATATCCCCCTTTTTCTTAAAAACATTTAAAAGTAACACTATTTATCAAGAAGTAATTTAAAATAGATTTTTGAATCAAAGTGTCCCATACCACCATGAAACTTTTAAAAGGAATTTTAATTTGAAAACATTAATGTCTACATAAATAAATCCTTAAAACCATTTTTAAAACATGGACATTAATGAGAATGATTTAGAAGAATAAATCTTCAAAACATTTAAAATGATATTTAAGTTAGAGTTCCTAACCAAATGATAGACACATAAATACAAATAATTGAGGTAATAAAAACTTTATAACATCATGAGAATAAAGGGATTCATGATATACTATATCAAATTATAGTATTTGCACCAAATAAAAGTGAATTGGCGCATAACAACAAAGAAGTCCCAATGGAATGTAATTTGAGATGAATTCGTTTATAAAGACCGTATCCTTAAGTTATGGATAAATCAATGACATAATTATGTGTTACAATTATAAATACACTCAATATTATTGAATATTTAGTGTAAATAAATTAGAGTACATTCACACATATTCTTCTAAAAACAACTCCAATGACTTGGATGTTTAACTCAATGAATATAAATTGAGTAAAAATTACTCTTATCAAGTTTATATCAATGACTTGATAATTTATAAATAGAGTTATTATTTGAATCAAAAGTATATCCAAAAAAAGGAGAGTGTAAATTACTACATAAGTAAATAAATAGTGGTTTCACACATAATCCTTGAGTAATGTAATCAATGAAGTTTGCATAAAACCGAATGAGTGGAAATTGAAATTTGAAGTTCCCTTACCGATTTGGTAACTTAAAAAACACACAACCCATGAAAGAAGGATCATCCATTGATTATGTAAATACCCATAAATTACAGTATATTACAAAAAAATATAATCATTGTAAGTACATACACCACACTAAATGTATTAGTTTCAAATATAGCATGAATCTCACGGGAATAAAAGTGAGATGAAAACCATTACTTCGTTGTAATCAATCTAGTCGTATGACCAAAAGTTAATGATCACCAAATTAATCAAAAAATAACATGAATATAAAGAGAATCATGATAATATACATCAAATGGTAGTACATAATACACCACATGTAATAAATAAGTGAAGAATAATGGAAATCTCACAGAACTAAAAGTGAGATAAGAAACCCCTTACCTCGTGTCCGACTTGACTCGTTCGTTCTTTAATCTCCTAAATAATAAACTAAAGTTAATTTATACTTTATCAAGAAAATTATAAAATTTATTATTCCTTTTATATCACTTATTTCAATGTTATAAACATTATGTAATAATTTATGTTAATAATGGTCGTTTTGTCGATATTTGGTACTTGAGTCAAAAATGAACTTGTTAAAATCACAATTTGTCCATGTGGTCAAAATTACTTTATCTAAAAAATTATATAAATGATTTAGATATCATATATATATTATATATCAAGTATATATATATATATTTATAACTTTACAAAAAATTTGGAGATAATAACTGAAATGCACCGGTCATGGAGACAGTAAGTCGTACGTATGCATGAATGCTACTTTCATTTCTATTTTGTATTTTATTGGAATTAAAACATAATGATACATAGGTATATTATAATTCCAGTATAATATCATATATAATATCATTAAATTCATCATTTATACATCCCACACAAGTCATTAACGAGTCATATCACTTTGAGGGGGCGGTAGTCCTCACTACCTCAAATGAAATTATCGCGTTTTAACCATAATGGGAACCATAAAGGTATGATATAAATGGAAAATATAGAAGCACAAAGAAAACATAAAAATAATATAAATATATATATATATATCATAGATAAATACAGTTCCATATTAATTCCCACCATGAGAGGCAGTTGGAGATAATCGAACAATCATCGTTTCTTGAGGCGTTAGTTTTCCATCCACAGAAACAGTATGTTCTTCACCCATTAGATAGAGGTGTGTGTATGTGATGTTAAAATTATTCTCATAAAAACATCCTAGAATATTTAGGATACTATTGGTGTTATAAAATAAAGGAATAAACATAGTTTGGGGGGTTTGAGAAGTAAAATAAAACAAAATAAAACAAAATAAAACAAAAGAATTTAAGAGAAAGTGTTACCTTTAATTTGGGTAACTTTCTTTGGTTTGAACCCAAATGACTTCTTGAAGTTCGTTATGCATAAGTTAAATATTATAGGAGGAATATGGGGATCTTAAGAGATTATTTGGGTAGGTTTTGGATGATCCAAGGGGCTTGAGAGGTGTGTGGAATGGGTTAGAAGTGGCATCCATTTATAAGGGGGAGGAGGGGATCTTTAGGAAAGTGTGAAAATATTATTTTATTATATAGTAATATTAAGTTTATAAAGTTCCAAAACTAATTAAAGTCAGAGATAAGACGAATCATGGTCTAAAAAAAATCATCCAATAAGAATTTAACAGGTCTTGGATATTATTTTAATATTCATAATCATATTTATTTAAATCATTTATTAATGAGGTAGATACTTCATCTTTATTGTGTAACATATAATTTAATTTATTTTATGTCTAAAAATTATAATAAAAATACCATGATGTATTAAATCTTTTTATATTTACAATGAATTTTTATTTTATAAATTATGACTTACATAACCCCATGTAAAAATTGATTTACTAAAAGATAATAGTTTATGTCATTTTTTCCTTTACATTAAGTTAATTAAAATAAAGTGTCATTATCATTCATAAGTGGCTCTATGGGGTCCCAAAATCGACCCAAGGATGACCATGGTCGTAAATTACTAATCCAATAAGGTTAGGACAATTGTTATGTTAATTTTGTATTATTATAATATTATTTTTAACTTGAATTTCCTTATTTACCTTTAACCGCGGTAAATAAAAGTTAAAAGCTACTATTCACCAAAAATTATTTTCATATTATTGAACCAAATTTTACTTACTAATAATAACCATGTATGTAGGATTTTCAAAATTAAATTCACAAAATTGGTAAAATTCCATTTAAAGGAAAAAGTCAGTTTTTTAACTACTACTAAGTGGTTTTACTATTAATCAAAAATTGAAGCTTTTTAGAAAAATACAAAACATTCAGCATAAGATATAATTGATATTATTAATTAAAAAATTATTTCTATTTTACCAAATTAAAAAATATTAATTTCATTAATTAATTTAAAATTTATTCCCATTTTCAAAACAAATATCGTGTTTTTAAGAAACAATAACTATCAAAAGATTAACACATGTTTATGTCCAATTTCAAAGTGATATTAATTCCAATGAACAAAATTGTATTAAATGTGAAAAATATAATCTAATTATTCTTCCAAACCATTCATATGTATATTTTAACACTATAAATTATTTTTATTAAAAAAGATGTTTTCAATTAAAATTTAGTATTTTCACTATTGACCCAAATATGAAATTTATCAGAAAAACACCAAAATTTTATCGAAACTAAATTTTTATGTCCCGATTATATATAAGGAGTTTATTTTGTCAAATTTTATATATAAAAGTGTCAAATATTGTATTTGAAAAGGGTTATCCATTAAAAGGAGGTAAAATTGCATTTTTTTTATCTGAAAAATTGAATTTGTTCTTATAATATTCCTAATAAACACATAATACATAAGTTAAAATTATATGGAGTATATAAAATTAAAAATATAGTTAATAATATTCATAATAATTTGTTTAATTTCTAGTCTGGTAAGTCCTGGTGCGCTATATCTCAGTATTGCGTATAGTACAAGTTATTGAATTACATTGAAGAGATAAAGTACCAAGAAATCTTGGGGTGTTGCATTGAGGAAGAATGATCAATATAATGAACTATTAAGGGAGTGTCAAATCCATTAAATAAACACAATATGCATACTGATACTCCACATAGGGGTTCATAATGTTGTGAAGCGTTCCTGAATGAAATGGTTCACATAGGGAGGTGGTGTAGCAGGCGCCCATAAAATAAACCAAACTCATTTTCAGGAATTTTTTTTGTGATTTATTCAGACACTGATGAATATGCCCTAATAAATATTTACTTTGAGTGATTATGAGGTCTCATGAGTGACCAAAAATTAAACAAATGCATTTTCAGGGTCGAGGTAGTGATTTACACCCATGAAAACAACACACACCCCTACTGACTAAGACATCTATGAGCTGGGGCAGCATCCTTGGGATCCCAAAAATATTCTCTACAAACCACCATAAATGACATACCTTTCCGGTACCCTTTCCTTCTAGTCTTATATAAATATATCTCAAGGGTTTCTAAATAAATAATACAAGTGGATGTGGAGAAAGAAATGAAGATATCCAAATAAAATAATATCATTGATGATCATTAGTAGGTATAATATTCCCCATAAGAAAATAATAAATAATATGGTTGTCTGCGAACCCAAAATCTTCATTGTGGACATATTCCCATGAGAGGAAAAATGGATTATCCCTTTTGGATAAGCATACCACATAGAATATCACTATGCAGATGAAACCCTACCCCTCATAGAGAAACACCACACAGGAGAAACTCAATCACGCGTAGAAAAACACTACATAGGGGAACGTAGTGCCACAAAGCAGCATGCTACATGGGAACAACCTAGGTCTATATAGGAAAAAACTACATGGGTGGTACCCTCACCTTTATCGCAACGTGCTATGAAAAAGGAACCTCATACCGTCTAAGAACCTTTAACATGGAATGGAAAATCCTAGGGCCTTCCAAAATCTAGTTCTTATCACTACCTTCTATCATGGCATCTTACCCATGTTGGTCCCTTCGGGAACCATTCTTACGATATCAAGAAAATACCCCTTCCAAAACCACATGAAATATATTATAATATCATTGGGTGCATCAGTATGTCCCTTCGATTTTACATTCCCATGGTAATTGGAGTCATGTGGGTAACCTCCGTAATAAGGTGGATCCTTGGAATATCCTCGTGTTTACATTCCTGTGGTAATTTGGGTTCTGACCATGGGTACTCACATGAACATCACAATTTTATGTGGGGATAGAGGGAATCATGTTTTCCCTTCCCTTTGATAGGAAATGAGGTCCTTCCCCTGAGAACCAATTTCATGGCATCCAACATGGAGTAATACCAAAACCTTTCTTATGGGAGGTGTCTCTATTTCCCCACTTTGCCTCAGCTCAGGACGTATCCAGATAGATACCAATACGTGACAATCTGATTTTTCAAAATAATAGAGGAGATGGGAATAGTCAAGTCCCTCTCCCTTGCCATTTGGGCTTTGGAACCACATCTAACAGCGGACAGAGTTGATCCTGTGATCTTAAGATCTAACTTCTTCCTCTTTTTTTTTCACACTGATCATGACTCACTTGGGCTTATAGGTTTATAGTGATAATTACATCCACTTGATCCCAAACCTTCCAATGGTCCACTTCAATGTATAATACCCAATCATATGCTTCATGGTCTACTTCCATGTATAATCCCCAACTATACGGGCATCCCCTAAGTGTACACCCCAACCATATCCACTTAATCAAGACTCCAACTATTTATAAGCCTCAATACCATGCCTCACCTTTCAAAGGGCCATATTTCCAATGATGCGACATCTCATGGGACTCCTATAAGTTATAAGCCCCAATCATGTCCCCCCCAAATGGGACACTTCCATGCATAAGTCCCACCGTGCGAATCCACATGGTCTTTGGTTACAAACTAAATGGGATACATAAGAAGCCTCCATAATTTCCAAACACAACACCAAAATCCACCCTAATTTTCTTCGAGCCGCATTCCCTATAGGATCATATCCACCCAAGATACTACATCTATTATGGGCACCTTAGGTGGACTCAATATTAGTTACACACCATATTTGACTACAAACCATTCACAAAGACTTCCTTTTTGAATGATGTAAATCTACATGGATGGGTCCTTATGACATAAACATAAATGGTAATGTTCCCTGTTAAGAAGTTCCAAACTACAAGGGTTCTAATTCCTCTCATGATGATACCCAGGAATCTCTTCATATAGGTTTATTCGCAACATCCAAACAGCTTCCATCCCCTGGATGATACTAGACTCCA
This sequence comes from Viscum album, assembly GCA_963277665.1. Taxonomy (NCBI): domain Eukaryota; kingdom Viridiplantae; phylum Streptophyta; class Magnoliopsida; order Santalales; family Viscaceae; genus Viscum; species Viscum album. The sequence continues at coordinate 412,594,407 of OY728153.1, read as the reverse complement.
TAGAATCCTACCATGCATCTTAAAACTAGAGTTTCCCCAATAAATGATTAAGGAATCCCTAATATTTCGATAAGTGGGTAACATTGATGAAGATCCTCAGATAAAAATTTTTCTTTAACTCATAGAGAAAATAAGATACATATGGATAACTCTAAACCCATTCATATTCATAATAAATCATTAACATACGGTAATCCATATTATACATACTTTGGAAAGATCAAAGTATTCATGAATATATCATAAATCTATAAGAGTGCACAAAAGTAGGATATAGTCCCCCCCAAAAAAGTGCGATGAGCCTCACTTCCCATCCTCACAAGCAATGTGAGTTCTTATGTGTAGTAGGAAAAGTTACCCAACAAACCCTTTCATTTGGAAATTAGTTCCATGAATCATGGATATGTGAGACATTGGGTGTTTCTGGATACACGAACAAATTTTTTTGGAGATTGTTTGAAGACGTTTCACCTGATGCTCATGATTTTACAATATTTAACCCCTTTAAATAAACTGTTCGGGACCCCAAGGATCCTTTGAGTGAACCAATATGGTGAACCCAGAGTGAATCATTAACAGAGTTGATGACGATGCCCCATTTTAGGCCCCTTTTTCATTCCAAAATAGAATAGGGTCAAACGATACCATCAATTACTCTTGTGGTCATGAAAATCTACTTTAACGAGTGTTTTTTATGTTTCACATATATTTTAGGAACTCATTAGATATTCTCTAAATCCAATGGAACCTTAGTAGTTTGCATAGACACGCACACCGACCAGTTCATCCAATAAGTACATGACTCCATCTCCCACCCATCATCTTACACGGTAGGTCTCAAATGCACTACTCAGGGAGTTCCATAAGAATGTTACTCTCCCCACCCAGGAGGTAGCTCGATAGGCCCTCAAGGCTATGAATCCCTACAATCCATCTGGACAGTGATGGTCAGTGGTCCAGAATCTGAAAACCCCACAAGCCTTCTCCAGCTATTTTTAGAGCCTATCCCAATAACATAATAATGAATTTCTCCTTTACCATAGTGAGGTTTGTGAATTCACCCAAGAAAAAATGGTGTCATTTACAAGGGACCATTACAAAAATCATCATTGTCCACACTATGTGACTTAATATCCTCACCATGAAGAGGGTGCTGCACCAAAGGTCCCAGCTATATTCTTACAGATCTTGGTCCCAAAGGTATCTCACAAAGGGCAGAGATCATTCAATCAGGAATATTATACATTCATTATTCCTACTAAAAAATATCACTGTGTTAATTTGGTGGCATGTCATTATAAGACGTATATTACTTCTCCTTATTTTGAAGCTTTTCAGTCAAATAAAATGAAAAATTATAAGGAGGGGAAAATTCCTACAACAACTCACCATACCCACTGTAGAAATAGGGGGAAAAATACATGTAGAAAAATATAACTTCCAATTCACATGAACCCCTTGAGTCAAATATTATCACAACCAACGAGAGGACACAAATTCCCACCCATTTATATCAATCCATACAGAACAATACAAAGGAAATCAAATGAAATAATTTGAAAATTCATGCAGATGTAAATCCATAATTAAAATACAACAGAAACCAGTGAGGAGACACAAATTAATTCTTCTTAATATCATTTACACCATGAAAATATGGTATAAATTGGAAAAAATATTAGATATATCATTGTGATAAATCAGGGGAACACTCATTTCTCACCCCCGCACCGGAGAAATGTCAGTACCTACTAAAAGAAATTGAGGACTGGAACATGAACACATTTCTACTTCGACACCGGAATGGGTATATATTCTCATTCTATCTGAATATGTCTCTAAAAATTTCTAAACAATGATGGATATCCGAACACCAATCACTATCCATATCCTTCAAAATTGAAAATATATAATCACCTCAGTGAAAAAAACAAGGATTCAGGGCCAACCGCACCCCTCACAATCTTAGTGACTCATCCACACAATTATGTGGACTCTCCGTAGAAGTCATGTATCTCTACTCCCATCCATGATGGTTTTGGGAATTTATCCACTATAAATGGACAACAGTATTGGGAACAAATACCTTTTCCTACTGAGGGAAATTGTTCCACTACATTGGATACTTCAGGGCATGAATATGTACCTTCATGAACTCAGGCTATTTTTTGGTATATCTCGACAGCACCATAATAGCCACTTTAATAGGAAACTATATATCAAGAATGTCACCACCAATAAGAGGCCCCAGTCACCTGTAAGAGAGAACCTATTAATAAATCATGCCAATGGAATCTATTAAATGAAGAGAAGAATAATGAACCTTATTAGCAAGAATCTAGAGTTCGTGATTCCATCAAACACCTATCAATGGTTTCTATGGATCCTGCTAATCTGTTACCAAATTTTGAAAGTGACTGTAGTATTAAAAAGTTCCTTCCTTCAACATTGTTTCTAGTAACTCTGGAAGACCTCCCAAGAGAATATAATACATAGGAATACATATTTGGAACAAAATTATGGATCATGAGAGATTATCTCCATATCATATCCATGAAATCACTCTTAATGGAAAGAAGATCAAATAGAAAGAAGTTATTACCCTTAATGTCTTCTTTACTGAAGGTCCTCACTTCTATATATGATGATGAAATTCTCCATGTAGTTGGATATCAAGATATTATGGTAGTTCTCATGATTATAAAATTCACTGAAAATAAACTCCCCAAAATGAAATCAAAAAAATAAATAAGGTCCTCCCCTTGATGCCCCCTAATATTTCTCCCCAGTGTATGAGTTCAATAAATGTTCCCTACATTTAGACATCATGATATGATGGTAGTCCTCATCATCGTATAATGTTCTTCAAAGTTAATCCCCACAATGACATAAAAAATCTATAAGATCCTACTCTTGCTGGTATCCTCCCTAAAGGTGATACCCTTGGTATATGAATTAAATACTCTCTATGTATATGGATATCAATCTATGATGGTTGTCTTCTCTATGATAGAATTCACTGTGAAGGTCTTCTATGCAGTGACATCAAATAACAATAATGTCCTCCAATTACTATCATCAGAGAATAAGGTCATACCCATTTTATATGTTGTATAAATTCTACCTAATTTCGGACATCAAGATGTGGATGTAGTGCTCACCATGATGGAATGTGCTGAAAAGTTCTTCTCCATAGTGAAAACAAACACCAAGAAGGTCCTCTTAGTTTTTTCGAACACCCTGAAGGTCCTCCCCAAAGTGTGAGATACATAAATTATCCATGAATTAGGAAATATAACTACGATGGTAGTAACCATTATCATAGAGTAAACCTTGAAGATCCTCTCCATAGTGACATTTCATATCGACAAGTAGGTCCTCCCCTTGTTTAGTCAAATATGAGAAAGCACTCATTTGTTGGGGTGCTCATAAATATGGGGCCATACATGTCAAAAACCCTATCAATTAAAATCAACATACATTCTCAACTAGGATACTACCTATGGCAATTCTCATCCTCTAATCCACGCATATACTATTCACATACCTCCTAGACCCCTACTAGCATCAGTACTTGTGAAAAAATAGTCAAGAAGTGTCCATGTTTGGAAGATCAAATAGAGGAGTCTCTAGTGGAAGAAAAAAAGGATATATTTATTATGATAATATAATTGGAAAGGGAAGACATACCCATTATTTTACAACCCTTTTTCAATTATCAGTTTAACATACCAAGGGAGTTGTAAGATGAATTCATAAATAATATTCCCATTAATCTCTAGAAAACTCTCCACAACGAGAAATAAAAATTCTTTCCTTAAAATGGTTACATATACCATGTAAAAATATTCATTGATATTTATCATCAAATAAAATTAGAGAAAATTTCGTATGCACGATGACCACAATTAGAGAGGTGATGGAATGATCTCCAACTAACGATCCTAAATGCATTTCATAGGTTGCACCATCTAATTGATGATTCCAAACATAGTGTTCACATATGGGGATGGGGTAATATGGATATGTACATTTCAGCTCACACCCCATTAAATAGAACCCACTAGAAATAACCTCGTACAATTTCATTACTCCAAGGTGGATATCAAGAAGATCCTAGGATCAGGAAATGTGTCACACTCACAAGAATAATCCTTGATTGAGCCTTTAATGTGTCTGGCCCGATGAGATTAAGCCATAAAAAATCTCATTAAACAAGAAACTTAAACCATTCATCAAGATTCTTTCCTAAGGTTGTAAAATATTCAAGCACTGTTAATATCTTTAGAAACAAAAAATTTCCATGCATATTCATAATTTTATCTAAATCACACTTGAGTAGGGATGCATGAAATGAAGTGAACGGTAAAAGAAGTAAAAGTTTTCATGGTATAGTATCATCCCTAGATCATAGGGATAGGGGTATTTTTAACACAAGATTCCCACGTAAGAACAAAAAATCTAGACTGGGCCTATGAACAAGTGAACAGGAGAAACCCAAGCCTACAAGGCTAGAGGGAATTTTTACCTCAACCACTCCGAGATGTAACTCAATATTTTCCCATTTGGGGAGGGATACTAGAAAAATATGTCTATCCGCAACCCACTTCCCCCCTGAATGGAGGAATATTATTATTCTTCACAAGGGGTCTCTCTAAGTTACTCCTCACCATGAATCCCGAAGAGGATCCATAAAGGGAAGGGAGAGGTCAAGAACAAGGTGAATACAACCCTCTAATAATTTAGAAACTGATATGATTCCCACAATGTATTGTTAGTAAATGAACATCAAGGATGTATATCCTTTATATAACACTATAAATAATATAAATACAGATGATCGGGGAGAATATATTTCCACTCAAAATCTGATCCACACTAAGAATGGTGGTCTTATCATCCAAAACTGTAGAATCTACCTAAATCATGGTATTCCACCATTAAATCCTCCACCACATCCTTATAAAATATCTTCCCATGAGAATAATACAATGAATGTCATCTACAAATCATTTCCTCCTCTTGAAGGACACAAAACCCTTATGCTGAAATAAATATTCTATCCATAGGATGAAGAGATGAAAGAGTTGAGGTGAATCAACACAGATTTTCTCTGAGGAAGTATTACTATCGAATATACTCCTCATGAAGATCCTCAACATACAATTCAATAAATCTTACCTTAGAAACAATGGTTCATCCTGACATATGTTTCAAGTCTAGAACATCTACACAATATAGATCATAGACCATCAGTCTACCTTGACCCTATCATGGATTGATATCAACCATTCCTTCCATTAAGGAGTTGACCGAAAAGGGTTCAATAAAAACTGAAAAAGATGTATCTTTTCAGGTATCTACCTCAAGTAATGGTAAAATCATCACGCTGTTTCCTTCCAATTGTTTCACCTATGCGATCCTATGTTCAACAGAACACTCATCATGGTCTTATTGAAAACATCATGTTATTGGTAGATCAATTGGAATCCATGGAGAAGTGGCATGAACCAATGCTATCGGAATGTAAACCCTGACCTGACTAGGTATGTGACACCCCACCATCACCAAACATCAGGAGTGTTATGTTTCCAATATTCAATGACTTAGGTGATCCAGAACAACATATGACACACTATGTGTCTCATTGCAATCATATGATGGAAACTCCTAAGAAACAAGAAGTAATGAAACTAACATTATTCATACGAAACCTAATAAGGATAGTCTTTTTATTGTATAAAATTTTTCTATCCTATTTGATCATATGATTGGAAGAGGTCCATCAGTAATTTCTCATTCAGTTTAGCTCAATTATATAGAAGAAAAAAATAAGTGACCACTTGAATAGTAAGTAGTGAGAAAATGAGTGAGCCTTAGGTTTAATTTCCATATGGAAAGGGATGACCTACTCCCTAAACCAACTTATTCCTTAGGAGGATATGTTGATTCTCTGTATTGAAAACCATTGCAACGAGCTATGAACACTTCTATTCCCGGTGAAGTATACATGCGGGTTTTGGGATTTCACCGTCATTTCCAAAATAATGGATTAATCCATACAACACACTAATTTCAATTCTTGAGTAGCCCCACAAGTCCATGAAAAAATGTTAGGGAAGGTATATGTGACTATTGTCACACATAAGCCACCCTATACACCTTATCCAACTTTAATCTTTTAGTATATCATAAAACACCCATTGGGTGTCAACATCGACCCCAGGTTGATGGGCAGAGAAGAGGGGAACCATATGAAACCAATTCATGGAACACATAAATATAATGTACTCATTTTGACATGATCAATTATATGGATATTTTTAGCCTCTTTGGACCATGATTCACTCTATCTACCAAAACCAAAAAGAATCAATGAGGTAGGTATCAATGATCAGCTAGATTATTTACACTTTCACTAGATACTAAGATATTCTACTCACGAGAGTTTAATATTTAGAGACCTTCTATAGAAAATGATAAAATTCAGGAAATTGAAACTTCTAACTCCACTATTGTAAGGTAATATGTTTTCACTAATTCAATTGTGTAAGGAGGAAAGTTGAATGATGTTATTACTGGAAGGGAACATAATATTAATAGTTTGCTGAATCAGAAAAAAGAAAAAAAATCTCATTGAATTATCCAATAATAGTTAAAACAAAAAACTATTCCCTAAGATTCTTCCGCTGTAACATAGTCAAAGTAATCATCCAAAAAATTCTCTAGAATACAAGATTTTTAAAAGAAGACTCATTGAGAATATTAGTAAGAAGTCCTGAAGGATAAAACTTCATCAAGGATAAATTTAGCTCTGATCCTATCATATTTAATACCCATAGATCTAAAATAATAAGAATCTAACTACCAAACAGAATCACATTAATTGATCAGTTAGGCAATGAACTCATCAAAAGAGGAGTTTAATTTCAGTTCCATTAATGTCATCCACTTAATGGATCCCTTCTCCAAAGATGAGTATGACTATGAACCTGAGTCCCCCACGTTTGACTAGAGAACTAAAGGAAGATTTAATATGATTAAAGGACACTAGAGAATAAATAGTCATTGAAGGAACCATAATCCTAGACACACCCTTACTTATAATATCAATATTACAAAAAAATCATGGAAGAGAACATCAGGGGTCCCACAAAAATCAAAAAATAACTATGAAATGGCTATTAGTTACTCCAAAAAAATCACTCTAGAATACCAATCAAGAGATAAACATGTTCCATATTTCCCTTTAAAATCATGTAGACCTTCCTATCCCAACCTACAAATTTAAAGTCCCGACCCTAGTTATGCAGAGTCAGTGCATTATTACGTATCATTGGCATGATTACTAAATATCAAGTCTCAAAAGACCGATTAGTTTAGTAGCCTTGGAAGTACTAGATGCATTCATAAGGTTTACATTACATTATAAAATGGAAAACTACAACAATATTTTTTCCATAGACAACATTGATATCCCATAGACTATCCCTATAGTTCAGCTATAATATACTTCTTTGAATCCTAGGAAAAATAAAACATAGAAAGGGGTGAGCTCAGATGCTCAGTAAGGATAACAATATAGCGTAAGCTTTCATAAATAATCATAAAAATTTAAGGTAATGTATAAAACTAAAACAAAATCCTTTTCAACATATAATTCATCATAATATGGCAAATATAAATCAAAATAATTCTATTTACTTACTCAAATGGATATTTTACAAGTCAAATAATCACCTGGAATATCAATAGCCACTTTTATAATGATGAAATGCATAATTCCAGGTTTTCATAAACACATAGTCAAGGCATTGTTCTAGGTCTAAAAATAATATTTTGTCAATGTCTTTTACCAAGACACTAGTTTTTCTCATGATACATACCAATTCATCGAAGAGCTATAGAGGGCTCCACCCGTCACTTACTAAGTCCAATGCATTCCTCAAATGAAAAGGTTTAAATATTACATAAACATTCGTATTAAAAATAGCATACAAAATGTCAATACTTTATCCATAAACCATGAATGGTGTAAAAATAACACATCCATAGTCAAACATATCACAAAAACTTGAATACAATATGGAAGTTTCTTATCATAATAAATCAACATAAAATAATTTTAAAATCCATCAAAGGATGTTGACAAAAATAAAAATCAAAATATTTTTTTAGAGAAACATCTCTTTCAATTTTGAAATAATTTAAAAGTATTATAATTATAAATGAAAAAATTTATTTTGAAAATATTCTTATATTCTTGTAATGGAATCTTAGACAATTTTATAACGGTGGAAAATAGCCGCACCCACTGTATAAGTTAAAAAACATTCTTACCTTAATTTTATTGAAAAGGTCATAAAGCACCTTATTTGGAAAATGATAGAAAGATTCATTTAAAAAAATATAAGGTCAAATAAGGGTATAAAATACTTTACCCCATTGTCTAGTAAATAGTAAAAATGTTTTGAAATACATTTTTAAGAAACATGGATGTGGATGATAAAGAGATCCCAGTAGATAATTACGTATAAACAACCTCGGATAATGAAGAGATTGTGAAATTAACCCTTACCGTGTACTTTTCCTTGGTTGAGGGTAGGTTAAAATTCTGTATAATGGTGAAATAATTGTTATTAAATTATACAAGAATCATATACATTAATACGATATCATATATAATCTTTTAACATTGCTTTGTTAATAATATCTTAGTATTATCATTGTTTCATGTGTTAACTAATTCATTTTACTTTATATCATTTGTAACGTAATTTTTATTTTTCATGGATGGGATGTATCTTACTCATAAACAGAATGATATCAAGTCTTTAAAAATTATTTTTAATCATCTAATGAAAATTAGTCTTGAGTGGATACGATGGGGAATGAATCTTATCACGTTCGTGGAGACGGTAAACCGTACGTACGCACAAGAGAAAATATCATTATTTTGATATTAAAATAATATATAATTGGTTGGTATATTATATATACAAGATCCTTATAATGTTATATCTATTATTTAAATAAATTACACATCATTATTATAACCATCCAAATAATAATGTATTGAATAACAATTACACCACAACGTGGAGACGGTAAGTCGTACGTACACACGTACAATGAAATGTAAAGAAAAGGATGGATAGAATAATTAATATGGTTGTACCATATTTATAATGACATCAAAGTATATAGAATATACTAGAGTTATTAGTTTAGAATAAAAACAACAAATAAAGAGGAATTGAAAGAAGAAAAGAACATGAAAGAGGTGGTGAAATATTTACTTCTTCTTCAGGTTATTCCTTTTGATTTGATCAAAAGGGATCCTTAGGAAGGCTTCATGAATAAATTAAGGCTTCTAGGATGAAGGTAGGACATTTTAGAGGGTATTTGGGCAGGGGTGGGCCAAGCCATAAGGCTTTAAAGATGTGAATTTTAGGGAAGGGGGAGTGCCCTTTTATAAGAAGAGTGAGGGGATCCTTAGGAAAATATTGAAATATTATTTTATAATAAAATAATTTTAGGTTTCTAATGGATTCAAATTGATTTATTTTGAGGATAATGTGTGGAGGGGTCGAAATATTTTCAAACAATAGGTTTTAGATTGGTTTGGGTCACTATATTAACCTTATCTTTTAGATTTAACTCTTAGTTAAATAGTTTGACATTTATCACGCCTCTTTGTATTTTTATATTATATGGTTGGTAAAATTATTATATACTTACAAGATAACCACAGGTGCTTCATTAATGATACAAATATTATTATATAGGTCCTTTGAAGGATCCTTAGATTTTTAGGAATAGAATATCAATTAATAATATAACATTTGTTCTAAAAACTCTTTTATGTCAATTTTGACACTATTTGGTATTTTATTTTTGATAAATTCATAACATAATTATTACTTAGAAAAAAATCATTTAAAAAACCCTAAAATTTTATATTAACCTATAAAATGATTGATATTCATACAAAGTATCAAATTACATTCATTTGGGTATTTATAATATAAATTATTTCAATATTTCATTAATAAGGTAATTACTGCACCGTCATTGTGTCATAAATAAATTAAATTATTTAATGTTTAAAAATTATTAATAAAATAAAATTTTGTAGTAAATATTTTTACTTTTCTAATGAATATTTATAGTAGAATTTATCTTATGTATAACCCTATATAAAAAATGGTTTAGTTATTAAACTTTGATTTTAACTCTTTTAACTCTTCTTTAAATAAAATAATAATAAATGTCTTTATCTAATACATGTGGACCTAAATGATCATATTTTATTCCTAAGGTTGTTTTTGGTCGAATAAAACTTATAAAATATAATTATGACATGTGTTAGGGTAATAATAATACCATTTTTACCTTTAATTACCCAATTTACTTTTAACCTTGGTAAATAAAAGTTAATAGTTATTATTCACCAAAAAATTATTTTTATCTCATTTAACCACATTTTACTCCTTGATATTAACTTTGTATCTTGTATTTTTTCAATTCAACGCACAGAAGTGGTAAAATTATGTTTTATTTAAATTTTCAAATGCTCCTAGGAGGTGGGTAAAAGATGGAAAAAAGTTCAAAAAACTTTTTATATATCTAAAATTATTTTAAACTGACTCCAATAAATTAAATTGAACATATATAGGTATTAGGTATCTATTTTTACCAGAAATTAATTTAAATAAATTAAATAATTATATAAATAAAAATTTGTTTTTAAACTATAACTCAGTGTTTTTCACTATTCATAAAAAATTGAAAGTATTCAAAAAAATACCAAAAAATTCACCCTAAGATAATTTTGATATTCTGAATCCAAAAATGAAGTCCATTTTGAAAGATAAAATTTATAAAACTTTAAAAAGTGGGTAATACTATTCATAACAGATAGTTTTATTGGTCGTGGTGTGTTACAACTCAATGTTGCGTACAACACACGCTATTGTATTATTCAAAGAGAAGCGTTCCGTGGAAGCATGGGGTGTAACATTCTCTCCTCCTTCAAATAATTTCATCCTCAAAATTCAAGAGTATTACTTCATAAAAAGACTTGGGTGGTTCTTCATCATAAGTTCCTTGGGTTCCCACATTGCCTCTTCCATATTATGGTTTCTCCATAGAACTTTTACCAGATGAGTTGTCCGGTTTCTCAACACTTGTTCTCTTGTATCAAGAACCATGACCGGATCTTCGCAATAATATAGATTTAGTTTCAGTTCTAATTCATGAAAGGTGAGTACATTCATTGGGTCAGGCATGTATTTTCTCAACAGTGATACGTGGAACACATCATGAACTTTTGGAGAGACTTGGCGGCATTTCCAACCGGTAAGCTACAGCCCAAATTCGTTCTAGAATTTTGAAAGGTCCGATGTACCTGGGACTTAATTTTACCTTCTTACCGAAATGTATAACACCATTCCATGGAGATACCTTCAAGAAAACATGACCTCTTACCTAAAATTTCAAATACTTTTTATGGTTATCGGTATAGCTTTTCTGCCTACTTTGAGCCGCTTTTATGTGGGTTTGGATTACCTTCACCTTTTCTATCATTTCATCTACAAGTTCTGGGCCTATGAGTTTTCTTTCACCAACATCATCCCAACAGGTTGGTGAGAAACATCTCTTTCCGTATAATGCTTTATATGGTGCCATCTGAATACTTGAATGGAAGCTATTGTTATAGGAAATCTTTACCAAAGGTAAATATTGATCCCATATACCCTGAAAGTTATGTGAGCAGGATCTCAACATGTCTTCTAAGGTTTGAATAGTTTACTCTAATTTTCAATCTGTTTGAGGGTGGTAGGCAGTTTTCAAACGAAGTTCAATATACAGGGATTTCTGGAGACTTTTCTAGAATCTTAATGTAAAACAAGGATCTGAAACAATCGATAGGGGTACACCATGAAGACTTACAACTTCCTTAATATATAGTCATACTAGGCGTTCAAGTGGTAAATCTTCTCTTATAGCACGACAATGTGCTGACTTGGTAAGACGATCAATAGTGACCCATATTGCATAATTCCTTCTGGGAGTCTTTGGTAGTCCCATGATAAAGTCCATTGTAATATTATCCCATTTCCACTCAGGTATGGGAATACCTTGCATGACTCCTCCAGGTTGTTGCCTTCCAGCTTTCACTTGTTAACAAACCATACACCATGAAACACAATCAGCAATATCCCTATTCATTTTGTACCACCAAAAATGTTCCTTCAAATCTCTATACATATTAGTGCTACCAGGGTGTATAATGAAACTGGAACTATAAGCATCATCCCAAAATTCCCTTTCTAGATCAGGTATATTGGGAACACAAAGTCTTTTCCCAAATTTCAAAATTCCTTCTTGATACACAAAGTCACTCAATATCCAATCATTCACAGCTTTAATCTTCTTTTGAAAATCTTCATCCTCGGTCAGAGAACTCATTATCCTTTCTAGTAAAGATGTTTTGGAAACCATTTGAGAAAGTATTGATGTTTCACCTTCAATGGTGATTCCCATAACCATCTTTCATAGATCCATGTATATATGATCCTTTTAAACTATCATCTTGTTCAAAACTCCATGATCCTTTCTACTCAAAGAATCTGCCACCTTATTTTCCTTTCCCAGGTGGTAGTGCATAGTGCAATCATAATCCTTGAATAGTTCAAGCCATCTCCTTTGCCTCATGTTGAGTTCTTTCTATGAGAAAATATACTTCAAATACTTGTGATCGGTATATATCTCACATTTTTCACCATAGAGATAATGTCTCCATATCTTCAAAGCAGAGATTACAGATGCTAACTCAAGATCATGAGTAGGATAGTATTCCTCATGAATTTCTAGCTGTCTTGATGCATAGGCAATAACCCTATCATTCTACATAAGGACACAACCAAGTCCTTTCTTTGAAGCATCACTATAAATAACAAACACATCATTCCCCAATGGTGGATTCAATATAAGATCATTGACTAATCTTCGATTGGATTCTTCAAAACCTTCTTCACAATCTTTTGTCCAAACAAATTTAACCCCTTTACGTGTGATATTGGTTAATGGGTTAGCCAATCGGGTATAATTCTGGATGAAATGTCGATAATATCCTGCTAAACCAATAAAATTACGTACCTCAGTTATACTCGTTAGTGTTTTCCATTTTTGGATTGCCTTGGTCTTAGAAGGATCAACATAGATTCCATCCTTAGAGACAATATTGCCATGAAAAGAAATCTCCTGAAGCCAAAATTCACACTTTCTAATCATCCCATATAATTCGTGTCTTCTAAGAGTCTTCAGAATAATGCGCAAGTGATTTTCATGATATTCGTAGCTTTTGGAGTATACCAAGAGATCATCAATAAATACTACTACAAAGTCATCAAAGTATTCCTTGTTAACTCTATTCATTAGATCCATGAAGATAGAGGGTACATTATTCAATACAAAAGGAAATACTATAAACTCGTAATGCTCGTACCTGGTTTGAAATGCTGTTTTCAAAATGTCTTCCTTCTTCACACACAACTGATGATATCCAGTTCGAAGTTCAATCTATGAAAAGTATTAAGGTCCATGAAGTTGGTTGAATAAATCATCAATGAGAGGTAGGGGATACTTGTTCTTTATTGTTATAGAATTGATCTCCCTATAGTCAATGCACAACATCATAGATCCATATATCATCTTAACAAAAAGAATAGGGGCTCCCCATGGAGAAACACTAGGGAGAATAAATCCCTTATTACTCAATTCCTTTAGTTGTTTCTTTAGTTCCACTAATTACACAGTGTCCATTCTATAAGGGGACTTCGATATGGGCCTTGATCTAGGAATTAAATGAATAGAAAACATAATTTCTTGTTCTAGAGGATGTCCAGGTAAATCCTCTGGAAATACATCAACATACTCTTTCACAACAGGTAAATCCTCTATTTGAACATTCTTTTCCTCACCCATAGTTATTTCATTCTCTTCCTCCCCAATAATTTAATTTAGTTGAGCTACTGGGGGAGGATCTAGATAAGAATTAGGTGGTGATGATTCTTCCCTAAAGATAAGATGTTCTTTATCTTCATCATCCTAAATATTAACCTCATTCTTATTACAATACATTTTTGCATCATGTTCCGAAATCCAATCCATACCAAGGATTATATAAAATTAAATCATGGGTTTGAATATGAGATCAGCAGATAAAGAACATTTATATGCCCTAATGGGGACTAATTCATAGAACTTTGCTACAATGATACTTCCCTTATGAGTTTTTACTGACAAATCCCTTGTTAAATAAAATTGGAAATATCTAATTTTCTTACCAAAAATAGGAAGATATGAAAAAATGTGATGATCCAGAATCAAATAAAACATTCTCTAAACCTGAGGAAAACATTAAATTACCTGTAACTATGTCTTTCAGAGCTTCAACCTCACCAGTAGTGATCTCATATGCTTGGACTTGATCCCTTTGACTTTTCAGAGGTACGTTCCCCTTACTCTTAGGAAATTCATTTGAATAATTTCCCCTTTCTCTAAAATTGTAACATTAAACATCGATAGCCACTTTCTTCTCCTTGCAATCACGAGCTTGGTGGCCTTTTTCACCACACTTGTAACAGACTCCCATTACCTTCAGGAAAGTACCAGGGTGTTTCTTCCCACATTTACGGTAGGCTGGATATTCAACTTTTACCTTATTCCCCTTATTTCCATTTCCAGAGTGTTCAATAGATCTATTCTTCTCTTGCTTTTATTTAACGTCGTAAGACTTAGAGAATTATTTTTCAGTCTTGATAGCACATGAGACAATATCTTCATACGACGAGAAGGACTGTGAGACTAATTCTTGATAGAGAAATGGTTTTAAACCATCAAAGAAATGATAAATCTTAATTCTTGGGTTATGTATACATTATTTATCATGCCTCGCTAAACTTGTAAAGTTGTCCTTAGACTTAGTGACATTCTCTTCCTCCTTTTTCCTCAGACTCATAAATTTCCTTTCCACATCTACTTGATGGCCATGAAGAAAGTATTATTCTAAGAAAATATCTTTAAACACTCTCCATTCAATATTTGATACATCATCATCTTCCTTTTTGTTTTGAATAAATGAACATCATTGATCAGCATCTCCAGTGAGTCGGGAGACTTCCATGACACCTTTTTCCTTTCACTACTCCCCAAGGCATGAAATATTTTCTCTACGGAATTTATCCATTGCTCAGATACTTGTGTATTTGTACCCCCATTGAATTTTGGTTGTTGTTTCCTCATGAAGCGATCTAACATTGTTCCCCAAAGCTGTGGATCAGGGTGCTCCATACGGGTAAGGTTATAATTCATAACCTGAGTGAGTTGTCCTAGTATGGTGAGAAGTTGATCAATGCCAGTTTCATTGCAAGCTCCACTATAATTATCTTGAACAGGAGGGAAATCCCTACACAGATTACATGCGTTGATACAATTTCCATTCCTCCCAATAGGTTCTATTTCTAAACAATGGCATAAAATATATTAGTTTATGAATCATAATACGTAATTCCAACCTTGTAAAACCCTTAACATAAACTGAATAGTTTATGGATATAATCCATAATCATATAAATGTTTTCTTCGAAGAAGTAAATACTCATAAACCCTTACTAATGGTTTGTAAAGAAAATGAGAATTATCCTAAGCATATCCCCCGGGAGTGTCATAACCAAGAGTGCAACAAGGCCCGTTGTCGTGCACCAGTTCCCGTTTGAGTCTATCTCAAAGCGGTGTTTTTGGGTTTCACCCTTAGGTACATCTGTGCCAGAACGGCCTCTACCTTCTCGTATCTAGGAAGGGATGTATTGCTCAGAAAACTGAAAAAATCCCTACATTACCAAAATTATAGGAAGATCTTCTATAATAATCCTCAAATTCTATCTTAAGGTAATACGCTATAATCAGAGTTTATCTAAATATAGATTCCAAGGTTTGTACTAAACTTTCTTTGATACCAACTGTAACTCCCCAACCCTAGTTACCTAGAGTCTGTGCATTATTACGTATCATTGACATGATCACAAAATATCATGTCTCGAATGACCAATTAGTTTAGTAGCCTTGGAAGTAATAGATACATTAATAAGGTTTACATTACATTATAAAATGGAAAAATACAACAACATTGTTTGCATAGACAACACTGAGATCCCATAGACTATCCTTGTAACTAAGTCATAATATAATTCTTCGCATCCTGGGAAAAATAAAACATTGAAAGGGGTGATCTCAGATGCTCATTAAAGATAAAAATATAGAGGAATCTTTCATAAATAAGCATAAACATTTAAGGCAATGTATAAAACTAAAACAAAATCCTTTTCAACATAAACTTCATCATAATATGGAAAATATAAATCAAAATAATTCCATTTACTTACTCACATGGATATTATACTAGTTTAATAATAACATGCAATATCAATAGCCACTTTCATAATGATGGAATGCATAATTCCAGACATTCATTACCATATAGTCAAGGCCTTGTGCCAAGACTACAAATACGATTTTGTCAAGGCCTTGTTCCAAGGCACTAGTTTGTATCATGAGACCTACCGATGCATCGAGGATCTATAGCGGGCTCCACCTGTTACTTACTAAGTCCAATGCATTCCTCATATAAAAAGGTTTAAACATAACATAAACATTCATATTAAAACTAGCATACGAAATGTCAATACTTTATCCATAAACCATGAATGGTGTAAAAACAACACATCCATAGTCAAACATATCACAAAACCATTAATACAATATGGATGTTTTTTATCATAATAAATCAACTTAAAATAAGCATAAATCCATCAAAGGATGTTGATATAGATGAAATCAAATTTTTTTTAAGAGAAATATATCTTTTTATTTTAAAATCATTTAAAATTCATATTATTATAAAAGAAAACATTTATTTTTAAATTATTCTTATAATCTTTTAAGGAAACCTTCGACGATGTTATAACGGTGGAAAATAGCAGCAGCCGCCGTATAAGTTAAAAAAACATTCTTACATTAATTTTGTCGAAATGGTCAAAAAATACCTTGTTTGGAAAAAGATGGAAAAATTCCTTTCAAAAACATATAAGTTAAAATAAGGGTATAAATGAAATTATCCCATTGTCTAGTAAATAGTAATTTTTTTTTGAAATACATTTTTAAGAAACATGGATGTGGTTGATAAAGATATCCCTGTAGATAATTACGTATAAACAACCTCGGATAATGAAGAGATTGTGAAATTAACCCTTACCTTGTAATGTTCCTTGGTAGAGGGTAGGTTAACCTCATGTATAATGGTGAAATAATTTTTATCAAATTATTCAATAATCATATATATTAATATGATATCATATATGATCTTTTAACATTGCTTTGTTAAAAATATCTTAGTATTATCGTCGTTTTAGGTGTTAACTGATTCGTTTTACTTTATATGATTTATTACGTAAGTAGTATTTTTCATGTATGGGATATATATTACTCATATACATAATGATATCAATTATTTAAACATTATTTTTAATCATCTAATTAAAATTAGTCTTAAGTGGATACGATGGGGAATGAATC
This sequence comes from Viscum album, assembly GCA_963277665.1. NCBI lineage: Eukaryota > Viridiplantae > Streptophyta > Magnoliopsida > Santalales > Viscaceae > Viscum > Viscum album. The sequence goes on along the minus strand of OY728153.1, from coordinate 412,576,767 downwards.
ACATCGCGTTCGTGGAGATGGTAATCTGTACGTACGCACGAGCGACAATATCATTCTTTTGATATTAAAATAAAATATAATTGGATGGAATATAATATATACAGAATCATTATCATGTTATATTTATTATTTACATCAATTACACATCATTTATATACCCATCCAAATAATAATGTATTGAATAACAATTACACCACGACGTGGAGATGGTAAGCCGTATGCACACATGTATGGTGACATGTCATTAAAAGGATGGATAGACTAATGAATATGTATGTACCAAATTTATAATAACATCAATGTATATAGATGATATAGGATTTATTATTTTTGAATAGAAAAAACAAATAAAGAAGAAGTGAAAGAAGAAAAGTACTTGAATGAGGTGATGAAATATTTACCTCTTCTTCAGGTTCTTCCTTTTGATTTGATAAAAAGGGATCCTTAGGTTGGATTTTTCACTAAATTAATGCCTCTAGGAAGAAGGGAGGAAAGTTTAGAGGGTATTTGGGCAGGGTTTGGCCGAGACAAAAGGATTTGAAGATGTGAATTTGAGGGAAGGGGGAGTGCCCTTTTATAAGAGGAGTGAGGGGGACCTTAGTAAAATATTGAAATATTATTTTATAATAAAATAATTTTCTGTTTATAATGGATCCAAATTGATTTATATTAAGGATAAGGTGGGGATGGGTAGAAATATTCTCAGCCAATAGGTTTTAGATAGGTTTGGGTCACTAAATTAATATTATATTTTATATTTAACTCTTAGTTAAATAGTTTGACATTTATCATGTCTGTTTTTATTTTTATATTATATGGTTAATAAACTTACTATATACTTCCAAGAGAATCCAAAATGGTTAATTAATGATATAGCTATTATTGTATAAGTCCTTTTGCATAACCATATATTTTTAGGAATAGAATATCAATTAATAATATAATATTTGTTTTAAAAACTTTTTTTTGTCAATTTTGACACTATTTGGTATTTTGTTTTTGATAAATTTATAATAGCATTATTAATTCAAAAACAATTCATTTAACCAACCCTAACATGTCATATTAACCTAGAAAATTATTGTAATTAATAAAATGTCTCAAATTACATTCATTTGGGTATTTATAATATCAATTATTTTAATATTTCATTAATAAGGTAATTACTGCATCATCATTGTGTCATAAATAAATTAAATTATTTAATGTCTTAAAATTATAAATAAAATACCATTGTGTAGAAAATATTTTTATCTCTCTAATTAATATTTATAGTTGAATTTATATTATGTGTAACCTTATATTAAAAATGGTTTAGTTATTAAACTTTGATTTTAACTCTTTTAAATCTTCTTTTAATAAAATAATAATAAATGTATTAATCTAATCCAAGTGGACCTAAAGGATCATATTTTATTACTAAGGTTTTTTTTGGTCGAATAAAACCTATACAATAGAATTAGGACATGTGTTAGGGTAATAATAATACCATTTTTAGCTTTAATTACCCTATTTACTTTTAACCGTGGTAAATAAACGTTAAAAGTTACTATTCACAAAAAATTATTTTTATCTCATTGAACCACATTTTACTCCTTGATATTAAACATGTCTCTTGGATTTTTGAAATTCAACTCACAGAAGCAGTAAAATTATGTTTTATGTAAATTTGAAAATGCTCCTAGGTGGTGGGTAAAAGACGGTAAAAAGTTCAATAAATTTTTTATATATCTAAAATTATTTTAAACTAAATCCAATGAATTACATTGAACTTATATAGGAATTATGTATCTATTTTGACCTAAAATGAATTTAAATAAAATAAATAATTATTTAAATAAAAAATCAGTTTTAAACTATAACTCAGTGTTTTCACTATTCATCAAAAATTCAATGTTTTCAGAAAAATACCAAAAATTCACCCTAAGATAATTTTGATATTCCAAATATAAAAATGATGTCCATTTTTGAAAGATAAAATTTATAAAATTTCCAAAAGTGGGTAATACTATTCATAACAGCTAGTTTGATTGGTTGTGGTGTGTTAGAACTCGAAGTTCCGTACAACACACACTGTTGTATTATTCAAAGAGAAGCATACCGTGGAAGCTTGGGGTGTTACAATTGAGGACTGGAGAACCTTCAGAACTTATCTCGAGGGACGATCCCTCTACGTCAAATACTCATGATCCTAGAGCGCTAGTGAAGAAGCACCCTTGTATGGGGAGCACGGGAATTTAGGCCATGAGTATGACATCTTAAAATATTTTTCCTATGTACCATATAGTATATTGATCCTAGATGCCTTTAAATACTCAAAAGTCGTCTAGGAAGAACTCATAGAGGCTTCGTTAATCTCCCAGATGTTCGAAAATGAAATAGCCATTGATGAGGTCCATCGGATAGAGTCTAATCCTACAGAATTCCACGCAATAATCTCCTTCAAAAAATAAATATGAATACGTGGTTATATAGGGGAACATCAGAACCATGTATGTGTCTAGAAGGATACACAATGTTGATTTGTGACATTTTTTCATTGATAAGGTCTATAGATTTAATCTCATTCTTGTATGAACACTTCATCGACTGGGAAGCAATGAAAATAAGATAATTCCATCATCCATAACACTGTAAATATATGAAAAAAGTAAGAAAAATTCATTGGGGAAAATAAATCTCAAATCCCAATTTAGAGACCTCATAGCTGACTCAGAATTCATGGTGTTTCAGAAGAACATATCCTTCAACATCATTATTTTTAAGGCCCTAGTCGCACCGACACACGGTAATCCTCTCCTCATATCATCAATGCGTCAAATATTGTATGAATTCACAAATAATTATCTTATACACTGATAAGTCCCCTTTATAGTCCCATATGTCACATTATATTAACACATGTTTTTATCAGTAGAAGGGGAAACAACCCCTAGTTGATGGTGTTGAATGGGTCACTGCCCTGAATAGTCTGGAGATAATTTTGGTCGACCCCTCTAGGAATCTTGATGAAGGGGTTTTTATCCAAGTGTAATTGATCAATCATATGATCCCAATGTTGGGTGTATATTAAAAAATATTCATGATTTCAGTCATGAACATTGATTCCATTAGTGTTCAAACATTTTTTGACTCCCCAAACATTGGTGAAAGCTTGGATGAAAATTCCCCCATCCTGACCTCATAGCACCAAGATATACCTAATCCTCCAACTAAGGATGAATTTTTTCTCTTGTAACCTAATGAGGAAAAATACACTCCTCTATTCGTTACTCCATCCTCTCAAATGTTTCATAAAAAACCATCAATATCAGTTGGGTTTGAGGAAGTCTCTACATATTCTGAATACAAAGATATATACTCCTCTCCCAAATATAGAGAACCCATCCCAAGACTTGTTTCCATTCAAAAACAAGAATAAAATTATGTATAAAGAGAGTAGTAATAGGCGGAAGAAGAAATTAGGGATACCCCTATAACATTTGAGGAGAGAGTCTCTACCAAAATCGATGAACTCAAGGAAATAAATCCGGGTAGAGAAGAGGATCCACGACCCACCATGATTAGTTATGATATTTATTTCAATGAGAAAAAAAGTATATACCTCCTCACAAAATCATAATTGAGATTTATTCACATAGAACTAAAAATAAATTCTAGGTCTTCATCCTGAGGTGGCCACTTGCCACGTAGTCCTGCCAGAGGACCATCAAGGCTATAAAAATAAGCCATAAGGATGCACCGAACACATTCTATGAAAATATCGGCTAATGTTGAAACAATCATCATTGGAAAATTCAATTGGTTGTTGAAATATCACCTGTGTATAGAAAAAATAGTTATATTAAAAAATAAGAATGTTAAAATCATATCCTGCATTAATTTAAAATATCCAACTGACACTGCCCGAAAGATGATTTACAAAACCCGGTCATGGGAGTGTTGATCGATTTAACATCTGGATACGATACACTGTCTTTCATGGATGGATATTCAGGATGGAACCAAATATGAATATCCCAACATGATGAATAGTTCACTTCCTCCATGTCCCCAAATGATGTTTTTCTATCAGGTAATTCTCTTTGGGTTGAATAATTCTGATGCTCTATAACAATATACCATACATCGCATCTTCTAACATTTCTTGGGGAAGTATGTTGAATGCTGTGTTTATGACTTGGTGTTTAAATCATAAAAACACTCAGACCACATGAAGGATCACTATAAAAAATTCAAAATACAATGATATCATAGTTTGAAAATTACACTTTAGAAATTGATTTCGGTGTTACCTCAGGAACATTTATTGGATTCGACGTACACCACCATGTCATTAAAGATGACATCAACAAGAAAAAGGATATCCATGTTATTTCACCTCATAAAAAATTCAAAATACATAGAGTAATTTAAATACACTTATCCTATATCTAGTTCTTCATAACCAACCTTGATAGAAAATTATTTCCACCACCGGGTAAATGAAGAATGTGGTTACAAATTAGTAGACTAATGATTATTGATAACCATTTGAAAGTATCATGAAGTACCACCTAATACTACTAGTACTAATGACTCATATCAAAGGAAGAATACCAGTTTTATATGTCACAGCCCTGGAGCAATCAGTGTGAGCCTTTCCTCTGAAAAACAGTGACTCTGTCAGTGAAAACAACCTTTATTACCTCAGAAAAACCATGATCAACACTGATACTTGGTATTCAGATTTAGAGAAGAGATTTCTTTTTCTAATATGTAAAGTTCAAAAATTGAGGCATTGTTTGTAGAACCAGGAAGTCCATTTTTTCATTCACTACATCTCACTAAAATATATCATCATCTATAAAATTTTCATATGGTGTCTGTCATGGTGGGCGGTCATTCTGCAGTAGTTTGACATTCAATTATTGCCTCTAAAATCAATCAAAACCTGGAATTAGAAGGTTTTTTAGAAGAGAAACCCTAATTATAAATTACATCATTAGATACTAAACAACCTGATGAAGAGGTTTTCTCTATTCAAAATTATTCATATATATGTGACATTCATTTCGATAGTGAATTAAGAATCTCGACATGAAAGAGGATGGAAGACAACAAGCTCAACAACATGGGACTGGGAATCATACTCATATCTCTAGGGATGGTAGTCTTGAATTATTCTTTCTTATTTGATGAGGGGTTGTTAACACTCTCAAAATAAACATTAGTATATTCACAACGAAATGTATACCTAGATATGGGAATTTCCTTCCCCATAAAAGAAAAGAAATCTAGACCTGCAGATTTCACAACCCTTCAAGGGACTCATGATCGCATCACCATTCCACGATCATATAAAGACTCAACGTGCATTGCATAACCTATGGAAAATTCCAAAAGTCCCCTTCAATGAACTTTCCTAGTCTTTTTAAGGCTCTCTAAATAATCATTGGTTGCGTGGTAACATCCAAATAAGCACCCATAGGCTACTTTTTTTTTCATTGGAAAGTTTGGGATAAAATATATAAAATTCCCATGAGAATAAATATGAGTAATATCCAAAGTAATTGACCCCTAGTGTACATGAAGAAAATGTTCCATATAATCATTTGAAAGGATAAATTTCCTTGAATATATTCATGAAATATCTCTTGACTCCAAAATCATGGTAAATAAAACATAGTAGGTAAAAGGGAGGAGGTGATAGGTATCTCCAGTCACTGAAAGGAATGAAAAACGCTCATAGAGAACTAAAAGATTCCAAGAGACCTTGGAGAAACATCTACCTCATCTAAAAAAATTCATTTTTCTTGTTAGCCTAACCATGAGGAAGTCCTCGGTTATGTCTAAAAACTCTGAGCTTCCCCTTTCGGTGCTCTGGGAAAAAATGTATAGATTTTTTCATGACATTCTTGTGTACCCCCAAATGACCCATATTGTTCAAGAGAGGAATATTAATGAAATAGATTAAATATCCAATACATTACTCGTCAAATTTATTATAATACTTAACCTTTTTAAAATAAAACAAGGGTGATAACTAGGAGGAGGTGAGAGGTTCGTGACCTCATTGAAAGACATATGGCATGAGTCGGGCAATCTGAAAGGCACTGTGAGTCCGGGGAGAAATGTATGCCTCATCTTAATAATCCCCATTGACTATTAATCCTTTTTACATAGAAATCGTTTGGTATGTCTAGGAAAAGTTTCACTTACCTTTGTATCATCAAGTGAAATAAATTGATTTTTCCAAAAAAGGCTCATGCAGCCCCACATGACCTATATCGGTCACACGATGCATTACCAAAACATAGATTAACTATCCTTGACATTACGTATGAAATATTACATGAATCCCAACATTGTTCACCTAAAACAAGGGAAATTTAAGAGGGATTAGGAGGAAGGCACTCTTGTTCATAAAACTCTTTCGACACACCAAGTAAGTCTGCAATGTGGTCACACAATACCCCAAGACAAAACATCCTTGTCTCTCAGAAAGTACCAGAAAAGTAATCTCACAAAAACCTTTCAACAGGAACCTTAGACCACCCAAAGGGACTTGGACATGTCAACATGACAACATGGGTGCCCTTCGACACATCTGCATGATCAAAAAAATATTCAATAATTGGTTGTAATCCAATAAAAGATGTGTTGATGGAAGAGACATGTGACTGCCTAAAATCAGGTGACACACTCAGAACGACACATGACAAATAATTATGAAATAGCATTGTGCCTGACCACTTTGTTGACTCTATCATAGATCTAAAGAAAATACGCCATGAAAAATGGTGAGTAATTGGGTTGGTGAGACCTATAAATTCCCCACCCCAGCACAAAAAATTCATTGGCTAATATGCATTGAAAAATCATGAGTGAAAAATTCACAAGAATCCAAGATGACTTCCTAGAGTAATACATCAAGTGACTATCCATCCTTACCTCATGTAATATATCAGCCAGTAGTCAGATTAGTCATGTGACAGGTATAATTCACTTAATGTGATTATTCATAGATCACACAAAGGATCTCTTGTAGTCTATGTGAAGAATATACCACCATCCCATTAGATCACGCGAGACATAATATTAACTAATGCTGAATAAAACTAATACATTAACAACTTAAGGGATATAATTAAGATCAACAGTGGAATACTTAAATGAAATAAATGCTCATTGTCCCTCATGTGCTTCATGTGAGTCATACAAGGACACACCATAGTTCCAGAACATGTCACCCAGATCTCATTGAATTCCATAAATATATTTTTTGGGACACATTAAATCCTCCAGACATGTAATATAAAGTTTCCCAACCCCCCTAGGGATGAAAATTTGGTTTCTTTAAACCCTCTAGGCCTATCACCCAATCCTTGTGATTTCATTAAGATACATCAGCTGAATCATATAATGGTGTTTGGTCATATCGGTAAAATATATTTGTTGCATCTGGACATGAAAACCAAGCTCCCACAACACCCTTCAGGAAATCCAGTTGATACTTGTGACACCACTATATGTGTCTAGACGGATCATGAGATGGCTTCAAGGATAATCCAACAGGGTCATGCAATGTCCTCCAGACAAGTCAATTGGGTCATTCCACACCCTCTAGAGAAGAATTCCAGGTTACAAGGGAATATTGGAATTTTATATCTCTATCCATCCTTGGTTTCTAAGACCCAAATAAAATGGGAACCCTATAGTGTAATCCCTGGTCAATAGGGAATCCACAATGTGTAAGCCACAATATAAAGTGAAATAAAACAACTCTGATTCATACCATATTCAGGATATGTAAGCCACTTATCCTTGAGGTTATATCCCTATATTTATTATGTAGGGTGACCCCATTATCTAATAACTTTATCCAAATTAATGATAATGATTACTTGTGACCCCTTGTTTCTCACAACTAGCATAGCTCATGTGAACTTAAGGAGTTTCACTTATCATGTAATTTGAACTATACACTACTTGGTTATAGGGGTAGCGTGAGTTCATAAGACCTAATCAATGACATTATATGATATTCACCCGATCAATAGGTAACCAATATTGGTTTGAGACCCCTATAATTAATGAAACGCCGAGGACTATCATAATGTCTCTGAGTGTGATTATCCACCTTAGCCTATCAACAAGTTAAAGGATACAAGGACTATGAAAACACTAATTCACTCTATTACTAGGGTATATAGGATGCCTTTCTATTTCATGATATCTACTAAAATATCCACTTCAATGTAAGCCTCATGTCTATGATATTTCAACCATCGGACACGATAATTCCCATGAGTTGACTACTTTACCTAATCCATCTATGGATTGAGAAGCAAACAGAACTATAATGACTCTAATTCCAATCATACTTAGGATACAAATAATGACTTCTCGAGACCTGGTCTCTATACCAAACACCCCAAAGACTATCCCATTACACAATTCCCATATATATACACCATGAGACTGGTCATCTGTTCTCTCTCATTTCTCACATCAAGAATAGCTTATGTGGTCTTAGGGGAAGCAACGAGAACCTCATTGGGAACCATGATTATCTATACACATGTTAAATCATAGTATCTCATCCCAGATGAGTGGTATGGTATGAACACCCCTCATATAAGGGAATTTACGTTATGTATTGTCCCAAGGGTGTGATTGAACATCAATGACTCTAATTCCTATCATACCCAGGATATGTTTGATGTCTCGTAGAGACCTAAGATAAAACATTTGGTGTCTCAGTACTCGCAGATAGGTCATATCCACATGATGCTAAACATTAAGTGATTAACGAACTATGTATATTTTGTTTCATGAAGTAACCAGGATACATAGAATACCTAATAATGGCCCAACAGAGTCCTTGAAATATTAATTTACTCCTCATATGACCGTACATATTGAATCATTTGGTCATATAACTTCAATACATAAATTGGTTATTGCACCTTAAATAGATTGTTGAAGAATAAATGATATATAAAAATGGATTCAATAATGAGACCACACTCACAAAAGTTAATCAGTGAGACCCACATTATTTGTTTAACAAGATAATTAACAAATTAATCGTTTGGCCAGGGTAACAGGTATTATATCGAGATTAGAAAGATATACACGAACATATATTAAATCTATAAGACATTCCTGATGTAGGAAATAGTTCCCTCTAAAAGGGTGTGATGGGCCTGACCTTCCATCCTCTCGACCAATGAAAGTCTCCAAGAGTCACTAGGCCTGAAAACCTAGAAGACCATCGAACTTTGGAAAGAGGGTCTATACCAAGATACAGATGGAGGAATCATTGAGATGTTTTTTGGGAAAAGTGAAAATGGTAGCCCGACAAGCAAAGCCCATTTCACACTTCAAGAACCTAATGAAAAAATGGCGAACCTGACGTGAATCTCTCCAATGAAAAATGATTGGTTATTTTGATTAGTTATTTTCTATTGGACCATTTTTTTTCCCGTATAAGCAAAAAAAAATGGGGAACTAGACATGAATCTCTTCAATGACACATGGTTGGGTTATAATCCATCAATTCATTTTGTTTTCTCCTCATATGAAAAAATACTGGCAAGACTAATGTGAATCACTAAATCCACTTTGTTTTGAAACCCCTATACAAAAAAAGTAATAAGAACAACATGATCTTATAAATGGTCCTCTATAACCCGAGTTCTCATGAAATAAGTCCATCCTCATTTGGACTAGTCCAAACGAGCAGAATAGATGAATCATGTAATATCAAAAAAAATGTTTTAACCATTCATATCTGATTGAGAACATTATTCCTATGATATATAACTAATTGGTAACATTATTCCTTGATGTCTATATGAATTCAGATATTGAAAGCATCCCGATTCGAGACAATGTCCTCATCATCCATCATTTTCATAGGTAAATAATTCATGATTTCATCCTATATGAATCATAAGATAATATAACTTTTACGAGAAATCTAATGACAGGTGGTGAATACAGTAGTCCTAGAATACCACCGATAGGGTATAATACCACCCATGGAAGCTGCTCGTGATGGTCTCCAAGCACAATGACTAGTGAGTTCACATTGTTAGAGAAATGTGACAACTAATATAACAGCTCTCATTGGCATGACCAATAGCTTTGGGAGCTTATCCCCAGAGCATGACAACTATCATTTTACATATCTAATGATGATAGAACATGAATCCAAATATAGCTCCCTTTTAATTTAGGTGCCACCGAAGAGGGAAAATGTAAACCGCTGTCACCAACACTATCCTTGTGGTACCCATCAGTCACCTACTGAGGGTACTATATGACCCACAACCACTTATAATGACAATGTATGGGATACTGAAAAGAATAATCGAAGGAGATAGGTATTGGATATCCAGGAAAGGGCTCATAGACCCACTTCTTCCAATAATGACTGCTAGCATATTTAGGTAGGAACTATCAAGAAAGAACAAATACCTTCTTATTAGGAACAAGACTATAGAATATCCCCACATTAGGCATGGGGGGATCATAATCCTACCACATGCACACATCCCATCAATATATTATTGTGGGACAAGGAGGAGAGAAGCGGGATCATATAATTTCTTTAATTTATGACATATTCCAATTTATCATAGAGATAGAAAAATTGAATGATCATTACCCTAAACAAACTTCAATAAAATGCCAATAAATTTTATCAATAGTTGAATAACTCTGTTGTAATATTCTTAAAATCATACAGATGAAGGGATAGGAACATACTCCTATCTGTATAGTCAGGACAACTCATCACATTGATAATCGAAAACAAGTGGTTGTACTAAAGAAATAACACATTATTTCTCTTTATCTGGAGCATTATCGATATATTATAATGAAGGGTGCGGAATCGGACCAGGATCATATCGCCGATCCAACTGGGGATCACCGTTTGAGAGTGAAACGTGCCTCATGATAGGGGAGCATGCTTGTCATGGAAGTATGATGGTATATTCCAATGGACCAGGATGATTCTCATATACTCATTCTGGATGAGACTCACAATGTGAGAGGTGCACAGGCCTCGAGACTGACTCATATTCATATTGAATAAGTCTAGGAGCTTACTTCAAAGGCCCATTATCTGGAACATATCTATATTCTGGATGAGGATAAACAAGTGAGAATGGAACACGCCTAAGAACAGGATCACATTCATATTACTAAATCTACTTGCATTTTCTTGTAGATCACATAAGTTGGGTTCATATTCCGGCTCCGACCGATGCACGATTTTACAAGAATAATTCTTAGGAAACATGGAGGAAGGATAATATTCCATATCCCAATCTAGATGTCTATCAATATATTCCAATAGGGAGTGAATATTCATACTAGGCTCATTTTCTTGATCCAATCATGGACCACCAAGTGAGATAGGTACATTCCTCAGGTTAGGATTATATTCCTGACAATAAATACCAGTTAAATATTCTGATGGATCTGGATCATGCTCATATTCATATACTGATCGAGGCTCTCCTTGTAATAATGGAACATGACATGGGATATGTTAACACTCCTTTGAATAATGAGAGAGCTCATTGGCATATTCTGGTATCTTCTTAAAAGTATTCTCGTACTCTTATAGCACCATAAAGTTATATATAAGCTTTAGAAACTATTACATAGAAGGCTGATTTCACTGCACAATTACAAAAGGCTGGTCGACATATTCCAACCATGACATTGAACATGGACCATACTCCTAATCTTATCAATTATAGTGTCCTTGAGGTTCAACAAGACATATTATCAACATAACAAGGGTCCAACAACTCTTCTATCAAAGAATAATCCAAAAAAATTCATTACCATGATTGTCCTCCTCATGGTAGTGTAGAGATGGATCGTTCGAACTTTTCTTTGGAAATCCACTATGGTCAACCTTTCCATAGTGATATCTCCCATGGACAGGGAAATCCTCTCCTTTCCCAGACACCTCTATATAGATAGGTGTTCAAAACTCTAACACATTTATAGAGATAGGTGGTCGAATCATCAGGTTCAACTATATATGGTTCCCCCATCAACATTCAGCAGTACCCCACTCCCATTGGTAGGTGACCATCAGATCAATCTTCTATGGTCTAACTAGATGGAGGCATGAAAGTTTGATGAGGAGGATGAAATTTAAATATAGAGATATTTATCTAGAAAAAACCTCCCAATCATATTATGAACCCTCTCTACAGTTGACTATGAGATCATAGATGAACTAGAAAAGGAGTTTGTGCCTTATCTATACCAGAATATATGAATTATTAATCTAAAGATGAAAGAATTACATCTCACTTATCTTGTATATGATTCTAACCATAAAAAAATCAATATACCATGATATAAGCTAAACCTGGCTACTATCTCAATGGTTCAAGATAAAAAACTGGAAAAGAACAATGAAAATATACAACACGCTCTCTGCCATTACAAAAAAAATCTACGGTAGATGATCTAAAAAGCCACATCATGCATATTTATTTTAATATGGGGATAGTATGGGGAGTTATAATTTACCACTCCTCTCGAATAGCAGTACCCCTTAGACACAACATCCATCAATGTGATAGCCTCCATCAAAATTAAAGAACTGGGTAATGATCAGGAAAGTTGGTAACTGCAATAGAATACCCCCACTTCAATGGAACCCAGACACAATGGAATGGGAGAGAGTATAGCCAATAAGATATCAAACTAGTCCCCTAAAGACACTAGTTGGATAGTCCAAACATGTAGATCGATGTTTTTATAACTCGAAAAATATCCCATAATGAATGGTTCTGACCATGGGCTACCATCACACCCATGTCCCACAAGATCACAGTTGTGCCGCGTCACAAATACCGCAATAGAATATTCCATAATAGCCATCCATGAGTAGAATTGACCCCCTGTGATACATGAATATATACCACCACCTCCACACCATGAATCATTAATCCCCGAGAGGATTCAAGAAATACCCTCGACAGCCACAAGTGAACCCCAGGCCGATGGGATGGGGGAATCTATTTCTCAATCACTATAATTGTGTTCATTACACCCTTAGAGGACCCTGGAGACCTCAACGTTGATCCAAGAATAGGATCACCCCACTAGGCTTGGTTATATCTTCAACTCCCTCTCGGGAATCATAGGGACCACAATTAGAGCAATTGAATCCTCAACAACTGGACCAATTAGTGCCAACTATATCCCCAACTGATCCATACCCCATAAGGATATGGTCTTTCTCATCATCTCCACCACTATAGAGGGAATCATTCCTCTTCATGTTGGGATTAATTAATCAATGGTTATCATTCCACAAACTCTACCCATCATGAGGAAAACCCCTACTAGTTGGGGCATGTTCAAAAATCCTGACTAGAAAATCCCTCATAATCATTGTTTATAGTCTGAAATGGAAGCAGCATATGCTGATGATAATCAGACCCCACTAGGGTTATAAGCCAAAATGTCCCAACATGGCCAAGGGTTTGAATAATGACCTATAAGAATATATTACAGAATCATCCAGTTGTGTTGAATGTAATGGCACAAAAACCATTTTCCGATATGCATATGTGAATTACCACACTTTCAAAATTGTAGATATAGATCAAGATGCAAGTGTATAAGGATGAAACATATAAAACATATCTTTGAGGACGGTGACCTAGATGTACCAAATGAGGATGAAAACAACAAGAACCAAAGATGGATCCAAAACATGTCACCCACGAATATTGAGCTACCACGTCCACAACAAAATATTACCAAGGTAAAGGGTACAACCACATCCTGATCACCTCCCAGAAGAAATGGAATTCCTTCCCTGGAGGAACAATTGTTCCAATATTATATTGAAATAAAAAATCTCTAAAAACTCAATGTGGAGCTACTCATAGGAAATATTCCGACTATGTATCATCTCCAGGAAGAGACAAATGTTCTTCCTCCCATGGATGATTTTCCAAAAAGATCAGTATCTGAGAATCGAGTAGGATCTTGATATAGATAGTCATCCCTCATAAATGAGGATGTCTAAAATAATTTTGAATTCCCACCATTACAGAAAAAACCTCTCCCTCACCAGGACAACCATTCAATATTGGTATGAATAAAAAATTGGAAGGAAATAAAAGTAGTTCCACCTCTTCGACCCCCACCGGATACCTATGGCTGGGAGATAGCTCTAAAAATGGTTCCCTAAAGCTTTATAATTTCATAGATTCCCTAGATACTCAAATAGAATCCATTTAAGGGTGACACACACCCAGGGAGACTGAGAGGAATCCATATCTTGATTGGGTGGATGAAACTTTACCTCTACACAATTTTGGAAATCCTACCTTATCTACATTTGATGGTGCGGGGTACCCCAAACAAAATCTCACACACTTTGTATATAGATGTGGTCCAATGCTGAACCCTCAAGATCAACGAGAGGAAAAAAGATGAGATGTTTTGTACAGACTCTAACAGAGTCAGCCTTTGTTTGGTATAATATACTTTTAGTAGGATCTATTTCAAGATTGTAAGAACTTAATCATCAATTCCTTTATCAATTTAGTTCTACACTAAGGAAGATGATGATCATAGACCTAAAAAAGTAAAAAAACATGAGAATTAAATGTTGTATGACTTCATAGAAAAAGGTTTAATATACTCACTTAGAATCCCTCTCTCGCAATAGAAATGGTTTGAACTCTATGATGAAAATCATAAGGATGAGTTACAAACACCTCTTATACCAATGAAATTTCTATCTAGATTATGTGAGTTTTACGATATGGACCAAAGTTTTTAACAATCCATTCAGCGAACTTGATACAAAACATGACTCATGTCTCCAGAATAGGGAAAAAGGTTAGCTAGATTAGAAGCTATAACTGTCACTCTCAATCTAGCAGTAGTTCGTAGGTAGGACCCCAACCACCAATCACCTCATGTCAAGAAGCAAAAACAATAGGATAACCCTAGTCTAGAATCAGAGAGAATTCATTGTCATACAAGATTTGAAGAATGGATGAATAATGCATATGCCTTAAATGAAAAAGTCCCCAATTATTTATTGTCAGTAATGAATAATGACCTAGTCACACTTCTGAAACCTAGGAATCCTAATGAGGTTTACCTCACTGACCATACCGATTACTACCTATTCCATAGAAGGCTAGTTCATAATATCAAGAATTTCTTCGTCTTCAAATACTTCCTTCATGGAATGATTGATTCGGGATTGTTGGTGCTAGATAACTCCCTAGACCATGTGGATTTCATAATTTTGATCAAATCTGAAGAAGTTGTTTATTAGAATAAGGTATCGGCTAGATGTTCACAAATATTCAAAAAATATATTACTCAAAATTAAGTTGATTGATTAGATGATACTCTAAAAGAATAGTTGTGCATGTCTATGATACATCCACCACACAACGAGGGAACAAAAAATATACATCCCAAAGGTGGGAGTTCCCACCAAATGTAGGAAGAAACAAAGAGTAATATTCATATTCTCCTCTAAAGTGATCTTTAAATATCTTTTATTTCTTCCATACAATATCCTAAATACGAGAACTATCCCAAAAAATGGAATTCTCATCGGATGAGGAGATCATCATTTGTTCTCTCAGTGTGATACACTTTTCAAAACCCTTATCTGATGATGAGTTTTCCCCTGAGAATGAGTTTCCCATACATAAATGAAAAAATGGAGGTTGTATCTGCCAGATACCAAGATATGGGGGAAAATGAGGATGTGGTCAGACTCAATATTCCCGTCATATAACCATGGTGGAAATATAAGCAATTTAGAATATTGGGAATGAAATTCATTAGGTTCAAATAAGGAAAACATGGTGCCTAAGGGCCCTATAGAAGTCACCTGCATCTAATTGTCTTGCATGACTACATATAAGGGGCCCAATCCGATCAACCTAGGCAATAGGAAAGGCTAGTGCGACCTACAACACTGGAAATACATTCTCCCTCAACCTATGAAAAAACACCTGTTATATCTACCTAAAATGCATCGGCTCATCATCTACATGTCTAGGAGCAACCCCATACCAGGAAGTTTCAACCTCTAGTACGAAATTATGACATTCTGAAATATCTGGCGGCAGTCCCAACCAAGCTCTCAGTCCTCTATGTGATCTATCATTTAAAATAACATAGGGATGCACTTTTGAATACCCATGGAGCCAAAAATAGTTTGAGATAGAATTAATTGTATCAAAGTTCTATTTAGTGGAGCCCATGGAATTATAATGTCATGTATCCATCTCATTCACTATTTTAACTCAAGATGTGGCCATTCAAGGACACATCATACCCCTATATGTCTCAAGATGACTCAATAATGTCAATTTCCAAAGGTATCTAATTGGTAAAGGTTCTGTGATCAATATTATCCCAATTCGAACCCTATGTCATTTGTTATATAAAGAAGTGGAATTTGCACCCACTAAGCTGACCATCCAAGGGTATGATAAGAATGAGAAAATGCCTTGCAGGAAGATCAAACTCAAAGCATAGTTTGGGGATCTCATGTCAAAAATTGATCTTATTACAATCTAGTTAGACACCATGTATAATGTCCTACTCAAAAGGACCTAGATCCATATCCACCTTATGATACGTTTAACATTTCACCATTGTCAAAAGTATCCCATTAATGTAAAAATAAATATACTACATGATGAAAGTTATCCCTTGGAGACTTTGGGGGCCACTTATGCAGCAGAATATTTCTATAAAAAGGGAGGAAAAAACTAATGGTTGATGATGATATAAATGCTTCTTCTTATAATGGCTTGGGGAATGCCCATGTGAATTGATGGGGTATTCTTGATGATGACTATGTGATTCCCATAAACCTACTCAAGTTCAATGATATAATCCCAGAGTTCCAGACCTCTCATATCCCCATTGAAAGAATCAAAGAAGATAAGATCTGATATCTATCTACATATTCTATGTCAATAGGGGATAATAAAGTGCCTTCTCAAGGTCTATCTAACTCTGACAATTATGGAGAAGCCACAAAATTTCCATCTCTATCTAAATATGAGCCAATTGACTCAGATATGGAATAAGAAGAACCTAACCTTAGAAGCGTGCCTCAAATATTTGAGGAAGGTGTCCCACCACCATCGATGAAATTAGGTCAATAAATCTAGGAATAAAGGAGGACCCATGACCTACACTTATTATTTCCTTCATTCCACTCGATGATTAAGAGATGCATATTGCTATTATGATTCATCAAAGATATGTGTTCACATGTAACTACACAATAATTACCAGACTGAACTCATATGTGGCTATACACAATCTCAGGAAACCAGATGAACACCGAGGATTAAAATAGGAAGATATGAGGATGCACCCCTCTCATGCCACAAATATAGAGGAAGAGGTCTATAAGTTTATGGAATCCAATATTCATCGAGAAGTGTAATACTCAAGATGGAATGCCAACATTATCACCCATAGGAAGAAGAATGGACATATTAAGGTATGTATAGATTTTAAAGACCATAATGTGAATTACCCAAATAATGGTTTCACATTTCCAATAATAGAAATCTTGATCGATTAAAATACTTGTTTCTAATCCCTTTCATTCATGGATGGAAACTCGGGGTACAACCAGATAAATATGGCCCCTAAGGATGAATAATCCACTATCTTTAGAGCACCTCAGGGGATCTTTTTTCTATTATGTTATGCCATTTAGATTGAAAAATGAAATCACCATATATCAACTGACCTTTCAAAATATATTTAATCCATTCCTTGGAAATATAGACAAATTTTATGTCGATGACATGGTGGCAAAATTCTGATAGTGGCGTGATCACTTCACGTACCCTAAATCAATTTTCATTCTGCTGCGACAACATAGTCTGAAGATGAATCTAATGAAATGTTCTTTCAGTGTAATTTTAAATAAATTACTTGGTTTTTTGGTACATCACCATGGTATTGAGGTCGACCTGGATAAGACTAGTGTTATCTTAAAATTTTCACCCCTAGAAATCTCAAATTATTGAGGGGGATCTAAGGGAACTTTTCTTACATTTGGTGGTTTATTTCCAACCTAAACGGAAATGATCTCAACTTCACTAGGCTAATTAAGAATGTAAATTTCTACCAATGAGATCAAGATTACCAAAAATCCTTCGAAAGGCTCATGAAATAATTTCTGCACCCACCAGTGTAGATGCCTCTGATGGATGGGATGAAACTCATTTTATATGTGGCCTCTATGGAATTCTCCTTGGTCACCCTCCTTGCACAAAAGTATGATGCAGGAAGAGAAAATAGTATCTATTAGCACAACAGAACTATTATAGGTACTGATAAATGATACTATGTTTTCAATAATAACTTCCTTTCACTAATCTTTATAGTAAAAAAGATCATAAATTACTTGAAAAACCCTAAAATCAATCTTGTCTCTCATATTGATCCACTCATGTACTTACTTGGTCTTCAAATCCTAACTGGGCTCTTGGCTTGATGGGTAGTCATTCTTCAGCAATATGAAATCCATTTTTTTTCATATAATTCACTAAAAGGACAAGAACTGGATAATTTTCTCTCAGAAAATCCTTTATATGAAAATATAATAAAAGACACTAAGCATTCCGATGAAGAGGTATTCTATGACCACGAAACTCCCCAGACATGGGATATGTATTTTCATATCACTTCATGAAGTACCATTGGAACAAGGATAGAAAACATGAAGCTTACTCATGTTGTCCTGAGGATTGTGTGTGTCTCTCCTAAAAAAGAGGTTTTACCATACTCTTTCTCACTATTCTAAGGTTGAAAAAACAGAAAGGCAAGATACCACAACCTCATCACTAGCTTGGAACAATCCATAAAACATCAAATTGCCTAATTATACATCAAATGGGATTCAAAGTTAGTGAAAAAGAATGTTGATGGAGAATATGCCACCCTAGAGAAATAACTAGACCCTCTCACTGGCTATGTCAAGGGATTATTGATAGAGTTCACTTTTTATCGGACGTTGCATCATGTTCCCCAATCACAAAATACTTGTGATGATATTTTGGAAAATGGAACCACCATATTAGATGATCCTGATTAGGAAGAAGAAATCTTCTATAAAATACATTAGAGAATGGTCTTGACAATATTCATCTATGATACAAAAGAGATCAATCATGTCAACACATCACCAGAGAGTGACGAACCAATAATCACCCATAGATGGATGGATCCCATAATCGACTATCAACAAAATGGGACTCTCCCAACGACTAGAACCGAATGGGAACAAATTATGTGTCATGTAGAAAAATTTACCCTATATAATGGACCAAATGAGAAGAAATTGATCTATATGTGAGGCCTAAATGAGATCCTC
This sequence comes from Viscum album, assembly GCA_963277665.1. Classification (NCBI taxonomy): domain Eukaryota; kingdom Viridiplantae; phylum Streptophyta; class Magnoliopsida; order Santalales; family Viscaceae; genus Viscum; species Viscum album. The sequence goes on along the minus strand of OY728153.1, from coordinate 412,557,341 downwards.
CTCAAATGTATATAAGAAGGATATGTTTCTTCCATCAAAGAAGAATTCCATGTGGGATCTGGTAGCACCCATAAATTTAGGACCAGGCTCTCCCACCAGAGTAGTAGGTTAGGATATTACTAGAAATCCATGATATAGTACTGTTTAGAATTCACCAAATAATTTCATGCATTCCAAATCAATGAAAACATCATCCATCAACCTCCATAATTTCTATATATAGCTAAATATTATTAGTCATATGTCATGTGGGGTATGGATGTCATTTTTTTATATCCCCTGGCCACATATAAGCAGTACAAGTATATTCACACTATAACCGACTTCTTTTCCATGTGGGTAAAGGTGATACCCCTCAAGAATTTCGGGATGAATAATATCATAAATTTAGTAGAGTCTAATATCATGACCAGGTTTAGGGTCCCTCACATAATATTAAGGGAAAATGGCACCAATATCTATTCCACAATGTTTAAGAAGTTGTACCAGTAGTAAAATATCGATTCCAATCACTCCTCTCACTATCATGTAGTAGAAAATGGATAGATAGATTCCTTCAATAAAATTATATCAAATACACTCTAGAAGATGGTGAAAAAGGATACGAATTATTTTCCATAAAAACTCCTCATTGATTTATGGGCCTACCATACTACCATGTGTACTAGTACCCAAACAATGCAATACTCATTGGTGTACGGGACCGAGGTAGTGTTATCCATAGAAGTTCTGATTCCCTTACTATGAGTAGAAATTTTCAGAAAACTATCAGATGATGAGAAATCACAAAGGAATCTAGATGAATTGGAATGGCTTGATAATAATAGGTTATGAACACTATAAAAAATTAGGCTCCACTAGAATCATATTGCATGAGTATTCAATAAAAGTGTTTTCCTCCAATCATTACTCTATAGGGAACTAGAGTTGGTCCTCAGAACCCCAATGATACTAGGCATGATCTTCACAAATATGGAACCCAAATGGTTGGGACCCTACATAATACATAAGGTCTACCACAATAGGGCTTACTCATTAGACACAATGGATTGGAAGAAGGTCCCAACTCTCAGCAATGCAGGATTTATCAAGAAATACTTCACATATCTATCATCACAGGGGAGTAAACATCAGTTTAAGTCTCATAATTCATCCTAAACACATGATTTTTAATAGTATATAATTCATACTAACCACATGATGTCAAACTATACATAATTTTTCATGACATCAAGATGCTAAACAGTATGTAATAATTCTTCCTAGAAGAAATATGTTAAACTAAATGGCTTCCCTTCTCCTTAGCTTATTACCTTACTCTTCTTGGAAAATTCCCATACTATATGACATAAAAATACATAGATCTATGATATCCATCTCTATTCATATTAACTCACCTACATCTTAGATTCATGATGTTAAACTGCATGGTTCTTCTTAAACTATGTATGGATCGATTCACATCCTTCTACGATACATAGAGACACCTCAATCCTATATCATGGTCTAACAACTATATGATAAAAAAATTCCCTCATTGTACCCTCAATTATCTATACATTGCTGGAAACCCTTTTTATTCCTTGTTTCTCACAATGACCATAGATCAGGTCATCTTAGGAATTGTGGTAGGGGCTTACCCTCCTAAAAAGGAATAAAAGTAAAAAACAGGTTAATTATGGTCTTGAATTCAAGACCATGAAAGGCATTCCATGAGTCCTTACCATATATCATTAAATTTTATGGTAAATATCTTTTCTAGATGAATTTAAACTGTATGGTTCTTCGGAACTATGTGTGGTTTGATTCATATTCTCCCAACATACATAGTGATTCCTAGAATTCCACCCTTGGGACCAACTAAAATATTCCCAAAGATTCATGCCAGTTCACCTTTTTCCTCACCACATGACTTTAAACTGCGTGGAATCTCCTGAACTATGTGTATCTTGATTCATATCATCACAGGATATGTAGTGACACCATAATATCTATTCATGGGTCCAACTTTAATGGTGAAGATAAATAATCCCCACCACTACGTATGGGTCATACATTCATAGATTATTTCTCATTCGAGAACTACACGCGAATCGATTATTTCCATCACGGGATACGTAGTGACACCTCAATTCATGACTCTAATCCTATTTACAATAAACAAATATAAAATTTCACCTCCTTGTATATGGATCAGACCCATGTAGGAGACTTATTTAAAAACTACATGTGGCATGATTATCATCCTCATGAGATACAAAGTGACACCCAAGCCTCTATCTTTGGGATTAGCCATGAAATTTCCACACATTCACGTTAGTTCCCACATCCTTACCTCATGACATTAATCTGCATGTGAGTATATGCTTACCACATGATGATCAACTGCATATAAGTGCATCCTTACCATGAGACTTCAATTGAAAATATGAAAGTAGGTTCTGAATATATGATGTTAAAAATTGAAAATAGTTACCCATTAATCCTTCCCTATCAAAGGTCCACAAGAGACTAGCTTCAGTCAACCAGTGTATGAGGTGCTTGAAAAACTTTTAAAACACCTCAATCCGTAAGGCACACATCATGCCTTGGGTGGCTCGGATCTCTAAATCCTTTCATGGACCTTGGAAAAGATATCTAGAGTCAAGGATCCTTTTCTTGACTATGCATGTATGCCTATAGATTCTATATATGAACTTATGGACTTCAAACAAATGCATCACTTAGAAAAAGGAAATTCCAATTCTCATGATCTCAGACATTATTGAGGATGCACTCAACACATTATCATGTCTTAACTACTCCATGGATGAATTTCCCATATCATTAATCATGACTCAAGAACCCTGATCCATGATTTACAACATTTTCAAAACCCGATCAGAAGGATGTTCATGTGATCTTGACCCTAGGTATTCTAATTAGGCTCTTAAATAACATCTTTCATATTATTTCCATGTGAGTTATGAGTCAAAACTACCTACAATTTGGGAAAATCTATAAAACCTTAAACTCTATCCCATAATGGAAAATTTTTTGAACCTTAAATTGTTAACTAAAGAGACCCAAAACTTGTAAGTTAAAAACCCCATAAAGGGAAACCTGAAAAAAATTCAAGTCTTTGCCAGCTAAAATCCTCATTCTCATAGTTTATGAAAAAAATTAGGGTGCAAAAATACAAGGTATAAATATCATTGGCTCTACCTTATAGCCCTAGTAAAAAAATATATGCTCACTGGACCCCATTGTCTAGAAAAAAGTTAGAGTAATGATTTGTCACATCTCCTCACCATAAGAATATGTTCATAAGATGATGGAACAAATTTTAGGGTAATCACACCACCCTTTTATTTTTCACTTTATATAGATCACACATCATGATTTGGGGTATCTCAGATCATTATAACCTTCCATGGCCCTTACAAAAGATATCCTTCCTCAAGGTCCCTTTACATGACTATAAATGTATGCCAATGGATCTTTTATATGCGCCTATAGATGTCAACCAAATGTTTCAATATTAAAAAGGAAATTCCAATCCTCATGATCCATGAAATTATTGTGGAAACACTCAACACATCACCATGTCTAAACTACTCACTGTATGACAATCCCATATCATTCTCCTAACATGAGCATTCTTGGTTGTGATTTACAATCCCCACACCCAAATATACTGGTTGTTTCGATAAAATCTACGTTACATCACCATGATTCATTCACCTTTTCAAGGACATAATTTCACACTTTATTCCCTAGAATTCAATGGTTCATTCCTCATGGTTCGAAATCATAGGGTGTAAGGGTTTAGATTTATGATTTAAGATCTAATTTCCCTAGGGTTCGAGAAATATTACTAGGTAGCCTTCCCACCATACCCAACTTCATCATTTAGATATTTGATTCTTCACAAAAATTTCATGGCCCTCAAATATTAGTGGAGATCATATATCGCTTTGTATGCTACCGATGCATAAAGTCTTTAACCCATCAACTAAATCCATATTCTCCTTGAAATAAAGGAACTATAATCCTTGTGATCCTTAGAAACACCATAGTGGAACTTGGCATCTCATAATGTCATGGGAAATACCCATCAGGTTTGATCCATATCATATTCATGGACTCAATCATTCTAATCATGATTTACATCACCCATATCTTATCTACCCAGACTGATCTAGCTTCCCTAATATTTCTCCTTCAACCAATATCACCACCATAAATCTTCCATATCCCTTGGAAAGGATACTTGGATTCAAGGACACTTTGATTTACTATTCATGCATGCCTATGGCTCCTGCATATTCAGCATCGTTCATCATCCAAATGTATCACTATAAAAAAGGTATTTCTAATCCTTGTGAGCCTTTAAAACACCATGGATTAAACTCATCATCGCAGTGTGTTTTAGCCCATTCCGAGAATGTCTTCACCATATCCCATGATCATATGGATGGACCAAGCTAAAAGAAATTAAGATAAATTGATATAAGGTCCAAGATGAATGTCCGTAAAACTAAATCCATATTGGGTCCGAGCTGAAGAAACATAAACTAAATTTATCTTAGGATTGAGCTAAAAGCCATTAAACTAAATTGATATTATGTCTGAGCTAAAATACCTAAAACTAAAGTGATAGATGGTTCGAGCTAAAATACCGTAAAATAAATCAATAGATGGTACAAGATAAAAGAACCTTAACTAAAGATATATTATGTCTGAGTTAAAAGAACATAAACTAAAGCAATATTGAGTCTGAGCTAAAAATACTCAAACTACTGTATGATAGAAATCCAGATTAAAAGAGCTTTTAAGGATCACCATATGGCCTTAGAAAATTCAAGCTATACTCACCAAGCCAACCAAATTTGGAAAATAATGGATAAGTATCTCTCTAGGAAATATATTCTAGGCATTTATCCTTCTGAAAAATCAGGTGATCAGAAGATAACTGGAACCCATCATCAGTAGTGAATCTCATGTTGGCGGGAATTCAAGATTATTTCTCAAAAAAGAGTCTATTGTGATATGAATATCTTGATTTGAGCATTCATGTTTTACTGATTTTATGAAAAGGATGGGTATTATGGGAGATTATCATAATATCAGAATAATGAAATATCATACACATAATAGACAAAGATAATCTATATAGAAAAAATGAAAATTTCAGAAGATCTATTTGTATTGGGAAAAAAGGAGGGAGGAATCTCTGTATTTTGGAGTCACTCCAATGCTCTAAAGAAATAGGATGCATTAAAGGTGTCAAACTATGAAAAAATTTGATCAGCTATGCGAGTGAGGTTGGCATGACACAAACAAAAAGAATTGATTTAATGTTGGAGTACCTCTTTCCCCATTTCTTCTGCTTCCACTCCAGGATGAAGACTCTCAAACCAGCCAGTCATCTCTTTAACCCTCTTTTCAAAAGTAACCAATAAAGAGAATATGTCAAAAAATCATACTTCAAATGAGAAATGATCTTCTCATACCTCCATATACAGTATGGAGGCACTTGGTTGAGGAACAAATGAGAGCGCACTGGAGAAGGGGTCATGAAAAGAATGAATTGTCCTCCACCACCACCCCTATTTAAATAAAATTTTGTGTAACACCAAACGTCGCCTGGTTGACCAAATGTCAAATAGGATGTTGGTTCACAACACTGCCAAAGTCTCAGGCAGGCATTAGATTTCCTCATAATTAAGTTCTTGTTCCTAGAGATGTCACTCCTAGGGGGTGGTGGAATTGTTGATGCTCTCCAAATTAGAATCAGAAAATTTGAAAGTTAAGGAATACCTAGATATGGGAATTACCTTCCCCAAAAATAAAAGGGAACTAATACTTGTGGATCACATGATCCTCAAAGGGACTCGCGATCTCATCACCATTTTAAGGTAACTTGAAGACTCCATGTGTAGTGCCTAACCTATGGAGAATCTCATGGAGACCCCTTAAATGAACCTTATGGCTCTTATGAAGGATCTATAGACAACTGATGGCCCCATGGAAAAAATAGAATAATCACCCCCAGGCTTCTTGGTTTTTCATTATCAAGTTGCAAAAAAAAAATCAAAAATTCCCTTTAGAATAAGGAGGGATTATATCCAAAGTAATATTTCCCTAGTGGTCATGAATAACATACTCCATATCATCATTTTAAAGGATAAATTTCCTTTTATTATACTCATGAAATCTCACGTGACTACCAAACCATGGTAAAATAAAATTGAGATTAAATGTAGGAGTCGAGATGTATTTGAGGTTGCTAAAAGCCATGTGACACACTCCTTGAGAACTGAAAGACAACATGAGACCTCATAAACATGTCTGGCCCATCTCTCAAAATCCATTTGACTTGTTATCCTCACAACCCATAAGTCATTAGGTATGTTTAAGAAATCCTATGATTTCCCTTTTAGTGGTCTAATTAAAAATAGATAGATTTTTCCACGACCTTCTCATGAACGTCCACATGACCCATATTGGTCATGCGAGGGATCATAATAAAATGAATAAATATCATGGAAATTACTCATGAAAATTATCATAATCTCTGATAATTTTAAAATAAAAAAAATAGAGATTAAGGGGAGGAGGTGAGAGGTGATTGAGGTCACTGAAGGACATGTGGAACTCCTTCGGTGACCCACAAGGAATTGATAGTACAAAATGATATGTCTAGATCATCTCGTGAAGTCAATTTAACTTGTAATATTCATCACATGGAATTACTTAGGTCTGTCTAGGAAATGTATCACTTCCCTTTATCTCTTCAAGGGAAAATGAATAGATGTTTTCATGAAAGGCTCATGAACCCCCACATGACCTATATCGGTCACACGACACATCACCAGAAAATAGAGTAATTTTCCATGACATTACTTATTAAAAATTTCGAGACTCCCATCCTTTTTCACATAATATAGAGTAAATTAAATAGTGAAAAGGTGTAAGGTACTCATGGTTACAAAATTATTGTGACGCACCACACTAGTCTACAGTGCGGTCCTACGAGACCCCTAAACAAACCATCCTTGTCTCGTGGAATGTCCTAGAACATTCATAAAGCACCTCATGAACACCTCTCAATAATAACCTTGAATATTGTGAAGCCCCTTGGACATGTCAACATGATAACATGGGGGGTTCTTCAACATGTAAATGTGATAAAAAAAGTCTTAATTAATTGGATATAATCCAATAAATTATGTGTTTATAGAAGATACATGTAACCACTGAAAATCAGACGACACACTTAGAACAAAACATGAAAATGACTCATGAAACCAAGTGTTTATAGCTAACTTCTATGATTACAACCTAGATCTAGATTATATACGCCGTGAAAAGAAGTGAGGACCCAGGGTGGTGAGTCTTATAAATTCCCCACCCTAACACAACAAATGTACCAACTGCTATGCGATGGAAACTCTTGACTGCAAGAGTCCCAATAATCGATGAAGACTTCTCAAAGAAACTGATCACATGACTGGCCAACCTTCCCTCTAGTAATATACTAGAGTGAAGATGGAGTATTCATGCGACATGAATAAGTCACTTCGTGTTATTATTCATAGATAACAAGAAGGATCTATTTTAAGCTATGTGAAGAATATCCCACCACCCCATTAGATCACGTGAGACAAAATATAAACTAATTCTAAATAAAATGTTGTAATTAAAAATATAAGGGCCATAATCAAGATAAAAAGTGGATGGCTTAAATGAGCGAAATTTTCACTGGCCCTCTTTCACTATAGGTGAGTCATAAAAGGATACAAAATAGTGCTAGAACACATCACCCAGATCTTGTGACATTCCTTAATAATGCTATTTGTGACACATGAAATACTCAAAACATTTTAGAGGAAGTCACAAGGTCCCCCAGGAACACAAAAATTTGGTCTTGAAAACCCCTCTGGGCCTATCTACTGATCCTTGGTATGTACTTTATATACATTTCCAGACTCATATAATGGTGTTCGCTCAGATCAGTCATGTGATGTTATTGCATATAGGCATGAAAACTAAGCTCTTCAGACACCCTCTAAGCAAGATAACTAATGATTTTGATACCCCCATATGTGTCCAGACAGGTCGTGTGATAGAATCCAAGAGAATCTAATTGGGTCATGTGATGTCCTCTGGACAAGTCAACTAGGTCACGTGACACCCTCTATACAACAAGGCTAAGTCACAAGGGAATCCCTGGATTTCATAACTCTATCTATACTTGATGCGTAAGTCCCAAATATATATGATACCCCATTGTGTAATCCCTGATCAATAGGTAAGCCTCAGTTTGTAAGCCTAAATATAAAGGGAACTATGACAAATCGTATTCCTTCCCGATTCAGGATATATAGGCTACCTCTCCTTGAGGTTGGAGATCCATAATGATCATCCATAGAGATACCATTATCTAATAACCTTATCTAGAGAAATAACATTGATTAGTTTATAACCCTTGTTTCTCACAATGAGAATAGATCATGTGGGCTTAAGGAGTTTCACTAATCATGTTATCTACATTATAAAACCCAGGGTTACAAGGGTAGACATAGTGAATAAGCACCAATAAATGACATCATATGGTATCCTCATGATCGACAGGTCACCCATATTATAACGAGCCCCTAGAATTCTTGAAACTCCGAGCTGTAACGCCCTGAACCCAGTTACCCCGAGTTAGTGCTTTATTATATAACCTTGTCATGATTACAAGAGATCATGTCCCGAAAGACTGGTCAGTTTAGTAGCTTTGGAAGTACTAGATACGTACGTGATTTTTACATTACATTATGAAATGAAAAAAGAACAACATTGTGTCTCCTTTTAACACACTCATATCCCTTAGACTATTCTTGTAGGTCATTCATAATATACTTATTCGAATCCTATGGGAAATAAAACATAAGAAAGGGGTGATCTTGGATGCTCAGTAAGGATAAAAATATAGTGGAAACTTATATAAATAAGTATAACAATTTAAGGCATTGTATAAGACTAAAACAAAAGCCTTTTAAACATAAAATTCATCATAATATGGAAAATATAAATCAAATAATTCTATTTATTTATTCGCATGGATATTCTAGTAGTAAAATAATAACATTTAATATCAATAGATAATTTCATAATTATTGAGTGCATAATTTTGGACATCTTAATGAAAAAGTTAAGGCCTCGTGGAAAGACCCAAAATATAAATTTTGTCAAGGAATTGTGCTGAGACACTAGTTTGTATCATGAGACCTAATGATGAATCAGGGGGCTATAGCAGGACCTTATCATCAATTATTGAGTATAATTCATTCCTTGTATGAAAAGGTTGAAATATAATCTAAACATTCATATTAAAACTAGAATACGAAATGTCAATATTTTAACCACAAACAATGAATGGTATAAAAATAGAACATCCACAATAAAAAAACTCTTTCAATACAATATAGTAGATTATATTTTAGTAAATAAAACTCAATAAAGTATAATATATTATAAATTATATTTACATAGATGAAAATAATCAGTAAAAATATTTCAGAGAAATATCCCTTTTTCTTGAAAACATTTAAAAGCCGCAATATTTTTCAAAGAAGTCGTTTAAAAAGATATTTTTGAATCAAAGTGTCTCATACCAATTTGAAAAAATTGAAAGCAATGTGAAATTTAAAAAATTAATGTCCTTATAAATAAATCCTTAAAACCATGTTTAAAACAAGGAAATTAATGAGAATGATTTATAAGAATAAAATTTTAAAACATTTAAAATGATATTTTAGTTAAATATTTCTTAACCAAATGAAAGAAGATTAGATAAAAATAGTTGAGGAATAAAATTAATCAAAAAATTATAATATCATGTGAATAAATGGATTCATGATATAATAAGTTAATGGCTAGTATATACAACATATAAAAGTGAATTGGTGAATAACAACAAAAAAGTCTCAATGGAATTTAAATTGAGACTAAATCCCTTATAAAGACTGTATCCTCAGATTAAGGATAAATCAATGACATAATGATGTGTAAAAAATATAATTACACTCAATATGATTGGATATTAAGTGTAAATTAATAATAGTACATTCACACATATTCTTGTAAAATGAAAACCAGTGACTTTGATGTTTAACGCAATGAATAGAAATTGAGTTAAGATTACCCTTATCAAGTTCATATCAATGACTTGAGAATTTATAAATGGAATGATAATATGTATAAAAAGTATATCTACATAAAGGGGTGTTGAAATTACTACATAAATTAATAAACAGTGATTTCACACATAATCTTGCAGTAAAATAATCAATCAATTTTGCTTAAAACCCAATGAGTGGGAATTGAAATTAGAAATTCCGTTACTGATATATTAACATAAGAAACACAAAACCCATGAATGAAGGATCATACAATGAAGATGTAAATACCTATAAATTAAATTATATTTCACAAAGAATACAATTATGGGAAGTATATACACTACACAAAAGGAAATAGTGGTAAATATAGCATGAATCTCACGAGAATAAAAAGTGATATGAAAACCCCTTACCTTATACTATTAATTAGTAGACGTTATGTTAACCTCCTGTATAATGGTTAAATAATTGTTAATAAACTATAAAATAACCACATACATAAATATAATATCATATACTATCCCTTAATATTTCTTTATTAACAATATTTCAGTAGTATCATTATTTCGGGTGTTAACTGATTCATTTTACTTTATATGTTTTGTTACACAAGTAATGTTTGTTATGAATAGATGTATTTTATTAATATAAATAATGATATAATGTTTATAAAAATTATTTTTGATCATAAGAAAAAAATTATTCTTAAATTGTTACGATGGGGAACAAAATCTCATTACGTCGTGGAGATGGTAAGTCGTACGTAAGCACGAGCGACAATATACATATATTAATGGTGAAATCGTATGTAATTGGCTTGAAAATTATATATATATAGAATCAGTAACATTTTATATTTCTTATTTACATCATTTATACTCATTATTATACCTATCCAAATAATGACGTGTTGAATAACAAACAACACCACAACATGGAGACAGTAAGCCGTATGTACGCACGTATGGTGACTTTGTCTTTCATTGGATGGATAGAATAATGAATGTGGTTGTACCATATTTATAATAAAATATATGTATGTATAAGTTAACGGATTTATTATTTTATTATGGAAACAAAAAATAAATTGGAAGTGGAATAAGAAAACAACTTTGAAAGACACGATGAAGTGATTACATCTTCTTCGTGTGTTTCCTTTTGATTTGAACAAAAGGGATAATTAGGTTGGATTTATAATAAATGAAAGGAATTTAGGTTGAATTTAGGGTAGTTGAAAGGAGATTTTATTTTGGTTTGTCCGAGATGAATATATTTGGAGGTGTGAATTTCAGAGAAGGGGAAGTGCCCTTTTATAAGAGTGTTGAGGGGTACTTTAGGAAAAGCTTGAAATATTATTTTATTATAAACTAATTTTTGATTTATTATGGCTAAAAATGTGTTTATTTTGAGGATAATGTGAGTATGGGTTGAAAACCACTCAACCAATAGGTTTTTTATGAGTTTAGGTCACCATATTTACCTTATCTTTTAGATTTATCTCTTAGTTAAATAGTTTAACTTTTATCGTGTCTTCTTGTATTCATACACTATATGGTTAATATACTTGATATAAAATGACAGGAGAACCTCAAGTGTTTGAATAATTACATATATAACATTATTTAAGTCCTTTGGCAGAACCTTATATTTTTAGGAATATTATATCATTTAATAAAATAGTATTTGTTTTAAAACCACATTTATGGCAATTTTAACACTATTTTGTATTTGGTTTTTGTAGAATTTTTAAAAATATTATTTATTAGAAAAGATACATTTATTTAACTATAAAATTTCATGTTCACCTATAAAATTCTTGGATGGAATAAAAACTTTCAATTTACATTTATTTTAATATTTAGAATATAAATTATTTTAATCTTTCATTAATAATTTAATTACTTCATCATCATTGTGTCATAAAAAAAGTTATCTATTTAATGTCTAAAAATTATAAATAAATTACTATGATGTATTAAATATTCTTATATTTCTAATTAATATTTATAATCGAATTTATCTGATGTATAACCCTATATTAAAAAAAATTAGTTAATAAAATTTGAATTTAACACTTTTAACTATTATTTAAATGAAATATAATAAATGTCCTTATCTAATCCATGTTGATCACAAAGGATCATAATTTTTTCCTAAGGTTGATTCTGGAGGAAAAAAACTGATTCAATATAATTAGGACGTGTGTTACGGTAATTATAATATCATTTTTACCTTTAATTACCCTATTTACTTTTAACCGTGGTAAATAAAATTCAAAACTTACTATTCACCAAAAAACATTTTCATCCAATCAAACCACAATTTAATTACATATATCAATTGCGTCATTCAGAATTTTGAAATTCAATTCATATAAGTGGTAAAATTACATTTATGAAAACTTTCAAATGTGCCCAGAAGGTGGGTAAAAGATAGTAAAAAGTTCAATAAAATTTTACATATCTAATATTATTCTAAAATGACTTCAATTAATTAAATTGAGATAATATAGGTATTATTTATCATTTTTGACTTTAAAATAAATTTAAATTAAAAATATTTATTTAAATAAAAAGTCTGTTTTAAACAATAACGCAGTGTTTTTCACTATTCATCAAAAATTAAATTTTTTAGAAAAATACAAAAAATTGAACCTAAGATAATTTTGATATTAAAAATCCATAAATGAAATCTATTTTGAAAATTAAAATTTATAAAACTTCAAAAATTGGGTATTACTATTCACAACTTCTTTTAATATGGCTAGTTCGATTTGTCGTGGTGTGCTAGAACTCGAAGTTGCGTAGAAAACAAGATAATGTATTATTCAAATATAAGTGCACCGCTGAAGCTTGGGGTGTTATATTCTCCCCTCCTTCATATAATTTCGTCCTCTAAATTTATACTTGGAAACAAAAACTAGGGGTTTGACATTTCAAAACAACTTTTTTGAAATCCGACATCGGAAAAAGAGTCAACAAAACTATCACTTTAATAGAAAGAAAGAGAAGTACAAAGGTCACCTAATATAACCCGTATTAGGGTTCCATGTAGGAAAACACGGATATGGAAGTGAAAAAAACAATAAAGTTCTGATAGAGAGTGATATAAAACATGATTAGGAGAAATTTTACTACCAGAAAACCATAAACTTGTGATGGGTTAAACAGTCTTTGATTGCCCAGTAAGAAGAGTAAACAAAAAAAAGTTTTTGTTTTAAGTTTCTCTTCATAATGATGTGGAATTTATTTAGGAGATTAACTCAGAACATAAGGATATATAATTACTTTTCAAGTACATTTTCTTCCTTTATTAAATTTCTACCACTAACTCCTCTTTTCTCCAAACGATGAGTATTCAAGATGACTTGGTCACACCTGAAGTGCAAGTATCAACTTATAGAGAATCACATAATCCAAAGAAGGAGAAATATATATTTCCATTGTACTGAGAGTTTGAAAAAAACCAAAATGGTTAGTACAAGATTAGATGATCCCCAAAATGGATAATCCTTTATAGAAATAAATACTAATCTTAATTTCCAACATTAAAAAAACAATAACCAAAGTTCAAAAAATACCATTAAATAATCAATTGTCCTTAAAATTCTTCAAAATAATCCAAACAATGTTTGAAACCCAAAATTCAAAAGGATTTGATCACATAGTATTCCACGATAAATATTTAAATTTATTTCCAAAAAACCTCTACTACTCTTAATGTCACATACTTAAAAGTAATTAACCTAATCACATATTCTCTATGATAGGTTAATAATTTCCATAAATAACCTAAATCTCTATAAATCCACAACAAAAACATAGATTTTTCCAAAATAAAAATCAACCAATACTCCTCAAATGAAATCCCATAGTATTCTATTTTCCTTAGGAATATAGTGTTCCAAAAAGAGAAATTTTCTACCAAATTAAAAATGATCACATAATCAAGAAATCATTTTCCTATACTAAGGATATCCATTTGATAAATCATAATTTCCCAAAATCAATATATTCTTGATCCATAATAAAATTTAACTAAAAATAATTAGTCATACTAACTAGGGACTTCACGTAGTCTAGTGGTAAGTGTTAAATACCCATTGCACTTTGGTTGTGGGTTTGATTCCCGCATCTTTTTCCGAAACGACGGGTTGTCAGAAAGCTTGTGTGTTGTCCTTTTTCAAAAACAATATAAATTTTTAACATTCCAAAAAATGAGATAAATTCATAAAAAATAACCATAATATATTTTAACCATAAATGATATCTCATACCTTGCATTTTCATCCAAAAAGTAATAAACTAGAATTGCCTCAAATTTAAGGATCATTTAATCCCAAATGATTCTTTATAACAATATCCACAAAAGAAAAGATAGTTTTTTATCAAATAATATTTTCACATAACAAACTTTAGGGTTACACATACAAGAGAAAAGTCTTCCAATGTAACCCCTTCAACAAAAAGCATTAATACTATTAAACATTTATCCATCCATTTATTTCCACATAGGTTCTCCCCTGACATAGAGGTTATCCTATAGAATAGGGCATTGACTCGGGTAATAACCAGGTCCCCTACATTTACAGAAAATGACTATAAATGGATTCTTAAGATCATTTTAATTTTATTACACAATGCTCTTCATTTTTCTCAGAAATTCATTACATTATATCCTTCTTTCCCACACATGAATAATTTTTTTGTTCCATTGAGAAACTATCATGGGTGTCTCCATTCAAATTTCCTACATGATAGAAATTGATCTTTCTTTTGTCCATGGTCTCCACTCCTAGAGCTCTTATCGTTCTCTGACCTTCTCTTTTTTGTTGAGTTTTGGAGTTGGTTAATGTATATGTTTTTGATCATATTTTTGGAAACCTAATTTGGCATGAATATGATATCTTATACACATATCCACATTCCATTTCATTTCTCATTTCCACCATTGTACCCACCTTATACATCATGTTCGATGTTAATATGACTTCCTTGGAATCCATCCATTTACTAAAAGAAGACATAATAATGAGAGTAACAATAGTCATAAAATCATTTATAGAATATCATGAAACCATTTTTTCAATCTAAAAAACCTTAGTATTAACAAAGGTGATTTATTATAATCTTATATTAAAATCCATTGAATCGGTTTGTAAAGAAAATGTTAATTTTCTTAAGCATATCCTCCATGAGGGTCAAAATAGGTGCATAGTAAGTCCCGTTGTTGTGTACCAGGATACCCCAGGTCAAGCCCAAAACTCTGGGTCAGATTTTTGACTCCTAGTTACATCTATATTAGAACCACGTCCACATGTAGTATCCATACAGGGATTTATTACTTGTAAAACTCACAAAATCACTACATTACCAAAATTATAGGATGTTCATATATAATAAAACTAAAATTCTATATTAGGGTAATGTTATTTAATCATAGTTCTTATAAATCTAGTTCCCAAAGTTTGTACTAAACTTCCTCTAATAACAACTGTAATGCCCTAACCCAAGTTACACAGATTCAATGCTTTATTACATTACATTGGAATGATCACAAAAGATCATGTCCCAAAAAATGGATCAATTTCGTATCCATGGAAGTACTAGATATATACACGAGTTTTACATTGTCTTATGAAATGGAAAACAACAACGTTGTGTCTCCTTTGAACACACTCATTTCCCTTAGCCTATTCTTGTAGGTCCATCATAATATACTTCTTCACATATAGGAAAAAATAAACCATAATAAAGTGGTGATATAATATGATCAGTACGGATAAAAATATAACAGAAAAATTCATAAATAAGAATAAAAATTTGATGCAATTCATAAGACTAAAACCTAGGCCTTCTAAAATTAAACTTTAGCATAATATTTAAACGATAAATAAAATAATTCCATCTACATATTTACATGGATATTTTACTAGTTTAATAATCACATGTAATATTAATATCTAATTTCATAATGATGTAATGCATAATGTCGGGCATCTTAACCACAAAGTCAAGGCCTCTTTCGAAGAGCCAAAATATAAATTTTGTCAAGACCTTGTGCCAAGACACTAGTTTGTCTCATGAGGCCTACCGATTCATCAGGGGGGGGGGGTATAGCAGGCTCTACTCATCGCTTACTGAGTCCAATTCATTCCTCACAGGAAAAGGATGAAAAATAATTTAAATATTTGTATTTAACTAGGATACGAAATGTCATTACATTAACCAAAAACCATTAAAGGTATATAAAATAACACATCCACAATCAGAAATAACTCATTCAATACAATATAGAATATTATATTATAGTAAATCAACCTCAATCAATAATAATTTATGATGAAGTATATTTACATAGATGAAAATAATCAGTAAAATTATTTGAGAGAAATATCCCCTTTTCTTGAAAACATTTAAAAGTTGCCGTATTTATCAAAGAAGTCGTTTAAAAGAGATTTTTGAATCAATGTGTCCTTTACAACATAGAAACTTTTGAAAATAATTTTAATTCTAAAAAATTCATTTAGATATAAATAAATTCATAAAACCATTTTTAAACATGTAAATTGAGGACAAATTATTACAAGAATAAAATTTTAAAGCATTTAAAATGATATTTTAGTTAAAGATTTCCTAAAAAAATTAAAGATGCTTGAATACAAATAGTTGAGGAAAAACATTAATCCAATCTTTATAATATCATTATAATAAATGGATTCATGATATAATATTTCAAATTCTTGTATATATGCCATATAAAAGTGAATTGGCGCATAACATAAAGAAGTGTCAATGGAATGTAAATTGAGATTAAATCCCTTATAAAGACATTATCCTTAGATTATGGATAAATCAATGACATAATTATGTGTGAAAAATATAAGTACACTATATATGATTTGATATTCCATGTAAATAAATCATAGTACATTCACACATATTCTTGTAAAAACAAAACCAATGACTTTGATGTTTAATTCAATTAATGGAAATTGAGTTAACATTACCCTTATCAAGTTCATATCAACGAATTGAGAATTTATAAATGGAGTGATTATATGTATCACAATTATATCCACTTGAAGGGGAGTAAGAATTACTACATCAATAAATATATAATTATTTAACACATAATCTTGGAGTAAAATAATCAATGAATTGTGTGTAAAACCCACCGAGTGGGAATTGAAATTTGAAATTTGAAATTCCCTTAATAATTTGGTAACTTACAAAACATACACCCCATGAAATAAGTATCATAAAATTAATATTTAAATAACAATAAAATAAAGTATATTACACAAATAATACAATCACAAGAAGCACATACACCATACAAAATGAAATAATGGTAAATATAGCATGAATATCACAGGAATAAAAGGTGTGATGAAAACCCCTTACCTTTTACTCTTCCTTAGTCAAGGGTAAATTAAATTCCTTTATAATGGCTAAATAATTGTTATTAAATTATGAAATAACCACATACATATGTATGATATCATATATGATCCGATAATATTTCTTTGTTAATAATATTTCATTAGTATCATTGTGTTGGTTGTTAACTGATACATTTTCCTTTATATATTTTGTTATGTAAGTCATGTTTTTTATAAATTGGATGTAATTGATTCATATCCTGAATAATATTTTGTTCATAAAAATTATTTTGAATCCTAAATTGAAAATTATTCTTAAATGGTTACGATGGGGAACGAAATATCATCACGTCGTGGAGACGGTATGCCGTACGTATGAAAGAGCGACAATATCATTCCATTAGTGTTGAAATCGTATGTAATTGGAGGATATATTATATATATAAAGAATAATTAAGATGTTTTATTTATTATTTACATCAATTATACTCATTATTATACACATCCAAAAAATAATGTGTTGAATTACGAACTACACCACGACGTAGAGACGGTAAGCCGTACGTACACACGTATGGTGACTTTGTCATTCATCGGATGGATAGAATAATGAATATTGTTGTAACATACTTATAATAAAATCTCAGTATATAGAATTTATTGGAGTTATTATTTTATTATGGAAACAAGAAAGAAATAATATGTGGAAGAAGAAAATAAATTTGAAAGAGGTAATGAAGTAATTACCTCTTCTTCGGGTGTTTCCTTTGGATTGGAATAAATTGGCTCGTTAGGTTATATTTATGATCAAAGTAAGGAATATAGGTTGAATTTAAGGTATCTAGGAGTATATTTGAGTATAGTTTGGCTGATCCTAATAACATTGGAGTTTTGAATTTGGGAGAAGTGTATGTAATCTTTTATAAGAGAGGTGAGGGGCACATTATGAAAAGTTTAAAATATTATTTTATTATAAAATAATTTCTAGTTTCCAATGAATAAAAATGGATTTATTTTGAGTATAAGGTGGGTATGGGTCTAAATAATCTCACCCAACAGGGTTTAGAAAAGTTTAGGCCACCATATTAACCTTATCTTTTAGATTTGACACTTAGTTAAATAGATTAACTTTTAACATGTCTTCTTGTATTCTTACACTATATTGTTAATAAACATACTATAAAATGACAAGAGAAGATAAAGTGGAAAGTTAATTAAATATATATCATTATTTAATTCCTTTGTTTCGAAATTAATTTTTTTTGGAATTTCATATCATTTAATAAAGTATTATTTGTTTTAAAAGCTTGTTTATGTCAATTTTGACACTATTTAGTATTCAGTTTTTTTGAAAGCCATAATAATATTATTTTTTATAATAAAATATTTTAAATTAACCCTAACATTCAATTTTCACCTATAAAATTATTTTATGTCATCAAAAGATTCAATTTACATTTATTTTAATATTTATAATATAAATTATTTAAATATTTCATTAACAATGTAATTACAACATCATCATTATTTCATAAATAAATTAAATTATCTAAAATATAAAAATTATAAATTAAATACTATGATGTATGAAATATTTTTATATTTCTAGTGAATATTTATAGTTGAATTTATCTTATGTATAAACCTGCATTAAAATTTTTTAGTTATTAAAATTTTAATTTAAAAATTTTAACTATTCTTTAATTAAAATATAATAAACGTCCTAATAAAATACAAGTGGTTAAAAAGGGATCATATTTTTTCCTATGGTTGATTTTGGTTGAAAAACACTTATCCAATATAATTAGGACATGTTTTATGGTAATTATGTTATCATTTTTACCTTTGATTAACTTATTTACTTCTATCTGTGGTAAATAAAATTCAATAGTTACTATTCACCAAAAACTATTTTCATCCTTTTGAACCACACATTAATTAATGATGTCATATGTGTCTCTCTAATTTTTTAAATTTAATCCACAGAAGAGGTAAAATTACATTTATGAAAATTTGAAAATGTCCCTAGAAGGTGGGTAAAAGACGGTTAACATTTTAAGAAAATTTTACATATCTAATATTATTATAAAATTAATTCGATGAATTAAATTGGACTAATATAGGTATTATGTATCTATTATGAATATAAAATAAATTTAAATTTAAAAAAGTTATTTAAATAAAAATTCGGTTTTAAACAATAATGTAGTGTTTTTCACTATTCATAAAAAATTGAAATTTTTCAGAAAATTACCAAAAATTTACCCTAACCTAATATTCATATTAGTAATCCAAAAATGAAGTCCATTTTGAAAAATAAAATTTATAACATTTCAAAAAGTGTGTATTACTGTTCATAAATTCTTTTTAAATGGCCAATTTGATTGGTCATGGTGTGCTAGAACTCGATGATGCGTACAACGCAAGATGATGTATTATTAAAAGAGAAGTGTACCAGGGAAACTTGGGTGTTACAAAAGGAAAGTCATAATGTATTCGAGTGTGATTATCCACCTTAGACTATCAGTGGCTTAAGAGATAAATGAACTATGAGAGCTCTTATTACCTTCTTAATAGGGGTATTTAGAATGCCTTTATATGTCCTAATATCTAATAAAACACCCAATTAGATGTAAACCTCATATCTTAAACCTCATATCTATGAGATTTCAAACATAATGAGGCGATCATTCCCATGAGATGATTTCTTTGCCTCATCCATCAGGGGACTTAGAAACAAACATAACTACGATGAATCTAATTCTTATCATACTCAAGATATAATGGATGACTTCTCAAGGCCCGAGATCTATACCAAAAACCCCAAGGACTATCCCAGTACATAAGTCCCTTATAATTACATCATGAGACTGATCATCTATTCCCCCTTGTTTATCCCATAAAGAATAGATCACATGGTCTTAGGGAGATGCAATTAGAAGCTCACTGGGAATCATGAATCTCCACTCACTAGGGAAATCCCACTATATAATCCTCGATGATCGGTACAGTATGGACACCCCTCATATAAGAGAATTTACCTTGGGGTCAGTCCTAAGGGAACGATTAAACTTTGATGACCCTATTTCCTTCCATAAAAAGGATACGTATGGAGTATCCCTGAGACTCGAGCTAAAAAATTTAGTGTCTCAGTACCCACATATATTTCATCTCTGCATGAAGCTAAACTACACGATATTGACTGACTACATGAGTTTTTATTACTAAAATAGCCATGATATGTAGGATTCCACATAATTGATCAATCCAATCTATGAAATATTAATCTAATCCTCACATGACATCACATTCTATTGAATTTGGTCATCCTAATTCATCCCATAAAGTGGTTATCCACCCATAAGGATATGGATGAAGAACCTATAATATATACTGATGGATTCACTAACAAGACCACACCCCCCTCTATTCATCAATGAGATTCAATTTATTTGTTTAACAAGAGAATTAACTCATTTATAATTTTTTCTAGGTATCTGGTCCCATATCAGGATTTGTAAGAGATGCACGAACATATCATAAATCTATAAGAGAGTCTCAAAGTATGAAACTATTCCCCCGAAATGGTTGTGATGGGGCTGATCTACCATCCTTTCGACCAATGAGAGTCCCTAATGGTCGGTGTGTCTGAAAACATACATGACCACTGAAAATTGTAAGGTATATTTGTACCTATCTATAGATGGGGGGGGGGGGTCATTAGGAATTTCGAGGAAAAGTGGCAATGGTAGCTCGATGATGGAATCCCATTTCATGCCTCCAAAACCAAAAAAATGGGTGAACCCAAAGTGAATCTATCCAATGAAAAAAATTATTGGTTATTGTCCATCGGTCCATTTCATTTTCCTCTATACGCAAACAAAAATAGTGAACCTAATGTGAATATATCCACTTACACCTGATTGGGTTATAATACATCAATTCATTTCCCTATATGAAAACAATACAGACACGACCGACATGAATCTCTTAGGCCACATTATTTTTCAAACCTTATAAAAACAAAGAAGTAGGACCGACATGATCTTATAAATGGTCTTCCATTAACAAGGGTTCTCATGAAATAAGTCCATCATCATTTTGAAAAGTCCAAATGAGTAGAATGTACGAATTAAAAAATATTTAGAAAATTGTGTTAACCATGCATATCTAATTGAGAACATTATGCCTATGATATTTCATTAATTGGTAACCTTGATGCTTATTGTCTACAGAACTATAGATATTGACAACATCCTGATTCGAGATAGTGTCTTCATATACTAGCATTCGATCTGGTAAATCATCCAATATTACAAACTCTATGAGTCACAAGATATTCTCACATACATGAAAAATTCAATGAAAGTGGGTGAATACGATGGTCTAAGAGTACCATGAACATTGTACAATCCACACCATGGAAGGTGATCATCATTTCCTCCAAGAGTGATGATCGGTAAGTTCATATCGCATGTGAAAGGATAATTCTATGCCGGTAGATCTCGTTTCCAAAACCAATATCTTAGGTATCATATCCCTTGAGTGAGACAATCACAATATTCCATATCTATTATAGATGGACTAGGAAGCCAAATACGGCTCCCGTTCAGTTCAGGTTCCACCCAGTAGGGAAACTGTAAACTACCATCACAAAACCATCATGGTGGTACCCATCAGTCACCTTCTGAGGGAACCATCCAACACATAGACTCCTTTAATTCCCATGCACAGGATACAATAAAGACTCATCATTGGAGAAAATTATTGGATATATAGAAAAGGGCTCATACCCCACTCATGCCAATCAAGACTACTATAATATTTAGGAAAGAACCAGGAAGAAGGATTATATCCATTCTCATTTGGAATAAGTCTGTGGAAATATCCAACAATAGGAATGGGGGAGTATCATACTCTTACCCCCATGCACTAAACCCATATTCATATTCTAGTGATGCTAGAAGGATAGAAGTTGGTGTATATAACCACTTCAATTGAAGACCTATTCCAGTTTATCATGGAGAAAGAAAATGTTTAGGATCATATCCCTCCATAAACTTCGATAAAATGCCAATATATTTTAGAAACAATAGAATTACATTATCAGTTTATTTGAGAACTTTTATAGATGAAGGGACATGAACATCTATTATCCCTATATACATGACATCTAAACACTCTAATCATCAATAAAAAGTTGTTATATAATATCAATAACACATTATTTCTTCCACCTGGGTGGATTATTGGAATATTACAGTAAAGGGGGAGGTATCAGACCAGGCTCATATCCCTGTTCCAATAGGGGCTCACCGGGTGATAGAGGAACATGCCTCGGGATATGTGAACATGCATGTCGAAGAAGTCTGGTGGTATATTCCAAAGGCATAGGATCCAACTCATATCACCATTCCGGTTAAGGTAAATAATGTGAAAGGGTCACATGCCTTGGTATAGTATTGTATTCCTATTGAATAAGTCTGGGGGAGTACTCCAAAGGCATAGGATCCAGATGATATCCTAATATTTGCTGGGTCTTACCAAGTGAGAAATACACAAGCATCAAGATAGGCTCTCATTCCTATCACTGAATATGCCTATTATATGTTGGAAGATCACTAAAGTCAGGCATATAATCATACATCCACTAATGAATGATTACACCAGTATCATTCTAAGGAAACACAGGGGAAGGCTCATATTCTTTCTCCCATTACATAGGTCCATCGGCATATTCCAATGAGGAATACATATTCGGACCATGTTCATATACCTTATCCAACTAGGGCCCACCATGTGAGACTAGAACATGCCTTAGGGAAGGATTATATTCCTTATATGAAATACCAACGACATATTATAAAGGATCAGGATTAGACTCATATTCCTTCCCTAACTGAGGGTCACCAAGTGAGAATGGAACATGCCTCAGGATATGCTCACACTTCTATCAATAATGATACAGATCATCAGCATATTTTGGTATCTTCTTAGCATCAGACTCATAATCCTATAGCACCACATGGTTATATACAAGTTTTTAAATCCATTAAATAACAAGTTCATATCCATATACAATTACAAAAGGTAGGTCATCAAATTGAAACCACAATATAAAACATATCCCATACTCCTATTCTTCTCAATTACTATGTCCCTGAGATTGTATGAGAAGAATTATCAACAATACAAGGAATAGTATACTCTTCTATCAAATAATAATATTAACACATTCATTACCATGATAGTCCTCCTTTTCATTGTGTGGAGATGGATCACATGTACTTTTCTCCTGAAATCCATAGTTTTCATCCTCCCCATGGAGATATCTATCATGGAAAAGGAAATCCCCCCTTACCCATTCCACTTGGTTTTTCATTGTAATGTTCCTAACAAAACATCTAAAATTACCCTGATAATAAAAATTATTAATATCCAAAGGAATAGAACCCCAGTGATCATGAAGCTCATGTGCCATATTATCCTTCGAAATT